>BSBK01001097.1:0-2400000 GCA_027943335.1 Chamaecyparis obtusa
GAGATCTCAGGTAAGAGAAGTAGATAGAGAGAGAGAGAGGGTTAGAGAGAAGGGGAGAGAGAGAGAGAGGAGAGAGAGGAGAGAGAGAGAGAGAGAAGAGAGAGAGGAGAGAGAGAGAGGAGAGAGAAGAGAGAGAGGAGAGAGAGAGAGAGAGAGAGAGAGAGAGAGAGGCAGGGGAGAGGGTTGAAAGTGAAGGTAATAAAGAGATCTAGGTTAAGAGAGTAGATGGATAGATAGATAGAGAGAGAGAGAGAGAGAGAGAGAGAGAGAGAGAGGTGACAGAGAGAGATTTTGGATGACACACTTTATGGTTTGAGGTGCTTCTAATGTATTAAATGAGGGTTCCTAATGTTTTTTAGATCTTATTATGGCTCTTTAGCACCTATTAAGAACCATAAGAAAAATACTGCAATCAATTAATACCTCTTAGGACACACTTTGAGGATCTAATGTGTCCTAACAGGCTGTAATGTTGTCTAAGGGTTTGTAGTGGATCATGAGAGTTCTAACGTGTTCTAAGGGGACAATAATGGGGTCGTAATAGACCATTTAGAGGCAATTAAAACCACTATGGAATCATTAGGACACATTAGAATGGGTCCTAATGGTTCTTTAGAGCCTATTTATGCTTGACATAGGGCGCACGCCAAATAGGGCATGTGCCAAATTTGAAGGCTTGTATTTTACCAAGCCTAAGGCTTGGATTTGCTTTGGAGATCCAACCCAAAGGCTTGGATGTATAAGCCATGAGTTTGACGTGAATTCAAAGAAACATTAAAAAAACCTTCACTTTTTGTGTGTGCTCTCCGTCTAGTTTACACATGATTTGATAACGAAAAAATTAGACAATGTGAGGTTATTGGTCTCTAAGTTAGCTATCTAAACAAATAATTTATTTCCAAAATGATAATTTTAAGCCTATCAACAGTAATTTTCATTGAATGTATGTCAATTTTTTGTCAAAAACCAACATGTAGTATTTTGGGTATAGATTTTGCTTCATTTGTCAAAATTTGCAAAAACTTAGTTTTTTAGAAACTAGACTCCATTCTACACACTTTTAAAAAAAAATTTTGATTTTTGACTAATTTTGAATGATTTCTAGGGGGAGCACGCCCAAATTTCATGTGTTTTGGGATGTCTGAGTTTAAAAAGTCGTAGAAATTCATACATTCATAAAAAAAATAGCAAAAAAATCCGGGGTAAACTATGTGGTGTTAGCTAACTTCTCACTGAAGCAATTAAATAATTTCAAAAAAATAAGTTAACATTTTAGGGGGAGCACAACAAGCGCTATGTTATTTTTTTCACAAAAAATAGTACCACTTTTTGTACTCCCCCCTAGTTGAAGGCCTTAATCTTCATCATTTTTCAAATAAATTAGTAGTTTAGAAACTAGATTCAAAGTACTACAACTCTTGTTCTTGTTGTGTTTTAAAATTTTGAGTCAAACTATCTTCAATTTGTTATTGAAGTTCAGAGTTTGCTGATTTCAAGAAAAAAGTGGCATCTTAAACCCCCTTTTTGGTACCCCCATCTTTGTGCACATACCCGAGAAAAGACCTCAATAGGATGTGGTGTGGCAGTCAAAGCAGTGATCTCAGGAACAATACAAAAGTTCAAGCGACCTTATTGCACCACATGAGGCTCTCGTGAAAGAGGAGAGTTGTGCTCCGACAATGGAGATGATGGACCAAAGTGTGAGAAGGTGTAGAGATAGGTGGAATGATCAACTATCCCTGTAGCAACAATGCCTCCTGTTGCACTATCCCAAATGAAGACTGAATCTGTAGTGAACTCAACTGTCTTCCCTGATCCACTATGTGTAATCTGATAAATCAAGAGAAGGTTTACAGATAGAGATGGAACATACAATACATCATTGAATGTGTCATCTTGAATGCCTACTGAACCTTTCCCGCAGACTGTCAAGACAGTGTTATTCCCCATGAGAATATAAGGAATGGGGAGAAGCCTCAACAGTAGAGAAGACCCCTTGAGAAGATGTCATATGGTGAGAAGCACCTGAATCCAGTATCCAAGGGACTTGTGAAGGGGATGCAATGGATGCCTGTAATGCATGACCCTGTCCAAAATCCTGTCCAGATGTCGAAGATGTGGAGGAATATTGAAAAGCAGACCCATGTGAGGTAGAAGAGGATGGAGAGGAAACAGTGTTCTTCTGAAGAAGAGCTTACAAATTTGCAATCTATTTCTCATAGCCATCAAATCTCTTCTAAAAACAATGTGACTCATCATGAGGTCCCTTTTGACAATAGGAACATGTAGGTCTCTCAGTCTTATGTTTCTCCTTCTTAGAAGAAGATGGTGGGCTAGTAGAGTGCTGAGAAGAGGAATCTGATATTTGTGTCAGCGTTTGCTTCTACTTTTCTTTGGATGGTTAGGCAACCAATGCTTGGTTCTTTGATCTTGTTAGAGAGTCCAACTGAGTAAGCTTGGCCTTCTCTCTAGTCAAACGATCATAGAACACCTCAAAATTGGGCATGGTGAATGTAGGTCCCAAAGCGTCCATGGTAGAATGAAAGGTAGAAGAGAAGATTTGAAAGTTTCCCCTAAGCTTAGACAGAATCAGATAAATGCACTCTTTATCAGTCTTTCTCTTTCCACATCCATGTAATAAAGATCTCTGCTATTTGAACTTCATCAGAAAGTCCTCAATAGAGGGAAAAGAATCAGGTACAAGAGAAGTAAGCTCTGCCTCAATTTGAAGTGCTCTGAACTCATTGATGGTACTGAATAATGTCTCAAATTTAGCTCACATCTGTAGAGGGTTAGCACACCCATTAAGATGAAACTGCAAGTTGTTTGATACTTGTAAAGCAATCAACCCCATAGCCTCATCCATCTTGTTTCAATGCTGGATGATCTCAAAGGGCCTTTGTAATACTGGTTGCACTGCATCTAGACAATCTACCAGAGCCCTTTTGAACGGAGAAGTCGTGTCATCAGGGTTTTCCATGTGTGATAATTATGTGGGGTCAGAAGTTCTAGACAAGAAGAGGTCTCGGCCATATTTTTGTAGAAAGTGTTTTGTTTTGATAAATATCTGGTTTAACTGATAGAAACAAGAAAATAACACCCCCCCCACAACCAAATATTGAACCCCTAAGCCTAAAATGATATGCTTTATCAAGAGAAGAGAAAAAAAGCTTCAGATCTGAATCTTGTGTACCTTAATTTTTTTTTGATGAAAATAGGCAGAAATCTGGATGGTACTCGAGAAGAGCTTTTCGACGCTTCTTCTGGATCGAAAAATGGAGCTAATTTGAGCAAATTAGGCCCCCCAGAATGCAAAAAGGATAATTTGACATTGACAGAAAAAATAGCAAGCTAGATGACAAAAAATACCAAATTAACCTCCATGAGAGCGTTGGGCTTGGAACCCGCTTTTCGGCGATATTTCGTTTGTCAAAAAATGATGCCTGGAGCTCCCAGAACGCCAATTTCAGTGAAAGAGGCTCCAAAGACAAAAAAAAATCTCAAAAAAGGGTTTGTGCCCAGGTGCTAGCCCCTGGTCACGTGGGGGCTTGGCTTCTTGCAGACAGCCGCTGGTGCCAGTGGTTAAGCGCTAGCGGTTTGTGCTAACCGCAGTTGTTGACTTTGGCTGCTGGCAGTTTGTGCAAACCCTAGCAATTTGCTCCAACGGTTTGGCATGGTAGTAGTGCAGCGGCAGTTTAAACTTAATCATTGTCAGTTTAACCTTAACTATCGCCCTTGGTAGTTTGCTCTAGTGGTGGTTGCCCTTGGCAACGGTGGTGCCTAGGCTGAGTGCGGGCGGTGCGCCTTTTTTTAAAAAAAAAAAAATTATGCCAAATAAATCATACGGACTAGTTGCCTCGGGGTGCGTACACAGTCGTACGACCCTAGGAAAAAAAAATTGCCTCTCCCTACAACATTGTCCAAATTGGACGTGTTTTGTATTGAAATAGGGGTTTTTGGGCTCTGCGAGCTCAACGGTGAGGTCTATTTGAGCTCAAAGTCCACCAAAATTTAGGGACCCCCCTACTTTCAATAAAAAAATACAAAAAAGCCCTAAAATGTGCAAATAAATCTTTTTTATAGGCAAAAAAGAAACAAAAAATAACGTCGTACAGAGAATACCAGATCTGAGAAATATAACCAAAACCTCTCAAATCCGCCAAAAAATCCCTAATTTGAATCCTTCAAACAGGAACAAGCTATAGCAGATTAGGCTCTGATACCATGTAGGATTTGAGCAATACAAATCCACAAAACCCGAAGATCACCTGCATACAAAAACCTGTTACAGGGAAGTAGAGACAAGAAGAGGGCAAGGGTTCGACTCAAAAATATGAAGAAGAAAATATCCTCAAATAATGAATGAATTAAATGTACAATGGATCATCCTTATAAAGGAGATCGAAAGCCTTGAAAGGCAAACCCTAGTGCATGTAATAATTAGTTTAACTATTACATGACTAATGCATGCAAGTTTATATTTAAAACAACTAGTGCATAAGTTTAGAACAACTAGTGCATGTGTGTTTAAATATAAACAACTAAAGCAAAAGAGTTGACATCTTAAGAAGGGAGTAAAGTTAATTAATAATATTAATACTTTACTCTAACAGTATCTCACTAATCTGATCACCAAAACACATGCAAACTTAACCGAAGCATATACATATCCCAAAATACCTTCTATTAACTTTGCAAGCCATAATACATCATATACTATCATCGTTGACCAAAATTGTTCCACAGTACACTATTATCCTGATTCTATACTTAGTCATTTTCATGACTGTGACTCCAGTATCAAAGCTCTCTGCATGCGATCACTCCAGCATAAGTGTTGTCATAAATGACAACCCTCAAGTGATCCCTTAGTGCCCCAAAACATCACTTGCCAACAATCTCTCCCTTTGGCATTTATGGAAACACTTAGAAAAATGACTAAGTGTTAAAGCACTAAATACACATATCTCTTTTTCTCTTTTTCTCTGTTCTGCTTTTTTTTATTTACATCTTTTTCTTCTTATTATTATTTTTCTTCTCTTCCTTTCACTCTTCACATTTTTCTCTTCCTCTTCCTCTCTCTTTGACATCAATGGAAAAGGTACTTACAAAATTTCAAAAACTACTAAGCACAAAAAGACTTAGTGCTTACTCACCAATTTTAAGACATGTTGGAAAGAGATTTCCAAGGTCTTCACTTCCTCAACCCATGATTTGATCAATAGCTCACTGACATGGATCAATCCATTTAGTGCATATGATGTTGTCTTTGTTGCCTTAAGCTCAGTAGGTGTAGACATGGACATTGATCCTTCCACCTTTTCCATCTTTGATAGATGTGTCTCCAGCATTGAAAGCTTAGGTGTAATCAGGCTCTTCAACAAGCCAAATATGTCTACCACTCTCCCTTTCTCTGTTTCCAATACACTGATTTTATCCAACAGCTTGGATGCTTGTTTATCCATTTCAATCATAGTTAGTGAAGATGTTTCACAATTGTTCATCAGACTGTCAAGAGTGGCAATCACTCCAGCATAAGGTTTGCCATAAATGACAACCCTCAAGTGATCCCTTAGTGCCCCAAAACACCACTTGCCAACATACAAGAGTAAAAAAATCGACGATCTTGAGATGAGTTTGATACATATTATGTATTTGTCCCATTAATTGTTCACTTTGATCACTAAAAATTTTGCACAGTTGATACAATTCTTTATGCACAAATGATCCACTAGTTGTGTGCTCTGGGTACCAATAAGGTTGCATAATTCTTCTAATTTGTAATCTTTTTTTCTCAATTGTTGGGTATACAAGTGGGCGACTGTTGCCCTAGTAGATGAATTTTTAGTGGGCTTTTAATTAGCATGTTCTAGTGAACATTTATTGGAATATGGGTAGTAATTGGGCCCCTCCTGCTAATGATTAATTTGGATCAATTAATTATTCAATTTAAAATAATAAAATATAAAAAATAAATTTTAATTTAGGAAATTAACTATAAAAAGGGAAAGATATTTGTTATAGTGAAGAATAAATTTGATCTTATTAAAATTCACTTGTCTTTGAGTTTGGAAATGTATGCTCTTTGTTTGTACCTTATTTTAGGATTAGAATAGTTTGTGAATTTTGTTGTAGGTTGAATCTTTGTAGATCTAAGCTAGCATGTGAAGGCAATTTGTAATTTGTAAAAGTGATCCTACATGTAGTGGACTTCTTCAACTTGCATTACTTTAAACTATGCTTTGTATAATATATTAAGGATCAAACTTTATTAAAATATCTCAAGAAAAATGCTAGATCACAAATCCAAATTCTCTTAGATCAATCTTCCTGATTGGACTATCTTTATAGTTGTGAAAGTGGTAAAAAATAATGCTCTTCAATCATACAAATGTCTTACAATTATGTAATTTAGAATTAGTTTTCATTTAGTAATATACTGAAGTGAAGTACTATGAAAATGATTTTCCTCGCAATGCATATCATTTTTTGATAAAAAATGATTTTGAATTAACACAAATCATGATGTCCTAAAATAACAAGACATAGCTATAAGTCACACAAATATGTACCAAGTTAGCTCACAATGGTTAACACAGTGGGTAGGAGTTTGCAAAGATTCAAATTTTGGGTCAATTATGTGTGGCATGAGATTAGTCTTGCATGCTACAAGATTGACTTAGGATAATGAAATAGAAACACTTATGCAAAGAATGAATGTCTATACATGGAGCAAAAGGGGACTTAACAAGATAAAAAAATATATAGGAATGTGCGCAAAAGTAGATAATATAGGGTTGAATATGTGGGAAGGTTTACATTGGAATGGGTGAAGGATTAAGGATTAAGCTTAACTTTGCACAAGAGTGTGTCATTTGTTTATGTAATTATATTAAGCTAGTCCATTAAAATCTATCTAGGTATATTGGAATTGACCTGAGTAAATTATTTTCACAATCATATTTTTCCCCACTTTGAGGTACATATGAATCCTATCATGAACATGTATCTTAAAGTAAATGAGAACTAACAAATGTACATGTAAAGTAAATATTTAAACATTAAAGGATATTGAGGTCTATGCAAAGTAATAGACTTCACTAGATCTCATTATGTACTCTTCTTTTAGTATGTGTCCTCCAAAGGAACCAACAAAAAGAAGAAAACATGCACAATGAGTACCTTTTTGTGACGCAAGTAAAGATAAAATATTTGTAAGATAAAGTCATTGTCACCAATCATGAGAGAAGAAAGAAGATAGTAATGTAAAATACATTTGTGAGAGATTTTGTTAATCACAAACCTCAATGAGACATTAATTTGAGCATTCTACCAAAAAAATGATGAAACACAAGATAAAGCAATGAAACAATAACTTAAGAGCATCTCATCGCTCTCTATTCCTAAGGACCTATGTAAATTTATCTCTCAGCTGCAAATACGATCATAGGTGACAACCTAAAAAATGAGAATTGATGATGAATTGATGATCTAAGCTAACATAGATGCAAATTGCGATAAATGATGCAAGTTCAATGCAAATTAAGCTATGAAATCAACTAAGCTAAACATGATGCAATGAAAACTCTCCATTATGATTCTACTCAAATGATCTTTCTATGCTAAAGTGACTATAATGCAATTGCTATAATGAAAGTGGATCCATTATGCACTTAGAATACACCCTATTTATAAGATTTCTCAAGGTCTTGGGGGTGAGTTATGACTAACCATGATCAATGTATAGTTTGAGTTAAGGGGATGATATGTCCATGATGAATGGTCAAGATTGCAAATTGAGATTGAATAGTCAAGATAGCAAAGCCTATTTGTGATCCATGTGAGCTTGTCTCTTATCTCTCATTGGTTGAATGAATTTTACCCTTTTGTGGTTGGTGATAGATTTTAGGAATTAATTAACTCAAAAGAATTAATAAGTTTAGCCATGTGTGATGTGTTGAATGGGTTGGATTTTAGCTTTTATTTGAAAGGATTAATTAATTAATGATGAACTATATAATCAACTATTTAATTCAATTACATACTAGATGAAAATTGATTTAATTAATCCAATTGCTTGAATTTAATTAATGTTTGCTTATGACTATTTTCAAGTGTATACATTTTGTCCCTCTTTAAATGACCGTGCGAGTAGCATGTTGGTTCAAAGAATAATATGATATTAACCTTGATTTGATGCTTTGATGTTGTGATGTCGACCTCATTGATTGATTGATTGATTGATATTACCCCACTAATATGATGATGATGATGATGACACAATATGAATGTTTGATTTGAATTATGATCCCCTTTGATGCCCTGATTTGAAATTTTGGAAATTTTATGTCCAATGCCCCAATTTTTTAAAATTGCCCCGATTATGAAAAATTTGTGTTTTGGTGATGGTATGCCCCCTTAAGAAATAAATCAAAATATTTTTATGATTTTTAGGAATTTTTGGAAATTTTATGATTTTTTAGAATTTTTTTAAATTTTTATGATTCGATCATTTTGATTTAGTTCCTAATAAAAATGATATGAAATAATGCCCTAGTTAAAAAAATAAATAAATAATAGGCCTTTAATGATGAAAATGGGATAAAAATACCCCTCCTAAGGTTAAAAAGTGTATAAACAGGGTCAAGAATCCATTTTTACCATTCATTTTCACTCCTTCATTTCACTTGTTACCCTTGAGAGAAAAATTCCTCCTAGGCAACCATGGTGATTCCCTACCATGGGCATTAGTTTGAGAAGGTAACACGCTACCAGAGACCGCCTGGATATGGACCATTGGTATGTACTCGTTCCCTCTTTGTGATTTTATCATTTTTGGATTTTTTTAATGTGTTTTTAATAGAAGTTTATGTTTCATTGCATTTAAATTTTATTCATCGCATACAATAAGGTATGTGCCACATTCGATATTTTGAATGTTGCATTTAATTTAGGGTATAGATTTTATGTTGTGTCACATATGATATTGTATGCAATGAAAATCCCTACAACTGCACCACAAATCAAAGCATGAAAACACAAGAAATGCAAAACATTTAAGTTAGAATAAACATGCTAAATAACTTGTAATGCAACCAAATTTCCACTACAACCTCCAATGAGCTAAAAAAAGGGCACCCAAAACCTTGTTTGATTTTCTTTGAGAGATTTTGTGGGTGTACTCTCCCAACACAATACAATAAATCTCATTATGATTGATGAGTGAATGATTGAGAACAAGTATGAGGAACTTGCCCCAATCTTCACAAAATGATGATACAAAATGCAATATCTATGCTAAAGAATGCAGATGCAAGAGATTAACAAACTAGATTCAAATGAAAGCTAAACTAAGATGAAAATGCAAGATTGAAACAAAACTAGATTCATTCCATTACCTAACATGTGATATCTAGATTATCTAATGTAAATGCTCAAAAGAAATATAAGCTATGAAGTGCTCAAGAATGCTCTAGCTTACAATAGATGCAAGAAGATACCATAGAATGACTAAGTTTTGCAAATGAAGAGTGGGGCCTCTTTTTAATAGAATGGCTAAGAGAATGGATGTAGGAGATTATGAGGCAAAAGATAGGGTGGTCAAGATTAAGAGGCAAAGGGGGAGTGGCTAAGATGAAGAGGCAAAATAAATGAGTAGCTAAGATTAAGAGGCAAAAAAAAAGAGTAGTTAGTGTTAATGATTATAGCAGTTTTGTGTACCTATGGTGAGGGTCATAAGTATTGACAAGGAAGACCTCTACACATTTTATTTGATCATCCTCCCTAGCTAAGAGGGAGTGTTAATGTTTGTATCTTCAATCGTATAATCATTTAGAATACATATAATACTTAGCTAAGATTAAGAGGCAAAAAAAAAAGTGGTTAATGTTAATGATTATAGCAGTTTTGTGTAGGTATGGTCAGGGTCATAAGTATTGACAAGGAAGACCTCTACACATTCTATTTGATCATCCTCCCTAGCTAAGAGGGAGTGTTAATGTTTGTATCTTCAATCGTATAATCATTTAGAATACATATAATACTTAGCTAAGATTAATAGGCAAAAAAAAAGAGTGGTTAGTGTTAATGATTATAGCAGTTTTGTGTAGGTATGGTGAGGGTCATAAGTATTGACAAGGAAGACCTCTACACATTATGTTTGATCATCCTCCCTAGCTAAGAGGGAGTGTTAATGTTTGTATCTTCAATCATATAATCATTTAGAATACATATAATACTTATATATATATATATATATATATATATATAATGCAAATTTATATTATTCTAATATATATGATAGATTAATGAAATGTTATAATGAATAGACATGTTCCATGAAGGGACATGTCTCTCCTAGCCTTTTTCTCAATATAAATGAAAGAAAGATTGTTGCATTTGAAAAACATATAACATACAATCTAGACAGTGTTATTACATTTGCAGCAATCCTACAATCTTAACATGATATCAGAGCCATATTTTTTTGAACAAAGCTTTACTGCTTAAAAGAAGATCCTAAATACCAGTTGCTTTTCTCTATCTGGTTGTTCTATTGTCGTGAATATTATATTATCGAGTCGCTGGCCAAATGACTGTTGTTAAAAGGTTTTATCGAGTCGATTACTATTAAGTTTGTGAGAATATATTTTGTTGGCGATAATATTACAGGCGAGGAGATTAGAATAAGCTTCCTAATTAAATATTTGCAGTGAATATGAATAAATATTTTATTCGGCTGGGTAATGTTTGAAATTTTTGAAAGACGAATCCTCTGCGTGTCAACCAATGATTATGCACCAACCTGTTCGCGGTCATCCTGTGAGGCCTTTAAGTCTTCAACTCAGTCTTCTCAGTCTTATCAAACTCTACACGTGAGCAAGATGCCCTCCACTTAATCAAATTTGGCGCCCAATCATAGTGTGAGCGAGACCATGTGCAACATCTTTGGAATTTAGGCGCCCAAGTTGTGATTCGGAAGCATCCCCCTTCCAATTCTGGTCGCCATTGTCCATTTAAGGGCATCATTCTACGGCATGGAACCCTTATGCGATTCTGTGGGTTGGCAATGTAGCTGCACTCGGCCTTATGTAGTGACGAGCTACATTCAAACCACAAGGTGCCTCGACGTCAAGGAAGATCTAGATTACGATATTAATCACGATGGTATAGACGAAAACCACTAATGAAGGCAGAGATTAAATGATAGAAGAAATATGGAATAACGACAATTGTAGAGTCCCAAGAAAGGGAAGCAAATGAAAAATACTGTTGATTTAAGACTGCAAAGAGTTCATTCCAAGTTTGTCAAAATGTCCAAGGAAAACTAAATGAAGAAAGCTATGTGCTATTATATCCGAACTCTTATGAACATGAATCCTACTATGTGTACGTGGAAATTTCCTCTTTGGCATGAAGAATGAGTTTAGTTATCATAGGTGATGATCAATGCTTACATCATCAATAAGGTATATGGTAATAGATAGTAATACACTAACAGGTATAAACAGAGATCGTATTTGGAAATAGACCACGACAACAATAGTTGTTCAAGAGTATGTTAAAGATCATTACTTCTTTCGTCGACTCAACCTGGTTTTCTTGTTTTGTCATGAGGAAAATTAACTTACAAATGTATCCATAGTCATTCATATTTGTGCATGCACCTACCATACTAGAAAAATTATATGGAGGAGACTTCTATGGATGAGTGCTTCAGGAGTGAAGTAATTTGTGGGTTCCTTTAGGAATGACTCTTCATCACTCTCAACGCTTAAGCCATAATAGTGTGTCGATTTATCATCATAACTCTATTCAAACTGTCAGAAACACAAGATTTGTGTTGAGTCCTAATGGGGACATTATAATGGTGTTGAGATACAATTTCTAATGACATACTGCACAAAGAGAAATATGTTTATAAAGGTGCTTGATATACAATGTTTGTAGGATGCAACACACATTTTGTTTTTGAGAAGGATGACATTCTGTGAAGTTATGTTATAGTTCAAAGCTTGAAGATGCTGCTCAAGAAGACAAACTTGATTTCATCAAATCTTTCAAAATATTTGGAAGAACGATGGAAGTGTATTTGGAGATGGTTTTATTTAGGTGGCAATGAAAATATCATCCGTAAACAAAACAAAGATGCAAGTTAATATTTCTGATTGGGTTATAAGGCTGCGATGTACTCTCCTCTGTATAGTGAAGTGTACTTGAGCCCTAGTATATAGTGTTTGGCTGAGAAAATGTAGAGATTGGTAATATATGATCACGTGCATATGGAATTATGGGCCTTGGCCAAGAAATGTTCAGTGTAATGGATTAAGATGTTCAAAGTGGTGCAACAAACTCCTTGTCTTCATCCAATGGAGGTAGCAACATGAACTCCGATGCTTCAGGATTGGCATGAAAATACTTCAATGCATTGGCCTATAACTTCTTGTGGAGTTTCACCAACACTGTTGTCTAACACCAAGATAAGGTTGTTGGTATTGCAAAGTGGCAGAGTTCCCGTGAAGGACGAGATCTTGTATTGATCATCGGTATTGTTGGCATTGAGGAGTGACATTGAGATTGGTCGTATCCGAGGGATTGAACTTTCTAAAATTGATACAAACAATGGTGGAATTTGTTAGAAATAGGGAATACTGAGAGGGGGGGTGAATCAGTATTCTACAAACTTTTACTTTTGCCCAATTATGGATATAATAGATTATCTTAACACATGCATAACATAAGAAGCTAAAAAATATGTATAGCAATAAAACTAAAGAACTCATAACACATTATTTATTCTCGAGGAAACCCTGGCCAATGGAAAACCCCGGTGAGGATGGTACCCACAAAGATCCACTAATCAAAAGTATCTTGTTAAGGATGTTGACCGGGTTAGGAGTCTATTACATCCATATAGTGTCTTAGTCCTGATTATGGGACTATAGGCCTTGTTAGAAGCCTCAACCCTGTTAGGAGTTGGCAGTACAGAAAGTGATTACTAGATGAGCCCACTACCCAAACAAGTAATGTACAATATACACTAATTACAAAAGAAGGTTAAGGTACATAACCTTATACTGCTTGCATCAATATCTCTTCACTGCTCTTTCACTATCGCTATTATATATGCATCATATGTCTCTCTACATATTACTTCTTGATTACATTACATTTATACAAGTTATTAGGATTAAGAACTTTCCATTCGGCTACCATATTACAAATAACTTTATCCAAGGGTTAACATCTAGGATGTTGTCCCTTTATATTGTTAAGTCATTATTTTGATAAACAAAATAATCCCTTAACTTTTTATCAATACTATCTTCATATTCTGTCCTGTCGGCTTGACATTGTCTTTAATAAAACTGTCATAACTTCTTTCAAGTGAGCAAGCACTGAACTTACTCCAATCAACATCACAAACAAAAACTATCTCCAGGTTCACTAGTAAAAACATTGTCTCATACTTAGACAATTTCGCATTGCGCTCTGACATACTAGCTCTTTGACCTATGCGATCTTCATGTAGATCATATGTTGCCATAATGACAACATCTATGTAACCAACTCAGCCAAATTTCTAACAGTATTATCATACAAGAATGAGAGGGTATGAGAAGAAAGATGAATATTTGCAGGAACATTTATTGTCTAGTGTGGTTCCTTACATTTGGTTTGGCAAACTTTAATCGAAACAAGTAACAATACAATTGTGGTAATGTTGTCTTCATTTAGTTGTGCAATGAATATGACCATGTAATGAATTTGTATTGCCACAATTACTTAATATAGACTTACCATGATTACATCACTATTGTAAGTGCTATGCAATTGATGAGTATTGAGAATACGATCAAAATATTGTTCCAGTAATAATTAGTATGAAGGATTATGATTGATGCTGCCAACTTAAGGCTTACGATTATGGTCTTGATCGACGCTATATAAATATGGCCTGATCACTTCTATCATGTCCCTTTCATAGTGGAAGTAGACTAAGGTTATGAGATCTATCATATAAAGAGGATGAATCACGAGTTATATGTGATTGCATTCAAGAGAGAAAGAGCTTGATGCCTGCAGTCATGGGATTGAGTTGATGGTTGAAAAATTTCTTCAAAGAAAGAAAATATCATTTAGAGGGACAAACCTACAAAGGCAACCTTGGACGAGAAGGTTAAATGTTGATGTTAGTACTCAAAGCTTCAGAGGGAGTCAGTACAACATCTAGAGGATCTGCCTTATTTGATTTCCAAGGATCTTGGTCATATTGATTCAGAGGGAGTAAACCATATCAAGATGGTTTCCCTAGTGACTAGGAAACTATAAAAGGAAAAATAATTACAATTCAAATGATGTAGTTCCATGTATGTGAGCTAGAAGGATTTTATGCAGATATCTAGGTCATTATATTCCTAGATAGATGGTTGGGCATTCAAGAAAAGACATTAATGCAGACTAAAGAACAAAGACATGACTTGCTCACAGAAGGTTGATATTAGATTCAGAGGGAGTATTATAGTTCATCTAAAAACAACCTTGGATGAGGAAGAGAATCCAAAGGACTATGATCATGAGATTGAGTCCCATGTGTGCTGACTGAAATGCCTTTATGCTAACTCCTACATAACTTTGGGTTCACCTAGAGTGATGCAAACTATATAAGAAATATAGTGCATAAGTATGCTATTCAAGGTACATTATCACTATAGAACATATGGCTGATATTCTCACCAAGTCTCTTGCTAGAGAGAAGGTTGTATACTTTTGAGATAAACTTGGTATGATGGAGAATGAAGCTTTAGATGAAAAGGAGTGTTAACATCTTTGATCTATTATCTTGTATGTTATTGAATTATTCTCTTTGAGAGATAATTCTAAGGTGAAAGCCCTTGTTTCCACCCTTTGAGATGAGTCAAGGTGGATTTCATGTGTGTGACTCCAAAACTTATGGGTCCTCCTGTGAACATTGGAGAAAGATGATGACTTTTCAATAATGAACACTTATATATGATTGATGTTGTGAGGTGATGATTTTACAACATCTCCATCATGATGTTATCATGTGACTTGATATCTATGGATATGTCATGATGGTTAGGATCTCTTAAACATCATGGTAGATATCACAAGGCTGATATCATTAAATAAACCATAGATGGTTTAGAGATCTTCGTGGTGGATATTATGTGACGTAAAATTTGTAGACATGCCATGATCAGTCTATATAATATCATGTCTATATGGTCAGTATCACATATGTGATACTAGTGCACATATCATACAAGACATCTTGAGTACTTGGTGAATATCATGAACTTGGAATTTGAAGACCATTACTCTGAGTACTTGGTGAGTATCATGGATTTGATACTTGGAGACCATTACTCATGATAATCATTTTTTAGAACTTGGTGAATATCTTGTGAGTTGATATTTGGAGACCATTACTCTAAGTACTTGGTGAGTATCATGGATTTGATACTTGAAGACCATTGCTCGTGATATTAGTAAAATGATATAAATTTTAAATGATTATCTATACTCACATATTACATTGGTGAGTATCATGGATTTGATACTTGGAGACCATTACTCATGATAATCATTTTTGAGCAATTGGTGAATATCTTGTGAGTTGATATTTGGAGACCATTTCTCTGAGTACTTGGTGAGTATCATGGATTTGATACTTAAAGAGCATTTCTCGTGATATCAATAAAATGGTATAAATTTTAAATGATTATCTATACTCACATATTACATTGAGGCAATATATTTATCCTCCCTAGCTAAGAGGGAGTGTTAATGATTATAGTAGTTTTGTGTAGCTATGGTGAGGGTCATAAGTATTGACAAGGAAGACCTCTACACATTTTGTTTGATCATCCTCCCTAGCTAAGAGGGGGTGTTAATGTTTGTAGCTTCAGTCGTATAATCATTTAGAATACATATAATACTTAGATATTGATTAATAATAATATATTATATTTGTGTGTGTGTGTGTGTGTGTGTGTACATGTACATGTACATATATATATATATATATATATATATATATATATATATATATATATATATATATATATATATATATATATATATATATATATATATATATGTATGTATGTATGTATGTATGTATGTATGTATGTATGTATGTATGTATGTATGTATGTTATATTATATATTATTATTAATATATATTATGAAAACTTATATTATTCTAATATATATGATAGATTAATGAAACATTATAATGAATAGACATGTCCCATGAATGGACATGTCTCTCCTAGCCTCTTTCTCAATATAAAGGAAAGAGAGATTGTTGCATTTGAAAAACATATAACATACAATCTAGGCAGTGCTATTATATTTGCACGATCCTACAATCTTAACAGTTATGATTAAGAGGCAAAACATGCAAAAGTCAAACTTCACTTTTAGAGGGAAAGAGAAATTTGAAATAATTGGAGGAGAAAAAAGATGGAGAGGTGGCTACCTGGGAAAAGGTGTCTGTGCACATGATTAGAGGTAATCCACATTTTAATCAAGATTAGAGGAATATTAGCAAAAGGTAAGTTTAGGAAAAGAAGAAGGAAAAGAGGATTAAATTAAATTAAAATAATTTTAATTTAATCAAGGTTTAGAATAACTTTAGGCTAGTGGAGAAATAAAATAAATAAAATTTATTTTATATTAAGAAATGGAGGGATAATATATTAAATTGAATTTAATATATTATAGTATTTAAGTAAAATTTAAATACAAAGAGAAAATAAATTTATTTAATTAAATACATAGAGGAATATAATAATATAGTTAATTAATAAAAATCAACTATAATGTTAAGGACAAATAATTTATTTTTTTAAATATTAGAATGTGAATGGACAATTTTAGGTGTCTACAAATATTTGTTGTTTCACAATGCAAATGATATTTTTTATCCTCGTGTTTGTACTCTATATCATCACATTCAAATATTTCATTGCATATGAACAATCTTGCATCACAATCAATAATTATTTCATCGGATTTGGTTTTTGAGTCATTTTTGCTTATGCAAAATGATGCATTTGAAATAAGGGATTCTTGTTTGATTTTGTTTAAGTCAATTTTTTATGTTGTCTATCATTTATCGATATGGTATTGATGTAAATTTGATAAGGTGGGATTTTTTATGTTTTTTCGACCTCAAGATCTAGAGGATTGAAAATTGATGTGCTCACCAAGATTGTTAGAAATGTTTGATTATTTAATTGACTCTAAATGATTGATCAATGATTGAATGATTGGTGTTTTTGACTTAAACAAGCCCCCTTAGGGAAGCTTAATATGAGGGGTCAATACCCCAAACCATTTGCTATGATTGAGCATCTATCATGTGCAGAGCAACCTATGATTGGTCAGTGTGGCCTTGATTATTTTCTTGAGATGACTCAATTCTGAGTGAACTGAGGTCTATTGATGACATTGGCTGAGCAATGGCACATCAACCATAATACCTTCCCCCTACCTACTAGAGAGATGACAATTACTCTAGAGGATGTCTACAGGATCTTGTCAATTCTTGTGTTTGGAGAGTTGGTCTATTAGGATCAAGATGATGATGGTGAGGTTGTGTGATGTGTATTTGAGGATAATGAGATTGGAGATTATAGAGTTCTATGGGGGTTCATGGCACATAGATATGCCCTACTTCCTTTAGTCTTGGCTACATTTATTGGAGGTTTCATGAACATCAATAGGAGAGCACATGGATTTTTTGTTGGATGGGGGAGGATTATGGAGGACATGATGGCTTGTCCTCAATGGTTTGGATGGGGTTAATACATTTTGGCTTATCTCTACCATGAGCTTCATCAAGTAGTGTATGATTAGGGGGCAATTTTATCTGCAGGAGTTGTCTTGCTGCATATTTGGGCCTGGGAGCACATCCCAGTGATTCGGTCGATTATAGATAGAGCATCTAGAGCATCACCCTTACATTTATGGCTATAACAGTATCATTTTCCAGCCTAAAATGGGCAAGCTAGAGTAATGGAGGCAGCAGATTGATGACATGGATACAGTCTGTTGGAGAGCCTATAATATATATTGGTTGTAAGGAATGGGTAAAGGATCCAACAGAGATGACTTATATTTTTATGTCACGATTGTTAATTGGTAGGACACCCTACATTATTGAGATTTGTTTGGTTACTCAAGTTCTTAGATAGTATGCAGGATATGAGGTATTCCATAAGGTTCTATTGTGTATGCTCATGTACATAAGGAGAGATTGACATGGGGACCTAATATTTCATATGATACAACATCAGGTGAGTCCTAAGGACAGGGTTCAATGATATGGGATTATCTACCAAATTTTTTGAATGTCGAGATGATGGCTGAGTATAACTAGTGGTTTGCTACAAATCCCTTTCCATGACTCACTACTCCAAATGAGCCAGTTCCTGCATTGGATGATGATGATGATGATGACAAACCTTGATGGTGGAGGGGTGGTGCGAGGATCTGAGGTGAAAGATGTAGAGGTGGAGGGGGTATTGGAGGTGATGTTACTAGAGTGAGGGGGAAAGGAGGTATTTCCTTAGGTGTAGTGGGAGGTGGAGATGGGGGTGGTCAAGGAGGTGGTGCTTCCAAAGGAGGAGCTAGTTTGGCACAGAGATGGGTCACACATAGGGCTCAATCATATGTTCCATAGGATCCACCACAGATTGCATAGGGAGGTCCCCCAGTCGCCCCAGGCCAGGATATGTAGAGATTGTGTGGGGACATAGCCACTGCTTATGCAGAGGTAACTATTCTACATGTGTATTTAGGGTAGGCACAGGGTAGGATCTAGGCCCTTGAGATAGAGGTAGCAACTTTTAGGATAGCGAGATTAGGCTAGATTTGAGAGAGATCATGAGATCCAGAGACGAGGTGAGGTTGAGGAGCTAGCCTATACTATTGAGAAGACACTAGTAGATGGTGTGAATCAAGATCATATTAGAGAGTTGAAAGAGTCTATAGCTTTGGCTACATATTATTATGGTGCTTATTATGTTGAGGTGTCTGTAAACATAAAAATTCCCTCATATTCTCAAATTTCTAGATATGAATAGGGTATTCAGAGAGGAACATTAGCCGAGGGATTACAAGTCCACCTCCTAGGCCTCTAAGGGGACCGAATGCAAGAGCAGGTATAGATGGTAGTGTGGGACCTTCTACAAGTGCTTAGAGTATAGGTACAAGTGTAGGTGGTCCTTTGATGATGAGGCCTACAGAGTCAGGAGGTAGTCATTCCTAGATCCCATTGATGATATCATATTTTTTTGATGTATACATGTATTGATATCTTTTATGGACAGTGGTGTACCTTTGATGATGTACTTTGATGTATCTTGATATAGACTTTGATAAACCACCCATATACTATGATTTATTCTATGTCATCGTACTTTGGACACTATTTTGATGATATATGATGATGCAATGGACTTTGATGGTGGATGCATGGCTATATGATTTTATGTTTTTATGTAGGATGTACGAGTTTATGATGCATTTACTTATGATGTACTTATGGATGTAGATGATAGATATGATGGATGCTTTATTTACCTATATGTTTAGATGAGATGGTTTATTTAGATAGATAATGTATGAATTCCTTATGAGATGTATGTAATGATATTATATTTATGTGATGGTTATGCAATGTTTTTTTTATTTTTATGGATGCAATATTGTAATGATGTATATGCAATGATGGAATGTAATAAAGATGATGTATAATGGCTAATGATAACAATGATTAAGGATTAATGATTAATGATACTTAATGATAATAAATGCATATGTACTTAATGATTAATGTAACCTAGATGTTCATGAGATGCTCTTAAATGGTTAATAAATTTGATAAATGCAATGCACCTAATGATAATAATGATTATGAATAATTCTCTTTAATGATTAATGCAATGAATGAATAGATGAAACCTAAATAAAAAATGAGCAATGAAATGCACTTGTTTTTGTTAATGTCCAATGTACTCCACCTTAAAGAAATTTTTGATTGTTGAACCTTTTGAGAAATCTCATAACATATTCATTGTTAGTGTATTATCACAATGTATTACAACAGGCTCTTCAAAACTTACCCCTATGTCTTTCAACTTTTGCTTCATCCACACAATTTGAGTACAGTTTATAACAACAACCACATACTCTAACTTAATAGTAGACTGAGCTATATAGTCCTGATTTTTGCTCAACCAAGAGACCATTTTTTTCCCAAGGAAAAAGGCTCCACCACTAGTGCTCTTCCTGTCATCTACACTTCCTACCCAATCTGCATCAATATAAGCATGCAAGGTGAAATCATCAGATTTATCATACCATAAGCCATATTCTACTGTTCTTTTTAGATTTGAATATCCTTTTAAAAATGACTTGAAATGAGTCTCCTTAGGATCAACTTCGAACTTTGCAACAATTTCAACTGCACTTTCTATGTCTGGCCTAGTGTGTGTCAAGTACTAAAAACCTCCAATGATGGATCTATACTAAAGACATTTTTTGATTCATCAATAGTTGAAAACTTACACCCATGCACCATAGGTGTCCCAACAAATTTACAATCCCCCATGCTAAAATTCTTTAGAAACTCCTTAAGGTACTTGGTTTGTGAGATGAAAATACCATGGTTATTTTGAATTATTTGCAAACCAAGGAAGAATTTCATTTCACCAATCATTGACATTTCAAAATCACTTTTCATCTCTTCGAAAAACTTATTGCTCATCTCATCATTACCTCCAAAGATAATGTCATCCAAAAATACCTCAATAATCAAAATACCATATGTACTAGTTCTTAAGTATAAATTAATATCTACACTACCTTTTTTGAAACTAAGATGCAATAAATACCTGTCAAGCCAAGCATACCAAGCCCTTGGTACCTTCTTTAGTCCATACAAGGCCTTCTTTAACTTGCAAACCATGTCTCTATCTTTTATCAAAGGAAAGCCATCGGGCTGCTCTATGTATACTTCTTCCTCAAGATCACCATTCAGGAATGCAGACTTCACATCCATCTGATATACCTTGAAGTCTTTATGTGTTGCATAAGCAAGGAACAATCTTACTAACTCTAACCTCACAACAGGTGCAAAATTTTCTTCAAAGTCTATACCTTCCTGTTGTGAATAGCCTTTGCAAACCAGTCTAGCTTTGTTCCTCACAATTGTTCCTTCTTCATTCATTTTGTTTTTGAAAACCCATTTGGTTCCGATCACACTTTTTTCCTTAGGCCTAGGAGCCAATTCCCAAGTATTATTTTTCTCTATCTAATCCAGTTCTTCTTGCATTGCTTTAATCCATGATTCATCTTTACAAGCCTCACTAGTAGTCTTAGGTTTAACTTGCGAGATTAAGAAAAGTTCATTTCTAACCTTAGACCTTGTTGTCGTACCTTCATTAGCATTACCAATAATTTGATTTTTAGGATGATTCATCAAAACATTCCTTGGTGTTCTAGGAGCTTCCTTTTGTTCATTCAAGAAAACTTGTAAACTATTGTTAATCTCAAAAATATGTTCTTCTTCTTTATTCTCATTCTTGTTCTCTCAAAAATATGTTCTTCTTCTTTATTCTCATTCTTGTTCTCGGGGATTAGATCACATTCATACATCATTTTCTTGAATCTAAAACTTCTCATCAATCTTCACATTAGGACTTTCAAGAATTTTCCAAAATCTCACATTAAAACATCCATGTCTTTCTTTTAGTGGAATAACCAAGAAAAATACCATCATCACTCCTTGCATCAAACTTTCATATTTCATCATCTCTTTTGATATAGCACTTACTACCAAAAAATTTGAAATACTACACAGAAGGAGTATGACCAAACCATAGTTCATAGGGAATCTTACCAATACCTTCTTTGATCTGAATACGGTTTAAGTTGTAGACAACAATGTTAACTACTTCCCTTCAATGCATATGTGCTACACTGCCTTCAATCAATATAATCCTTTCAATATCCAATATGGTTTTGTTCATTCTCTCTGCTATCCCATTTTGTTGTGGAGTTCTAGGTGCAAAAGTTTGTCTATATATGCCATATTTTTGGCAATATGAATTAAATGCATCAGATGTAAATTCTCCACCTCTATCTGACCTTAAACATTTTATCTTCAGATCTGACTCTTTCTCAACTTTTTCCTTATAAATGTTGAACTTATCAAAAACTTTAGACTTTTCTTTGAGGAAAGAAACCCACATCATTTTGGAATAATCATCAACAAAAAGAATAAAATACCTTTCACCATAGTAGGACCTTGTCTTTGTAGGACCACATAGATTTGTATGCACCTGTATCATCTTAAAATGGAAGCACTTCCATGTTAAGAGCATTTAGCCCTCTGAGTAAGTGGTTTAGGGTCATGATCGACATATTTGCATTCTCCCTTGTCTTCCACTTCTTCTCTGCACTTGATTTTTGCATTCTAGGTGAAATTAGGGTTAAGGTCTTAAGGACTTTCTTGATTTTCCTCTTTCCATGGCTCCATTTTCTAGGTAGGGTTAAAAAATGAGACCTCCTAGTCCATCATCACATCAAACAGAGGATTTTCTATCTGTTCCTGACACTGGGTCCTGCTCAGACATCAAATTCTGCATTTCTAGCATCCCTGGAACTCCTGTTGCAAATCCTGACAAAGTTAGGGTTTGAGGTCAAAGTCAACCTCAACCCTGACTAGGTCAGGCTTGACCTCAACCTTGACCTCTTCCTGCTAGAATTTCAAAGTTTCATTTGCCAGTAATTTATCTTTTGGAAAAGTTATTTCCCGCTTCCAAGTCGGTTGTTTCAAGCTCCGAAATGGTAAATCCTTTAATGGTATTTAATCAAGGTATATTTTCTAAAGGTGAGGACCTAATTGGGATTTAATTCAAGGTGACCCATCTAGAGGAGTGTGCCCTAGTTCACTATAAAAGGAGGCCTTCCTCTCTCATTTTTCATATCAAGTTTTCATGCTCAAGCTCTCAAGCTCTCAAGGTGATCAAGCAAGCATTCATTCAAGAATTCAAGTCTTCTTCTTCATCCAAGTTCTCTATTGAAGATAAAGGATTTAAAGAATTCAAGCTATTGAAGGGATTTGGCTCAAGCATTCAAGATCTATCATTCAAACCCTAGATCTAGCCACCATGGTGGTGTGATCTTCCTTCAAGATCCTTTGTTCAACTTCAAGATCCATATCATTTTTTCCTCAAGGTGGATTTCAAGCATACAATCATGGAGGTTTGATCATGTTATCTTCAATCTTTCATATCAATATATTTGATTACATTCCAAATACATTAGCATATCTATTGAATTGTATAGCTTCATTGTTAGATTCATTTCTACTACTTGCTAGAATTCTCCTATTTCAATTTCAATATTAAGGTTGATTCCAAACTGAGGTTTGACCAAGGCAAACCCCCCTAAACAAACAACAAAACCATTTTTATTGCAGGTACAGGTGTGGAATCTCGAATCTGAGAGCAAATTTGGATACCTTTTTCAGCAATCTTTCAAGATCTACGAACAAAATCGGAATCGAACTTTAAATAAATAATGTGGTCTTTGACCTTTTAAAAGGTCAAAGTTGACCTGTGTGAATTTGGAGAAAAGATTTCTGGGTTTTGTCTGCCTTGGCATTTCCAGTCCAGAACAGGTGATGAAATCTTTAGAAAGTTCATACAGAAGCCAAAATTCAACATTTTCCAGATCTGCCCTAATTCAAGGTTAGTATTTGCACTTCAATTATTTTAGATTTCAAGCTTAATCCAACTATAGGGAAGTATAGGATTTATTCTTTATTTCATAATCTTCATAGATTGATTTGATTGTGTATTAACCTCTTGGTTGATCAAATTGGATCTCTCTTTTGGGAATTTGGATTTAGGAAGTGAATCTTACATTTCCCCACACATACACAAATAGAGGTGATTCCAAATCACTTCTATTCAGCACCAAATCTAGCTTTCTTTTTGCTGAAAATGATTTTCTCTTAAAGATGTTCTTTGTTTGTTTCCCCATTACACATTCTCTACACATAGTGTTAGTAGGCTTGATCATCTTTGGAAAATCTCTAACTACATTTGTGTTACTGGCCTTCACAATGTTGTTAAAATTGATATGACTTAATCTTCTATTCCACAACCAACTATCATCTACTTTAGCCACAAAATAGTTAGCTTCTGCAGTAATTAATTGAAACACATTACCTCTTGATTTTGTGTCTGATGCAATAAAGTCTCCTATCTCACTTCTGATAGTGCATTTCCCATCCTTAAACTGCAAGTGGTAACCCTTGTTTACAAATTGTCCAACACTCAACAAGTTATGTTTAAGGCCATCAACAAGAAAAAACATCATCAGCGTTAGTATTTCCATTAAGAGAGATTGATCCTCTACCAATGATCAATCTAGGAATGTTATCACCAAATCTAACCACTCCACCATCATATTTCTTGAACTAAACAAACTTGTCTTTATTGTTAGTCATATGATGAGAGCAACCACTATCTATAATCCATTCTGATTTCTTTTCCACATGTAAAACTAAAGCTTTCTCTTCATGAATATGTTCTTCATCCTTAATTGCAACAAATCCAATCTCATCTTCATCATTTGCAGAATCATTAGAAACACCATCACTAGCATAATAGCATTCCTTATCCTTGGAATAATCAAACCTAACAAACTTATGCTTATGCTTAGGAACCCTTGTAGGACATCTAGATGGAAAATGACAAATCTTGTTACATGAAAAACACTTTAGGGATAACTTGCCTTCAAACTTACCCTTACCTCTCTTTTCCATCTTTGCGATCAGGGCCCCAAGTTCATCCATCTTTCTCTCTTCTTCCTATATTCCAGCTCAATCATCAGCATATTCTCCAAGCTTTACATGTCTGCCACTTCTACTAGTGCTCGTAAGACTAGATAAAGTCCTTTTGTCATTATGAACAGTAGCCTTAAATGTAGTTTCCACTTTAGGTAATGTCTTTTGCACCTCTACAGTTTCAAAGGTGGTTAATTTAGCAATCAACAACTCTCTATTGAAGTTCACAGTGAGTGGAATTACCTCCTCAATTGCCTAAACTTTTGTCTTATAAACTGGTGTCAAAGATCTCAGAATCTTTGTGATTACTTCTTCCTCAATGTATGTGCCTATAGAGTTTTTAATTCGTGTAACAACCTTAGTTATCCTTTGTATATATGTGTAGACACTAAAAAATGGGCAAGTGCTTTAAAATCATAAAATTGCAAAATCTTAATCAAAATGCACTAATTCTAATAAAAAAGGATCAAATCAAATTTAAATGGACATTTATTAAATCAAGTTGGACAAAATCATTAAATCAAAGGAAAAATCAAATAATGACATCAAATAATTAAACACGAGCTTAAAGGGATGAAATACACTATATAATTGATTTTAATCAATTACTTGTATAGTTTTAAATCAAAAATCAAATTGAACCTATTCCCTTACATGGCTAATTTAATTAATTGATGGAATTTAATTAATTCTAATATCTTTCAACAAAAATTAAGAACACAAAGCACATGGATCACTTAAAGGAATTGAATCTAAATCACACAAATTCAACTTTGAATCTAAACCACTCAATTTTGTCCTTTTGTCCAAAGCTTTTAGACAAACATTTAAATTGTCCCCCCATTTAAAAACATTGCAAAGTTTTTTACTCAACCAAGGCTAAATCATGATTACTTCACTCTACCCCCTACCCTTGGGAATTTACTATAAATAAGAGGCATTTTGTGAGCATAATAAGCAATTTTAGAGAGTTGAAGAGTAAAGAATCCTTATTATAGTCAATTTCATGAGCAATTAAGAGCATTTATCATTTGCATTTGCATTTTATCATAGCATAATGGAGAATTGTGAGCTAGATTAGGCATATTAGTATCATAGATTTCTCATTTTAGAAGTGTCACTAGTAGGGAATACAAAGATGAGAGCTCTACTTACCACATCTAATTAGAGAACCATGAGATGTCATGGATGTTAAATTCATTTCTTAGTTTAAATTTGCATCGTATTTGCTTTGATTTGTTAGTTAATTGTATGCAAATTAGATGTCTAACTACTCTAAATGATAAATTAACTATTCCAAGATTAATAAATCAAACTAATTAGCAAACAACAATGAAGAATACACTAAAAATGAAGCTAAAACAAGGTTTTACCTTCACCTACCATGTAGCTTGTCTCCATTGTCCTCCCAGCTCTGATTTCTTGAGGATGTTGAGCTCTCAGATTTCCAAATGAAGCCTTTTCCCAAGATGCTACCAAAGTGTGGAGATTGATGATGAATGTATGCAAAACTAGCCTAAAACTCAATTATGCAATTAAATGGATAGTGTGGAATGCTCACAAAATGATATGAATATGCTTGATTTTTCTTGATAATGGATGCTTAGATGCTTAGAATGCTTGATTGCCTATTGCTTGATTGCTTGAAAATCACTATTCACTATTAGCTCACAAAGGGAAAATGAGGCTCCTTTTATAGAGTTTTGAGTGATCTAAGCCTAGGTGGCACAATCCTAAGGTGGAGAATGAAAGGTGGAAGATCCCAGGGCTAGGATTGACTTGGTTGAAGGAGATGAGAGAAAGGAGGATGTAGTTGGAATGTGAGAGGAAGAATAGGGATGATGTTCCTCTCACATTGACATGGAAGAGAAGAAGGTGGAAGGGAAAGACACATGTCAAGTGTCTCACAAAAACCAAAGAGAGGAAGAGGGAGATACATTTTCCTCAATAAGACCCTTGGTACAAGTGTCCCATGAGTCACCTTTGACCCTTAGAGGTGGCTTGAGAAGCCCCTTAGGAATAGGGAATGTCTTTTGACTTGGTTTGAGAGAAGACATGTGGTCATGAGACCATCTTATGAGGCCACATAGCCCTTAAAGATAGGACATGTGTGGGTGAGAATAATGATTAATAAATAATTAATAATAATTATTTATCTTAGCCAAAGTGATGTATCAGGTGACTAGGTAGGTGAGGTGGACTAGGGGACTTAGTCATATTTAGTGAGTGTGTATTTAATTAAAATCACTTTAATAAGACTAATTAGAAAACTTAGGATAGAGGAATAAACTATAGTGAATTTACTAAATAAATTGAATAATCTATTTAATAAATAGAGGAAATGAATATTAATTAAACAATAAATATTTAATTAATTCATCAAGTCAATATCAATTAAATAATAAATATTTGATTAATTAATGAAGCCATTTTTAAGTGTGTACATTTTTCCCCTCTTTGAAATAATGTGCTCGTCACATTGTTTCAAAGAAAAATTCAAGCATTTGCCCCTGCCCCAAACAATGTCTCAGATGACCTATGCATGCCCCCTCGAGAGATTGATTGACAAAAAAATATTTAATGAATTTTTTTTTTAAAATTTTGATATCGAAGTTGACAATCAATCTCTTGAAAAATTGAAGAGGAAGTGAAGAAAAATAGGGTGAAACTGAAGAAAAATGGGAGGTAGGGTCCACACACCAAGCACATCAGGTCCACAGGCTATAAATAGTGCAAAGGGGTCCACAATAGGCTCATTGTGCACACATGTCATTTGGAGATCAGAGCTTGAGAGAGAGAAGAGCAGAGTCGCCAAGATGCCATTCCTGCTATCAGATCATCGCTTCGAGAGGGTCAGACGATTCCAGAGACCGCCTGATTCTGGAGAGCCGATAGGTGACTCAATCCTCTTTGTCAATTTGTGATTTTTAGCATGTTAGGATTTGATATGTAGCATGTTTAGGATAGGTTGAATCATAGGAAAAATTAGAAATTTTTCTTTTTCTAGGCCGAAAAACATATGCACAATTGCGGCACATGAAAGCGCAACAATACGCTATGTTTGCACAACAAACTAGTGATTCTGCACATATGTACCGTAGATCTACGCATGTGTATAGAAATCAAAATTAGGCTACACAAATGTGAATTAAATGCGCACATACATGGGTTCTGAGCATTTGTCAAAGAATGTTGCGCAAATATGGAATAAAACTGCGCAAACATTTAAATCTGCACAAACATTAGGCGATGTTGCACATGCATGTTTCTATGCTGTCCTTTTGTTTTGGATGGTAGAATTGGGTTAAATTATTTAGTAAATTAGGTCAAAATTGATGTCGATAATCTGATGTGATCTGTCAG
Organism: Chamaecyparis obtusa; assembly: GCA_027943335.1. NCBI lineage: Eukaryota > Viridiplantae > Streptophyta > Pinopsida > Cupressales > Cupressaceae > Chamaecyparis > Chamaecyparis obtusa. The sequence goes on from BSBK01001097.1 coordinate 28,259, forward strand.
TGGTTAATTTTGATCAATTTGGTCAAGATAGGCAACGTCGTAGCATGGTCTCTAGTTAACCAGTCTTGATGTCAGATAATTGATAGAATCATCTGTTTAAACACGTGATAAACATGTTTGTAATTGATATGATAGGATAAATAGATAGATAAATTAGTTGACCGAAATCTGATAATTTGATTGTTTGACTTGGATAGGAGGATATTACCGATGTATAGATGTCATGGGAGAGATATCCCATTACACAGAACCTGAGGCCGGCACTGTTAGAGACTAATAGGTTATTGATTGGTGCAACTAGATTGTACCATGTTATATATATGCCTAAGATTCATGAAAATTTGAGCATGATGACTACATTAGGAGAGAGGTGGCACTCAGAGATGAGTACCTTTCATCTCCAGACAAGAGAGATGATAGTGACACTTGAGGATGTTTATCGCATCCTCCAGCTTCCTATCATAGACAAGCTGGTACATTATGATCGGCATGGTGGGTTGATGGAGTGCTGAGCCATCTTTGGAGATGATGAGATTGATGAGGGGGAGATTAGTTGGGAGGATATGGTTGATTTTTATGAGCCTCTGCCAGTGGTGTTAGCAGGAGCGATTGGAGGATTTGTATGCCCTGATCGTCGGTCACACAGATTTGCAGTTGGTTGGGGCCGCACATTACAGCGGATGATGGATGATGGGACCCAATTTTCTTGGGGTGTATGTCTATTATCCCATTTATACCATGATCTACACCAAGTGGTCTATCATAGGAGTGCTTCATTATCAGTGGGTGTCACATTACTTCATGTATGGGCCTGGGAGCACATTGTAGTTACTCATCCAACAGCTATAAGATTTTGCGGCACAAGGCAAATTTCATGGTGCAGGGTAGCCATACATTCATTTATATTCATCTATCTTGTCTCAGCTGAAGCTGGGACATCTAGAGTTCTAGCGTTGCACCTTTGACACCACTGATACAATTATATGGAGACCTTATCTAGGGTGTGAGCCTTGGGATGATGAGAGACATCTCAAGTTCTACTTTAAGTCACGATGGTTGATAGGGTGGACACCTTACATCATCGAGAGATAGCTAGTTAGCTGGGATCTGCGACAGTTTGGCAGGATCCAGGGCATGCCACAGGGAGTCACTGAGTTCACCTGGACACATCAGGAGAGATGTGACTAGGGGCCATGGTCTCGTTTGAGCTGGCTAGACAAGAGTTTATTGACATGCCATTTCAGGCATGGACTATGAGACAGGGGGTCGTTGACCCAGGGATGACTACAGACCTAGAGCAACATATGAGGGACTATCCAATACCACATTTGATAGATCCAGCGGTGAGGCCACCAGAGAGAGATCCAGCGGAGAGACATCGAGGCTGGGATAGGAGAGGCCGAGGGCGAGGAGGTGGAGGTGATGGCGGAGATGGTGGAGATGGGGGAGATGGTGGAGATGGAGGGAGAGGAGAGAGAGTTGGGCCTCGCATGAGAGGTGAAGGTGTGAGATAGAGCGGTTTGATGCCACCTCTGATTAGACAGGTACAAGGACCAGCACAGGGTGTTGCAAGTGCCCCATTATAGGTTTTAGCAGGTGTTGTAGGGCATATACCAGTAGTTATCCCATTACAAGGAGATCTAGCATAGGCACAAGCATAGGCACAGGTACTAGTACAGGATGAGGCTAATGTCATACTTGGCCAGGAGAGAGTGGTACAGGGCCCACAAGTACATGATGACATACAGGATGAGCATATGCTGGATGTGGATGTCCAGCATGAGCAGGTGGAGATGTACATTGGGAGATAGGATCCGTATCTATAGAGGGATGATGCAGAGGAGGAGGACCTAGATATTGATTCATTGCTAGTCAGACTAGCAATGACATAGGTACAGGTAGACTGTGTCCTTGGACTGGAGAGACGGGTAGAGTCATTGGAGCGGTAGAACACCTTGATCAGGTGTGAGCAAGACATCACTATAGAGAGACTAGGGGATTCTGAGGCTTTATTAGATGAGCTTCAGAGGACAAAGGACTTGGGTCCCCACAGAGACAGTCTATGTGCTATGGTATAGGCCGGGAAGGAGATTTCCTACTGGTGGGATGCATACAAACAGGTTATTCCTAGTGATCAATGGATTGGGAGCTTCAGAGAGAGCTCTTTTGCAGTTAGGATAGATGTTTATGAGAGGCAGGTACCAGCTGGCAGTAGAGGTGTATCATCACACCCTCCTAGAGCACCCACAGGTTCAGGGGATCTGGCAGGAGCCTCAAGTTCAAGTGGTTTCATTGCATCTCGTAGACAGCGACAAATTGAGTCTAGAGGTAGTGGATCATAGATGTATGACATCATTGTATACACTCTTTGTATCATTGTATCAGTATGTTTCATTATGTTATTGACTTGATGGACACTCTTGGACATTTTGTTATTTATGACATATCATTGGTCATTTGGACAGTTTATTATTTTATGGACTCTATATGATGATGGACTCTATATATATATGGTGATGCAGTTCTATCATGATTTTCTTTGATGATTATATATACATGTGCGTACTGACTTATGCAGGATGTGATGATTTACTTTGATATGCATTGTATTTGTATGTTCTAGAATGCAAATGGTTTACTTTCTGTTGGATACATAATGGTTAATAATCTAACATATGATGATAAATGCATGGCTTAAATGATTATGTATGCAATGTTATTTAGTTATTAATGCAATGATGTAAATGATGATATGTACAATAAGGAATATATAATGGATAATAAATGAATTGAGAAAATGCATTTAATGGATAATAAATGAATGATGTGATGCAAATGACATTTCATATAATGAATGAAAATGTACCTAATATGATTATGTATAACAAATTACAACAAGAGATAAAATGATAACTATGATGAAACATCACTTTAAATATGCATGTTAATATATATGGATAATTTACAAATGAACACGCCTAGAAAATGAATTACACAAAATGATTTAAGTGTTGAAAGATGTAAGATGAAAACTAAATGTTTTTTTTGTCCAAATGTCCTCAACTTAAATAACAATGTATCCAACACAAGAAGAATGAACTAGGAGAACAGATGGCCTAATAAGAAAGATAACCTACAAATCCCTATAAAAGGAGCAATGGTATGCAAGTCATGAATTGATTAAATGTAATGCAAAGTGAAATATGAAACGAGTATCTCCACAACTTCATGTAACATCTTAGAACTTCATAATAACTAGAACTTGATTTTCATCATTGAGCTCGTTATGTTGCAAGGGAATGCAAGCATCATGGTATAATTAAACCAGGATGACTTGAGCACTTCTTGCATGGAATTTAATATAGAAAACTTAACAAGCATCTAGGTATAACTGAACCGAGATGACTTGAGTTTTGTTTGCATAACAGACAAGGAATATTTCCCCCCTCCATCGGGGAACAAATATTTGGAGTCGAGGTATGTGTTGGCATATCACTAGTAATAGAATTTGTAGAACAACATGATTTGTATGCTGTCAAGACTATTAAACAGACACCCCAATTACTTGTTCCTTTGATTTCATTGGAAAATATCCCACAAATAGTAATCAAAGAAAATATCATGCCCCATCCCGACTATTCTAATCAATGACATATGGGAGTTTCAAACTCATGTCAAGGATATCCCGGAATAGCATAGGAAACATGATAACAATGAAATCTAGATATGAATGCATAATCTACAACAAACTAGTCTAACATGTCTGTCATGAATATACATTTCTTTTGCCAAAAGATAGTGTAAGATATATTGATTAGTGCAATTGATGATGTATAGTCAGGACGTATAGATAAGTGGTCATGTTTCGAAGGATAGATCATATATTACGATTCATCATGAGGATATCAATGTGTAAGAACATTTGATTGTGTCTGCTTGTCTGGTGAAAATACTCCATTATGTCCTCTAAAAGTCATGACTATCATAGATCCACTTCCCAAACAAGGTTGAGGACATGCCCCCAGCTAGGTGATGGATTGACTTATTATGGATGAAGAAGGACACAAAAAGACTAGGATGAAGACCAAGACAAAAGATCAAGCTATGATGGGATTTTATTATGGGTAGATACAATGGATGGTGTATGAACTGGCCATTTTATTATGATATATACATGGCAGGATTGGTGATTGACTAGCCATTCTATTGTGGATATATACAATGAAAAGATGCACTAGAAGAATCCTAATAGATAGAGGAGCTAACTTGATACACATGGCGCCTATTGCCAGGGTTTCACCACATGCTTTTATTGCAATTTTCTTTTGATTTTTTTGTATTTTTGAGAGATTTTTTGTTTTTTTTTGTTTTTTTGATCTATATACATACTATATACATTCTCCTTGCATTGGGATTTCAAGGATAGAACTTCTTGAGGTGTATGTTGTTAAGAGGCTCATCCAAGGGATCTCCCTCAGGTGTGGACAATTGATAAGCCCCAGAGCCATAGACTATTGTAATTACAAAAGGACCTAACCAATTGGGTTCAAACTTGCCCTTCTTCTCACGATGTTGATTCTTTGGATTCTCTCAAGGACTAGATCACCCACCTAAAAGTCTCTGATTTTCACTTTGCTATTATACTAACGAGACATTCACTGCTGATAGACTTTCAAATGATCATAAGCTCTCTGACGGCATTCATCCAACAATTCTAGTTTAGTCAGTCATGCAACTCTATACTCTTCATCTGGAATTAAATCTTTTAGAGTGACACGAAGAGAAGGCAACTCAACCTCGAGGGGCAGGATAGCTTCAGAACCATAAATAAGGGAATATGGGGTGGCTCCAGTGGGAGTACAGATGGAGGTGTGGTAAGCCCATAAGGCTAGATTCAATTGGATATGCCAGTCATGACCAATGTCATTGATAGTCTTTTGTAGGATTTTGACAATGGTTTTGTTAGACACCTCAGCTTGGCCATTACCTTGGGGATAGTATATGGAGGAATAGTTATGGGTGATATGGAATTTTGCACATAGTTCATCCATGTCCTGATTTTGGAACTGTTTCTCGTGATCAGTAATGAGATACATAGGTATACCATATCTACAAATGATATAGTTTAAGATAAACATGGATATTTGTTTTCTTGTTGTGGTAATTAATGGAACGACCTCAATCCATTTAGTAAAATACTCTATTGCAGTGATAATCCATTTGTGGCCATTGGAAGATGGAGGGTTGATTGTGTAGGTTGAGTCCCCACTGATTGAATGGAAAGGTAGTCGTAAAAGGGTGTAATTCTTGTGCTGGAGCATGAATAAGGTTTCCATGTATCTGACATTTCTTGCATGCCCTAGCAAAATGAAAAGAATATGTTTCCATGGTAGGCCAATAATAACCCATACGCATGAATTTTTTAGCCAAAGAGGGACCACTCAAATGTGTCCCACAAATACCCTAATGTACATCTCGCAAGGCAGTTTGAGCTTCATCATGCTCAAGACATCGCAGGAGAGTACCGTCAAGACCTCGCTGATAAAGGGTGTCGGATATTAGGACATAGCGGGAGGCTTGGCAGAGAAAAGTTCATTTTTTATTCCAGGATAGGTCAGGGGGTAGGATGTCATTTTTTAGATAAGAATAGAATTTTCCATAAATTGGGGAGTCGTGTCCAATAAGATGACATATAATACTCGTATCAGGATCATCATATGCAAGACAAGTCAAAGATTCCACCAAGAACTCAAAATGGGACTTGGTATCCTCTGTATCAAACAGAGAAACAATCATAGCCATTGCATCGGTAGCCTTGTTATCGTGCCATGGAATCTGCTCAAAAGTGATGATTGAGAAATATTGTTTGAAGTCATCAACCATACGTTTATACGATAATAACTTATCATCCTTAGTTTGATAATCATCATTAACTTGGTTTATAATCAACTGAGAATCTCCGTAGACAGTCAGTTCAGCAATTTTCCACTATAGAGCCATCTTTAGCCCAATCATCAAAGCTTCATATTCAGCCACATTATTTGTGCAAGGAAAGAGCAGCTTATTAGACTTTGGAATTGTGTATCCTTGCGGTGTGACAAAGAGAATACCAGCTCCTGAACCCTGTTGAGTACATGATCCATCAAAGTATAGTTTCCATGTTTGTGTACACAAGGCCAAGATATGTGCATCAGGAAACTCTGTGTGTATAGGTTGATCATCTGTTAATAGGGCTTTAGCTAGTTGATTTTCTATCACTTGGCCTTTGATAGCCTTCCTATCCACATACTCAATGTCAAATTCACTAAGTAGCATGACCCACTTAGCCAATCTGTCGGTTAAGGTTGTCTTGCTTAATAGATACTTTAAAGGACCAATCTTTGCAATAAGCTTGATTGAATGTGACAACATGTAATGTCACCACTTTTGTGAAGCAAAAACAACCGCCATACATGCTCTTTCTATTGGAGAATAGTTTAGCTCATATCCCACTAGGGTGCAACTGATATAGTATATGGCTTTTTCTTTTCCTTCATGGTCTTGCTGAGCCAGAAGAGCACCTAATGAGACTGTCATAGCTGAAATGTAGAGCAAGAGTGGCTTGCCCGAAATTGGTGACATCAGAGTTGGGGGATTCGCCAGATATTACTTGATTTTATTGAAAGCTTCCTCACACTTATCATCCCATTGGAATAAGATATTTTTATGTAACAAATGCTAAAAGGGATGACTTCGATCTGCTAGTTGAGAAACAAATCTTTCGATGGATTGGAGACGTCCCTACAAAGATCTTAACTGACTGATGTTAGTGGGGGAAGTCATCTCCATTATTGCTTTAACCTTTTCTAGATCAACCTCGATTCCTTTGGCTGAGACAATGTACCCTAACAGTTTACCGAATGTGACCCCAAATGCACATTTCTTTGGATTGAGTCGAATCTGATACTTTTCCATCCGGGTGAATATTCTATCCAACACTCTCAAATGACCTTCTCTATTTTTGGATTTGGCTAAAATGTCATCAACATAATCTTCCATGACTATATGCATCATGTCATGAAAGATTGTAGTCATGGCCCTTTGATAAGTGGCATCAACATTCTTAAGCCCAAAAGGCATTACATTCCAACAATATGTACCCCAAGGACAAGTAAAAGCAATCTTTTCCTAGTCTTCTATTGTGATCTTGATCTGGTTATATCTAGAAAATCCATCCATCAAAGATAACATCTCATGTCCAGCTGTCAAATCAACTATAATATCAATATTGGGCAATGGAAAATCATCTTTGGGACAAGCTTTATTGAGATCTCGAAAGTCTATACAAATCCGGATAGACTTGTCTAGTTTTGAGATGGGGATAATATTTGAAATCCACTCAGCATAATCAATAGCACGAATGAATTCAACATCTAAGAGCTTCTTCAATTCTGCTTTAACCATTAGTACAATGTGCGGGTGCATCTTGTGGAGCTTCTGCTTAACTGGTTTAACACCCGGTGCAATAGATAAATGATGCATAATGAGACTAGGGTCCAGCCTAGGCATATCAGCATAGGACCAAGAAAAGTTGATTTGTCTCTCTTTGAAAAACTTTGCAAAAGCTGCTTTCTCTGATTCTGTCAAGGATGCTGCTACTTTGAGAATGCGTGGAGACTCTTATGTTCCAATGTTAAGAGGTATTGTTGGTTCTATAAGGATGACAAATTGCTCTTGATATAGATAATTGGGAAGAGTGTCAATCCTTCCATCATCAGGCACCTCAGAGAGGTTTTCACCATTAGATGCGTCTTTTCTTTTTATTATTTTTGGATCTAATACTGCCACTGAGTGGTTTTCACCATTAGATCTATTGATTATTTTTATATTTTTATGACTGAAAGGATTGGCACTCTCTCCAAAGTAAGCCATGTCATAGAGTTCTATTAGAAATCCTGACTTGTGATCCCCTAGTGGTAAATGATCCCTGATTTCGAGATAGTCAATGATTGCATCATCATTATGGAAGACATCAAGTTCTGGATGATCGAGAGAATCCTAATCAATAAGTTTAGGATGTACAAGGGGCATTGGATCATTCAGGTCAGTTTCAAAGGTAGAGATGGCATTGATGGAAAAGTTGTCAAGGTTTATGATGGTATCAGCGAGGTCTATTTCCATACTCTCATCTGAATCATCTATCACAAGATAAAGCTCACTTTCCTCACAATCGACGAGAGTAGTATCACGTGGAATTAATCCGAGTGAGTCAGTCCTTGAACTTTCTCCCTCATGGTAATCATTACTATAGTGATGGACAACATCAACTCCTATTTCTTTAGTACAATCAGATAATGAATCCCATTCATAATCATTAGAGTCAGAATCATCATTATCCCCAAGTCTATCAATGATTCCCTGTGCTATCCTTTGTTTCTCTGGATCTACATACATACCATGTTTTCGAAACTATAAGGCAGGAGCTTTAGATGTCTCATGAAAAGTTGTGATCTTTTCTTTTCCTTTTGGTTCTTTTGGTCCTTCTCCTTTATACCCTAATCCTGTAATATCTCTTTGATAGTTTGGATTTTACAAAATTGGCTTTATAACACCCTCTCTTTGTAACCCTATTGGTCCAGCACCTTGGTATCCCATCTTTTGTAGCAAAGTATACCCTTTACCATAGACATCAGGTGATATATATTCATGTTTGATATCCTCTCTATTCTGTTGACTTAAGCAAATGATTAGCATTACGCTCAGCTGCTTCTTTTGATATAGTGCCCCCACTTATAAATGTATCATAAACAAGTGTGGCAGGGGGTTCTGATTGTTGTTTAGTGATCAAAGATCTACCATATGATCTAGGAGATAAAGGTAACTCGGTGATGCAAAGAGCTTGACCTAAAGTGTACTCTCCCATACTTCTTTCTTTTATGTCTATCTTGATCCCATTAGATTTAGAAGTTGATGCTATATTACTAGGATCAATGGGTGTAGTTGCATAAGATCTAGTACGATTATAAGGTAACAAAGAATCAGATGTCTTCACAGTGCTACAATACTGGAAAGGATTAAGATCTCCTTTGATAGTGATCTCTTGACCATGGTGAGGGAATTTCAAACACTGATGATAAGTTGATGGCACAGCTTGCGTGGAATGAATCCATGGTCTTCCCAAGAGAATGTTATAAGCAAGATCCATGTCAAGAACTTGGCAAGGTACACCTTTGACTACATGACCTACTCTGATAGGAAGAACAATAGATCCCTTGGATGACCTCTCTTCTTCATCATAAGCTTTGATTGTGATTTTCTTCTTTGGATCTACAACATTTTCAAAAAATCCCAATGCAAGGACTAATTTCAAAGTGCATATATTCAAGCCAGCTCCTCCATCTATTAGTACTCTCTTGATTTTGTGACTCTGTACAAGGACTTCGATATATAGGGGAGCATTATGAGGTTGGGTAATAGCTAAATCATCATTTTCAGTGAACGATAGATAATGTGGGGTTGTTAAATGTCCCACCATAGCTTGAAATTGATCGTGATCTAGATTCATGGGGACCCGGGTTTCTAAAAGAGCTTTCTCAAGGATATCTTTATGAGATGGGGATAGATGCAAAAGCTCTAAGATGGATATCTGGGCAGGTGTTTTCTTGAGTTGTTCCAAAAGATTGTACTAGTTGGAAATATTTGGTGTAGACTTTGGGACATAAACAGACTTGTTTTGAGAGGTGCTTGGTTTAGATGGGACTCCTTGGAGAGTAACCTTGGATTGAGCACGAGTAGTAACATGGACTGGTTGACTCTCTGATTTTTCCTTTATGGTAATGACATTGGCATAGTACTTAGAAGGATGACATTCAAAAATGTTACCAACATATCTATAGGGCGTAGTATTATAATTGGCTTGGTTGTCACCTTTAGTGTTGGAAGAACCTCCTTTCTCATGCTCAGGAAGTGGATCTTTGAAAGCCGTATGTGATTCATTCGAGGCATGTCCGTCAACACTAATTTCACCGCTTTCAATTAAGTCTTGAATTGCATTTTTGAGCCTTTGGTAATCATTGGTTTTATGTCCTTTTCCTCTATGAAATTCACAATAATCATTCCCATTCCACCAAGAAGGTTTCACTCTAGGTTCAAAATCTTTAGTTTCAAGAAGCGTAATGAATTTCTTTGTGATTAACTTCCATAATGCTGATTCGAGAGATTCCCCTAAAGGAGTAAAATTTCTTCGAGGTGACATAAAAGGAAATCTTGGTTTAGATGAATCTTTGTTGGTGTTTTGATTTGTTGATTGATTGTTGTAAGTACCTTGAGTAGCATCGGCCTTACTTGTGAGATTTAAAAGGGGTTGTGTTGGTTTGACATTGCGATTATCAACAATCTCATCATTGACAATGTTTTTGTTTTTATTCCAGAATTTAGATTTGTCATTGGTATAGTTGTTGGGATTGGAATTTGAAGATCCAACATTATCCTTGGAATAAAGTTTAATCTCACCTTTTCTGACCATGGCTTCCTCAATCTTGACACCATTTTCTATGAGCTTATTGAAGTTTGGTCGACATTGTAATTGTAACCTATAACTCATTTCTAGTGTAAGGTTATGCACAAAGATATCCATCTTTTCTTGTTCAGGAATCATTCGTGGATACTTGGAAAACAATTGACGCCATCTTTGCAAAAAAGTAAGGAAGGGTTCTCCATTCTTTTGATGTGCATTGCAAAGATCAAGCATAGTGACTTCATGTTTGATGTTATATGAATAATGAGTCACAAATTTGTCAATAAGCTCATTGAAAGATTTTATGCCTGGGGGTAGTTTGGAGAACCATTCCCTGGCTTGTCCTCCTAAACTTCATGGAAATAGTTGCATAAGATAAGTGTCATTGTGAGTGACTTTAATACAAGCATCACAAAACTCACGAATGTGGTCTTGTGGATCCAAATTCCCTTTGTATTTGTCAAATTTTGGTACTTGAAAATGAGGAGGGAATGGATTCATTGCTAAATTCTTATCAAAAGGATAAGGACATATATCATCCAAGGAATAATTCTTAGTTGATGATCCAGTTTGGATGTCACATATTTGTTGTTGAAGCATCTGGATTTATTGTAGAATGAGATCCAAAGATAATGTGTTTCCTTGAGTGTTTTGGGAAACATTATGTTGTTGAGTATCCTGAGAAGGATTGGATTGCTGATTGTTTTGAGAAGCATTGTTTTGTTGGTTTCTTTGAGAAGCATTGGATTGCTGATTGGTTTCCTTTGCTCCATGAGTATCTTGAGAACTCTTAGGGATTTCTTGATTGTTTGTATTAGGTGGTTCTCTAAGATGGGAAACATCAAAATCACTTGGTAGTTTGGCTCCTTGTTGAGCAAGCATGAGGAAATAAATCTCTCTATCCATGTCTAAGAATCTTTCCATGACATTATAAAATCTAGGATCTTGTGTAGAATCCCTAAGTTCTTGATCAGTGGGTTCCTCATCTGATGTAAAAATTTAAGTCTTCTTAGGAAGTCCTTTTGACCAAGGGTTCTCTTCATTGCTGGTGTTTCCTTCCATCTTATTTAGGGATTCTAGATCAATGGTTTGTTTAAGTTTCTAAGATTGAGTTTGAACCATAAAAAAGTGAAAGGTGATTATGGGATGAAAGATTTTTTATGAAAAGATATGGAAAAGAGAATTGAAAAAGTGCTGAAAATTGATGAGACAACTTGATAAAATCTAAGTCAATAGGAGGTCTAGATCTCACTATGATATGACAAAGAAAAATCAAGAGATAGTAACCTAAGTGAGTTTGTTGATTAAGGATGATAGATCCTGATATGATAAACTCACAAAGATCAAAATCTGAGAGATAAGGTGATGTTTCAACACTAAATTTGGAATTTTAAAGATTGGAGGAAATGATTTGATGACTCTTGATGAAGGAATGATGATTAAAATTGATGAAAATGGTCAAACTAAAGATTAGAGGTCTGTGTAAATCGTATGTTTTTCTAGAATCTTACTGAAGATGAAAATGGGTATCTAGAAAGGTAATTTTGAAATTTTCAAAGTCTGTGGGAATGCTCTGTGTTGTATATGTGCAGGACAGTTAAATATATGCGCAATAGGATGTAACAAATGTGCGGAAGTTTCTAACAGATGCGAACTGGAAAAATCAAAAGCCCAGACAGTATGAACATATGCACAGCAGGATTTATCAAATGCGCAACAGGATGTGACAGATGCACAAGGTCTGTATTTTTTATGATTTTGAATTGAAAATTTGAATTTTTTGGTTTTGTGATGGTTTGGTTTTTGGCGAAAATAAAATGCATAGACACACACGTGCAAGACAAAAATGATTTTGATCTAATTTAATCTAGTATGAATGCACAAACACGCTTACAATCCTAAGGTTGGCAAGGACAGTATCTGCTGAATCCCCACTAGGATAATAAAATCCATCCACACAAATCCACAGTGGACAGCCTAGGAACTTGGAGGCATGAGCTCCTCCTTACAGTGTACTCACTTCTCAACCACACCAAGTTCCAAATTCAATGGGTCATTACTTCCCAAAGAACTGCTATCTCTACTATGAACCGTGAGTAATGTGGGGTGTCTTTACGGGCTTGGGTGACCTCTTGAGCCAGCAAATAGAAGGTTTTTGGCCACTATACAAAAGATTTTAGTAAGGACATCCGTTCAGGTGGTTGTGATCAAGTCATTTTCCCAATTAAGGGGGCACTCCCAATCTTTCAAAGTAAGGCTTTCACCTCTACGATGTAGAACTTTAATGCACCACTAGGGTACTGGAGGAGATTTTAGTTGCCACAACGAATTCACACCTGTCTAATGTGAGACTAATCACACTAGCATTTTTTATATACCGGTTTGGAAGGGCTTGGCTTTAGCCTATTACCAGTTGGGTCGTTCCTTGGGGTGAGTACATATTTTCCCACCAAAGACCGCCCTCTAAAAATTATAACAATTTCTCTTGCACCCAAGGTCCACGAATGGCGAGGGGAGAGGATACGTTGTTATAATTTTGGGATTACAGATAGCTATAAAAGAAAAATACGATAGACACTTTTCTATGCTAAAGAAGACACATGAAATTCAAAAACATGTCGTATTTTAAAGCCCAAACAACATTGTGGTTTATTTTGCAAACCCCTTAGAAATCTGTAAAGAAACTCTTAAATTTTTTGGCAATGGGGTCTTCAAAATAATGTCCTGCAAAACAACCTAAAAGACTACCAGAACGAATAGAAACTTGTTAAAATATTAGCTAAAAATCAAAGCAACTAGAAAATTGAATTAAACTACTGTAAATAACAAATGCGCAGAAACAGTGAGCAAATGTGCAGCAAGACAGAACGGATGCGCCGAAATTATGGATGTGCAACAGAAGTCAATAGATGCACAGTGCAATGGTGTAAATGCATAGGGAGTATATATGCGCAGTGAAAGGTAACAGAAGCACAAAAAAGTGGAATGAATGCGCAGGAAAATGAAAAGCCAAACAATAGAAAATGTTAGGATGGATGCACAACAAAAAGTAGTATATGCGCAGAGATCAGGCACAAATGCGCAGAAGCGACCTGTAGAAAAATCTGCACACAGAAAACTAAAAATAGAATGTTAAAAATGTGGGTTGCCCCACGATGGGCGCAAAAAATGTATGCAAATTAGATGTCTAACTACTCTAAATGATAAATTAACTATTCCAAGATTAATAAATTAAACTAATTAGCAAACAACAATGAAGAATACACTAAAAATGAAGCTAAAACAAGGTTTTACCTTCACCTACCATGTAGCTTGTCTCCATTGTCCTCCTAACTCTGATTTCTTGAGGATGTTGAGCTCTCAGATTTCCAAATGAAGCATTTTCCCAAGATGCTACCAAAGTGTGGAGATTGATGATGAATGTATGCAAAACTAGCCTAAAACTCAATTATGCAATTAAATGGATAGTGTGGAATGCTCACAAAATTATATGAATATGCTTGATTTTGCTTGATAATGGATGCTTAGATGCTTAGAATGCTTGATTTCCTATTGCTTGATTGCTTGAAAATCACTATTCACTATTAGCTCACAAAGGGATAATGAGGCTCCTTTTATAGAGTTTTGGGGGATCTAAGCCTAGGTGGCACAATCCTACGGTGGAGAATGAAAGGTGGAAGATCCTAGGGCTAGGATTGACTTGGTTGAAGGAGTTGAGAGAAAGGAAGATGTAGTTGGAATGTGAGAGGAAGAAAAGGGATGATGTTCCTCTCACATTGACATGGAAGAGAAGAAGGTGGAAGGGAAAGACACGTGTCAAGTGTCTCACAAAGACCAAAGAGAGGAAGAGGGAGAGACATTTTTCTCAATAGGACTCTCGGTACAAGTGTCCCATGAGTCACCTTTGACCCTTAGAGGTGGCTTGAGAAGCCCCTTAGGAATAGGGAATGTCTCTTGACTTGGTTTGAGAGAAGACATGTGGTCATGAGACCAAGTCTTATGAGGCCACATAGCCCTTATAGATAGGACATGTGTGGGTGAGGATAATGATTAATAAATAATTAATGATAAGTATTTATCTTAGCCAAAGTGATGTGTCAGATGACTAAGTAGGTGAGGTGGACTAGGGGACTTAATCATATTTAGTGAGTGTGTATTTAATTAAAATCACTTTAATAAGACTAATTAGAAAACTTAGGATAGAGGAATAAACTATAGTGAATTTACTAAATAAATTGAATAATCTATTTAATAAATAGAGGAAATGAATATAATTAAATAATAAATATTTAATTAATTCATCTAGTTAAATATCAATTAAATAATAAATATTTATTTAATTAATGAAGCCATTTTTAAGTGTATACATTAATAATCCTAATTTCATGAAGGTGTTTATCATTCACAAACAAATGGCATCCACCGTGGAGCTCTAAGCCTCATTTCTAACATTTTCATCAAGTTTTGTGTGTTTTTGTTGTCACTTTTCCATGAATTTTTGCAGAAAATAGGAGAAATGACGCGTATAAAGGATTAAATGATGCCTGTGATCACTGTTTTGACGCTTACTAGCAATTAACTGATGCCTGAGAGATAAAGTGTGACGCCTGCAAGATAAATTGCTACGTCTGAGACAATAAAGTGACGCCTGAGACCTGAGAAGTACTGCGTATTCACTGTCTTTTACCGCCCATGACAATCTTTACGATGCAATTTAATGCAAACTGTCATGCCTAGTATCTCTTCACTGATGCCTAGTATTTGTTAATTGCCGCTTTAAATACCTTATCATACGCAATTTTCATTACTTTTCATGCCTAGTAATTAAAGTGTTACGCCTGCTGAACTTTAAATGTCGCTTGAGTCACTGGAAAGTGATGTTGGATATTTTTAAAGTTACACCTGCTAACATTTTAATCACGTGTATTAGTTGACTAATGACGCCTACTACTTTTTGCTTTAATTTGCTGTCAAATCTATAGATTCTATTTTCTTACTCTCTGTCTGTATTTTTACTGCAGATGAGCAAACACGGGAAAGTTCAAAAGCCAGAGAGCAGAGTCACACAACCAAGCAAAGAGGTAAGAATACAAGCTAAACGTGAAAAGGAATTGCATAGTGCTTTAATTTTAGAGAGTTTAGGCTTAGAAGAGAAATTGTATACTCATTACATCAAGGTGTTAGAGGCTTACAAGCTTAAATTTCCTACCTTAAATTGAAATTTGTTTACATTAAGTTGTTGAAGTTTTCATTGAAAAATCTTGTGAAAACACTTAATTGTACTTCAAATTGTTCCTTTATGGTTTCCCTCATTTTGTATGGCTTTGTTGACTAACTTGTTGGAGGAGGGAGCGGGAATGATCGCCACTAGGTGAGTGAAAGCAAAAACAAGCAATCAAAAACCTTATAAAAGTGCCTAGCCTTTTTGCTAGCTACAAAAAAGAGGTATTTTTTGAATCAAGCTTGCACTTGATTAAATTGTGGCATTCATTGAATCTAGCTTAATTAAAATAAGGAATTAACACAAACACCTCAATTATAAGAATCTCATTGTCAAGAGATTGAAAAAGAATAATTGTTGCTTGAATGTTTGGAATGAAGAAAGACAATAGGGATATGCTCTTCACTTTTTAAGTGAACCAAATTCCCAAACTTGTTGGACTAAGTTCAATTTTCTTATTTTCTATACATGCTAGTTAAAGTAGAGCAATAGAGGGCCTGCCTCCCGAGATTTTCCTTACGAGGATGGTGAGAGGGAATGACCCAAGTGAGAGACAATCGCTTTTGTCGCAGTACTATCCAACCCACTATAATAAAAATACACTTTTCCTTAAAAGGGAAGTGACTAGATTATGTGCAAGTTTCTTCACTTCCTCTAGTAGTCCTTTTGGATTGCACCAAATCGTGCTTTTGTGCATGTGGGAAGCCCACAAGTGGGAAAAAGAGCTTGGCATGGTTTAGAATAGAAATATTCGTTAAATCCTGATAAGTAGTAAGCTACCTTATAGAGCCAAACACGTTAAAAGCCAAATTTGACTATAGGTAGAATTGCTTGGAAGACTTTCTTGTTTAATACTTGTGAAAAACGACCGAGAACATACACTTTTAGTGTGGTTTTAGGGACATGGTGCAAATTTGATGTGTGTGTTGCGTTTGTACTTCATTTTCAAGCAATAAAATTCCACAGACCTGATCTTACAATTTTTACAATCTAAAATTTACAACCTGGTCTGCAAAGTGTCGCCCATGCACAGAGAAACACCACTTGTCAACAATAAAGTCACGCCTGTGACTGTTCAGAAAATGTCTGTCAACAGTAAAGTCACGCCTGTGACATATTAAGTAACGCTTATTAAAATTGGAAAAATGTCTATCAACAGGAAAGTGCCGCCTGCACTCTGCAGAGTGCTGCCTACATCAATTCCAGTCAACGCATATCAAACATAAAGTCACACCTACACTCAGGCAAGTGACGCCCAGAATTTAAAAAAGGGCAAATAGTGAGCATTTCCCAAGGGTTTCAAAAAAATTTGATTCCAGATTCAGATACCCTTTTAGCTGTTTTATTTGTTCCAGTACCCTGCCTAGTCAAAAATCTTAGTTTCGAGCAATTTTGAAAATTTCACAAGGATTCGACCACAAGCAAGCAAGATAAAAGCCTATTTACAAGTGGTTTATGTTCATGCCTACTTTTACTCGATCATATTACATAAAGCAAACCTTCCAAGCAGACGAAACTTATCTGAGACAAGAGCTTCCTTTCCCAAGTGATACTTCTACCGCCCCAAAAGTACCAGAAGAACAACCCGTTCAAGAAGCGGAAACTAACATGATGTACTCCGGTAGCTTGGGTAATAACAACAATGGAGGTATTGACCCAAACAATCAAGGTAATACCAATAATGGAGGAATAGACTCAAACACTCGAGGAATTGATAATACTAACCCTAGGGCTAATGGTGAACCAACTGCTGAAGACGCCACTAATGAGAAGGTTAGTGAAGCTATACAAAGTCTATATTTCTTGAAACTTATGGAGAAAGCTATGGAAAGAGACAAGGAAAAGAACTTCCTAGATCTAGCCCGAAAGGGTCTTAAACTCCCTCATGATTATGATGTTAATCAACTTAGAACACCAGAAGTTGAAGAGAGTCCAATCGATATTATGAATAAACAATTTAAGTTATTTCAAATGCAATTGGACACGATAAAACAAAGTGGGGCTCCAAAACCCTTTTCTATAGAAGCATTATGTCCATTTCCATTTGACAAGAGTCTAGTCATTGTACCATTCCCTATCAACGCAGTATTTCCTAAGTATGATAGATACGAAGGAACATTGGATCCTCAAGATCATCTACGAGAATTTTGTGCATTGAGCTTGGAATTCATGCACGATACCACTTATTTAATGAGATTATTTCCTAGGAGTTTGGGAGGTATGGCCATGGAATGGTTCTCAAAATTACCTTCCAGCATTAAAACTTTTGAAGAGTTGGCTTCTAAATCTGTGGCACACTACTCATACAATATCAAACACGAAGTCACAATGATCACCTTATGTAATACCAAGCAGAAAGAAGGAGAAGGATTTCTAATTTTCCTACAAAGATGGAGGACGGTATTTGCTAGATATCCTCGGAGTGTATCAAAAAAAGAGAAGATGGATATCTTTATCAATAGCTTGAGTAGTGAGATGAATTATCAGTTGAGAATGCAATGTCCTAAGACCTTCCAAGATCTTATTGAGAATGGGGTCACAACTGAAGAGGTATTAGTTAAGAGTGGAGAGTTAAAACTCTACAAGGACAATAAGAATTACAATAACAATACCTCCAATAACAACCATAACAACCAAAATAAGAACTTTTCTAACAACTATAATCGGTTTGGGTTGAAGAACAACAATAAAGGAGTGGTCAATGATGGTGCTGTCTATTCTAGTAATTTAAAAGTGACCCCCTTTTCTCTCACAAGAACACCTAATCAAGTGAACAATGCAAATCAGGCTCCCAAAGTGCCTTACAACAACAATACCAATAGTGGCAATTTTGGGAACAATCAAGGAGGTAACAAATCTAACAAATTCTTGGTACCAACCCCCAAGAGGACCTTTCCACTTTAGATAATGTCTTTTGCAGCTTTGCAGTTTCAAAGGTGGTTAATCTAGCAATCAACAACTCTCTATTGAAGTTCATAGTGAGTGGAATGACCTCCTCAATTGCCTAAACTTTTGTCTTATAAACTGGTGTCAAAGATCTCAGAATCTTTGTGATTACTTCTTCATCAATGTATGTGCCTATAGTGTTTTTAATTCATGTAACAACCTC
Source organism: Chamaecyparis obtusa (assembly GCA_027943335.1). Classification (NCBI taxonomy): domain Eukaryota; kingdom Viridiplantae; phylum Streptophyta; class Pinopsida; order Cupressales; family Cupressaceae; genus Chamaecyparis; species Chamaecyparis obtusa. Next base: position 47,084 of record BSBK01001097.1, read on the forward strand.
AGTTATCCTCTGTATATATGCTATGGCATTCTCATCATCTCGCATTCTTAGGTTCTCCATCTTTGCTTTCCAATTCTGCAACTTCGCCCTTTTAGTGTATTGGCCTCCTTCATACAAAGCTTCTAACCTTGTCCAGATCTAGTGAGTTGAATCAAGTTCCTTAACCTTTGTGAATTCTTCTTTTGAAAGTGCACTGATCAATGCTTCCCTTGCAACCATGTTGCAATGAAAACTTTTCTTCTCATCTTCAGTAGCATCAGCTATCTCAGATTCTGTCTTGAGTTCTTCATCCTTCTTGATAATCATCCAGTAATCAATTCGCAGGCAAATCAGATGAGTCCTCATCTTATTCTTCCAGTTGTCAAATTTTTCAGCATCAAACTTAGGGCTCTCCTTCTAGTAGTAAGCCATCTTAGGATCTCCTCAAGTGGTTATGCTTTATATCTGAGGATCAGAAGCTCTGATACCAATTGTTAGAAATAACAATGCACCAACACAACTGAGAGAGGGGGTGAATCAGTTGTGTGCCAAATATTATATTAAATTCCTTTATAAACTGATTACTTTAAACAAACTGAAATAGTAATGTAACCAAAAGAGCATCACAAAACAAAACACCATAACACAGATTTTTTGTCGAGGAAAATCATGTTAAGGGAAAAACCCCAGTGGGAATGGAACCCAATAATGATGCACTAAAATATTGTGTCACTGTTAGGAGACCTAACCCTATTAGGAGTTGATTATTACATTCAATACAAGTCCTTGTTAAAGGACATACCCTGTTAGGAGTTGGTTACAAGGATATACTCACTACTTGAGCACACTACCCAAAGTGAAGGTTAAATCCACCTTCTAAATCTGGTGTATAAGAATACATAATAACAGTAATGAACTAATTTACAACAACTAGCTTTGCCCAAACAGTTCCAATGAAGTGCTTAATGAATTACTTCTTCTCTACATCCAGCTGACTTTCCAACAACAAGTCCGCAACCACACACACACATTGCACACCCTTAGTCTAAGGAATGACTTTCCTTTATACAAGTTACAACAAACAGTTAGGTCGGCCTATTAGGACTTCCCCAATGCAAAAATAAATGCATAGACCCTTGCTAAGATACACACGGTATCTTAAACAAGTATACAACAAATACAAATCATCAAATGTGCACCAAGACCCGCAATCCAAGTTGGAAATCTTCTAAACACCTTATCTCATTTGGTCGGCCTCAAATAGGTCTTTGCAAGATCACAAACTTTAGCTGACGTCACTATGATTTCGGTGACCCAAGAATCTCACAGAATGATCTTCTAAGTGTATTATGTCAAGCCTCAAATTCACATACCATAATTCATGCTCATATCCAAGTTATCCTAAAAAGTCAGAGACCATATCTGTCATAATCCTTTGTTTTTGCATTGTGACCAGTCTTCACCAAAATAGTCATAACTTATGTAAAAGAGCAAATAATGATCTGCGACTTTAGACATAAGGTCTACACACATCCTTCATCACAAATCTAAGATCGCATGTCCTCGAATTTCGTACAATGTCTATACCATTTTGTCAAACCTGCATGTTCCTGTCATAACTAGTATGTCTGATGAAACCAACCAAAACATACATTGGCATCAATTACAAAACATGAATGTCAAAACCTCAGACATGCCTTAATTCTCCAATGGCGCTAAAGAAAGGTAATCGTTTATGATTTTTGCATTTTTTTATAGTCTAGTACGAAATAATGATGTCTGATACTAAATCTAAAACCTGGAACTAAACTTTTCATAGAGCACCAAAAACTTATCAGACAGTGCCTTTTACATTTATTTTACTCTGTCTCTCTCTCTCTCTCTCTCTAAGTGTTCATTTTTTTTACAATAATTTTGAAATCCATTTCTTTTCATATTTTTATTATTCGATTTGTTCACAAAAATCTCTACATGTACATTTTTAAATCAGAACTCTCAACCAAAAATGAAATATAATTCAGTCTTCAACAAATGTAGCCTTTCTTGCTATTACGTGCATCACACTTATAAAAATAGCAATTTCTCAATTAAGAATAAATAAATTTAATGCTTTGTGGCTCAACTTAAGAGGTCTAACTACGAAATACAAATTTCATCAAGTACACACCGAACATATTGATATAGAGTTAAAAACAAAACTCTTTAATCTAACATGTAAATGCATATGATCATATTTGCATGGTGTGTGCCAGATCATCCAAGCCTACCACTTCCAAGGAGCTAACCTCCTCTACCTGGGCCACACCCCTACACCTGCAATTCAATTCAACCAATCAAATTTTGCATTAGTAAGTTAGTCTTCAAAAAACCATAACAAGGAGATGGTGCAAGCCAAGTATAATGTGAAGCTCATCGAAAAAGAATTTGGATTGATGGAGTTAAAGGATAAGGCAATTGGTAGGACCAAAAGTTCCTTGAAATGATTTGGTTTCAAGCCACCTTGAATCAAGTTGATTCTACTGTTATTGTTGGGCAATTTGTCCAATTTATTTTATGCTTGGACTTGTTGGTAGGGTATCAATGGTTTGCTGTCATTTTGCTAACTTTATATTGTTTGATGTTGGTGTGTGTGTGTGTGTGTGTGAGAGAGAGAGAGAGAGAGAGAGTTTTTTCCATAATTTTTTTTTAAATAAATAAATGAATTATTTCTTTCTTTCAAATAAAATACTTATAAAATTATATATAGATATAACTAAAGGTCTAACTATTCTAAAATCTTAAGTTCAATAAGATGGTATAATTATTCAAAAACTAAAATATTTTATGCACTCAATACAATATTATGGAAAATAAGTAAAAATATAATGTCATTAAAGATTAATCTTAAATAACTATTAAAGTAATGAAAGAATTATCACTTCACTATCCTTAGATTGTTGGTGTTTTGATATTTTAAAAAATATAACTATTAATTTTTTTTATATAAAAACATCAATCTTTGTGTATGTATTAATCTATTAAATTGGAAAAATATACACAACAAAAAATAATTTAATAAAATCTAAAAGAAAACTTCTTGTGCATGCCTGCTTCGAGTCAAAGAAATGCTAGATAAGATTGCACAAATATTCAAGAGAAAGATGATGTGATTGTAATATCAACGCTATTAGATGGGGCTCACTCTGGTACATGATAAATTTCGGTATCATGCATAAACTATTTATTACACACTAACTTTTTGTCACCTAATCTCTTCTTCTGGTAGTATATGAAGGTAAGAAAGTGAAATGGCGTGAATGTATAAGAGGACAGTGCAGGGTACTGTCAAAGTTCAAAAGTTCATCTTTATCTGATATTTAGATATTGTTGAATTCAAATTTTCCTCAATACAAAACAAAGTTTCTTCCATTTGACACTAAAAATGTTAATAACATTAATTAACAAGTCAATCTAATTTCATCCCATCTCAACTAATCCATTGTATGCTCTCTACATTTAGAGACTAATTCAGTGACCAGTCAGTAAACATACCTAAAGCTTTCACCTTGAAGCAATGACCCAAATTTACTTTCGAATGAATTTGGTGATACTGAAAATTAATCCAAATTAAATGAAAGTAAATCCAAATTCATTGATACAAGTAATCCAAAGAAAGGTGCCCCCAGAGCAAGATCCTTTCCTTTCCAATGGATTTGATGAGAGAAAAAAAATCTACAGAATGGTGTTTAAAGCAGGTTCTTTATCTCAAGGAGTTTATGTTAGTGTGTTTGGGATGGAGAAAAAAGCAAACCTGCAGATATGCTTGGATATAAGATGAAAAAGGGACTGGTTAAGTCTGAACTTTCATGTCAGCTACAAATTTTTGGACCATTTTTTTGATTATGTTGTGCTTCTGGCCCATGATTAAGAAAGCCAATAGATTTTTAGATGGATCAATACTTTATCAAAGATTCTAAATGGGAAATATCAAAATTGTTACTCATTATTATGGCCTTCTATTATGCAAAAATGCATTTCTAATGCAGATATTTTATAAAAGAAGCCAAAACAACCTCTTCAAAAAGGTTAGGACCAAATGAGCATCTCAAAGAGTATGCAATTGCAGTAGCTTCTTGTTAATGGAATCTCTTCTATGGAATGACACTTTTGTACTTAGTGCAAACAAAGGATGCATCCATTATGTACAAATTGGACAAGTAGAAAAGCGGGGTGAATCCAAAGGCCAAACGAGGCTTGTTTGCTTCTATTCCCTCCTGTAAAGTACAAAAGACAGACTTGTATTTCCACATTCCATCCTAACTACTTGGGAGTTTACATAGCACATTTCAATGTTCTTAGATCAAGAAAAACAACTTTCCATTTGATTACATATTGTATCCCTAATTTCCACAACAAACTTCACCATCACAATTCTCAAATGCAAGAAGAAGATGAATACCCACCTAAAAAAAAAGGACTGAAACACTCTTAAAAGAGGCCCTTTTCATACAAATCACCAATATTAGGTCCAATCCCCCCAAAAATTGCAGTACCCTTCACCTTTGAATCCCTGAGCTTCCAAATTTCCAGACTCTTTGTGGTCACAGATCAACTAGATGGCGGCTGATTAATAGCAGCTGAGGGAGGATATGAGATGGAAGATCTGGGAGGAAAATGGGGCAAAAGATTACCCTTATCATCATATATAATAGCCCCAGAAAAATTTGGTGGCCTGCATTTTTCACCCATCATGATTGATTTCTGCCAAATCAAACCCCCATCAGACTCCTCCTTCGCCTTCTCCTTCTCCTCCACCTCTGCAGCCTGCAACTTCTTTGCCCTCTTGCTGAAACTCACATTACTCAGAAACCCTCCTACAGATTTCTGTGAAAAGCTTAACCCATTCATATCAATGGAGGATGAATCATCATTCTTGACTGTCTCCTCTTTACCTTCAAACTTGTGCTGTTCGCGCTTTCGAGAGTGAGTAGCACAGATCAAAATAGACATTGACAAAACACTCACAACACCTGCAACCATTAAAACCCAGCTCAAGCTGTTGCTTCCCACTGATTCTCCTCCAGTCATGGCTGCCATTTTTTCTCCAGAAAACAAGCAATTTCCCCACGCAACAAACAGGATTACTTAGGTTTTCATAGCGTACCTTATGATTCTTACCCAACAGAACCAGCTGGCTAACTTTTTTCCCACCATGTTAGACTATGATGGTTGGATTTGTACGACCAGTCTGCTGTTTCCTTTTCTTTTTAATTGAAACACGCCTTTCCACTGTGATAATGTCAAACGCTACAAACCACAGGGCTTGTCGGAGAGTAGGTAATTGCTCTGTTGGTTGAGAGGACAGGTTTGTAGTGAACACTAGTCTCATTATTCTACTATTATACGTCGGCAAGATTTAATCAAAAAAATTCAAACCCAAAGAAAATTACCTTGGTTAAATATATATACAGAAGCAGCAGATCTTGCTGTTACAATATTTGTAGATTATTTATTTAGTATAAAAAAAAGTTTAATAGTTAATTTAATATTTTTTATATTAAATATATATTTATTATTTATAAAACAATTAAGGTTGTCAATAGAATGATTGTTTTTATCAATTTTTTTAAATATATGTTCAATTTTTTATAAAATCAGTTTTCAAAGACTTGTTAAAAATGAATTGTTTAGGTAGTTCTATAATGAAAACAATCACATAAAACAACAGTAGCTTAAAATAGAACTATTTAATCGCAATATCAAAAGATCATTAGTTGTTATAGTCAACTTTGCATATCCTAAGCTCCTAAATGATACATTGGCCAATCTTCCATTTAGTGTTGTTTTGCGAAGAAGGTATTTCAAAGGATCAATCTTTGCAATGAGTCAAATTTTGTGAGATAACATATAATGGTGTAATTTTTGGGAAGCAAAAACTACAGACAAACATGCTTTTTCAATGAAGGTGTAGTTCAACGCATACTTCACCAATGTTCTGCTTATGTAGTATATGGCCTTTTCCTTTCTTGCTTCGTCCTCTTGAGCCAAGAGTGTCCCTAATGCATGTTATGTCGCTGAGATGTATAAAATTAAAGGCTTGCTTCTGATTGGCAGCATCAAAGTTGGAGGATTCATTAGGTACTTCTTCAATAAGGTGAATGCTTCTTCACATTTCTCATCCCATTTGAAAATTGTGTCCTTGTGAAGGAGTTGAGTAAAATTGTGGCACTTTTCTGCAAATTGAGAGATGAACCTTCTGATGGATTGAATCCTTCCTTGAAGGGATCTCATTTGACTGATGTTTCGAGGTGCCCCCATTTATATGATGGCCTTTACTTTGGCAAGGTCTACCTCTATTCCTTTGGCGGAAACTATGTATCCTAATAGTTTTCCTAATTGTACACCGAATGCACATTTCTTTGGATTCAACCTTACTTTGAATTGTTCCAATCTTGTAAATATCCTTTCTAAGATGGGTAGATGTTCCTCCCTTGAGTGGGATTTAGCAAGTATGTCATCTACATAGTCTTCTAGAAACTTGTGCATCATGTCATGGAATATGGTCGTCATGGCTCTCTAATATCTTGCTCCAGCATTCTTGAGACCAAAGGGCATAACATTCCAGCAAAATGTCCCCCACGCGCATGTAAATGCCATTTTGTCTTGATCCTTAAGTGCTATCTTAATTTGATTATAACCACTAAACCCATCCATAAGAGAGAACATGGAATGTCCTGCTGTTAGATCCATGATGGAGTCTATGCTTGGTAGAGGAAAATCATCTTTAGGACATGCAAGATTAAGATCTCTAAAGTCTGTGCAAATTCTGATAGATTTATCTTCTTTGGAAACAGGCACAATATTTAAAATCCATTCGGCATAATCAATGGCTCTTATAAACCCTACTTTCAGTAATTTCTCTAATTCCACTTTCACAAGCAATGCTATGTGTGGATACATCTTTCTCAATTTCTTCTTAACTGGTCTCACTCCTTTGATATTCAAATGATGCATGATTAAATTCAGATCTAGTCTGGGCATATCATCATACGACCATGCAAAATTGATTTGTTTCTCTTTGAAGAATTTGATGAAATCCTTTCTTTCTTTACTAGATAAGGACGCTGCTAGGTGTATGATTCTTGTCTCTGATTCTAACCCAATGTTCACTTTCTCTATTGGTTCAATCAGGATAGGTGACCTTTCCTCGTAGTGCTCGGGAAAAGTATCCAACCTTTCTTCCTTAGGTGCCTCTATTGGGTTTTCACCTTCATAAACTCTCTTTTTTATCTAATGTTGCCACAATGTGGTTTTCAACATTAGATTCTTTCCATTTTTTATATTTCTTTTGTTTTTTTCACTTTTTTCCAAACTGAAAGGTTGAATACTTCCCTTTGTCACTTCTTCCTGATATTCCATGGTAGAAGAAGGCTCAACTGCATTAAGGTATTGGGACACCAGGTTATCATTCAAGAATGTGGGGAGGATGGTAGGTTTGATGGAGTCCCATTCAATTAGTTCGGGATAGATAAGGACCAAGGTATCAATGCTTTGGTTTGGTCTAATAGGGTTTAAGGACATGACCTCATTTGAAGGGTTGAACATTATATCACTCAAATCTATGATATGTGCTTCTTCTAGATTATCTAGAGAACTAGGGTCAAAATCTCCTCACTTGAATCTTCTTGGGTTTATAATGGGTAAAATTATCTTGGGTTGAACCTAGGGTTAGATCCCTCTATAGTAGGTATCCATGATGGTATGCAAGGATCTCCTACCCATTGAGTTTCTTTGTCTTCTAGAATTGACATAGTTTCTAGCACTTCATGGTTAGAACTTGAAGCTTGATTCTGACTTGATTCTAAGGCTTTTTCTTTTCCCTTGCTAGGAGTATAGGTATGGATGACATCAACCTCTTTATCTTGTCATGATTCACTTAACAAGGAGTCCCACTCACAATTGTTTGAGTCTTCATCACTTAGGGGACCTAATTGCAATATTTGATCATAGACCCTAGGATACTTCTTTTGAGTGTACCCTTGTTCTAGGTACCCTAATCTAGTCTTTTCCTTACTATCTCTCCATGACATTTCAATAGGTTCTATTAGTCCTTTATTTCTCGTACCTAAAGGCCCTTGTCCTTTATATCCCATTTTCTACATTATTTGAAATCCTTTACCATATTGATGAGTGGAAATGCTTATGTTTTGAATGCACTTTTCATGTGCACTTGATTCCTCATCCTTATATAACCAATTTAAGATTTCATTACCTTCCTCATCCATGGATGAAGAAGCTATTGGCAAGTTGACTATACTGGTGTATATGACTAAGATTTAGTGTTGTCATTATGGCAACAAAGTCATATAGATTTTTGGTGTCAGTGCATATCTTAGAAGATCAGAAAAATGGCTAAGTATGGAAGATAGGACAGTTCAGTGTAGCACCTGAGGAACAGAGCATCAGTGCATGTGTGTATGACCAAGTTTTGGTATGTGCCCTTGAAGATAAGCTTTTGAATATGTTATTAAGCTATGGTTAAGAACACATGGTCAGATGTGTTAGTATGAAGAAGTTACAACGAGTTGAAGTGACACAGACAGTGAGCGACAGAACAAAACAGAGCATGGAGCTAACTATTAGTATTTTGGTTAGTGGTTATAATATTATTTTGTAAAGGCTATGCACCTATTGTAAATGTGTTATAGACTTGTTAATATCATTATATGTAAACATGCTTGAGCCAATTCATTTGGAAGTGTTGTATGTAATTAGTTATAGGCCGACTTAGTGAATAGTTTTATTTGTGCATATAAATAAGACATGCGCCTTTGTATTTGAGCATGGAATGAGATATAGAGTATATATAAGATGAGAAGAAGTATGTGAAGAGAATTCAATATGATATAGATCTTTACAAGAGGTTAAAGCATCAATACTCATAAGAAACTGATCAGACAATTAGTGTCATAGAAGTAGTTCACCATTGCAGATATAGTGTGTATCTGATACTCAGAAGGTTGTAGCCTTCACCATTTGAGTAGTGAGCTCTAGGACAGTGTGTCCTCACCCCTAACAGGGTTAATTGTAAAAGACTCCTAATAGGGTCCGACCCTTACAAGGTCATTGTACTTAAGCATTGTAATGACAATTCCTACCAAGGCTAAGGAACATTAAAGGGTTCATAATACACAAGTACAATTATTAGTGGGTATTAATTTCCACCGGAGTTTTTCCTTTGGCCAAGGTTTCCCCATAATCATATCTGGTGTTATGTGTTATGGTTGTTTACTTTACTTGCTTTAATATTTAGTTCAACATTTAAGTAATAGAGTTAAGTTTCAAGAGATCAGAAATTGATATTGTAGAACACTGATTCACCCCCCCTCTCAGTGTTCTCATTCCTAGCAATTGGTGTCAGAGCTTTGGTCCTCTGAAGACAAGTTTAACCACTTGAGGAGATCATGGGTTAAGAAGAAGTGAAACATCTGAAGAATAATCTTGAAGCAGCTCTTGAAGGTCTTGACAGATCTGAAAAAGAAATTGAAGAACTGAAATTGAAGGTCAGTGGCGCATAAGTATTCATCAAGAAACTAAGAAAAGATTTGAAAGATTGTTCAACAAGTGATTTAGGGAAAATGGTCAAAAAGTTGAATGAGGAAAACACATCTATGAAGGATCAAATTGAAGAGTTGGATGAAAAACTATTTAACAATCATGAAGCCTATGAAGAATAAGTCAAAGAAAATAAGCAATTGGATAAAGAACTGAGGCAAGAAAATATGAAAATCTTGGAGTTAGAGAACATCAAGAAGCAGGTGGAATTTGAATTGACTGAAGCAAAGAATCATATTAACAAATTTCACACAAGCAAGGATCTAATAGAGTCACAGTTGTATGCATAGAAGATCAAAGGAGATACCTCTGGTATTGGATTTAATGAAGCACAAAATCAAATCAATGACATGCAAGAAAGAAAGAAAGCATCAAAAGAATCTACAAAAGCTAAGAAAACTAGAAATCATACTAAAGCTAAAGCTAAACCATCTAAGGATGAGCGCAAGCCAGTAAACAAAACTTGTTATGCCTGTAACAAGCATGGTCACATAACAAGAGATTGTAAAAAGGTAAGACCTTTCAATGGTTACTATTATTCATGTAATAAGTTTGGTCATAGAGCTATGAATTGTAGATCAAATGAAAGAAATCAGACTCAACAAAATCAGAGAAGTCATCCACAGTAGAATGTTAGAAGTCCTCAAAACATTACATGTTAGATATGTAATTATAATGGTCATACAGCTAGACGATGCAATTTGGTAACTCACATCAATGTGTCGAGGAATATAAGGCCTCCAGTTATTTGTCACTCTTGTAATAAAGTTGGACACATCTCAAAGTTTTGCAGATCAAAAGCGGAAAGACAAGAAAGCCCTAATAAGTCTCAAATATCAATTTTGGATGAATCGGGAGAAGTCAAGTTTGTGCAAGCTATAGAGGATGTGAGCTTGATTTGGACAGAAGTAAAGAAGGATAATGTTGATGAATATGTATTGGATGCATCCGTAATGAACGCACCCTCTACTTCTGGGTGAATGACCCTTGTGGTCATAGGGGGAGCTAAATTAGCTCTAGACCCCTACGTGGCTGGTATACTCACCCTCAGAGTATATGCCTTTGGTGATAAGTGTTTGGAGACTAGTTGATGATGTATGTGAGAGTGCACAGCTTGATTGTTAGCAAAAATGAAGATTGGAATTCTCTGTTGTAATCCATGTTTACGCAGCAAGCATTAATGCTAGAAAGTTGTTTTTAAAGTCACCAGAGATCTTTTATCCGCACATTTGCATTCGAGATCAAGCCTTTGAGAGCCCAGGAGATCAAAGCAGTGTGTGTTGAAAGATTTCAGTTGGTTTATCAGCAAACAAGTGTGAAATATTGGTTGTGAAGCCCTAGTTCAGACGCAACAGTTCAGAAACCCTTGGAAACCTATTTGAGCCATTAATCAAGTAAGTAATGGCCACTCCAGTTGTGTTTGATGTTGCTGAAAGGAAAAGATACATATTTAAGAAGCATCCTTTCAAGTCAGTCCTAGATGACCTAGAAGGAGCATTCTCTAGGACTCTGATGGGAGTAATGCATGTAGAAGACATACACGCATACATTTGCTGCAAGAAGGAACCAATAGGATCGGATAGAATAAGGTCGCACTTAGAGACAATGATGAAACCTGACAAGACATTCATGGATGAGTTCATGCACCTTGAAAATCACCCAATCATTGAGTATGCGATAGCATATTAATTCTATGAATTTGAATGGATTAAGATCCTATTGAGAAGAATTCATGATGACCTATTTTGGATAGGAGAAGTTCCAGTTCACATCACTTCAGATCTCATTTATGAGATGACAGTAATCTAAGACAGGCGCCATTCTTCATGTTTGTAATGATGTCAGGAAACTGGTGGAACAAGCTTGTAAATCTCGGATTGATAAGCTCGGGATGACCATAGAGCCAATAGAGGAGGACATAAAACTAATATCTATGATACTTGGTTATAAGTTCCAGCATGCAAACAGGGAAAATAGTGCGTTCGCAACCACTATTTTGGCAGCCATGAGGATTGTGAAAGAAAATGGAGACTTCAACTTGTGTGAGATCTTGTGCGCACAGTTGATGGATAACATAAGGGCTATCAAGCATGACAAGAGCAAGATATTCAAGTTCGGGTCACTAATCATCTATATGTACTTTCATATAGTTGGTAAAGTTTTAGATCTTTACCTTGACAAGAGTCTACCCACAATGCCTCAAATCTCATTCAAGGCATCATCAGAGAGTACCTTGAAGGAATACATGGACTTAGAAATAAAGACATTCATAATCAGAATGCATAGAAGGTTTAGGATACCTGAGAGCATAGTAGAGAAGTACAAGGATACCATTTGTTTCATGGTTGAGATAGATGTCACATGCATGGAAGCTGTAGAGCCTAGGACTAAGTGGATCCATCCACTTGGTTATGAAGTGGAAGAACACATTCTAGAAGCTTATGCACAAGTCCTATTGTCAGTGCCTAAGGATCCCAATGAACCAAGATGGGGTACTTATGAGGAGAAGACAAGATAGGTAGATTCAGTCTTGTATAGTGCTGTGACCAAAAGAAAAGAATCCAAAATCACATTTGACATACTGAGAATCCATGGTGTCACACAAGTTGACCTGGATAAAGCTAGGGAAGCCAAGATTGCAATGCAACCTAAGAGCACACCCTCTTCTGATATCAAAATAGAGAAGTTTGATGATCCTAAGGAGAAGCAAAAAAAGATAGAAGAGAACACTCCTACACCCAAAGATACTATTGATCTGGAGTCTACACCACCTCTTGAGTATAGTAGGATGCCTAAGAGGAAGAAGAAGACCGGCGGAAGACACCCATCCTCTAGGACAATAAGAAGCCAACACAGGAATACTCAAGCACCTCCTAAGGTAGGATTCGGGCCTAATCTTGAAGTGTTGAGAACAAGAATAGTTGATGAAGGAAGAATTGATTAGATAGAAAAGTTCTATGATAAATACAGTGAGATTGACAAATCAAAGATCCATTCCATGATAATCAAGCATATGATTAAGTTCAGAAAGATAGGCTTGGAACTTAAGATAGTTATTCCGGATAGTGTATGGAACATATTAGAATTTTTGAAGAGATGGGCTATAGAACAAGACTTCAGGATAAGGGAGAAGATACTGGATGAAAGTCTCCCTATATGTTCAATTGAAGAGAATTTTTTTTTGTTGGATTTGGTGAAGCCGCACCTTAGAACCAAGCTAAGAACTCTGCAGATTATGAACAAAGACTATGAATTGGTAGCAAAGGGGACTGAAAAAGCATTTGAGAAAGTGTTCTTGGACAGACACATGTATCCTCCTACTGCACCTGCAACACAAGTTCCCTCTGAGAAAGCCAAGGAGTCAGAGACCCCTAATGCACCTATAACAAGTCCACATGATTCAACGCCCACAGTGACAACACCTAGTGAAGAAATGGAGTCTGCACCCATGCCTGAAACAAAAGATGACACTATCATGATTGATAGTGTTGAAATATCAATGGCGGCCACTAATAAAGACCTTGACAAGTTTGAGGAAGCCTTTGTAAGTATAGAAGAAGTTGAGATTCTATGTGGTGACAATTCACCTAAGAAGCAAGAAGAAGTTCAGGTTGAAGACCTGACAGGACATGAAAATGAGAAAGAGGATGAACCTGAAAGTGAGAAGGAAGAAGAGAAGGAAGATGGACCTGCAGATGATCCCTCTATTGAAATTCTAGTGAATGTAAAGACTAAGGTAATGGATGTTAGTTAAAGCTCACTCCTTACCCCTAAGCCCTCAATGTCATTGTTGTCAAGTTTGACCCCTAATACAACAAGTTTAGATTCTTGGGGAGAAGAAGACTTAATAAAGATCAGTGTGTTAGCAATGGAGAAAGCAAAGGAGAAACAAGTAATGAGGAATCCATTATTTTTTGAATCAGTCAACATTCTAAATAACCTACTACCCAAAGACAGAGAGTGTCTAGTATACATTCAGTGGATGATGTCAGCACCATCTTGACATGATTCAAAGCAAATTTCTCAAGTCTTGAGGAATTAGCATCCAAAATTGCATAGGAGAAATATCTTAAGAAGAGATTGAGTGAATTGATAGGTAACTTTGCACTTGACCTCAATTCTATCAAATTTGGTCAAGCATTATTGAAGGAGATAGCAACAAAAGGAAGAAAAATAATTGTTGATTGCATGAACAAAGACAAACTGGCTGCAGACCTTTCTCAGAAGATTCAAGAAGCAAAATCTATGATAGAATAAGTAAGGAAATCAGTAGAAGTTCCCTCCATAGATATAAATATGTGCAATAATGTCTACCAAGGAAAATTGGATAAGATTGAGAAGGCAAAGCAAGAAATGGCTAAGATAAGGGCTAGGCAAACTCAGTTGAGACATGCACTTGCGCCCTCATTGGATGTATTGAATCAGAATATCAAGGAGATTGATTCCACTATTGTGACATATGATCAAGGTCCCTATATATAATTAGAGAAGATGGAGAACCTAACTTATGCTTTGTGCGCCCATCTCCAGACAGTAGATGCACTAAAGGCATTTTGGCAACAAGTGATCCAAAACATGAAGGTTGCATACCCAAATTTACTCTCAGTGTAAGTACTTGGAGTTATATTTTTTGAGCACCTTTGTCATTAATGTCAAAGGGGGAGTAGAGAAATATGGGAGAAATATGGAGTAGTGTATATGATGTAAAGGGGAGTAGAGTATATAGTAGAAGGGAGATATAAGATAAAGTATATGATATACAAAAAAAGATAAGGATATATATTAGAAAGTTTTTTGTGCAAGATACAGTTTAGTAACTGTGCCATTTTCCTTTGTTGCCATTAATGAAAAAGGGGGAGATTGTTGGAAAGTTGACTATACTAGTGTATATGACTAAGATTTAGTGTTGTCATTATGGAAAAAAAGTCATATAGAGTTTTGGTGTCAGTGCATATCTTAGAAGATCAAAAAAATGGCTAAGTATAGAAGACATGACAGTTAGTGTAGCACCTGAGGAACACAGCATCAGCGCATGTGCATATGACCAAGTTTTGGTATGTTCCCTTGAAGATAATATTTTGAATATTTTATTAAGCTATGGTTAAGAATGCATGGTTATATGTGTTAGTATGAAGAAGTTACAGCGAGTTGAAGTGACACAGACAATGAGCGACAAAACATAATAGAGTATGGAGCCAACTGTTAGTATTTTGGTTAGCGGTTATAATACTATTTTGTAAAGGGTATGCACCTATTGTAAATGTGTTATAGAATTTTTAATATCATTTTATGTAAACATGCTTGAGCCAATTCATTTGGAAGCGTTGTATGTAATTAGTTATAGGCCGACTTAGTGAATAGTTTTATTTGCGCATATAAATAAGACATGCACCTTTGTATTTGAGCATGGAATGAGATATAGAGTATATAGAAGATGAGAATAAGTATGCGAAGAGAAGTTAGTATGATATAGAGCTTTACAAGAGGTTAACGCATCAATGCTCATAAGGAACTGATCAGACAAGCAGTGTCATAGCAGTAGTTCACCATTGCAGATATAGTGTGTATCTGATACTCAGAAGGTTGTAGCCTTCACCATTTGAGTAGTGAGCTCTAAATCAATGTGTCCTCACCCCTAATAGGGTTAATTGTAAAAGACTCCTAATAGGGTCCGACCCTTGACAAGGTCATTATACTTAAGCATTGTAATGACAACTCCTAGCAGGGCTAAGGAACATTAACAGGTTCATAATACACAAGTACAATTATTAGTGGGTATTAATTCCCACCGGAGTTTTTCCTTTGGCCAAGGTTTCCCTGTAATCATAAATGGTGTTATCTGTTATGGTTGTTTACTTTACTTGCTTTAATATTTAGTTTAGCATTTAAATAATAGAGTTAAGTTTCAAGAGATTAGAAATTGATATTGTAGAACACTGATTCACCCCCCCCTGTCGTAGTGTTCCCATTCCTAACAAAAGTGCTTTCCCTCACAAAGTGGTCATTGTATTTATGAGGTATATTGCATGGTCTTCCATGGGATTTGGGAGATAAGGGTAGATCCATCATAGATAATGAGTATTCACCTACACCTTATTGTTTGATTTGACATTGCTTTTCAAAATTCTTCATAATGTGATCCATCTTTTGATAATGGGCATCCTTGGTGTAAATTTGAATAGATCTAGCTTGGTCCTCTTTTTGTTCCTCATGATAATTTTCCTCACTAACTTTCTCTTTTCCTTTTGTCGATGTAGTTTAGTTAGTGGGAATTTGGTGATTTTCAACAACAACACTTTCTTTTTCTTCCTTTCTTTTCCTTTCAAAGATGGAAGATCTTTTAAACTTATCCCTTATTCTATTCTTTGTGAAATAGACCCTTCTACATTATGTGGGACTAAGGAGTCATTTATAGACTTCATGTTATTACAATATTGTAAGGGGTTCGAATCCCTGCTTACCATGACTTCTTGTCCCATGTAGGGAAATTTGAGGCATTGATGATAGGTCGAAGGTATGACCTACATTTTATGGATCCATGGCCTTCCTAATAGGATATTGTATGTCAATTTGAGGTCAAGGACTTAGAAAATGGTATCCTTTTGTATTGGACCAACTCAGATGGGGAGTACTATGACACCTTTGGAAGTTATTTCTTCATCATCGTAAGCTTTTATGGTTATCTTTTTCTTTGGATCAATAGCTTCCTCAGAAAATCCTAAGGCTTTAACCAAGTTTAAAGTACAAATATTCAGGCCTACTTCCCCATCAATGAGGACTCTTTTCACTCTATGCTTGTGGATCAAGACCTCTATATGCAATGGCAGATTTTGTGGGTGGTTTAAAGACATATCATCTTGTTCTGAAAAGGATAGACAATGGGGTGCAACAAGATGGCCTACCATGTTTTGGAATTTATTCGCATCTAAATTCAAAGGCACATTAGTTTCTACAAGGGATTTTTCTAGAATCTCCTTGTGAGTTGGTGAAAGCTTGAGTAATTCTAGGATAGAGATTTGAGAAGGGGTTCTTTGCAATTGGACTACCAAATTATATTGCTTCGAAGATGAAGATGATGCTGGATTAGATAAGACAATTCTTGGGGCACCTCTTGATAAAGTGATCTTTGATGCTTTCCCCCTTGTTACATCATTAGATGTTGCTTCCCTTGGCTTTTCTTTTACCACAATCACATTTATGGTGTTTTCATCACTACTTAAAGTATTGATGGTGTTATCATAAGTATGGGCAAATTTAACCTTCTCATTACCTCTTTTGTTGTTATGATTGGTATTTGATGACTCCCCTTTTTCATGGTTTAGGAAAGGGTTTTTGAAAGCCATATGATCCTCATTATTTTGAGGCCCTTCCACCTTTATGGTTCCACCATCGATTAGATCTTGTACAAGGTGTTTTAATTTCATGCATTCATTCATTTTATGTCCTTTGTTGTGATGGTATTCACAATGATGAGAATCATTCCACCAATTGGGCTTGATTTGGGGTTCATATGGCCTCAATTTGAGTAGGGTAATGATTTTATTAGCCACCAAAGTCCTTAATGAATTTTCCAAAGGTTCACCTAAAAAGGTGAATTTACTTTTCTGATATGTGGAAAAGAATGGTTTAGGTTTATTGACATTGGAATTATTGAAGGGATTGTTGTTGTTGTTAGCATTGTTGTTTGTGTCTGTCATCCTGCAGACACAAACAAATCATTTTCTGAAAGTTAGATTCTACAAATTTTCAATTTAATTAAAAGCGCTGCAGAACTAATTGAAAGCGTTGTTAAAAATTTTAAATGCACTGCAAAAAAAACTTGAAAGCGCAGAAATATAAATTAAATGTGTTATTTTAATAAGAAAAGGCACTTAGAGAAAACATCAAACACGTTGTAGAAAGATTTGAAAGCATTTGGTAGTCAGGGTACACGTGCTGAAAGAAGTTAAAAAAGGATAATAGAAGGATTAAACACGCTATTGGCTATGCAAAGGTGCAACACTTTTCTATAGAAGCATTGATTCAGACCTCAACGTGTTGCAGGAAACTATGTACATGCTGCACAAACTGTCAAATGCATTATTTAACCTGCAAAATAGAGAAACAAACAAAGGATATGCAAGAAAAATACAATTTCTCTAAATTTAAAAATTAATGAGGCCTAAAGCCCCACAGTGGGTGCCATTTTGTGTGCTATGAGAAGCACCTTCATAGGGTTAGTATTGCAAATAAATAAATATAAGAACTAAATTACCACAAATAGCAATCTAATTTAAGCAAATAATTGACAATTAAGCACTCTATGGATCTCTATTTAGGTTTGCTAATGCAAAGCTCTCAACAAGCTTCCATTAGTGACAGCCCCTAAAATGAGAATGAATGATAAAGCAACTAAAAATTTCAATTCCAAATGAAATTAGCCTTAATTAGTCCTATATTTGCCTTTCTATCTATAAATTACAAGAGGTTTGATGCTATTCTCATATTTGTGGATGATTAATGATGGATTTTAGCCTTGCTTTTATAGATTTCAGCAAGGGTAGGGGTGGAGTTGATTTGATCATGGTTGAGTTCAAGTTTAGTCCATGGTTCCACCTTTGGAGACCATTTAAATAATTTTTCCTCAAAGCTTGGGACAAGGAGACAAAATGGGTGGACAAGATGCTCTCTCCCTATGTGTGATGGAGATTCGATTTGAGCTTGATCCATGTGAGCTTGATCCTTAAATCCTATTAGTTGATGCATTTTCCTCCCATTTGGTGGTTGAGGGAAAATTACGATTTAATAATTGAATTTATTTAATATGTTTAGCCATGTGTACCCCTTGAATGGTTTTTTATTTGATTTAATTGAGATTAATTGCACAATTCATTGATTTCATTTGATTTATTCAATTTAAATTGATTTTATGGCTTTTGATTTTCAATTAAATTTGGATTATGGCTTGATTGCAATTTTTCTTTGATTTTAGCTTAATTTGATTTTATTGCCTTGATTTTGTCTTGGTTGCTCACTTGAATTAATCTTGTCCATTTTTAGGTGATTACAATTGTCACCATTCTTTGACTTTCTATAAACACTCTTGACCATGTCATCAAGACACTATGTAGAACACGTCCTCAACTACTCATGACCTCATATGCAACACACTATGTGCGCTAACTTAAACTCTGTCTGTAACTTTTTCAATCTTCAGTATAAACAGTATATTGACATCAATGACAAATGTAGTCATGAATGCAAAATGTGACACTCCAGTAATGCTAGAATACTCCCCCATAGGAAATATTCAACATTCATGCTAAAAATCTCCCCCTTTGGCATTGATGGAAACCTAGATGAAAAACATCCAAGTTTCATGACTACCAAAATGTAACTTTGTTGCTCTTATCTTTTCAAATCCTCGTCATCAATCACTGCTCTCCCATTCTATATGCTCAATTCTCTTATGCATTCTCTCCTACATTCCCAGGAGATTTTTTTCATGCATTATTCTCCCCCATTGACAACAATAACATAGGCATCATTATGCCAATTCAATCTGCTGCTCAATAGTTCTAACCATCTCAAGTGTCCAAAGACACTATTGAAAATACCTCTAAACGAGAGTCCTTCATGACTCGACTCAAACACAGATACTCCCCCATAGAGAGCATAAACATTCAATCTAGATGAAGCATAGTACTATGTACCACTAGACCAATGCAACTTTTTGCATTACTACTCAAAAGTAGGTTGGGTCATAACCTCAAGCATACCTCTCAAATATTCAAATGTATCCTTAGGTAAAGGCTTTGTAAAAATATCTTCTATTTTCTCATTTGTTCTGATATACTCAAGTTTGAATTTCTTCTTTGCAACCTTTTCTCTCACAACATGATACTTTATCTCTATATGTTTTGTCTTTGAATGTAACATGTGGTTCTTAGACATACTCATTGTACTTGTGTTATCACAATGTATGATAACAGGTTCCTTGAACTCAATTCCAATATCCTTCAACATTTGTTTCTTCCATATTATCTAATTACAATTATTTTTTGTTGCTACATACTCTGCTTCTGTTGTACTCTGTGAGATACAATTTTGTTTCTTGCTTAGCCAAGAAACTAGTCTTCCTCCAAGGAAAAATGCTCCACCACTTGTACTCTTTTTATCATCCATACTACCTCCCTAATTTGCATATGTATATGCACATAGGGTAAAGTCATTTGATCTATCATACCACAACCCAAAAATAGTTGTACCTTTCAAATATTTGAATATCCTCTTTACTATTTCATAATATGATTCCTTAGTATCAACTTGAAATCTCACAACAATTCCAACTGCATTAGCTATATCTAGTCTTGTATGAGTCAGATATTGCAAACCTCCAATCATAGACTTGTACTTTCTTTGTTCAACTGCAAGTGTCTCATATTTGCTAGATAACTTATGACCAGTTACCATAGGTGTACCAATAGGCTTACAATTTTCCAAGCCAAATCTTTGCATTAAGTCTTTCAAATACTTAGTTTGAGATAAGAAAATACCATCATTGTTCTTCACAATCTGAAAACCCAAGAAAAATTTAATTTCACCAATCACATTCATCTCAAATTCCTTCTTCATTTCATCATAAAATTTATCACTTGCTTCATCCTCACCTCCAAAGATTATATCATCCACAAAAATAACAAAAATCAATAGACCATTCTCAATTTCTTTTAGATATAAGTTACTATCTGTAGTACCTTTAGCAAATCCACATTTTTTCCAAATATTTATCCAACCTCACATACCAGGTTCTAGGTGCTTTCTTTAACCAATATAGTGCTTTGTTCAACTTATATACCATATCTCCTTCTTGAGTCAAAGGAAAACCATCAAGCTGCTCAATGTAGCCTTCTTCTTCTAATTCAACATTCAGAAATGTTGACTTCACATCCATTTGATACACTTTGAATTTCTTATGAGCTGCATAAATCAAGAACATCCTTACTACTTTCAATTCTTACAACAGGTATAAATTTTTCTTCATAATCTATACCTTCTTGTTGTGAGTATCCTTTACATACCAGTCTTGCTTTTTTTCTTACAACTTCACCTTGTTCATTCATCTTGTTTTCAAAACCCATTTAGTTCCAATAATTTTTTTGTCTTAGGTCTGGGAACCAATTACCAAGCGTTATTCTTCTCAATCTGATCCAATTCTTCCTTCATTGCTTGAATCCAATGATCATCCTTGTAGGTTTCATCAATATTATTAGGTTCAATATGAGAAATCATACACAATTCTTCATGTACCTTGTTTCTTTTGATAACTCCTATGTCTTTGCTCTCAATAATTTGATCAGCAAGGTGATTCTTTATCAAATTATTCTTTGGTGCTACTGTTTCAACTCTTGCTTCAAGTCTAGGTTCAGATCTTGGTTCTTCTCTTTGTTCCTCATCTTGAATCTCAATCTGCAAATCATTGTTAGTTTCATAAAATAACTCAACATTCTCTTGATTATTTTTAGGATAAGCTTCTTCATCTAAATCATAATCAAGTATTCTTTCCTAAATTTTGAACTTTTCATCCACTTTAACATTTGTGCTCTCAACATAATCTTAGTCTTCTAATTAAAACATCTATAATATTTTCTTTTCAATGAATAACCAAGGAACATACCTTCATCACTTCTTGGATCAAACTTACCAATGTCATCATCTCTTTTAATGTAGCACTTACTTCCAAAGATTTTGAAGTACTTTACTGATGGTACATGTCCAAACCATAATTCATAAGGAGTCTTGTTTGTATCTATTCTGATCTGCACTCTATTCATTGTATATACTATTGTATTTATTGCTTCTCTCCAAAATATCTTTGCCACATCATTCTCAAACAACATAGCTCTTATTGCCTTAGTTACAGACATGTTTATTCTTTCAGCAATACCATTTTTCTTGGGTGTTTTAGGGGCTAAAATTTGTCTCTTATTGTCATTCACTTCACAAAAAGTATTAAACTCATTTGAAGTAAATTCTCCACCTCTATCAGATCTTAGACATTTAATCTTCATTCCTGATTCATTCTCAACTCTATTCTTAAGCAATCTAAACTTTTCAAATGCTTCTGACTTTTCTTTAAGAAATGCTACCCACATCAACAAGAATCATGAAATACCTTTCACTATATAATCCTCTTGTTCTTGTAGGATCACTCAGATCTATATGAACAATCTCCAATTTTGTTGTTGTAGTGAACTTCTTGCTGGGAAAATAACTTCTCTTTTGTTTTTCCTTAACACATTCCTTGCATACCATGTTATTAGGTTTCACAATCTTAGGAAAATCTCTCACTGCAAATCTAGTGCTTGATTTGACAATGTTATCAAAGTTTATGTGACAAAATCTTTTATGTCACAACCAACTGTCATCAACTTTAGCAATCAAAAATGTCATCTCAATAGGATTCAACTGAAAAATATTACCTCTAGTTCTTGTGCCTGTACCAACCATCTTACCATCCTTATCTTTGATAATACAAGTCTTTTCTGCAAACCATACGTGATATCCCTTATCAACTAGTTGTCCAACACTTAAGAGATTATGTTTCAATCCATCTAAAAAGTAAAAATCATCAGTCTTTCCATCAAGAGTAATAGATCCTATTTATTTTATGCGACAGGGTGCGTTGTGTCCAACTCTAACAATTCCTCCATCATAGTTGTTAAACTTGACAAACTTATTCATATCACCAGTCATATGATGTGAACAACCATTATCTATGATCCAATCAGTTTTCTTCTCAACTTGTGACACCAAATATTTTTCTTCTTTGACTTCTTTTACAGGATTTTCTTACTTTATTGCAACAAATCATATCTCATCACTTTCATTATCACTCTCACTTAAGAATTTTTCCATATTGGCTTCAAATTCTTCATCATTCGCATAGTAACATTCTTTAGGTCTTCTAGGTTTAAAGTTCTTGTATTTCTTCACTCTCTTAGGACATTTAGAAGAAAAATGACCCTATTCTTGACAAGTCCAATATTTAAATATGTTCTTACCTTCTGGTTCTCTTTTCACAAGAAAGGCAATTCCTTCTTCAATCTTTATGTCTTCTTCAGATTTAGATATATTTATGTTGTCATAATCTCCATTTATACTAGCACTCCTAGACAAAGTAGGGTGAACACTAAGTGCGCTAAAGGCACTCTCAATCCTTGGAAAATCTCTAGATTATTTGAGACTTATCTCTATTGCTTCCAATCTTCCAAGAAGATTCTCTCTAGTAAACTTCTCAGTGCAAGGTATAACTTGTTCAATCATCTGCATTGTCTACTTAAATGTTGGAGTTAAAGTTTTCAAGATCTTCTATATAATCTCATCTTCATCCTTATTTCCTTCACAAGATTTGATACCTGCAACAATCTATGATATTATGCCAATATAACCTCTAAAAGATTCATCTTCCATCATTTTAGCCTCTTGAAATAAACATATCTAATTTTGCAATCTGATTCTCTTAGCATGCTTATCACCTTGAAAAGTAGATTCCAAAGCTAACCAACTTTCATGAGATGTTTTTAAATATTTTACCTGACTACACTCATTCTCAGGAAGAGCTGACAAAAGTGCTTCTCTAGCAAGTATGTTACACATGAATAGATCTCTTTATTTTTTAGTACAATCCTCAATCTTATCTTCTTCAATGATACTTTTCTCATTCTTAGTGATCAACCAATATCCTGGCCCTAAACATAACAAATGTTTCTTCATCTTCTTTTTCCATCCATCATAGCTAACTCCATCAAACTTAGGGCTTTCTTTTTTAAATGACTCACCATGAATCTCCTTTAGCTGTTAAGCTTCTCCTTCAAGGATATGATGCTCTGATACTAATTGTTAAAAAGTAAAGTCCACCAAGATATGAGAGGGGGAGAGGGCATGAATCAGTTATTTGATTAAAACAAATCTTATTGACCTCATTAAATATGAAACATGTGATTAACATAAACATCAACCATAAAAAGATAATCATACACAATGACACCAATTTTTTTAACTAGGGAATCACTTGATCAGAGAGTAAACCCCGGTGGGGATGGTACCCAAAAAATATGTACTAATATAAAAGTTCCTTGTGAGAGGATGGACTCTGTTAGGAGTCTATGAAATACATTCAATACATATCAGTCCTTATGAGGAGACTTTGAATCCCCGTGAGGATTTGTGGAAGGCAAAAGGACCCACTGTGCAAACATCTTCAAGGGAAATATCACTGAACTCACTATCCAACTAATCTCTATATTATCCTAAATAGAATAATACCAAACATAAATGATCTCAACAACTCTTTCCTCTCTCCTCTGACTGTGCCTTTACTGCACCAAATACTTCTCAGATCTGCAAACTTCACATCACATAATAATCCCTCAGATCGCTTACTCGTATTATTTCACACTTCAAAACTTATTTTTTCAATACTCACATCACAATCAGGGAAACAATCCTTCCTTTATACCAAGCCCAATATTTCATAATTGAGTCATCCAATTAGGCTTTATCAATTACAAAATATAAAACAATACATGTTACATATTAATTTCATAATTACACAACACTGCCGACTCATTAACTTAATAAATCTTCACATGTGAAACCTCTGACTATGCTGACTTAGCCATATCACCTTCATAATGCCTTCAACCTCTATATAACTTCTCTTGTCTATATTCTATCCTTGTTAGGATATATAACCCAGTCATCACAAACTTCTTCTCAGGAACTCTGTCAAAATACAATCTTCACTAAATCTCTCATAACTGTCACCATTCTTTGACTTTTTGTATGTTCTCTTGACCATTTCATTAGGAAACTATGTATAACACATCCTCAACTGCGCATGACCTCATATGCAACCCACTATGTGTGCTAACTCGAACTCTATCTGCTAATATGTCAATCTTCAGTATAAACAGTATGTTGACATCAATGACAAATATAGTCATGAATGCAACATGTGACCACTCCATTAATGCTAGAATAATCCCCCATAGGACATATTCAACATTCATGCTAACAATATTAATGGGTCCTAAGATACATTAATAGGTTCTAGGGGATCTTAAGATGTATTAATGGGTGTGAATGAGTCCTAGGACCATTGATGGGTAAAAAGGCATCCTAGAATACATTAAGTGGTCCTCAGATACACAATTACATTAATTTTTCTTAGGATTTATTAAGGAGTACTAGGTTTCTTAACTAGTCCTAAGGGGTCCTAGGATACTGTGTGATGATATTATTCACCTTCATGAAATTACAAGATTAACTAAGAACAACAAGAATTAGAGTGAGCACTAATCTAATAAATGCACAATTAATCTATCAACATCTCATGGATCTCTAGAAAGAAGTGGTAAGTGAGCTCTCAGCTGCAAATCCTCACTAGTGACACCTCTAAAATGAGAATAATGCTGCTATGATGCTTCTAAATGCTTATTCTATGATGAATTTATGCTTAATCTAGCTCCATTGATAACAATGCAATGATAAAATGCTAAAATGATAACTCTAAATGCTCAAATGCTTCAATTGCTCTTAGAAATGATCTCAATTGACTATAATAACAATACTTTTCAATTGAAATTCTAAGATGGAAATGCTCTCCAAAATGCCTCATACTTATAGTGATTTCCCAAGGGTAGGGGGTAGAGTGAGTTGATCATGGTTATGCTTGGGTAAGGTCAATTGGCTTTGCTTTGTCCATAAATGGGGGGACAAGGAGGGGACAATCATTTAAATGGTTTCAAAAGGCTGGACCATTTCAACAAAAGTGAGTGATTTATGTCCATTTTGTCTCCAATTTGCTTTGTTGAGGGAAATTATGATTTATTAATTAATTAAAGTAATTAAATTTAGCCATGAAGGGTAAGAGGTTCATTTTGATTTTTGCTTTCAACAACTATGTCATTAATTGAATTTAATCAATTTCGTAGTGTTTTTCCCCTTTTCAAGCTTCATTTAATCATTTAATCATTTAATTGAATTTTCCTTTGATTTGAATTGCCTTTGTTCCATTTATTGATTTTTCGTGCTATTTTGATGATTTGATGCACCTTTTGATTGATTTAAGCCTTTTGCCAATTTTCCATGTCTACAGATACATTAATAGGTCCTAAGATGTTGTAAGTTATCTTAAGTGTCTTATGGGGTCCTAAAAGGTCTCTGTATGTATTAATAGGTCCTAGGATACATTGATGGGTGCTAAGTGTTCCTAGGGTACACTAATGGGCATTGAGATACATTAATGGGTCCCAAGACATCTTAGGATACATTAATGGATTATGTGGGTGCTAATCGGTTGTAAGTGTCCTAAGAGGTCCTAAGGGGCCCTAAGATACAATAATGGGTCCTAAAATGTCTTAAGTGGTCATAAGGGGTCCAAGGATACATTAATGGACCTTAAGTTATCCTAGGAAATCCTAGGTGTATTGAGTGGTCCAAAGGGATCCTACGATAAATTAATGGGTCCTAGGATGTCTTAAGGTGTCCTAGATGTAATAAGTGGTTGTAAAGGGGCCTATGATACATTAATGGGTCCTAAGGGTCCTAGGACACATTAAGTGTTTGTAGGAGTCTTAAGGGGTTCTAAGGGATCCTAGGTGTCTTAAGAGGTCCTAAGGGGTCCTAGGATGTCTTAAGTAGTCCTAGACTTCTAAAGGGGCCTAAGATACATTAATGGGTCCTAGGATGTCATAAGGAGTCCTACATGTCTTAAGGGGTCCTAAGGTCTTCTTTTGCATGTATTAATGTGTCATAAAATACATAAATGGGTTTTGGGATACATTACTGGGTCCTAAGGGGTCCTAGGATACATTAATGGTCCATAGGAGTCTTAAGGGGTGCTAAGTGGTCCTAGGTATCTTAGGGGATCCTAAGGGATCCTACAAAATCTTAAGTTATCATAAAGGGGCATAAGATACATTAGTTGGTCCTAGGATGTCTTAAGGGAGAAAGGGACAAGGGGAAGGGAGAGAGATGAGGTAGAAAGAGGAGGGGGGAGAGAGATGAGGTAGAGATAGAAAGAGGATAATTATGGAGAGAGAGAGAGAGAGTAATTAGGGGAAATAGAGTAAGAGACAGGAGAAAGGGAGAAGGGGAGAAGGGGGAGGGATGAGGCAGAGAGAGAAGGGGGAGGGGGAGAGAGATGAGATAGAGCTTGACAAGGAGGATAATTAGGGATTTGAATAGATAAAGATTGTGATAAGAGAGAGAGAAGGGGCAAAGGGTGAGATACATGTATTTATACATATACATACACATATATACACATAATATATACATATATCTATATAAGTATATACATATATCCACATATATGTTTTTATTTCTACAAAACCCGATCGGGTTTTTAAATAGTTAAAAAATCGATCGCGTTATGCTTAGGTAATAGACTTGGATAATGAACTTGAGGCATGAGAGCTTCATTTCTCTCTATTTCTCTCATTTTTCACATCTCTTGTTCTTGTACACTAGCCTAACTTCCTCATCATCATATTTACCCATCATCAATTAAGTATTTGTAAATTACCACCTTAATTTCACACGTCTTCTGAGCTTTCTAATCATATGTTTTTTTATGTTTTTGGACAACATTAACATATTAAAGTTTAATTTTAAATTGTGGGATAATGGGAAATTAGTGGTATAGGAGGGATAAGTGATGAGTGGGATATAGTAAATGGTTAATGGGAAATGGTAAGTGTTAAGAGGCTTTATTTAAAGATATTTTTATTAAATAAGTGGAGAATAGCATATTTAAATGAATTGATGGATAATAGTAATAGATTATGCATATTATTTTAATGATTGAATGAGATGATTAGATATAATGGATGAAGAAAAAGTACTATTATAATGAAATGATTATTATTATGAATTCATCTGATTAATGAAAAATTAAGGATTTATAAAATGACAATTTAATGAAAAAAATTATGTGTCTGCACTATGCATTTCTTAGTGGAGTACTTGAGGGATAAGTCTACATGAAACTGTAAAGAAATGCTTTTAAACTATTAGAAGATCTGGACATGGTTTTCAAACATAAGAAAGCTTTGTATGGTTTGAAAAAAAATCCTATAGCTTAGTACACTATATTGGATAAATATTTGTTGTAGCAACATTTCAACAAAGGTGCAATAGACAGTATTGAATATAATAGGTTACTAAGAATGATAGTGTATGTTCATGATATTATATTTAGAGGTGATAACAATGATTTAAAGGTTTTCTAAAACAATATAGGATTTTAGAATTCGTATGGTCTATGGATTACTATATTTGACAGCTTCTAGATCTTATATTATGCATACTATTTATTTAGCTGCCACTATCAAACAAGTTCAAAAAAATCTCATGAGGTAGAAGTTAAAGGGATATTCAAATATTTGGAAGAAACTCTCAAATTGGACTAAGGTAGCAGTTAAAGGGATATTCAAATATTTGAAAGAAATTCTCAAATTGTACTTTGACATAGAAAGGATGATGATTTCTCACTTTTTTTTTTTTTACAAATGTTGATTGGGAAGGATGTATAGATGATAGAAGTAACAGTGGTGATAGGATAGTTTCCTAGATAATTAAAAAACAACATTTAGTCTCTCTATCATAGTTAAAGTAGAATACTTTGTAGTAGCATCTTTCTACACTCAAATCATATGGATGAAGCATACTATTAAGTATTTGGAAGTTTTCTACAATGAGGCAATTCTAATAATATGTGATAACACAAGTGACATTAACATTTTTAAGAACCCGATGATGTAATCTAGAACCAAACATATTTTTATCTGGTATCACTTCTTAAGGGACAAAGTTGATGATAAGGAAGTAAAAGTGGAATATGTGCCTACCAAGGAGTATATTGTAGATATTTTCACCATAGCTCTGGCTAAAGAAACTTCTAAGTGTCTTAGGAAAAAAATTGGGTTTATTCCCCTTCTTTTTCAAACTATATGCATAAGAGACATACATATTTTAAGGGGGAGAAAAATTGCTCATCTTTTCTATCCTAGATTAATGTTATGGATACTCTTAGGGGGGGAAACAAGGGTGAATGGTTACATGATGGTTTGCAGCAAAGTAATTCTCTCGGTTAGGGGGGAGAGAAATTGAGATTACTTCTTGAAAATTCTAAAGTCTGGTCCACCCTTTGTCCTTGATGTCAAATGGGGAGAAGATGATTGAGAAATTATGAAGAGGTCATTGTTGTTGCCATCAATGATAGAGGGGGATATTTTCAGTAGTATGGTTTGTATCGTCATTGTTGTCAACCATCTCTAATGTGGTGTCATTTTCTAACTGTTGAAGTTTTACTGATAGAGGATATGACTAATGAAGAAGATTTGAAAAGAAGGATTATGACTACTAAATTTTTGTTATTAGATGACATGATTGATGAAGAAGATTTGAAAACAAGGATTAATATTATTATGAAGACTATGGCATTGATTGAGGAAGGAAATTTATATTTGATATACTGATATGTGCAAGAAATAATATTGTATTTGGAATGATGGTGGCTTGTGGCTCTAGGTTTCATGACTGATTATTGTATATATTACATTATCACATGTACAAGTTTCCAAATTGATTAGTTTACAAAAAATGATTATGATGTTTGATTGACAATAAGGCTAGTTATTTGGATGGGTTGAAAAAGCCTAGATAATGATTTACATTGCTCCACAGAGGATTTTTAGGGTATGCGATTTAGTGGACTTGGTCAGATGATTTGTGTAGTGTGTTAGTTCAAATATCTTTTTCTATTTTTCTCTGCAAGTGAATATTTGCTACACTATTATGTTGTTTGTGTTGTCTTTTGCACCAAATCAACTATTTGTGAGACTTTATTTATATTGGATTAGTCTAGATTTAAAACAAGGAGAATGATAAGAGGCTTAAGATTCTTTTTAGATGGTGTGTAATTCTTTGTATTGTATTTCATGCATTGGAGAATGTTTTTGGGCTAAGTGATAACCTATTTTTAATGCATTTTCACTCATTACCTTTGGGTCCGTCTTTGGAATTGATTGTGGTGCTCATAGATTAATTAATTTTCTTGAGGAAGATCTTTTTGGATGAATTTTGATCCTCTCTACCTTCTGGAGTGGACCACGTTGAGTATTTTGGATGAAAAAGGCCGACCCTATATTCATAATGCCCATTTTTTAATGGCAGATCTTATTGGTTTTTCCTATGGACAAATCACTATATATCTTGATGGAATGGATGAGGTAAAATAAGAGAGTGTGTGAGGTTACATGCGAAGTGTATGAAATTGAAAGGTGAAGAAAACATCTAGCAATCAAGGTAGAGTAAAGAAGTTGTTTAAAGGTTCAAACCAAATTATTGAAATAAATCTATTTGTTGAATCGGTGATTTTTTTTTCATTGAGGATTAAGTGTAATCCCTAGTAGTGCATGTCTAAATCAATAGGGATAGTGAGTTCCTTTTCTTTAAACCTAAATTTTATAATCAAATTATTGGATATAGTGAGTTCATTTCTCACTATATTTGTTCCCACTTTGGATTTTCTATGTAAATCTAGTGTTCATGTGTATCTAGAATATTTTTCATATTCTATGTTGTTAATTAACTAAACTGTATCATATTTGGAGTAATATTATTAAAAAAATTAATAGTGTTGATTCACCCCTTCCCCCTACTCAACACTAGATTGTGCTCAATGTAACTTTGTACATCTAGCTAGCATTAATATATTTTTGACATATACGTTTACACATGATTGGTAGAATAATGCTTTTATCTATCTTTTTACACATTTTCTTGATATAATTATACTTCCAAGGTATTATATCATGCTTCTGAATTTGTGTCCTATACATCAATCAACACTTTGGTACTTTGATTCAAGTCTTGAGATTCCAAACAATTAAATTATTAAAATTTTAGATTTTTGTCTAGTTAGACCTAGAACAAACCTAAAATATATCAATTGAGTTCATCAAATATATTCATCAACAAAATATTGAGCCAAAACTCATCTCCTGTCCATCAAAATAACCTTTTTAACTTTTCTTCTTCAACAACCAACTTGCACTTTATCATCCATTCACCTTAGATCTAATAAACAAAAATTTTCGGCATGTAATCTAAACCTTTTACCTTTTGTCTCTAGCTTGTCTCTTTTCTTGAAAAGTTTATTATTTCAAGTGGGGAGTTATCTTAGCCCATACCACTTGTGGATAAAATATATTAATATATTTAACCACTTTTGTGTTTGTAGAATCCATTATGTATCCTCTTATTTGGGATCATAAGTCTAGTTCAAGTAAAAAAATCTCGATCACATTATGATTTATCATTAGAAGATTTATATTGACCTTGGTGTATTTTAGCTATATTCAATATCATCCTTTATCAATCAAACTATCAAAAAAATCCAAATCATCATACCCTTGTCCCAAGTTTAGTCATATTCTAAGAAGTCTAAAACCCCACATTCACACGCCATCTTATTTCACTTCAAAAATTATCTAACTTGAGGTCTTGAAATTTTCTATGCTTGCCACAATGACTAAACACAAGAAAATCATAAAATCTTAGAAAAATAATTCAAATTAAAATATAATAATGGATGATAATAAAAATTATTTTATAATGCATCCTCATTATATTCATCTCAAGATGATATAATACACATGTAGACAAGATCAAGAAGGAAAACGTTGCACACATCAAAGCAGTTCTTGAGGAGTCACAAGAAGAAGAAAATAAGGTATATCAAAACTATCTCAGGATTGTAGAAGCTTACAAAAATAATTTTGTATCTCTCAATTGGATTTTCTCTCCTTAGTTCAAGTTTTCATCAAAATTTGCAAATAAGGTTTTAAGATTCAACATAAAAGTTTGCTTCTTCAAATTCCATTTGGTTTTCTTCATTGTGATTGTTTGTGTTGACTAACTTGCTGGCGGATAAGCACATTTGGAAAGGAAAGCTATTGCCAAGGTAAGGTGAAAAATGATAAAATCACTCAAAAATGCCCCTAGCTTATGCTAGCTACAAGGAGAGGTAAGCCTTAAAACTAGTCAATATTTTCCCTTAGATTGTGGCTTTGAAGCATTTCCAAAATCTAGTAATTACAAACAGCCTCTCTTTGTTTGGAAAGTTTAGCATTTAGGCCTATGCTCTTCACTTCTTCTAGTGAACCAAAATGCCAAAGGTGTTGAACTTTTTGATTAATAGGAAAGGTTGAGGAATCAAACACATAAAAATCAAAGCCCCTGTATTTGTGGAGGAGAGTAGAAATACTCAAATCCCTATAGTTAGTGGGTGAAAGAAATTGAAGATTGCTAATTGTGTTTGGGAAATTAAGGAAAAGTTAGGGATATGCTCTTCACCTTTTGGTGAACCAAATTCCCAAAAACTTGTTCTTAACTCCATTTCCTTGTTTTAAACATGAACATGCTAGAACAATAGAGGGCCTGCCTCCTGATAAATTGCCTTAACGAGGCCGGTGAGAGGGAACGACCCAAGTGGGAGAAAACCACCTTTGCCGCGATAATATCCAACCCACTATAATAAAAATACACTTTTCCTTAAAAGGGAAGTGACTAGATTGTGTACAAGTGTCTTCACTTCCTCTATTAGTCCTCACAAATTGTGCTAAATCATGCTTTTGTGCATGTGGGAAGCCCGCAAGTGGGTATAAGAACTTGGCATAGTTTAGAATGAAATTGCTCAATAAAAACTTGATAAATAGCAAGCTACCTCATAGAGCCAAAATGTTAAAAGCCAAATTTGACTATAGGTAGACTGCTTGGAATTCTTTCTTGTGCAATACTTGTGAAAAATGATCAAGAATATACACTTTAGCGTGTTTTAGGGATACGATTAAAAATTGATGTGTTGCGATTGTCTTCCATTTTCAAACAAGGAAATTCCCTAAAACTAATCTTGCAATTTTTAAAATCTAAAATTCACAACCTAGTTAGCAAAGTGTCGCCTGTGCACAGAGAAATACCGTTTATCAATAACAAAGTCATGCCTATGACTGTTCAAAAAATGTGTATTAATTGTGAAGTCACGCCTGAGACATATTAAGTGACGCCTATAAAAACTAGAAAAATGCCTATCAATGGTAAAGTGTTGCCTGCACACTTGCAGTGTGCTGCCTAACTCAATTCCAGTCAACGTATACCATATTTTAAGTCATGCCTACACTCAAGCAAATGACGCCTAGAAACACAAAAGGGAAAATAGTGAGTACTTACCGAGCGGTTCAAAAAAATTTGATCACATATTTAGATACCCTTTTCCGTGTTCCTACTATTCCAACATCTAGCCCAATCAAAAATCTTGGTTCTACACAATTTTTGAAAATTTCACAAGGATTTGGCCACGGGCATGATCAAATCTTATTTTCCAAGTGGTTTGTTCATGCCTGCTTTTACTAGATCATACTACGTCAAGAAAACCTTACAAGTAGATGAGACTTATTTGAGACAAGAGCTTCCTTACCTAGGTGACACTTCTACCACCCCAAGAGTACCCCAAAAATCACCCGCTCAAGAAGTGGAAGACAACATGATGTACTACAGTGGCTTGGGTAATAACAACAATAGTGGCATCGATCGAAACAATCAAGGTGATGCAAATAATGGAGGTATTGACCCGAATAATAAGGGTAATACCAATAGTGGAGGGATGGATCAAAACACTCAAGGGATTGATACCACTAACCATAGAACTAATGCCGAACCAACTACCAAAGATGCAACCGATGACAAGGTTGATGAAGCCATTCAGTGCCCCTATTTCATAAAACTCATGGAAAAAGAAATGGCTAGAGATAAAGAAAAATAATTTTTAGATCTAGCCTGGGTAGGTCTTAAGCTTCCCCGTGACTATGACGTTAATCAACTTAGACTGCCAGAAGTTGAAGAGAGTCCCATTGACATCATGAACAAGTAGTTTAAGATATTTCAAATGCAACTGGATACAATCAAGCAAAGCGGGGCTCCTAAACCCATTTCTATCAAAGCATTGTGTCCATTCCCATTTGATAAAAGTCTAGTCATGGTACCATTCCCGATCAATGTAGTGTTTCCCAAGTATGACAAATATGAAGGAATGTCAAGTCCACAAGATCACCTACAAGAATTTTGTGCATTGATCTTGGAGTTCATGCATGATACCACCTATTTAATGAGACTATTCCCAAGAATCTTAGGAGGTATGGCCATGGAGTGGTTTTCTAAACTACCATCTGGCATTAAAACCTTTGAAGAACTAGCTTCAAAATTTGTGGCACATTACTCATACAACATCAAGCATGAGGTCACAATGATAACATTATGTAATACCAAACAAAAGGATGGAGAAGCATTCCTCATCTTTCTACAAAGATGGAGGACGGTATTTGCTAGCTATCTTAGGAGTGTGCCCAAAAAGGAGAAGATGGATATATTCATCAATAGTTTGAGCAACAAGATGAACTACCGATTGAGAATGCAATGCCCCAAAACGTTCCAAGACCTTATAGAGAATGGAGTAACAATGGAAGAAGTGTTGGTTAAGAGTGGAGAGTTGAAATTGTATAAAGATAACAACAATAACTCCAACAACAATAACTCCAATAATAACAACAATCAGAATAAGAATTGGTCCAATAGCTATAATTGGTTTGGATTGAAGAACAAAAATAAGGGAGTAGTCAATGACGGGGTTGTTGATTCCAATAATTTGAAGGTGACTCCATTTTCTCTCACAAGAACACCTAATCAGGTGAACAATGCAAACCAGGCCTCCAAGGCACCTTTCAACAACAATGCTAATAGTGGCAACCAAGGGAATAATCAAAGGAGTAACAAATCTGATAAATTCTTGGTACCAACTCCTAAGAGGAACTTCACACCTTTGGGTGAACCCCTCAAAAAAGCATTAAAGACCCTCATGGCTAGCAACATCATTAATCTACCTAGCATTCAACCTTATGAGCCACAGAACAAGCCTAGCTAGTGGAGTGAAAATAGCCATTGTGAATACCATAGAATTCGAGGGCACACAACAAATGATTGCTTGCATCTAAAGAACATGGTGCAAGACTTAATTGATAGTGGTATGATCACCATTGACAGACCTCAAAGAAATGAAGACCACGTGGCTTTCAAACAACCCTTCTATAAACATGACAAAGGTGAATCATCCAATGGAAAGAAACAATGCAGCAATAACATCAATTTTGCGCCACCCTATGATAATATTGTGAATGCTATAGTGATCAAAGAACAGCCCCAAAAAGAGACATATAATGTTATCACTAGGGGGCATACTTCAAGGATTACCCTACAAGGGATTGATCCTAAACCTACTGGCCCTCTGCAATCCAACATTGTGATCAAGCAATCTTCTACAACAGTAAAACCGGATAGTTTGGTAGATTAGCTACAAAGGACTCCAAAACAAATCTCTATCTTGGAGCTATTAAAGCTACCTCCCAACCACAAGGAAATTTTAGAGGAAGCTCTAGTAGAGACTAATGTTCCTACTAACTTAGAAGAGGACAAGTTTCAAAACATGGTAGGGCATCTCATTGCACCTCATTTCCTTTCATTTTTAGACCATGATGACATGTCTATTACCCATCCCCAAAATCTACCATTGCATATAGAGGTCTTGATTGAAAGACATAGAGTCAAAAGAGCTCTCATAGATGGGGGAGCTAGCCTTAACATCTGCACGTTGAGCCTTGTCAAATCCCTAGGATTATCCAAGTCATGCATTGATCCTACAAAAAGAATCACCATAAAGGCCTATGATGAAGCTAAAAGAGCCTCCAAAGGCATGATTGTATTGCCCATTCAAGTGGGACCTATCAAAAAGGACACAAATTGCCAAGTATTGGACATGAAACTAACTTATAATATTTTATTGGGGAGACCGTGGATCCACGAGATGTAAGCGGTTCTATCCACGTATCATCAATGCATCAAATTTTCGTACATGGGTGAGGAAATCACAGTTGGAGGGGACTCAAATCCATTCCAATATTATAATGCACTTAAACCCCTTCATGAGCTATTTATTCCCCATAACTGAGAAGGAATGATCCAAAGAGCCACCATTGAAGATGTCAAAATGGATGATCCTATGTTAACATTAAGTGCTACTTCAAACCCTCCTCAAGCTAGCTCAATGACATCAACTAAAGGAAAGGAGAAAGTGAGTTATGAGGTTTCAACGTCAAATGAAGGTTCAGATCAAGCACCTAAATCAGAGATAGTACTTTTCAAACCCACAAAAGAAGAAAAAGATAAAGTTAAAGAAGAGCATTACAAGAAAATGAGTTTGATGATGCATACATTTGAAAAACAATGTAAAATCAGTTCCAAAGGAGTGGGGGAATATTTTGTTTCCCTATTCGACTTGCCCACATCTCCAAGAATGCATGGGAAACCATCAAAAGAACATCTCCCTCATAAGTATAACTCTTACTTCGTGAGAAAAAGTGACAAAGCCACATTTGATAAAGAAGAAGATGAAGTCCTTCAATGGCTTTATCATGATAAAGATGACACCTCAAGTACTCCCATAGAAAGAATCCAGCACATTAACATTCAAACTGATCAATATGGCAAAGGATTCGAAATAATGCAAAAAAAAAGGGGTACAAGGGAAGAGGACCCCTAGGCCGAATAAATAGAGGTTTACTAGATCCCATTGAACCTTCTTGGAGGGCAAAAGAAGAAAGATCAAGGGTAGGCTACCAATACAAAGGAGAAAGCTCCAGCCCAATGCATGATTCATATCCTCAAGTGAACATATTGGAATCCGATGTGGATAGTGATGACTCCCAGGACTATGAGTGGGACACTCTATCCGAAGAATCATGTCATGATAAAGAGGTAGTCACCATACATACTTATGCTAAGGTTCCAAAGTAGAAAACTCAAGCTAATGAAGAGCCTAATATGAGAGAACTCAACATAGGACAACCACCCGTTAATCAACCATGGGTAGAGGAATTTTGGGAACCCTTAGAGGAAGATCATTCAAATGTTAGGATTAATCCACAGGTTGTATTTCCCATGCAATTTCTCATAGAAGTCCTTGAGGACTCAAGTGAAGAGGACTTTGATCCTTCTTCCATGGACCATCTCGAGGAAGCTCACGTTATAGATCTAAATGATACAATGTATGAACCCTCCAATGAAGTCATGTCCATAAACCCAATTGATGACACTTTTCCAAATGAAACCTTATCCTTGGTAAACCCTAAACTTATTGATTGGGACCTAAATGAGCCAAGTGACTTACTCTATTTCTCGAATGACCAAGCAATGAACCAATACCTTAATGCGGTTGAGCCCTCTTTCACCAATGAATTTGAACCGAACATGATGGAAGAAGTGGGGGTCCAATCTCTTAATGCAAAGAAAAAAAATGAAAAAAAATAATAAAAAATTGAAAAGTTCTAGTGATGAAAACCACTACGTGGCAGCACTAGAACCAAAAAAAGTAAAGATAAAGGATGTTTCCTATGGTGAAAACCCAATCGTGGCACCAAAGGAAGAGAGGTTGGATACCCTACCTGAACATGAGGAAGAAAGGTCACCTATTCTCATAGAGCCGACAAAAAAGGTCAACATTGGAACAGAATTGGATCCAAAATTTATACACTTGGCCGCATCACTTACACCTTTAGAAAGAAAGGATTTTATCAAGTTCTTCCAAGAACAACAAGTGAATTTTGCATGGTCCTATGCCGACATGCCCGGATTGGATCCCGACTTCATTATGCACCATCTGAATGTTAAACCAGGGGTTAAGTTCATCAAGCAAAAGTTGAGAAAAATGCACCCACATGTAGCTCTCCTAGTCAAAGCGGAATTAGAGAAGTTGAAGGTGGGATTTATAAGAGAAATAGCCTATGTTGAATGGATATCTATTATTGTACCGGTCACCAAGCATGAAAAATTTATTTGTGTATGCATGGATTTTAGAGACTTGAATCTTGCATGTCCTAAGGATGACTTCCCACTTCTGAGCATTGATGCAATAGTCAACTTGACAGTGGGTCACTCCATGTACTCATTAATGGATGGTTTCAGTGGATATAATCAGATAAAAATTTCACCTGAAGACCAAGAGAAGATGACCTTTACATGTCCTCAGGGCACCTTTTGTTGGAACGTCATGCCCTTCGGTCTTAAAAATGCCAGAGCCACATATCAAAGAGTAATGACAACTATCTTCCATGATATGATGCACACCTTTCTAGAGGATTATGTGGACGACATATTGGCAAATTCACACAAAAGAGAAGATCACTTACAAATTCTAAAAAAGATATTCACCCAGTTGGAACAATTTAAAGTGAGGCTTAATCCAAAAAAATGTGTCTTTGGTGTCCAATCCAGCAGATTGTTAGGCTATATAGTTTCAGCAAAAGGGATCGAAGTGGATCCGGAAAAAGTAAAAGCAATAATGGATATGGAGATTCCAAAGAACATAAGCCAAATGAGGTCTCTACAAGGCAAGATACAATCCATAAGAAGGTTCATTTCTCAATTGGCTGAAAATGTCATTCATTCACAAGGTTGCTACACAAAGATACTATTTTCATGTGGGATGAAGAATGTGATCAAGCCTTCACTTTATTGAAGACTTATCTAATAAATCCACCAATCCTAATGCCACCAATCAAGGGAAAACCATTGCTGTTGTACATATCCACTACCGAAAGGTCTCTAGGAGTTCTTTTGGTGCAAGAAGATGAGCAAGGAAAAGAAAGAGCAATCTACTATTTGAGAAGAACATTGATCAAATATGAACTTAACTATACATTCATGGAAAGGGCTTGTCTAGCGGTTGTCTTTGCATCCCAAAAATTAAGGCATTATATGTTGATGCATAAGGTGAAACTAATTGCAAAAATTGATCCTCTAAAGTATTTGCTAAGCAAAACGGCCTTAACGGGTAGGATAGCAAAATGGGTCATGATATTAAGTGAGTTTGACATTGAGTATGTGGATAGGAGGCAATAAAAGGACAAGTGATAGTAGATCACTTAGCTGAAAACCCATTAACTTCTACACAAATTGTTCAAGTGGAATTTTTGGATTCTGCAATTGTAAACATAGAAGCAAAGACATGGAAGTTGTACTTCGATGGCTCATATACACAAGGAGGTTTTGGGGCCGGTATATTATTGATTACTCCTCAAGGGTACACTATTCCAAGTCCTACAAGATTTTATTCCCATGCACAAACAATATAGCAGACTATGAGGCTTTAGTCATTGGCATCAAGATGGCTTTAGAATGGAACATCACCGAGCTACAAGTATATGGAGATTCTCAACTAATAATCAATCAAGTAAATGATGAATACAGTACCAAAGATGAAAAAATAATGCCATACAAGACTATAATTGATGCTTGGAAAAAGTACTTTTCTTTGATAACATTTGAGTGAATTCCAAGAGAGAAGAATAGAGCAGCTGACACAATGGCAACCTTGGCTTCCTTACTTCAAAAACCAGATCAAAATGAGAAGTATGAATTCTTGGTGGGAGAGTTAGCACAACCAACATTTGACCTTCCCGACACCCAAATTGTTTCCCTACTTCATGGACATGACTCACCTTGGTATGGCCCTATATATACCTATCTCAAAGACCAAGTGTTACCTTCAGACCAATCATGAGCCCAAAAATGAAATTTCATATGCCAATCAGCCCGTTACATAATCCTCTCTGAAACATTGTATCGTAAGGGTCTTGACAGGATGTTACTTAGATGTCTAGAGGAGGAGAAGTCTAAGTTAGCTTTACATGAGGTTCACGAGGGTATTTGCGGGTCACACTCAACCAGTTTAAACCTAGCTAAGAAAATCCTTCACTTAGGGTATTTTTGGAAAACCTTAGAGAAAGACGCTTGTCACTTTGTCAAAATATGTAGCAAATGTCAATACCATGGTGACATGATACATGCACTGGCACAAGAGTTACATCCCTTTGTAGAAGTGGTTCCTTTGATCATGGCCACGGGTAAACAAATTTCCATGTTTGTCTTGAACCACATCATTTGCAGATATGGTATCCCTCATGCCATAATTATAGACAATGGAAAGAAATTAAAAAATAAAGATGTAGATGAACTTTGTGGCACATTCCATATCACACATCACTCTTCATCCATTTATTATCCTCAAGGAAATGGACAAGCCGAAGCTACAAATAAGAACATTTTGAAAATCTTGAAGTGATCGGTAAATAAGTCAGGAAGAGATTGGCATGTGAAAATTAATCCAGCGTTATGGGCCTATAGAACTAGCATTCGGACACCTACAGGAGCTACACCATTTTCATTAGTCTATGGAGCCAAAGTTGCTCTACCTTTGGAGGTTGAAATCCCATCTTTACGAGTATCATTGCAAGGCCTAATAATAGATGAGGATTACCAGGTTGTCTAAATTCAACAATTAGAATTATTAGAAGAACACCAAACACATGCCTATGAACACTTGAAAGTATATCAGAACAGAATCTCAAAAAACTACAATAAGCATATCAAACCGAGAGTCTTTCAAGTAGGAGACTTAGTGTTAAGAGAAAACCCAAAGAATCAAGCTAAAAGAGAAAAGAAAGGGAAATGGGAGGCTAATTGGATTGGTTCGTTCATCATTGTTTCTTCATTTGGAATGGGAACTTATAAGTTAGTAGATTGTGAAGGAGATGAGCTACAAGAACCTATCAATAGCATCCATCTAAAGAGGTTCTATACATGAGGCAGATGAAAGAGTATAAAGAGTATCAAATGAGGAGCATCATATTTATTATACATAATCAAAGAGATCTTGAAAATACCAAAAACATTTGAAAATAAAAATAAAAATAATTGAAAAAGAAAAACAGTGCCTTGGTGAAAACCTAGCAATAGGCACCTTGGTAGCAAAAAAAAAATTGAAAAATTAAAAAAGAAATAAAGAAATAAAACCTGAAAGGTGAAAACTTGGCAATCAAGAACCTTTTGTTCCCTTAAGTTTTTACTTCAAGTCACGTGTGTACATATTGCATTTCCATCATCTCACTTGTAAACCTTCATTGCATCCGTCATTTGTGCTTAGTCATAATAAAGCCTCTTAGTTCTGTCATTGCATTTCCTATGGCCCTAAGTTTGTCACACAATCACATTTATCACTTGGGGGTAGGAGAGGATTGGAAATTTGGTACCAAATGGATTCAAAAGTGCTACATTCGGTCACATCAGAGAGAGACTTATCAGAGCTTCAGAGAGAGAGTTTTCTTGAACCTTTGATGTATATCATTGTTCACACCTAAGTATATGATCCCATAACTCGATCCTTGAGCCTTCATTGACTTTATTATTCAAGATTAAAAATGGACAAACACTTTAAAGATTAGAATACTTGGAAATTATTTTTGAAAATCATGATACATTGCAAAACACTTGAAGCTTTCTTTTGATAATCTTTATGGAATTAACTTTTATCACATCTTTTTAGCTAATCAATGATGTTTCGACTAGATTGGTGATGATAGAGACATGATATTTTCTTGCCTTTGAGTGACTGTTTTAAGGAAGATTCATCAACCTATGAGAATTTGTCTAACAACATGGTCATCAAAGAACCATCGAGGACTGTCACATAAGATGAAGGATTAACCTTTGCTTGTTTACACAAATGGATACCTTGGCTATTTAGATCTTCCATATCTTATTACCAAAATCCACTTGCAACATTGAATCCGTTGAAACCAGTATTCATACTCCCATAGTTTGGTCATTCAACTAGTGAGGGTTGTACTAGTTTCCAAAGAGGTTACCCAAAAGTGATAAAAAATCGATATTCATATCATCATGATGTGGTCAGTGATGGTTGTACTTGCTTTTCCAGTCCCAAATTTCTCAATGATGAAAATTTATCTCTATGGCATTTATTTTCTAAAAGCTAGTGACACTTAGGTGCATTGCGTTGCATTATCATGTTAGATTAATTGCATTTATTTGTGGTTATTTTTCCAAGGACAAGGGGGTATATTAATAATCTTGGTTAGTCAAAACATTA
The DNA here is from genome assembly GCA_027943335.1 of Chamaecyparis obtusa. Taxonomy (NCBI): domain Eukaryota; kingdom Viridiplantae; phylum Streptophyta; class Pinopsida; order Cupressales; family Cupressaceae; genus Chamaecyparis; species Chamaecyparis obtusa. Next base: position 88,758 of record BSBK01001097.1, read on the forward strand.
AAGAAATGAGGGGGTTCAAATCAAATGTCTTTTTTTCCTTGAATATCAATCAATAAAAGTGAGGTTATCTTGTTGCATTCATGCATAGCATTAATCATTAATCATTATCCATATATCGGAAAAGAAAAAGAAAAAGATCATTACTCATACATCATTTGCATACATATAATTAAGGATAGAATTACATACATTCAAAAAATCAAAAACATAGGGGAATTCATATTCACATTTCCATAAAACACCTTTTCATCCATACATTGAAAAGACAAAAAAGCATCTCATAAATTCATCCATCAATGCATGCATCTATCTATATCATAAATAAGATACGCTACATCCATAGCATAATCAAAAGTAAAATTCATCATAAACATCATATAGCTGCGTATAAAGATAATCTCATAACAAACTCATCAAGAGAATCAAGGAAGTATATCATCATATAAGTGTTCATCAACATCAATGATCCAGTACATCAATATATCGAGATACAATCTCATGAAAGTGATACATCAATGTTTCGATCAATAAACAACATGAAGCATGATACAAGTGACATCAATAATGAGCAACTCTGTCATCAAATCATCAAGAACCCATAGCAGCACCCGATCCATCCCAAGCACTTGATCCATCTGGACCTCTGCCATCCTGTCTATCCTGTGAGGGAGGAGCTTGAGAAGTGCTCTCTACGCTATGGCTCTGTGCCATCATCGTCATGAACTTCTGCATCAAGGTAGCTACCTAATCCAATCTACCAACGATAGTAGATATATCCGTCCTCGGTGACTGCACCTCTCATGCTACACTATCAATGCTAGGAGTAGCCTATGAACTCTGGCTCATATCCTGTGACTAATGAACCTGTGGAGGCACCTGTTGTGCCAGAATCTAATCCTATTGTACCTGATACTGATCCTACTGGGCTAAGGAAACTCTCTATAACTGAACTAATGGATCCAAACCACCAGGAATCTATCTAGAAGCATCCACATGAGCCTGTCTCTATTATCTTTGTCATCTCTGAGCTGTCTGATGTCTATCAACTGCTGCTCTTGGTGCCCAGTCCTGTCGAACATGTCCTCTAGCTCTATCCCTAGCATGTCCACCTCTCACCCATGGTCCATCTCATCCACCAGCAATAGCTCTAGGAGCTCTCTATGCTCATCACCTCTAACATCTCCTCCTACCACCACCCCCACCATCCTCATCATCTCTGCCATCATCATCATCCTCAGATCTCTCATCACAACCTGGGATAGGCTCTGCTGGATCTGTAAATCTAGGAAATCTGTTCTGATCCCACCAGTCTCAAAACTCATGGGACATACTAGCATCAACAATACCCCCAAGAATATCCCATCTGTAGTATGCTAACCATGCAATTTGATCCAAGGCAAAGTCAAAATCTATCTATGCAACCCACATGGATCTCTCTGCCTGAACTCGAGCATATAACGCCATACCCTGTGGCATGTCCTGTACTCTGCCATACTGATGAGAAACCCGACCAAAGTAGAAATGATCAATAATAGTAGTAGACCTGTCGATCATCTATCGAGGAGAAAACATATAGGGGAGCTCATCATCGTCCTCCCTCTAGTGCTCACATCCTATGTATGGCCTTCACTGAACCTGATCAAGATCATCAATCTGTCGGTGCCAATACTCAGTCTTGCCCAGATGATTCTAGACAACCATGCTGCTATACAGAAAAGCATAAGGAAAACCACGTCGTCGAATCCTATCTAAAATTGGTCTAGTGATGGGAAGATGCTCCCATACCCATAACTGCAAAATCACTGCACCTGCTGATAAAGAAGCACTCTCTCTATAAACAACCTCATGTAAATCATGGTAAAGTTGTGCCAACACACATGAGCCCCAATCGAAGCGCTAAGGCTGTGCAAGAAGATCCTCGAATATCCTACCCCATCCAACTAAGAAGCCACGACCTCGACGGTCAGGAAGTAGTAAACCGCCAATCAAAGCACCAAGTACCACTGGTAATGTAGGGAACAAAGTAAACTGAGCCTAAGTGATAGTATCATGATCAATAGTGTTGTCTCCAAATACTCATCTACAAACTGTGCTATCATAGATAGAATCATAATACACTATCTCACCATGGCAAGGAATCCGTAACAATCTATATACATCCTCGGGCGTAATGGTCATCTCTCTGAAGGGAAGGTGAAATGTGTTGTGGTCAGAGTGCCATTGCTCTACCACTGCGATAAGTAAACCATGGTTCAACTGAAACCGTGGGATGTCCAAGAGAAAGCTGAGACCACACATCTCAATAACTTGATACTCTGCAGGAGTTAGAGCCTAACCTAAATCAATCACCTAGGAAGCGACGGTCCGTATATATTATCTACAGAAATGTGCCTATTTGGAAAATCAAAGGAATCATATCAGTATACCATATCAATGAGTTATCCTAAGTCAATCCGAATCAAGTATCAAATCTATCAAACCTAGTACCATTTGTTTGTGTCTCTCTATCCTGAGAACGAAGCATTAATCCTACCTATCATTATCAGTTTTCACACTAATTAATCAAGTCCTACCTATCAGTATCCCGCTAACAGATTTATTCTATCAGATTGACATAATCAAACATTCATTGGTATTACTATCCAGATATCCTAATCAATTGTTTTGCTAAACTACAACAGACCTAAACTATCTTGGAATTCAAACAATCAGTCAATGACATCAAATTTTAATGAAAAAATCAATTTGGAAATTTGGAAATTTTTCAAAAACCTGCAGGCGTCATTTTTCCCATTACCAGGCAGCATTTTACCTTACGCAGTGCAGAAAATCTACCACGTAGTACTTTATTCTTACCAAGCATCATTTAATAGATTACACGTCACTTCACAATGCTAGGCAAAATCTTAAGGAGCCTAGGTGTCATTTTAAAACTAGGGTTTCCTAAGCGAAAAACTAATTGGAAATTCGCATGGATAATCTATTGTTATGCGGAAAAGGATATTTATCAAGGGTTTATTATTGTTAGGCAACACTTTACTATGCGGAGGCGTGAGTAAAAAGCGTAGATGCGTGACTTAAAAGGACTACACGACATTTAACTATCCCTAGGCGTGATTTTACAAAATAAAAAGTACAAGAACATGGAAAAATTGCAATAAATGCTATAAACAAGCAATAAATGCAAAAAGGAAGTTAGCAATGACTTACTGGAGGTCCATAGTTAGGTGGTCTCTGATACCAATGACTCCTCTTGAATTGATGCTCTCTGATAGGCACAACCATCATGAAAATCAAAGAAAAACCAGAGCAAAATCTCAGAAGTCAAAAGTGAAAATGAATAGTAAATCAAGGTTTTTTAACCTATTTAAGCTAATTTGACCTAATTTAGAGGTGAAATTTTGACTTTGACCTATATTAACCTATCAAATCAATCGGAGCAAATTGTAAATCATGGCATATCATCAATGTTATTCAGAAATGAAAACATATTGACTCAATCAATCAATCAATTAATCAATTTCACCAAATTTATCAAATCAAACAATCAATATGTTTTATTTCTGAGGGGGCATCAGAGTATCAAATTGGCATCAAACATCAAGGAAATCTGGGGCATATCAAATTTTTTGGAATCATTATCAATGGCATATCATATCAGGCAGCATATCAAATTTTTCATATTAGTGGTAAATCAACAAATCAGTAAATCAGGACCTAAAAGCAATTAGGACTAAAAGAATCTTTGAATCAATGTTCTTCACACATCAATTCAAAGAGGGGCATTTGTAGACACTAAAAAATGGACAAGTGCTTTAAAAACAATAAATGGCAAAATCTTAATCAAAATGCACTAATTCTCATAAAAAAAGATCAAATCAAAATGGACATTATTAAATAAAAGTGGACAAAATCAATTAAATCAAAGGAAAAATCAAATAATGATGTTAAATAATTAAATCAAAGCTTAAAGGGGTGAAAAGCACTACATAATTGATTTTAATCAATTAATTGTATAGTTGTAAAATCAAAAAAATCAAAATGAACCTATTCCTTACATGGCTAAATTTAATTAATTAATTGAATTTAATTAATCCTGATATCTTTCAACAAAGTTGAGCAACCAATGAGAATTGAGGACAAAAAGACACAAATCACTCAAAAATAAATGAATCTTGATCACTCATTCCAATCTTTCAATCTCATCCACTCAATTTTGTCCTTTTGTCCAAAGCTTTGAGACAAACTTTTAAATTGTCCCCCCATTTATGAACATTGCAAAGTATTTGACTCAACCAAAGGTAAATCATGGTTAATTCACTCTACCCCCTACCCTTGGGAATTTACTATAAGTATGAGGCATTTTGAGAGCAATATTCATCTTAGAAATTTATTTGCAAAGCATCATTTCTATAGTCAATTTCATAGAAATTAAGAGCATTTGAGAGCATTTGAATTATCTTTGTATCAATTTGAGAGTTAGTGAGCTAGAATAAGCATTTGTAGTATCATATTTTCTCATTTTAGAAGTGTCACTAGTGGAGATTAAGTTGAGAGCTCTAGTTACCACATCTGATTAGAGAACCATGAGATGTCATGGATTTTAGTTTCATTTCTTAGTTAAATTTGTATTGCATTTGCTTTGATTTGATAGTTAAATATCCTAATTTCATGAAGGTGTTTAGCATACACACACAACACCCTATCCATCTCCTTTATAGAGGCTATGTCTGTTTTAGAAAAAAAACTCAATATTCCTTTGACTTAACATAAAAAAAAATTACAAAAATACAACAAGAACCTCAAGCTATGAACTTCATAGACAATCGTGTTTCTTCATATACCAACAACTATTTTTCCATTATAGCTCAACACATTACTAAGATACCTTCCAATTTTGACACTACCCCTCTTAAGGAACAAGATCCTATAACCTCACTTCATCAAATACCTTGAGAGAGAAAGTTCATCAACTATATCAAGTACAAACATTTCCATACCAAAATTATTCATCCCAACCATCTTAATCCAACCCTATATGCCTCCTCTCAACACTAATTTGAATCAACATATGCTTTGAAATACATTATTCGAGTCTGCCAAGAATCAATCCTATTTGACAATGTCACTATAACTATTACTATAAGTAATTCTCAAATTTCCTCATCTATCCCATATATCTTTGAACATCAACTCTACATGCATATACATATTGATGCAATCAAGGATGGTGGATCCAATTAAGGACAGTCCAAACCTTGCAGCCAACAGAATTACACAGTGGATTACTCAACAATGCAACACAAGTAATTGTTTAACACTAATTTTCATTAACATGCCCAGCTGTAAGGCCTTCCTGGTTAGGGCCAATTACAATCATAAAATAATTTTGCAAGATCCACAACCAGATCCAATACAATCTCAGCTAGTTTAGCTCTGAAGATAATCAAAAGCTGATGGAAACCCTAAGGTAGATCTAAAATTGAGATCGCAAGCCTCCAAGTAATCTCCTTGTTCCCAAGTATGCAAACCCCTAACTCTGCTACAAACAACTATCAGATATCAATCTAATCTGCAAGTTCATTAAGAACTTTTCCACAACTTCCCCAACTTCAGCTTCAAGCTTCGCATCTCATATCCAAATCTCCTAAGATGTGTCCAAACATCTACCCAAACACTCCTTAAATACTAATCATCAGCCACAAGTCGGCAAGATGAAACCCTTAACTCCCCAAAACAAATAATTAAATGCCATACAAGTCAATTTACAAATGTATACAAACATTTAATTCTGCATGTCATCCCATAACAATTGCTACCAACAATAAATGCACCAAGTCGACTCAACAAATCACACAGAACTTGACGCAAGGCAGGGAGCAAGAGGGGCCAATAATGGCACACCCTAATGATCCAAGCCTTCCCAACACATGCAGAAGCTAAAAAACACAAACAGTGAGAGAGAGAATGCCAGATCTTTCATATATTAGCATAAAATAGAACCATACATGCCAAGCTGTAAGGCCTTTCCGGTTAGGGCTAGCTATTACAATGAATCAAAGAAGTCCTCAAACATGTGAGGATCTATCAAAATCTCTACTTATATCTTCTACCAACTCCTCTCTCCAAAAACTCCTAAACTCTAAACCAACAACTACATTTATACAAAAAGCTACCAAACTGAGTCGGCCTTTAGATCCACAATCAACAGAAGGAATGGTCAGATCTGGGACCACACGCTTTCCAATGATGGATACGAACATTAAATCCATGATCCAATATAAATTCACAAGTTGGCCACAACAGGAACTAAAACTAAACCCGTCGGTAAGCAAGATAACCGAGCAGCAAACAGGCAATGCCGAGCGCCAGTGAAATAACCAACCGCCCAGGAGATAACTGATCACACTCGGTAACCAAAGGAAACCGACCAACTCGGGAAAAATAGGAACTGAGAAACACAGACAAATTCCAAAATGTTTTTGGTGACACAGGATTGCCAAGGACCCGAGATGCTCCTGCATCAGACACCTGGGGTTATTTTGAAATGATTCTCTGAATCATTTGGTAGGTCTGGTCCAAGCTACATCCAACTCAGACTGTGAAATCCATGAAATGTCTTCCATCGGTCTATTCTTCCACTTAACTAGATATTCCATATACTGTTTTCCTCTTGTACTTTTGCCAACTCTTTCCTTCAAAATCTGTTCAACTTTATCATTCTACTTCTTAGGATATTCTGTCGGTATTGTCACTTCTTCATCAAGTTCATGATATTCATACAAATCAGAAATGTTGAAAATTAGTGATATGTCCATGTCATCAGGTAACTCAATCTCATATGCATTTCCACTGTCAAATTTCTTCAAGACTTTGCAAGGTCCAAACTCCTTCATCTTCAGCTTCCCATATGTTCCAACAAGAAATCAACCTTTCTTCAAATGAACCATCACTTCATTGCCAACATCAAAAGTTTTATGTCTCCTTGATTTATCAGCTCTGTCTTTGTATTTCTGATTACTGTCTTCCAACTTCAGCTTCACATCTTCATGCAATGTTTTCATGTACTCAAGAAACTTTACTCCTTCAACACTTCTCTTATTCTCATCAGCAATGTCTCTCAAATCAAATATTCCTCTCAGTTGTGTGCCATTCACAATCTCAAATGGTGTCTTTCTATTACTCCTATTCATTGAATTATTATATGCAAACTCTGCTTGTGCCAACACAGAATCCTAATTACTCAGTGTGTCTCCAACTAAGCATCTCAAAAGAGTTCCCAAACTTCTGTTCACAACTTCAGTATGTCCATTGGTTTGTGGGTGAAATGTAGAACTATATTTCAACTAAGTGCCAAATTTCTTCCAAAGTGTTTTCCAAAAATATCCAACAAATTTACTGTCTCGGTCAGAGATAATACTCCTTGGTAATCCATGCAATATGACAATTTCCTTAAAGAAAAGATCGACTACATGTACTACATCTGATGTCTTTCTACATGGTATAAAATGGGCCATCTTAGAAAATTTATCCACAACAACAAATATAGAATCATTACCTCTTACTGTCTTCAGTAAGCCAAGAACAAAGTCCATACTGATGTCAATCCAAGGTTTCTCAGGAACAAAAATTGGTGTATATGATCCAGTATTCTAACTTACTCCTTTTGCAACTTGACAAATTCCACAACTTTTCACAAATTTCTAAACATCTTTATACAACTACAGCCAATAGTATTTCTCCTTAAGAAAATTCCATGTTTTATCAATACCAAAATGTCCAGCCAAACCACAACTATGTTTCTCCTTTATCAGATTAGTTCTCATTGCTCCTCTCAGTATACACAACTGAATACCTTTAAACAACATACCTTCCTAAATAAAATATTCATCCCATTTAGTATTTTTTTGATCTTGAATAGGTGCTCTACACTTTCTCCATGGCTCAAAAAATTTAGGGTCAAACTCATAAGAATCTCTCATCTCATCAAAACCAAGAACTTCAATTTTCATCTTGATCATCAAAGATCTTCTTCTACTCAATGTATCAGCAACTCGGTTAGTGACTCCACTCTTATGCTTTATCACAAATGTATAGCTCTACAAATACTCAAACCATTTCATATGTCTCTGATTCAACTTATTCTGACTACCCAAATATTGTAAAGCCGTATGATCAGTATACAACACAAATTCACTCGATATCAAATAATGTCTCCATTTCTTTAGTTCTTGAACAATAGCATAGAATTCTTGATCATACACAAAATATTTCCTTCTAGCATCATTTAACTTTTCACTAAAGAAAGCAACAAGTTTACCTTCTTGACTCAACATAGCTCCAATTCCACTTCCACTTGCATCACATTCTACTTGAAATACCTTACTAAAATTAGGTAATGCCAAAATAGATAATTCAACAACCTTCTGCTTTAGAGTCTCAAAACTTTTGTCAGCTCCATGTGTCCACTTGAATTCTCTTTTGTCTCCTCTCATAGTCTCAGTCATAGCATTACAAATTGAACTGAAATTCCTTAAGAACTTTTGGTAAAAACTTGCTAAACCATGAAATGATCTTACCTCACTAGCATTCACAAGTGTAGGCCAATTAAAAATAGCTTCAACCTTTTCAGGATCCATCTTCAAACCATCAGCTGAAATAACAAATCCCAAATACACAATCTCCTCTTTCATGAATGAACACTTTTTCAGATTTATCAGCAACTTTTCCTCTTTCAATCTCTGCAAAACTTGTCTAATATGCAACAAATGTTCTTCTCTGGTCTTACTGAATATCAGAATATCATCAAGATATACAATCACAAACTTACCCAAGAATTTCTTCAAAACTTCATTCATCAACCTCGTAAATGTACTCGGTGCATTAGTTAAACCAAAAGGCCTAACCAACCACTCATACAAACCTTCTTTTGTCTTGAAAGCAGTCTTCCATTCATCACCTCCTCTGATTTTGATCTAATGATACCCACTTTTCAAATCAATCTTTGTGAAATATTTTTCTCTAGTCAAACTGTCCATTATGTCATCCATTCTCAGTATAGGAAACCTATACTTCACTGTTATCTTATTGATTTCTCTGGAATCAGTACACATTCTCCATTATCCATTCTTCTTAGGTGCCAATACAGTAGGTACTACACAAGGACTCAAACCTTCTCTGATCAAACCTTTCTCCAGCAACTCTTGAATCTGTTGGTTCAATTCTTGATTCTCGGTAGGTGTCAACCGATGAGGTGCCTTATTCGGTAAACTAGCTCCAGGGATTAGATCTATACAATGATCAATGCTTTTTTTTGGTGGCAAACCATCAGGTACATTATCAGAAATGATATCACTATACTCGGTGAGTAACTTATCAATCTCCTCAGGAGTATTATCCTCTATTTTCTTACTCGGTTTGTTAGGGATCACAACAAAACATACAACATTCTTCTTCAAAGAGTTAACAAACTTTCTTCCTTCCATCAAAAAAACTTTCACAGATGTGAAAACATTACTAACAGGTTCTTCCATTAATGGTAACAAGATTTGTTTCTTTCCATCAGCCACAATAGTATACTTATGCAATCTCCCATCATATATAGCATGTCTATCATATTGCCAAGGTCTACCCAACAAAATATGACAACAATCCATAGGCATGATATCACATAACACCTTATCATAGTACTTTCCAATCTTCAAATTCACATAACATTGTTCACTTACCAGGAGTGTATGCTCATCTTTAATCCATGATGTACCAACCTTTCCAACTGCAATTTTGTGACCATATCTTCAAATGCCAGATTCTCTGAGCTACCACTGTCAATGATTACCTTCCAAACTTTGTCAGAAACTCTACATTTGGTCTTGAACAAACTTTTCCTTATTGGATCTTCTTTCTTGCTTTCATTCCACAGTTCTCTCCTTACCATCAAGTTATTTTCTTTCTCAAGTTCATTCGGTGACTCTTCTTGCACCAAGGCATTTCTACTGCTACCAGCCTTGTTACCAGTATGTGTACATTCAAAAGATCTATGTCCTTCTTCTCCACAATTGTAACAAGTTCCTCAAAAACTTCCTCTGCCATAACCACCTCAATATTTACTGCCTCTACCTCTAGATGAACTTTCACCTTTCCACTCGGTCTTGCCTTTGTCCAGATTTGTCTTTTCTGGTTCAAATCTACCATTCTCACCATTAGATCTACCTCTTCCTCTAGGAAATCTACCACCTTGACCTCTCTATCTTTGCTAATGTCTTTTGTTCAATTTCTCCTCGGCCTTCAAAGAAAATTGATAAGCCTCTTCAATGTTCTCCAACTTGACCATACTAATTTCCTCTTGGATGGAAACTATCAAACGATTCAAGTATCTACTAATTCTTTCCACATCATCTTCATCATGTCCAAATCTGATATCCAATCTATAGAATTCCTCAATATATTCCTTTACCGAGTTATCTTTCTGTCTCAAACTTTGCATTCGTTGAACTAGGTTAATCTGATAATCACAAGGTAAGAACTTTCCTTTCAATTTATTCACCATTTTATTTCATACCTTGATTTTGTCTTTGCCTTTCCTTTTCCTATCCAATTGTAGATGTTCCCACCATAAGGATGCATGACTTTTCAACTTTGTGCTTGCAATCTTCACCTTCTTATCCTCAAGAATCTTTTCATATTCAAAATACTTTTCCATCTCAGTGATCCAGTCCACTAATTCATCAGAATCTAGCTTTCCACCATACTCGGGAGGATTGAAATGTGGTGTTGACTTCAAACTTTTCAAAGCCTTCAAAAATCTTTCTTCACCTTGATCCATAATAGGTGCAGGTTCTGTATTCGCCTGTTCTTCTTCAATTTCATCATCACTAACATCTTCAAGATGTCTGCCTCTTCTTTGGGCTGTTTCAACATCTTCTAACCTAGCAGCAATCTGCCTTAGCATATCTGCCAATCCTGGATCTGCATCTTGCCTCCCCGAACCATCTTGACAACCCTCTATAATTGTAGGTCAGATCACAATCTGCTACCCCACAAAAATTCAACTAGGGCTTCAAGAGGAACCTACAAACCTAGATTCACAGAACTAGATCAAGATCTCACCTCACTTTGATACTACCTGATGCAAGGTAGGGAGCAAGAGGGGACAACAATGGCACACCCTAATGATCCAAGCCTACCCAACACATGTGGAAGCCAACAAACACAAACAGTGAGAGAGAGAATGCCAGATCTTTCATATATTAGCATAAAATAGAACCATACATGTCAGGTTGTAAGGCCTTCCCAGTTAGGGCTAGATATTACAATGAATCACAGAAGTCCTCAAACATGTGAGGATCTATCAAAATCTCTAATTCTATCTTCTACCAACTCCTCTCTCCAAAAACTCCTAAACTCTAAACCAACAACTACATTTATACAAGAAGCTACCGAACTGTGTCGGCCTTCAGATCCACAATCAACGGAAGGTATGGTCAGATCTAGAACCACACGCTTCCTAATGATAGATACCAACATTAAATCTTTGATCCAATATAAATGCACAAGTCAGCCACAACAAAAACTAAAACTAAACCCGTCAATAAGCAAGATAACCGAGCAGCAGACAGGCAATGTCGAGCGCCAGTGAAATAACTGACCGCCCAGGAGATAACTGACCACACTCGGTAACCAAAGGAAACTGACCAACTACTGACCAAATTGGACAAAGAAGGAACCGAGCAACATAGACAAACTCCAAAATGTTTTTGGTGACACAAGATTGCCAAGGAGCCGAGATGCTCCTGCATCAGAACCCCAGTCGGTAAACCAAATCTAACGAACGACAGTGAATTCACCGAGCAAGCCAGGCATCACCGAGCACTAGTATCAACTGAGCACCGCAGGCATGACTGAGTAACACTTTCACCGAGTGCCAGAGACTACCGAGTTCCTTCAGTGACTGAGCTTCCTTCAATGACCGAGACCATCGGTCAAGGCTACAATTGAGTAACACCGGCCAAAATACTAACACCCTATGCAGTTTCACCAAGGACACAAAATGCCCCTGTCTTAACCTTGGATGCCCCTGCATCAAACACCCTAGGTTCCAAAAGATGTTCATATGTGAGAAGAACATCTTTCAGGATTCAGCACATAAATCCCAAACTGGTTCTTCACATACAAGTTCTCCACCTTTTCTGCTTGCAAACTCTTCCACTTCAATTTCCTCTGTCTCTTCAAGTCTTTTCTTGACAACGTACAGGTCGATTCTCCATACTGATCATTCATTTTTTCTGGATCCACAATCTCAACTCGGCTACCAATACTCAGGCTTCTCCTACCGAGCATTGTATCCATCAAAGGCATCAGTGAAAACTTCCTTTCATCCTTCTCAATAGTAAACACATTCCAGACATAGTCATAAATAGCTCTACAATCATATTGCCAAGGTCTACCGAGCAATATATCACAACTATACATCTTCACAATATCACAAAGCACAAGATCCTTGTACTGCCCAATCTGAACATCAATGAAGCATTGTTCTCTAACTTCCAAAGCATGAACATCTTGTAACTAGCCAAGCGTATAAGGACAAGGATGCTTCATTCTATTCAAACCAAGTTTCTGAACTAGGTCCTTAGCAACAAGGTTATTAGTACTACCACTATCAACAATAACATCACAAAGTTTACCTTCAGATTTGCATCAAGTCCTAAACAAATTACTCCTCTGACAAGGTTCATCCTTTGTATCGAGCAATGTTCGCCGAAGCAGCAAGTTCTATGATTTAGGTTCATTCTGAATGTTCTCATTCATCACAATTGTTTGTCGGTCAACCTTCTTCTATGTACACTCAAAAGAGCAGTGTCCTACCTCTCCATAGTTATAGCAAGTACCCTTAAAGATAACTCTACCTATCTTCTTCTTCGGTTCTACAGGTTTCTGTTCATCTTCTGCATCAATCGATTTATCCTTCACCGAGTGATCAATCTTTTCCTTCCCTCAGGAGTTACTAGGTTGTTTCCTCTTCAACTTATCTTCTGCCTTCAGAGCATACTAATAAACATCTTCAACAGAATCAATCTTTAGCATACCAAGCTCATCCTAAATATTGAATCTCAGACCATTTACATACCGAGCTACCTTTTCCTTACCAAGCTCTCAGTGTCCAGACTGAATAGTAAGTTTGTAGAACTCCTCGGTATAATCTTCAATAGACAAGTCCTTCTATTTCAGATTCTGCAACTTCTTAAACAATTCAAGCTCATAGTCAGTAGGTATGAACTTAGCTTTCAACTTAGTCACCATCAATCTCCACCGATTGATCTTTGTTTCACCTTCATCTTCTCTATCTCTTTGTAGTTCCTTCCACCAAAAAGCAGCATGTCCTTTAACTTTGTCTGTGCTAATCTCACCCAAAGAGGATCTCCAATTTCTTCCAGCTCAAAGAAATCTTCAAGTTCACCAATCCAATCATTCAGATTGTCGGGCTTCAAAGTACCAGAGAAAGTAGAAACTTCCATTTGGTAATTACTAAACCGAGCAGCAGATCTAGGTAGCCGAGCAATTTTGTCTTCACTAGATATATTCCTCCGGTCATCACCACTAGATCTAACAATTTCAAATTCTTCAGCAGCTTCTTCATAGCCATCTTCAGTACCAACATTCCGAGGTATACTAGCAATAGTTCTCATGATCTCGGCGACCATGTCTTTCTTCATCAACTCCATCTCAAATCTGAAATCTGATTTCACTTTCTCTGTGATCCAAAATTCAACAGTATCACAAAGATTAGAAATAACTCTAGGGTCCAATCTTCTCAGAGGCATCCTTAAAGATAAGAGAAACCCTCTGCAACAAACCCTCACCGACAACCTTGTAACAATTTCCAAGTTGTAAATAAGTCAGATCTCAACCTGTAATCTTGCAAACAACTAGGGCACAATTCCACAAGTTCAGTGCTTCAGATCTGCAATCCAGATTGCGCACAATCTCTTCGCCAACAAGATCAACTTCACAAGATCAGCCTTGCGAGGTCAACCTTCTGTTTCAACAAGATCAAACTCTCACTCTGATACCACCTGATGCAGTCAAGGATGGCAGATCCAATTAAGGACAGTCCAAACCTTGCAGCCAACAAAATTACATAGCGGATTACTCAACAATGCAACACAAGTAATTGTTTAACACTGATTTTCATTAACATGCCCGACTGTAAGGCCTTCCCGGTTAGGGCCAATTACAATCAAAAAACAATTCTACAAGATCCACAACCAGATCCAATACAATCTCAGCTAGTTCATCTCTGAAGACAATTAGAAGTTGATCGAAACCCTAAGGTAGATCTAAACTTGAGCTCGCAAGCCTCCAAGCAATCTCCTTGTTCCCAAGTATGCAAACCCCTAGCTCTGCTACAAACAACTATCAGATATCAATCTAATCTGCAAGTTCATCAAAAACCTTTCCACAACTTCGCCAACTTCAGCTTCAAGCTTCGCATCTCATATCCAGATCTCCTAAGTTGTGTCCAAACATCTACCCAAGCACTCCTTAAATACTAATCATCAACCACAAGTTGGCAAGATGAAACCCTTAACTCCCCAAAACAAATAATTAAATGTCATACAAGTCAGCTTACAAATGTATACAAACATTTAATTCAGCATGTCGGCCCATAACAATGGCTACCAACAATAAATGCACCAAGTCAGCTCAACAAATCACACACAACCCCAGTCGGTAAACCAGATCTACCAAGCGAAAGTGAATTCATCGAGCAATCTAGGCATCGCCAAGCACCATTGTCGATCGAGAACCGCAGGCATGATCGAGTAACACTTTCACCGAGTGCCAGAGACTATCGAGTTCCTTCAATGATCGAGCTTCCTTTAATGACCTAGACCGTCGGTCAAGGCTGCAACCGAGTAACAAGGGCCAAAGTACTAACACCCTATGCAGTTTCACCGAGGACACAAAATGCCCTTGTCTTAACCTTGGATGCCCCTGCATCACATATATACCCCAAAACTATAATCCTTTATCTAACATCACACAAAACCAATCATCCATACCTTTCAAAATTTTCTAGAAAGCAAGAGAAACCTAATCTAAAATTAGGAAACTAAAGTGAGCTCAAAAAACAAAAGGTTAACTCAACAAGTGAATCTATTATTAACCTAATCTAATAAAAAGAAAAGCACCTAAGCTTATTTTAAGTTAATAAAGTAATTAAAATATTGAAAATTAATTAAATAATTAGCTAATGTCCTAATTACTCCAATACCCCCCTTAAGAATAACTTAGGGAGTAGCTAAAAACTAAGATGACTAGAAAGATACAAGCATGAATGAATCCTGACAACAAGACATGATTATGTACCCATGTACAAACCCATGCAACTCTCATAACTAAAGAAAAGGAGAAATGTCCTATGAGAGAAAAATAAAAATAAAAGAGTACATGTGACAAGATTAAAGGGCTCAATACACCCCCCAATTTCTAAATCACTCATATAAGCATAATGATTGTAGGGCCCCCAAAACAGAGAGAGAGAGAGAGAGAGAGAGAGAGAGAGAGAGAGAGAGAGAGAGAGAGAGAGAGAGAGAGAGAGAGTTGGATAGGAGTCTTCCCAATTATTCATCTCCTTTTCCAATGATGAATGTCTGAAGACAGAACACAATCAACATGATCCTCTATCTTACCTTTTTTATTATTAAATTTTTTTAATGGTTCACCCCAAAAACTCCTTTTTGGGGTCAATTGTTGAGGGGGCATCACTCCACTCTTCTTTCTTTCATTGATACATGATATTTTCTTTTCTTATCCAAATCCATCATTGCTAATTTCTTAACTTTTAAATTCTCTAAAATCCACAAACTTGTAGTCATATGACACGTGTCCTCTATTTTTTCTTAAAATCTTGTATGCATGTGTTACTTTCCACTTCCAAGTCCTCCCTTGACTCCAATTGGATTATTCCATGTGTGAGATGCTCTTCCCCATAAACTCACCCTATGCTTTCCCTTTTTCTTTGCTTTTCATACTTCTAAGCCTACCCCTCTTACACATTATCATTTTGTTGAACACCCCCAAATGCTGGGGCTAAATCAACATGCACAATAATTTAATTATTTTATCATAATATCTTATAAGTTACCTTTAATCAAACTAACTATCAATA
Organism: Chamaecyparis obtusa; assembly: GCA_027943335.1. NCBI lineage: Eukaryota > Viridiplantae > Streptophyta > Pinopsida > Cupressales > Cupressaceae > Chamaecyparis > Chamaecyparis obtusa. The sequence goes on from BSBK01001097.1 coordinate 104,932, forward strand.
AAATATATTGCATTGACAACATATACACACGAGCACTAGATTTACTTGGAAACCCAAAGCAAAAAACACCATGGTCAGAATCACTATATAAATAACAAATTACAATGTTTATTTTAGGCTCACTATCATGGAAGCGCATCTATCCCTAAAGGACTTGGATACTAAGGTGCATTGCCTTAGGAAAAGATAAAAAGGACTTGCAAAACTAAGATACATGATCCCAAAGAAAGATACAGGTATGCACAATGCCAAAAGAGTGCACAATCTTCTAGAAGGCATAGAGAAATAATGAAATGAAAATATGTAGGATCTCTTGATAAACCACTGTAACCACTCTGTCAAACTCACACTTTCCAACCTATGATCTTTCACATTCACATCATACTAAATTTGCATTCGATCCCAAAAAAATAAAAGTCATTCCACACCTCAACACAACCAATTGCACATCTATATATAGAAATTTGATCAACCAAAATTACAACTAAGTGGGTCATAGTAGAGATAAGTATCACTTACATAAAGTCAAACACCTCAAGCATTTACATCCAATACAGTCTACCCTAGAAGAGAAAGGGGTCCCAAATACATCACAAAATGTCTTCCATAAATGATTTCATCAAAGCACAAGCATACAACATTCTCCAAAAATGGTGCCAAACATAATGTGTAGCAAACCATTAAAACACATTAATAGACGAGTTGAAAAATACTCTCCAGTGCACACAACACCATGCAAATCACAATACATTATGATAAGATCAATAGCACCCACTTAATTTTTCCTCCAAAATATATTCAAACCAATATGTCATAAACCAAATCATTATAATCAGCTGAGTCGGCTAGAGACCAACACAAACAATAATATTGCACTTAGAGAAACATAACTTCACTTGCAAAGTAAACCAATACAATAGATATGAACTAAAACACTTATCAAACCATCTAAACATGTCCAAAAATTGTACAACTTGAATTACCAATGTGGATCAATGCAAAGTATTCTCCGAAAAACCTATCCTAACTATGCCTGACAGCCATCCAAACTGTCAAAAAATGAAAAAATGTAACTTGCACTATTGAATAGTTGGGGGACTTGAAAATATGATAGTGCAATATTCATAGATCATACTCACTACAATCGAAATAAAAAAACCATCAAAATCTTAAGCAAGGGAATTCATAACACTCTCCCATAAGGACTTCAAATACTCTTTCCTACATATATAATCTTTCCATACACTAGACAACACAACTCTCCATCAAATACAATTCTGAACACAATATATTTCTAGGTTCTCTTGATTAGTATACAACCATGAAAATAAAACTAGTTGACATTTATGCAAACAAATAGTTGACATCAATGACAATACAAAGCATATAATCTTAACAATCTCCCCCTTTGTCATTAATGGAAACACCAATGATAAAAAATAATATGATGCAACCCACTATACTTCTTTCCCCCTTTGACATAAAGGACAAAGGGCTCAAAACCAAAAGATCTTCTGACTAAATCTCTTCCCCTTTTAGGAATATCTCTCCACTATACTTCTCTCTCAATGCATTACCAAATATCTTTCCATTTTTTGACACAATAATATCAACAACATCACTCCCCCTATCAAGGATAATTCATCTTTGGAATATTCTTCGTGTAACCCAGAAGCTTCACCCTTCACTACTTCCCCTAAGAGTAGCCACCACATTAGTCTAGGAGACAAAAGATAGTCATTAATTCTCCTCTTCAAAATTTAATTTCTCTTATGCATCTAGTTTGAAAAAGGAGGGGAAATGACCCCTAACATCTGTCAAAGGTACTCAAAAATATCATTTTCCAATGATAGTTAAAATATCTACAATTTGTTCCTTGGTGGGTACATACTCCAAATTTACTTCCTTTTCAACAAATTTCTCTCTCAAGAATTGATTTTGAATAGAAATTTTCTTAGTCTTTGAGTGCATCACCAAATGCTTTGAAATATTGATAGCACTCATGTTATCACACATCATTAGAATATCTTCATCAAAAACCATCTTAATATCCTTAAGGGCTTGTTTCATTCACATTACTTGTGTACAACAAGATGCTACATCAATATACCCTGCCTCTACAGTGGATAATGAACCTAAATCCTATTTTTTGCTTGTCTAATAGAGCAACTTGTCTCTTAGGAAAAATGCAGCATCACTTGTACTTCTTTTATCATCTTCACATTTGGCCCAATCAGAATTAGTGAAATCTTTCAGTGAGAAATCATTATCCTTTTGTACCATAATCCAAAGTCCATAGTCCCTTTCAAGTATCTAAATATTCTTTTTACTACTTTTTCATGAGATTTCTTAAGATTAGCTTGATATCTAGCAACCAAACAAACTGCATGCAATTAATGAAAGAGTATGTTGGCTACTAGGAAATGTTAGGTACCCATGTACAAATACAATGCAATCTTCTCACAAATGGACAAAAAGAGAAAACCTAGTGGGTAAAAAAATCCTCCCCAAAAGAGAGATGAAAATATAAAAACCTTTCAATGATGAATGAGAGGACAAAACCCTAGGTGATGAAAAAGTCCCTCTCATAAGAGAGAAGAGATACCATATAGCCCCCCTTTAATTTATAATCTCTTGCAAATATGGTTGAATGATCTCGAGAAACATTCCTCACCTTAATAAGAAATAGAGCTAACATCGCACAAGGATTATCAAAGTACCATTGTAAAATTTGTCAATGAAGAACTATTGAGGAATCTCACATTGTAACAAGAATAAGCTCAGAGTCATGGAGACAACCACATGAACATCAATTGGATACTCGCAAATGGTATATTGGTATATTCTAACCTCGACTAGAGACATGCTTCAAGTCTCATAATGTAGAGTCTGGCCAAATAAGTACAAGAAGATTATATCCAAAGAAGCATGAAATGATAGAGTAAATGAAGATTGTGGCACTTTATGATATGTGTTTACAACATAGCTCATATAAGAGATTAAAACAATGATACAAATATGGAAACATGATGAAGAAACCACAACAAAAGATAATGCCCAAAGCATATGACTATTGAAGACACCTCCAATTGGGATGTTGCCAAGAAAATAGGAACACCTGGCCCCTGTTGGTTGCTACATGGAAAGATCAGATGGTTGGTTAGAAAAATCTCAGTAGGTAGGCAAAAATTATTTTCCAAATTTTCTTATTTTAAAAAGATCATTAAAAGTTAAAAGAAATAATTTATTAAAAATATTATCAAACAACTTTTTTTTAAGTTTCCATTTCAATGGTTACAATTGCCATAGTCAATCTATTATAAATTTAGATCATTATGAAAAATACAAAACTAAGATCTATGCATTACAACTTGAAAAATAATCCAAATAAGGTCAAGTGTTGAAAGTACAAATCTTGATCGCAATCACTACAAACTGATAACACATTTTGAAGTATAGGAAAATAATGCATTTTATAAAAAGGTTCCTGAAAAGAAGCTCGTATGAACCCAAGTGACGACCTTGAAGTAATGAAAATATGAATTACTTAATTTTATAAATAAATCCAAATGAATGAGATATCATTGTTTGAAAATCTCCTTTGGGATGCAAAGTAATTATGATTCCCATACTGCCATGGAGGACAAAAAAATTCAGCGGGCTCTAGGACAATAGCTTCAATTTTGACAAATTACTAGTCGATCTTAGCTAATTTTGATCTTTTGAATCCAATGGTGACCTTAGATTTGCACTAGTAAGCTCCAATTTTGACGTGCGTGAGAAAGCACAAGAAAAACTCATCACACCAAAAATCTCTCAAAGAGACTATCCAATAGCACTTAATGGGCTCTGATACCATGTAAGATTTGGCTATTGGGATAGCCATAAAATCTTTAGAGGCCTAATGGAAAGTACAATAACAAGAGAGAATTAATATGACAAGAATAAGTTGTATTCTCACTAAGAATGCAACTAAATAGATTGAATTAACTAATTGACTTGAATTGAATTACAAAGGAGACCCATTGGTTAAGTAGGCAAGTTGAGACATAGAAATGCATAAGATTGTGGCAAGTGTCTTAATCTTATGACATGATACATAAAGTGATAACTTATTACCCACCTAATGTGGAAAGGTGAAAGTGTCAAATGTCTACCAAAGGTGGGTCGCCCTCCAAGGTGGAAAGGTGTTTGTGCAATACGTCCACTTAAGGTGGATCACCCTCCAATGTGAAAAGGTGTTTGCACAGTACATCCACTGAAGGTGGAAAAGTGATATTATGATATAATACCACCTAAAGTGGGAATGTCTCTGCGTGGTCCCCAAGTAAACTTAAGTAACATGTGTTTGTAGTAACACCACCTAAAGTGGGAATATTCCTAGCATGTAGTCCCTAAGTAAACTTGTCATATTCTATATAGAAAACTTCAACACACCAACAATTTGTAAACCCATGAAATAGGGGAAAGCTTTGTGACTGGTATAGTAATATTTTCGAAAGTAATTTGCAAATTGGGTGTTCTTTGTAATGCAAGAAATCATGTTGTGATTTGGGTTTACTAAATTAGAACAACATCTATAAAATTACAATTTGTCTTCTACTTGTGAACCCAATCAATTTAGAGTTTATTGTTCTTTGTGCAAATGTAAGAATTTCTTTTGGGTTTAGTAGTTTATGGTAATCAATTAGGGTTTGTTAATTCGGGCAAAATATTGTAGTATTAAGTACAATGTTAAGATGTAAATGTTTTTGATTGGGTAAGCAAGGATTTTGAAAGGGCTTTGATCCCTTGTACAAAGAGAAAGATTAAACATCAAGACCAATAGGACACCAAACTAAATAGTGAATGTTATTAATGTTAATGTATTTGAATTCTAAAAGTATATCATTGGGTCATTGAGATGGTTGTGTAAATCTTATTATAATCTAAGGTTTTATAAGGTGATAGTTTCAAATATTAAGCCCAAATTTCAAATTGCCAAAATATTTACCTTAATATTTAGCACTTGACATGTAGTAGTTTCAATGTGTATCATTTAAATATATATTCATATTTGAGGGGTGATAGCATTAATATATATTGGGGCACTCAAATGATCTAACTGCTTGAAAATTCTACTAAGCCTAACAAATAATTTACTTAGATGTGCCACGTCATGTAATCTTGGTGGCAGCCAATATTGGGATCAAGAGTGCCCCAAATTATTACATATAAAAACTAGGTCTCTTCTAGCAGTTGTCCAACATAGAGTCTCACATGTTGTTTCAATCATATTAAAATCTCTACACAAAACCCAAGTGGGCATTTAATTAGAAATGCATCTCCATAGGATAAACAATAATAACACCAAAAGAATAATTATTAATGTTGAAAAAAAACAATATCATTCAATTAATTAGATCACTTTCTAAACAACTAAATGTGGATGATAAGTACAAGATAGAAAGGTGACAACACCGCCTTGACCAATATACTTAATGGTGACTTCACAAAATGTGACTAACAAGCACAAAACACTACTAGCAAGCCAAATCACATGGCACATAGCAAAAGAAAAATTCAAAATTTTAACCTCTTGTAAACAAAGAATATCTAAACCTAGAAAATATAGATGAACACCACAAATAGAGTATTTTCATGGGAGGTTTATTAAACCTTGGGCATTCCCAAAAATGTAATTCATAAATGAATGTCAAGAGACATCTTCTCATTACCTAGCTCATCCAAAGTAGACTAATTACTTTGCAAAATGGCTTCATTTCGCTCTAAAATTTCTTATCTTGATGTGGAATTGGGGACTTGCTACCATTTTATTAGCACAAATTCTCCTTCCTTAGCAAATTGCAAGACCACCTTTGCTTCGTAGGAGGAAAGCATGCTAAGCATTGATGATGACTGGTCATGAGCGGGTTAGCGCCATGAGCAAAATTCGAACAACTTTTGCTTCAATAAATGTCTCCCTAGGGTAAGAGGGTATAAAAGAAGAAAAAAGAACAAATTGATTTTTTTTTTAATTGGGTACATAGCAACATCTAGCTTGGCACAGGACCCTTTTTTTTCCTTTGTTTCTTTCACAAAACAATGTTGATACATTAGCATATTAAGCCAAACACTTCATCTTTTCCATTTTCCTTCATCACAAACATGTTTTATTTATTTATTCTTGGACAACAACTAATCAAAATTTTGAAAACTTATATTTTAATGTAGAAGGGAGAGCAAATAAGAAATAATGAGGTTTTCAATAACATTAAATGGAGCAATGATTGTCTACCACTTCCCAAAATTTCTAACAAAATTCTCTTATTTAAATCTTATATAGGATCATACTTTCTACTTTCAAAAGGAAAATTTGGTTTTCTCTTATGGTTATCATGGATTGAACCCAAAAAGGTCTATTTTCATTGGTGGTTGTATTTGAAAACTTAGTTGATAGGTTTTGTGTGCACCAAAACAAGCTCCTGAGTTTTCTACATATAAATCCTAACGAGAATCAATATCCAAAGTGTAGATTTTGTCAATAGGCCCTTGGTATAGTGGTGAAGTTGAAATGTTCTTAAAGATCCCACCAGGGATCAAGAACCCTTGAGTGAAAGGAGACAAAAGCCCCTCAATCCTTGACTCTTATCCGAAGAGGTTCAACCTAAGGGTTGTGCTCCCATATCATATAGCTAAAAGAAACTTGTGGATGGAAAATCCCTTACCAGAAAAAAGTGCAGATCTCACAAACAAAGCTTGAGTATACTTTATTTTGGACGAGACCAATTAACTTGGCAAAATGCATTACTTATGCTTTTCGGGAGATCAAGTTCACCAGACACTAAAAGGTTTCTCTATGCCTCATGGTCAACAATAGAAAGAGGGCAATATTGTTGCTTTGTCTCATGATCAACAATAGAAAGAGAGGGCAATATTTTTTTCCTCTCAGGTAGCTAAAACAAGTTTGTGGATGGAAAATCCTCTATCAAAAAAGAAATTGCTGATCTCCCAAAGCAAGCTTGAGTACACTTTATTTTGGCTAATGCCAATTAACTTGGCAAAATGTTTTACTTATGCCTTTCGGGTGAACAAGTTCACTAGCCATTTAAAGGTTTCTCTATGCCTCATGTTCAACTATAGAAAGAGAGGGCAATATTGTTGCTCTCTATCTCATGGTCAACAATAGAAATAGAGGGCAATATTTTATAGAGCTCTCCAACACATAGATGAGGAAAAACATAAAGGTTTTATCCTTATATTTCTTATGTTTTATGATTTTTATCTATCTTTTTGTTTAATAATGTATGCAACTACAGTAAAATAATTAGCTAAATTAGCTAGATGGAAGTTATTTTATCTATCTTGGTGAGCGATTGTAAAAACAATGTTTGGAATCCAATATAAACCACTATCTCCGCTTTCCAAATGTATAAACTGTTGATGATTATAGCTTCAATCGGATAAAATAGTTATTATATTTATATTATAAGAAAAGATCAAATTATAAACATGTATACATATCAATATATATATAATAATATCAGATATTATTATTAGATATATATTGATATATATACATATATCCATATTTAATTTTTGATCTCTTCATATAATACTAATATTAAATACGAAATAATAAAATGTACTATCTAAATATTCATTGAGGAATTAATATGTATATTGACCGATTAATATCGGTCATATCCAACTACTAATTACTGATTTGAAATACCGATTAGTATCGGTTATATATAGTGCAGATTGGTACCGGTCACCGATTTGTATCGGTCAAATGCACCGATCAGTATCGGTTAAGGTTTTGTTATGCAATGTTTTAATGAAGACATGTAAATAGAGCGACATGTCTCCACATGTCTCTCTCTCATATATATATTCCTTATGAATTGAATAAAGACAAGCATATACAATAAGCAATGCAAGTCTAATATATTCCATCTGCAACACAAGAATTTTGCAATATTCATATTGTGCATTTTTATATAGACTTAGGATATCATCATTATATAAAGTTTTAAGAATATCATCTTCTCATAGTGCTGCAAATCTGCAAGAAGGAAATTCATTATGAGACTTGTAGATAAAAGTACGAAAATAAAATTGCATTTACAATCTGATGACAAAATCAACATAAACAACAACAAACTGAAGAGTTTATTTCAATGTCTAGGTGCATGTGAATGCCATCGAATTCAGCGCAAAAAGATTGACCTATGAATGTCCTAATCATCAGGATAAAATGACAGGAATGGACATCAATAATATAAGCCTTAGAAATATTTTTATAGACATCAATATTTAGTTATAAGGATATTCAAGTAAAATCTTTATACTCTGTACAGAACATTTATGAGCTCGTTTGGACTCTGGACAGCGAATAGATCAGCCTAAATACACAGCAATACAACAAAGTCTTCACAGTCTTTTATTAGTTTAAAGCTTTTCCAATGATCTGGCAAGTGGAAAAACTAATACGTGATCTATAGGCACACAAAGTGCTGAACAATTCTTAAAAGTGGCTGTCCACAATAGGACGGCAAGATTCAGAGCTTTGAAGCTCGAATAGGAATCCATGAATGGATTCACACAGGTGTTTGGTCTGTCTACAAAGTAGGATAGCAAGATTGCGACCTTTGAGCTCTGATTGAGATTTAGTAATTGATCCTAGAGGATGTAGGATTGTCTAGGAAGCAAGGACGGCAAAGTCTGCAATGGTCTCAGGACCATTGGAAAGCTATTCTTCTATCAACGAGGCTGCGAATTCAAGATTCCAGCTTAAGGTAAGATCAAAACCCCTTTAATGATCTTAACTTAAGCTCATACAAAAGCCAAATCTATGGAGAGCTTAGAAACCCTTTGCCCTGCAAACAATATGTTTTTCTTTTTATTGGAATGAGAAAATAAAATTAGGGTTATAAAAAGTCAAATAAAACAGCCGGAAACCGGCAACATCAACACTAACAGCAGCAGCAATAACTGGACATTGCTGCAATGAATTACATCAGGAAGAACAAAGAATAAAAGTTATGTACAGACAACAAAGCAAGCTAAACAATATTAAACTAACGCGAACAATTAAATTAAAATATACACACAGATTAATCTAAAACAAGCAATTAAACTAACACTGTTTCTCACATGCTAAGCAAAAAAAAATTTAAACTGTAACTAGATTTTAAATTGGGATGCTGGATTTAATAAGAAAATGGCAAGGATTGCTAGGACATGAGCGATCGATAAGAGAAGCAGAATGGACTGCAACTATGATAGAGGGAACAAAGCGTTGCTATTAGCTATGATGAGCCAAGAGAACGGGATTTTCTCCTATAGAAAATGGAAATTTTCGTGAAGGATTTTTCTCGCATCTTTCAACCTACTCTTAGGAATGAGCAAAAACCTTCCTTTTTTAAAGTTTAGAAAGTTCTAGAAGAGGGAGGGGCAAAGGGAAAACCAAAAGAGGAGTTACGCAAGGAGACAAGAATTCAAATGTCAAAATTTTAGTTTATGTGTATTGTAGTGAAATAGCTAATTCCTAGAGGGGGGCAATATTGAAACCGTCGCAACGATTTATATTTTGCAGTGTTGATAATTGCAACAATTTTGCATACACCAAAATGAGCACAAGGCTTTGTATCAGATTAATGCATCAGCGTTTACATAATAATATCGAACTTGATCATAATTTTGTGCCAATTTTTTAATCAAATTATTTGTGCAGATTGCATAAACTTTAGCTGGATCCATAATAATACGCTCAACCGAAGAAGACCCAGCATTATGGTCAATAATGTAGCTTTAACAATCATTCACAAACATGTAATTACCCAAATTTTGCACGAGCATTATGATCAATAATGTAGCTTTAACAATCATTCACAAACATGTAATTACCCAAATTTTGCACAAGCATTATGGTAAATAAAGTAATTTGACAAACAGTCTTCAATTTTAAGTTTTAACAGCCATTCACACATCCAGTCATGAGGGATCACATTATAATTTGGTGTCCTTGCTACATTAAAACAAACATGTAAGTACTCAAATTCGCAATATCCCAAATAGGTCAAAATTTAAACCTGATAATGAAAGATGCCACCCAAAGCAGCATTATAACACAAAAATTAATAAACAACTACGATGGCCTAAAACTGCCCTTAGTCTTGTGCTCCATTACACAAAATCCCCATTTGTTAAAAAGTTAAATTAGAACCTGTTCAAACTCTGAAATATAATGTCAGTTTCTATATCAAACCCCCCTCTAGGAACCAATGTTTTCATTACAATACCTGAAAAATAAAATTTTGAAACTTTCAATGTTTGAATTCGTCATTTCTTACCCAGCACAACTTTTCTCTTTTCCTTTCGTGCCTCCCTATTTTAGGTACAGACTGATAAAGCAAATTATATTTTAATACCTTGTCTTGCAGTTATTAATTTCTCTGGTACTTGGATCCGGAAAAAGCAAATTATATTTTTGAAAGGCCGTCTCCCAATTATTAATTTCTATAAAACACGACCATTTGTGTCCTGATTCGTTACCATTCCAAATTCTATAAATTGGACCATTAGAAAAGACACGGACCATAGATATTAATAGGCAATGGATAAACTTCATGATTAGGTTTGAAATGTATAAACACTCTTTCTTGAAAGGAATTCAACCATGCAGCCTTGTCGTGCAGATTTAAGCTGACATGTTAGAACAAATCTTGGTATTAACTGCTTGTATGATGCTCTCTGTATCAGAAAAATGTCTCCATTACCACAAAATCAAAGCTTATGAATATATAGCTTAATTCAAACAGTCGCATGACGGCTGACAAATGCCTCAACCAGTGGATTAACGAGGTGAGGTGCTTCATCCTGCAGTGAGGTAAATATCACAACCTGAAAAAGAAACAACAATTGACAATAATCCAAGCGATTAAGAGAGAATGGTATGTTTGATTATCACCAACCTGTGGGCAATGACCAACGTTTGGAAGGACAACAAAATCTTCTACATTTTGGTAGGAGCCATACGCCCTTCCTGACTCAATAGGCTCCCATGGATCCTTATCTCCCCACGCAATTAGCACTGGGCACTGCATTCAAATAGTAGAGTCATCATACGATTAATCAGATTGCTTGAAATTCAATCAGCCGTATTATTAACAATCATCTAGGATAAAGGAGTATCTACTGACCTTCACTTCGGGTATTAATTCATCTGGAAGAGGACCATCTGAATAACAAATGAATGAGAGAAATACATCCACAGCACCAGGTTCAAGACCAGGCAACAATATCTTTTCAACTAATTCATCTGTCACCTCACTGTGATTATGATAACACTGCAAAAAATTGCTATCCATGCATAAAATTTCAGTGTTCAATACAACAGAACAGAATTAAGAGAGCAATCTAAATAAATTATGAATTACTTTCAACTCATGTATTCTTTAGGCATCTATCAACCAATCAGTTGCCCTTTAAAATTAATTTCAGTCATTGGACCTCGGAGTTTTAAGTGTCATTGCAATTTAGTCCAATTATATTTGTGAATCAGTTCAAAGTTTGCATTCTCACTTCTAACCATTATATTATTGTATCTGTGCATCCAAATGTATCTGTGCTTGAGTAATTATATAGCTCCTAGTGACTTTGGGATATTCTCCACCCTACATCTTTGACTCTATTCTTCAGGCAAAAATGTACATCATTCAAACATACGGCATCCTACACAATAGAGAGCCGTCATCCTCGAGTCCTACATATGATGTGTCTTCTCCCAAGAAAGCTCACCAAATCTTCATGCTTCACATCCAAGTTGATTAAAAATGAGCATATTATTATTAGTAGTTCCCTATAATATCAGGGACTAATGAATTACTACAATTTACATTCCACTCGTGTTTTCAATTGTTCACATGATGTCACCGCAATCTTTTCTGCAGCTCATGCATGGATAAATTTCATTAAAGAGATCAAACATCTTGTATGCGTCCTCTTCTTTAATAGGCAGAAAATTTCACTCCATAATGCGGGTGCCAGATAAAACCCTTTTCATATTTTTATATTTGAACGAACAAATGCTTAGTTTTAGAAACAAAAAGGATAATTTTATTTTTCATAAGGAATTCTTCTAGAAAGTTATATATCATGTTAACTAACCTGGCGAAGGATGCTCTTTACAGCTTTTGGTGTTGCAACAGACTTAAAGAATATCTTCCCTAAATCAGTGTCTCTGCAATAATAGCCTCAAGAATTTTGCCATTTAAAGCTGTTGTAACCAGTAATATGCAACCCAATATTTTCATGTTTACTGTGAATAACTTAATAAAACATACCTCAATAAATTCTGAAATAATTTAATAAAAGGCCTTTTGTACCAAGACTGTTTCTTTATATGAAGCATACGCAGAGAAATATTTAGTAGAACTATTCCTCGACAGATATTCCTCTCCATTAAAGCAGCTTGAAGACCAACAATTCCTGCATAAGAATAGACAAGTCGAACATCAACCTTTTTCAAAGAATGTTTTCCAGCATAAATCACCCTCTCTTATTCCCCCTCTTCACCAGGGATGATTATCTTGGCTTGTCAATAAGATGTTCTGAATAAAACTGAGTCTGTAGATAATCCTACCCATGAATTGCCTAAATAAGCAAGAAAGCAACTAAGATCAAAACAAACATCATCAGTAAAATGCTAATCTTAGAAAGGAAAGTAGATTCAATAAGCTTGCCAAGAGAGATAAAAACTACAAAAGATGGTAACTAAGTTGTAGATTTAGATACCAAGAATCAACATCATAGACTTTGTACAAAGTGAAGAACAACACCACACCACATTTGTAATTGCATCTTCACGATGGATTAGGTTGCTTTCAAAATTGATTTTGAAAGATTAAAGATACAATACTAGAATATTTGGTATAAATGGACAGGAGGGACTTGCCCAATGCATGTGAAATATGTTAAGGTAAAACACGAGCTTCTATATCATCACTCAATTCCAGAATCTAAGAAGGATACCATTTCATCATACATCTTAGCCTAAATGCATCATGTTTCAACCAATGAATCTGCAAATGGGAAAGACTAGCATATAACTACGTTCCATGGCAATTTCGGGATAGGGACAACAGGTGGTGATGGGATGTATTTTGGTGACAGCAGTTCAAGGGGCTATCTTTTGAGAACAGCTGTGGGACACCGGTATATAAATAAATAAATACAAATATAAATAATCTATACATACATACATGTATATGCATATATGTACACACACACATACGTGCATACATACAGACATACATATATCATTATATGTGTATGTATGTGTTGATCCCTAAGAGGCTCACGCCTAAATAAAGACAATTAGAAAGTTTCACGGATATGGGACCCATTGCACCCTGTGAAACAACCTCCGGGATTTTAGAAGCAGGCCCTTCGTTTTAATGGATTTGGAAAGGCGAAAGAAAGATTTCCTTAAAGTAGGAGCTACGCTAGGGGGCGATGCGCCAATGCAAAGCTTATGCAACACTTAAAAGCCTCTCTACTAAGCTTTTAGAACACTTGAAACTCTTGAAACTTAGGGATATATCGCCTTCTTAGAAGCGGATATGATGCGCCACAGACCCTTCATTGTTGGAAAGGACAACAAAACACATGAAGTGGCAAGTACATAAAGTGTAATGTTCAAATCCTAATCATGGGAAGCATCTACAGGGATCCAATAATATTTCCCAGCCAGAGATGTATCACTTGTCGAAAGGAAAGACACGATGCAATGGAAATCCTTCTGGGTTGGACACAGAACAAGGCATAAAGCCCACTGTTCAATTTCTTGACAAAAATAGTTCCTACAAGGGTCTGATAAAAGCACATACATACCAGACTTCGCAATAGTTAACCATTTTGGGAAATCTACTATAATCGGTACAATTCATCTTCTATTTTAAAGGCATGTAGAAGAGTAAAAAGCATACATGATCCACAATGTTTCAAGATAAGTGGAAGATAAAGAGACCAACATTACTAAATAGGACCTGATATAAGGATTACTGTCACATAACACATTTATGATAAGCAAAAGAAAGGCAACTGTAACACAAATCTAGTACTTTATTAAGAGAAAACATGCTAAGGCCAAAAAACCAGGTCGCACATTATAAATATTACAAAATGCATCTCTTGTTAAGCACGGAGAGTTTCCAAAAAGATAGACAATGACTCTTTAAGCCAAAAAAATGAATAGTTTTTCTACTAAAAACTAGACTCTTTCTTTTACAAACAGGATGGGCCTTTTATAGATCACTCCCCTCTTATTTATATGGTGGCGATGTCAACATTTAATCATGACAGTGGCTACAATAATCTCCATGCCAAAGATTTTTCATCATAAATTCTTATACCTATGGCATGGACACCAACTGCGCTTTTCTCAATTGGTTGGCCATTCTGAGAAGGCAACATACTAATTCCTCTACGTAAAACGATCTTATTCTACCTCCTAGCATCGTTCTTCTTTTAAAGTTGATTCCCACAATGTTCTTGGAAAAGGATCTTTATCCCATAATGCGTGGCCCCGAGCCATTTGAGTTTTGAAGGTATGCTCCTGACAAGCGCCACGTAGGCAAAGGCCTTCAAAAATAGTTCCACAATGGAGTTCTTGGATCCCTTCATGTTGCCACATATTGACATCATGGGTCTGCTAGGGAATAAAGACTTTGAAACTCCAAAAAAATGGGTAGTGCTGCCATGTGTCCTGGGCATGGAAGGAAGAGGGAAACCTCGACGTTGATTTATGTCAGGGAACCTAACTGCTATAGGAAATGTCTACAATATGTATGTATGTGTATATATATTGAATAAAATTTGAAATACATATATAGGGATACTCAATATACACCTATGTTACCTCGGGTTTTTGGGACGAGGGGACACGGGGGCAGGGAAACGGGTTCCCGGGACAGATTTTTTTGTCTCGAAGCAGGGGACGGTAGTGGGGATGGCTATATAAAAAATAGGGAAAATTTTAAATATACAAGGAAATTTTAAATATTCATATGAAAACATGGATAAAGCATGCTTATATACATTATAGAATCTCAACATATAATGTTTGTGTTAAATAATTTGAGTTGAGAGTTCACATGAGAGTGGAAGCCAAACAAATTATCAAAACTAAACCTTTTTTAAATTAATTTTATAGGACAGCCAGGGGACGGGTTTCCGAATTTTCGGGACGTTTCCATTTTTGGGACGGGTCAAACTATGTTGGAAATGCGTCCCCAGGTAACACTAATATATACACACACATATATGCATATAGATATACATACACACACACATACATACATATATACATAGATATATGTGTGTAGAATAAAATTTGAAATAAATATATAGGGATACTTAAAAATTTACAAGTTAGATCTTAAAATTATCATTTTTATTCATATGATGTATCAATTTCAATATTGAAATTAAATCAAAGTTACAAAATATAATTGACATGGTTGATCAATGATAAGCACTATAGCAGTAAATGAAAAATTAAAAAAATTACTCAATGATTTCAACAGACATGGCAGTATAAGAGAATATAGTGCTAAGTCCAACCACGCCTCATTTGGGCTTTCAATACCAGATCTATATATCAAGCTGTGGACACGCCAAGCCAATCCTAGTTGCTACTCCTCATCAATCTATCTAGCATCTCCAATATCATCCCAATGCATGGCTGGAGTTTGTCAATGCTTATGAGTCCCCCAAATTAGAAGTCTAAGGCACTATGATTGCCACTAAGTAAGCCTAATCCTCTCAATCGAGTGGATGAATCATGAAACTATAGGTGGACCAATACCTCTCTCTAACAACAAATGGATGATTGAGAATGGATAAATGGAAAGCTGCCTCAACTACTATATCATTCCTATGCCATGTCTGCTATCTAATATAGAATTTTGGTGCATAAGCAATCCAATCACCTTGGCATTTGGTTCAAAATTTGGTTCCATCCTCAACACTACACATCTTACCAAGGGCCTTCATAAACCATTTGTTTACCTTATCATCATTAGGAGGAGCTCTACCAAGTCAAGATGCATGCCATTTGTGATTAAGAGCATAAGCAACCATATGAAAAGGGATGTTCGTTGTGTTCCTCTCTCATTCACAAAAGGCTTGAAATGCTCATCAAACTGCAATTCAAAATCCTTGCTACAAATCATTTGTTTTGTTTGATCAAGCATGTTCTCAAAAGTCTCATATATCTCTCCAAGGCTAGGAGAGTATATATCAGCATAGCTGATCACCCCCATTCCAAATGATATGAAAAAGAAAAAATATCTACAAACATCATAAAAATTTGGAAAATAATTACAAATAAAAAATTTAAAAAGTAAAATCGAATACTATTTTTTTCAAAAATAATAAATGAATGTCAAATAGTAAATATTAATATCAGAAAATAAACATAATAAAAATTTAAGTAAATTTTTTTGCTTGATAGTGCACCACCAATGAAGTAGCTAGCACCCTTTTGCCTCCTAACTTTGTAAACCACTACTTCCACTCTCCAGAAACAATCATGGATTTTAGAGCCGCGTGCATCTCCAACTCCGTCTCTAGTGAAATGAAGTAGCCAGCATATCTAGTCTAAAGTTTGTTTGAGGAGTTCTTTCTTCACAAAAGACAAGAATAACGCAAGTGATATGTGATGGTTACAAAGAAACAGTGTACATCTCTAGCTTTGGCCATCTCTAACTTTACTCAATCTATTTTCCAATGTCTTTAAAAGCATTGTTCAAAGCATGTATACATAACATGAAATCTCAAATGTCAAAGCAACAAACTTAAAAACAAAAATTGAATCTATCACAACTTTCACAACGGGAACACCCTGCAGCGTAGCGGTAAGTTGTGAGCCTCTCATTTGGGAGGTCTTGGGTTCGAGTCTACTCGAGCCCCATGTTGATATCAGCTTCGGCCCATTACCAATCCAAAAAAAACTTTCACAACACTAAAAGGCCCAACTTCCTCTATGGCCTACTTCAAAAGGTCAAACTAGATAGTAGAATCTACAAATATCCTTCCATTTCCTAGACCAACAAACAAATCTAATTATGAACCAACAAGACATGTAACAACAATATTACTGAATGTCTAATGTCAAATATTAGTCCACACAACTATAACAATGTAGCGACATGTTGATGCGAGTTTTGTGACCACTTCAACATGCAAGATGAAACAGTATTCCACAATGAAATGCCAAATATCAAATCCTTTCCTAAATTAGGAAGCTTGTAGGCTAAACAATGTATATGATTTTGTGATCAACTAAGATAGCCTCAAGGTTCTTGCTTATTGTGGACTTACTTAGTTTTGTGATGTGATTTGTTGGTAATCACTTGGGGACTTACGCTATTCATTGAATGGATATTAACTTTGCAAATGGCGAATGATTTGGCAATTAGACTACTTCAACTATTTCTAACAAAACAAATTAAAAGAGGTAAAGGGTTTAGAAAGCTAGGCTAACTCTACAATGTAAGAGATTACTAATGATGAGGTGAGACTCTAACCAATCCTTGCTTCACCAAATCAATTATGCAAAGGAGGGTGCTTGCTTCTAAGGGTACGGGGATGATTTTCATATAGAAAACACTCATTTAAATACCCAACGACGACACAATCCAAATGAACATTTCCAATTGAAGTTAAATCTATGTTACCATGGGTTTCCGGGACGAGGGGACAAGGGGATGGGCAAGGCGGCTTTCTAGGATAGATTTTTTTCCCGGAGCAGGGGATGACAGGGGACAACAATGGGGACAGCTATATAAAAATAGGGAAAATTTAAATATTCATATAAAAACATGGATAAAGCATGCTAATATACATTATAGAACTTTAACATATAACATTTGTGTTAAGTAATTTAAATTGAGAGTTCGCATGAGAGTGGAACTCAAACAAATTATCAAAATTCAAACATTAATTTTATGGGACAGCAGAGGGACAGGTTTCCAAGTTTCAAAGACGTCCCCATTTCCGAGAAGGGTCAAATTATGTTAGAAACGCATCTCCGAGTAACACTAAGTTAAATGCTTGGAATAAGGCTCGGACTAACCTTACATTGATACTTGCAATCAACAAATATAAAAAAGTATGGACACCAATTTAAACAACAATATCTTCAATTCTTCTAGTTCTACTTCTATTCAACATAAATGAAAATCCCAATCTAATTGAGGAAACATAGAAACCATGCAATACCAAAAAACTTAACAAACATTGACCATGATAACAACAATGGAGGAATAATTTTGGTAGCATTATAGCAACAATCTCTCCAAGTCTCTCCTACTCTACTCTAAATAATTTGGTCTAATACAAATGAGAGGAGCAAGCCTTATATAAGGAGCTCAATTACAATGAATGGCCAGAATCAATTTGGGACCAATGGCCAAGATTATGCCAACACAACCCTAATGTAACCACCAGCTACAAGCATTAAATGCTTATCCAATTACATAAAAGCACCACTTTGTGGGCCAATAAGAAAATTACATTTCTTTTAAGAACCAATAAGAAAATTGATTAGGTAGAGACATCAAGTGGACTCCACATATACATTTGGAATGATTTGATTGGTTCGTCTTGGACATGTGGAATTGAGATCCTTTGATTGGTTGCAGATGAATAGGTGACACCTCAACATGCTTATCTTATAAAGCTCATCAATTCCCTTCTCCATCAATAAATAAGTATCTGCATCTCTAGCAATATCTCTTGATACTCAACATTTTCCAATCTTTGATTGATTGTGATGGCTCATATTCCCAAATTGCTTCATCTTCATAAATTTTCTCCATCCTTTTGGAAATCTTATTATTAAAATGTCTTGAACTTGCTTATACTATACTAGTATCTCGCCTTGATCTTTCTTTTGTGGAAGTGGTGAGGTGCTTCATGTAGTTGGACCTTTCTAATTGAACTTGGATTTCTAAAGGAAATTCATGTTTGTCATGATCTTCTTCATTTGTAGACTTGATCATGATGTTATCACTCACATTGTTTGCTCATCATCCTTTTCAATACAACCATTTTGTCCTCGAACTTGATTTGAATCTTGACTTACATCTCCTGATCATGAATTCCTTTCCTTGAGCTTGAAGTGGTAACCTTAAAGTGCTCACCTTTGAACATTGCATGTGCTCATGAAATATCTAGCCTGATTTGCCTCTTAACTTGTATCTCTTTGATCTTGGATTCCTTGCCTCGAGCTTATCCATCTTCCATTTCACCTAGCACAACAAGACAACAACATTTGTCAAAGATTTAGATTTTATATTTCACCTCAAGTTAAAATTAGTGTTAAGAAATCAAAACTCTTGATGCAAATACTCTCCCTAGACAGCTAGGGTGAACATTCCTTGAATCCAACATGCGATTGAATTTCCATCTTTTTAGAACTTGAGCATATCTAAGCAAAATGAAGACTTCAAATTAAAACCATTAACCACACACTCCATCAAGTTAGAATTCTTTATTTTAAAATGCATTCACAGCCCCTTATCATTTCACACACCATGCCTATTACAATCATATTATGAGTTTAAAACTCAGATCTGGAAATGTTTGAACTCCTAGAAGACCTTAACTACTTTCAGACACCTTTCTTATGCACGGATCTGCACCCTTTAAATCTGATGCTTGTTGATAAATCTGGGTTAAAACCCCTTGAAACCACCTATAAGACTTAATGTTTCTCTTGATCCAATTTCAACTGGTTTTCAATATTATCTCCACAAATAACTTGTTTTCATCAAATTTTTCACTAGCAGTTAAACTTGGACGGAAAATGCCTATGCGTTGGGCTCTTGGTTATACAACCTTTTCGGATTTTGCCATCTTATTGGGCTCATCTAGCATTTTTGGAAATGGTGGTCCCTTTGGGCTCTTCACCTCTTTGCGGAGTTTGCACATTGGTTGGGTGTTTACTCCCTACGGGTTAAGATTAATTGCCTTACACAAAGTAAACAGAAATATTCACACAATAACATAAAAACATAATAATCAAGAATAGAAACCATACACATAACATTGGCAGAATGATAAGCTTTATTCCATGTAATGTCATATCAATAGTAACCTATTCTCAGTGCCAGATTACATTTATAAAGTACCTGACTGTTGGTTGAGCATACCAACCGTGGTTCCTACAACTACTTGAGAACCAACTTTCATTACATTCCCATCACTAATCAAAACATAAAGTATTATTCCAACTAACTAAACTGCGGCTAACATCAACCCCCCCCCCCCCCCCAAAAAAAAAAAGAAGTCATCTCCAACAAAACAAACGGTTGATGTTACATAAAGCAAATCTACTGTCAGGAAGGATGAGAGGATGTCCCTAGACTAGACATCGGTTGCATGAGCTGATGTCGGAGAAGCAGAAGATCCCTGTGCTGCCTTCAACAACCTAAGTGCATTCATCAAATCCTTCTTTGTCATTTCTAGTGTCACTGAGGTGGTTGCCAATTGTTCCTCCTTTCCTGCATGGGCTATCTTCTCCTGAACTAGCTCATTTTCCAACTCGACCACTCTCGCTTGTAAGGCCACCTCTCATTCCACTGCCAGAGTATTCTCCTCTTTTGCCTTCCATGCCGCCTAGGTCACCAACTAGAGCTGAAGGAATGTATCTCGGAATGCCCACTCCATTGTATAGGACAGCCATTATGCATGTGTGCCCCTTTGAAATGTGTGGTCTGCCCCACTCCAACATCTTTGCAGTCTCTGTGTGGGGCCATCCTCGGGCTGTGAGGTGCTCTGTGAAATCCCGCTCACACTCCTACATGAATCTCAAAAGCCTCTCTGCCTCTATGGTGATCGGGCCTATGTCCAACTGCCTACTGAGGTTTGCCACCCCACGTGTCGCTACCACCATTCCCTCCAGCTCTCCCAAGAATCGTTGAATCAATGCTCTAAACCAAAGAATGGAGGCCTCCTCATGGGTAGCCTCTAATACAATGTCTTATGTAGCCCCTTCCTCCTGGAGGAAGTGTTCCCATCCTAGTGGCTCCCGTCCTCCACCTCAATAACCTCACCCTGTAGGGCTAGTGGAGCCTCCTCTATCTACCTCTACTCATTAATGTGATGTTGCTCATCACTATGTTGTGCCATCAATAGGGTCGGTGAGGGTGGTGGAATGTTTCCAACCCCCATCTTGAACTTCTCCAAGAGGCTATCCATCTCCGCATCCATACCAAGTATATCTACCCTCTCCTGGTCTCCTGCATCATGTACTTTAGTGGTATCCTCTCCTCTATCCCTGTCTACACCTTCACCTTCCACCCACGGGCCTTCGGTCGTAATTCCCCCACCTACTAGCATAGGAACTACAACCTCCATCATAGGGGTTGCACCCTCCACCATAGGGACTGCAAACTGCAACTATGGTGGTTGGAGTGACCACTCCAATGGTAGGTGCACGTGCACGTGCCACCGCCAATGCAATGGAAGTGGCCCGCTCAATGCCTCATGAGGTTACTAGGCAAAGGGTGTTGGGCCTCACTCTATGTGCCCTCAAGTCAACCACCCTGTGTGTATGATGCTCCTGACACGTCCCCTCTGTTGTGACCAAGTGTGCCATGGGTGGAAGTTGTGCAATGGGTGGAAGTTGTGCAAGAGTGAATATGATTTTGGGCACTATAGACCGCTTCACACCCCAATCAACCACCATTGGTATGGACCTCTCTGTTCTCCCTAGTACGATCTCTAGTAGTGGTGTGGCCTCTAGTACCAGTACGGAGTCAACTAGTACAGTACTTTGTGAATCTGTCAGTCCTTCCTCCATCTCCCCTACTTCATCCTCTTTGTCTACGGCCTCATCTACGTGGGCACTGCCTCCATGGTATGGTTCCATGCAGAACCCCCTCCTCCGCCATACTCACTCTCCGAAGAGGGGACTACCACTGCCTCTTCTCCTACCGTATCTTCCTCTTCCTCCTCACTGCTTCCATCCCCTTCGTCCCCTTCATCCATATTGGCCATCACTTCCTACTTAGCCTTCTTCTGAAGGTGTTCAATAGCACTACCACCTGCAAGAGTGTCCAAATGCGTCCAATAGTACATAGTCGGTTTGTATGGCTCCACTCGTTGGTACAAGCTTCCTCCATTGGTCCGGAGGTACCTGCATCCTCATAGCATCCAAGAATAGTGCAATGGCGCGGTGGGGCATATAAAATGTCTCGTTTTGAGGCTAAAAAACTCCCGAATCCGCTATGATAAAACCAGCCCCCAATTATATATCTTTCCCCTCCTTATGTCATTCATTAGCCTAAGCATCCAAATGGAAATGTTTGATGCCCTACTAGCCTCTATGATTTTTCTCTTTACCACGTCCATAATGCACTCCCATTCAAGGGAGGTGATAAATGTTTTCTTCAACCCTAGACTATTATTACTACTCCACAAGATGTCCCATTTTGTTGGGGAAAGGTCTAGCTTGCACACGAGTTTGAGTAAAAGCACCTTATCTTGAGTAGACATTTTTGCAAAGGGTTTCATGGAAGAGGAACCCTTCAATGGCACCCCAAAAACCTTGGTGAACTCTTTTGGCCAAAAAGAATAACCACAATATGGTCAAAATACCTAATAATGGACTTGTGAGTGTGGCAGTCATATCCAACCACCATAGACCATTGAACTCCCTCAGGTTAAATAGGGGCATAAAGATGATCTTGTCCACTTCCGCCTCCTCAGTGCATCTTTCAAATGGTGATTATCCAGAGTGTTCTCCCACCATATTTTGCATTCACTCCTAGTTACACTCTCAAATGTGCGATTTTCCCCAGCCACTTGTTCATCTTTCTATACCTTTACCCGAAATTTCTTCTTGCTACAGGAAGTGGCCATACTTGTTTGCACTGCATTTATCTTGTCACTTCCAACTTTATACCGAATTTCATAACTACCCCTGTTAGGGTTGTCGTAACTACGCCTCACCATCCTTGCCAATTTTCTCACCCTTTAGTACTACCCAATTGGCCGTACGAGCCATACAACTCCTCCACTTGCTTTTGGTCTGACGGACCTGGCACCTTTTCTTCAGCCATACGAATGGGTTGCCTCTACAGTACGGTATGTACAGACGTCTGATGCTATTGTTGGACCCTACATTACCACATTCGCTTGCTAGACCCCAAATTCGAAATTTGATTCACTCCAAATTCGTAAATGGTTCAAATTCACTGCAAATTCGACTTTTGACAGACATTCGTTGCAGATTCGATCATCGGTACCCTGGTCAAATTTCAAATGAATTTGACCGACTTTGCAAATGCCCACGCGAGCCCAGAGAGAATTTGGATCGAACTTGGTCGAATTTGGCCTAACATCGTTTTTGTTGACTTTTTGTGAAAGTTTTTTAACTTTTTTCTTGGCAAATTAAACCTAAAAGTGACCCAATACACGCGAAATACACGACACGGCATATATCACGCCAAATACACGGCACAGCATATATCATGCCAAATACACAACATTCTCATTCTATTTTATCGTTTTCTCTCCTCACATGGCACAGGTCTCCTCACACGGCACAGGTTTTATCATTTTGTGGGCATCTAGCAGCAACAGGTCTTCTAGTAGCGACTATGTGGCCTTCTAGTGTTTAATAGAGCCCGTGGGTAGCTACAGATAGGTTTTCTAACTTGTTTATTTAATATTTTGTTTGTTTTTAAAAGTTTTTTTACATGTTTTTTACAAAATCAAATGATTTCCTTCATTTTATTTTATTTTTTCATTTTTGTTTTTTTGGCTTTGTTTGTTGTTTGTCGATTCAAAGAATGGCTGCAAGTATTTCTAGCACCGGAAACTCCCACTTCAAGATAGACAGATGATCTCCACTATGGAAATATGTGGAAATGGTTCAACCAATGGCAGGTGGAGAAGGTTATTTGTGGATTTGCAGCCATTGCAAAGAGGAATATAGTAGCTCTTATAGTAGAGTGAAAGCACATTTGTGCTTTATTTCTCAACAAGGCATTAAATTTTGTATAGGGAAGCCAAGAGTTAATGGGGTGCCACCTAAAACCCTTCTTCCAAACCACATGGTGAACAAATATATTCAAGAACAAAAACAAGCAGACCAAGCAGCTGGAAGGGCACATTCTCATCCTTTGCAAAATGCTAGAAAAAAAACATCATCTATGGCTTCAATTTCTACTCCCAATGAACCACCCGCAGAGGGTCGTCCATCCTTGCATGCTCCTCAAGAACCAGTTGCAAATAAGAGAGCAAGGGGGCCCTTGGAAATATCATTTCAAAATGAAGCTAGAGACATTGTTGAGGAAGACATAGCGAGATGCATTTATGCAAATGGATTGTCATTTAATGTTGTTCGCTCACCCTATTGGCAAAAAATGGTGAGATCAATTAATGAGGCTCCGAAGAGGTTCAAGGGCCTGAGTTATGAGAAGGTGTGCACCACTTTATTGGATAGAGAGGTGATCAATGTAGACTCTAGAGGCTTCCATGCAGCCCATCAAGGATTCATGGATTGAAACAAGTGTGACCATAATATCCGATGGATGGAAAGATGCGAGAAATCGTCCTTTGGTCAATGTTATTGCAGTGTCCACGAGAGGTGCAATGTTTTTGAAGGTTGTGGATTGTGAAGGGGAGGTGAAGGACTGTCCTTTCATTGCAAACATTCTCATCCAAGCCATTGAGCAAGTTGGCCCTCAAAATGTTGTTCAGGTGATAACCGACAATGCCAAGAATTGTAGGGTTGTCGGGTTATTGGTTGAGGAGCGCTTTGAACACATTTTTTGGACACATTGTGTTGTGCACTCAACCTAATGCTGCAAAAAATTGGCACTAAGATTGAGTGGATTAAAAAAATATATGGAGATGCACAAGATATCCAAATGTTCATCACAAACCACCATATGACACAAGCCATATTTAGACAATTCTTGAAATTGGAGCTCTTGAAGGTAAGTTAAATTATTTAAAATTTAAATATGTTTTAGAAATTTAGTCACTTTAGTTTAGTAAACTTTCTATGTTTTTAAATTTTAATTTTAATCTTGATTTTAATTTTTAATTTATTATTGTTTTGATTTTAAAATAGGTTGTCGAGACTTGCTTTGCCTCCAACGCTATTGTTTTGAGACACCTTGTCAAGGTTAAAGAGGCATTGTCTAGAATGGTAATTAGTGCTAATTGGAGCATATGGAGGAAATCTAATAGTGCCAAGGCAACTTCCATTAAGGCAATGATACTAGATGACTCTTGATGGGATCGTGCTAAGTACCTCCTGAGGTTCACTGAGCCTATATTGAGCATGATCCGATACACTGACATGGATAGGCCTTGCTTGGGTGAGGTATATGATGGCATAGACTCCATGATTGAAGATATTAGAAATATGATAAATGAGAGAGCAAGATTCTGAAAAAACGTTCTTCAAGGAACTACAGATAATCATGGTAGAGAGATGGGACAAAATGACTACCTCTTTGCATCTACTTGCCTTTGCATTGAGCCCTAGGTTCTATTGTCAATTGGTCCTCAAGGGTAGTACCACTAGAGTTGCCCCATACAAAGATCTTGAAGTTGCTCAAGGGTACAAGGCAGCCCTTCGAAGACTCTTTCCTGAGCACATACGACCTACAGTGAGGTCTCAATTCATGAGTTTTGCAAGCACCGATGATTGTGGTCTTGACGCTCTTGAAGACAAGAACAATGTTGATGCTCATAAATGGTGGTACTTCCATGGACAAGTGTACTAGCACCTGCAACCTATTGCCATTAAAATTTTATCACAAGTTCTTAACTCTTAAGATTCTAATTTCTAAATTCTTGTTGATGAATATTGAATTTATATTTTAAAAGTTTTTATTCAAAACTCTTAACTCTCTAATTTCAAAATTGTAAATCTTGACAGGTTGCTAGTTCAGTCACTTCATCGCCATTCAAGAGGAACTAGACCACATACTCCATCCACTCAATAAAACGTAATAGACTAAATTCTAGGAAGGCAAATAACTTGGTCTTTGTATATTCAAACTTGAGGCTCACAACACCCAAAGACAATGCTTACAAAAAAGGGGAGGCAAAGCATTAAGATGTTGAATGTAATGATCCTATCTTAGCTATGTATGAGGACTGGGACTACTACCCTAATCTCCCTTAATGATTATGTCCAATGAGTATGAATTAAATAAATAATGGAAGATAAATGAACATCAGGGTAATTTCGGATATATATATATGTCAATAATCTGATAATGTTTGATATGACAACACAATGTATTCAATACATCTTATTTGGAATCTGTAATATCTTATATACCATGGATCCTTTACAATGAAAGATGAATTCTAAGACTAACAATAGATCGATAATGTTATCTCAGATTTTCCATGGGCAAATGCAATAGAAATTTATACCAATGCTATGTTATGGGATAATATTGTTATGCAGACAAGAGTAATTGTTCAGAAACAACCAATGTTGTATTTGGTGTCAATTGATGTTGGCACTTAAATCGACGTCTTGTTCTGATACACTGTCTGAAATGCGCAATTCCTAGATGACGTTGTTTATGTTTGTCTTACGTACTGTTGATGTGAGTTTTGTACCACTACATAACATATAGCAATTGAAATACTTGATACAGCATACCAAACACTCAACCCTCTCTTGAAAAGTATACAAGGATACTCCAAGGTTCCTTACACCTGTGGATACTAACTCAGTTATATAAATGTGATTTGCTGGTAATCACTTCGGCGGGCTTACGTTGTTCATTTGAGGATGTCAAACTTTCGCTATGATGATGATGAGGTAACTTTCTTCTTTTATATCATTTCCAACTTTGCTCATCAAACTAATTTATATCACTTCTAGCTTTGCTCTTCAAACTTTCGAACTTCAACTTCTCAACTTCAACTACTGAACTACTGATTACTTCTACTCCTAAAGATGGAAAGATTGGCAAATGGACGGGGATCAACCTAATGAAGACATACCAGCGGTGTTACCTCCACAGATGCAATGATTCTAAGGAAAGAAGACTAGATTACCACACAAGGCTCCTTGACAAGCCGCCAAGATGCTAGTGGCCTAGTATAAGATCCCCATCAAACATCTACCAATATGACCATGCAATTTACAATCTATCCCTACTCTTACTTTAACTCTTGCTTGAAAATAAAATCTACTTTAACAACTCAATTGAAATGAAATCTATCTCTAACAATTGGAAGTAGAAACCATGCAATAACACCAAGTGTTCTTAATCACCATGCAAGACACAACAATGATAAGAGAAGCAATTTTGGTATTATATTAGCAACAATTTTCTTCAACCCTTTACAAATGAGAGTACATGGCCTTATATAGAGGCTCAAAATTACAATGAGTGGCCAAGATTAAGAGGCAAAACCAACAATCCAGATTGAATCCTAGAAACCCTAATTAGGGTTACCACCTCACCGGCCAGTGAGAAGATGCCACCTCATTAATGGACCAATGAGAAAAAAGAAAAGTGGTAACCAATAAGAAGGCACCAAAATGGTAGCCAATCAAAATCAGACACCTACCCCACCCAAAGAGAAAGGAAAATTTGCCACTTGGGCTTACATCAAATGATCTTCTAATACAATTCTATTCTTTTCTTTCATCTTTTTAGCATAAGTAATGAACTTAGCTAACATGTTGTTGATTTCCTCTATGGGAGGGCAAGGTGTATGCCTCATCCTGCGCTCTGCTATGCTCGCCATGCTCTCTGCTGCCTGCAGTATCTTCTTATTCTCCTCTTCATCATCCTTGGCGAACTCGATCAAGGCCTTGAGAGAGGCAAGGAGGTCCAACTGTTTTTCTCTAATGACAACCTTCCCTAACTCGTCCAATCTTGACCCAAATTCTGTCTCATTACAATCCTCTTCTTTGATGTCCTCAAAATCAAGTGCAATTCCCGCATCGCTCAACATGCTTGAAATGAGAGTGTCGATGCTTGGACTGTGTTGCGCCATTTCATCCTGTATTTCCTCAAGTAATCTCAATCTGTTAGTCATGGTAACATACCAAGACTCCATAATACTCCTTCCTCCTTCGTTAATCAAATTGGCCTTCACCAAGGATCCCTCTGATAGCTCCAAAGCCGCATGTAATCGAGGAATGGCCAAGTCACGAATTGGAAGGAAATCCCTCCACATTCCTTCAAATGCTCTGAATTTGTCCCTGAGAGACACCAACGACCTGAAAGTAGAGATAAAGGTAGGCATGAATCTTCGCCCCTCTTGAATTGTACGACTGATCCAATTTCTAGTTCTTTGTTCTTGGACGGATATTACTTCTTGACTGTTCTCACTGCACTGTGGAAGAGCGGTCGGATGCACCTGTTGGATAGGCTGACTGTCTCTCCAATACTTGTTCTCAAACTCCAACTGTGCATTTCTTTCATTTGCTATTCTCAGCCTCTCCCTTATTGAAGCAAGGCCCTCTTGAACCTCCACACACTCCATATCATCCGTGACTCTACCCATGTTGTGTTCCACTATCTCATAGTCCTGGGCTACAATTTCACCCATTGTCTTGTTAACCTTTGGAACTGCAATTTGAACCCTTCGGTGACCATCACTGCAATCTCTGATTACCTTTGCCACTGTTCCTGCCATCTGTCTCTGTTCGACATCACCTTCCTTTCCCGCTAGCCCTTGCATATCCTCAACTGTCCGGATGGCCATAACCTCACCCCTTGGCATCAGCATCTGTTTTAACCAACGTGGTGCAATGCATTTCCCCACATCTGGATTTGGTTCAGGTAACACACCTTCACCAACGGCCTTGAGCACCTGGTTGCCATCTTCATCTGATGGAGCTTCAATATCAATAGGCCTATCTCCCTCCTCACTAGTGGCTGCCATATCTTTATTAACTTGATTCTCTGAAAGAGGAGAGTACTCCGTACTATAACTATAACCACTTGACTCTGAACTAGAGCTCACATCCACTGCCGCCCCTTGATTTCCTATATCCACCTCCTGGCCCCGAGCCCCAGCCACACTTTCTCTTGATCGCACTGTACTTTGCTTCTTTGTTTGAGGTTCAAGATGTTTCTTATTCTTCTCAACCTCCAAACTCCTCTTATTCTTAACCGCTTGCTGCTGTCTCTGACCACTATTACCACCCTGAGGTCCAACTGACCTTGTAGGAGCCTCCTCCTGTTGCTTCATCTTCTCATAGGTAAGGCGTACCTTCCGACTCTGCAACTGCCCAAGCTTCTTGTTATACCACCACTCAGTATGTAGCTCAACTGTTCTGTTAATTGCCTCTAAAGATGGATCTTGATGATCATTCCAATTTACCGGGTCCAACTCTGCTCCTTCTACTGTATTATAATCTTCTCTTAGCACATCTTCATCCTCTTCCAACTGATCCGGAATATTAAAATTCTTCCATTTGCATGCCCTCATCATGTCCACTGATAACCTCGAGAAAGCCAGCTTCCTCACATGAAAGTCATCCTGTGCATTGGCCCAAAAATCCTCCAAAGTAGGGATATGCCTGAATGTTTCTCCTCGAGCCATCTTGATTAGACCCTGGGGATCGAATCCTTGTCTTGCCTTATACCAAGCCAAGTGATATTGTTCTAATTCCTCTCCTGCAGCTGCAAAGGCGGTAGAATTGGGACAACTCTCATTGCCTATCATGAGAGAGAAGGTAACCCCTGGTTCACCCCTCTGTTTCATCATTTTGTCATACTGCTCAAGTTGCCTAGCCAACTCCAACAAAACTATCCTATCAGGCGGGTACCTTGGAAGTCTCTTGGGACAAGTTGTACACCCAGCCACTCGAATATAAGTGAATTGAGGAAACTGAATGAACCAACTCCCAAACTTCTTGACTTTTGCTTCTGCTTCTGGTGAGAGCCTCCTGGCAGGTGCTCCTTGCAGTATCCTTACCATCCTCATGGCGAAGGCATCATAAAATATCTTGTAATCCTTGGTGTTGTGCAAATGAAGCTGTGGGTAGCACTCATGCACCAAATACTGTCCGGGTCCATTGCCAACTATCCCTCTAGCCTTAAGTCCAGGATGCTCATATAATCTTGCGATCAAATAAAAGAGGTAGGACCCCATGTGGAACCGCTTCTGAATCTGCGCCGTCCTGAGCTGCAACTCCAAATTTTCACTTACGATTTTTGCCCAATCAAACCTTTCCTTTCCCTTCTCAATGCCTTCAATAAAATAGTACATCCAAGTCTCAAAATGCACACCCTGGGCAGAGCCCATGATTCGATTGAGGAGGACGATGAGGTCTCCATATTCTGACTTAAAATCTGACCTGGTGAGTTTTGATGCCTTGGTAACTCCCTTCTTTCCTTCATGTAACCAATTTTGCTTGAGTAAAGCAAAGTAGGTATCTTGACTATCCTGAAAGAACCTGCTTGCTTGATTCATCAAAACTACAATCATTCCTTTCTGTTGGGGTATACCGAATGTCTCCTCAATCACTTGATTCCCAATGTTAGCCAACATTCTTTTACCCTCATCAAAGACGATAGACTTGGATGCAATATCCAATCGGGAAGCACACTCCATGATTAGTTCTGGACAAGGCAAGGTAGGAGGGAAAGCGGCGGCCTGCACAATTCCAGACTTGCATACCTTCCTTGCCATAGGGGATTGGCCTCTCCTCAACCTATCCCTCAATTGCGTCATGTCAATGGTACCGATGTTAGTGTCTCGGACTCGTTTAAGTTTCGAGAAGAAGATGGTCTTGGGCATCATATCTTCCTTGTCAACTATTTTGGTATTAGTCCCCATTGGATTCTTGCTTGTACTAGCATCCGCTATGGAGTGATTCATAGCAAGCAAGAAAGGGGAAAAATCCAATCACGACAATCGAGAAATCTGCTTAATGAACCAATCTTACAATCTCTCAACAAAACTTGTCTCCGTCACCCAAACAATCGTGTGACCAAAAGACAAAACAACTAAGGAAAATAGATTAAAAGACCAAATTACACTCCTGAATTCTGATCTGAGATCCCTTTGAGAATTATCCAGGCCACAACACTTTGCTCCTAATCAAATCACCCCTAACAAATTTGGACCTCAAATCCTCGGAATAAATACAACTTCATCACTCAATTCTGAAATCATCTCACCAATTCACCACCTTTTTACTCCACAAAATTCACTATCTGATGCCTTACATCAGATCAGGTCTGCCGTCCTCCAAGGTCTGCTCTTGGTATGAATTCGGGTCTGCTATACAAGGCTAGTTTCGGGCCTCTACAGGCCTGCCTGTTACTAATTTCGCCTCTCAAATGACAAGGACCTGCTCCTATCAAATTCGGGTCTGCTATACAAAATTGCCTCCAAACAGGCTGCCACTAACTCGGGCCTGCTGCCCTGGATGCCGTGACCTGCTCTTGAACTCGCACCTGCCTTGGAATCTCGCTGCCTCTGCTCCTTGCCTAATGAATTCGCTGGCTGTGGAGGATGAAGTGTGATGAGGAGAGGAATGAAATGAAATCGGTCTTCCTTTATAGCCGCTGCCCTTGCTCATTTCCAAGGCCGACCCTACACCAAAAACAATAGAAATATTAAATGCGAATGGAAAATAAGGGACGACCTGCCCTTAATTTATTTAATTTTCAACTTTTTGAAATTGCAATCATTTAATGCCCTCTAAAAATGCCGAAATGGAGGCCGACCCTGCAGCTTTCAATACAATTTTTCGATTTTGTAGCATGAAAACATTTAAATATTAATTCGAAAATGACAAGGCATGGCCAAAAATAGGTCCAAGCATTAGATTTTTTCTTTATTTTTCCTTGACACAACATTCAATGCACATTGAAATGATCAACAAGTATCCAATAAAAAATTTCAAAATTTCATGGCAACACATGGATTTCGAAAATTCAACAATTCGTTCCAGATTTTCTTGTATTTCGAAAATATCATTCATTGTTCAAACAAAATTTGAGATTGGCCACAACAAATAATAAATTGAATTGCCATTCACACTTTAAGAATTTGAAATATCGTTATTTAAATAAGGATTTCGAATTTATCATTAAATCAACCAATAGTGTTAAGAATCATTATAACGGCAATTCAAAGTAGATTGGCCAATCAAAATTTGCAATCCATTCATCATGAAACCAAAATTTGCAAGGAAAATTTGGAACTTGCAAGCCCCAAGATCATTTCGAAAGTCATCAGGATTTGGCATTTAAATTCAAATCAACAAATCTCCTCAAAGAAATAGAATCGAAATCCAATTCACTACAATTGCCAAAATGCCAAAAATTTTGAAGGCCACAAATCATTTTCAAATAACCAAATAAATCTCAACTCCATTTTTTCCATTTCAAGATATCATTAAAAATTTTCAATTCAAAATCATCACATCATCAAGACCTTAAATTTAAACCAATACCAAAATTTTCGATCTAAAACCAAACGCATTTCCAAACACATCACACTGCACCCACTGAACTTGCCAGGCAATCAAAATCAAGAGGACTGGGCAAGGCCGAAACGTCTAAGTCTGGAAGGGTCGAAAAAAATTAGGGGGGTCCCCATGGATGGGGCGATGTTGTAAAAAAAACCTCACAACACGTACATGCTCCAGTACACCGATTAACCTGTTGGCTCTAAGCAGAGTATACCCGATATGATCCCAAGGAGACAATGTTGTGTATTCGATGCCCCATATGACTAAATGTGACAATGCTCTTATATCGTACACTGAGAAGAGATTAAGACATGTACCAAGTCCTTTGGTAATCACTTGTTTTCATTAATCGCATCCTTTCATTAATCACACCCTTTCGTTATGTACCGATTATATCCTTATGCGACCATTGGGAGTCCTTTGGTCGTGCCAGTCCCTATCGTCGTTCATCCTTTTTATTAAAAACACCTCCGTCGAGTCTTACATCCACGTTAACAGGGATGAGACAAGGTATTGTCCATGTGGACGTATTCTTTGACTCTCGTAAATCCAATTATAGTCGTCGATATAAGGAATGAGCAGCTGTGTTAATTTATGTAGAGTCTAGTCGATAGACAATGAATTGTTATCGTGGGTACTGATTTGCATCTTAGCCGCTTTATTAGTTTGACTATTATTAATTGATTTATATTATATTTATATTCTCATTATTATATTTTATATATTGCTATTATTATCTCTATACTATATCATTATTTCAACAATATATTATTATATTTATATTAAAATAATATTTTAATATATTATTTTTTATTTATTAAATTCTATTATTATTAATATCATATTTTTACACAGGGATATCACATACATCATGAATTCATTTATGTAAACCCATATATGCAATTTTTACATCATGTATACCTTTTTATTATTTTATATTGATCAATTATATATTGATTAATAATATTATATTGACATATTATTGGTATACTTATTAATATAATACTATTGCTTAGCATCAATATTAATGATTAATATCATATTTAATAATTACCAATATTAATTAAGACTATATTAATTAGTATGTATTTAGGAATATATTTGTATTCTATACACCAATTAGGGCTCGTGACATTGAACCAGAGCATGCAGAGTTGGAAGCCCAATTTGATGCACTTGCAATTGATGATGGTGATCACAAGCTACATAGTGATGTTGAGGCTGAT
Organism: Chamaecyparis obtusa; assembly: GCA_027943335.1. Lineage (NCBI taxonomy): Eukaryota > Viridiplantae > Streptophyta > Pinopsida > Cupressales > Cupressaceae > Chamaecyparis > Chamaecyparis obtusa. The sequence continues at coordinate 138,646 of BSBK01001097.1, forward strand.
CCTGAGGCTAGGCCTGAGGCTACTAGTACTGATGCTAGTGGCACTTTTTGTGCTTCTAATTTGCAACAACAGAATGATGATCATTTGTTTAATGGTTTTTTATGATATTTGATCAATGATGACTGATTATAATTATAAACCAAGTTGCCAATTCGGGTGCGGATTCAAATGCGGATGCAAGAATTAGGGACGCAAATGCGTGAAATTTTTTTTTAGGGGATGCGGATGCGTGTGTGCATATATATATATATATATATATATATATATATATGCAAAGAAATGCAAAAAATATACAAAAATAAATCATTTGATAGTATGAATACTGATACTTCACCATTGGTCAAGATTCAAGATATTTCATATTTGATAGTTCAACTTAAAACTTCATAGACACAAACATTCAAATTGAAAGAAGTTCAATAACCAATTACTCACGTTCAAGATTCCAATGCAACTTGAACTACAAAATCAAAACTTAGTTCATGATTCAATGTTCATCAATCAAAAGTCAAGACTCAAGATTCACTAATCAGATTCAGAATCACAAGGATTCTCAAGAAAATCCACATTCTCATCATCTCCAACTACTGCAAGTTCAAGATCATTTGAACCAAAAATGGTTCCACTTGTGGTAGATGCACCATGTGTCATGGTATCATCACCATCATCTATGATTGTAGTAAGATCATGAAGCGTTGCATCCAAGTTTGCACACTCAGGGACTACATCCCAAAGCTTGGTTAACCCTTGTATTGACTCTCCTTACGTGACAAAAGACGCAAGTTGATATGAATGTAAACCAAGTCCTCAACTTTCTTTGAGCCCAACCAGTTGCGCTTCACTGAATGGATATAGGAGGATGTACTCCAATTCCATTCAGCAGCAGAAGAACTTAAAACCTTGATAGTGTTCACAAAATTAAACATACAAATGAAAAACAAATTAAAGAATGTTAAACACTAAATTGTAGAATACAAGTGGTAAACAAAAAACAAAAAAACTTGTGAGAGGATCTTGATTGTAAGAGCTTGTAGATGCTTATATGGTTGACCATACATGTACCACCATGTGATAGCTCCCATTTTATATTGGTCCTTTATTGCAAATGGAGACATTTTTAAACCCGAAGCAAATAAGTCAAATTCTAGCCTCACCGTTTCATGCATTTCATCATCTGGGAAGAGTCTTGTAAAAGTTTTGTAGCACCCATTAGCAACTTCTTCATCCGCATCTGGTGCAACTCTATTTGGCATACCAAGTACTTTCTCACTATAGTACCTCAGAGATAAGGCATATGCAAGGAGGTGCAATGGGGTAGTCATCTTCTCCCAACGATGATGAATAATTGATTCCACCTTATTGCATAAGGCTTCACATTTTGTGAGGTTATTCTCATGTTGTTGTATGGAAACGTTTACCTTCTCAACCATGGTGTCCATGCCATCATACACATCCCCCAAGCAAGGTGTATTTGTATCGGCAAAGCGGAGCATAGTCATGATAGACTCGATGAAATCCAATACAAATTGCACACGAGCCCACCAACTGTCATTTTAAGACCAAAGCCTTGACCTTTTGGGCTCTTTCTAAATTTCAAGCCTTCCATATACCCCACTGGTTAGAAATAACCATTTGGCTTATTGCCACTTCATCTTGACAAGTCGTCTCATAACAATAGTATGAGATGCAAAACGGGTCTCAACAATTAAGAAAGTTAAAAATATGTCAATAAATATTAAGCAAAGACAAAGTTATATACTATTTGATAATTGAACATGTACATAAAATTTATTCAAATTAAATAAATAAATAAAATTTACTAATTACAATTTACCTTCAGCAGCTCCAATTTGGAAAATGATCTAAATATGGATTGTGACATGTGGTGGTTCATCACAAACATTTGTACCTCCTCCCCCTCTTGGTAAATTTGCTTCACCCAATTTATTTGAGTGCCAATTTGTTGCATGACCAAGTTAAGGGAGTGTACAGTGCATGGTGTCCAAAAAATATGGTCATACCAACCCTCAATCAAAGCACATGCACCCCCTACAATTTTTGGCATTGTCTATAACCGTCTAGACCACATTCTCACTACTTGCCATCTCTATGGCCTCAATGAGAATTCTAGAAATGAACTATGAATCCTTCACCTACCCTTCACAATCAACAGCCCTCAAAAACATTGTCCCTTTGGGGGACATTGCAATCACATTAATCAATGGCCGGTTTTTCATATCTTTCCATCCATCAAACACAGTAGTTATACTTGAAGTTTTCCAAGAATTTTTAATTGGTTGAAGAGCATTCTCTATAGAAGTCCTCTCTTTTTGCAATAAAGTGGTACGCACCTTTTCATACCCGGGACTTACATAATCAGTTGGTGCTTTATTGATGGCTTGCACCATTTACTTCCAATATGGTGATCTTACCAAGTAGAAAGCAAGACTATTAGCATAGAGGCAACATGCAATGGCTTCATTAGCAAGCTCTCTCGCCTCCATTTTAAACGCGGTGTCCAATGGGCCTCTTTTCCAGGCGGTAATTTCTACTTCTTCCTCCTCTTCTGGTACAGGTACTTGCAAGAATGGATGTTTGGAGGATACAATTGGTTTAGTGGGTAATTGCATTTTGTTCTTTCTGGATGGAGGTTGATAAAAAAAAAATTGATCTTTTAACCAAATTATCAACAGCTTCTTGTTCTTTTACAAATGAAGTTATTTGAGCATTAGACATCCCCTTCCCACATGTGCCTTTGCACATTGCAAATCCTTTACCAACAGGACCCATAAAATGAAGTTTGACCCGGAAATATGAGCTATTGAATGGTTTGCCTTTGTTGCTTTGACAATAATTACATTTCCAAAGCTATGAGCCACCTCCTGAAACCTATGATACTTTTGTGGTATGTCTCCATAAAGGAGATCCTACATCAATTTTGAAATTATCAGCTCCTTGCTCTCCCACTGAACTTTGACTACCGGTGGCGGCCATTCTTGCACAATACAATCTAATTTCTTATTCCTTATTTCTTTTTTTTTGTAAATGAAAAAAACTTTAACAATTTCTTCACAAACTAGAAAAAATTCATCAAAATCTCAAAAAAAATCATTAAAGGACTCGAGAATGGGATCAAATGCTTACCTTAGATGCTTAAAACTCCTTTGTGGAAGCTATCTCTTGCCCTACGAACGATCCTCTTCGAAAATAATCACCTTGCCTTCAAAATGCCAAAATGGAGACCAAATGAGAAGAGAGTCTAGCTACAAACAAAATGAGATGAAGAATGGTTGAATGGCCTCTTTTAGGGCCGTTTTAGCGTTTAGGAGCAAAAAATAGATTTAAAAATGGTTATTAGCACATTTTTTTAAACAAGTTAAGTGGCAAAAAAGTGAAAAGGGGCATTTTTCAGGGCGTATGCCCACGGAGGTGTCCGAAAGCGCCAAGATGCCCTGTGGGTGCCGCCCAGAAGCCACCACAGGGACCCGGATGAGCATCCACTCGCATCTGGGTGCTTGTGGTGGCTTCTGAGCGGCACGCACTGGGCATCTGCCTCCGGATCCACCTCCACAGACATCGGCTTTCATATCCAGCATGTCTGTGGACACATCGTCTTCTTAGATTATAAATGTTGACATTATTGTTTTTGAACTGAAACATTGATATGGTGGTGTATTTTGGCATTTTGTAATGTCATTTGAACTAAAACGTTAACATGTGGTGTATTTTGCTAAGTTGCTTTAATATTAGGCTTTAGCATATGTTAGCCAAAACATCAGGTCTTTGTAGGTCCAAGCAAACACATCCTTATATTCTGTAAAAATTTTGAAAGCTGTCGTTTTCAATACGGGGCTCCAATCGTCTCCCATGAGGATGGTTTTGGGATTTTGTTCATCTCCGAGGTTTATTGTCTTCAACTTTGCTTCCTTATACTGGATTGGTTCGTCCTTCGAAAACTCGTGGGCGGGGATTTCTCTCATCGGGGCTTCCCCTTCTCTGTATTCCGGAGGGAACTCATTCCGGTTTTCTTCGATCTCGAGTATGTTGCAGGACGGTGGAAATAATTCATAATCGCGCATTTGCCAGTGGAATAAACCATCCATCGAACTTGTATCATCCTCTATTTCCAGTATCCCTTCGTCATTAGGTTCCATGTTTCCTTCCTCTTCGTCTATCTCGTCGTCTGACTCCGAATCGAGTGCCATTTCCTCTCCGACCATCTGCATGGTGAGGTCCACCACAAACTTCCTTCCCCCCTTTTCAAATGCCAGGGTGTTTCTTTTCCAATTGTGATTGGCTCTGGCAATCACCAGCCACCCCCTTCCTAGGATGGCGTCATACCCCTTCTGCTTGAGAGGGATTACAACGAAGTCGAGGATGAACGGTTGGGTTCCGATAGTTACATGTTGTGCCATCAGCGTGCCAAGGGGCTTGATGCCGTGCTGGTCAGCCCCTAGTAGATTGAAGGTCGGCGGCCACAGCGTTGGTTTCCCCAAGCTCTTCCAGGTTTCTTCCGGTAGGACATTCACCCCAGACCCACCATCAACAATTGTGTTCGTGAGGATGGTACCCAAGATACCCATCTCCACTACTGCAAGGTTCCGCCCATTATTTGATTGATAGTGTCATGGGGTCGGCTACAGAGCCGCCGGGGATCTCCGTTCGTTCAACCGTGCTTGCTAGAACGTTATGGCCTAGAAATAGGGCCGTTTTGAGATGCGGCATTGTTTCCAATAGGTCCTTGACCTTTACTAGTACCTCCAGTTGCATTATCTGCCGTAAGATATTTTGTTCGGCCAATGCTCGGTGAGAAGTGCCGGTGTCCGTAGGCTCCCTTCGGTCCTGCATACCTTTCTCAATCTCGGCTTTTGCTTCAAGTACCCTCTGTTTCTCCGTCGGAGGATGTGGGTACGTGGCCTTTTTGGTCTATGCTCGAGTAACTACTAGGACCTTCTCGGTGCCCCCGCATTCCATGTCTAGGATATTGCAGCCAGGCTTCGGGCAGTTAGTGTCTTCATGGTCTCCCGGTCTGCACCACCGACACAGCTTCTGTGGAGTTGTGGCCTCGTTCTGACAGTCACGGGCATAATGTCCCCATTGATTACAACTTCTGCACTGTATCATGGGTCTCCCCTTCGCATCATACTGGACCCGTGGCTTGTTCTCATTGTTGCCTCGACCTCCCCGGTGGTTGTTTTTGTACCCGTCGGATGATACGTTGTTTTGTTGTCCGCCGGTTCCGGACGTGGAGGATTGCTCTTGAGTGTAGAGCACTTGTTGATTTCTTGCCCTTAGGTTGTAGGGACATTCTTTAGTGGAATGTCCCGCAATTTGGCAGATATCGCAAAAGGCTTTCTTGGGGCAAGAACCTTTTGTGTGGCCCGCTTCTTTGCAGTCCGTGCACCACACGGTGTCTTCCTCTGTCTTACTTGAGCTCCCCTTGGTGGCCTTCAATTCTTTCATCATTCGTTCCAGATCTTTTTGTAGGGCCAACACTTTCTTACTAGATTCACCCTCGCTGCTTTCCGTCTCCGATTCATCATCCGAAGACTTAGTCTTTCTGGAGGTCTTACACTCGCTTTCCAAGTCCATTGCACGGTTGTACGCAATACTGTATGACATAGGTGGGACAATTTTCATTTTCTTCCGAAGGGAAGCTTTTAGGCCCTCTACGAACCACCTCTTCTTGAGTTCGTCTGCTAGGGCGGACTCCATCCTCCCGATAAGTTCCTTCAGTTGCCGTCCGTAGGCATGGACAAACTCACTCTTCGTTTGCTTGGTATTGTAAATTTCCACTAGAATCTCATTGTCATCCCTTAACAATTGAAATTCTATCTGGAATGTTTTTTTCACAATGTCCCACGTCGTCATATTAGTTTTGTCGACATCTGAATACCAGTCAATGGCTCCCTCCCTTAATGTTGCAGGGAATTGGCGGATCCATTCGTCTTGGTCGATAACCCCGTTGGCAGCCCATATGGTCTCATAGGTTCGGCAATGCCGGACTGGATCCTCCTTTGCTTGGCCTGTAAACTTAGGTAATTTTTGTTTACTCACTGCCATAGTTGTCCGCGGTGGATTCGGTGCTCCAGCACCTCCTGTGCCAGCACTTGTGCCTGCACTTCCTTGGGTACTATGCGTATTGTGGGTTGGCGGTACTTGTCCTTGTGGTAGTTGCGTAACTGATGGAACCGTACTGTGTGGGGTTCTTGGTTCCAATGGAGGGTTTGCCGCGTTCGTGACGCCTTCAGCAGTGCCGTCCTCCCCGCCGGTTTGGTTCTCCACACCTGGTGTACGGCTTAGACCCTCTTCAAACGGATCTCTCTCTCCCTAGAGGAAGAATCTTCTCAACCGCATCTCCTCGAGTAATTCCTCCCTACTCCGCACTCTCCGCTGTTCCGGCGAAGTGAACTCCTCGGCCTGTGCACCCTCCGTACCGCTTCCGAGGTTCCCTTTAGGCAACCCTCTGACAAGCTGGTCTTTGGCAAGTTGCCTTAGCCTATACCGACGTTCACGTTGCTGTGCGGAGATCACTGTTACTTTCTTATTTCTATCCTTATTTAACGTATTGGGCATCAAGACTGAACAAAAAACATTGCCTTTCAATCAAAAGAACACTTATTTTTTATTTATTCATGTTGATTTACAACATTTCCAATTGCATTACAATCGCATTACAATTGGTTGTGTTCCTTTCCCCTTCCGTTCATACTTCAAAGACCCCAACCTTTGCCATCGCCTTCTTCCTGACGGCGGCGGAGGTGCTCCCGAGCATGGAATGCGCAAAGGATTTCTTGCCGGTGTTCCTCGCGATCAATTTCTTCCTGCCGAACGCGTCGTGCTAGTGCTGCCTGTGCCAGCAACCGTGGGAGTTGGTTCAACAGTCGATTGGCTGCTGGATTAGCCCCAATCACGTCCCACACTGCGCCTGCAAGGATGTCTTGGTTTGTTGCCTCCCTTCGGACGTAAGTTTCAAGAGCTACTTGGAATAAAATTCAGAATTCCCGTGCCTGATTATCCTCTCCTTCGTACAACTCAGTACGAGCATCATCTGCTTCTGGGTTTATCTCACCAATGGGTAAGCCCATTATGCCTACTCGTCATCCAGGTATGTCTAGGCAATGGCGCCAGATGCAATTTACACCAGGCCAGTTAGTCTTAAAGTACAACGGGCGAAACGAAATCAAGCCTGGGAAATTTAAAGTGAAATGGATAGGCCCTTGCAAGGTCCGAGAGGTGGCCGCGAACGGGTCCGTGAAGTTGTGGACCCTCAATGGACGGGAAATACCTGACACGGCGAACGGCTCGAAATTAAAGGTGTATCATGAGAGACCGACGACGTCGCGCGGATCAAATACTTAGAAAAAATAAAAAATAAAAATAAAAATAAAATTTAAAAATTTAAGGTGTTCCGGCGGTGATACCACCGAATAGTGGCACCACCTGACAGTGGGACCACCGAACGGTAGCACCACCTAACGATGGGACCACCGAACGATGGAACCACCGTCACTTAAACCCCTCAGTCGCATCCAAAGGAAAACACAACACGGAGAAAACAGCGGACGGAGCGAACGGAGGAGAACCGCACGGGTAAAGATACAAAGCACGGTGAAACAGCAGTTTGTGGTGATAGCGAAGTTGAAAAGAAATCGACAAAGGATCGTGACAGACTACTATTCTACCATCAGGAGTGAAGGTTGCGGGGCAGCATCAAGCAAGTGGAAGCAGCGGAAAGAAACCCAAGTATATAGAGGAAAAGGAGAAAGATAGTGTCACCTATCAGACGGTAGCATTCAAGGGACTTAATAGATTAGAATGCAGAAAATGGTGGAAGGAGACTCTAGAAGATGATGAGGTAAAGAAATTTTTACAACAGGCGGGTGTTCATTGGGCTATCCAAATGCTCTTGTTTCCTATGCGTAATTTGGAGAACACCTTGAGGATAATGATCCAGTGTTTCGACAGACAGACGAGGAAAAGTACATTCATGTATCGAAAACACATGCTTACAGTTTCCTATAGCCCGGAGGACTTCACACGAGTCTTTGGTATCCCAGGATGTAATGGACAGAAGGTGGATACCACAAAGCAAAAAAGGTCTGCAGAGAGGAAAGAGTTTTGGATAAAGCGTGTCTGTCGTTGGCTCACTCCAGCAGAATTGGAAAAAGTGGTAAACGCGACCAAAGCGTGAGGGCTGAGGAAGGAGTACGTAGTAGAGGGTGCTTGGCGTTGCATTCTTGATGTCCTCAAGAGCAGGCTGACTGGTTCGAGCCGTGCATCCGACATTGATCTCCCACAGATCGTCTACATGCAGGGGTTGATGAATGGTGTGGTCTATGACTGGGCTTCGGTGTTGGCGGAAAGGATGTGGGAATTCATGACGCTGCAACACCGCACTTTTTACATGCCCCATTATGCCATTGGACTATTTTTTGAGGCTGCACTGAGACAAATGCCCGCGGACGAGTTGGAGCTCAAGCCGCAAGGCAAGCTCACGGGAGGAGCTCCGCCGGTGTTCTACTGGCGGTATTTGGATACAGGAAGTGCAATCAGCGGACAGAAACGAAGGCGGCAAATGGTGGTAGAGTCCGACCAAGAGGACATTGATAGTGGCCGGGAAGCCAGTGAAGAATCTTCCGATGCAGACTCAAGCGAAGAGGACACAGTACGGTTTGCACCACCAGTGTTATCTCCCTCGGCCCACTTAACTTCGGCACCATTAGTGAGTTCTACAGTTCCTCTAGTTGAGCTACCACCTGTGGAAGCAGCCACAGACATTCTAGGGGAAGGAGATCCTGAACCTCCGCCGGAGGTAGCAATAGCAGCAAAAGCGGAAGAATGCGGAGGTACTCATGACATTGGAGAGGGCCAGGTCCAGATGGAAGTGATAGGGTCGGATGCTGTAGTGACTGTGGATGCGGCACTCTTGCAGGATCCCTCACCACCTCAGGACCCTGTGCAAGTGGGAGCTATGTGTTCTTGGATTAGCCGGCGGTTTCAGTTAGTCCCGTCTCCACCACCAGTAGTAGTCCTCTCTCCTCCACGGGAGGACCCACAGGAGGTTGTTGGTATGGAGTCTGCAGATGTCCGAGTGGCAACAGATGATCTTCCTCTTGTCTCTGAGGACGGGGTTGTGACAGGGGGTGAGGTGGCCAGGAAGGCACCTCGTGGAATTGAATTGGCGCGCCCAACAACCCTTACTGGTCCTGAGGCATTGGAAGGGGAAGATGTAGAGACCTATTTGGCAGATATGGTCACTCGAGGACGTCAGTTGGTGGTTGTAGCAGAGTCCCGAGCTGTGGCGGCTATCATTGAGGATTTGAGACGTCTCCTAACCTTTGCCCGAGTAGGCTGTGGTGCAGCATTTGCCGCTTGTTTTGAGCAAAGGTTATGGCCTGATGGAGAGACTGCTGAGATGTTGGCTGCCTGGGCGGTTCCTATGCCAGTCATTGAGAGTGAGGCAGCATCTCTGGTTCGAGAGTTGGAGCAAACATTCAGGGAGGGGTACTACGCATTGAGGCGATCTGAGTATGTCTTGTCTGATCGTGAGACTGCATTGGTGACCGCGTAGAGAGCTCAGGAGGAGCTAGGCACCAAGTTGGAGGCAGTAGAGAGAGACTTACTCCAACGTACCCAGGAGTTGATGGCTGAACAGGTAGCACGAGCGGCTCTGGAGCAACGGTTGGTAGCAGCACAGGCAGAGAATGAGGCAAAGGAGAAGGAATTGTTGGAGGCTGCCATGATGATTAAGTCTACCTTGGAGTTACAAATGGTAGCTGAAGCACAGTTGCAAACTCAGACCACACGGGTCTATGAGCTTCGGGCTCAATTGGGATCGTCCACCACACCAGTTCCTCCAGCGGAGCAGCATGCTTCCTCATCAAGGACGCTTCCTCTGCCCCACTTTACTTGTCAGTCTTAGCATTAGTAGTTCATCATTCCTATTTTGTTGTTCTATCCCGGACATTTTGTTGTCGTCCGGAGACGACTTTTCTTAAGGGGGGGATGATGTTAGCCGTCAAGTTGTGTCACCGTCGGATGCCGACGGAGGTAAAATTGTGTTACCGTCGGGTGTTAGCCGCCGACGGAGGTAAGTTGAGTTACCGTCAGATGTCAGTCGCCGACGGAGGTTAGTTAGTTGCCGACGGTTGAGAAGGGTGATGACATTTGGTTGCACCGCTTCGGATTGTATATGTATATGGGTGGTCCCACAATAGTGTGTCCCACTTTTTGGCCAACTTTGACATAGAGATCAACATTCTGAGAAAAAACTTCACTTTCGAACACCTGTTGCTGCAAAACAATTATGAATTTGGAGATGATGTAGAGTCTTTTAGAAATTTATTTCTAGTTTATCAATATATTTTTCCAAAAACAATTAAAATTCATTTTTCTTCTCCTTCGAAAAGTGGATTGTGTGAAAAACTGTGTTTTTAAGGAGTTACTATCACTTGGATCAACATAATTTTTTTTTAAAATATGATAACAATGTAATTCTTTTGAGATTATATTTGTAACTTCAATATCTAATTGATGCAATTGGTTTCATTCATGTTGGGTCAATATTTCATAGTTTATTAAGTTCTAAAGTGACAGTAACTATAATTTAGACATAAGGTCACTTGGATCGCTCTAACTTGATCTGTGTATATTGAAATTCATTTTTTCTTTTTTATATAGAAAGGTAACACAAATACTCTTTTCCTACATATTTTTCATAAAAAAAATTTGTAATTTACTATTTTTCCCAATGTATTGAAGAGACGGGATGTTGAATGATCAAACAACCTATGTTTAGTTAAAGTAATATTTAAAAGTGATAATGAAATCAATATGTATTAAAATTATATTCATTAGAAAGCTTGTTCCAAATAGAATCATACTAAATAGATATGTTTTTCAAATGGATTCATTTGATCTACCAAAACATAAAGTCGAAGTGATTTTTTGTCAGCATTTTAATAGGTGCGAAGGAGACTTCATTGTAGGTATGAATGAGGAGTATAGATGTTATATCAATATTTTTTTTAATCTAAGAGGCTTTGAGCTAACCATTTGTAATTAATTTCTTCGAATGGAACCTCTCAAGGCTTAAATCATCATATTTTATTAAAAATGTGTTATTTCAGCAAAAATCAGCATGTCTAAAAAAGTGGGACACACTATTGTGGGACCACCCATATTGTACTTGCTCATTGGAAGCATCACTGTTATTGTCACCTTTGCGAATGATTAATAAAAGTCTGATATTATCTGGTCTAATTCTATCTTGCTAAGTTACATTCTGTATCATGTCTGTGTATCTATAAACGAGTACTTAGTAGGCAAAACAGCATAGTGGTGTACGAACTTATTTGTTGCAGCATATATATATATATATATATATATTTTTTAAAAATCATGTACGAACGAACCCAAAACGAATCTGAACCCAACCCAAAAAAAAATTTTGACGAATTTTGAACCCTCATCCATACCAAAATCCGAACCGGCAACTTAGGTTGGACCATGTGTACAGATAGTGTAGAGTTTGTTCTGAATGTTATCGTACTAGTCATACGTGTATGAAGGATGTGGTTGGTCGTACGTGTGTCGATTGTACAGGCTTTTGGATGTTGCACTGTACAGGCTCTTGGATGTTGCACCGTACAGGCCCCTAGATGTTGCACCGTGCAATTGTCTTCCATGTGATTTCCTCTCGTACAGATTCTCTTCCCTTCAAGTGTTGTCGTACGGTCGAGTTTTGTTTGCACCATACAGATGAATGTTGCTACCACCTGTCTCATGCGGTGTAATGAATTGTCTACTTTTGTACGGAGTACCGTACTATGTAATGAATTGTCTACTTTTGTACGGAGTACCGTACTATGTAATGAATTGTCTACTTTTGTACGGAGTACCGTACTATGTAATGAATTGTTTGCTTTTGTACAATCATGGATGCATGCTACCGTATGGTGAATGCATGTTGTCGTACAATGGTGTAGGGGGTGGCCACCTACGAATTAAGCTCCTTTTGAGTTTTTCCTCTGTTTCTCGCTTCCTTTGTCATGTTTCTTTTTCTTGCACAATAATTTGGTATTCAACCAATTTATGGGGTCTTCCAAGCATTAGGTTTTAAATAGAGCACCTTTTCTTTATAAGGAAAATCATTTTTTTTAATTTTAAAAGGCATCGCTTTTCAATTTCTCTCACTTTTACTTTTATTTCCTTTGTTTCATTTGTAACTTTTTCCCACATTAGCTTTTTAACCATTATTTCTTTTCTTTTTTATTTTTCCATTTCTTTTATTTTTCATCTTTTTCTTTTAGACTTTTAATTTTTCAAATCTCCTAATTTTTAATATTTTACAAGATAGTGTACCTCTTAATTTTCCTTGCTTTTGTGGTCATTTGCCTCCTTGTTCCGCCTTTGTACGCTTCCCTTTGAGTTTTTTAAAGTGTTTTTCCTTCAATTTTATCGCATTTTGCCTCTTCCCTCTGTTGTTCCAACATTTTGCTTCTTACAGAGTTCCTTGTTTTCTTTACTTAGTCTCATTTTTATCCCTTTTTCCTCACTATTGCGAACCTTGACCTTTGATGCATACTGCCACATGCAAGTCCCTAGAGGCATTTTGTAACACTCGTTATCACAGCAAGTCCCCAAATATTCGAGATCAAATATTTTGTTAACTAAGGGTGCCAATCCCACCCCCTTATAACTCTCATCCACATATCGGCCTTCGTACTTTGGGTACCATACCACTTCGTCTCTATTCACAGTCGGGGGCTCGCCCAGATTCAATATTACTTTCCACAATGCGTTCGAGGTGGGCCAGTACAGGACTTCCTTTCCTTCGGCAACTCACTTTTGGATGACGTAGTCAATGTACCCATCCCCTTCTGCGATGAAGAAATCATCCATTTTTATCACCATTTTTAAGTATGGTCCAAGGGTGGCACCATACTCTTCCAGGTCTTCTTCACGAACTTCTCCCTTGGCTTCTCGTTCCATCTTGCGTTTCTCTTCCAGTAGCGCTTCTTTGTTCATAGGGTGCCTTCCACCTCCACTATCCATTTATCCTCACCCACAATGTTGGTGGTCCGAACAGTGCATTTGTGAGATGCTTATTCACTCAGAGAACTACAATCCCTTCCACATGCTTTCTTGCCAATTGTTCTTCTAGCGCCATAATTGGTTTGGCCCAATCCAAGACTAACTTGTATGGCTCTTTGGTGATGACTGGATCCTCTTCGATCTCCTTACTACGACCGATTATCCAATCTCCCTTAGTTGTGTATCCCAACATATCGATTGCTATTTTCAGTCTTTCCCTTTCTTTAAAGATCTAGTTTTGGCCCATTTACTATATCTCTAATAGGATTGTCATCCAATGTTGATAGTTTAATTGCACCATTTAATCCCACTTCTTTGACTTTATAGGGTCCCAACCAACTACGACCGATTGTCCAATCTCCCTTAGTTGTGTATCCCAACATATTGATTGCTATTTTCGGTCTTTCCTTTTCTTTAAAGATCTAGTTTTGGCCCATTCACTATATCTCTAATAGGATTGTCATCCAATGGTGATAGTTTAATTGCACCATTTAATCCCACTTCTCTAACTTTATAGGGTCCCAACCAACGGACTCGGAACTTCCTAGGTCAAAGTTTGTTACGGTCGTTATATTTGAGTACTAACTAACCAGGTGGAAATTCCTCTGTCGAAGGTGCCAAAAATTCCTTCTTCGTTGGGCTACCTCCATCGCCCACTATGTTGTCATACATCGCTCGTCCAGCTTCATGAGTGAACAATCGTTCCTTCAAGCTTTCCTCATCTCCAAACCGGTTTTCCACTACAATTCTCAAGCTCGGTATAGTGTACTCTGCTGATACCATGGCCTCTTGTCGGTACATCAACTAGAAAGGCGTGTGCCCTGTTGTGACCTTGTATGTGGCACGATATGCCCAGAGTACAGTAGGAAGCCTCTCTTCCCAAAGTACGAACTTGACAAGTTGTGGAATATCTTGAATTCTAATGTCATCGTACGGATCACTTGGTTCACAAAGTGCACCCCTCGATCGCTTGTGATCTCAATTGGTATGCCAAATCAGGTCACGATTTTCTCGTACAAGAACTTTGTCGTATTAAGTGTCATGTTAACAAGTAGGGCCCTTACCTCCGCCCATTTCATGAGGTACTCTGTGGCCACCACTATGTACGACACTTGTGCATGCTGCTTACTTTCAATGGTCCGAAAAAATTGAGACCCCACCTCTCAAACAATCCCTATGGCTGAGATGGGAAAAAAGGCATGAAATCCCGCTTTAATGGTTTGCGTGCCCTCTGACAGGTATCGCAACCTAGTACCCACTCACTGGCATCCGTGTGCAAGGTCAACCACTACAACCCTGTGAGTAGTACCTTGCATGTAGTGGCATCTGGCCCCATGTGACCTCTTGTCAATCCTTCGTGTGATTCCTTTAGCACACTTGAAATTTCTTCCTCCATGACACACCTGCGTAGCACTTGGTAGGGTCCCATCTTATACAACAACCCCTTGAGTTGGTACGTTTTGCTTTTCAAGGCTAGCTTCCTCCTTTCACTTGGTGGCATATCCTGAGAGAATGTAGAAGTTGACAGATATGGACCAATGTTCTCGTACCAGAAGAGTAGGACTGTAATCTGGAATAGATGGGCATTTGGGAAGTTCTCATTTACTCCCTCTGGTGGCTCTCCTAATTTTATCCTTGACAGTTGATCTGCAATGACGTGGTTTTTCCCGAGCCATACCACAATAGTGAACATGAACCCTTGGAGCATGAGTAACTACCGACTCACCCTTCCTTGTATGATCGGCTTGTTCACCAGGTACACCAATGCCTAGTGATACACAATGTGAAGGGCGTGACAAGGAGATAATGTCGAAATTTTTGTATGGCATACACCATGCCGAGTGCTTCCCTTTCTGTCGCATTGTAATTCCTTTCAGCCCTTGACCACAATTGGCTGGCAAAGAATATGGGATGGTCCAACCCTCTTGTACCGGCTAGTGCCAGTGTGGCACTGATGGCATAACTTGAGGCATCCATGTGCACATGAAATTCCTTGTCCCAATCTGGGTAAGCCAGAATAGGTGCGCTTACCAGTCTGGATTTCAGCGCTTTGAATGCCTCCTCCTGTTCTATTCCCCATATGAACGGTTCACCCTTGTAAGCTTGTCAAGAGGAAATGATATGTGTGCAAACCCTTTGACAGATCGTCGGTAGTAGCCAACATGCCCCAAGAAAGATTTTACTCCAGTCACATCCTCCGAACTTTCTATTTGAATGATAACACTTATCTTGCCAAGGCCTGTCTTCAACCCCTCTTTGCAGACTATGTGACCAAGCAACTTACCTTGTGGTACCACAAACCAACACTTCTTTGGGTTGAGTGCCAATCGTGCCCTCCGACATCGTTCCATGCACTCACTCAACATTATGAGGTGAGTTCCCTTCCCACTGTATATGGACCAATCATCAAGGAAAGCCTTGAAATTGCCAACCGACATCTTGTCAAATATATGCAGTATTATTCTCTGAAAGGTGGCAAAGGCATTGCACAGGCTGAAGGGCATCTTGTTGTAGGCATATACCCCGTCTTCAACCATAAATGCAATTTTTAATTTATCTTCCTCGGCAATACTAATATGATTGTAGCCCGAGAACCCATCCATGAACGAGTATGTCTCCCACCTTGCCACTTCTTCCAATATGTTATCAGTGAAGGGGATGGGGAAGGGGTCCTTAATGGTGACGACATTAAGACATCTAAAATCCACACAAATTCGGATTTAGTTCGCTTCTTTCTTCAAGGACATGACAATGGGTGATACCCATTCACAAGTCTATACCTTGAAATTGCTTCCTGCATCCAACATCTTCTCTATTTCTTCCTACACCTTTGTAGCATAGTTCTTGTTCATGCAGTACAACCTCTTCTGTACAGGTCGTACAACTTTGGTCCTTGTATGTCCAAGGAAACACATCTTTATATTCCATAAATATCTTGAATGTCACTATCTTTAGTGCTGGGTCCAATCATCCCCGACCAAGATTACCTATGGGACATCTTCCTTCCCCAAGTTCACCTTCTCTATGCTTGGTTCCTCATACTTCACTGCCTTGTCCCTCTCGAACTGGTGGGTCGGTGTGTCACCACCCTCGCCATGCCTTCGTTGTATTCACCGTACTCAGCTGGGTCCAATCATCCCCGACCAAGATTACCTATGGGACATCTTCCTTCCCCAAGTTCACCTTCTCTATGCTTGGTTCCTCATACTTCACTGCCTTGTCCCTCTCGAACTGGTGGTCGGTGTGTCACCACCCTCGCCACGCCTTCGTTGTATTCACCGTACTCTAGAGAAATGTGTCACTCTTTGGCGCTACTTCAATTCCCTGTTAGAAATAAGAAATATTGAGAGGGGGGGTGAATCAGTATTTCACAAACTTTTACTTTTGCCCACTTATGGATATATGTAATTAACTTGTAACTTGCATAAGAAACTAAACTGAATAATAAACACAACCATAAAATAAAGGAACTCATAACACCATGTTTGTTCTCGAAGAAACCCCGGCCAAGGGAAAACCTCCCGGTGGCGATGATACCCACAACTGATTCACTAATCAAAAGTAGAGATATTGACCCTGTTAGGAGTCTATTACATCCATAGTGTCTTTGTCCTTGTTAGAGGACTTTAGGCCTTGTTAGAAGCCTCAACCCTGTTAGGAGTTGGTATTACAAAATATGAATGTATGCAAGATGAGCTCATTGCCCAACCATGCAATATACAATGATAATCTTCAATACAAAAGATAGAATACAAAAACGTTTTACTGTTGTTGAATATCTTCAATATTCTGATCTAGCTTGTAGGCTCTTCACAAACTTGTTATCAACTCGCACCGATCTGATCATATATCACATTTCGCATAATACATCAATACAAAATCTCTTTACAACTTCGCATTAGCTTTATACATCATACATTTCAACTTCGCATAACATAATATTCCTCTTTATATTAGCTATCTCAAATATAGCTTATCAGTCGGCTTCCATATTATCAAAACATAATATTAACTCTTGCTGCCTTAGGGTTAACATCTAGGATGTCATCCCTAATTAGTCAAGTCATTATTTTGATAAACAAAATAATCCGTTAACTCAAAATAATCAATTACTAATCGCTGCTTTGTTATGGTCAGCTCAACAATGTTTCTATAAAACATTGATATCTTTGTCCGTACATGTCGTACAATCTTGCACTCTTTAGATGTAGCTTCAATATACCTTGTATAATCTGTGTTCAAGTGTACATGCACTAAAAGTACTTATATGAACTTCACTGATCAAAATAGTTTGTGTGTAGACAGATAAACACTGCTATACTTAGACAATTTTCATAAGTACTCCTCCAGAACTTCCTCCTTAGATCATGTTATCTTAACACAGAATATATGTTGCCATAATGACAACATCATGATATCCTACTCAGCCAAATTGCCAGCATTCCCAACATGTTGCAATCTGGATGGAAGACTTTATAGTCTTCCATTTGCCAATGGAATAGCCCATTGAGGGAACTGGTTTTGTCCTCTGAACAGTTACCTAGCTTCAATATCCCTTCATCGTTGGGTTCCATCCCTCCTATGTCAAATTCTCCTCCTTCAAACTCAGAGTCTGATGCCAACTCCTAGTTGACTACCTAGTTCCACAAGTCAATTACGTACTTCTTATCGTCACTCTCAATCCAGTGTTCTTCCAATTGTGGTTGGCCTTTGTTGTGATCAGCCAGCCTCTTCAGGAACGGCATTGTACCCCTTTTCCAATGAAATGACCACGACATCCAAAAAGAATTGTTGGGTCCCAATGATTACCTTCTGGGCCATGAGTGTTCCAATTGGTTTGATGCCATGTTGGTCGGCACCTTCCAAATGGAAGGTTGGCAGCTAGAGTGTTGGCTTGTTGAGGACTTTCCATGTTTCTTCTAACAATACATTTACGCCAAATCCTCTGTCCACAATGGTGTTTATTAGTCTCCGTGCCATTATTTCCATTTCGACCACCACGGGGGTCCTCCCGACGCCCACTGCCAGTAACATTGGATCTTGGGTGGGATTGTCTTTCTATTCCTCAACCGACCTACCATTGTACCGATCGCTAGTGTTGCAACCAACTGCGTTGGTAATTACCAGTTTTAATTGTGGCATGGTCTCCAAAAGGTTTGTCGCCTATACAAGCACGGTGGCTTGCAACATCTACCTCGTAATGTTTGTTTCCAACACTGACCGTTGAGGGGTGTAAGGCAATGCCATGTGACATTCTTTGTTCCTCCATTTCTTGTGCAATGTCATTTTTTGCTTCCCTCAACCTTTCTTTCTCCGTACAGGGGTCAGGATACGTCGCCTTCCTCGCCTGCATCCTCGTGATTACCAACACCTCCTCCTCTAGGTTTGTAGTGTATAACATGTTTACCCCTTTTTGTTTGGGACAGTCAGTGTCCTCACGGTTGCTTGGGCCACACCATTTGCATAGCATACTTCCACCTCCCTGCCCGCTTTGACAGTCCTATGCGAAGTGGCCCCATTCGTTGCATCTCCAACATTGTATCATGGGTCACCCCTTCGCATCGTACTTGATGCAACTTTTAGGTTTATTTTTGTTGCATTATTGTTGTTGTTTCCTCGCCGGTTGTTGCAGTACTTGCCCGACGAGGCTTTAGAGTTTGTAGGCCTGGGTGGTGTGGTGGGTGGTGTTGCCTGTTCTACTTGAGTGAAGAGCACTTGGGTGCTCCTGGCTTTCAAGTTGTACGGACACTCCTTAATGGAGTGTCCCAGTACTTGGCAAACGTCATAGAAGGACTACTTCTTTAGACAGTTTGCCTTCGTGTGGCCTTCGACCTTACAATCAGTACACCACAACTCTTTGCCATCTCTCGTAGCTTCTTTCCCGGCTCTCATCTCCATCATTCGCATTATATCCCTTCGAAGAATCTATACAATTTTGGATTCTCCATCACTGTTGTTGTCTATACTATCATCACTAGCTATTTTCTTCCCTCAAGATGTCTTGTTCTCACTCTCAATGTCCATTGCACGGTTATAGGCGTCCGCGTAGGAAGGAGGTACCACTTCCATTTTCTTTCGTAAGGACAAAATCGGTCCTTCAATGAACCACCCTTTTTTCAATCCATCTAGTGGTCGGTTTTCCAATTTACCGAGTTCTCTAAGCCTACTACAATCGTAGGCCCATATGGTCTCATTCTTCCCCGGCAACGACACCAAAATGTTTACTCCCAACAAGTTATGATTAATTTCCTTACACACAGAGTAAACAGGAATATTCACACAATAACATAAAAACATAATAATCTAAAATACAAACCATACACATAACATTGGCAGAATGATAAGTTTTATTCCATGTAATGTCATATCAACAGTAACCTACTCTCGGTGCCAAATTACATTTATAAAGTACCCGACAGTTGGTTGAGCATATCAACCATCGGTTCCTACAACTACCCAAGAACCAACTTTCATTACATTGCCATCACAAATCAAAACATAAAACATGAAGTATTATTCTAACTAAATAAATTGCAGCTAACATTGGGCTCATGCTTCTTGGTTTTCGAAAATTGACCCTTAGTTGGGCTCAATGCCTTGCACTTTTAGAGATATTATGGTTGTTGGGCAAACACTTAATCCTTATAACAGATTCTAACTTGATGTTGGGTGCCTATACATGGAGTGTTGGGTGGAATTTGCCCTCTTGTTGGACGCAATTACATGTAATAGAGCAAGGGCAGAATTTGTCCTTCACTTGGGCACGATGCAATGCACCTTTGGAAATTGTTAAATTGTTGGGTGCAATTACATGTACAATTCATGACTTGAATTGCAAATGATGGTGTTTTAGTTCCAAACTCAAACTTGCACTTAGCTTGACTTTCAGATCTGCAAGTTGATCATTTTCAGCCCCTTGACTTCTTCATTTTTTTTACTTGCAATTCAAACTTACCTTCTTCCTTTACATTGGTTTTAGATTTTCATCTCATCCCCAAATTGGCATCATTGTTCCTTTGCTTTCAATTGCATATGGGCTGCTTGAGGGTTGCCATTTCATGGCAATTCAAATAAGTTTCAAAGGCAATTATTTTCTTCTCATAACTCCTACATGCTTGCCTTGCACTCAAATTTCTCATTCCTCCATGAGTTATATGAGTCTCCACTTGGTGAGGACATTGGCTAAGTATTAGAACTTTATATGGCAATTGAGAAACTTGATCATCTCCTAGACTGTGAAGTGCATCTAAGACCATTCTAAGACCTTGACATCTATGCCCTTGGAAAGTTGTCATACTACCACTAAGACTACCAAACTACTGACTTCTAAAGCGAAAAGAGGGGGTCCCCATTTTCAATGGGGCGATGGTGTAAAAAGGTCACAACAAGACCTATCCTAAACATGTTTGTCTCGTGTCTTAATCCACATTTGAATATTGTTTGTCAACGAGGGAGGTACATTGTTCGTAAAATCTATTGACGCTTCTTCAAAGACAAAAATGTTGAATTCCTTTGTGAAGCTCTTGAGTGAACCTTGGTTGAGGTGGGTCAAGAGAATGTGATGCAAATAGCTATATATAATGCAACATATTATGTTGTTGCAGGTAGACTAGTCATGGATAGGCACCCATCAATATTTTCGACTCCTTGTGTTGCTTATATTAGAGAATCTTGGCAAGATTCTATGGATCAAAGCATTTGTGAAGATAGCCAAAAATATTTGTAAATAAATGTACAATCATACTTGGGTCCTCACCCTAATGAGACATTTCATATGGAAGGATTTGGCAAAATTACAATCCTTGCTTCAAGCAAAGGGATCTTTGAGGTGCAATTTTGTAAGTGATAATTGGGATTCCTCCCCATATGCCAAGACCAATGCAAGGCCTAATGTGGCTAATTGAATTTTAGATGAGCAAATCTTCTGGAAACTAACCCCAAAGATTGTAAAGGTAAACCTACATTATATTTTTATTCATCATTTTATTTTATTGGTTTATTTTTGTTCACACATGTTATTATTTCACAATAATTGCAGTTCACCGAGGCTCTAGTGGTTCTACAAGTCGTTGATGGGAGAAGCCCGTGATGGGCTACATATATGAGAGCATGGATATGGCCAATAGATGATTAGATCAACTTATGCTGGATTGAAAATAGGTATCACCCCATTTGGGAACTCAATTCTAGATGATGGAACGCCTCACTTCACAAGCCCCTACATGCAACTACTTATTTCTTCAATTTGACAATCCTATTCCACCCTAATTTCAAGGTGGATGAGGAGGTTTGAGTGGGCTCTACACAATCATAGAGTCCCTTGATGTCGAGACTCACAATATGATTTCAAAGCTTTGAAAAATGGACCTTTACAATTCAATGTGACCTTG
This sequence comes from Chamaecyparis obtusa, assembly GCA_027943335.1. NCBI lineage: Eukaryota > Viridiplantae > Streptophyta > Pinopsida > Cupressales > Cupressaceae > Chamaecyparis > Chamaecyparis obtusa. The sequence goes on from BSBK01001097.1 coordinate 160,134, forward strand.
TTAATACAAGATAACTCAATGTGGCAAAATCCAAACTTTTGAGACTCACTAATTTCCATCAATCAGGTCTTATAGACCATTTAGTACACTTCTCATAAAAGTCAAGTGCCCATTTACTTACTTCACTCCCTCATGAGAGATCACAAGGCTTTCTCTTCCTTTCTCTAGCATAAAGAAGACTCGTAGCCTTCCAAAATCCATGACACCTTTCAATGTCCCAATCATAACAAGTAGTCATAACATATTTCTTACCTTTTTCTAAATAAATTCATCAATCCATCCATAAGCAATCTGAATACAATATTTCATAGATTGCTTATTCAACTTTCTATTCCATCATGAATTTTCAGAGTAAATTTTTCAACCCACAAGTTTTACAAAGATGAAAATTCAACACTTCTCTTTCTTATGCTCTTCTCGGTGACAATGAGAACACTACATACATTGTTTTCATTGATTTAATTTGCATGAACATGTAACAACATCATTAGATTCTCTCTTACCATGTCCAAGGCCTTCACACTTTGGCCTCATAACTAGTTGAATGGGCTCTCTTATTCTTTGACTATGCTTTCTCAAATCTTTTCCTTCATATCCCATTTTCTTCATGATCTTCAATCCAATATTATTCCAAACCAACCTTTGCAAACATGCATGTGTGATGTTAATAAAAAAGGTTGGGTTGAAGAGAATGCTGGTATGGAGATCATAAAGAAAATGGGATATGATGGAAAAGGTTTGGGAAAACATGGACAAGGAATAACAGGGCACATTCAACCAACTATGAAGCCAAATAATAAAGGCCTTGGATATGGTAAGAGAGCTAGCAATGATATTGCAAGTGTTACAAGTTCATTGTGATGTCCCTTTCTGAAATAAAATCTTATAGTAAAATTAAATGAATAAATATATAATACAAGATTAAAATGAATGAATAAATAATAAGGACAAATTATAATATAATATAATGACCCAAAAATTTAGTGGAGACTTAACATCTACGGGAATCACTAATCGATCCGTAAAGGAATGAGAATATGAATGGAATTTGAAAATGATAAACATTCAATGTCGTAATATAAACAACAATGAATATATATTAGCCATCAAAGATCAACCAAGGGATGCCCAATCCATTTACAAAAGAATAGAAATAGGGAAACTATAATATCACTTATTCCGGCGGTAGTTGAAGCATACGATATTAGCGTTGAATATCAAATGGCGACCAGTATTGGTCTTCAACATTACAAAGACTGATCATGATCATAATCAGCCAAGGCGACAGGAGATAATGTCTAGGCTAATGTATAAATGCCAATTATCATCAATTGATAATTATTAATAAATAAGATCGACGTTAAGATAACAAACAGCAATTACTGATGTTCGCGACTATCGCAACTACTTATCAACGGTGATCAATTGGGAAAGAAAGCTCATCAGCGATTAAGATAAAATGAACATTATCATAAAGACATCGACTTGAGTCATCTGATCTCATTATTACTATTTCAAATACTATTTTTGACAGGATTGACAATTAGTGAAATGTTTGTAAGTGATGTGATTAACAAAACAGGGCATGAATGGGTGAATCTCTAAGGAGACAAAGATATAAAAGGAAACTGAAACATTAATTCAAGGATGGAAGGAAAATATAATTGATATTGAGGAAGGTGATGAATCACAACAAGTGCATGGTTGGCTAGCAATCAGCGAGTAATTGTGACTGCTAAATATTATATCTAAACTCTATTATGGGTGAGGGACCCTTATTTGGTTTTATATATACAGAAATAATAATAAACACAGAATTATATATTCATATGTTTATAATTTAAATCAATATATATATATGAAATATGTATTATTATTAATCAAAATTATGTATATACTCTAGATCTATTACTATTTGGCTAAAAAGGGAAGGGTATAAATCCAAGCAATGGCTATCTGTCCCAAGATAGGGTAGGGATCACCGACCCCGAGCGCCTTGCGGGCATAGTCCCAAGAAAGGCTAAAGGGCTTCGATCTGTAAACTTTGAGGGAGCCCATTGCAGTTGGTATCTAGGCAACTTGGATAACACCTACTTCTTCCATCTTTGAGAAGGAACAGTAATAAGGTTGGATAGGAGTGTTAACGAATATATAGATAACTTAATCTGATTAAATAAATAAATAGTTCTTTTAACTTCAAATGCCTTATATCCCTTAGCTTGGGACATAAATATCAAATCTGTGTTAATTTAGTAATAACTCAAACTAAACTCAATTAGGGGACATTACATTCATGCAATTCAGCTCAAAGAAAACAATGTATGTAGTGTTCACATTGACATAGGGAAGGACATAAGAAAGAGAAGTGTTGGGATCTTCAACCTTGTTCAATTTGTGGGTTGAAAAATCATGTTGGAATGGAGTGGAATGGTCAATCTAAGAGAGATTGTATGTGAATCAACATTGGATAGATTGATCCACTTGGAAAAAGGTTACAAGTATGATTCAAAGGTTGTACAAGCCTAAATGTTTGCATGTAAAAAAAGACATAGGTTAAAAAAAGTTTGAATGTTTGAGTCAAGTGATTGATGACTGCTTGTTATAACTGACACATTGAAAGGTATCATGCAATTTGGAAAAATGTAAGTCTTTTCTATGTTAGAAAAAGAAAGAAATTTTTTGTGATCTCTTATGAGAAAGAGAGGACCAAATGGGTACTTGACCTCTACAAGAAGTGTACTAAGTTGTTTATAAAACTAGATGGATAGAAATATTGCCCCAATGAATAAGGTAACTAAAAAAATTATCAACCTTTATGCTTCTAAATGTTAAGGTTTTAGGATCATTGCAAATGTAATAGCACTATCTCATTGTATGTGTTTTCCAAATGCAACAATCTCTTGCATTTATATTGAGAATGAGCCAAGAAGAGACATGTCCCTTCATGGGACATGTCTATTCATTATTATGTAATTAATATAATGATAATTATGATTATATATATATATATACATACATATATATATATATATATATATAATATCTCTTGAGTATTATATTAATTTCTCTAATATTTACATAATAATAATATTTATATATATATATATATATATATTTAAGTATATATATACATCTCATATATACTAAATATATATATATACATATCTTCACTACTATTAACTTAGTGTTTATCTAGCTGAACCTACAAAACATCAACACTCCCTCTTAGCCAGGGAAGATTAAACACATGATTAGGATAAGAAGATATCATTTATCGTGATACCAGAGATATGGTCTGACTAGGAATATCAAGTCGCATGATAATCACCATAACTCAGATTCATAAGAATATCATCTCGTGATATTGGGAGTATTTGTCACAGAATATGACGTAAGGGAGGATAGGGAGAGGGGCCAAAGGCACACCCTAACCAAATCCACCTTGCAGAACAACACACGGAAGCAACAAACACAACAGTGAGAGAGAGAATGCAGATACTTTCATATATTTACTTCAATTGATCCATACATGCCGGGCTGTGAGGACTTCCCGGTTTGGGCCAGATATTACAATCAAGTACATAAGTCCTCCAACATGCGAGGATCTGCCAACAATCTCTAATTTCCTATCTTCTATCTTCTATCCCAAAAACTTACTCCTAAACTCTAACCAAACAACTACATTTATACAAGAGGCTACCGAATCAAGTCGGCCTTCAGATCCACAATCAACGGAAGGAACGACCAGATCTAGGTCCACATGCTTCCCAAAGATAGATACCAACATTAAATCCGCGACCATAATTAAATGCACAAGTCAGTCTCAAAAGAAATCCAAAATAAACAACTCAGTAAGAAAGGAAACTGAGCAACACCAAACCAACTCAGTCAAAGAAGGAACCGAGCAACACAAAAAACTTCAAACATATTTTTGGTGACACAGGATTGCCAAGGACCCGAGATGCTCCTGCATCAGACACCTGGGGTTATTTGAAATGATTCTCCGAATCATGAAACAGGTATGATCCGAGTTGCATCCAACTCAGATTGTGAAATCCATGAACTGTCTTCAATCGGTCTATTCTTCCATTTTACCAAATATTCCAAATATTGTTTTCCTCTTGTACTTCTGCCAATTCTTTGCTCCAAAATCTTTTCAACTTCTTCCATCTGTTTCTTAGGATAATCCATCAGTATTATCATTTCTTCATCAGGTTCATGATACTCATACAAATCAGCAATGTTGAACATAGGTGATATATCCATGTCAATAGGTAACTCAATCTCATATGCATTTCCACTGTCAAATTTCCTCAAAATCTTACAAGGACCAAACTTCTTCATTTTCAGCTTCCCATATGTTCCAACAGGAAATCGGCTTTTCAAATAAACCATCACTTCATCACCGACTGCAAAAGTTTTATGTCTTCTTGATCTATCAGCTCTGTCTTTGCATTTCTGATTACTTACTTCCAACTTATGTTTCACATCTTCATGCAATGTCATCATGTACTCAACAAATTTTACTCCTTCAACACTTCTCTTTCTTTCATTAGCAATATCCCTCAAATCAGATATACCTCTCGGTTGTATGCCATTTACAATCTCAAAGGGTGTTTTTCAGGTACTCCTATGCACTGAATTATTGTATGCAAACTCTATTTGTGCCAACACAGAATCCCAATTACTTGGTGTCTCCAACTAAACATCTCAAAAGATTTCCCAAACTTCTATTCACAACTTTTGTCTGTCCATCGGTTTATGGGTGAAATGTAGAACTATATTTCAACTTGGTGCCAAACTTTCTCCAAAGGGTCTTCCAAAAGTATCCAACAAATTTATTGTCTCGGTCAGAGATAATACTCCTCAGTAATCCATGCAATCTGACAATTTCCTTAAAGAAAAGATCTGCTATATGTATTGCATCTGATGTCTTTCTACACGGTATAAAATGTGTCATTTTAGAAAATCTATCCACAACAACAAATATAGAATCATTACCTCTTACTATCTTCGGTAATCCAAGAACAAAATCCATACTGATGTCAATCCAAGGTTTCTTAGGAATAGAAATCGGTGTATACAATCCAATATTCTGACTTACTCCTTTTGCAACTTGACAAATTCCGCAACTTCTCACAAATTTCTAAACATCTTTATACAACTGTGGCCAAAAGTATTTCTGCTTAAGCAAATTCAATGTCTTATCAATACCAAAATGTCTAGCCAAACCACTACCATGTTTCTCCTTTATCAAATTAGTTCTCATTGCTCCTCTCGGTATACACAACTGAATACCCTTAAACAACATACCTCCTTGAATAAAATATTCATCCCATTTAGTACTCGGTTGATCTTGAATAGGTGCTCTACACTTTCTCCACGGCTCAAAAAAATCAGGATCAAATTCATAAGAATTTCTCATGTCATCAAAGCCAAGAACTTCAATTTTCATCTCGGTCATCACAGATCTCCTTCTACTCAATGCATCAGCAACTCGGTTAGTGACTCCACTCTTATGCTTTATCACAAATGTATAACTCTGCAAATACTCAACCCATTTCATATCTCTGATTCAACTTATTTTGACTACCCACATACTGTAAAGCCTTATGATCGATATACAACACAAATTCACTCGATATCAAATAATGTCTCCATTTCTTTAATGCTTGAACAATAGCATAGAATTCTTGATCATACACAGAATATTTCTTTTTTGCATTATTCAACTTTTCACTAAAGAAAGCAGCAGGTTTACCTTCTTGACTCAATACAGCTCCTATTGCACTTCCACTTGCATCACATTCCACTTGAAATACCTTATTGAAATCAGGCAATGCCAAAACAAGCAATTCAGCAACCTTCTGCTTTAGAGTCTCAAAACTTTTATCAGCTCCATGTGTCCACTTGAATTCTCTTTTATCTCCTCTCATAGTCTCAGTCATAGCATTACAAATTGAACTGAAATTCCTAATGAACTTTCGGTAAAAATTTGCCAAACCATGAAATGATCTTACCTCACTAGCATCCTCAAGTGTAGGCCAATTAAAAATAGCTTCAACCTTTTCAGGATCCATTTTCAAATCATCAGCTGAAATCACAAATCCCAAATACACAATCTCCTCTTTCATGAATGAACACTTTTTCAAATTTATCAGCAACTTTTCTTCTTTCAACCTCTGCAATACTTGTTTAACATGCAACAAATGTTCTTCTCTGGTCTTACTGAATATCAGAATATCATCAAGATATACAATCACAAACTTACCCAAGAATTTCTTCAAAACTTCATTCATCAACCTCATAAAAGTACTCGGCGCATTAGTTAAACCAAAAGGCATAACCAACCACTCATACAAACCTTCTTTTGTCTTGAAAGCAGTCTTCCATTCATCACCTTCTCTGATTCTGATCTGATGATACCTACTTTTCAAATCAATTTTGGTAAAATATTTTGCTCCAGTCAAACTGTCCATTATGTCATCCATTCTCGGTATAGGAAACCTATATTTCACTGTTATCTTGTTAATTGCTCTTGAATCAGTACACATTCGCCATTCTCCATTCTTCTTACGTGCCAATACAGGAGGTTATGCACAAGGACTCAAACTTTCTCTGATCAAACCTTTCTGCAACAATTTTTGAATCTGTCGGTTCAATTCCTGATTCTCGGTAGGTGTCAACGGATGTGGTGCCTTGTTTGGTAAACTAGCTCCAGGGATAAGATCCATGCAATGATCAATGCTTCTCTTTGGTGGCAAACCATCAGGTACATTATCAGAAATGATTTCACTGTACTCGGTGAGTAACTTATCAATCTCCTCAAGGACACTATCCTCTGTTTTCTTACTCGGTTTGTTAGGAATCACAGCAAAACATACATTATTCTTCTTCAAATCCTTAACAAACTTCCTTCCTTCCATCAAGCAAGCTTTCACAGATGTGCAAACATTACTAACAGGTTCTTCCATGAAAGGTAACAAAATTTGTCTTCTCCCATCAGCCCAAATAGTATATTTATGCAATCTACCATCATATATAGCATGTCTATCATATTGCCAAGGTCTACCCAACAAAGTATGACAACAATTCATAGGCATGATATCACATAACACCTTATCATAGTACTTTCCAATTTTCAAATTCACATAACATTGTTCACTTACCAAGATTGTATGCTCATCTTTGATCCATGAAATCTGATAGGGCTTCGGATGTTCCAACCTTTTCAACTGCCACTTTGTGACCATTTCCTCAGATGCCAAATTCTTCAAGCTACCACTGTCAATGATTACCTTCCAAACTTTGTCAGAAACTCTACATCTGGTCTTGAACAAACTTTTCCTTACCGGATCTTCCTTATTACTTTCACTCCAAAGTGCTCTCCTTACCATCAAGTTATTTTCCTTCTTAGGTTCATTAGGTGACTCTTCTTGCACCAAAGCATTTCTACTATTACCGAGCTTCTTACTTGCATGTGTACACTCAAATGATCTATGTCCTTCTCCACAATTGTAACAAGTTCCTCGGAAACCACCTCTATTATAACCACCTCGGTAGTTACTGCCTTTGCCTCTAGATGAACTTTCACCTTTCCACTCGGTCTTGCCTTTATCCAGAGTTGTCTTTTCAAGTTCAAATCTACTGTTTTCACCATAAGATCTACCTCTTCCTCTAGGGAATCCACCACCTCTACCTCTATCTTTGCTCATGTCTCTTATTCAATTTCTCCTCAGCTTTCAATGCAAATTGATAAGCCTCTTCAATGTTCTCCAATTTTACCAAACTGATTTCTTCTTGGATGGAAACTCTCAAACCATTCGGGTATCTAGCAATTCTTTCCACATCATCTTCATCATGTCCAGATCTGATATCTAGTCTATAAAATTCCTCAATACATTCCTTTACTGAGCTATCTTTCTGCCTCAAACTTTGCATTCGCCTAACTAGGTTAATCTGATAATCACAAGATAAGAACTTCCCTTTTAATTTATTCACCATTTTACTCCATACCTTGATTTTGTCTTTGCCTTTCCTCTTTCTGTCCAGCTGCAAATGTTCCCACCAAAAGGATGCATGACTCTTCAACTTTGTGCTTGCAATTTTCACCTTCTTTTCCTCAGGTACATTTTCATATTCAAAATACTTTTCCATCTCAGTGATCCAATCCACCAATTCATCAAAATCCAATTTTCCAATATACTCAAGAGGATTAAAGTGTGGTGTAGACTTCAAATTTGTCAAAGCTTTCAACAATCTTTTCTCACCTTGATCCATCACCAGTGTAGGTTCTATATCAACTTGTTCTTCCTCAATTTCATCATCACTAACATCTTCAAGATGTCTTCCTGTTCTCTGGGCTATTTCAACAGCTTCTAATCTAGCAACAAGTTGTCTCAACATGTCTACCAATCCTAGATCCACATCTCGCCTCCCACGAACCATCTTGAAACCCTCTGCAATTGCAGGTCAGATTGCAATCTGCTACCCCACAACAATTCAACTAGGGTTTGACAAGAAGGAACCCTCAAACCTAGATTCGCAAACCTAGATCCAGATCTCACCTCGCTCTGATACCACCTGACGCAAGGGAGGATAGGGAGAGGGGCCAAAGGCACACCCTAACCAGATCCACCTTGCAGAACAACACGCGGAAGCAACAAACACAACAGTGAAAGAGAGAATGCAGATACTTTCATATATTTACTTCAATTGATCCATACATGTCGGGTTGTAAGACCTTCCCGGTTTGGGCCAGATATTACAATCAAGTATAGAAGTCCTCCAACATGCGAGGATCTGCCAACAATCTCTAATTTCCTATCTTCTATCTTTTATCCCAAAAACTTACTCCTAAACTCTAACCAAATGACTGCATTACTACAAGAGGCTACCGAATCAAGTTGGCCTTCAGATCCACAAACAACGAAAGGAACAACCAAATATAGGTCCACACGCTTCCCAAAGATAGATACCAACATTAAATCCACGACCGTAATTAAATGCACAAGTCAACCTCAAAAGAAATCCAAAATAAACAACTCGGTAAGCAAGGAAACCGAGCACCAGACAAGCATCACCAAGCGCCAGGGGAATTCACCGAGTGCCAAAGAGATAACCGACCAACACCGGTAAACAAAGGAAACCGAGCAACACCGAACCAACTCAGTCAAAGAAGGAACCGAGCAACACAGAAAACTTCAAACATCTTTTTGGTGACACAAGATTGCCAAGGACCCGAGATGCTCCTACATCAAAATATCAAGTCGCAAGATATTCTCCAAATACTCAGAGTAATGGCCTACCAATATCAAGTCACATGATGTCCACAAAGTACTCAAAAGTTTACAAAGATATCATCTCATGATATCAGGAGCATTGGCCTGTAGAATATCAAGTCGCATGATATTCACCAAGTTCTCAGAGTAATGGCCTACCGACATCAAGTCACATGATGTCCACCAAGTACTCAATAAAATTATAGAGATATCATCTCATGATATCAAGAGCATTAACCTGCATAATATCAAGTCACATGATATTCACCAAGTGCTCAGAGTAATGGTCTACCGACATCAAGTCACATGATGTCCACCAAGTACTCAATAAAATTATAGACATATCATCTCATGATATCGGGAGCATTGGCCTGCAAAATATCAAGTCACATGATATTCACCAAGTGCTCAGAATAATGGCCTACCGACATAAAGTCACATATGTCCACCAAGTACTCAACAAATGTCCATAGGTAATGTGCACTTACCATAGGACCATTCATATCATTTATCATGATCTGTTTCAGCCACCATAAGATGTCTATCATGACAGAAGATTAAGTTATTGTAAGATCGTCACCTTTCAATAACTTTAATAAATACAAGTGATAATCAATTGGAAGTCATCACTTCCTCATGATTTACACAGGGGGTAGGCCCATTAAAAACATTCATGATTCATTATTATAATAATCAATTATATCAAGTTTACCTTAGAAGTGTTTCACCTTCAATAGTGAACTCTCTCTCAATCAATATGATCAAGATTATCACAAGTTGACTAAACCATCTTCTCCCTCTGAAGCTCTTATCAACTTCTCAACCTCTTTTGAAATGTCAAACTCCCTTTGCATCTAGTCTCAATCATCAATTCGTTTGCAAGCATCAAGTTCTTTCTCCCTTGAATGCAATTTTCTTGTGCTTCTGTCCTGAAGGTATGTCATAGAGAGATTACAAATAGCTCACTAAACTATCTCGACCGGAAATACTAATGATAGAAGCATACAAGATTTTACTAACCAATAGTATAGCATGAATTACAAACTCAAAAATTATGTGCATTAATAAAACATGAAATACTTATCTTTTATAAATTTCAAGTATTTCATTCTGTAAGGTGAGCCCATATAGAAAATATCACGCAAATTCACAAAATGATGTCCCCGTCCTTGAACATTACCATAATTCTTCACATGATCTTTCTTGAATATCCAAAGGTTCTATACACTATGACAACCTTCAATATGATTGGATCTCCCTTCAAGCGGTTAGGCTTTTAAAGAAGGAACCTCGCTCTTTTACAGATTTTTTTTGCATAGACCCGTACACAGTCGGTCATAACTTTTGAACCTAACCTTTTTTCTCCAATCGCTCCAATGAGGTTGTTCTAAATTTGTTTATCACCAACATATCCAAAATTTAGCAAAATCCAACGATGCATTTGGGAGATATGGTCTTCATACTGAGACTGTATTTTCTGAGACAATCACACATTCACCATCAACAAACTACTCTCTTACATTTGCAACTTGGCTATGATACCATGTTAAGGTTTTAGGATCATTGCAAATGAAATAGCACTATCTCATTGTATGTGTTTTCCAAATGCAACAATCTCTTGCATTTATATTGAGAATGAGCCAAGAAGAGACATGTCCCATTATGTCTATTCATTATTATGTAATTAATATAATGATAATTATGATTATATATACACATACATATATATATATATATATAATATCTCTTGAGTATTATATTAATTTCTCTAATATTTACATAATAATATATATATATATATATATATATATATATATATATATATATATATATAAGTATATATATACATCTCATATATACTAAATATATATATACATATCTTCACTAGTATTGACTCATAGTGTTTATCTGACTGAAGCTACAAAACATCAACACTAAATTTTGTTCTTGTTTCAATTTGTCCTGCTTCTCTACTAGTGCTTTATCTAGATGTAAGTAACTATCATATTAAATTTTGGTAGGGGATTTTTTGTGTGGCATGATGTGCTTCACGATCTATAATAGTTTCAAAATACATTTTAGATTTTATTGTAGTATGATCCAAAATATCATCTATTTTAATGGTTCTGAATTTTGTTCTACTTTCAATTTGTCCTACTTCCGCATCGGGTGTTTTATCTAGATGTGAATAACAATCACATTGTAGATAGATGAGCACTTAGCAATAATACAATGTGGCTGGTTGTTGATAACCTCGTTAATAATTTTTATTTTTACAAAATTGAAATCTTTTGGTTGATAAGCCTTTTAGTGTTAATTAAGTGTAGATTTGAATAAAAAGGCAATAACTAAAAACACAATGCTACAAAAGCAGAGAATGTTTTCACAAACACAAGAAACTTTTATTTATTTAGAATGAATTACATCGTGGATTAGATTGTGCCTTAGTAATGAGATCTTTCCTCTTTATTACAAACTAAACAGACTCATTTCAGATTGCATTTCAAATACCAAGAAGATTGTCTTTTACTGAACTCGTAGCCCCTAAAAATCAACATTAATGGAACTATTTCTCCTTCATTAAGCATGCAAGACTAAAAATTCCAAAAATCTATGCAAACTAGCAGTCTTCAAACCACCCATTACATAGAAGAGTGGTGATGGCATGCTAAACTAGGCATGGCAATCAACAAAACAATGTATGGTGGTGAGGCTCATGCATCACTTCATAACATTCCCCCTTGACGTTGAGACTCACAATATGATCTTGAAGCTTTGAAAATTGGATCTTTGCAACTCGTCGTGACCTTGTTAGTACAAGATAACTCAATGTGGCAAAATTTAAACATTTGCAACTCACCGTGCAACATTTCCATAAATCTAGTATATTATACCATTAATACACTTTTCATAGAAGTCAAGTACCCATTTACTTATTTATCTTTTGTTGATGGGTGTTTTAAGACCACACCAACATAGAATAAAATGCCAAAGACACTACCCTCTCTTGAACAAAGACACCACGTATGCTGAGATTACAGAGAAGATCATGAGGCAACTCCAAGGTTCTGACTACGTACTTGCAACTTTAGTATGGAGATGAGCTCGTATGGCTTGATGTATGCTAGTTATGCAAGGGGACTTAACGCTAATTCACTCTAGACTCATCAACTTTCTTTGAGAATGATATGGCAATAAAGTACTTGATCCTAAACTAACAAGGTTTGAAACAAATTACAAAGAGAGTAAAGGGTTTAGAGGTCCTATTCTAATCCTAGAATGCAAGAGATCATGAATGTCTTTGAGAATTCTACTAGGCTTAGCTTTGTCATCAACTTCCACCAAGCTAGTGCAATCTTCTAAGGTGAGCAATAGATTGTTAGGAATGGGAACACTGAGGGGGGGGGTGAATCAGTGTTCACTGTATTTTAACTTTTCCCTTTAATCTTTATTCTGAACTTAAATGCTTAAGTACTGAAATAAACATTCACATAAACATGAAACGTGAAATCAACACATGACACCAATATGGTTACAGGGAAACCCAAATAGGTAAAAACCCCGGTGGGACTTGATACCCACTAATATTCTGTACTAGTGTTTTGTGATCCTTGTTAGAAGATCCTTTACCCTGTTAGGAGTAGCTTTACAATGCTTTAAGTACAGTAGACCTTGTTAAGGGTCGGACCCTGTTAGGAGTCTTTTACAATGATCCCTGTTAGGGGAGTGGACTCACTGTCCTAGAGCTCACTACTCAAATGGTGAAGGCTACAACCTTCTGAATTCAGATACACACTATATTTGCTGGTGAACTATCACTTTGACACTGCTTGTCTGATCAGTTCCTTTGGTGCGCTGATGCTTTGACCTCTAGCAAAGCTCTAATACATCTTATGCTGTCTTCGCATGCCTCTGCTCTGCTTATCACAACTCTATTACAACTTCCATACCGAATACAATGGGCGCGCCTTATATTTATGCACTCATACAAATTATACAATTAGGTCAACCCTATAACTAATTACAAACAACGCTTCCAAATGAATTGGCTTAAGCATGCTTATAATTATACATATAAACATGTCGGCAACCTAAATACAATAGGCGCATGGCCTTTACAATATTACATTACAATCGCAAATCAAAATGCTAACTATCGGCTCCATGCTTTGTTCTCTGCTGGCACACACTAGCTATGCAACTTCAACTGATTGTAACTTTCACATCTTTGCATATCTACTTATGCGCTCATAGAATAAGCAAGAATATAGTCTAACTAACTTAACTTCCAGGGCGCATACCATAATTCATCCATACACGTGCGTTGAAGCTCTGAGCTGCAAGAACTCTATACACTGTCTAGTCTTCAACACTTAACTAAATTCTGATCTTTACACTAAGTGCGCTGACTCCAAACTGCTATATGATACTATATCAAGTCATATACTTCAGTATAGACAACTTGCCAACATAGATGTTCAAATCATTACTATAACAACAATACCATCAATTGAAGCATTTCAATGTGTAAGTAACAATTGAAATTAAGCTTGTATTTCAATTCTAAATGACCATGCAAAAGTGACTTAGAATCATCAAATCACTAGTAGTATGGATAAGGTGAGTTTCACAAATGTTCACTCACAATTCCTTTCATTCAACTAAATTACTTAAAACAAATCTATACTAAATACTTAAAGAAAATCTTAAACTAATTTAAGAGATCAAAGAACCACACAACACTTCACAATCTTCGCTAAATCACCACACTTCAATGATTTATTTCAATTATGCCAGTATCTCAATGACAATTCTCTAAAAACTCTTTTTACAAATGAGAGGAGTGGGGTTTGCATAGGAGTCTTAGATACAACGAACAGTCTAGATTGATTTGAAATCAATAGCCAAGATTATTAAAAGGAAACCCTAATTAGGGTTGCTACAAATGTTAAATGCATATCATTAATTACAATGCAACAAAATAGAATATTCTCCAAGAACCAATGAGAAAATTTGATGATAGGAGAACCAATGAGAAAATTTGAAGATTCCAAGTCATCCAGTCAGATCATCTTCTAGAAGGTACCTTCCACATGTAGACTTGGATTTCACTAGTTGAAGATGAGTGGATGTCACCTCATTATTTAACAATCCTTGTTTCAATTCAATTTCTCATCCTCCTCTCTTTGGAAATCTTCTCCTTGAGATATTCTCAAAATTGTTCTTATCTTGATATCTTGACCTTGATTCTCTTCATGACTCGAACTTGAACTTGATTCACATCTTGATTTCCTCATTCCAACAGATGTGTATATTTGCAATTTGATCATTACGCTTAGTTGAGGTTTTTAACAAATTCAGATATAAAACATTGATCTTCATATCAATGATGCCTTCTTTCATGTTGCTTTGTCAGTGTCATGATTTCTCCTTCGAGCTTTTGAACTTCACTTGCTTGCTCGATGAATGACTTGTGGTTGCCTTGATTACGCTTCCATGTTAACCTTGAAGTCGCACTCATGCTTGCAAATGAAGAAGCTCCACCTTGAATACCACACTTACATGTCCAAATCTTCTTTCGCTTCAACTTTCCCATCCAAGTATCCTTGACATTGCACCAGCTTCTTCTTGTCCTCAAGCATCTTCCTTCTTCATGCCCTTGCAAAACAAGAAAATAGTTGTGTTACGTTTGTGAAATGGTGAATGTAAACAAAATTAAGAAATTCTGATAATATATCAACCTCTCCTAATCAAATAGTTTTCTTTGCCTAATCCTTTTGATCCTAATTTCTGATTTTCTAACTTTCAAACATTCAGTTTTCCCTACAACACAAACCTGATGGAGATTTTAAATAAATTCTGAGTTTGATGAGGCTTCAAGTCTGCGAGAATTTACAATTATACGCTTGTGATTTGGTAGTTTGGAAGTTTCCTATGCTTCCAGAGTTTCTGATTTTTAAACCTCAAGCAAATCGAATTTGATTGCAGGCCACAATTACATTGATTTCCAGCCCCTAATCTCTGATTTCGCCCAGCCATAGGCCTGATATTGATATTTCTTGATATAACTCACCTTCACCTGAGATTGGAACAAGTCTTTAGTTTTCGCAATAGTTTTTAACTTGATGGCGATTGTATTGATTTTGGTTCAGAACTGCTTTTCTTTCTGAAATTCGCACTTGCATTATCTTCCCTGCTCGCAAGTTATTATTTTGAATTGCATTGTGGTATAAAATGGAAATCTTTGCTTCTTTATATAGAGGTTTAGCTCAAAGGTGGCATCTATTGAGACAAGGCTGACCTGATTTGGCTTAATTATATTGAAAATTCAATGGATCTATTTAACTCCTTGTGAGCCGACCTGCATTTCAATAAATTTAATTGCAATTTGTTGAAAGGTGGAAATTTGTAGGTTCTTGGGCGCACTAAAACTCTGAGCAGAAATCTGGACTTGTTGGGGCTCATACTCATGTTTGGGCCTGTGCATTTGAATACATTCCAAATTGATTTTCAATCAATACATGCCTCAAAGACCATCAAACTTCATGTTTTCTTTTTAACCAAAGGCAAACTTCTTTCAGTTCACACGGATTTTGTCATGAAATCACATTGTCAGCTTCTCAAATCAGATCAGATACATTTTTGGCGTTTGGATCCTCCAATTTGCATTTTGACTTCCACCACTCATACTGGGTGGAAAATTGTCTTGGTTTGGGCTCCATCATCAACCTAGGGCAGAAAATCAAGTGTTGTTATGACAGTCTCACAAGGTGCGCGAAAATTTGCCCTGTGTTGGGAAGACCTCAATCACGATTGAATCAGACCTTGACAGCTCTCATGAAGTCCACAACTTTCAAATCTTTTACTTTTGATTGATTCTCAGATTTGCCACCTCTGTGATGAGTAGTAAATCAGACTTTGGTTCTGATTATAGCACTCATAGCCTTTGGGGATTTTTTCGATTTCCTTTATTTAAAGGTCTGATTTTCAGTCTTCAAAAATTCAATGTCCCCCTTTTGATGGCTTTATCTTGTCTTTGTTTGATCTGCTCTCAATATCCTTCCAAACCTGAATTGCTCCTCCTGATTTTCCTGACTTCCTTCACCAAGTCATTCCTGTTTGGTGCTGAGACTTGATAGATCTGATATTTTTCCTTATCTAATGACTTTGTTCAGCTTTCAAGCTTGTATTGCCTTCTTGCATTGTGTTTCATTGTTGTTGCTTGATTGCCTTTTAAAGTGTTTTTGCCTTTGGTGGACATCTCCACAGCGAATGTGGCAGAAAAGCTTTTGCCTCTTAAAACATAGGAACTGGTGCAAGTTAATTTTTATTAATTTCCTTAAGTCTTTTGCTCAAGGCTGTAGTGGAAAATTGAATTGCTTAAGGACTGGTTTCACTCTTCTTTTTCCCCTTTTGAAATTTCATTAAGTCTCTTGAGGTGGGAAATCGCATGTCATAAGGACAAGATAATTCTGATTTTCCTTGTTTCCTTTACTAATGCTTTTAGTGGAAAATCATCACTCATAGGGACACCTTGCATTTGCATTTGGATTTGACTTGAAGTCTCACCAAGTCCCCAAAGGGAAATTCGATGCTCATGGGGACACATTCCTGTTGCAAATTCACTTACCTTCCCAAGTGGAAACTTGGACAAACAAGTCCCTTTGAAATCTTACCTTACTTGCCCAAGGGAAAGTGGAAAAATGACTCCTATAGGGACATTCACTTTGCTTGATCACTTGCTCACCAAGGGGAATTTCGACCACCATAGGGACAATCTTGAACCCAACACATCTCCACTTCATTTGTTCATCTCAATCCTCAAGGGGAAATTCGACCCCTATAGGGACAAGTGAAAATTCTGTAGGCATAGGGACATGTGGAAATTTCTTGTGCATAGGGACAAACTAGGTCCTTAGTTTATAAAGTGGAAATTAAGACTCTATAAGGACAAAGTGGAAAATCCAAGTCCTAGAGATTGGTGGAAAATCCATGTCCATAAGGACTAAACACTCCAAGTTCTCCAAAAAATTTATCTCTGTTAACTCAGTGGAGAAACGATCTTCCTAGGGACAAAGTGGAGAATCCTTATTCATAGGGACTTTCGACTTCAAAGAATTTTCTAAGTGTCTAGCTAGTGGAAAAACAACCCCTGTAGGGACTTTAAGCTTTTGACTTTGATCCCCATGCCCTGGAGTGGAATTCGGCCCTCATAGGGACTTTTCGCGTATTGAACTTGAATTTCACTTCCTAGGAGTGGAAAATCGATCTCCATAGGGACTTTGCACTTTGCTTGCAAGATTTCATCATTTTAGTCCAGATTCACAAGAAAAATATAGCATTAATGCATCCTAAAGGCCAATTGATGACCAAAACATCCCAACAATTAGGAATTTTACCTTAGGACTTGACATTTTTTTGCATTTTATCCCTAATAACTTTAAAACTTTTAAGACCTGTCCATGCTTGCAACCTTGATGACTTGAAAACTTGACCATTCCTCAATTATCTAAGCTCAAAATTGACACCTCTACTGCCAAAACCCTACACCTAACAAATGAAAGAGGGGGTCCCCATTTGCAATGGTGTGATGGTCTAAAAGGTCACAACATCTTACTCATGAGAGATCACAAGGTTTTCCCTTTCTCTAACATAGAGAAGACTCGTAATCTTCCAAATTGCATAAAAACTTTCAATGTGTTAATCATAACAAGCAATCATCAACCACTTGACTCAAACATGCGAACCCCATTTGACTGCTATCTCTTTCTATGTGCGAACATTTAGACTTATCTAACCTTTTTAATATATTTGTTACCTTTTTATAACTGAATCTCCATTAGTCCATCCATAATCAATCTACAATCTCTCATAATTGTTCATTCGACTCTTTGTTCCAACATGATTTTTTAAAGTGTTCTTTCATCCCACAAATTTTACAAGGATGAAGATCCCAACACTTTTCTTTCTTATGTCTTCTTTATAGCAATGAGAACACTACATACATTCTTTTCTTTGAGCTGATTTGCATAAATCTATAACAACTACAACATCATTAAAATCTCTCTTTACCTTATCCAAGGCCTTCATATTTTGGCCACATAACTAGCTGAATGGGCTCTCTTATTCCAACCTCTGCAAACATGCATGTGTGATATTAATAAAAAAAGTTTGGTTGAAAAGAATGTTGGTATGTAGATGAAGAAGAAAATGGGTTATGATGGAAAAGGTTTGGGAAAACATGGGCAAGGAATAATCAAGCCTATTCAGCCAGTTATAAGGACAAATAATGAAGGCCTCAAATATGATAAGAAAGATAGCAATGATATTGCAAGTGTTATAAGTTCATGCAAATCAGCTCAAAGAACACGGTATATGCAGTGTTCACATTTTCGAAGAGGAAATAAGAAAGATAATTGTTGGTATCTTCACCTTTGATCAATTTGTGGGTTTAAGAATCACTCTGAAAAATTATGTTAGAACAGGGAGTGGAATGGACAATCCAAGAGAGATTGTATGCAAATCAACTATCGATGGATAGATGGATTCAATTGGAAAAAGTTTACACTGTTCAAAATATTGTACAAACCTAAATGTTTGCACACAAAAAGAGATAGTGGTCAAACAAGGTTTCAATATAGTCAAGTGGTTGATGACTGCTTGTTATAATCGACACATTGAAAGGTGTCCTACAATTTGGATGAATATGAGTCTTTTCTATGTCAGAAAAAGAAAGGGTAATTTTGACTCTCAAGAAGAAGAAAAATGATTAAATGGGTGCTTGACTTTTACAAGAAGTGTACTAAACGGTCTATAAGACCAAATGGATGAAAAAGTTGCAAAGCGAGTTTATTGTGCCTTTTTAATTCATTAAAGGGTGTAAGGAACAAGTTCTAAATCCTTAAAAATATTTGAATTTCAGGGGTTTTACAATTTGTCGAGTTTGCACCGAATTTGGGCATTGAATCTGATTCTAGGTCCAAAATCAGCTTGGTCCAAAATCAGCTTGCCAAGTCTATATGCAAATGAATTGGCTTTCAATGTTTGCTCACCATACTGACAACAAATGGAGAAAACAATTAATGAAGCTCTAAAAGGATACAAATGGCTGAATTTTGAGAAAATGTGCAGTACTTTATTATGAAAAATAGTGAAATTTGTATGGGATTCATTGAAGCCCGTTAGGGATCAGTGGACCAAAACAGAGGTGTCCATCGATTTTGGTGGATGGAATGATGCAAGAAATCAGCTATTGATCAATGTTAGTGCAATTTCCCCCAAAGGGACAGTTTTTCTCAAAGCGGTGAATTGTGAAGGGGAAAGGAGGTGCAGAATGGTGCATTTGTTGTTAACATTGTTCAAGACAACCATATATTGTTTGAGCCACAATATGTTGTTCAAGTCGTAATAAACCAACACCAAAAATTATAAAGCAACTAGTCTATTTGTTGAGGAGTTATTTGCACATCTTTTGGACACCTTGTGCTATCCACTCCCTCAACCTTATGCTACAAAAAATTAGCACCAAAACTAATTAGATCAAATAGGTAAATTGGTGTCTACTAGAGCCGAAGAGATTCAAATGTTTGTTAACCAACCGCCCAATGTCACAAGGCGTATTCAACACGTTCTCAAAATTGAGGTTATTAAAGGTAAGTGAAGAAATAAAATTTATCTTAATAAATATTAAATGTGTTTCACTTCATTATATTTTTCATATTAAAATATTTTAATTTGCTTTATAAATAGGTTGTTTGGACCCGTTTTGCACCCAACACAATTGTCTTAAGATAACTTGTGAAGGTTTTAGAGACTCTTTTTTAACATGGTCATTAGCCAAATATATTCTAAGTTTCATTGAGCCCTTATTGAGCATGATCCATTCTATTGACTTGAATAGGCCTTGTTGGGAGAGATATACGGTGGCATAGACTCAAAAATTAAGAAGATGAAGAATATCATAAATCAAAAAGAGAAAAACCCTAAAGAAACTCTTTTCAAATAGCTACACAAAATTATTGAAAAGTGATACTACCCCACTATGTCTTCTTGCCTTTGCATTGAGTCCTTATAAACATTATGTAATGTCCCCTTTCCAGAACAGAATTTAATAATAATAAGAATTGAATATAAGATTAAATAATTAAATAATAAAAAATAAAATAAATACAATTATAATTAAATCATAATAATAAATTCTAATATATAATTAATTAAATTATTATTATAATAAAGGAAGAATATATTATTAATAATACTATATATAATATTATATATAATATTATTCATAAATAAATATAATAATATTATAAATAAATATAATAATTATATAAATATTATTATTAATAAATAAATAATACTATAATTTTCAAATAGATAATAATAGATATAAATTGATAAATAATAATAAATAACATTAATAATTTAAATAAATAGATCCAATAATATATTATTAATATAATGTTAGAATACTAAATATAATATAAATAAGATAATAATTAAATAGTAAATAATATGATAAATATCATATATATCAAATATTATAATATAAATCTTAATATACATCTTAATTCATTCATATATCAAATTAAAGAACGATATATACCAAATGCTAATTTCATTACCCAAGAGTCGCCACATCTGAGGGAAGTTGCATCTTTTCTCCCATATGAGTATTAATGACCAGACAATGGAAGGAATATAGGGGGGGAAATTATCGATGGGAGTTTTTGGCCTGCAACGGCATCAAATATCATACATACTCAATGGAAGAAAAATAAGGAATGAAAATTAGGAATCTGAGCGATGAACCAAGGCATTACATATGTATGCTAATATTCTATTCACCGGCTATGATCGGGAGCTTTGATTGCGTACTTGATCTGGCCAATAGTTGATTGCACATTTCAATATCTCCTATCAACAAGCCACAGAGACAAATCACCAATTGTAAACAAATACGAAACAAGAAGTTGATATACTTGGACATGGAGGATATATAGAACAAGAAAGACATCAAGATCAAATAGCGACAAGATACACAACATTAGCAACCATAGAAACATGTCATTAGCATCAACCATAGCATAGCTAGCGATCACGTATGGACATTCACACATAGCAATCAGTGGATATAGATTAAAGATGACACTAGGGAAGAAGATAGGGAAAACATGGAAATGTAATATCGGATATGAAATATGGTATTTGCTAAGCAACCATTGTCTCCTGGCATATATCACCCAGATAATTATCAATAAGAGACTTATCGTTATGTAAAACATTGTATCAGATTATCGTCAATAGACTATAGGGGAAATTAATATCTCTCTCCATTTGGATTTCGTGATCACACCAGCACACTAAATCAAACTGTCGAAGAAGCAATCAGATATTCATAGCAAGCTAGCGAAAATATCAGAACTCGGAGTTGGGCTCATGCAAATATAGAATCTGCCTTATTGGCTATTAACGGTTGCAAGCACTGTTGTCACTAAGGATTGCACCCGAAAGAGCTAAGTGTGAACCTAGCAATCCTGTGAAACATGGGACTACTTTCAAGCTGTAGGTAACCTATCAGAAAGTAGACCTCCAGATTAGGGGCCAGCTTCCCCTTGAATCACCTTGAAACTTGACTAACTTTAGGAGGAAAAGGGAGAGAGAGTGCATGAAATTGAAATAACTAAAACTAAACCTAGGTGATTCACCAAACTTGGATAGATCCACAAACTGCAAACAAACTCACCATGAAATTCAAACATAACCTGAGCATCACAACTTCTCCCTAATTCTGATTTTTCCCTTAGAAATAACAAGGTGCTGGTTGTAAATGAGGAGGGAAAATGAATTCCACAAGCCCAAAAAACTTTCAAATGCACACAGATTAGTACTTTAGGAAATAAAAAGTGTTTATGAGCATCTAAATGAACAAAATATAAAGGACTAACCTTAATCACAATACATTGATATAAAACCCACCAAACAACTCATAAAACTGTAGGAATAAGAAGGATAATTGCTATGTACTGAATTGAAAGGAGCCAAAATACAACTTGCTTCTCCAAAGCTACAAGCATTCAAATCTCAGAATGAGATAGAATGAAGAACTAACCACAATCACCTAAGTGAGAGGTATATAAAACAAAACCTAAGAATCTGCATTCAAGACCCTCAACCTCACCAAAATTGGAAAAATTCTGCATTTGGGGCCTGTGAAAGATGCCTCTCAAATCCGGATGTCAGATTCCCAGATTTGTAGGGGTAGGTGGGAAGGTGAAAATCTTAGAAAAGATAAGCCATTAAAGTCTACCCTACCCCCTAAATCATGCTCTATAAATGATATTTGACAAAGATTTATAAAAATATCATTTGTCAATATCTTACAATAACACAAGCAATGATTTAAATACTTTCCCTATGCCTTAATTCTATGTGGATTTAAAAACATATTTTATGAATAGTTCTCAACCCAATTTAAATTAATTAAAAGGGGAAAACATATTCAAAAATATCTACAGCTTTTAAAATTAAATCCACTTTTACATAATGGATCCTAGGGATAAATTTTTATCATTTAAATAAACAAAGTTCTCAACCCTTGCGGGGAAAACCTATATAATAAATGTTAACATCTTGAAAACGATCCCCAAAAGATAGAGGATGCTAAAAGCATCGACTCTTCACTGCTGCTTACTAGGGAAAGTTGCCATTGCACTGGCTTGGCATCTTGGATTTGGAAACTTGCAGTCTTGAAAGCCTTTTGCTTTTGTGATCAAGAGCTCGATTTAGAAGCTTGCTCTTCATATTGGATTGAGGTAGGCATTGCTTTATGTTTCCATTTTCTCTGCATTTGTTGAGCACTGTGATAGCATTTCCTTTTACTATTTGTCCTCTATGTATTTCGAGGGCACCATTGTTTATTTGATCAAGCTCATTGTTTCTAATTCATGGCATCATGTTTTTTGCATATTGAAGGCACTGTGTTCTTTTTATCATTTGATTGATGGCATTGTATGAATGTTCTACGTCTTGTTGATGCTTAGGGCATATTTGAATTCATTGTCTCATGGCGTCATTGATTTCAATCGTGATTCAATGCTGACTGCTATGTATTCTTTTGAAAGCCCGTGAAATATCTAGGGCATCAATGTATTGCTTTGCTTGCTGGCACGTTTTTGCTGTCATGATTCATGATATTGCATTCACGTTTTGTTGATATTTGTTGGCACGTTTAATGTTTGGAGCCCGTGAGTTTTGTTGTAGTTCACTGTCGCCAATCTTTGGGGCCGTGAGTTTTAAATCTGGGCATCCATGTATTGTGTATTGCTACTGTTCATGGCACCCATACCCTTATGCTATATCTCCTTTTTTCGCCTTGACATGCTCACTGTTATGCAATACGTGAGTTATGGCTATTGGTGTTTACCGATTTCATCGTTGATGCTAGCCCGCGAGCTTTGGGTTTGATCCCTTGTCTTTGCATTGATGTTGCTATCTGGATTGCTCACTGTTGTGTTTCTTGAGCACATTGGTAGCATTTATCTTTGATCCTTTTGTGTTTGCAAACCGTTAATGATTTGAATGGGAGCCTATGGACCTGTGAGCTAGGGGATCAACATTGAATTCATTCATTGTTTGATGATAATGCCAGCCCGATTTGGCTTGATCCCTCCTTCATTTGTTTGAATCCTTCATTGAAGTTGGTGTTTACGCTTCACTGCGTATTCAATGTGAGGACCGAGAGCTGTTGAGCATCATGGATGCTCATTTGTTGACAACATATTTGTTGTTGTATGTCTTATGAAGGCCCGCGAGCAAGCTGTGAATTTGGACATGTTAACTCACTGGTTTCATTTGTTGTGAGCCAGGAAATCACATGATGCATGCTGAATTTACTGCTAGCTGTTATGTGCTTAGGGCCCGTGAGTTATTGATCATCCTCCGTTTGAATACTTGCTGTTATAGCATTGTTGACGTCTTGTTTTCATGGCACCATGTCCTTGGATGTTATTGCTATGAACATCATTGATTTGTTTTGCTAATGCTTAGTGTGAAGCTTGTACTTACTGCTCTTCGTTTGATTATCAACTGTTGAGATTTCTCTTGGTATTCACTGCTCTATATTTGAAGGCCTGTGTTTGCTATGTTCTCATTCTCTGCATGTTGAAGGCACTGTGTTCCTTGTTGTAGATTTAATGGTACTAGTTTGTGTTCACTGGTATGAGATCTTGACATTCCATTTGCTACTATCACACCATATTGACATGGCATCTATCGATCTTCATTTGATAGCGTGTTGTCTCGGTAATATTCATTGTGACCCATTTGATAACACATTGTCTGGTGTTTATGGCTCATTGTTTTAACTGCATACTATTTACTCACTGTTCCACATGATGATATGCCATTCTTAAGAGGCAGCGTGCCATTATTTCACCAACTGTAGCCTCTTTTACTTAGCTCACAATGCAGAGTAAAACACACTCCATGCCATGAATATGTATAAATGGTGCAGATTTGTATCTTTATCTTTTGTGTTGATCTTTGTTTTGTACTTCCATGCTTTTTTCTGCTTTCATGATTTGATGATTGCTCCATGGGTACTGCTTATTCACTAAGCTTACATTTCACTGCTATTGTCCAGACAATAGCGATCCTTGAGGATGTCCCTCTTTTCAGGGAGGGCCATCCTCTTGGGATTTCTATTATCTGGTTGAGGGCAAGCAACAGTGTCAAAGCTTCTTATGTATCTGCACATGGAACAAACAAGTTAGTGAAAACATGGTATATCTTTCCTTCCTACAGCATCCTTCTGAGTGCACATGCCCTGTAGCATAGCCCTTTAGAAGTGTATGGCTGACTATGTACATGCATGATTATAGATGAAGGTAAGTTGTAGGATATCATGCATTGCTTAGATCCATTGGATCTAACCCCATCCCTCTTCCTCTTCTCTGCAGGTTCTGGATCACAGGAGCATACTGGACTAAAACCAGATCAACACTTCATCATTCCAGGCAATGTCTGGTACCCTTATACTTATGTTCATCCATTTAATCTATGTCTATACTCATTCATACTCTTTTGAAAGTTGGCTATGCTCACGGCTTGTGTGAGCTCAGATAATTTTATTTTTCAATCCTTTCCTTTGTACAGTACATACAAGACATTGGCATATATACATGTAATCTCTAGATGAAAAAATTTATTTTCCTTTACATGTATCTTTTTCATGAAATGAACACAAATCTAAAGAAGATCATCTAATAATGCAAACTAGGGTACCGTAGTCACTCATATAGTAATCAGGTTACCAAATTGGAATGGGCATGAAAATATGGTAACAAGCACATCAAGTCAAGATCAGAGACAACACCATTGGTAGCAAGGAAGAGCTGAATACATCAAAAACAACATCAGACTTGTTGCAAGATTTTATGAAATAGCAACTATATCGCTATAAGTGATATAATCATATCAGACATTACATGAATCGAAGGATTATATCTGAGACAACATTTCTATCGATATAAGTAATATTAGCATACCTCTCATTGCATACATTAAAGGACTACACCAAAAATAGCAATCCAATCACTAAAAGCTATTATAGGAAAGTTCATAGCATGTTTCCCATTGTTACATTTGAGAAAGCTATGAAGATCTTGCAAATTTAAGTCACCATATCAGATATAGCAAATATCATAGTTTTGTGCCAAGTGAAAATACATCTATAAGATCAATTCACTTAGCATATTTCCAATTGCCTAATCAGAGAATGTAGTAGCATAAGGTGTAAGTGGTATCAGATATTGTAATTCATTGTAAGAACGGAGATTTTAAGTTAATTGTCCCAAAATATCAAGACATCCTATATGGGGACATTACAGTGGTATCAGAGCATGATCCTACCATCCTGCAAGGTAAAACATCAAAACAAGGAATCAAGCAATATCAAATCCATCATCAATCAAAACAAATCATTCCACTAACAAGTAAATCCAGGCATTGATAAAACAAAGAAGATCGTAATCAGTTTGTGATAGATTTATTGTCACTCTAATACCAGCTTGAGAAGAAGAGTTATAGAAGATATTGAGAGAGAACTTGATGGATTATATTATGGCAGAAATGTGATCAAATTTAAAGCAGGTTCAAGAGAACATAAAGAACTTCATTATAGCAAAATAGTAAAAAGAATTTTATGGAAAACTTATAGCAGAATTAAAGAGGAACATTCTTAGTGAATGTCAAACCAAAGATCCAAGATTTTATTGGTAGAGGGCATTCGTGATGAATGTCGAGATTCCTAAAGGGAATCCAGAGATCCAAGATATTCTTGGTAGAGGGCATTCCTAGTAAATGTCGGCCATAGAGGGCAGCATTCTTGATGAATGCCATCCATAGAGGGCATTGCTAGTGAATGTCGGCCATAGAGGGCATTCTTAATGAATGTCGGCCATAGAGGGTATTCCTAGTGAATGTCGGCCACAGAGGGCATTCTTGATGAATGTCGGCCATAGAGGGCACTCCTAGTGAATATCGGCCATAGAGGGCATTCCTAGTAAATGTCGGCCGTAGAGGGTGTTGATGTCAGTTTTGTACCACTACATAACATATAGCAATTGAATACTTGATACGACGTACCAAACACTCAACCCTCTCTTGAAAAGTATACAAGGATACTCCAAGGTTCCTTACACCTGTGGATACTAACTCAGTTATATAAATGTGATTTGCTGGTAATCACTTCGGCGGGCTTACGTTGTTCACTTAGGGATGTTAAACTCTCGCTATGATGATGATATGATTTGCAATGTATACTCAATTAGCTTTCTTCCTTTTATATCACTTCCAACTTTGCTCATCGAAAACTTCAACTACTAAACTATTGACTACTTTACTACTACTCCTATGGAATGGAAAGATTGGCAAATGGACGAAGATCAAACCGAATGAAAGCTTACCAGCAACGCTACTTCCATCGATGCAATGATTATAAGGGAATATTCTTAGGATTTTCACACTAACACCTATCTTCCAACCCAACTTGAAGTACAAGTGGAAAGATGAAATGCAAGTAGAACTTGGGAGCAATTGACTAGATTACCACACAAGGCTCCTTGACAAGCCGCCAAGATGCTAGTGGCCTAGTATAAGATCCTCATCAAACATTCACCAACATCACCATTACAACTAATCATCTACTTCTATTCTTACTTTAACAACATGAAATGAAATCCTACTTTAATTTGAGAGATGAGAAGAAACATGCAATACACCAAAATGATCATGTATATCCACCATGCAAACCACAACAATGAATAGAGAACAATTTTGATAGTATTTTGGCAACAATTCTCCAACATAACTCCCTTTACAAATGAGTACAAATGGCCTTATATAGAGGCTCAAAATTACAACGAGTGGCCAAGATTAAGAGGCAAAATCAAGGGCCAAGATTAAACCTTACAAACCCTAATTAGGGTTACAAATTTTCAACCAATTACATGAGGGCACCAACTTTGTGGGCCAATGAGAAAATTACAATAATTTGTCAACCAATGAGAACATAGGACACTTGGCATGATTTGATTACATGCACATGAAATTGCCACCTCATCAACCTTGTCTTATAAAGTTCATTAATCCTCGAGATGAGATGAAGCCTTGGATGCTTGAGCTTGTCCTTAGAAATTTTCTCACCACCACTTGAACTTGCTTGTACTTGATGTCTTGACCTCGAAAGGGTGAGGTCTCCATGCACTTGGGGTAATCTTGCCTTGACCTTGGTGGCTTGCCTGGATGTGAACCTTCTTGCAATTCGAGAGCCTTACTCTTGGCCACCGCCTTGAAATCAAACTTGACCTCCCTCAACCTTTCAATCACTTTCCTCCTTACTTCAATACTTTGCCATTTTTAACCTTCCTATTTGGATTTGATCTGCATGCATGCATCCTTGTTTCAATAACCTTGGGTTTTGGGGCACCTGCCCTCACCATATCTCCTTGATTGTTCCACAATCCACCCATCACTGAGTTCATCAACTGCTTTCATCAATGCCTTTCCTCCTTGGTTAACCCTTGACTGCCTTCAACTGTTCGAACTGCCACAACCTTGCCCTTTTGGCATAAGTACTTGCCTCAACCATAATGGTGCAATGCATCTCCCCAAGATTAGATTTGGTTCGACTGGCAAAACATCACTAGTAGTCTTGCACCCGAATTGAAGAAGTAGGACCCCATGTAGATTTGCCCCTGATTTTGTACTATTTAAGTTGCAACTCTAAATTCATGCTAATAAGCCTAATCCAATCAATCTTCCTTAACCATTCTCAATCTCTTCAATAAAATAAAACATCCAAGGATCAAACTGTGTACCTTTAGTAGAGCCCGGAATTTGACTGAGAAGCACAATGAAGCTACTGCACTCTGACTTGCTGATCTGATCGGGTGAGCCTTGATGACTTGGTGTTAACTAATCCTGCTGTATCATTTCCGCTGCTGGGGTAGATTGAACCTTTCCTTGCACAAATCCATACTGATTGATCTTCTTTGCCACAGGTAACTGACTGTCTCTCAACCTCTCTCTTAATTGAATCATATCAAAGGTACCAATGTTGGTGTCTCCAACGCATTTCAATTTTGAGCGGAAGTTGGAATTGGGTATCATGACTTCCTTGTCTCCTATTTCAGCATTAATTCCTTTGGGTCGCTTGCTTGCATTAACATCAGCCATCCTAAACACTTATCACTCCCCGCCTTTTCTACAATGAATGTGGAACTACACTTATCACTCCAATCTTCGCCTAGGGGTGGAATACTACACTTATCACTCCCCGCCGTTGCCTTAAGATGGGCTACACTTATCACTCCAATCTTCTCCCTAAAAAAATGCAATGCAATGATGCAAACTACACTTATCACTCCCCGCCTTTGCCTTAAAATGGACTACACTTATCACTCCAATCTTCGCCTAGGGGTGGAATACTACACTTATCACTCCCCGCCGTTACCTTAAGATGGGCTACACTTATCACTCCAAATCTTCGCCTAAGATGAAATGCAATGATGAAATGCAAGCGAGAACTTGAGGGAAAAAAGTCAATCAAGACAATCGAGTAATCTACTTAATATCCAAATACCTAACTCTACTCTTGAAATTAGTTTTCAACACCTAAACTAGCACTAATGAAATGAAAGCAATTAAAGAGAGAGGAAAAGATAGGCCACTCACCAACAAGGGCTAGGAATCCTTTGTCTATGCAATTAGCTGGGCTTGATCTTCAAAATCTTCTATCTCCACAAGAAAATCTCCCCTTCTCCAATTCACTCTCAAAATCTGATTGCTATGAATCTTCTATCAATAAATTCTTCTATTACAAATCTGATTTGCCTCAACTCAAGCTTCTTCTCTACATCAAACTCTCCAATTTTCGAATTTGCTTTTCGGATCTGCTTTTTCGCTCTGCTTTTTCAGACTGCTTTTTCGCTCTGCTTTTTCGGATTGCTTTTTCTGCCAAGAGAAAAGGAGAGAAGTGAATGAGATGGTGAAATGAAGTGGGGGAGAGCTCCCCTTATATACCAAATTTTGCCTCCAAAAAAAGCAAGGCCGACTTTGTAGGAGGAGGGAAAAACAAAAAATTAAAATTGCCAAATTAAACATGAATTAAATGAAATAAATTGCCCAGCCCTAGGGGATTTTATTTTAATTTAAAATTGGGTCAACCTAGTGCAAAATTATCGGTTTAAATTAGCCAAATCCGAAATTATCATAGGCCCTAAAATTG
Organism: Chamaecyparis obtusa; assembly: GCA_027943335.1. Classification (NCBI taxonomy): domain Eukaryota; kingdom Viridiplantae; phylum Streptophyta; class Pinopsida; order Cupressales; family Cupressaceae; genus Chamaecyparis; species Chamaecyparis obtusa. The sequence goes on from BSBK01001097.1 coordinate 190,203, forward strand.
AAATTTTGAAAAAAGGTCATTTAGGCCTCCAATATAGCTTTAAACCCTCCCCATTGTGGACCCAATAACTTGCCTTGAATTTCACACCTCCCAGGCCTTAAAATACGTTGAATTTAACACACAAAGGGGCCCAATTTAAATTTCTAAATTACAAACACTTAGCCCAAAAAATATGATTTTAATGCATTTAATCATGACAACCAAAATTAATTTTTTATTATTTTGCAACCCAAAAATCATTTTGCAATTTAATTTCCATTTGGCAATTTTATCCTTTTTTATTTTTGCAATTTATTATCTCTAATTGGCAACTTTAAATTTATTCTTTAATTTCCATTTTTCTCCACCAAAAAAAAAAAATTTACAAGATTTTCCCAAAAAAATCCAATTTCACAATTAAATTTTAAAAATCTTGAGTTCTTCAATTTCATCAATTTTCAAAATTCATCTTAGTCTGAAAATTTTGCAAATTTGCCCTGCCAGATATTTTTCTAACAATCGAAATAAAATATTCCTATTGAATTTCGTTTGGCCTAAAGACAAAATCAACTGTTTAGGAAAATCAATGTTTCACACAAGGTGAAAACAAGCTATACCCTCCCAAGCACTTCAAAAATATTCCAGGTGTAAAATTTTCATTTCAAAACCTCTGGATCGCCCAAAAATTCGCTAAGGCACCCAAATACCCGGATCTAGAAAAATTGTCAAGGCTTGCTCAAAAAAGATGGGGGTCCCCAAATTCTTTGGGGCGATGGTGTGAAAACCTCACAACAGAGGGCTTTGCTAGTGAATGTCGGCCATAGAGGGCTTTGATAGTGAATGTCGTCCATAGAGGGCATTCTTGATGAATGTCGGCCATAGAGGGCTTTTGCTAGTGAAAGTCGACCATAGAGGGCATTCTTAATGAATGTCGGTCATAGAGGGCATTGCTAGTAACTGTCGGCCATAGAGGGCGTTCTTAGTGAACGTCGCCATGCTTGGTAAAGGATACTCTTGGTGAGCATCGCCATTCTTGGTAGAGGGCGATCTTGGTGAGCGTCACCATGCTTGGCAGAGGGTGTTCTTGGTGAGCATCGCCATTCTTGGCAGAGGGTGTTCTTGGTGAGTGCCACCATTCTTGGCAGAGAACATTCTTGGTGAGCGTCGAAAGAGACATTCTTGGTGAGTTTCAAAACTTGATCTAGACATTCTTGGTTTAATCAAGGAGCAAAGAAATACTTAACGAAGGAGAACATAAGTGCTACTGTAAATCGAGATAAGTTCGGGTCATTCAATCCAGATTGGTAAGGCAAGATGATATCAGAGGAGCACAAAAGAAACCACTCACATTGAAGTGGTAATTGCTTGAGGACAAGCAATTTTGGGAAGGGCGGACTATAATGTCCCCTTTCCAGAGCGGAATTTAATAATAAGAATTGAATATAAGATTAAATAATTAAATAATAAAAAATAAAATAAATACAATTATAATTAAATCATAATAATAAATTCTAATATATAATTAATTAAATTATTATTATAATAACGAAAGAATATATTATCAATAATAATATATATAATGTTATTCATAAATAAATATAATAATATTATAAATAAATATAATAACTATATTATATATAAATATTATTATTAATAAATAAATAATACCATAATTTCCAAATAGATAATAATAGATATAAATAGATAAATAATAATAAATAACATTAATAATATGGCACCGAATATGCCAGCTAATTATGGCTCGCACAAATAATCAGCAAACTCTGCATTCAAAAAAAGGCATCCAATACAATAACTTTTTTACACAAACCAGGGAATTCGCTCATGGCCCATTAGGGTACTCTGCAAATAGATTTGAGCATTTTTGGACACTCTATGCTTTGGAAAAACAGCTTACTACCTTCTCTAAAACAAAATATGCGGGTGAGCCCTCTTTCAGAATAAACAAATCCATATCAAGCCCTAAGTGCGAAATTGCATTAAGGCCGAACTCAGAATGGCAAACGGTAACAGGCAAAAGATCTGCAAAAGGGGAAAACATACAACAGAAGGTTATCTTTCTAACACATAAGAGGTTTAAAGTTTTGTCTTCCTCTTCTCCTAGGGTTGATGCCAGGGCTTTCACTCGAGGGAAGAATGGACAAAAGGCGGAGAAAGTGATTCAAGCAGAGAAGCTCTTCAATGATTAGGCTAAGGAACCAGTCAAAACAACCTATTCCCCTCCTCATAGGTGGAATGATCGTATGGAACAAAAGGATGATTTCTTGCTCCTACAAATGGAAGCTTCTTCACCCACAGTTCGCTCATTCCATAAAAAATCTATACATCAGGTAACATACCCTCCATTACATAAGACCAAAATCTCTTCAAAAAATCCTCCATTCGTAAAAAACGCAGCCTCTAGGGTTTACCCCCAACTTCACTCTTCTGCTCATTTGGAAAATATTAACCCTACATCTCTCAAGAATAAGCCATTATCGGCATTACAAAAACATATATCCGAACCAGCATGTATTAGGTCACGCAAAATCTCAAAACCTCCCTCAAGGGAAACGATGGAAGTATATCCAAAATTCGAACAAGGTTACCTGGAAATGGTATCAAAAATTTGCAAGCAAAAAGGCGTTTTCGCTAGATGGACAGGGCTAGGTGCCAAAATGGAGGAAATCTTAGACTGGTTTAAAACAAATTTTCCAGGCCAGGTAAGTATTACTAACCTAAACGAAGGTTTTCTCTTTTTAAAATGCAATAATTCTAAACTTAAAGAGGATTTTCTTTCTTTGAAATGTCCTAAATTTAGAGGTTGTGAATTTATCTGTCTGGATTGGTTTCCAAATTTTAATAGCAGAAAGCTGGAAAATATCAAAGTAGATAGAGCAATTTCAATCCCTGATATACCAGTAGAACTAATTAATAAAGAAACATTTAAAGCAATCGGCAATAGTTATGGGATTTTTGTAGGAATAAAGGAGGCAGAACAATCTAATAACTGTGTTCCGATTATAGTTAACATGGATATAAATTTAGCTTCACTAAAACCTCTAAAATTCAATCAATTAGGGCTTGAATATATACTCCAACCTGTATTTCTGAACGATTACCCCAGTATGGATTATGCGGAATCAGTAATCCTAAACAGATCTAAATTCTCAAAAGCTAATATTAACAATATATGTCCCAAATATCAGGATATTCCATGTTGCAGTAAGAGCCAAGATTTAATTACAAATGTCAAAGATAAAAAGATACCTAGGATATCCTTTTTTTAAAATAGTGGAGGTTTCTTTCTCAATCCGATGAGGAACTCTGTTAAAAAATATTCTAGAAACTCCTTACTTGCCTTAAATATTCCTAATCTAAGTCTAGATACAAATCATTTAAGAAATTGTAACGAAATTATCCTTAAAAGAAATATCAATAGCAATTTCAATGAAGATCCAATTCTATCCAAAACAAATCTAAATAAGATTCAGAATATTCCTCTTCAAAATAGGTCTACAAGGTCTAACATAGATGAAAGTAACAATATAGAAACTATAAATACGCTGTCACCAAGACATAAAAAAATTCCTTTCAACACAGGAAGAAACAGAGAAGGCTCTACTTATCTCTGTAAATCCCGAGATTAGTAATGATAAAAACCCTATCTGCACACAAAGAATTCTCAGTCCAGCCTCTACGCTCAAACTTAATGATATTCAAACTAATTTAAATACTCATGGGCAACTAATTAAGGATCTCCTTCTGATTCATAAGGATATAAGTGAACAATTAATTACTTGGGAAGAAAACCATAGAGAACATTTGGATGAGGTAGTAGGAATAGCAATAGAAATGGAAGTCGTACCTTTAGAGAGTCAGCATCTCGTTCAAACTAAACAAAATCTAGGCTTAAATAATGATAGGCCTAATAATTTTGAAGTGGATCATTCTAACTCATTACTAGCAAATACCCTGCCTCCCAGGGAATACAATTATAAACAATTATCTGTAAAGGAACAGGAAAAGGAAAGGATTAATCCACCCACAACAGGTACTAATACATCTCCATCTAAATTGCCTATGAGAATAGAGGGAAGCTTTCTCTACTCCCCACTAGCCAAAACATACAAACACCACAAATTCTGGCAAACTCCAGATAATGGCAAACAGGTATTTGAAGATAACATCCCCAAGAGTAGTGATAAGGCTAAAATCCCATTAGAAGTAGAATCTATTTTAAGAATTGGCTCCAATAGCAACTTAGAAATAGTTGATCTGCAACCTATAAATGACCATCTACCCTGGGAAGAATTTGGGATTCTAGAACCCAAAAACTGGTTAAACCAAAACCAAAACAACGAACTCAATGAACAAACAGATGAGATTATAAGAGAAAATCCAAAAGGAGAGCAATAACCAGCATTTAAGTGAACAATTAATGAAGGAAATCAGAAATGAGTAAACTAATGCAAATATAGATTTAACAGAAAGTATAAACAATGCTCAAAATAATCAAGAGCATTTAGGTATTTATGCAAATATTAAGGGGATTGAAAAACCAAATTGTGGAAAGATTAATAAGAAAAGAGGAAGAAAAAGTTTAGTAGAATTAAGGACAGCAATCGGAAAATCTGATAACCAAACCAAAATAAGCGATATTCTCAAAGTTGGGAAGGGGAAGCTCCTTCCCACAACACTATGAAGATTTCATCATGGAATGTTAGGGGCCTAAATGCCCCTAACAAGAAGCGCATTTTTAAGCGCAATCTAACTCTTACTGAATCTGACATAAGTCTCATACAGGAAACCAAATTAAATATAGAAGAAAGGGAAAAATTCAAAAAGAAATTGGGCTTTTGGAAATGCGAATTCAAAGAATCGGTGGGGGCCTCAGGAGGTTTAGGTATTATTTAGGATCCTAGAAAGGTAGACTTTACTTTAACATCCGCTAAAGACAATTGGATAGCAGGAAGAATAACAAGCTTTAGAAGCAATATGCGCTTTAACATAATCAACATATATGGTCCCACCTCCACCTTAGACAAATTCAACATCTGGACAGAGATTAGTAATTATATGAATTTGGAACCCCAGTCAATCTTTATTTTGGGAGGGGATTTTAATGCTATATCAAATACCAATGAGAAAACTGGTGGTATTCAGACAGAATCACAAGCTACAATAAACTTCAGAAATTGGATAATGAGAAACTCTCTCATGGATATCCCAACGTCCAATGGAATATTCACTTGGAACAATAGGCGGAAAGGTTTTCATTATATTGCAGAAAGATTGGACAGATTTCTAATTAAAGGTGATTTATGCAATTTTAATAGGACAATTTCGGCGTCTATATTGCCACAGACAAGATCTGACCATTACCCTATTCTACTCGATCTAAAAGAACAACAAAAACCTATTAGATGCTCCTTTAAATGTGAAAATGTGTGGTTCTTAGATGGAAGTTTCATAGGAAAAGTAAAACAGTGGTGGGAAGAAGAGTCTTTTGAAGGTTCAAAAATGTTCTGTTTTACAGCAAAATTAAAAAGAATTAAGGAAAAAATAATTAAATGGAACAAAGAGAGTTTCAAAAATATTTTTAAAGAAAAATTAGAAAATGAAGAAGAAATCAGAATTCTAAATACTAAAATCATCAAACAAGGAATGAAATCTGAAGAATATATTAAAGAAATAGAATTATTAAATAAACAAGAAACCATATTAGCAAAAGAAGAAATATTCTGGAAGCAGAAATCTAGAGAGACTTGGCTTAAAGAAGGAGATAGAAATACCAAATTCTTCCACATAAGCACTATAAACAGACGTAATATAAATAGAATATCCAAAATCCTAAATGAAATAGGAAGAGAGGTTGACAGCCCAGAACAAATAGCAGCAACCTTCGTCGATCATTTCACCAAGACTCTAAACAATTTTGAATACTCAAATCTCAGAGCCCAAAAAGAAATGCAAAAGGCTATTCCCAAAATTCTTACCGACAAGGATAACTATAATCTAAATAAAAAATTCACAATAGAAGAAATAAAGGATGCCCTTTTTTCTCTTAAGCCAGAAAAATCCCCTGGTCCTGATGGTTTCCAAGCCTTTTTCTTCCAAAAATGTTGGGAGTTCTTAGGTAAGGAGCTTTGGGAAGCTATAGAAGCTACGAGAAATTCAGGATCCATATTAACAGAGATTAATAATACTTTCTTTTAGCTCTCATTCCAAAAAAACAAGACGTAGGTACCCCGGGAGACTTTAGACCTATAGCACTTTGCAATACAATATACAAAATTCTTTCTAAAGCCCTGGCAAACAAACTCAAAAACATCATTCATAAAGTAATATTAGAAGAACAAACGAGGTTTGTCCCTAACAAATCCATATATGACGGAATAATTATAATCCAGGAGTTAATTCACTCTGCACAAATTAATAAAGACTCATGTATGTTGATGAAACTAGATATTCGCAAAGCATATGATAAAGTAGATTGGAGATTTTTATGCAAAACCTTGCAAGCTTTTGGTTTTTCTCACCAATGGATTAACTTAATTTACAATTGTATCTCTACTCCAAAATTTTCAGTCTTAATTAATGGAACCCCGGAAGGTTTTTTTAATATATCAAGAGGAATCAGCAAGGGGATCCTATATCTCCTTTTCTTTTTATAATAATGGCATAAGCCTTTGGGAGAGCCTTTAAATTAGCACAATTAAATGGAGAAATTAAAGGGGTTAAAGTTACGGATGAGGTCGAAAATATTACACACCAACAATTTGCAGATGACACCATAATACCAGGAGAATCTTCAAAGAAGGAGACTCTTCAACTTAAAAATATCATAAATATATACTCGAAAGCATCAGGACAGGAAGTTAACGAAGAAAAATTGGAGATTTTTTTCCTTAATACCTTGCCAGAGCCTAAGAGAAGCATTTGTAACATGATGGGCTATAGAAAAGGGGAATTCCCGTGCAAATACTTGGGAATTCATTTAGAAAAAGGTCAAAGAGAAGGAAACACTTCGAAAGCCACCTTATCTAAACTAGAAACAAAACTGGAAAGCTGGAAGGGGAAATATTTAAATAAAGCTGGAAGAGCAACCATGATCAGAGTTGTATTAACAGTTATCCCATCTTTCCAATGGTCATGCTTGTCGCTACCAAAGGGAGTTGGAAAGCAATTAAACCAGAAATTAAAGAATTTTTTCTAGCATGGCAATGAAGACAAAAAGAAACTATCAATGATTAAATGGGACAACATATGTAGACCGAAAGAATTTGGAGGTTTAAATGTTAAAAAGTTTGAGTGGCAAAACAAAGCCTTAGGAGCAAAACTGGTGTGGAGAATGTTTTAGGAAAATGACAGCAAATGGGCAAAAATTTTATATCACAAATACTTGAATAGCTTGGATCGCACAGCTCTTTTTCGAACCATCAATCTACCAAAAGGATCTAAAATCTGGAATTTCATGATAGAAAACAGAGATCTGATATCGAAATATTTAACCTAGGGCATTGGAGATGGCCAAGAGGCCCTATTTTGGGAAGATTCCTGGGATGGACTTCCAGCCCCAGATAATGAGAAACTCCCTCTTAATATCAAAATTACCCTTCAACAAAATTGGGGCACACATCTTCAACACTACATAGTGAAAACACAGGAAGGATGGCAATGGAAAAAAGTAACGCATCCTTCCTTGTCTCAGGAAGAAATTAATACCTTCGAAAACTTTCTGCTATCCAGGAATTTAAATATCAAAGCAAGGCAAGATAGGTTAATTTGGGGTATCGCCAACAATGGTAAATATAGTGTTAAACTAGGGTATGAGACTATCATAAACTCCCAAGCTTGGCCCAAAGCAGATATCCCCCTTAACCTATGTTGGGATCCCGCTTGTCTACCAAAGGCAGGTATATTTCTGTGGGCAGCTTTACAAGACAGAATTTTAACCTCAAACAAATTCACAAAATTAGGATTTGAAGGCCCTTCAAGATGTGTATTATGCAAATCTGCGTCTGAAACAGCACGACATTTATTATATGATTGTCTGTATGCAAACCATTGTTGGAAATGGTTGAGTAGAAAGCTATGCTAGTCCTCTGCATATAACGAGAAACTTGAGGACTTCCTGAAATGTTGGCCTCAACACGGATTCAGAGTTTATGATAAAATATGGAGAATCGCCCCATCTATCCTAGTATGGGAAATCTGGAAAGAACGCAACCGTCGAATCTTCTCAGATACAAAGTTAGATAGGGGTACATTGATCAATAAAATAGAAGCAAGTATCTTAGAAGTTACCAATAATCATCTTAGAAATTCCCTTAAAGATGAAGGATCATTTACTGACTGGGATGCAGACATAAAAAAGCTTTGGAAAAGGCTTGATAAATCCACAACTTAAGTACCCCAAATCAAACAAATTAGCTAGAAGTCAATGTGAATGGAAGCCCCATCCTAGTGGGTGGATGAAATTAAATTTTGATGGCGCTTCAAGAGGTAACCCTAGCATAGCTGGTCTAGGTTGCATTATTAAAAACGATATGGGCGAATGGTTGGTAAAAAGGGCTAAACCCCTAGGCAATATCACTAACAACTTAGCTGAACTAGAAGCCCTAAATGAAGGTCTCAAACTAAGCTTAAAGATAGGCATAGATAAGATAATTATAGAAGGAGATTCTCAAATTATCCTAAATGCTATCAGAAAAAGAAGCACTCCTAACTGGAAACTAAACACAAAACTTGAAGAAGTATTAAGTCTGGTGGATAGATTCCAGGAAACAAGATTTACACATATATATCGAGAAGGTAATAAAGAAGCGGATGCTCTAGCTAATCAAGGAGCCGATGGGGAAGATATCACTCTTTGAAAATAAAAAGGATAAACATGAGTTTTTTATTATCTAATGCAAAGTAGGCTTGTCTTTATCAAACCCTCTGCAACTTTTGAGGATACCAACAAAAACAGAAATAGGAACTCTATCATTAAAAGAAATATAACTTTCCTCCTGGTATTCATGAATATTAAGAAGCCGGAATTGGAGAGCTGGTTCTACGATTATTGGCATAAAGACGAAGTTGGATCTTCAGATATGGACTGTTTTAATGAGATGGATTCAGAAAATTTAATTGACTTATGGTTGGAAGAAGGAGAAATCAGGGTAAGAAAGAATCAGAAAACATTCGGCTCTGCAGGGTCAAATATATAAAATTAAAATCAATAGGTAAAATCTCAAATTTATCAATAGTTTGTTCCTTTTCTCTGTTCCAGAATCACATTTTTAATAATTTTGTAATTTTGTCTTACTTACGTGTTCTGTGGATGGGTAATATTCAGTAAAGATTTCTTAAAAACATTTTTTACATATAATAACTATATTCATAACATTATGGTTAAAAATACACAGCAATAAATAGAAAGAGATATCATATATATGAGTATTTGGATAAATATTTATATGTATGAAACCATCTTCAAAATTACTGCTATGTATTCATAACCTATATTATTTTTCAAACAGGAATATTGATATATATATACCTATGGAATACTTATAGGTATAAATATAACGATATTACTAACTCTCAGAGTTCAACTTTAAATCTAGATCAAGGATAGTAGCTCAGGATATCAGGTTATTTACTATTAAAATAGAATAGCATTATTAGAGAGTAACATATATTCATCTACAGCAGTAATAATCATAGATGGAAAAATGGATCAGTTATTTCTTTAGCCAGATTCTTATACACTCAATTATCTAGATAAGGATATAATTCTTCCATATTCAGATTAGCTCTTGTCAGTATCTTTTCTGCAGGTTCCAAGAGGAAAACAATCTTTATTCTAAATATGGGCAATGGACAGGTTATTCAAGAGGACTGTTGTAGGGAATATTATTACATTTGTCACCTATTATTTAGATAGAATCTGCAACTAAGTTCCTACAACAGGTTTTTTTCTATAAATCTAGAATCTCTCTGCTTAGGATATAATTTTTTTAATAATCTCCTGTTTTTCTTTAATTAGGGTATTCAGCATCTGATAGACTGTAGCTAGTAGTATTAGAGGCCATAAGAGAATCTCAAATAATTTTGTCTTCTCTTCTGCTGCTCCCTTGGATTCCATTTATTTCTCCTCCCTTTTCCCTCCTCCTCTTTCTCCACATTATTCTCTGTTTTTCTCTTAGTGTCCTTCCCTTTCTTTCTCTGGTCGCTGTCTTTGGATGCTCGTAATTTATCATACTGATATATCAACATGATAGTCTCTAATTTTGAAGTCAAAAATTTTTTTTAAAAAAAAAATTTGACTTTAAAATAGGGAGTACCTTGTTGTGATTGGCTTTTCTGATCTTCTTACTCTTGCTTCTAGTTTAATTTAGAGATATCTCCCTCTCCTTTGCTTCCCTTTTTCTGATTTGCTTAGACAGTCTTATTATTATTTTTTCCTAACGAAAGGGTAAATAAATTCTCACTTCTAACCCTATTAGAAAGAAATTTTTTAGAAACAGAAAGTAGAGTTATGTTATATGTGCAGGAGACAGGTAAAGAAGATGGTCGTCAAAGAAAAAAAGAGAGATTAAAGAAATTATGAAAAGCCTAAGAATACAAAATCATTTCAACATTTTATCAATGTAATATTTTAGTTTATAATTTCTGTAAATGAAGGAATGCCTTCATATTTAAATGTAAATAAGGGAATGCCCTTATCAAAACTTATTTGTACCATTTTTTGGACTCATGGTCCCAGGCTAGACTGGAGGTTTTCTTCTCCATTCTTTCCTACCAGTGCCTGAAGTGAATGGAGAATATGTAACTCTTTTTTCTATCTCAATAAAATATACGGGCCTAGGCCTTTTACCGATCAAAAAAATAAATAAATAAATAACATTAATAATTCAAATAAATAGATCCAATAATATATTATTAATATAATGTTAGAATACTAAATATAATATAAATAAGATAATAATTAAAAAGTAAATAATATGATAAATATCATAATATCATATATATCAAATATTATAATATAAATCTTAATATACATCTTAACTCATTCATATATCAAATTAAAGAACGATATATACCAAATGCTAATTTCATTACCCAAGAGTCGCGACAGCTGAGGGAAGTTGCATCTTTTCTCCCATACGAGTATTAATGACCAAACAGTGGAAGGAATATAGGGGGGGAAATTATCGATGGGAGTTTTTGGCTTGCAACGGCATCAAATATCATACATACTCATGGAAGAAAAATAAGGAATGAAAATTAGGAATCTGAGCTATGAACCAAGGCATTACATATGTATGCTAATATTCTATTCACCGGCTATCATCAGGAGCTTTGATTGCGTACTTGACCTGGCCAATAGTTGATTGCACATTTCAATATCTCCTGTCGACAAGCCACAAAGACAAATCACCAACTGTAAACAAATACGGCACAAAGAGTTGATATGCTTGGACATGGAGAATATATCGAACAAGAAAGACATCAAGAACAAATAGCGACAAGATACACAGCATTAGCAACCATAGAAACACGTCATTAGCAACAACCACAGTATAGCCAGCGATCATGTATGGACATTCACGCATAGCAATCAATGGATACAGATTAAAGATGACGCTAGGGAAGAAAATAGGGAAAACAAGGAAATGTAATATCAGATATGAAATATGGTATCTACTCGACAACCATTGTCTCCTGGCATATACCATCCAGATAATTATCAATAAGAGACTTATTGCTATTTTGTATCAGATTACCGTCAATAGACTATAGGGGAAATTAATATCTCTCTCCATTTGGATTTCGTGATCACACCAGCACACTAAATCAAACTGTCGAAGAAGCAATCAGATATTCATAGCAAGCTAGCAAAAATATCAGAACTCGGAGTTGGGCTCATGCAAATTTAGAATCTGCCTTATTGGCTATTAACGGTTGCAAGCACATCAAGTCAAGATCAGAGACAACACCATTGGTAGCAAGGAAGAACCGAATACATCAAAAACAACATCAGACTTGTTACAAGATTATATGAAATAGCAACTATATCGCTATAAGTGATATTATCATATCAGACATTACATTAATCGAAGGATTATATCTGAGACAACATTTCTATCGCTATAAGTAATATTAGCATACCTCTCATTGCATACATTAAAGGACTACACCAGAAATAGCAATCGAATCACTAAAAGCTATTATAGGAAAGTTCGTAGCATGTTTCCCATTGTTACATCTGAGAAAGCTACGAAGATCATCTTGCATATTTAAGTCACCATATCAGATATAGCAAATATCATAGTTTTGTGCCAAGTGAAAATACATCTATAAGATCAATTCACTTAGCATATTTCCAATTGCCTAATCAGAGAATTTAGTAGCATAAGGTGTAAGTAGTATCAAATATTGTCATTCATAGTCAGAACAGAGATTTTAAGTTAATTGTCCCAAAATATCAAGACATCCTATATGGGGACATTACACATTATAGCATTGAGATCCCTTCGATGTCAAAATGGATTGCCCCATACATAGGTTTTTCAACCAAGGGTACAAGTCAACACCTCATAGACTTCGTTGATCCTAACATGAGGTATATAATTAGGATTGAGTTCATGGATTTTGTACACTCCAATGACTTTAATATTAATGCTCTTCCTGGCAAGTTTAAGGTTCTCAAAATTGGTGGTATATTCATAGCCAATCATTCACACACCTACAACCTCTTACAATCAAAATTTTATAGCAAGTTTAATAAAATTAGAACTCTTCTAATTTTAAGTTTGACTATACTCTTAACTCTCTGATTTTGTCTTCATAGGTTGCTACTTCATCTACATCTAAGAGAAATTGGAGCACATAATCCTTCATCCACTCAGTAAAATGCAATCAACTACACTTTAAAAAGTCAAGGTACTTAATGTATGTGCATTCCAACTTGTGTCTCCTTTCACACAAAGAAAGTGCTACAAGGAAAGGTACACAAGGAACTTGGATGTTGTGCCAGTGCATACTGCCTTCGATGCTTCCACTTACCACTTTCTTTCACTTAATATTGAACACGAGCCACCTAGCAAGCATGAGAGTGCCAGTGCCAACAGCACTACTTGTGGTTATTCAAAAAAGCTAGTACTTATATCATCTAATATGGATGGTGATGTGATATTTTTTAAGACCCATATGACATTGATGCTTGATCAATGATGGCTGATTTTTGACACTTATGACATTATTATTTTTTTATTTTAATATATTTCATGACATTCAAGTTTGACAAATAGATATTGTAATATTTTTAATTTTTATGATATGATGATATGTGGTATTTTAAAGTTTAAACTTAATTACTGCTATAAATATGTATATATTTCTGATTTTTTATGTCTTTGTATGGACAATCCTGACACCCAATTTTTTTTACCAAACCCACAAAGCAAAGCCCCAGACCCAAACCCGAACCAGTATTAGGACAGGTAATTTAGATATATACTATAAAATTAATAATTTGAAACCTGAATTCATCGAAAATATTACATGTTGCTGAAGCACATTTATTACAAACAATTCTGGTAGGTAATATCAAACCAACTATGAAATATATTACTTTTAAGTGTAAATAAGCTACAACAAGATTGCTATAATATCCTACAATAATAAGAATATTAATCTTGCCATTGTAGTTTACTTTTTAATAACAAAACTAAATCCATGAGATTCTGAATGATTTTTTAAAAAATTCTAGATTTTCATCTATTGCGTTTCCCCTACTTAAAAGATAATATAAACCATATTGGACCAACATTGAAGATATATTATGTATCAGAGTAAAGAAGCCACAGAAATCTGCTCTAAAAATATGCTCAAAAATGTCAGAAACAATCTTCCCATCTCAATTTTAACTTTTAGAATAAACCTAGAACTGTACGAATTAGACCTACACTGAATTTTTCAAACCACCTAGAACCATACCCGTTGGACTCGTACTGAATTATTTAACCAACTTAGAATTCGCCCTATAAGATCCCGCTTGCAACAAATGTATGTAACAAATGCAGACTGAGTAAAATCCAATCAATTCTCGACATAGCAAACTAAGCTGCAGGTCATTTTTTCTTTGAAAGAGTAAGAAAGAGTAAAATACTAAAATCTAATACTTTCTGTCAAGCCCAAGAAAACATTTTAATATCAGGATAATTAAGTATGTTTGCAATATTATTAACTTTTCTTTCAAATCAGTAAGAACTAATTACCTCCAATGGAGTTGCATACAAAGAAGGCTTGATCTTTAACTATGTCCTGACAGAAATCATTAACTTGCTTTGCCCATTTCTCAAACGTGTATAGTGAGTTAACTGGAAAATCACGTGGATTTGGCTTGTCTGAGTATCCATAACCAAGAAGATCAATTGCATAAACCCTGTGGGACTTTGCAAGAACAGGCAGATTCTTCCTCCAGTGATCACTGCAAAAATGAGCTTTACAAAACTGTCATGCCTGGCAAATGTATGAATCCTAATCAAAATTAGACACATTTCCGAGAGATTGTATATGCCATTATTCAACAAAAAAGATAAAAGTAAACTAAATCACCCTCCAAAGGATGATTTGACCTACAAAGATACCTGCTCCAAACAACAATTAATAACAGGTTTAGATAAAACGCAAAGGGATTTAGAAAATCAACGTTTCATACCCATACTTTGTGTTTCATACCCACGATGCTTATTAATAGCACATTAATTGTCCATCACATAGTGGCAAAACTCTTTTAACAATTGTAATTTATTGTGATAAATTGTCACTTGGCCCATCAAATTGGATTTCTGATGTTTTCCTTTGATCCCTGGCACAATTCCCAACTCTCAGTGTTTTCCTCTGATTACTGACACAATTCCTGGGGTTGCTTAAATGGCAAATAATTAATATATTGAGGTATTTTCATCCAGTTACTTCATTTGCCTGTAAAATACTTTTTTTTTTAATTTCTGTCAGAACCTTATTTTTACATCCCAAATTTGGATTTTCCAAAGTAACCAACATTGGATCAATAAGATGCACTCTAGGCACTCATTTTTCAGTAAGTATCCATTCCATTCTCTCAAGCATAGTTTGCAAACTCTCCGAGTACTCCCCGAGTTGCCGAGTACTCTCTATTTTTTTTGCTGGGCGAGTACTAACAAGTTTAACTCTCACATTTTTATAAACACAAAAAACCATGGGTAAAAATGTTGATGCAGGTAAAACGCTAGTTAAAATGTGTTTTTCACATGCTTTTTTTGCTATAAAACCATTCATTTTCTCTTTCAAGATGTCAATTTTTAATTTAATACATTTTGCAATTGAATTTTACAAAACAAATATGTTTCTTTAAGAGAATTTAATTTTTAGTTCTTTCTAAGTTGCCAAGTTTTCTCCGAGTTGAAATTTTTGGGCTTACCAAGTACTCTCCAAGTCCAAGTTCGCAAACTATGCTCTCAAGTACTACCTAACTACTACATTGTCACCTTGACACCCACGTTTTTCAAAAGGTTTGAAGCTTAATTAAAAGCAATAAAATTATGAAAAATGGTATGACCATGAAGTTCCATGTGGCCTTAAAGGGCTTCATTTCAGGGAGGGTTTAATTTCCATAATGGGTGCTGCCCCCGACCCCAATCGGGGCTGCCACCCCCATACCCCCACTCTGCGTTTAGAAAGGAAAAAGAAATTGCTTTTTCTTTATGTTTATGATTTTTTGTGTTTTTTTCAATGTCCTGTTTTTTTTCCAAATTAATTGAAAATGTCTGTCTTTTGGTTTTGACAAATCAATACCAAGAAAACAATTTAACTATGGTCCATACATCTTTAGTTATTGAAGCTTAATTGGCATTGTTATATGATAGTCAATAAAGCATTAATTTATTGCAAACCTGTTAATTACTAACCAAAATATATGCGCTCTCAAATAGGTGCATAATGGATCTCCATTAATCACTAAGTTCCAATCCATCTCTATTGTGGTTATTAGAGAGTTTCCCATTCTCAATAAATTCGTGATTTTTCCTCTTTGAAATGTAGTGTTCTCTCACCAATTCTTTTGAAGTTTAACTAGGCAAATGTCATAAGATTAGGGGCATACAGGAAAATTCATGTTCAACTACAGAAGACAGGATTTTACAAGAAAATTCACATTAATTACTAAAAATGATCCATTTACTTCTCACTAAAAGAAAACAAGAAACAACATTCAAGAGAAGATTTGGGTTTTACTAGAAATGTATATTACGGTCATAGGCTTCAGAAGAAAGCAGGGTAAAATGATTGTCTAAAGTTTTTCTGGGTGAATACAAGCTATCAATTTTTTGTCCATCCATTATATCAGCAACGTTAGAAATCCTCATTTGGAACTTATTCAACATTTACTCTGCGTAATGGTAATTTTATATTTTTTAACTAAATTTTTAATTCAACCAAGAAGTAAGACTAATCTACTTTTGCAGGGACGGTACAGAAAATTCAATGTACAATGGGTACGTAGAAAGTTGGTCATCTGTTAGTGTTTACACTTATCTACACCAGTAGTCGAGAGAAATTAGAATTATTCCACTGCAATGGGAATCCAAAACCATCACTATTTTTCACACCTCCAATGATCATCATTTATTTGAACAAAACTGAAAACTGAAAAACAAACATGCCAACTCAGAACACTTCAATCAGCATGCAACAAATGAT
The DNA here is from genome assembly GCA_027943335.1 of Chamaecyparis obtusa. Lineage (NCBI taxonomy): Eukaryota > Viridiplantae > Streptophyta > Pinopsida > Cupressales > Cupressaceae > Chamaecyparis > Chamaecyparis obtusa. The sequence goes on from BSBK01001097.1 coordinate 206,922, forward strand.
TCATGATTCAATGAGATTATTTTTAAAGGGTCATATACCACTTTAAGTCATTTAAATTAAGTAGAGTATCAAAGAATACCAGTTTGCACCAAACCCATGGATTAGGACTACTGCTGGACCATCATTTCCTGAAAACTGGTAACGGATATTGTAACCTTCCCAGTTCCAGACACTGCCACATCATGTTATGAAAGTCAAATATAGAAAAAGATCTAGCAAAGAGCATCAATATATTTGTTTATACCCTCTATATTCAATCTTCATTACAGAAATGACCAATAAGAACTCCTAAATTGTTTGAAAATCAGCATTATCATAAGAAAACAATTTGAGGAAAGAATAGGAAAAAAACAGATGATGGAGATCACAATGCTAAAAATTATGCCATCTTTTAGAAAGTACAAGGGCTTGTGTTAAATTTCCAGATCGCTGCAAATGTAATAGAACTGCTGTAAAAGTATGTGTCTTCCAAATGCACTGATCTCTTGAATATATACATGATAAAGATAAGAAGAGACATGTCCCTTCATGGGACATGTCTATTCATTAATCTAATTCAAATAATTTAACTATATATAATCATTATAAGAATAAATAAATGATTAACTTCATATATATATATATATATATATATATATATATATAAAATATCAATTATTAAATATATTAATATATATATATATATATATATAAAATATCAATTATTAAATATATTAATATATATATATATATATATATAATAAATCAATTCTCATAATAATTATATAATCAGTTTTATTTATCTGACCGATGCTACATACATCAACACTCCCTCTTAGCTAGGGAAGATTAAATCATATATCACATTTCTTGTGAGAAGAAATCTCACATATCTCGTGAAGGCAGATATCACATAACACGTGATGATAAGTATCACATAACTCATGAGATGAGGAATCACCTAACACGTGATACCCATTTTTATATATATCACCTAACATGTGACATGAGAAATCACCTAACACTTGATACCCAGTTTTACATATCACCTAACATGTGATATGAGGAATCACCTTAACTTGTGATACCTGATTTTTACAAATTACCTTAGATCGTAATATGAGGAATCATCTTAGATCGTGATACCTAGTTTTCATATCACCTTAGATCGTGATATGAGGAATCACCTTAGATCGTGATACCTAGTTTTCATATCACCTTAGATCGTGATATGAGGAATCACCTTAGATCGTGATACCTGATTTTCATATCACCTCAGATCATGATACAAGGATATAGTAATTTGAGAACATTACATTCCCTTTACATATAACCCTATTATGGTATGTGCACTGACATATCAAAAGTCTACCATAACGAATCTCCATTACAAGATCATCACCTTGTAACATCTAATACAAGTGTTCATTGTCTAAAAAAGTCGTCACCTTTTAGAAATGTACACAAGATGGGTGGACCCATAAAGTCACACATTAGACAAAAGAAGTTTACACATTAAACATCTTTATTATATTAGTATAACTCAAAAATTTTATATTTCAACGATACCAATATTCTTCCTGAAGTGATCAACTTTCACCTTAGCGAATGGTTTGGTAAGAATATCTATTGTTTGATCACTCGTATTAATATACTCCAACTGGATCACATTCCTTCCTACCATGTCTCTTACATAGTGATAAGGAATCTCTATAAGATACAAAAATAATGGATCACTGATGTCGAAACTCCATCCTATGAATCCCAGTCCTCTGACTGTTGATCACTAAGGAACGCATCTTGACATGGTCTGCTCCCTCTAAATCAAGATCCTCAAAAGTTCACAGATGCAGATCCTGTAGTTGCTCCCTCTGAAGCTCAAGTTCATGCATCAACCTCCTGACCTCTTTTTCTAAGGTTGTCTATAATGGATTTTCAGACTCCCTCTGATTATGATATCAACTCTCAACTCAATTCCATAACTGCAGGCATTAAGTTCTTTCTCCCTTGAATGCAATCTCATATGCTTCTAGATTTGTCCTCAATGCACTTCAAAGAGAGATTACAATTAGCCAATAAAACTAAACTATCCCGAAGGAAAAAATCAATTTTAGAAGTATAAAAGATTTACTAACCCAATCTTATGGCATGAATTAATGACTCAAAATTTATAAACATTATTCAAGGATAGAAATACTTATCTCTTATTGTCAAATATTACTACCCTCGGGCAATTTCTTCCACCAACTTGAATTATTATTGTGATCCTCCCGAAGCTAAATTCAACACTCCCTCTTAAGCTAGGGAGGAATCCTTCTTGATAACTTCTGGTTTGTCTTCTCAAATATCTGAGTTATAGAGTAATGTTCATCATGGCTACTCCCAGAGGGTGGCTCCATCATGGCTGCTCCATGAATGGGAATGCAAACAAACACAAGTCATTAATTCAGCCAAGCATGGACCATATGGAGGCAGTCCTGAGAGGGCAACAAATGTCAAGCAAAGGATTTTGGATGACACTTGGTGGGATTGTGCGGAATGCCTTTTTAGTTTCACAGAGCCCATCCTAGGTATGATTTGCTTTACTGACATGGATAAGCCATGCTTGGGGGAGGTTTATGATGAAATAGACTCAATGATTGAGAATATGAGATCCATCGATGATAAATGCAAAAGAGCAAGACCCTAAAGAAACCTTCTTCAAAGAGGTGCAATCAATTTGTGTTGAGTGATGGAACAAAATGACCACCCCACTCCATCTTCTTGCCTTCTCATTGTCTCCCAAATATTATAGTGAAGAGATTCCTTCTATGCCAACAAGGGTGTCACCATATCATGATGTAGAAGTAGGTGAAGGGTTTAGAAAAGTTGTTACCAAACTCTTCCCTGATACTGAAATGAAAGATGCAATTACAAGTGAATTTGCTGATTTTGCAGCATCCATTGGTCATAGCCCTACTGCTCTTCGTGACATGTATAGGAAGAATGCTCACGCTTGGTGGTACCTCAATTGCCACAAATCGCCACACCTCCAACTTCTCGCGATCAAATTTTTATCACAAGTTTACGAATTTTTATCCACTCTCTAGATCTGGTTGTCATTTATAAATGACAACATTTGTCCTTTGATTTACTTAAATTTTAAAGACGCTAATGAGGTACGCCTTTGCTTCAATAGGTTGCTAGATCTTCAGCTGAACGAAATTGGAGTACATACTCCTTCATCCACTTAGTGAAGAGAAATCGGTTGGCATCAAGCAAAGTTGAGGATTTAGTCTATGTGCATTCCAACTTGTGCCTTCTTACTCACAAAAATGAGGAGTACAAGGAAAGGGCAACAAAGTTGTGAGATGTAGAACCGGAGCGTACTCACTTGGATCTTTCTATTGCTGCACAATCTTTAACAATTGAGGAGTCAAGTAGCCAGCATACTTTTAGTGCAAGTAACAGTGGGGTTCAATCATCTAAAGCCAATGTTGATGACAATCTTGATATTGATGATGACCCTTATGGTTCTGATTAGTGAACTGATTCCTAGTATTATTTCTATGTTAAACAATGACTATATATCATGAGATTCTAGTTCAATCTTTTTGATATCAAAAACTGAATTTATATTAGTATGTTATGTTTCAAAATCTGAAATTTTTAATGGTTTTGTTTAGCATATGTATTGGTAAGTGACATTGTAAACTTAATTTCTTTTTTAGCTGCACATATATATATATATAACAACCTGCCATATACATGATTGGCATGTGACATTTTAAACTTAATTTGTTTTTTAGATGCACACATACACACAGATGTATATATATATGGACGTATCCAAAACATACCCAGCCCCCTAAAAAACTTTCTGTCATACCAGCATTCATACCCACATATCTGCACCCGTTCCCGTACCCGATTCGGCTACTTAGAGAATGTCATGTTGTAAGCTCTTTGTTATAGCCTTAGCTGCCAAAGAAGATTATAAGAGTGTATACATATTCAGCTGCATTAAGGCATAAGGCATGTACAAGTTATTGTTTTGTTAATTTCAATGTTGAAGCTGGTAAGCACATTAATTGATATTGGTGGGACAAAGAAAGTAAAATGACAAGGTTTTGTTTACAGCTTAAACATATTTGAAAATTGGAGACTTCAAGCTTCTCTAATCCATAGTTTTAAGAGATTTTGCAATTAATTATTTGTTTTCACAAATTATCTGGATGTCTTTATAATTGTATTGAAAAACATCTACCTATGCTGAAACTAACAGAAAATTATTTTGAGTCAGTTCTGTTGCAAAATGTGAAATGGAAGGTAGTGTGAGGTGGAAGAAATTGAAAAAAAATAAGAAAAAAATCGTCAATATAGAGTGGTAATAGCAGCAGTGGCTATGTCGACTTTTTGTATTATAAGTTCATTAGCAAGTATTGAGAGCTGTTAAATATTGCATGTTATTGCAAGGCGATGATGTTATGGTAAATTGATGTTGTTATACTGTATCAGTTTCTGGATTCGATTGTGTAAAGTTTTGTACCATCAACGTTTCAGATCATACTACATGATCCATCATCAGGATGTTGTTATATTAAACAAAGGAAAGCTCCTTTTATAGATTTACAGAGACGATGTTTCTAAAAGAAACAATCCTGAACTAAAAACAAAAATAGAAACTACCTAATAAACTAAAGACTAACCAAGATGACCACTAAAGAAACATTATAATATTCTAATACCCTCCTTTAATGGTCATCGTCTAACTACCCAACAGAAGACTAAACGTCTTGTGGTCATAAATTCTTCAAAACATTTTGCTGCTACTGCCTACCTGGATCTACAAAATGTTAATGACCAAGAAGCCAAAGAAAAAATGAAGAAGGTTGTCCCCTTCTTCAGAATGGTGTGCAACAAGAGAGTAGAGTCTGTCACTAACTCTTCCACTGACCCTCCTAAAAACCGCTGGCCAGAAATCATCACAAAAACATCCAACCTGATGTTGGATAACTAAGTTGCATGTCCCTATAGACAAAGATACACTGAGAACAGCTGTGAAACCCTCCAAACTATTGCAAACGAGTGGGATGCCCCAAAATAGACTGCAAAAAACTATAATTGGAAGAGTACAAAGCATCGTTTTTCTCGAAAAACGGTAAAAACCCTACAATAACATCCCACACGAACTTCGCATATTACAGAAACCAGAAACAATTTTTAAGGTGGAAAATCGGCCAAAACCAAACATGATTTTCGAAAGGAAAAATCAATCAAAACCAAACAAAGAATCCAAGACACGGATCGGAGAATACCCCGCTGATAATTTTTTAGGATAAAATTATTAAAACCCTTCAGATAATTTTTGAGGAAAAATTACTAAAGGCCTCTAGATAATTTTTGAGGAAAAATTATTAAAACCCTTCAAAGAAACCTTCATGCAGCGAAACACAAGACTTTGCATGGTAAAACAGCACATGCAAGTGCATGCAACCCTCGAAAATCAGAGACTTTTGCTCAAACCAAGAAATCGCGCGATCAAATCCCTTGACCAAGCTCGTGATTTTCAACAAAAATCTTCGAAGACGAACCACAGAATTTTCATAAAATACCTCCAAAGATTTTGATTTTTTAAAATCAAAAAAAAAATCTGGAAAAAAAAATTCTAGATCAAAAGAGGCTCAAATTTTTCTTTAAAAATTCACCAAATTTTATGAAATCCCATCGACCCGCTCTAATACCATGTTATGGTAAATTGATGTTGTTATAGTAAACATGAAAGCTCCTTATACAAATTTACAAAGACGATGTTTCTAAAAAAAACAATTGTGAACTATAGACGAAAATATAAACTACCTAATAAACTAAAGACTAACTAAGATGACCATTAAAGAAACATTTTTCAGCAAAAATCTTCAAAGACAAACCACAAAATTTTCATAAAATACCTCCAACGGTTTTTATTTTTAAAAATCGGAAAAAAAAATTCTGGAAAAAAAAAATTCCAAGTCAAAAGATGCTCAAATTTTTCTTAAAAAATTCGCCAAATTTTATGAAATCCCATCAAGCCCGCTCTGATACCATGTTATGGTAAATTGAAGTTGTTATATTAAACAGAGGAGATGAAAGCTCCTTATACAGATTTACAAAGACGGTGTTTCTAAAAGAAACAATCATGAACTAAAGATGACCATTAAAGAAACATTATAATATTCTAATAGATGAAGATTTCAATTATGGGAATTGTGTGGATTTTGAGACAACAAAGTATGGTATTCAAATTCGTCAGTACTCATTCTGGATCTTAATAGTATAATCACATGTACAAGCAAACAACAAATAGAAATACTTCCAAAATCACACTTATAGAGCAAGGTTGCACGGGGAAGGGGTTACTTGGGTACTTAGGGTACGGGTACGGGTACAACTATTTTTCAAAATAGGGGATGGGGGTACTTGGGTACGTCAAAAACTTTTTTTAATATAATTTAATATTTTATAGAAAATATGAGTTTTCAAAACAAGAACAGTGACAAATTTTATAGATGTAATGTATTGTTTTCAGTTTCAGATTTCCAATATGTTTGTAATAATAATATATGCTAAATGTTTAGATGCATAACAAAGCCATGAACAAGATCATAAATCATATAACAAAAACATATTGCAAATGATAAACTTGTGACTTGAACAGTGATAAAGTTTACTGTTAATGAGTATTGTATCAAAGTTTCAAATTGATTACATATTGAATTAAGCTTGATAAACAGCAAGCTGATAAGGAAACAAAAATCATAAATCTTAATCAAGGTCCTTAGCTATGATGCTCTCCACTGTACCCACCGAGTACCCACTGAGTACCCGGTACTTGGGTATGTGTAACAGTACCCAGTACGTACTCCCAGAGTATGGGTACGAGTACCCATGCAACATAGATATAGAGTGAAGTCTTTTCTAGTAGGTATGGGTTTGTGTGTATAATCTGTACTAACAAATGGGCTTAAATAGTAATATAGGAACCAAACTTCGAATGTGAAGTACATTGTTGAATCACATTGTAAGAAGTAGAACACAACAAAATAGATAAAATTAAATGGCTACATTGCTTAATAATCATCATGTACGCCGTTTAGTGTACAGGCTTGAATCTATGGCCATGTTCTCAAGCATGGAGAATCAAATTGATAGGGTGCATATATAAAAAATAGAAAGGGTGATGCAGCAACTGGTTGTAACTGTCAAGGAATGATTACGATTAATCAGTTACATGAAATACATCACTCTATGTTAAGATAGATATTTTTCTATACCAGACATATCATATCCTTTATATTTATCAACTTTTTGATAAGTACATTGTTAAAGTTCTGATAGTTGTGTGAGAGATCCTTCGTACCTGAGTTCACTTGCTATGCTGAATTGTGACTATCATTTCTTGCTTCTTTGTTTTGCATCATCGGGAGCTGGTTCTCATTTCCAGCAGAGTTGCTATCGTTCTGTGATTCTTTACATTGTTCATTATTTAGAGGCTACGTATTCTATCAAAAGAGAATCGGCATTCTTCAGTTATTGTTACCGTTCAGCTAAGAGACATCATATGGCTTCCTTATTGTGGTCAAGCTGTTCTTTATCAATGGTTTTCTTTTATTTATCATTCCTATTATATACGTCTTCTTATCTGCTGAAATTGGATGACTTGGCAACGTGTATGGGATGTCACAGCATCGTGGATGCATCTGGGTGTTTATTTCAACAGTTCATGATTTTAGTCTGGCGCCGGTTCAAGGTAGTAATTACCATAAATTCATTGAAGAGTCTGGAACTTTCCACCGTGAGTCTCTTCATGCCTCTTTCTTAATGTCAAATGGCTTCGTATTGATGGTCCACGTGGCTTATTTGGTTGCTATGAATTGGAATAGTCTTGGCATAATAACTCTCAACGGTTTATTGAAATGAAACGGGAGCTACCTGTTGCGTGTCCAAGTTATTATCTTTCGGCAAGCAAAGGGTGAGTGATGGTGTATTGAGATTTTTCTGCAGAAAAACATAAGACCTTAGCACATAAAGAGTTAGTGATTTTTTTGGTGACAGAAGCATAATATTATATCTTCTTAAATATATGGGACGGAAGTTACAGAATTCATATATATATATGATCTGAGATGATTCTGTGTATGAGGAGGGTTCTAGCAGAAGTCATGTGTATTCAGCTAAGGGAAGAGATCACAGCTTGATGTTCATTGAAAGTTCTGTGCATCAGCACTTTTAATTTCTGTGTATGTGTCTGCTCTATTCTTCTGAACATTATGATCAGTGTGTGATCATTACAGTTGAGTGAGTCATTTCTTTTGTGTTAGTTTCTGCGATATATGTGGAGGATTATATTTGCATAGCATGTGTTGTTCAATCTGTTAAAAGGACATTCTCTTTGATTGTTAAGTGTTAACGATCATTGATTAGATTTTCTCTGATTAAGCTTGAGATCATTGTACTCAAAGTTTGAGCTTTCAATAAAGGATTGCATTTTTGGTGTGGCTGGGTTTTTCACCCTCAAGTGGAGGGTTTTCCCAGGATAAATTTTGTGTCATCTGTTTTTGTATGTTTTGTGTTTAAGAATCTTTTGTTTCTATACTATTCTGGTTCTAAACTTAACATACACGTCTATAAAGCTGTTATGAACACTGCACTCTTGCAGCCCTTCACCATCTAAAAAGTAGGAATTCCAATTTTTAGGATAGGATTCTAAGGGTAAGGTTCTATGGAGGGGGTCTTCCTTAAAAAATCCAATGGGTGCTGCTGACACCTGTATTTTAAAACAGGTGGTTTCATGAATATAGTAGTGGAGTTCAGCTTAAAAGTTTTAGCTCCAAGTTTTAGGAAAACTAGTGGTCTCATGAAGAATGCAGTGAATAAAGAATTAATAAATAAAACATCATTTTCCTTGTATTTCTTTTCCGAAAGAAATATGAAACATTAGCTGATTCACAAGTGGCAGAAAAAATAAAATTCTTAAGCTGTTGGAATAATTTCCAATCCCATCCCACTTTCACCAGTTGAAATATGCAGTCCTAAAATGTAAGGACTACAATTTTAGAAGAAAGATTCCAGATAATCCTGTAGCATAATTTTTCCTTTTTGTTTCATACTGAAGCCCCCAGGATAGATCCCAAAGTTCCTACATAGAATCGCTTCCTAAATAATGTTACATGTTTTATTTATAAATTAAGATGATGTTTAATAAATTAAGACGATGACACTTGTAAAGACACAATGTGCAAATTAAAAGATATATTATAAATTACCATCTTAAATACAAGTAAATACATTATATGTTATTCATGAACTGTCCCAAGTTGTCGTTATGATGCCATTTTAATGGGTACTGTGTAAGCTTCATTACAAACCCTGTCACCCCACAAAAGGGACTCTTATTTAATTCTTTGTAATCATTTTGCATCGTTCAATAACAAAAGAATAAAAAAACCTTGTCAGCCCAGAAAAAAGACCTTCCTATAATATAGTGCATAATATACTTTTTAAGATGGTATCATCTTCCATGCTTGTGAATCTTTGTCTGTTTTATGGCCAATCCTATGTTGCTGTAATGGTGCTCCAATGGGTATTAAATGAATCTCAAACCCTTCCCCTCTAAAAGCTTTCACATGGGAAATTGTACGAAAGAGTGTCGGGAATTTACCTGCTGTTCTAGGAACACTGAGGGATGGAGGGATAGAAACATGAAAAGCAATGTGCACATTCTACATACATAAAAACAAATCAAACTCTGCACATATATAAAAAGGTTCTTCCTATGCAAAAGTTCAGCACCATCATAAGAAATCGGGCACAAGAGTATCATGGATATGTCACTTATTAATAAGGACACAGAAGTTCGCAGAAATCTAAATATAGGAAACAATATGCTGATTTTGGTCATAAATGTTCAAACCAGTTTCTACAATTTCTCTGAGAGCTACTTGCGAATAATGGCTTTACCTGGTGAAAACTTGAGGAACTGCCCCTTTTGTTGCCAACAATGATGATGATGCATCTGACAAATTACCCGAATCAGTGGACCCCAAAATAGCCCCTGCACTACTGGGAGCCTTAGACTTGACAGAATCAACTTGCTTCTGAAAAGAATTAATGGGCCCATTACGACTACAGCAAAGAATCCTGCAAGAGCCGTGACCTGATAATCTGATAAAAGCATTACGATTTTTGGGAGGGGCTGAAAAATACAAATGTGAGTCTGTGGTAGATGGTATCCAAGCCAAACGTCTTACTGTTAGGCTACCCATCGTTTACCAAAATTCGTATAATGTCACATGGAGTCTAAACTTGTAACTGAGCAAATAGTGGTAAAATTGTTTACGCAGAGTTCGAGAAATTGCAGGACCTCAAACGTCCGAGATGACATGTCAGTTGTGTGACCTACCAGTTGGGAAACATCAGATTGTTTTCTCGTTATAACCGAAGTACATGCAAAGACACCAACGATTTTTCGTGGCTGCTTTGGAGGAAGAATCGCATGGAGAGCATTATCTAGTATTTTAGAGGGAAAGGACACGTTTCAATGGTTTGTGATGTTAATTTAAAATTGAATGAATTTGTTAAAAGTACAGCATTGTAATAGTGATGTCGAAGTTGTAAGAGGTTTTGTCGTGGTGGGGTAAATTAATAAATTGGTACCTGTCACTCATTAATTAAAAAATTAAATATAGTAAAAATAGAATATAGATTTATGAATTAATGTTGACAAATGCTTTTAAGAGCGACATTGAGGAATCTTCTATTATTTTATAGATAAAAATCAAAACATAATTTATATAATTGAAAAATAAAATAAATTAAAAGATCATAATGGCACTTGAGGGCTAAGGAGGCGCATTTGACTCTAGGGTTTCTCTGAATAATGTGGGTGCTTCATCGGCTGGTTTTTGCAATGTATGAAAATTGCATAGGGTGAAAAGAAGTGTTGTTTATAACCAGAGATGGGCAATGCAGAGCGGGGGGCTTCAACCCACATCAAAAACATGAAAGGCGATGAGGAACATCTAGAGAATCATATACAAAGAGCTTATTTTGGGGATTTTGAATCTAGGCTAACCTCCCATTTGGTGTCTAGCAAGGCTTCACCCGCAGAAAATTGGTCTTCACAAGCTGGGCTTGGAGAGACTATGTGACAGAGATAGGGGTTCCTTCCCTCACAAAACCCTTGCATGTGACTGCCATGGGGGCCATGGACCCCTCAAACCGAAGCCATCGTAGAGAGCTTTTATTCCACCAACAACCAATGTGTGCTCTATTGTGTTGGAGGCAGCGATTGAGGAGGAGGTCAACCACAACTTGATCATTTTTTTCATATCTTGGACTTGTTGGTCGTTTTAGGGGGCTTTGGCCCAGTTTGCCTAATCTTCACAAATGGATTTCAGAATTTTGGGAGCCAATCCTTGATGGTTGTGTACAGATTTACCCAATAACTAAGGGTTTTTTATTGTTGTTTTTAAAAATGTGTAGGATAGCAAGAGGATCATGTATGACTCTCAATGGTGTTGAGAGAACAAATTTGCTCTAATGTTAAAACCCTGGCATCCAAATTTCAACCCATCTGGATTTGCCTTTGTATTATACCCACCTTCAGACAATTGATTAAATTCTCTAGTTATAATAGTTCGCTAATGGAAGACCTCTTAATATTAAATTTGTCTTAATCACACTCACAATAGTATGAATTATTTATCCTCCTCCTCAACTCAATTTCCGCAGATGATAAGAACTCCACCAATATTAATCTTAATCTGCTCCAAGACTTGCTCGTTTCCTATCCTTCAATGATTCTCAAGACATTTAGAGTCACACCATGTTTTATACTTCGCAATACTCCTAACTTTATGTGTGTGTGTGTGTGTGTGTGTGTGTCTATATGCTACGTCTTGCCTAAATAGAGGTGTCTTTTGATCCTTTCATTTATTATAATTTATTATGTTATTCATATAATACTATAAAATGATATAATATTAATTATTCACTATTATATCTTTATTTATATAATATTATATTATTAATATTATGATATGATATAATAGTAATTATTGATTATTTTATCAATATTATATTATTAGTATCAAAAATTGATTATATATTATATTATTGTATTCATAAAAATATTATATTGTATTATATCAATTAGTATTTTATATTCTTTCATTATTATGTTAAGTTAATTATAATGGGATTTTTTAAATCTTTTAGATCGATACATTCTGCTCTACAACCTAGGGCATTCAATACTCTCCCTGAAGAGGCCTCCCAAATTTGTGTGAGTGGTTAATCGACCTTTCACCGAGAGGCCAACCTCATTACTCTACTTGTACCTTTTGTGCTTGGTGGTTTTATATGGGTGAGGGCCAAAATAATGGTGCATTATCATCAAACCCAATTTTAGTTACAGTTAGTGGTAGTGGGAAGAAATCTTTTTGAGAGGTCATGATGGAGGAGCTTTCATTGCTCGTGGACGCCAAATTTCTTCAAGCTTCTTCTTTGTGCATGGCTTCATCTCCTGTCAATGGACCTAAAGGAGGTAAGGATTCATCTACTACTCAAATTATTGTTATGCCTAATCTGCCTATGTCCAAAGTAATTTCTTCTAAGAAATGTAGACTTAAGGACTTTGTTATATTTATAGTGGCTCAAGATCCAAACTTCCCTCTTGTGCTTTCATGAACAATTGGATGTATAAAATTTGGAACTTGAAATTAGGGTATCATTATTCATTTTGCATAATGGTTCAAAAAGGTTTGTTTATAAAAAAATTCAGAAGCCCTAACTCCTAAAAAGAAATTGTGAAATGTCAATTCTAGAACATTGGTCCATGTATGTTTAGGGCCATTCCTTGGTCCTCAAAGGCTAACAAATAAAAGATTCTAGCCCTTTCGTGCCCTAGGTGGGTGATGATCAAATTTGTTCCCCCTTACTTGTGGAAACTCCTACCTAAAACACTAGAACTGGTTGGTAAAGTTATTAAGATGGAAGAGTCCAACATTTTTTTGCCACATATGGATGCTAGGATTCATATTGTTATCAATACTGGCATAGATCTTCTCGAGGTCTTGAGAACTTAAATGGAAGATGAATCAATTTCTTATCCAATCAAAGTCCTCGAGGGGCTAAATACATGCTTCTTATACTGTAGAGAAGGGCATCGAAGGTGGAATTATTGGAGTTGATGAAAAACAACCCACGACTCCCAAGAACACCTGCACACAAACACCTATCACAGAAAGAGAGAGAAGCAAATAGCTATGGAGATCTGAACGTATGGATCCACGAGAGAGGAGAAATCCTTGATATGCAAAAACAAAAGTTGCAATCAATAATGAAAATGTCAGAAAAGGTTACAAAGTGTTATGAGATCAATCCCTATAAAAAAAGCTTAGAAAACCTAAAAAGGTAAAACCTAGGTTGCACAATAATAATTAATAAAGCAATTAATTATTATATGCCTAAAGTTTAGCTTAAGTAGAAAGAGGTAATAAGTGACTTAATAATTAAATCAATATGATTCAATTAATAAGCAAACACTTTATTACTCTAACACCCCCCCTTAAGATAAACTTTGGGAGAAGCTAAAAACATAGAAAGAACTACTGAAAGCAAATGGGTCCCGTCAACAAAAGGCATGATTAGGTACCCAAGTACAAAAAAGAGTCTCTACAAAGCGGAGAAATAGAGAAACCCACATGGGAAAAACTCTACTCCAAAAAGAGAGAAAGACTAGTCTGAAGGACTGAAGAAGCCTCCAAAAGTAGGAATGTTTTAGAAAATAGGAACAAGGATGAACATGTACAACATCACTGAAGCATGAAACTGCCAACTCTATCAAGAAGAAACTAATGATCTGAAGATCCTCCACAGAAATATGACCAGGTAGAGAGGACTATAATTTGCATGAGTGCCCTCAAATGACACTACTTGAATCAAGACACAAATAAAGGCAAACACCTAAACTCGAAGATACAGATGGCATAAACACCAAAAGTCTGAAGAGATGATCAATCAAATCTGGAAGAGTACATCCAAAAATAGGAAAGAAAAGAGTGTCCATATGGTAAATGATCCATCTCACCGAAATGCATAGGTACCCAGCCACTGCAACTGCCTAGTACATAGAATCAAATACTGAATACATAGCTCACACTATCAAACCAAGGAAGTAGTAGAACCAACAGTAGAAACCCCCCCATACTACTGACAAGGGAGTAATGACAGGTACACTAAAAATATCATCCAATATGAACTGCATGATGAAGAAGAATCTGAAACATCGAATGTGCAAAGAGAGTACAAACACATATAGAGATACCTGAGGCTAATGTCATTGGAGGAACACTCACATGAAAAAATTAGATGGAAAATAAAGGAAAACATCAAAACCCCCCCAACACTTCATAATGGAGTGTGAGTACAAAGAGCACGAACATGTGCAAGATCCCATACATGTAATAGAATGACACTTTATCTCAGTGCGTGTGCATAAAAGAATGCTACAAAAAATGAATTATACACTGCTCAAAGAATAGTGAAGGTTTCTGAAACAAAAGAATAGCCTAAGATGAGCCCTCCCTCAAAGGGAAGAGATCCTAGGACCTATAACAACCAAGATATCCACCAGACTGCAAAAATGGAAGAATCTAAATAAAAAGAAAACCTGGAGAAGAATCTGGAAAAATGACTCACAACACTGAAAAGCTCTCTGGACAAGCTTTCCAATGATATATCATTTTTCAAAAATGGAGTTCGGATGCGCAAGATAGAGCTCCCAGAGTGCAGAACTGAACATCTATCTTTGACAGTGAAAAACACCATCAAAAAAGAAAAAATAAAAAATAAAACCTACATATCTAAAAAGAACTCAGAATCAACTTTTCGATGATATCTCATTTGCCAAATTTCGACACCGTATGCTCAAGATATGAGCAAAAAACCAACTGTTGCGCTGGAGGGCCCAAAGAAGGTGTATGGAAGGATCTGAGGATGGGTGACGTCAGTAAAATGACAAAATTACACATGAAACCATCAGATTTGATAAAAACTCAGAAAGAGCTTTCTGACAATATCTTGTTTGCCGAAAATGGAGCCTGGATGCAAGAGAAACGGATCCTGAAATGCAGGAGGTTTGAAACACCAAGATCATAGAGAACATCTAACTTTGACAGAAACAAATGGCATCAAAATGGAAAAATCACAAAACCATACCAGCAAATTTGAATCGAGCTTGGAACCCACTTTGCGACGATATATCACATGCCTGATTATGATCCCAAATGCCCAACTTATGGGCAAAAAACCATAGGTAGCTCCAAAAGGCCCAAAAATGTGTCCAAATGTGCTGACGTCAACACTTCACATGCTTAAAATTGACAACCAAATGGTTGTCACAGCATACAAGGTCCTTGGGGCTAAAAATCTAGGCCCCTGGTCGCCATATGACCAGGAGCTAAAACTGCATTCACCTGGCTTAAATTTGACGCAGGCAAAAAAAAAAAGTTGCAAAATCACATGTGTGTCTCGGGATCTGCGATAGGCCATACATATTTTTATCTTGATTTGCTTGCTAATTCTTTTGTCTTAATTTGCAAAGCAAATAGTAAAATTGTTGCCTCAATTTGTGTGTTAGATTGTCATAATTTTGTCTTGATTTGTGTGCCAGGACAGTACAGGTTCTACCTTGATTTGTGTGCCAAGGTCATACTGCCTGTCATGCAAAAAAAATGGCCTCAAAATGCAACAACATCTAAATTGGACATGCCTTATATAGATTTAGCGTATCTTGGACCTTCTAGACGCAACCGTGAGGTCCGTTTGGGCCAGAAGTGCTCCAAAAAATAGTGATCACCTCAGGATCCATGTTGGGGCCCATTGAAATTTTTTTTGCCACAGATTCCAACTTTGTCCAAATTTGACAAATTTTATATGGATGTTGGGGCTCTTGGATGCTGATAATGCAACCATGAGGTCTGTTTGAAGTGAATATGACCAGAAAAATAGGTCCCCCTAGATCTGACAAGAAACCCCATCTTAAAATGCAGATTTGACGAACATGGCCAAATCTCTCAGGAAGAGGACAGGGGAAAGAAGATCTGAAGCTCTGATACTATATTGGAGTTGATGAAAAACAACCCACAACTCCCAAGAACACCTGGACGCAAACACCTGTCACAAAAAGAGAGAGAAGCAAACAACTATGGAGACCTGAACATATGGATCCATGAGAGAGGAGAAATCCTTGATGTGCAAAAACAAAAGTTGCAATTAATAATGAAAATGTCAGAAAAGGTTACAAAGTTTTATGAGATCAATCCTTACAAGAGGAGATCAAAAAACCTAAAAAGGTAAAACCTAGGTTGCACAATAATAATTAATAAAGTGATTAATTATTATATACCTAAAGTTTAGCTTAAGTAGAAAGAGGTAATAAGTGACTTAATAATTAAATCAATATGATTCAATTAATAAGAAAACACTTTATTACTCTAACAAGAATTTCCCTCTACTGAATCGGGGCAAGACCAACGAGATCCCCCAATGGTGTTTCTAACTGTAATACAAGATCTAGCCCTAAATCTAAAAGTCAAATGGATTTTGTTATCAACAACAATAATAAACCCAATGGAAAAGAAATTGAGACCCTCTTAAATATGGAGGTCGATAAAAATAGTGTCTTGGATTTTCAAAATCTTCAGGATCACATCCTGGCAGATGATAGCCATAGATATGTTATGGTTGAAAAATTAAAGGGGGCTTCAATAATCTCTAAGACAAACATATTTCCCTGAGAATTTTTCCTCATTGGCTAATAATAATAAGTCTTCGAATGGTGGCCTTCATAGCCACAAAACTCTAAATTCTCAATAGTTAGTTGTCAATAAAATTATAAAAGTCTCTTAAATTAGAAAGAGAATGGACGATATTATCAAGAATGGGGGGAATAGGAATCTTCCCTATAAGAATTGCATAAATCAAAACAAGATTCCAATATAACTATGTTATAAAATCTCCCAAAGAGTTCCACTCCAAATATCGGCGAGACCCTTGTTTCTAACCCTAAGGTGGAGGAGCCTGATGTAGTGGAGAAAAGTGGGGAGGCCCAGACTTTGGTGATTGAGTTCTATAATCAAGATGAGGTGGTTGATGGGGATGCTCTGGAAGCAATCAAAGAAGCATATGAGTCAGATGACTGCCCCTCCAACTTCTACCTTATTGTGATCCCTACAATGCCTACCCCCCTAGGTCTCTCCATATTGGTGCCATAAGTAGAGATCAACAAGGGATGAGGAGGGAACCTACTTTGAAGATTGAGGAGCTAAACAAGGTGCCTAATGTTCTGGATGATGAAGATTTTAATTAAGTCATCGTCCCTTACTACAAGCCAAAGGAGGAATTGATGGAAGAAGCCTTGAATTTGGTGAGGGACAAGAAGCCTAAAAATAAAAGTAAGTGTAGAGCTAAGAGGGCCAATAAAGAGGAGGTGAGCACCAAGCCCACTCAAGGGGATAAAGAAACCTCTGAATTTAAGATTAAGAGTAGAAGGGTAGGTTGCTTGGGTCTACTAGCTCTATGAATGATAGAAATATCCCTAAGGGTGTAATGCCCAAGTGTTATGAAATCTTCAGGACCTCTATAGATACTTCTTCTTGATCCCCATGTAATTAAAATGCTCATATTGGAATGTGAGGGGACTAGAGTCTCTAGATAGAAAATATATTCATAAGAGATTCCTAAACATGAGTAGGAACATGGGCATCCTACTCCTTCAAGAAATTAAAATAATAACATTTAATCCAGAAATCAGATTGAAATGCATCTGAAGAGATTCTATTTTTTCACCACCAATCATTGTAGTGGTAAAGGGGGGACTACTATCTTGATAAGCCCTAGATGGAGATATGTTGTGTCAAGATGGGGAACCTCTCCTTGTAATCAGGTGGTGTGGGTGATCCTTTATCTCAAAGCACATAAGTTTGGTATGTGTTCTATCTATGCCCCTAACAATTATAGAGAGAGGGTGGACCCTTGGAAATGGATGTTCCAATTGTAGGATTTTTCCTAGATTGTTGGTGGAGATTCTAACATGGTTGAGAGGGCTTAGGAAAAACTTGGGGCACCCAGTTTGAATGGAAAGGGGAGGAGAAATTATTATGGTACACGATGCTAAACAAACTTAATCTTGTTGACCCCTTGCTTAGAATCAAGAATGAATACACAAGAATATGGTTCACTTGGTATAATTTTCAACAGGGTTATAGAAGGATCTATAGTAGATTGGACTAGTTCTATATGAATAAAAACACCTTCAACCTCTAAAATGAGGTAGAAGGACATTGTATAAAGGTCATTCCTTATACTATGTCTAACCATCACCTAGTGGTGGTTGATATTTCCATGAATAATCGCCCAACTATCCTAAGAGGTAGGAAAAATGCATTTTCTTTGAACACTAAGGTATTAGACGATGAAGATGTTCTTAATGTGGTAGCTATCATCAAACAGTTTAACTCTATAGTGGCTAAACATGACAATGTGGTGGAGATATGGGTATAGAATACCAAGAGTTGGAGGAGTCTATTTTAGGTGGTAGGCATGAAGAAAGACAAAGATTCCAGACAAAAGGAATGTGAGTTGCATAATAAGTTGATTGTAGTTGAAGAGTACTTATAGAAAGATCTAGATAACTTGACTACTAAAGAGGCATTATCTCTTGCAAGGTATTCTCTTAGAATAATTCATAATAAAAAAATACAAGGTGCTAAGGTTAGGGCCAAGGTTAACTAGATGCAACACAAGGACAAAATACCTAAGTATTTCTTTCAGCTCCTAAAGTATAAAGAGGCAAGGGAAAGGATTGATAATATATGGGAAGGTGGTAATAACCTCACAGATCAATCAGAGATTCTTAAAGCATCTAGCCATTATTATGGGGTCTTGTTCACATCAGAGGATTTGGGTCAAGAGATGGAGGATGCTAGGGGGAATATTACGAATACCATACCTAAGAAATTTAGTGTAGAAGATGATGTTAAATTGGGAAAAGATATCTTTAAGGAAGAGATTGAACATGCCACTGAAGCCTTGAATAATGAAAAATCACCCAAATCAAATGGGTTTCCTACTGAGTTTTATAAGAGTAATATTGGGTGGATCAGGAGTGAGTTGTGTCAAGTCTATAGAGCTTAGGAGAATCTTAATAGGGATATCAATGCAAGTATCATAAAGCTTTTACCTAAGGAATATGACAAAACATTGACTAAGAGTTAGAGACTAATTACACTATTGAATGTATCTTATACAATTTTGGCCAAAGTTCTTACTAAGAGATTTGGATAATGTTCTCCCAAATGTTATCAATCCTGTTGGCAATTTGGCTGAGTTGGTTACATAGATGTTGTCATTATGGCAACATATGATCTACATGAAGATCACACAGGTCAGAGAGCTAGTATGTCAGAGTGCAATGCGAAATTGTCTAAGTATGAGACAGTGTGTTTTTACTAGTGAACCTGAAGACAGTTTTTGTTTGCGATATTGATTGGAGTAAGTTCAGTGCTTGCACACTTGAACATAGACTCTATGGTGACTATTGAAGACTCATCTCAGAGTGCAAGTTAGTACGGCATGTACGGAATAAGTTATGACAGTTTTTCTAAAGACAGTGTCAAGCCGACAGGACAGAATATGAAGACAGAATTGGTAAAGAGTTAAGGGATTATTTTGTTTATCAAAATAATGACTTAAGAATATAAAGGGACAACATCCTAGATGTTAACCCTTCGATAAAGTTATTTTTTAATATGATAGCCGACTAGAAATTTATTAATCTTAATAACTTGTATAAATGTAATTGTAAATTGTAAGAAGGAAAAGAATGAAGGAACGAATGTATGTAATAGCGATAGTGAAAGAGAAGCGAAAAGATATTGAAGCAAGCAGTATAAGGTTATGTACCTTAACCTTCTTTTGTAATCAATGAATATTGTATATTACTTGTTTGGGCAGTGGGATCATCTGGTAATCACATTTTGTACTGCCAACTCCTAATAGGGTTGAGGCTTCTAACAAGGCCTATATTCCCTTAATTAGGACTGAGACACTATATGCATGTAATAGACTCCTAACAGGGTCAACATCCTTAACAAGATACTTTTGATTAGTGGATCTTTGTGGGTACCATCCCCACCGGGGTTTTCCCTTGGCCAGGGTTTCCTCGAGAACAAATAATGTGTTATGAGTTCTTTAGTTTTATTGCTATGCATGTTGTTTAGCTTCTTATGTTATGCATATGTAAAGATAATCTGTTATATCCATGATTGGGCAAAAGATAAATTTTGTAGAATACTGATTCACCCCCCCCCCCCCCCCTCTTAGTATTTCCTATTTCTAACAATTGGTATCAAAGCTTAGTTACTCAGAAAAGAATCATTCAAGGAAAGCCTAGCAGCTTGAGTAAGATCTCTATGGATATGGATCAACTACAGAAGAATATTGAAGAAGCTCTTGAACGGATTGATATGCTTACTGATGAAAGAGATACTCTAAAAAGAAAATATGATGATGCAAAGAACCTCATTGAGAAACTGAAAAACAAGTTGGAAGATCTAAAATCTGAAAAGGAATCTGAAGTTTTCATTGAAGATTATGATGACAATTTAGAAAAAGAAAATGAGATCCTTAAGCATGAACTGAAGATAGCAAATCTGAAGCTTAGTTTGAAAGATAGAAATGGCAAGAATGAAGCAAATATGAAATCTGAGAATGAAAGTCTAAAGACTGAAAATGAAGGACTAAAATCTAAACTTGGTAAAGTAACATCTGAATTTGAGAAAGTCAATTTGCAGTATGCTGAACTTGAGAAATACAATGTAATTATGAAAGGTGAACTAACTCAATCCAAACAACAACTTGAAAGACTATATTCAACTAGTGAGAAGATTGATGAACAAATATCTTATCAGAAACCATTCTATGATAAGACTGGTCTTGGATTCAACACTTTTAAGGCAAATGAAGAAAGCAAGGAACCAGATCTAAAAATGTCTGAAAGTATTGATGAGAAGAAATCTGATGAGACTAACAAATCTAAAGATACACCTAAGGAAGAAGAACCACCTAAGCAAGAGGAATCACCCAAAGGTATGCAAAGAGAATTCAAAGGTAGATGTTTTTCTTGTAATACTATTGGTCATATGAAGAGAGATTGCATAGGTAAGCAATTCAAACCTCTTAATGGTTATTGTTATAATTGTTATGGTTTTGGACATAGAGCTATTGAATGTAGGAAACCTAAATTTATTGAGATTAATAATAATAGTAGAATGTTTAAGAATACTAACAATGCAGATAAGAAACCTACTGAAGATATGAACAGAAGAAATAGAGTAGTATGTTATAGATGCAACAAGGTTGGACACATTGCTAGAAATTGCAGATCACAGATCAATCAGCCTGGACCAAGATATGGGAACAATGGAATAGTTTGTCAGATATGTAAAAAGATTGGATACACAACAAGGTTTTGCAGAATGAACAATAGAGTTTTTCATCCTAACCCTAACCCTAGAAATCATGCAAGAAGAAATGAAGATGCAAGTAACAGTCAAAAAGGATGCTGTAGTAATTCAGATGAAGTGAAGTTTATCAAAAGCATAGATCAAGGAGACATATTCAACATTGAAGGTAATCAGGAAGGTGAAGTATTAAAAGGTAAGAATGAATCTTTACCTGACCCATCTCAAAGTACTTAATTTATGAAAATTGTAGTAGAAAAGGAACTTAGATTAGTGTAGAAGTAGATATATGATGAATTGAGTCTTGCGCAGTTAATGCACGGTAGTATATGATGTTCTAATGCTATGGTTAAGAGTGCAAAGAAAAATATTATGTTTTGCAAGATCACAAGAAGTTTTAAGTTTTGCAGGTTAGCAGAATCAACTTTTTGGAAAGAAGCGGCAAAAGAATTGAATGCGATGTTAGATCTAAGTGAGATTGAATTAATAAAAGGTCATGATCAGTATTATTTGATCATTAAAGTGAATTCAAGTGTTAAGGAGATCAAAGAGTAGTGATTGGAAGCATTTTGCAAGGATTTGAAGAAGAATTTTGTGCCGAATCTACGAAAGCCCTAAAATCGCAAAATTGAGGTATTTTACTTGGCAGATCTTTAAATCAGTAAAGGAATTAGAGGAAATCATGGATGTTTCTTTAATTCACAATGTCAGAGATAAAAATAGACCTAAGGTGAAAAGGGAACCAATAGAACCCTTGGAAGATGATCCTAGGTTAGCTTTATCATCCGTACCAGACTGAGTTTTACATCTTGAAAATGTTAGAAGTTATCTTGGATGCAAACTAGAGACTATCAGTGATAGTGATTTCACCAAGAAATTGAGAAGGATCAAGAAGCAAGGATATCCACTAGATCCACTTCCTCCACACCTAGCAAAAGAGTAAAAGAGAGTGCTACTGGACCGGGTAAGAGGCAGAAAATGTTAGTGTAACCAGTTCCAAGGAAAATTACAAAAATCAAAGATGATGATACTTCTATTAAGAAGAAAACTTGGAAATCTAGAGTTGAGAAGCTTAACGAGTAGATCATTCAGGATGGAGACTTTACAAGAATGAATAAGTATTATGATCTCTATGATTACGTAGAGAGATTAAATTTGGAAAATGCAGTGGTAAAGCATATGATTTTGTCTAATAAGAAGTTTGATACAATTCAAGGTAAGAAACCTGATGATTTGTACAATAAACTTGTGAATAGGAAGAAGAGAGCATCATAGGAAGACACATCTATTAGAGAAAGGCTTGTAAGAAAGCTTTATGTTGTAAAAGATGAAGCACACTTTAGTCAGATTATGAAAGCTTTAAGCACCCATTTGAGAACCAAGAAGATAACCATTCAGATTATGGGAGGCAGATATGAAGAAGTTAATGCAGAAATAGAGCAAGCAATCATCAAGGTTATGTCAAAAAATGTTGGAGAACCATCAGTTGCAGCAGAGCAAGCAGGTGAATCAGAACAAGAGGACATTCCCTCTCCACCAGTGATAAACATTGAAGATGAAGTCATGAATGTTGAAGGAACTAAGATCACCTTGGATATTGATGATTATGTATTCAAGAATCTGGAAAATATTGTTGACAATTCGGCTTTTGAAGAGCAGGAGACTACCAAAGGAGAAGAGAAAATAGAGACCACAGTTGTAGAACCTAAAGTGACAGAAAAACCAGTACCTATTTCCACTAAAGAAGATATCAGTCTTACTCTTGAGACTGGAAAGAAGAATCAAATTGGATCTATGATTGAAAATTTGGGAAAGAAAGTAGATGACGATGATTAGATGGAATTGATCACATCCTTGAACAAGATCATTGGAAAGAACAAGAAAGTAAAAAGTCTTGAAGGATGCCTGAAGGAGCTTACTGAGAAGTTATAAGGCATTGTAACTACACAAATTGCAGAAGTTGACCCTTTGGAGAAAGCAAAGAAAGTGATGAACACTTTTGACAGTGAGTTCACAAATTTAATTGATATAGCATAAGTGAAAGCTCAAGGAACCTATGAGGCCAAAACACTTTTGAACATTAGCCAGAATATCAGGAATGATATCAACAATCTTGATATTTGTATAAAGGACTTGAGAAATAATTTGGAAAGAGGAAAATCCTTGTACATTTAGTGTACAAAATCAGAGACCTTGACTGTAGAAGAAGATCAGAAGATGAAGATGAAGGAAGCAGAAATTCAAAATGAAACTAACTTTCTTTCAAGCCCCAATGTGAAGGTATTTGATGTTGAGAAGAAAATTCGTAAGATATATGATGAAATTAGAATTTTGCAAGATGAAAAGGATAGGAAAATGAAAAGATTCACTCTTTTAAGAGAGCACACTTCTATGAAGTTAAGTATTATTGAAGGTAAATTGGAAGAATATCTTTCAGCTAAGACATCTTTTCAAAAGTTTAGCTTTGAGAATCTCCAAGCATGTGAGATAGCATCTTATGGATTATGTGCACTACTCAGTGTGGCAGATTCTATTAAGAAATCATGGGAGGAGTTAGAGGCTATAAAGATTGATTTTGCAAACTGTGTTGCAAACCTACCGGCTTTGCAATATTGAGTTAAGCTATAATCTTTTTGTGAATACATTTTTGTAGCCCTCCTTACCTTTATTTTGTCATTGTTGTCAAAGGGGGAGATATATATAGCAGAAAATTGATAAGAAAATGATAAGGATTGATACTCTTAGGGGGAGTATTGTATTAGAGTTAAGATTTTTTGGAGTTATAAGGATAGTATATATATTTTATACTATGGCCACAATTTTGAGATTTTGAGTTATAAGACTTAGCCAATTTTCTCATATGTTGCCACCAATGACAAAAAGGGAGATTGTTGGCAATTTGGCTAAGTTGGTTACATAGATGTTGTCATTATGGAAACATATGATCTACATGAAGATCACATAGGTCAGAGAGCTAGTATGTCATAGCGCAATGCAAAATTGTCTAAGTATGAGACAATGTGTTTTTACCAGTGAACCTGAAGATAATTTTTGTTTGCGATGTTGATTGGAGTAAGTTCAGTGCTTGCACACTTGAACATAGACTCTATGGTGACTATTGAAGACTCATCTCAGATTGCAAGTCAGTATGACATGTACGGAATAAGTTATGACAGTTTTTCTAAAGACAGTGTCAAGCCGACAGGACAGAATATGAAGACAGAATTGGTAAAGATTTAAGGGATTATTTTGTTTATCAAAATAATGACTTAACAATATAAAGGGATGACATCCTAGATTTTAACCCTTGGATAAATTTATTTTGTAATATGATAGCCGACTGAAAATTTATTAATCTTAATAACTTGTATAAATGTAATTGTAAATTGTAAGAAGGAAAAGAATGAAGGAACGAATGTATGTAATAGCGATAGTGAAAGAGAAGCAAAAAGATATTGAAGCAAGCAGTACAAGGTTATGTACCTTAACCTTCTTTTGTAATCAGTGAATATTGTATATTACTTGTTTGGGTAGTGGGCTCATCTGGTAATCATATTTTGTACTGCCAACTCCTAACAGGGTTGAGGCTTCTAACAAGGCCTATAGTCCCTTAATCAAGACTAAGACACTATATGCATGTAATAGACTCCTAACAGGGTCAACATCCTTAACATGATACTTTTGATTAGTGGATCTTTGTGGGTACCATCCCCACTAGGGTTTTCCCTTGGCCAGGGTTTCCTTGAGAACAAATAATGTGTTATGAGTTCTTTAGTTTTATTGCTATGCATGTTGTTTAGCTTCTTATGTTATGCATGTGTAAAGATAATCTATTATATCCATAATTGGGAAAAAGATAAATTTTGTAGAATACTGATTCACCCCCCCCCCTCAGTATTCCCTATTTCTAACAAATCCAACACAAACTTGTTTTGTCAAAGGGAGGTATATTCTAGAAAACTTCCTCACATTTTGGGAGGCTATGGATTGGGCCAAAGTGTCCAATCATAACATTAATTAGTATACCACTAATAGACTATGAAAAAACCTATGAAAAAAATTAGTTGAAATTCATTATAATGATGATAGAGTGTTTAAGCTTTCCAAAAATATTCCAGCACATGGTTGGAGTATTAACAAAGGATGTTAATGCTCAAGTGGAGGTCAATGGAAATATATTTAAATGTATTAACCTTTCTAGACCCATTAGGCAGGGATTCCCACTCACCCCTACCTTCTTTGTGATAACAGTTGATGTACTTTTATATCTTCTAAGAAACAAATCCTTATATCTAGGACCAAACTCGGGTTCAACTAGATGGTGGACAGAAAAAGCAATCAATAAATTGGAATATATTATTATTGGTGGGAAACTTGTTGATTGGGTGGAACTAAAAGCTAAATTTAACATCTCACAAGCTCATTGGAGAACTTACTCCATCTCTCTCTCTCTCTCTCTCTCTCTCTCTCTCTCTCTCTCTCTCTCTCTCTCTCTCTCTCTCTCTCTCTCTCTCTCTCTCTCTCTCTCTCTCTCTCTCTCTCTCTCTCTCCCTCCCTCCCCTAAAACAATGCATTTATGATGATACCAAATTCTTGACCTTCCAATGGAGGGATGGAACCCCTCTCCATTGCATCAAGGCCAAAACCCTCTACTCTTTCCTAGCGGACAATGAGAATATCTTCCAACACATCAATATTTATTGGGGTTTGAACCATGAATTTGTTGTATGGAGCAAAATTTTCAGTAGTATTTGGGATACAATGGTGGAACCTAAGAAGAGATTTTTTTTTGTGGAGAATGATTTTCCATAGGCTTCTTCACAAGAATTCAAGTGGAGACTATAATCTTTGTACCATTTTCTAGACCCTTGAGACTCTATTTCCCTTAATTTTTTATTGTATGTTTGTAAAATAAATCTGGAGGTTATTTGGCTTTTCCATCAATTAGAATATTTTTGTTTCCAAGCTAGTGTTTAGTTGTATCTTGGGCCTTATGAATAATTTTAAAGTTTTTTTTGTCTTGTATTTTAGTAGAAATTCTTTGAATCGTATGGAAGCTTAGAAATGACAATATTTTTAGTGGTAGACCTAGAGTTCTCACTAAGTCTCTAGGGAGACTTATATTTTATGAAATTTCTATGTAGGTGATAGTATCCATGAAACTTGGCAGAAAGAAGTTTGAGGACCTATTGTAGGATGGGATGGTTAGAGTTTTTAGAAGTGAGAGCTCACAATGTTATACATGGGGGAGAGGTTCAAAGGAAAGAACATCATTTGAGTTAGAATTGCAGAACTTTATGGTAGAGCTTATGTTATAAAGAGAAAGGATCCCTGAGGTAGAAGTACCCTAGGAAACAATCCCTATTGCTCCCATACCACCTGAAGCTGATGTTTATATAGATCCCCAACTAGTTGATGTTAGAGAGGATCATCTCTACTCATAGAAGATTCAAAATTGTAAAGAACTCAAGTGGATGAAAGGTCCTATAGGGTGAGTGTCTTGGGTCAAGAGGAAAGGTGATGCAAGTGACTCAGATGGTGTTTATTAGAGATAGTTGTTAGTGTTATAAGTCACTAAGAGGGGGGGTGAATAAATGAAACCATATATCTTCAAATATCTTTTGACAACTTTCAAATTAACCAACATGCACATGATTTTATAACATAAAATCAAAGAAAATGAAACATCCACAACATGTAACACAAGAACACCAATATTTTTCTTCTAGAAACCCTTGGTTAGAGGGAAAAACCACAGTGGGAATCAATACCCATGAATTCTCACTATTGTAGCAATAAGATTTTCCCTCTTAAAGGCATTACATCACCCTGTTAAGGGCATACCCGGTTAAGAGTATCTATAGCCCTATTAAAAGCTATTATAAAAAGCCCTGTTAGGAGCTACCCGGTTAAGGGATTTGGAAACTCCTTCTGAGAGTCACATGGTTAGAGGATTTAATCTTCAAACTTTTTAGGATCCTTCTCACCCTATTAGGAGTGTCCCTATTAATGGATTTGACTTTGAAACCTATTAGGATTCAACACATGATCGTGATCTGAAAATGGCACTCACTGCTTGATAGATCTATTGTACTTCTGCTTAATGTGTTGCTCAGAATATTCTAACACCTCTGCCCTAACTCTTCAAATCACCTTCATGCATCAAAAAATTTCATATTACAAATTACATCTCCTTTATAGACCTTTTTCTATGTCGGTGGAAACCCCAAAACATGTTACCAAAATCGGTTTCCAAATCAACTAAAACAATTGAGCGAGATAGCCAATTCATCATTTCAAATTCCTTGATTTTGGCCCTAAACAATTTAATAAGAAATTAAAACATAATTTGAATTTTGATCCACCATTTTACCGATTCCATCAAACTTACTCTATCAGTACTCTATTTTAGTCAGTATCACCAGTTCCCTTTTTCAAATCTCTTCCTGTATTGCAAATTAGTTGATCATGTGATTCTAGACATGCATTTATATGATAATGTTAATGCTTCCACATGAACCTCATAACTTGAAACCTCCAAAATATTTATTGTTGATCATCTCTTCTACAAATGAGTATCCTGCAATAGGTACACATGAACACTAAGTAACTTTACTTAGTCAATCCAATGCATTTCTAGTATGACTGATCTATCACTCCTAGTATGCTTTGTTGCCAAAAATGACAACACCACTTCAACACTTCGTGCTCTTGGACTCAAACATCTTCATCAAAATTCCAAGATTAGTATCATTTTCAGATTCACTACAGGAACTACAAAGATTTATATACATCTTTGTTTAGTTTTTTGGTATATACGTGTTCGGATGTTGGTTGTCGATTATCAAAATGTGTTAATAAATATATACCGAGTATATGTATGTCTTTTTTTTGTATTAGATTGGGTGAAAAGGTTCATATCATGTAACAAGTTTGTTCTGATTATCTCATGATTAGAATAATTCATATTTAATTTGACTCTATTATATCTAATACAAAAAAAAAGTTATTTATAATAATAAATTATAATTTATTTGTTCATTAATTTTTATTTATTTTTGTGATTTATTATTAAATCCTATTCTAGAAAGGACACATTATAAATAAACTTCTTTACCAACAAAAAATCATGTTACTATAGTAGGGCAAATTCTGTACAAGTTTAAACAAACAAATCAATAGCACCGAACTAAACAAGAAAGCTACTAATCATCATTAAACCCTACAAATAACAAAATAACAAATATTATATTCACAAATTAAACACATATGCAAACCAAATGATGCTTGACGATTTTATTGCTTCTCTTTGTTGTTGTTGGGATGTAGCACCCAGTGGTGATTCGACAACATCCAGACTCAAGAGCTTCGAGAAATTATGATACTCTGATAATAAATTGACATAAGTTTGATGCAATTCAGAGATGAAAATGTAAGAGATGAGGGTTTCTTATATAGAAATTATGATTTGAATGGACAATCAAGATTGATTTGAGAAGAACAGATTGAATGGACGAGATAATTAAGAACTAAAAATATTTGGGTAACTTTCTAGAATAAAAGATTTGATTCCAATTTAACTCAAAAAGCGAAGAGTTAATTAGGAAATAAAGAAGAAGATAAAGATGAGAGGATTGTTTGGATTTTTGAAAGATAAGAGTTTCTAAAATTGAATTTTGGGAAAAGAATTGATTTTTTATTTAAAAATTATTTGATTTTCAGAAAATTGTTTTTCTCAATTTATGATGATTTTGAAGATTTAGAAATTATAATTGCCTCATATTTTTTATTTTTCTTATTTTTGGAAATTTTAATTGAATTAAAAATATAATTAAAGAGAAATATGAGATTAGAATGAAATTAAATTAATTTGATCGATTAATTTAATTTGGATGAATAATTAGATAATTTGGTTTAATTAAATATAATTAATCGAACTATAGGAAATTGGAAATTAAATTTAATTAATCAATAAAGATCAATTAATTAAGGTTGATAAATAAAATATTATTAAATAATTTAATTCATATTAAGGAAGTGACTAAGTGATTAAAATTTAGAATTTGGAGGAATAGTAATGATAGATTAATGATTAAAGAACCATTAATTAATAGAGAATAATTAGTTGAATTAATGTTAACTCACAAGCATGGGCATTTTTGGCTGTCTACATTTGCCTCTCTTTGATACAATGTGATTTTGAGTGTTGTGTGAAAGAATATCTTATTTGGATCTTGCCCCAGTGATAGCAGGTGGATTTATGCCCCCTTGAGAGATTGTTTGTGCAACAAATGATCTCTCAAAATAAGAAGATGAATGTTAGATGACAGGTTGATATACGATGACAAAGAAAATGGTTACTAAGAAGTGAATAATGTTAGTAGATGATGACGTTTGTTGATTGATATTGGATATAGAGATTGTTAACAAAAATCATGTCTGGTTTTAGGAAGGACCCATCTTGTATAAGACTAGTGACAATGTCTGGTTTCAGGGAAGACCTACGTTATATAAGACAAGCAACAATGTCTAGTTTTAGGAAAGATACATCATGTATGAGACACATGAGCATTGATTGATTGACTGATTGAGATAAATGATTTGAAAAATTTGACAAATTCATGTATTGACCAATTTGACTGATAGAAGAAATGTTAGTGAGAAGTATGAATTAGCTAGAAGAATTAAATTTATGTTATTCATGATGATGTACGAAGTCCTTGCCATAAATATTTCACTATTTTTCATCATTGTGCCTTATTGAAAAGAAAGAGATATGAATGCACCCAGATATTGACCATCTAGATACCATTACGATCTTTGATTGACAAACAAAAAGAAAACAGGGAATGTTTGACATCATTATAGGGTTTCTTAGATCATGGGTGTGTGTGGTTGCCAAATGCATGACAATAATTATCATATTTACCCTATATTATCCTTACCCCAAAATTTTATCAAAAAATTCCACAAATAGAAAACAAGATTATGAACCATCATAGCCACTCTCACCACTTGGTGGTATCCTCGAGAAGCATAGGAACATAATCGTGAAAGATAAATAAATAATAGACTGACTCGAATGACTTTTTCAACAATCTTACTGATCATTTATTAGATTGATTTTGATGTTTAACTAGATGTTGATATATCTAGTTTCAGATTGGACTACTCATATAAGACTGGGCCATTTGATTTCGAGTGTATCTGTCACTATATAAGATGATTGATTGATTGGTTTCATTGATGGAAAATTGGATTGTTGATAAATATGAGTCTCATGAGTCCATTACTGATTTATGAAGATCATTGTTTTGATTTAAGTTTAGATGTTTGATCATCACTTTTTGTTTGTTGTGAAAAAGATGTTTTTATTGCAGGATTTTGACATGTTTTGATTTTTTTTTGTCCATCAAAGGATTCGCATGTTTGGAGTCGAGGTATGTGCGATGTATCACATAGGTGAAGGCACTTATCACAGACACCCCAAACATTGTTATCTTAGATGAAGTTTTTATATTTTTAGTTATTTTGGATTATTTCAGGATCATATATGTTGTTTTTGATCATTTTTTCAGGACATTTTGAAAATAATTAGGGATTTTTTTAGGACATTATTTGAATGTTTTTAGATTTTTTCTGGACATAAGACTGACCCCAGTGTCTATCAAGGCAAGGAAATTATGTATTGATGGATGGACAAGTAGATGAATGAAGGCCAAAGGTTGCTTATTATGGAAATGGAACAGCTTGGGTGCCAAGGACTATCCAAGCAATGAGATAACATGTCTTTACCAAGGTAAGGGAATGAAAAGATAGGGTAATAATACTATTTTACATTGGATGAAGGCCAAAGGTTGCTTATTATGGAAATGGAACAGTTTGGGTGCCAAGGACTATCCAAGCAATGGGATAACATGTCTTTACCAAGCTAAAGGAATGAAAAGATAGGGTAATAATACTATTTTACACTGGATGACATTTGATGCATAGAAAAGGATATGTCAAGAGGATTTTTGAAAAATATGTTTTGCATTTTCACGTCCTTGTTTTATTTCAAGAATAAGAGAGGGATTTTGATAGGATAATGATAGGATAAGCAAGATTAATAATGGACAAGGGGAAGGGATGTGGATTGAAGGTTGTGATAAGATTCGTCACTTTTAGCATCACACTTTCCAATATCATCATCTCTTTTGATATAACATTTACTTCCAAATATTCTAAAGTATTTTACAGTAGGTGTATACCCAAACCAAACTTCATAAGATGTCTTACCAATACCTTGTCTAATATGAACTTTGTTCATTGTTTAAATTGTGATGTTTACTAATTCTCTCCAAAAGATATGTGAAACATTACCTTCAAGAATCATAGCTCTAGCTACCTCATTAAATGATATGTTCCTCCTTTATGTTATACCATTCTGTTGCAGTGTCCTAGGTGCTGAGAGTTGTCTCTTAATTCCATTATCTTCACAAAATATGTTAAACTCATTTGAAGTAAACTCTCCTCCTCTATCAAATCTCAATCATTTAATCTTAAAGCTAGATTCATTCTCAACTCTATTCTTCAATAACTTAAACTTCTCAAATGCTTC
Organism: Chamaecyparis obtusa; assembly: GCA_027943335.1. NCBI lineage: Eukaryota > Viridiplantae > Streptophyta > Pinopsida > Cupressales > Cupressaceae > Chamaecyparis > Chamaecyparis obtusa. The sequence goes on from BSBK01001097.1 coordinate 239,046, forward strand.
AATTTTTTCTTTAAGAAATGCTACCCACATCATTCTTGTAAAATCATCAATAAAAAGCATGAAATATCTTTCACCATAAAATCCTCTTATCCTTGTAGGTCCACATAAGTTGTGTCAAGTCTATAGAGAAGCTATTTCTTAGGAGACTCTTGGTAGGGATATCAATGTAGGCATCATAAAGCTTTTACCTAAGGAAGGTGACAAAACATTGATTAATAATTGGAGACCAATTACACTATTGAATTTATCTTATACAATTTTGGCCAAAGTTCTTACTAAGAGATTTGGATAATATTCTCCCAAATGTTATCAATCCAACACAAACTTATTTTGTCAAAGGGAGGTATATTCTAGAAAACTTCTCACATTTTGGGAGGCTATGGATTTGGCCAAAGTGTCCAATCAAAATGTTAATTAGTATGCCATTAATAGACTATGAAAAAACCTATGAAAATTTGATTTGAAATTCATTATGATGATGATAGAGTGTTTAAGCTTTTCAAAAATATTCTAGCACATGGTCAAAGTATTAACAAAGGATGCTAATGCTCAACTGGAGGTCAATGGAAATATATTTGAATGTTTTAACCTTTCTATACCCATTAGGAAGGGATTCCCACTCGCCCTACCTTCTTTGTGATAGCAGTTGATGCACTTTTATATATTCTAAGAGATAAATCCTAATATCTAGGACCAAACTCGGGTTCAACTAGATGGTGGGCAGAAAAAGCGATCAATAAATTGGAATATATTATTATTGGTGGGAAACTTGTTGATTGGGAGGAACTTAAAGATAAATTTAACATCCCACAAGCTCGGTGGAGAACTTACTCCATCTCAAGGGAGGCTTGCAACTCTCTCTCTCTCTCTCTCTCTCTCTCTCTCTCTCTCTCTCTCTAAAACAATGCATTTATGATGATACTAGATTCTTGTCCTTCCAATGGAGGGATGAAACCCCTCTCCATTGCCTCATGCCCAAAACCTTCTACTCTTTCCTAGCGGACAATGAGAATATCTTCCAACACATCAATATTTATTGGGGTTTGAACCATGAATTTTTTGTATGGAGCAAAATTTTTAGTAGTATTTAGGATATAATGGTGGAACCTAAGAAGAGATTTTTTTTGTGGAGAATGATTCTCCATATGCTTCTGCTAGGCTTCTTCATAAGAATTCAAGTGGAGACTATAATTTTTGTACCATTTTCCAGACCCTTGAGACTCTATTTCACTTATATTTTTAGTTATTTTAGATTATTTCAGGATCATATATGATGTTTTTGATCATTTTTTAGGACATTTTGAAAAATTAGGGATTTTTTTAGGACATTATTTGAATGTTTTTAGATTTTTTCTAGACATTAAGACTGACCCCAGTGTCTGTCAAGGCAAGGAAATTATGTATTGATGGAAGGACAAGCAGATGGATGAAGGCCAAAGGTTGCTTATTATGGAAATAGAGCAGTTTGGGTGCCAAGGACTATCCAAGCAATGAGATAAAATGTCTTTACCAAGCTAAGGGAATGAAAATTTAGGGTAGTGATACTATTTTACATTGGATGACATGTGATTTATAGAAAAGGATATGTCAAATTTTTTTTTTGAAAAACATGTTTTGCATTTTCACGCCCTTGTTTTATTTCAAGAATAAGAGATGGATTTTGATAGGATAATCAAGATCAATAATGGACAAGGGGAAGGGATGTGGATTGAAATTTGTGATAAGATTCATCACTTTTAGCATCACACTTTCCAATATCATCATCTCTTTTGATATAACATTTACTTCCAAATATTCTAAAGTATTTTACAGTAGGTGTATACCCAAACCAAACTTCATAAAGATGTCTTACCAATACCTTGTCTAATATGAACTCTATTCATTGTTTAAATTGTGATGTTCACTACTTCTCTCAAAAAGATATATGAAACATTACCTTCAAGCATCGTAGCTCTAGTTGCCTCATTAAATGATATGTTCCTCCTTTCTACTATACCATTCTGTTGTGGTGTCCTAGGTGCTAAAAGTTGTCTCTTAATTCCATTGTCTTCACAAAATATGTTAAACTCATTTGAAGTAAACTCTCCTCCTCTATCAAATCTCAACCATTTAATCTTAAAGCTAGATTCATTCTCAACTCTATTCTTCAATAACTTAAACTTCTCAAATGCTTCAAATTTTTCTTTAATAAATGCTACCCACATCATTCTTGTAAAATAATCAATAAAAATCATGAAATACCTTTCACCATAAAATCCTCTTGTCCTTGTAGGTCCACATAAGTAAGTATGCACAATCTCAAACTTGATTGATGTTGTAAACATTTTTCTTGGAAATGAATTCTTTCTTTGATTAGCCATAACACATTCCTTGCAAACCATGTTAGTAGGCTTCACAATCTTAGGCAAGTCTATAACTACATTAGATGAACTGTGATATGACAAAATATCTTATGCCATAGCCATCCACTTTAACAATCAAACATGTCATTTTAGTACGTGTCAACCGAAATACATTACCTTTTTGTCTTTATTCTTGTTCCAATAAGTTTTCCATCATTGTCTCTGATAACACAAGTCTTCTCCATGAAATATAACATGTATCATTTTTCCATAAGTTGTGCAACACTCAAAAGATTATGTTTCAATCCATCAACAAAGTAAACATCTCTAGTGTTAGTCTTTCCATCAAGTGTAATAGATCATTTTCTCTTAATATGACATGGTGCATTATTTCCAACTCTAACTATTCCTCCATCATATATATTAAGTTCAAAAAATTTATCCACATCTCTAGTCATGTGATGAGAACATCCACTATCAATAATCCAATCAGACATTTTTTGTTCTACATGTGAAACTAAATATTTTTCTTCTTTTACCTCTTCTTCATTAGAATTATCATCTTTAATAGCAACAAATCCTATTTCATATTCATCTTCATCATCTCTTTCTAAAAAGTTTACATCCTTAAATGCAATTTCTCCATCTTTATCAACATAAAAACAACTTTATATCTTAGTTTTATAAGGTTTTCTATATCTGATCTTATTTTCTCTCTTAGGACATTTAGATGAAAAATGACCAAATTCTTTACATGTCCAACAAGCAAAAGCTTTCTTACCTCTAGGTTCTTTCCTTGTAATCAATGCCATTGCATCGTCAAACTTCCTTTCTTCTTCTTGCTTAGCTTCCCAATCTCTAGCATAATCTCCACTGGTACTTGCACTTCTTGTCAACATAAGTCTGTCATTTTGTATATTAAAATTTATTTCCACTCTAGGTGATCCGTACCTCTATTTCATCCATTGCTCATGTGCCTGCAACTTTCCAAGTAGAAACTCTTTGGTAAAATTAGATGTAATCATTTCTTCAATGATCTATGTTTTGTATTCATAGGTCGGTGGTAGAGATTTCATTATCTTCATATGATTTCATTATATATTTTCCTTCCACCATAATTCTTAATTCCTGCAACAATCTCAGTAATCCTACTAAAGAAACCTCTTATAGTTTCATCTTCCTGCATCTTAGCACTTTCCAACATACTAATATAATTCTACTATTTAGCATTCTTCAAAGGTTCATCTCCTTCAAAAATATTTTCCAATTAAGTCCAAATCTCAATAGCAAGTCTTAGATGTTTTACCTGAATATATTTTGTTTCCAAAAGATCTGATAGAATAGCCTATCTAGCAAGCATATTGTAAATGTATAGGTTCTTTTCTTCATTTGTACATGATTCAAGTTTGTCTTCTTCTACAATTGTCTTCTTCATCTTGATAGCCAACCAATAGTCAATTCACATGCATAGAAAATGTGTCTTCATTCTTTCCTCCCAATTGTCAAAATTAACTCCATCAAACTTTAGACTTTCTTTCCTAAAAAATGTAGTAGCCATGGATCTCCTTAAGTTGTTAAACTTTTCATTCAAGGACCTAATGCTCTGATATCAATTATTAGAAAGTAAAGTCCACCAACACAATGTACAGGTTCTTTTCTTCATTTGTACATGATTCAAGTTTGTCTTCTTCTACAATTGTCTTCTTCATCTTGATAGCCAACCAATAGTCAATTCACATGCATAGCAAATGTGTCTTCATTCTTTCCTCCCAATTGTCAAAATTAACTCCATCAAACTTTAGACTTTCTTTCCTGAAAATGTAGTAGCCATGGATCTCCTTAAGTTGTTAAACTTTTCCTTCTAGGACCTGATGCTTTGAGTAGTGTTATAATGTTAGTTTCATTCTAGAGCTTAAGCATTTAGCATACTTTGTTAGCTCACTTCATTTTTATGCTTTTCTAACTCACATTTGCATAGCATAATGGATTAACCTAACCTCTTTCATAACATTTGCACATCATTTTTAGCAATATCATACTTTCATTTGGATTAAAATGAATCTAGCTTAATCATTCTTAGCATCATTAGGATCTTTGAAGCCATAGGGGCAAGCTCTAAGTGCTTAGAGAGCACACCCACATCCCTCTTATCAGAGCAAATCAAACAGTGCTTAGATGCATTTGTTTTGCCTCAATCTAAGGTGGCTTGGTTTTTTATGTTTATGTTTTGGAATAATATAAATGTTAGAATTAAATCTAACATTTTCCTTGTTTACACCTATTCCAAATAGATACAGATCAAAACCATAGTCTACATTCTGGCACACCCAGTGGGACCCACTTCATGAGTTCTTTACTAACATTGTGATGAGATTTGGAGTGTTTTTCTGATTTTTCCAACTTATAGGGTTGAGGGAGAATTTGGAATTATTATTATTATTATTATTATTATTATTATTCTATTCCGTCTACTAATTCTTCTTCTTCTTCTTGCGAGATCTTGGCTTGTTTTCTAGAAAAAACCATAAAGAGGCACTTTCACGAAAACCTTTGTAACTTTTGCATACGAGCTCTATTTTTTATGATTCAAAAAGCACCGAAAAGATGGTTTAGAGGTCTATCCAAATCTATAGACAAATTTACCAGATTGTGTCTTGAAAATTAGGAAGATTCAGTGGGACCATGAATTAATGATAAAAATACATAATTAACACACTTAACCTAAGGTCTTAAAATGAACATTGTATGAACTCACAAAACCTCATCATTTCAATTTGGGCTTAAAATTAATAAAGGATAAAATTGAGCAAGGCAAATCTTACACACTTTGTTTGGCACTTGAAATGAACAACAACCAAGTCTTGAATGCCTAAGGGATAAAATAAAATCAATGCAATAAAACATTTCATTTTAGTGCTTGAAATCAATCAAACAAATCTTGAATGACTCTAAAGGATGAACCAAATCAAAATCAATTATTTCATTTAAGTTTTAAATAACATTCAATCTTAAGTGAACAAAAGGAAATCAAAGGCAAATCAAAGCAAACTTCATTCTTTTAGTCCTAGAAAGCCAAAAATCTTGAATACTTTCACAAATTTTCATGCATAAAATCAATCTAGAAACCTATTTTTGGGATTTAAAAACTGAATTTTAGAGCACCAAATCTTGAGTGAAGCTAGGAAATTGAATCAAATTGCAAAGAAATTTTTTGTTTCAGTTCTAAAATCAAAAGAACAAAATCTAGAATGACTTAAGGTTGGAAAAAAAAGCATTTCAAAAGTTCAAATCAATTTCCTAAAAGATACAACTCAATCTTGAATGCCAAGGTAAACCAACTTGCAAAATCTCTTTTAAAGCTTTTTGTGTCTTCAAGGAAATGGATAGATCAAAATCATAAACACATGTATCTTCAAGCTTTCATTTAAAAAATTCACTAATCAATTTGGGAAAGAACATCTTCTTGGTGTGTTTGTTAAAAAGTTTCCAATTTTGCAAAAGCCTTGTTAGCTAAATAACGTAGAAAACTTTGGACTTGGACAAGTTCACCTATTTCACTTTTAGAGAAGCCTGTCCAAAGAGAAAAGCACTTCCTATTTGGAGAATGACTTCAAACTGGTACTTCCCCGATCAGTATAGAAATAAAGCATTGAGCAAACTCTCGCTTCATCCCCTCAAGCTCAGGTGATGTGTGTTGATGGTAGCCTGAGGTAGGTGAATATCCCTACTATTTCAGCATGGTCAACTAGGCTCTGAAGTGAGTCACGCATGTACAAACCGATTGGGAGGACTCCACGGATCAACTACATACTTAATAAATCAGAAGCTACCCAATCTAATCCCGAAGGTATCAAAATCTTTGTGCAAGGACTGATCCATGTAGTTTCCCAGATCACCTTAAGACAATCACCATATGTATCCCTTTTAGAGGTATCAAGTTGAGGGCAAAGATTTTGATACTAGCCTTCTCTTAAGTAGTTCTGTTTGAAGTTTTTTCGAAGTTCAAACTCAGTGAAAATATTTATCAAAACATACATTCTCTTTGGAAAAACTATCATTTTTCAGTGGTCAATCATTTCTTGTATCCCACAAAGTTGCCTTGTCCTTTGTTGGGATTGCTTTCAAAGTGTCTTTTTTTGAGTTTTTTCCTTTTCCATTGGAAACATCAAATTGATACACAACTTGATCAAATATTTCAAAACATCCTCGTAGAAAAGATCCTTCAAAAATCAAATGCCCAAGAGCCTTGATTCAAATTAAATTACCAAATCTTCTCGAGCTATGTCCAATTTATCCAAACAAAAGAAAGCTAGACTTCCCAATTCCCAAGTTTATCAAGAGAAGAAAGCTGCAGTGAGAAATCTCAAAGATCACCAACCTTCCCTCAAAGAGATCCAAGCAGAAGAAAAGAATCAAGAGAGACTAGACAACATAGAGTATAACGCAAGAGTGAAACAATTTGCATATTGATTCTAGCTTAATCGTCGCTATGTCATTCTAGAGAGAGAGGACTAGTTTGGCCCATCTTATATCCTTCATTCCTTCAAAATCCCATAATCCTATCTCGACATCCTTTGCATCCTAGACCATTATTAGATTCATCTTTACATCGCCATCCATCCCTTGTTGCATCCTAAGTCATTTTTAGTTTCATCCTTGCACTATTTATCATCTTCCTAGGTGCATCATAGGTCATCCTTTTCAGCTGCCTCTAGGTCATCCTCATAGAAATAACATCATTCCATCATCCTTCATCATCTGTCCATTTGCAAATCCCAAATTAGAATCCTTGTCATCATCCATCATCTTTTATCCAAATCTAGCATCCATCATCTAAGTCAGAAACCCACCATCCTTGAACTGAATCCAGTGGTCCAAATGCATCCACTTTGTGTCTAAATCCTTTGAGTTGCTTCAAATCCTTATCCCAAATTAGAAATATTCACCTTGTGACTAAGCATTGTCCAAGGAATTCTTACTTGTCCTTGTAAGCCTCATTATCTCGAGCAAGAGGTTAGCGTACATTAATAAAGAATCCAATCTTTCGAAGATCATAAGTCTATCTTAGGTTGGCAGTCCTCTTTGATCCTACATCAGGAAGCAGTAGCTCATTTGACCCAACACTTAGTAATCATTCACAATCTTCCACCAAGCTTCCATCATCCTTGACCCAAATCAGAGTATCCCACCAATCCTCCATCATCTTTGATCCAAATCAGAGCATCTCACCAATCCTTCATCATCCTACCATCATTCAGTTGTTCCAAATACTTGCATCCCATCTTAGAAATCCACCATCTTTAGAGTTCTTAGAAACATCTTGCATCCATCCATCATTTTCATTTTCATCCTTAGATCTGCATTCCATGCCAGCCGAGATGAGATCTAGGAAGAGAAGGAATATGGATCCCAACCGAGCTACTAGTTCATCAGATCCTAACAATCCTACCACTGCAATGGTAACCTAAAATCCCTAGAACCCACAAGTTGATAATGTGTGGGAAGACCCAAATAAAACACCCACTTCATTTTCCATGGAGACCTTTATGAATCATCCAGGGCATGCACAAATAGTGAGTGCACTTATTGATCAAAATTGGCAAGCCACATTGGCCAAATTTGCACAGGAGGGTACTCTCTTTCCACCACATCTCCACCCCCTCATACCCATCAAGTCCATCCAAATCCCAACACAATTCTACACCCCCATCATTCAAAAAATCCCTAATACCAACTTGCACATATCTTAGGAAGCCTCATCCATCCCCCACTTCTTGCAAAGTAGTTTCGTGAGACCCACCACACAAGCCATAACACAATCCACTTCATTTTCCATCATGGAAACACCATCATCTTCTATGGAATCTCAAGCCATTACCCAGGCCCAAAGCTTTGCACAAAACCAACCTGCACCTCCTACACAAGCCGCCACACAAGCAGTTCTTCCACCATCCATGAGTCAAGCAACATCATTATTTCTGGGGGCAATGCAATCATTTCCTTCTTTTACCCAACAAGCCTCTACCTTGGTATCATCATTTCCAGGGACAACACAATCATTCCCCTTTCCTACTCAGCAAGCTTCCATGTCAACATCACCCTTTCTATGGGGAACACAATCATCTCCTTCCACTTCCCAACCAAGATTTTCCCAAACAAGATTTTCCCAAACATACATTCCACCTCCACCTTTCATCTCCAATACATAAACCTAGCAAACTACTTTCACAACATGCATGCCTTCCATGGGATTTCCAAATCCACCACCTACATCCCAAATCCCCACATCTATATTTCCAGCATCCTCTGCATCACAACTCCCACCACGAACTGGTTCTCATTGGGTCATTACTCGAGAAGAATGCAAGCCTTAGGAATACCAACCCACTCTCTTGCATCCATGTCTGCAACCCAACAAGTCACCTTCTCTCAAGCAGCGCAACAACAACCATCACAACCTCCGCCAACTTCATATTTTCCTTTATACACTAATTACCTATCGATTCCACCCTCTGCTTCTCAAGTAGTTCTGCCACCTCAGTAGTAGAGTTTATCTCATCTCGCCAACTACCTTGCACAACCACATCTTGCTTCCAGTGTCCCAACATCTATTCCACCCCTAAGAAATGTAGGAATGCATCCCTCCTATATTAACCAAGCACAAATCCAAGTGCACCAAGCACCATTCTATCAGCAAGATGCATCATTCCATCAGCCTCCTCCATCGCAACAACACTTCCCAACGCAACAACAACAACATCCCATCATCCCCCAGTAGCAACAAGCTTCATCATATCTAGTACAACACCAACAAAATATTATTGTACCCTAGCAACAAGTCATTCCATATCCTCCACATCAATACGCTCCTGCATCTCAGTAGCAATATCCTCCCTAGAAACCATCACCCAACATCCATTCCAATCCACCTATCTTGTTGGGAAATCTCTGTATCCCACTCCACAATACCCTCTGCCAAATCATCCTTATTCACCAAAGCCATTAGATCATTTTCCAATGGGAGTACCCACTCCAATACTGATCAATGCTGAGTGGGAAGAGATGAAGAATGCTCTTAAGGAGCTAAAAGTAGGAACATATAACAAGACCTTTAAGTTTGAAGAAGTGTGTCCCTATCTGTTTGATTGATCAATCACAAATATCTCTTTCCATAAGCACTTCGAGACACCCAAATTTGATAAATATCAAGGGAAAGGAGACCTCATAAACCACATAAAAGATTTCTATGTGGCATGTCAAGAAGTGGCATATAGTGATAATTATCTCATGTGCCTATTGCCCAAGAGTTTGGGAGGAACTTCTATTGAGTGGTTCTACAAAATACCTTATGGGACAATCTCAACATTTGTTGATCTCTCTAAGAATTTTGTTGCCCAATATGCCCATAATGTCAAGAATGAGTTGTCTTTACTAGACCTTTGCAACTAAAAGTAGAAAGGAGGAGAAAGCCTAGCTGACCATTTGCAACGATGGTAGAACCTCACAACCAGGTTATCATATCAACCACCTGAGAAGCATCTAACCAAGATCATTATCAATAATCTGCATCCCAAACTATCCCACTTCATGAGGATGAACTGCATCCAAGCATACCAAGATATCAAAAGAAAGGGGATAGATATTGAAAGAGGCCTCCTAGACGAAGGCAGAATCTGACACTACAAGGATGATTCCCACAACAAGTCCAGTAATGACAAGACCCGTTACTAGAATTGAAACAAAAATGCTATCACTGATGGAGCCACAGACACTAAGCATGTCCAAATCATTGTGGCCAATCCTACACCTATTCCTATATATCAACAACAACAACCTTAAAACAATCAACAACCTATGAAAACCTACCAGCAACAATCTCCCATCCATAAGCAACCCATGTAGAACTATTAGCATCAAGCACATCAAGAAAATCAAGGTAATCCAACCTATCAAGCCAATGTCATATCAACATCTCCCAATTAGAATAGGCCTCGAGCCCAGACTCACCAGAAGAGAATATTCACACCTCCTAGTGAACCTCTGGACATTATATTTCATCGCATGGCCAAGGCTAATCTGATCACATACCAATCAACTCAATAATTTGATGATGCCACTCCCAAGCCTAACTGGTATAGAGATCATGAGTACTGTGATTATCATGGTGTCAAAGGACACACTACCCTAAGGTGCATGAAGCTAAATCATTACATCCAAGATCTCATTGACCAAAAGGAGATCCAAGTGGACACACCATCCCAAGCTCTACCTAATGCCAATCTACAAATCTATCAAAACGCGTTCCCTCAACATAATGCTGGGAAGAATCAAGCCAATGCTAATCCTCCACCCCAAAACTGATGCAAAGGAAAGCAAGGAGATCATATTGATCACAAACACTATACGACTACCCATATCAACTATGACAAATTCATTGGATGTATAACCCAAGTTGAACCCACAGTCAATGTCATCCACGTCAAGGGAGTAGATAGTCAGTGTGCTATTACTACCCATAGAGGCCGGATATCTATCACCGGTACAAATCCAAGGCCAACACACAATGTACAATACAAGCTTATAGAACATCTTGGGAATACACCTTCGCAAATCTCCATCCTTGACCTTTTCTGTACTTCACCCCATCCATCAAGAAATCCTCAACCGAGCCTTCCATGAAGGACATGTCCCCATAGACATAAACACCATCCAGTTCAAGAACCTTGTGGGACATCTATCTACATCCTGTGCTTTATCCTTCAAGCCATCTGACATACCAGTTGTTGCACTTGACCACAATCTCCCTCTCTGCATTGTTGTCATGGTTGAGACTTTTCCATAAAAAGGGTCATGATAAATAATGGCTCAACCCTAAACTTATGTACTTTGAAATTCATTCAACAAATCGGGTTCACAGAGGCTGACATATCACATGAGGTCATCACCATCAAGGCATACGATAACTTGGAGCATACCTCTGAAGGTACCATTCTTTTTCCTATCAAGCTAGGCCCTAGAACTCAAGACACCACCTGCCATGTTGTTGATCTTGATCTACCATTTAACATCCTCCTCAGCCGACCATGGATTTATTCCATCAAGTCTATACCATATACTTACCATCAGTGTGTAAAATTTCCACATCAAGGCACTGAGGTTACCATCCATGCTGATCCCCAACCCTTTGCCATGCAATGGAAGCATCATTCCCTCATTCCACCCATTATCCCAGAACTGACATTGGCACTTCTATTGCCAACTCTTCATGATCCCATAGCGATCCAAAGACCATCCTCACCTCCACTCTCTCTTTCATCAAGATCAACAACCAAGGTTGTGGTGAATACACCCTGAATGATGCATTTGTAGTAGGGGCCCTCCCACTTGATCCACATACGCAAGGGTGCCCAAGTCACCAAAGTAGGTCGACTGAAGCAAATCATGAAATCAAGCAAATGGGACCTATGACTTTTATTTCCCATGGCAACATAGATAGTTAAAAGATGGACCTTGACATCAATAGGTGGTTGTACAGAGATCCCCCACTACCTGACACTCAACTCCTTGGCTACTTCAAAGACAAATATCCACAATCACACAAGTATGCTACAAAATAATGAAAATACCAAGGCGATGGTCTAGGACCACAAGAAGGAGAAAGAAAATACCCAATCACAACATCAAAGAATCCAAAGCATCAAGGTCTTGGCTTTAATACCCCTCACCTACGTACACAAGAGCCCAATATCATGATTGGGGGCACCAACATGACCAACATTCCCTTCTTGAGTAGCCAAGATGACCTCGTAGAGATCAAAGACATCCTTGAAGAGAAAGAAAAGAAATCATATGATGACATCTTCAATGATGATGCCCTCCTGGATGCTTCTATCCTCCACCAACTCACCATTAACATCATAGAACTTCTCCTAATCCATCCCAAACTCATAGACTGGGGCCAACCAAGCATCACATACATCGATGAGTTCCAATGCATAGAAGCGCTCCTAAGGTTCATGGGAGCATCATGCCAACAAATAGATCAAGAACAAGAATCAAATCATGTCTGTAAACTCAACCCTAAAGGATATTTCAGGGAGGAGGAAAGATTTAGCTGCAAAATTAAAAAAGAAAAAGAAAAGAATGATTCCTTATGTGAAAACCCCTCTAGAGTGCATTCTGACTCTAAAAAAGAGAAAATAAAGGGCATATCTTCTGGTGAAAACCTTTCTGAGGTGCTAGAAGATGAAGCCTTGCCTCTTCCTCCCATCCAAGATTACAGATTAGAGAAGTCACCTATCATCATTGAGGAAACCAAGCCAGTTAACTTGGACACAAAAGAATGCCCAAGAATCACCTACATTGCATCATCTCTAACAGAAGGTGAAGAAATGGGCTTCACTACACTACTTCGAGAATCAACTATAAATTTTGCATGGTCATATGCACACATGCTAGGGCTTGATCCAAATCTTTTTGTGCACAATCTTGCAGTGGACCCCAATGCCAAGCCAGTAAAGCAAAAGCTACGTAAAATGCATCCTAAAGTAGCCCTATTGGTGAAAGCAGAACTAGAAAAGCTCCTACAAGCCAAGATTATCAGAGCTATTGACTATTCAGATTAGATCTCCAACATGGTGCATGTTACCAAACCTTTAGGAGAGATAAGAATCTGCACAGACTTTAGGGATTTGAATAAAGCATGTCCCAAGGATGATTTCTTACTACCCAACATAGACATCATCATAGACCTTACAGCGGGCCATGAGATGTTTTCACTCATGGATGGCTTCTCTAGATATAATCAGATACAAATAGTAGAAGTAGGCCAACACAAAACAACATTCACCACACCATGGGGTACTTTCTGCTACAACATGATGCCATTTGGGCTAAAAAATGCAAGAGCCACATATCAACGAGAAATGACAACCATCTTCCTTGACATGATCCATAAAATTATGGAAGACTATATGGATGATATTCTTGCAATATCAAAGACACAAGGTGAACACCTAAACATCCTTGAAAGTGTGTTTGATCATCTACATCATTACGGCTTGAAGCTAAATCGAAAGAAATGTGTCTTTGGTGTAACATCTTGAAAGCTTCTAGGTTTTATAGTATCACGACACGACATAGAGATTGACCCAAAAAAGGTCAAAGCTATCATGGAAATGCCTCCTCCTAGAACACTCAAGCAGCTCATGAGCCTACAAGGAAAGCTCCAATCAGTGCATAGATTCATGTCATAGCTAGAAGACAAGTGCCAACCCTTCACACATCTGCTCCGCAAGGACACAAGCTTCAAATGGGATCCTATATGGGATCTTATGTACCAGAGAAGCTTTGAAAGACTAAAGGAATATCTAGCCAACTATCATATCCTTGTACCACTAGTTTCAAGATGCCCTCTCATACTATACATCTCGACAACCACTACAACACTGTGGAACTCTTAGCACAACATGATGACAACAACAAAGAGAGAGCCATTTATTATATCAGTCAAACTCTATTTGACTATGAGCTCAATTATTCACCAATGGAGAAAGGATGTCTGGCAGTGGTCTTCACCACTCAAAAGCTTAGACATTACATGCTCAATCACACAATCAAGCTCATCTCAAAGGTGGACCCACTCAAGTATCTACTATCTAGGACAACTCTTACAGGCCGTATGGCAAAATGGGTCATGCTACTCAGTGAGTTTGACATCCAGTACATAGATCAGGAAGCAATTAAAGGGCAAGTAATTTATGATCGGCTAGCAGAAGTACCTCTAATGGATGCATATCCACTAATCATGGAATTCCCTGATGAGCACATGTGCATGATCAAAGAACAACCCATATGGAAGCTATATTTTGATGGCTCCTATACATCACATGGATCAAGGGCAGGAATCCTAATCATCACACCTCAAGGTGACTATATTCCAAAATCATTCAAATTGGGATTCCCATGTTCTAACAACATTGCAAAATATGAGGCACTCATCTCAAGTCTCAAAACATCCATCCAGTAGAATATAACATAATTGCAAGTGTTTGGAGATTCGTAGTTGATTATCAAGCAGGTCCTAGATGAATTTCAGACAAAGGACGACAAGCTGCTACCCTACAAGGAATTGGTGGACAGACTGAAAGAACATTTCTTAAGTCTATAGTTTACGTAGATACCAAGGCTTTAGAACAAAGCAACCGACATAATGGCAACCATTGGATCCTTATTAGAGATCCCACATGACTCAACACAATACAAATTCTTAGTTGAGTAGCTACACACGCCTACTTATGAGAACGTCAATGGAGAAATGGCATGTGTCTTGGTTGGTCCACAGTCTCCATGGTACCATGACATCCATGCATATCTAAAAAATGGTATCACATCTCCACATCTCACCAATAACCAATTCCAAAACTTAATTCGTAGAGCTTCCTGCTACACTCTTGTAGCCAACACCCTTTATCATTGAGCATATCATAACATCCTCTCTAGGTGTTTAGATTCAAACAAAGTTGTCCTAGATTTACAAGAGGTTCACGCTGGAATTTACGGTGCCCACACGAGTGGCATAGTTCTAGAAAAGTAGTTGCTTTGAGTTGGGTACTATTGGCCTACAATGGAACATGATGCTTGTGAATTTGTTAGGAAATGTCAGCCATGTCAGCAACATGCAAATTTGATTCATGCACCAGTACAAGACTTGCAGCCCATTGCACCACCTTGGCCATTTTCATGTTGGGGCTTCGACCTCATTGGGTTAATCACTCCCCTTTCCTCAGATGGACATAAGTACATCATAACTACCACATAGTACTTCACAAAGTGGGTTGAATAAATTCCTCTCACCCTCACTACTAGCATCCAAATATCCAAGTTCATCTTATACCACATTGTTTGTCACTTGACATACCATCTACCATCTTCACAAACCACAACACACCTTTTGAAAACTAGCATGTGGATGATCTATGTGCCAGACTCCACATTCACCATCGTTTCTCTAGTCCATATTTCCCCCAAGGCAATGGCCAAGCTAAAGAAACCAACAAAACCATCCTGAAAATCCTTAAAAAGGTTGTTAATGATTCTGGTCATGACTGGCACCTCCAAATAAATCCTACCCTCTAGGCATATTACACTCCCACAGGCACCACCCCATATTCCCTTGTATATGGTGCTGAAGTCATTCTACCCATCGAGGTCGAGCTCCCATCATTGTGTGTCTCCATGAAGAAGTACACCATCGATGAAGACTATAGTGTAGCACATCTCATTCAACTGGACCTATTAGATGAAAAGAGACAACAAGCATATGATCATCTGGTTGCATACCAGAATCAACTCAAAAGGAGTTATCACAAGAAGGTCTATCCTAGACAATTCTAGGTCAACAACATGGTCCTAAAGGAAAATTAGAAAGTCCAAGCACAACGAGAGAAGAAAGGCAAGTTTGAACCTACTTGGTTGGGTCCTTATGTTGTCACAACATGCTTTGGCTCTGGAGCCTATCAGCTATCAATGCCAAAAGGTGAGCCATTGAATGATCCTATAAACATCATACATCTGAAGAGGTTCTATGCCTGAACCATATCCTATATATTCATAAAATCCATAAAAATTGGAAAACCAGAAAAATACAAAAAAAATAAAAAAAAGTAAAAAAGCAAAGAAAAATAATTGTCCAATGGTGAAAACTTGGCAATTCAAGCACCTTGGACAAGTATGTTGGTGAAAACCTGGAAACAAGTGCCATACATAGTGGACTGAGTCATTATCTATCAAACTCCCATCCCCCCATCCCAAATCCCAATCTTCTTTATCCCATCCCCATCCCCATCCCCACCACCAGCCCATCAATCCCAATGTGTTTTTATCCTGCAACAATTCAAATCATATCCCCCATCTCGAGCTTCCTATACATATCATGTATATATGTTGTATAGCACAATCCTTCTTGTACATACCCTGTGAATATCTTGTATAGCGAGATCTTCCTGTCCCAAATCTTGAGCTTCTGTACATATCTTCACATCCATTGTACATATCATCCCATCTTGTTGTACATATCTTCATCCATCCTACAATAGCATTTGATCATATAACTTGTCCCATCCAACCTTGTACTTCTGCAATATCTTTTGTTGACTATCCTTGATCACAATGATTATTCTTTAATTCATCACTTGCTAACGAACAACACTCATTCTCCTCATCAATCAGTGGGTCTGCATAGCCGTATGCTTATATATTGTCTGACCTAAGCCTAATCACAGGTCTATAGAGATGTATCCTTCTATTTTGTCCACCCTCATCTTCCACCAATCACACCAGGTCTCTGTTGATGTATCCTTCCACATGTTTAGACCAATCTTTCCACCATCAATCAAATCAATCTCTCTCCTTAGCAAAGGATGTATTTTGGAGTTATCATTTTGGGTCTTGGATTTTGTCCTTTGGATCTTGTTAATCTTTTATGGCTTATCGTTGTCTCCTCAAATTCACCATGATCCTTTATATCATGGTGCGCTATGAATGAGGGCAATCTGGGACAAGGTCTTTTGATTTCTTACTTCTACCTGTGAGTCAGTTAGACATGACCCTTGCATGGTTCACATGTGATCTTCTGGGTTACATGGTGCACTTGGGAAATGTCATTTGTTTGTGGTTTCTCTAGCATCATTTCTACCATGCTTCCACTTGGGTTCATGCGTGATGTTGGGGCAAGTCTACTTGTCTTTTTCGCGTCAGTCCTATGCAACATCGGTGATAAGGATTTTAGGAATGAATGTTGAATATATCCTATGGGGGAGTATTAGTATCGATTTTGTAGCATTTGTTGTTGCATTCATGACTGTGATTGTCATTGATGTCAACATAATGATCTACTAAAGATTTACAGTGAAGCAGATAGTGTTTGAGTTAGCGCACTTGAGATATTGAAGATGAAGCTATGCACATTTGAGGAATTATTCTATGATGTGTTATTAGATCATGGTTAAGAGCATAAACAATAATTCATTTATTCTTGGAAGTTATGAGGAAATCAGTGGAAGCAGTATTCAGCCAGTGTTCCTGAGTAGCGGTTTGTGGAAATCAGATGATATCTCCTAATCAGGATGGAATCTGGTTATGCACAATTAGAGAGAGGTTGGAGACATGTTGATAGTGATGTGGTTGATAGCACAAGATTTGAGGTCGCACGAGTGAAGAATTATATTGATTGGAAGCTGAAAGTTTTGTGTAATTTTAATGTAACGTGTGGAAATATTTATTTTGTAATTTGTATGCTGACTCATTTGTGATTACTTGAGTGTGGTATAAAGGAAGGAATGTATTCCTTTTTTTAATATGGAATGTGACGAATGTAAGTGTATTATGAAAGTGAAATTGTTGAAATAGGATATGCGAAGTACTAAGATTTGAAGAAGGAGTTGGTGCGGTTTGGCACAGTTAGAGTAGTATTGAATTGTTGAGGTCAGTAATATTTTGGTATTATTCTATTGAGTAATAAAAAGATCAGTTGGACAGTGAGTTCGGTGATCTTACCCTAAAGCTGTTTGGGCAATGGGTCCTTTTGTCTTTCATAACTCCTAATAGAGTTAGAATCTTTTAACAGGGATTCAAAATATCCCAACAGAGATTCATATGTACTGAATGTATTTCATAAGACTCCTAATAGAGTCCATCCTTTCACAAGGAATATTCATATTAGTGCATATTTTGTGGGCATCATTCCCACCGGGGTTTACTCTTTGATCAAGAGGTTCCCTAGTCAACATATCTTGTGTCATTGTGTTATTGTGCATGTATATCTTTCTATGGTTGCTGGTTACATTGATTACATGGTTAAAATCTATTAAAGTTGATAAAAGTTATATTTATCTGATAACTAATTCACCCCCCTCTTAGTTATCTTGGTGGACTTTACTTTCTAACAATTGGTATCAGAGCAGCAGGTCCTTGAAAGAAAAGTTTAACAGCTTAAGGAGATCCATGGTGAATTTTAGGAAAGAAAGCCCTAAGTTTAATGGAGTAAATTTTGACAGTTGGAAAGAAAATATGAAGACACATCTACTGTGTTTAGGACCAGGTTATTGGTTGATTACAAAGAGTGAGAAGACTATCATTGATGAGGATAACATTGAAACATGTACTAATGATGAAAGAGATCTATTCATGTGTAACATACTTGCTAGAGAAGCACTCTTGTCAGCCCTTCCAGAGAATGAGTATAGTTAGGTAAAATATTTGAAAACATCTCATGAAATTTGGTTAGCTTTACAGTCTACTTTTGAAGGTAATGAACATGCAAAGAAAGTCAGATTACATAATTGGATATGTGCTTTTGAAGATATAAGAATGATAGAAGATGAATATGTTAGAAGCTATATTGGTAGAATGTCAGAGATTTTTGCATGTATAAAATCTTGTGGTGGAACAAAGACAAAGAATGAAGTGATATGGAAAATTCTGAGGACATTGACTCTTGCATTTAAGTAGACAACACAGATGATTGAAAAAGTCATGCCTTGTACTACGAACTTTACAAGAGAGACTCTTCTTGGAAGATTGGAAGTAGCTGAAATGAACCTGAGGTTATCAGGAGACCTACCTAGAATGGAGACAACATTCAGTGCTCTTAGTGTTCATCCTACTTTGTCAAGAAGCATCAGTGTGAGCGAAGATTATGCTAGCAGCAGCAGATCTAGAAATGAAGAAGAAAGGAAGATTGAAGAAGGTATTGCCTTGCTTGTGAAGAAAGAACCAGACAGTAAGAAATTTTTTAAATGTTGGACTTGTCAAGAATATGGTCATTTTGCATCTAAATGTCCTAAAAGAGTTAAGAAGTATAGGAAGAACTTTAACCCTAGAAGATCTAAAGAATGTTACTATGCAAATGATGAAGAATTTCAAACTAGTTTGGAGAAATCTTTGAGTGAAAGTGATACTGAGAACAATGATGATATAGGATTTTTAGCAATTAAAGAAGAAAATCCTAAAACTGAAATTAAGGAAGAAAAGGCTCTAGTTTCTCAAGTAGAAAAGAAAGTTGATTGGATTATAGATAGTGGTTGTTCACATCATATGACTGAAGACATGAAAATGTTCATAAAGTTTAACAATTATGATGGAGGAGTTGTTAGAGTTGGCAACAATGCACCTTGTTTAATTAAAAGTATAGGATCTATTACTCTTGATGGAAAGACTAATACTGATGATGTTTACTTTGTGGATGGTTTAAAACATAATCTTTTGAGTGTTGGATAGTTATTTGATAAGGGATATCAAGTTTTGTTTACTGAGAAAACATGTGTGATAAAAGACAGAGATGGAAATATGATTGGTACTAGATCTAGAACCAGAGGTAATGTATTTTAGTTGAATCCTATTGAGCTGACATGTTTGATTACTAAGATTGATGACAGTTGGTTATGGCACGAAAGATTTTGTCATATAAACTTTGATAACATTGTGAAATTAAGTACTACTCTTGCAGTAAGAGATTTTCCTAAAATTATGAAGCCTACTAACATGATGTGCAAGGAATGTGTGATGGCTAAATAGAAGAGAAGCTCATTTCCCAACAAGAAGTTTACAACAACAAAGAAGTTGGAGATTGTTCATACAGACTTGAGCGGTCCTACAAGGACTAGAGGATTCTATGGAGAAAGGTATTTTATGATTCTTGTTGATGACTTTACAAGAATGATGTGGATTGCATTTCTTAAAGAAAAATATGAAGCATTTGATAAGTTTAAGATCATTAAGAACAAATTTGAGAATGAATCTGGAATGAAGATTAAATGTTTGAGATCAGATAGAGGTGGAGAATTTACTTCCAAAGAATTTAACATCTTTTGTGAAGTTAATGATATTAAGAGACAATTTTCATCCCCTAGGACACCTGAACAAAATGGTATTGCAGAAAGAAGAAATAGATCAGTAACTGAAGCAGCAAGAGCTATGTTATTTGAGAATGACTTAGCAAAGATATTCTGGAGAGAAGCAGTGAACACAACCGTGTATACAATGAATAGTGTACAAATTAGAGTAGACACAGACAAGACACCCTACGAACTATGGTTTGGACATGCACCATCAGTTAAGTATTTTAGAATTTTTGGAAGCAAATGTTATATTAAGAGAGATGATGACATTGGAAAGTTTGATCCTAGAAGTGATGAGGGTATATTTCTTGGTTATTCATTGAAGAGCAAAGCTCATAGATGTTACAATAAGAGAATTAAGACTATTGTTGAGAGCGCAAATGTTAAAGTTGATGAAAAGTTTAGAATTCAGGAAAGAATGCTTGATTATGAATTAGATGAAGGAACTCACCCTAGACCGAACTCTGAGACTACTGAATTATTTTATGAAACTGACAGTGATTTGTTGAATGAAAGCCACAGTGAGGTAATTGAAGAACCGACACCTAAAGTAAGATTTGAGATAGTGACACCTAACAAGAATCTATCAAGGAATCATCCTATTGAGTAGATTATTGGAAGCATAGACAAAGGAGTTCAGACTCGAAATAAGGTACAAGAATAGTTATGTTTGATTTCTCAAATTGAACCTAAATCTACTAGTGAAGCTTGTGAAGATGAACATTAGATTAAAGCTATGAAAGAAGAACTAGATCAGATTGAAAAGAACAAGAAATGGGAATTGGTCCCTAGACCTAAACCTAAAGATAAGAATGTTATAGGAACAAAATGGGTATTCAGAAACAAGATAAATGAACAAGAAGAAGTGGTAAGGAACAAAGCAAGATTGGTATGTAAAGGATACTCACAACAAGAAGGAATTGACTATGAAGAAACTTTTGCACCAGTAGCAAGAATTGAAGTAGTAAGAATGTTTTTGGCCTATGCATCTTTTAAGAAATTCAAAGTGTATCAGATGGATGTGAAGTCAACATTTCTGAATGGAGAATTGGAAGAAGAAGTTTACATTGAGCAGCCTGAAGGTTTTCCTTTAACTCAAGAAGGAGACATGGTATGTAAACTGAAGAAAGCTTTATATGGATTGAAGCAAGCACCTATAACTTGGTATGCGAGATTGGATAAGTATTTGTTGAAATTAGGATTTACAAAAGGCACAACTTATAGGAACCTGTATGCAAAAGAAATTGAAAATGGTTTGTTGATTGTAGTAATTTTTGTTGATGATATTATCTTTGGAGGAGAAGATGAAGCCAACGATAAATTTGTAGATGAAATGAAGACTGAATTTGAAATGAGTATGATTGGTGAGATGAAATACTTTTTAGGATTGCAGATAACACAAAACAGTGATGGTATCTTTGTAAGTCAGACAAAGTACTTGAATGATTTATTGAAGAGATTTGGAATGGAGAACTGTAAGCCTATTGGAACACCTATGGTAACTGGACATTTATCTAGCATAGATGAGACTCATATAGTGGAACAAAAGAAGTACAGATCTATGATTGGAGGATTGTAGTATTTGACTCATACAAGACCTGATATAGTACATTCAGTTGAAATTGTAGCAAGATTTCAAGCTGAACCTAGAGAATCACATTATGCAGCAGTAAAGAGTATACTGAGGTACTTAAGAGGCACACTTGAGTATGGATTGTGGTATGAAAAATTTGATGATTTTACCCTATGTGCATATACAAATGTTGATTGGGGAGGTAGTGTTGATGATAAAAAGAGCACCAGTGGTGGAGCATTTTTCCTTGGAGGAAGATTGGTTTCTTGGCTAAGTAAGAAGTAGAATTGTATTTCACAGAGAACAATAGAAGCAGAATATGTAGCAGCAACAAACAATTGTAACCAGATAATTTGGATGAATTAAATGCTGAAGGATATTGGAGTAAAATTTGTTGAACCTGTTGTTATACATTGTGATAACACCAGCACAATTAGTATGTCTAAGAACCCTGTGTTACATTCTCAGACAAAGCATATAGAGATAAAGTATAATCTAGTGAGAGAGAAAGTTGCAGAGAAAGAAGTCAGACTTGAGTACATAAACAAAAAGGAGTAGATTGCAGATATATTTACAA
Organism: Chamaecyparis obtusa; assembly: GCA_027943335.1. Lineage (NCBI taxonomy): Eukaryota > Viridiplantae > Streptophyta > Pinopsida > Cupressales > Cupressaceae > Chamaecyparis > Chamaecyparis obtusa. The sequence continues at coordinate 261,435 of BSBK01001097.1, forward strand.
AACCTTTGGCTAAGGATACATTTGAGTATCTGAGAGGTATGCTTGGGGTTATGCCCCAGCCTACTTTTGAGAAGTGATGCAGATTGTTGCATCCATCCAGTGGTATATGAGCCCTATTTTTCTTCTGGACTAGATGTTGGTACTTCCTCTATGGGGGAGTATGTGTATCTGAGATGAGTCATGAGGACTCTAGTGAATGTGTTTTCTGAACAGTGTCTTTTGACATTGAAGTTGTTGTTGACATAATGATGAAATTTCTGTCATTGATGTCAATGGGAGAGAAGTGTACATGAAAAACCATTTGTACCATTTTTTGGATAGAACTGAATAGGAAAATGAAGTAATATTTGATTGATGACGAAGACTTGAAGCATTTTTAGTGCAACAGTGTTGTAGTGATTGGATTTATGGAACTTGGATGTTTTTTCATCTATGTTGCCATTAGTGCCAATGGGGGAGATTTTTAGGAATGAATGCTGAATATATCCCATGGGGGAGTATTAGTAGCCATTCTGTAGCATTTTTTATTGCATTCATGAATGTGATTGTCATTGATGTCAACATAGTGATCTACTGAAAGATTAGCAGTGAAGCAAACAATGTTTGAGTTAGCGCACTTGAGATATTGAAGATGAAGCTATGCACAGTTGAGGACTTATTCTATGATGTGTTATTAGATCATGGTTAAGAGTGAAAACATTAATTCATTTATTCTTGGAAGTTGTGAGGAAATCAGTGGAAGCAGTATTCAGGCAGTGTTCCTGAGTAGCGATTTGTGGAAGTCGGATGATATCTCCTAATCAAGATGGAATCTGGTTATGTGTAGTTAGAGAGAAGTTGGAGACATGTTGATAGTGATGTGGTTGATAATGCAAGATCTGAGGTCGCATGAGTGAAGAATTATATTGATTGGAAGCTGACAGTTTTGTGCAATTTTGATGTAACGTGTGGAAACTTTTATTTTGTAATTTGTATGCCGACTCATTTGTAATTACTTGAGTGTGGTATAAAGGAAGGAATGTATTCCTTTTTGTAATATGAAATGTGATGAATGCAAGTGTATTGTGAAAGTGAAATTGTTGAAATAGGATATGCAAAGTACTGAGATCTGGTATTGAGATCTGAAGAAGGAGTTGGTGTGGTTTGGCATAGTCATAGAAGGAGTATTGAATTGTTAAGGTCAGTAATCTTTTGGTATTATTTTTTTGAGTAATACAAAGATCAGTTGGACAGTGAGTTCGGTGATCTTACCCTGAAGCTGTTTGGGTAGTGGGTCCTTTTGTCTTCCATAACTCCTAATAGAGTTAGAATCTTTTAACAGGGATTCAAAATCTCCTAACAGGGATTCATATGTATTGAATGTATTTCATAATACTCCTAACAGAGTCCATCCTTTCACAAGGAATATTCATATTAGTGCATCTTTTTTGGGCATCATTCCCATCGGGGTTTACTCTTTGATCAAGAGGTTCCCTAGTCAACATATCTTGTGTCATTGTGTTATTGTGCATGTATATCTTTATATGGTTGTTGGTTACATTTCTTACATGGTTAAAATCTATTGAAGTTGATAAAAGTTATATTTATCTGATAACTGATTCACCTGCCCCCTCTCAGTTATCTTGGTAGACTTTACTTTCTAACAAAGGCCTTGAGATCCCAGTACCCTTGGTAGGTCTCTAATGTTTCTATATCAAACTAGGTTGTGCTCTCCACATTTACACTTGGAGCTCCCCAAAATCCCCCATCTTGCATCTTTGCATATAGATGCATCTTGCATTCTGCATTCCATCTCATCTTGCATTCCTCCATCTTTTTTCTTGGAAGTATGGCTATTTATCCTCCCTTCTTCCTTCCTTCCTTCACCTTCCTTTCTGTTTCCTTTCGAGAAAATTCCACAACGTTTCCTCTTTGCGTTATTTTCTCGAGGGGGCACAACCCCTTATTCCTCTAAATCCTAGCCTGGGGCATCTTATTTTCTTGTCTTTGATGTCATGCCACTTTCGACATCGCATCAAAGAGGGGAAAAATGTAGACACCTAAAAATCCTTTAGAAAATAAAAAATATTTTTATTTTCCAAAAACCCCCGACGACATCATCATTTATTAATTATTTATTTATTTAATTAATTTATTTATTTTTATGCCATTGAATCCTCCTATTTTAATTAAACATCTTTAATTAAATAATCCCTCCCCAAATCATTTAAATCAAGTTTGAGTGATTTTCCCCTATTTATTAATTATTAATTGATAAATTGACCAAAAATCCTTTAAATAAATAAAATATTTATTTAAATCCTAAAACCTTAGATATGTTCTAGAAATCCCTAACCTCTTCTAGAATTTACTAATCTCACCCTAAACCTAAATAAAAAATGATTCCTACCCTTTTTAGCCTAAATCCTTCAAACTTTGACTTTGGGTCAAAAACCCTCATAAATGCTTCTTACATCCTCATTAATGACTCTTACAAGTCATTAATTAAGCCCATGTCTCCTCTTCTATCTTGTTCCCCTTGCACACTTCCCTAGTGTTGCTCACACATGTGTGAGAAACTTTGACCAAGGTTAAACCTTACCATACCCCAAACTCTACCCCAAACCTTACCTCTGACCCTAACTCTCCTTCCTTACCCAAGCCTTTCCTCAAATCCTATAAATACCCTCCTCTTCCAAGAGAAATACACCAATTCACATATTTTACATTGAGTAGTGTTATAATGTTAGTTTCATTCTAGAGCTTAAGCATTTAGCATACTTTGTTAGCTCACTTCATTTTTATGCTTTTCTAACTCACATTTGCATAGCATAATGGATTAATCTAACCTCTTTCATAACATTTGCACATCATTTTTCAGAAATATCATACTTTCATTTGGATTAAAATGAATCTAGCTCAATCATTCTTAGCATCATTACGATCTTTGAAGCCTTAGGGGCAAGCTCCAAGTGCTTGGAGAGCGCACCCACATCCCTCTTATTAGAGCAAATCAAACAGTGCTTAGATGCATCTATTTTGGCTCAATCTGAGGTGGCTTGGTTTTTTATGTTTATGTTTTGGAATAATAAAAATGTTATAATTAAATCTAACTGTAGTCTACAACCATAAGATAATAAACATAAACAATAACACCAAATTTGTTAACTAGGGAAACCCTTGATTGGAGGGAAAACCTTGGTGGAAATGATGCCCACAAGATGATGTACTAATATAAAAGCTCCTTGTGAAAGGATAGACCCTATTATAAGTCTTTTACAATGCAATAATTACATATTAGTCCCTGTGAGGAGACTTTGGATCCCTGATAAAAGATCCCAACCTTGTGAGGAGTTGATGAGAAACACAATGAAGACAACTGAACCCAGTGTCCAAATTACTTCAAGACTGTCTTCACTAAACAATCTTTAGGATAACATATCTAAGGGTGAATTGACTAAAGCAACAACTCTATTTTCTTTTACAGTTCCTTTGAAGTCCTCAACAAACTAGCAACATCATCTTCAACTCTGATCATAAAGATTTTGCATTCAAAGATCGCATAATATCTCATGATTACATGATACCCTTTTACATTAAAATTGACTTCCTTTCCTTTATACCAAGTCCTAATGATTATCAAGTAAATAAAAAAGATTTCTCAATTTAAAATTAATAATATAGGACATCAATAAGAATTTATAATACATGTTTCATTACATCTAAACACTTCCATAAGAATATTAATCTGTAGTCGGCTCCCAAAGAAGTAACACACTTTACATCTTCCAAAAGTCTTCATAGAATGTAAAGTAGATTATGTTTTGTTTATCCAAGCATCCTAAACATGTCTTTAACAACATACCAACCTCATCGTACTAGCCCCAACCTTTCTAAAACAATAAATCTTGAATAACTGTCACCAATTCTTGGAAAACTCTCACTATGAACAGTCTTTAATAAACTTTGCATAACTTGAACATATCTTCATAAATTTTTATGTTCTTGTAACCACATCATCAAAACACATTCTTGAAATCTAATAAATCTTTCCAAAACTCAATTTATCAGTATAAAATCTCGCCAAATGATTATGTGGCTGTAACTCTGTCCAAAAAGCATATATGTTGACATCAATGACAAACCCAATCATGAATGTAACATAGAATAACTCAATAATCACTAATAAATATCCAATCTTCCCTTCTAACAACATTTATTAGTATTCATGCTAACAAAAGGGCATATTTGATTGGAGATATGGTAGACATCATTTTATAAGTGGTTTTTGGCCCATGGTTTTCTAATATTGTTTGATTATTTCTTATATTGCATCTCCTATATATTAGGTACATGAGATAGATGGTGTGTGTAAGAGTCTTATATCTTTTTAGTTTCCTTTGGATCTCTTTTTGGTGATACTCTTGAGAGAGGCTTTCTTTGCAAGTATATTATAGTGAGTTATTGATTTTTTAATAATATATTGGGGGACTTTTGGAGTGTGGCATTTTTCTCCCAAAAGGGTTTTCCCCGCGTAAATCATCATGTTGTAATAAAAATATTATTTTATGTTATTTTTGTAATCATTAAAAAGATCTGAGGAATTTTTTACATTACCCTCTCCTCACGGATAGTTTAGGAAGTTATTTCGCTACTTAACTTTGTTACACTAGAAAGGGAGCTCATGTATGTGTTAACTTATGGATGAAACATCTGAACTTGATCATGGATGTCATCTTCATTAATCAAGTCCTTCAATCATATATCCCCTCCTTTAATGCCTTGAAAATTATTGAATTGTGGTGTAGGAGCACCCTCAATAAATGATGACTCATCAAACTCCTAAGAACATCTAGATTAGTTTAGATCTTTCATCTAGTTATCTAGACCAAATTGTAAGGCCTAGTTCCAAGATTGGCACAAGTATAAGCCCTTGGTCAACTATGGTCAAAGATAGTCAAAGGGCCTAGAATCTTAGGATTTTGGAAAATTTTATGCTTTAATAATTGAGATCCATATTGGATCATTAGATTTAGGCATAGACCAATTTTGGTCACCTAGAATGCAAAAAATGCTAAAAAGTTGTAAAAGTTGCAAAGCAACTTTGACAACTTTTGCCAAGTTGTAATCTAACCCCCAAATGGTCACATAGTTTGAAATTTAGTTTTAACCAATGGGGGATGCCTTCATAAGCCCTATCAGGTGAGTGGAAGGCAATGACATGTAATTTGGCAATTTCAAATCAATAAAATATAACCATTTCTCTGCAATTCCCGAGGAAAACTGGGGTGTATGGACTGGTATGGATAGGAGGGCATGAATCTCTGAAACAAAAAGTTTGTTTTTTTAATCTACTTTCATATGAAATTGGTTTTATGTTGTGATCAATCCTAGTTTGGGAGTTATCAAGCTTTTTGTGTGACTGCCCAGATTAAAGGCCTAAAACTAGGGTTTTCAATAGGGCTTGGGTGTTTGGACCGATTCCACCATGGGAAATTGATGCCCCTTAGTGGAATTTAGGTTTTGTTCATGTAATTTCATATTATGCAGGTTAGAAGTGGGGACTTGTAGGGAAGTGAATTTTCCATGATGCCCTAGGTGTACATCTCTATGTGTGCACCTACAAGCGACTGAGTATAGTCAGCATAATTCCTTGTTGGGGATTCACCAAGACCTAAAAATTTGGATTTAGAGTCCTTTTATAAACCATCACATGTTCCCATAATTGGATTGGGCATTGATTTGGAGGAAAGAAGACTTGTAGTGCAATTGCATACCTAATTAGGCCTATTAGCCTTGCCTAGATTAGGTGTTTCCTCACTCTCCGTTTAACTTCAATTCTTGGTGCTTGGATATGATCCCTAAAGTCAAAAAGGGTATCAAAATCTCCAACTTGTTAAATGATTTTTGTGGAAGTATTTTGATCTGTGGTAAAAAACTCTTATAGGAAGGGCTACAAGCCTAGTCTTGAATTTGTGAAGCAACTAGGTTATATGTGTTGCTTTTAAGTGAAAGAACCATTGGAACTATTTGAATTGGACCTAAATAGGCCAAGTCCATGTGGATGGGTCACCCCTGGTCCTAATAGTCACTTCATGGGGGATAATTACTAAATTGGACCAATAGAGCTAAGAACAAATCTTGGTTGTTGGTGTCTTGGACTTGGTAGAACCTAGTAATTAGGTTCCTCTTATGTTTCTAATGTTGTGATAACCTTAAAACTTGTCCCTTTCTACACTTGTGATAGGTTTAGGACACTTCACCCCATAATTTGGGTTCCCTAGGATTCAATCTCTTAACCATCATTCATTGCTTCAACCCTTCTGCTGCTCAACTTTGCATCAAGTGGTATCAGAGCTATGTATACTCCTGAGGATGAAGAGATCCTTGCAAGGGTCACAAATAGTTAATTGGAAAAGATGGTGAGACAACAAAGGGCTGAAAACATAGCCTTAACTAAGAGGCTTTAGGAACTCGAGAAGAAGCTAGACAAGGATAAAGAAGATGGGTCTGAAAATGAAGAAGGGAGTGAAGAGGAGGAAGACACTCCTGATCAGTACATCCCTGTAGAACAAAGGCCTCTCATTGATGCCTTAAAGTCCATGGGGAGAAGAACCATGGAGGAAAAGATAGACTTGTCAGTCTTCAATGGCAAGATGAATGCAGATTTGGCCTTGGATTGGATAGAGGCTTTGACAACATTATTTGAATGTGAGGACATCCCTGAAAATAAAAGGGTAAAGATGGTGAGATCCAAGTTGAAGGGAGCAGCCCTAACTTGGTGGAACTTCATCCAAATAGAAAGGGTGAAGAATGGGAAGAGCATGATAAATTCATGGAACAAGATGATAGCCTTGATTAAAGAGACATATGTACCTAAAGATTATGGGGTACAACTCCATAGGAGGAAGCAAAGTCTAAAGCAAAAAGACATGGATGTAGGCTCATACACCGAGGAGTTCCTAAAACTATGCATGAAGACAAATGTGGTAGAAGATGAAGAAGAAAAATTGGCAAGATACATGAATGGTCTGAAAGTATCCATTCAAGAGGAACTTAGCCTACATTGTCATACCACAGTCAACAAGTGCTATCAAATGGCACTAAAGGTAGAGGAAACATGGAAGAGAAAGTAGGAGTTTGGAAAGGGAAAGACCAATGACAGTGGGAAGAACTTTAGAGGAAGAGGATCCTCTTGGAATAAAGGACAAAATGGTGGCAGCAACAGTAGAACCCCTGACCAAGGAGACAAGGAAAACAATGATTCAAACTCAAGAGGGAACTATAGGGGAAGGTAACCTTCAATAGGAGGAGAACAAATTCAGGGAGAGGAAATGGACCTCTCAAATGCTACTATTGCAATCAGTTAGGACATCATGCAGGAAGGTGCCCTAAGAAGAGGAATAACAACAATCAAGGTGAGAGGAGAGCACAACTCATTCAAGAAGATAAGCAGGAAGACAATGCAGATACAAGGGACTTAGAGCCAGAGGAAGGAGTGTGTTTGATGATGAGACAAGTCTTCCTCCAAGTGCCATAGAACCAAGAGCCTCCACAAAGAAAGAACCTCTTCAGAACAAAGATCAAATGCCATGGGAAGGTATATAACTTACTCATAGATTCTGATTCAACTGAAAATATAGTATCAAATGAAATGGTTCAAAAGCTAAACCTTCCTAAAAAGCCACATCCTTTTCCCTATCATGTTTCTTGGTTAAAAAAGGGCCAACAAACTCTAGTAACAGAACAAGCATGGATAGAGTTTTCAATTGTAGACTTTAGACATAAAGTTCTTTGTGATGTTGTTGAAATGGATGCTTCACACATCCTTCTAGGCAGGCCTTGGAAATTTGATGTAGATGTCATACACTATTGTAGGAGGAATACCTATTCCATCACCAAGGATGGAAAAACTTTCACTATGAAGCCCCTACCTAATAACAAGTTTGAAAAGGAACCTACTGTAATCATTATGGGTGAAAAAGAGATGTTGAAAACATTAAAGGAACCTGATACTGAATCTTATGTCCTAATCTCTAAACCCAAAGCAATATAAAGTTTGATCAAAATGATCCTATACCAAAGGAAGCTAAGGAACTGCTTGAGAAATATAAAGATGTCACTGCTAGTGATCTGCCCACAAGCCTCCCTCCCTTGAGACATATCAGTCACCAAATTGACCTGATACCTGGCTCATCCCTACCTAACAAGGCCCCATACAAGATGACACCACTGCAACATGCATAGATTAGAAAATATGTCAATGAACTATTGGAAAGAGGACTTATTCAGAAAAGTCTCAGTCCTTGTGTTGTGCCATCAGTCTTGGCACCCAAAAAGGATGGAAAATGGAGGTTGTGTACCGACAACAGAGCCCTAAACAAGATCACTATAAGATATATTTTCCCCATGCCCAGAATTGAGGACCTATTGGATCAACTTGGAGGTGCTTGCTACTTCACCAAAATAGACTTAAAGTCTAGATACCATCAGATCAGGATCAAACCAGGAGATGAATGGAAAACAACATTCAAAACTACTTAAGGTTTGTTTGAATGGTTAGTAATTCCTTTTGGGTTAAGAAATTCCCCTAGTACTTTCATGAGGCTTATGAATGAAATATTCATTGATTTTATTGGAAAATTTGTTGTTGTTTACCTTGATGACATACTAATATTCAGTCATGGCAAGGAGGAACATCTTGATCATGTGGAATAGGTGCTAAGAAGACTCCATCAACACAAGTTGGTGATCAACTTGGAAAAGTGCATGTTTATGAAGAAGGAACTCGTGTTCCTAGGATTTGTGATCTCACAAGGTACCCTCAAGATGGACCTTGAGAAGGTAGAAGCAATCATCAATTGGCCTCCATAAAAGAACTAAGGTGATGTAAGAAGCTTCCATGGACTTGCCACCTTCTATAGGAAGTTTATCAAAAACTTCAGTCATGTGTGTGCACCAATGCTTGACACCATTAAAGGTGGAAAGAAGAATAAGTTTTCTTGGACAAAGGAAGCAAATGATGCATTTCAATACTTGAAAAATAGAGTTTCCCAATATCCTATCTTGGTTCTACCTGATTTCAATAAAGTCTTCACTGTGGAGACAGATGCAAGTAACTTGGCTATAGGTGCAGTCCTAAGTCAGGAAGGTAAGGAAATTACCTTTTTCTCTGAGACACTAAATGAGGCCAAAAGAAAATACTCAGCCTATGACTTAGAACTCTATGCCATGGTCCAAGCCCTCAAGAAATAGAGGCACTATCTAATCCCAAAGGAATTTGTGGTATATAGTGACAATCATGCATTGAGTTTTCTAAATTCATAGGAAAAACTCTCTGTCAGACATCTTAAATGGGTGGAACAGTTGTAGGCATACACCTTCAACATCAAGCACAAGAAGGGTGTAGCAAATAAAGTTGCAGATGCCCTTAGCAGGAGGGTTGGTCTAGTTGAAGAAATACAACTTCAAAGTGTGGGAATTGATTCCCTCAAGCATCTATACCCTGATGATCCTAATTTTGTAGAAATTTTTCAAGTTTACACAGATATGGTTGGAAGATACCATACTAATTTTTCAGAATACCTAATTCAGAATGGACTCCTATTCAAAGGAGCTCAACTATGCATTCCAAAATGTTCAATGAGGACAAATATTATAAGGGAGAAGCACTATGGTGGCCTAGGAGGACACTTTGGCATCGACAAGACATGAGACATGGTAAGGAGGAGCTATTTTTGGCCAAAGATGAACAATGATGTCAAAAAGTTCATAGAGACTTGAACCATTTGTCAACAAGCTAAAGGTGTATCAACAAATCAAGGGTTATATCAACCCTTATCAATTCCTTCTAGACCATGGGAGTCAATTTCAAAGGATTTTGTAATGGAGTTGCCTAGAACAAAACAAGGTTTTGATAGTGTTTTTTGTGATAGTGGATAGGTTTAGTAAAATGGTCCATTTTGTACCATGTAAAAGCACAAATGATGCTTCTCATATTGCACATCTTTTCTTCAAAGATGTAGTTAGGATCCATTTTCTACCTCAAACAATTATATCTGACAGGGATGTGAAGTTTCAAGGCCACTTTTGGAGGACACTCTTCAAGAAATTAGGAACTAATCTAACCTATAGTTCTGCCTATCACCCACAAATTGATGGGTAGACTGAGGTAGTAAATAGATCCTTAGGCAATCTCCTAATATGCCTAACCAAACAATATGCTCAGATTTGGGATACACTCCTGCCCCAGGCAGAGTTTGCATTTAATGACTCCATGAATAGGTCAACAAGCAAGACCCCCTTCCAAGTAGTGTATGGCCTCCACCCCAAAGGACCATTGGACCTAGTAGAACTACCATCTGACTTCAAAATCAGTGCTAAAGGCCAAGAACTATTAGAACTCATCACAAAGGTGCACCATGAGGTCAAAGAAACACTACAAAGATCCACTTTGAAATATAAAGAACATGTTGACAAAAGAAGAAGGGAAATTCACTTCAAGGTTGGAGATAAAGTATGGGCATTCTTAAGAAAAGAGAGACTACCTAAGGGTAGATATTCCAAACTTCACATGAAAAAAGTAGGGCCATGCAATATACTCAACAAAATGGGTGAGAATGCATATGAGATCTCTCTTCCTCCTACTTTGCAAATCTCTCCAATTTTCAATGTTGCAGACCTCACCCTCTACAAAGGCATAGCAGATTCAACAAAGGAACAAGGTGACAAGGTAGACATGAATGATGAAGACTATGTCACTACCCTCCCTCAAGGAAAACCAATAGATTTAGAAGAAATATTGGACACCAAGTTGCTAAAATAGACCAAAACCAAGAAGTACATGTAGTACCTAGTTAAGTGGAAAGGACTCCCCAACATAGATGCAACTTGGATGACTGAGGACCAGATCAAGCAACATGGAACTTCAGTGGAATAGTTAACTTCAAGTAGGAACTTGAGTTTTAAAATCAAGGGGAGTATGGTGCATGATCACCCTCAATAAATGATGACTCATCAAACTCCTAAGAACATCTAGATTAGTTTAGATCTTTCATCTAAGCATCTAGACCAAATTGTAAGGCCTAGTTCCAAGATTGGCACAAGTATAAGCCCTTGGTCAACTATGGTCAAAGATGGTCAAAGGGCCTAGAATCTTAGGATTTTGGAAAATTTCATGCTTTAATAATTGAGATCCATATTGGATCATTAGATTTAGGCATAGACCAATTTTGGTCACCTAGAATGCAAAAAATGCTAAAAAGTTGTAAAAGTTGCTTAGCAACTTTGACAACTTTTGCCAAAAGTTGTAATCTAACCCCCCAATGGTCATATAGTTTTAAATTTGGTTGTAACCAATGGGGGAGGCTTTCATAAGCCCTATCAGGCAGGTGGAAGGCAATGACATGTAATTTGGCAATTTCGAATCAATAAAATATAACCATTTCTCTGCAATTCCCGAGGAAAACTGGGGTGTATGGACTGGTACAGACAAGAGGGCATGAATATTTGAAACCAAAAGTTTTTTATTTGAATCTAATTTCATATGAAATTGGTTTTATGTTGTGATCAATCCTAGTTTGCGAGTTATCAACCTTTTTGTGTGACTGCCTGGATTGAAGGCCTAAAACCAGGGTTTTCAATAGGGCCTGGGTGTTTGGACCGATTCCACCATGGGAAATTGATGCCCCTTGGTGGAATTCAATTTTTTTTCATTTAATTTCATATTATCAGGTTAGAAGTGGGGACTTGCAGGGAAGTGAATTTTCCATGATGCCCTAGGTGTACATCTCTATGTGTGCACCTACAGCGACTGAGTACCATCAGCATAATTCCTTGTTGGGGATTCACAAAGACATAAAAATATGTATTTATAGTCCTTTTATAAACCCTCACATTTTCCTATAATTGGATTTGGCATTGGTTTGGAGGAAAGAGCACTTGTAGTGTAATTGCAGACCTAATTAGGCCTATTAGCCTTGCCTAGATTAGGTGTTTCATCACTCTCTGTTTAACTTAAATTCTTGGTGCTTGGATATGATCCCTAAAGTCCAAAATGGTATCATAATATCCAACTTTTTCAATGCTTTTTGTGGAAGTATTTTGATCTGTGGTCAAAAACTCTTATAGGAAGGGCTACAAGCCTAGTCTTGAATTTGTGAAGCAACTAGGTTGTATGGGTTGCTTTTAAGTGAAAGAACCATTAGAACTATTTGAATTAGACCTAAATAGGCCAAGTCCATGTGGATGGGTCACCCCTAGTCATGCTAGTCACTTCATGGGGGATAATTACTAAATTGGACCAATAGAGCTTAGGAACAAATCTTGGTTGTTGGTGTCTTGGACTTGGTAGAACCTAGTGATTAGGTTCCTCTTGTGTTTCTAAGGTTGTGATAACCTTAAACCTTGTCATTTTATACACTTGTGATAGGTGTAGGACACTTCACCCCATAATTTGAGTGCCCTAGGATTTAATCTCTTAACCATCATTCATTGCTTCAACCCTTATGCTGCTTAGCTTTGCATCAAATTGCTTGCTCGATGAGTGATCAAATCACAAATTTGTGATGTTCAAATGAGGAGGGAGCCCTTTTTATAGTGAACCTCATAAGACATGTTGATAATTTTGAATCTAGTCAACATGGATAACATTTTATTGTTTTCTAAAGTTTGACTATTAACATATTTAAATTTGGGCCCCTTTTGGCTAGACCATGGCACCCACCAATATAGTCTAATGGGACTAGCATGCTAGGAACCCTAATCTAGTCCTTGAGGGTGGAAATAGGATCAGGGAGCCAAAAAGCTGCTATAATTGCAAAATTAAACCTTGGTTTGAGCAAGATCAGTTAGATTTGGGATCATGGAAAAGGAGCTCCAAATTGAGGCCTAAGTGATCATGGAATTGTATGAGGATACAATCTGTGATACTATATTTACCCCCCAATTTGGTTGGAGTACGACCTCACTCTCATGTTAGGAAAATAATTTCTCAACCTCACATTTAAATAAGGTTACCATCTATAATAATTTTTCTATTTGAGCTCAGATTGGTCAAAAAAATTCAAAAATCTACGAATTAGTTAATCTTAAGTATGTCGATAATTTTTCATTGCAAGATCATGTCTAGATTTGAAGACATCAAAGTTTCCATTTTTTAAGTTGTAAAGGAAATTTTTTAAGTCAAATTTAAAGGCCTTAAAGATTCCTAAATGTCTCAAAAGTGTCAGTGACTAATGTACTATATTATAGATTGATAGTCATGTCATGATCTTTTTTGTTCTTCAAATGGTTTCTCAATCAAACACCTACTTCAAAAGTTATGGTCTCTAGACATTTGATCTCCTAAAATAAGAAATATAAAAATTTGTTGGACACATAAATGAGTTATAAAAGGGAGTTACTCATGTTGGTGTGTGTTTTGACAAATCATAAGAAATGTTTAATTAGAGATAACATGGGTGCCACTTTTTAGGTGGATATATTCTGCATATTAGTTGTGTGAGATAGTGGTTGCATGTAAACTTTTTTATTGATATCCTCCATTTTCAACTTCCAAAGTTCAAAGTTTCTATCATTAAACTTATCCACACCAAATGTTTTGGATGAGCTTGTCATCTTCTTCTTGTCACATGATTTTGAAAATAATTTATAAAAGCTTTCACTCAAACTAAGACCAATTTAAAAAAACCTTCTACTTAAGAATCATACCAAAACTATCCATACTATGAAGGAATCTGAGGTGTTGAAAATGCTTCCTAATACTAATCTAGTAAGGGAGACAATGCAAAATTTATAAAAAATATTAACCATTATACAAATAAAAATACATTCAAAAGAAGATAATGAACATCTGTAAAGATATACAACAACGAACACAAGATATATCATGGAGAAAACCACACACTCCAAAAGAAATACTTTTTTATTATAGTAAACTAATAGTTACAATAGAATATTAACACTTATTTCCTTCAACATGAGTCTATAATTGAAATCCCATGATATGGATTAATTTTGGTAATATAACACTTGACTTGCAAAAGACAACATACATAATGCTCTCCAAACCACCTTATATAGAAAAATACAACAAAAGAGGAAGGTTCTAAATGAAGAAAAAATATGGGGTCATATAAAATTCTTGGCACACCTTTTCAACTACATATAAACATGAAAATGACACATGTACATCTTTAAATAAATCCCTAGTCAAATATCTCTGCTTTCTTTAGGTATGTTAGATGCTCTTACACCTTTGACAACTCTTACACCTTTGACAACTATCATAAAAAGATCATTACCTCGACGACACTTATAGTTATAAGAGCATAAACTATATTTGTCTAACAATAAAACATTTTTTTATATCTTGTCATTATCCAAATTGGTATCCACCTTCTCCATGCAAAGGTATCTTTGACCCTTGTCCATTTTGACATAGAATTTATCATAAACTGTCAGAGGTTGGTGTACAATCAAGATGTCATAAGTTGTTGTATGTAGGTGTATCATAAATTTGTCATTACACAATACTTCTCACACACCACAATAAAATTCTAAGGTCCTTACATGATACTTGTCTAGATTTAAAGATATTACAATTTTTCATTTGTGAAAGTTGTGAATGAAATCTCCAAAGTCAATTTTGAAGGCCTTAGAGGCTCTGAAAGTTAGGTCTCTTGGAATGGAAATATAAAAAATGTGTTGGGAACATAAATAAACTATAAAAGGGAGCTACAAATGTTGGTGTATATTTTGACACATCATAGGACATCTTGTATTTGAAATAATATGGGCACCAATTTTTGGGTGGTTTTAGCCCATGATTTTGTAATATCATTTGATAGTTTCATGTAATCTCCTATATATTAGGTGCATGATATATAATTTGTGTGTAAAAGTATTGTAGTTGTTGAGCTACCCCTAGATCTCTAGTTGATGATACTCTTATGAGAAACTTGTTTTGCAAGTATGTTGTATTGCGTTGTTGATTTTTGAATAATATTAGGTCACTTTTGGAGTGTGGGGTTCTTCTCTTGAAATTGTTTTCCTTGCATAAATTATTGTATTGTGATATGCATTTTATTTATATTTATATTTATTTAATTTTTATAATTGTCATAAACATCTTTTTTTTTTAATAATCCTCCCCTCAAGGTTAGTATAGGAAGTTGTTTTACTACCTCAACTTCCTTAAAGGTGGTAATAAATCCTAATCTCCTTTGATTTTAGTTGTGGCTTGTTGGGTATTTTGAACTAATCCAAAATTGAGTGGGAACTTTTATAGAAGATAAGGTATCCTCTTGTTGCAATAATTTTATAATGACAAATTCGTCAAGGAGATTAGATGTGGAGAATTTTTTTAGAAATAATTTTGAAGCTGAAGATGGAGCATCTACTAATAAACATAGATATGTGAGATGTCTTCAATGGGAATGTCTTCAAAAATATATATCCTATTGTAACTACTTAGTATAATGTTATGGACTATTAGTCCAAGGTTATAATATGATTATGCTTGGTAGACTTTATTTTAATCAATTTCCATGAAGACTCCTTCACATGTTGTACCATCCTAAATAGTATGCACTTAATTTGTGCTCATTTTGGGCCTACTTTAGTGTCTTTCTTATGGTAGGACCTCATATTGAACCTAAATGCATACTTGATTCAAATATAGGTACTCCTTCTTCAAACTCGAGGTTGGCTCTAAATTCTATACATAATTTCCCATTTTCTATCCATTCACATAATTCATTTTCCACCTAGGTCCTATGCATTCAATTTCAAATTTTGGGACTTACCTTGATTTCCTAGCAGACTCAGGTTTTCATCGCCTCTTTTTGGCACACTCCCTTAAATCCCATACAAAATTTAGCATGTCAGGACTAGGTAGACTAAGTCAACCCAATCCTAGGGCTGTGTGATTTAGATCCAGACCCAATATAGGGGTTTTTCTCCTAGATCTTTAGTTAAGGTCAACCTACAAGATCTGAGCTGTAAAATGTATGTAAAAGGAGACCTCTTCCTCTCATTTTCACATCTAGAATCCATTACATGTTATCCATTTTTGTGTAATCATTGTGTACTCAAGAGATTCAAGTTCAAGAAAGCATCCATTATCAAGTATTTCAAGTTTTTATGCATGCAAGATGTTTCCTTACATAGATCTAGCTTCTTTCCCCATTGGAGGCCAAATAAAGGAGTTCAACATCAAGGAAAGAGATATACATTCATCCATCAAGTATTCTTCTTCTCTTTCCTCCTCAATTCAACATTGTGGTGAATTACAACATCTACTACATGAGGTTTTGTCTTACATGATTTCTTTTTGGGTTTTGTGTTGAGTCAAAGTTATTGTATCAACATTATTAATCACATATTTAGAGACAATCGCATCTACATGGCATGAAATATTCTATTGTTTAGATCTAATATTTGCTACATGATAACTTTATTTCAATTTTATTTATTTCATTTCAAGTTTGATTCCTAAATAAGGTTGATTCCTAAATAGGGGTTTGACTAAGGCAAACCTCTCCCCACAACCTTCTTCCCCTTCTTTTATGTGTGCAAGAGCAGATTTTGAGAGTTTCAGAGTTAGATTCGTGTATAATAGTCATAATGATAGATCCTCTCCAAATTTCACCAAACTCAGAGTTGAAAGGACTAGGTTGACTTTTCTGACATGGTCCTGGACTAGGTTAACTTTTTCAACATAGCCCTTTGGGTTTGATATTTTCACAGCTAGAAGTTACATGCATCAGAGTTCCATATCCAAAACCTTACCTGATTCTGACACATCCACGATAGTTAAATTTAGATATGAAAGTCAATCTACCTCTTCTTATTTTCAAGGTGAGTTCATCCTACCTATTTTTCTCTTGCACTTACTTTCATATAATTTGCAATCCCTTCACATTTAAGGAATCTAAAACCCTACATTTTGGATCTCACATTTGTACCCTTACTCTTTGGTTGTGCTAATCAGATTCACCTTATTAGAGTGTTTTTCCTTCCAATGTATGTAGGATATTGGTGAGTGATCTACCTTCTTAGCAATACTCACCATTTCCCACATTACACATGTATCAAGCCAAATCTCTAGTAAACAAGATTTTATTGAGGAAGAATTATATTCCTTGAGAATGTAAGTGGGTGGATAAACTAAAAACTACCTAGAAGCATTCAATATGTCAGTGGCTCAATAGGCATATGTTAGTTTCTGTTGGGATAGGAAATATATAGTACTGAGAGGGGAGGGGTGAATCAGTACCCTCAATTTTTTTTACTGAATTAACAATCTGCAATAGTAGTGTCTATCTAACCAACTGATTCCATTGTTTGCAACATACATTCAAATAACTTGTAAATGTAAAGTTCATGAAAAACAAACAATAAATCATTCATGAAATGTAACACATGACTCAAGTATTTTGGTTACATAGAAACCCTTGTTAGAAGGTAAAAAATGTGGTGGGGATGACACCCACAAATTCTTCACTACTGTAGTAAATAAAGTGATGTCGGTTAAGGCTACAATTGTGATCACTTCTGGTGATCTTACCCTATTAGGAGTAACATAAGATTGATTAGATCTACCTTATAAAAGGATTTTAGTAACACCAAATAAGTGTGCACTCGGTTAGGAGATTTACAACATATGGTTAAGTCTACTCTATTAAAAGATTTTCAATCCTTCTATAATGGTTAAATGATAACAAAAAATATCTACAAATGACAACTTGAACTTGTATGAATCATATCTATGAAATACCAAATAGATTTCACCTTGATGTGTAGAATATTACTCTCTGGTCTGCTCGGTATCCTTGTATGTTTCAAATAAACTCAATATTATCTATGATAATTGTTTTGTCATGTAAACCCTTGTCTTATCTCTGATGTCCTGAATGTGGCTACTACTTCATGATCTCCTTGTCATGTATGTTTCAAAATGACATCAATTACAATTATATAGAAAATTAATTTGACCTAATTAGGTTTACAATATCTTAGAAAACCTAAGATCTACGGTGTACAAAAATAACCTAGATCTAACTATTACATAAGAATCATCAAAATATTTAATGATTACATCCATAACAAATGTGCCTTGATCTTGGTAATACATTTATAGATCCATGTAGACCATTTGCATAGATATATGTGCCATTGTTGATTACTATGTCATTTCCTGAACAACTTGATAAACACTACATTCACTGTTTGATGAATTCATTGATGCTCGATGTTCATTGACTCAGTGCTTGATAAACTCTAATGCTCGGTAAACATACTCAGTTAAAACAATGTTCTTTGAGCTTTAGGTTCTTCCTTGTAACTTCTTGGTATGAAGGCTTTGTAAGTTAAAATGACTAGCTTGTATATCTCCTTATTCCATCTTTTATCGACTGATCAGCTTAGATTACCGACTGATCTTAGTTGATACTAATGACAATAATTAATGCTCAAATAGAGACAACAATCTCCCCCTTTGGCATTAGTATCAAAACCATAATGTATATTCAAAAAATGTTCTAACTCCATATATACATATACTCCAAAAATTTACTAACTCTTCTACAAAACTCCCCCTCGGTGCATGCTCCAGGTATGTAGTGAAGTACATTGACATATACATGGTTTCCCCCTTTTAAAAATTAATGCCAAAACAAAATGTACTTACAACTTATCAAATATGTGATGGTGGGTTTTCTGCAATGAAGCTAAGAGGTTTTCCCATTCCTCTTTCAAGTTGTTAAGATCAATGTTCTCAAGACCGACTTGTTCATGCATGTCAAAAATATTCTCCAAAATTGATATTTCAAGGGTGACGACTAATACCTTAGCCTTCTCAATATGTGTCTCTATTATCTTCAGATGTGGTAGCATCTCAGCTTGCAACTCGGTGACTTGGTCACTTATTATTTCTTCCTGCTTTCTTAGGTCTCCTCTCAACCGCCTCAATTCTTGTACTTTCAATATATGCTTATGGAAACCATTTGGCTCGGTTAGAGAAGAATTTACACTGGCCAAGATGTCTACATCTAGCTTCTTGATCTTTTCATTGACATCGACAGTGAAGCTTTCCATAGTGCATACTTAAACAAAATTTGTATAAAATTTTGAGTTATAGTTTGGAGCTCGGCTATAACCTTAGAAAGCTTTACCTTGTTGATAGCCACTTCTTGGCTGGTTTTCTCTGCAAGTTTTAAATTTATTTTTGCTTCTACCCTCTCTTCCATCCTTTTCTCTACATCAACATCTGGGGCATTTATATGACTTGTGAGAAATGCAAGTTGGTCCAAAATTGGAGTGTCTTCATTTATTTGGACATCAGGAACAACCTACTGAAGAACGTCTCTTACATCCTCTAAAATTTTCTTGCTCTTACTCTCCTTCCTGTGTTTCTCTTGTGCTACCTTCCATGTGCACAATTCTCCATACTTTCTCAATTCTTCAGGGTCCAAAGTCCTTGGATCACATTCTGGAATCTCAATTATCTCATCCAAAGTGACTGGCCCTTTCCCATGTTTCTTCTTCTTCTTCTTGGTCTCTTGTGGAGATGACTTAACAAAAGGTACTAGAGCTTTTACCTCTATGTTTGACTTTTCTTGCTCAGTTGATACTGTATCATCCTTCTTCTAGTACCTGGTGACATGAGTCTTAGTTGATTAAGTGGGGGCCTCTAATGTAGTGTCAGTGATGGTTGTCTCAATGTTTTCTACTGGCTTAGGATCTTTCGGTGCTTGCATGTCAGCCTCTTTCTCCTTAGGCTCATTTGACTCTATAGTACCTTGTGTGCTTGTTCCTTGCTCCCCTATTGTATCTTCCTATTCCTCGGGGATTGATCCTTCAAGTTCCTTTATTATATAATTTTAACTACTTGAACCAAAATTGGAAGGTCACCCGATATAATGCTTACTGTTGGCTCAGTGGGGGCTTGTTCATCTTTTTGAGCTCTAGCAACAGTGATGTCCTCATCATCCTTGACATCATCAAGGTCTCCATTAGTGATGTCTTCTATAAGTACATCATTTGAACCACCGTTTATTCCAGTTATTAACACATGCTCAGGTGCATCTTGGTAGTCAGTGGCAATAGTTGTATCAGGAACCTCGGTGTCTAATAGCTCAATAGGGTCCTTTGAGGCCATATCTACATCATCTGAAAGGATGCCTTTGCCTTTTATCTTACTCTTCCTCTCGAGTATTATTTCCAATGCTAGCTTATCTGCTTTAGCTTAGGCTTGGAGAATAGAATTCCATAACAAATGACTATTCTTATCAACTTCTGCCAGATTTTCATCAAGTATTTGCAATGCTCTACTTTTCACTAGAAATCTCTTGGAGTACTGCTTCATCAACTCTTCAATGTTGGGAACTGTTACTATTGGCATTATCGATATTAGGAAATGTTCCCTCATTTTCTTCTTGGTGCTTAAAGCATAAGTCCATATAGCTAATACCCTTTCATATAAAATTTTTGGTACATATTTTGAAAATTCTATTGGTACCTTTTTGAATTTAATCATCATTTGAATTATGGCCTCCTCTATCTTGTTCTGGTCCTCGGTTGAAAAATGTTCAAACTGACTCAATTGTGGGTTACTGAGGCCTTCAGTGTCTATTATTATTTCTACTAGCTCATTAATTCATTGTTCTTTATTCACAACTACCTTGAATTGATTTATGGCATCCTCCTCTTCATCATCAACATCATATTTTCCTCTTATCAGCTTCCTTCTTTTCTTTGATGTCTTGGAGGTAGATTGAGTACCTCTCTTCTTCTGATAAGTTTTGGTCAGTGTAGGCCTAGAGATCTTAACAAATCCTTTCTTCAGTGGTGGTAAAGCTATAGTGGCAGACCTTGTTCGTGCTCTAGTTTGAATTATTGTCTACTACTTCTTAGGAGTGGGCTTAACAGGTGTAGATTCTGCATCTTTGTTAGACTCGATTGCCTCTTCATCATATGTAGTGTCAGTAAGAAGTAATTGACCCTTGGTTGCTACCTCAATTGGAATGTCCTCATATGCCTTAGCATCATCTACATCTTCTCCAAATTGTTTAACTAGTTTGTTCATCATTTTTCTTGATTTCTTTGTTGCCTTCCCAATGACTAGATCCATTTTAATTCTTTGTTTCGCTTCCTCATAGGTTCCAAACCTGGTAGCTTTTGGATCCTTAGGATCTTCTAGTAAATCCTTAATTGACCTTGAAGCTCGGTCAATATCAATCTTGCATCCCATTGGGGCTAACCACTTTCTTCTTGGTTCAACTGCTTTTATCAGTGTGTAATTTGTGTCCACTAGGAAACAAATATCATGTTCATATTCTTCAACCAACTATCTTGGTATTCTACTCCTTGCATTCATCCTGTCCTTAAACTGCTCAAAGTAAACATCCAATATACTGATAAAAATTTCAGCCAATTTTTGTATCAAATCATTTATTTGTAGTGTCACAGGCTTTTTGGTAGTCTAGTCAACATATCTGATGGAGGGGAAAAAGTTTTGAACGTAAAATAATATGCAAAGTAACAGTGATCCAAACTTACATGTATTAGATTTTGTTGACCGGATTGTTTTCATGTTTTCTTCAACTTGTTTCAACAACTCGATGAGGTCCAGTTGAAATCCCTTTTTCACCATCTTAAATGCAATATCTACCACTCCACACGGTACACTGTTGGGTCTGTGTGATTAAAAGATCTTGTACCCAATTACATATGCTTTGAACATGGTTTTAGGATTTGTGATTGTGTTAACTTTCAATCCTCTATCATCCCATTTTGCTCCTGTGGCTTTCTCTAGCTCGGTTCTCGGTCACTCCTCAGTGCTTTGACTTTGTCAGTGGTAGGGTAACCAATTGTGTGTTGTATAAAGAACGTTCATAGGGTTATTATTGTTAATAAATGAATAAAATAACCAAATTACCATAAAAAATAAGCTAATTAAGAAAATGAAGACAAAGAGCACTCTATGGACCTCTATTTACATTTGCTAATGCGAAGCTCTCAACAAGCCTCCATTAGTGACAACTCTAAAATGAGAATGAAGTGATAAGAAAACTAAGAATTTAATTCCAAAAGAAATTAAGCCTTAATTAACACTATATTTGCCTTTCTAGCTCAAAAATGTTGGGATGGTGAGATAGGGTACTGAGAGGGGAGGGGTGAATCAGTGCCCACAAAAACTTTCAACTCTCAAACCTTAAACAACAAACAGTAGTAACTTCACATATAACTTGAATCCATTGTATGTATCATTCATTCAGTTAACTTGTAAAAGTAAATAGTATGAAATCAACAATATATCAATCACATAAAATAAGTATTTTGGTAACGCAGAAACCCTTGTTAGAAGGTAAAAACTATGGTGGGGATGACACCCACAAATTCTTTACTACTGCAGATAGAAATGGTTTGCATGTGAGGGCTACAATTGGTGATCACTTCTGGTGATCTTACCCTTTTAGGAATAACATTTTAGATCAATTAGATCTATCTAGTTATAGTATTTTAAGAACACTACTTGAGTGTGCACTCGGTTAAGATATTTACATAAAAGACTGTTAGGTCTACTCTGTTAAGAGATTTTACCAAACTCTGTTACAATGATTAGAAAATAATAGGATATATTTGCTAATGCCAACTCTATCTTATCTGATACATATCAATGAAATACTAAATAGATATCACCTTTTCATGTGAAGATCTCTACTCTGAACTGCTTGGTAGCCTTGTCTAATTCTGCTTAATCTAAATGTCTCTAAATTCTGTTATGCTCTGTCTAATAACTGATATCTTGAAGTTGGCTAATGCTTCAAGAACTTCTTTACTTGTTCTTAACTTCCTTGTCAAGCTTATGTCAAAATGACATGAAATACAATTATATAGCATACTACTTTTGCCGCTTAACAAAATTAGGTTACAATATCTTAGAGAAAACCCTAAGATCTACGGTGTACAAAAATAACCTAGATCTAGCAATTACATAAAGATCTTCATCGCAATTAATGAATATATCTATAATAAATGATCCTTGATCTTGGTAAAAATGTTTTGTGATTCTGTTGTAACCATTTGCATAGATAAATGTGCCATTACTGATTACTATGCCATTTTATGTGGTGCTCGATAAACACTATATATACCTCTTAGTAATTACACTAGTGCTCGGTGTCCAGTCTTCTCGATGTTTACTGTCACTCGATATCGGTGTACACTGATGCTCAGTAAAACTACTCTAGTGTTCGGTGTAAAGACTTAACCAACTAGCTTAAAGTGCTTGCTTTTACCAACTAGAGTAGCATAGGTAACTGACCGATGTCTTTGATACTAATGACAATCTTTAATACTCAAATAGAGATAACAATCTCCCCCTTTGGCATTAGTATCAAAACCTTAAATGTATATAGACCTTATGTCTCAAAATCTTTTCTGTCTTCGCCATATATACATAAATACTTATTAACAAAAATTTCTACTATACTTCCCCTCGGTACATACTTCTAGTAATGTGTAGTATACTTAGCATTTATTTACATATTTGTCATATACATTGTTATCCCCCTTTTTGATATTAATGCCAAATACAAAAATGTATACTTACAACTTATCAAAAATGTGCTTATGGGTTTTCTTCAATGACTCCAAGAAGTTTTCCCATTCCTCTTTCAAGTTGGTGAGAGCAATGTTCTCAAGACCGACTTGTGCATGCATGTCAAAGATGTTGTCCAACACAAAGATTTATGGTGTTGCAACAAGCGTTTGTGCCTTGACAATATGCTTCTCAAATATTTTCAAGTATGGAAGCAACTCGGTTTTCGATTCTGTGACTTGATCACTGATTATTTCTTCTTGCTTTCAAAGATCTTCTCTTAACCACTGGAGTTCTTGAACTTTCAAGATATGCTTGGTAAATACTTGAGGCTCGGTTAAGGCTGCCTGTGCACTAGCTTGGATTTCTTGATCAAGTTGTTTTATCTTTTCATTGACCTCGGTAGTGAAAGTGTCCACAGTGCATAGCTTTATCAAAAGTTGACTAATTAACTGAGTAATAGATTGAATGTCAGTTATTACCTTAGATAACTTTACCTTATTAATTGCCACTTCTTGGCTGATCTTTTCTCCAAGTTTATTTTGTATCTTTGATTCTTCCCTTTCTTCTATTCTCTTTTCTACTTCTATATCTGGGGCATTTATTTCTTTGGAAATTGTAGAAAGTTGGTCCAGTATTGGAGTATCTTCATTAATGTGTACCTCAGGTATGACCTATTGTAAGATATCTCTTACATTTTCAAATATTTCTTTGCTCTTGCATTCTTGTCTCAGTTATTCTTGTGCTACCTTACTTGTACATAGCTCCCCATATTTTCTCAATTCCTCAAGGCTTAGGGTCCTAGGGTCACACTCGGGTATAACAATGACTTCTTCTAAGGTGACTGACCCTTTTCCTTGCTTCTTTTTCTTCTCAGATTCTTGAGGTGAGCTCTTTACAAGTGGTATAATTGCCTTTACCTCAGAACTTTGTGTAACCTACCTGATTGACACTATATCTACCTTCTACTACTCCTCAGTGACCTTTGCATCCGTTGACTGTGTTGGAGCCTCTAATGTAGTATCCAATGGAGTGGCCTCAGTTACATTAGGATTATCTTGATCCTTAGATTCTATCTCTGTTGCCTCTTTCTCTTCAGGCTTGTTTATGTTAGCTGGTATATCTGCTCCTTGTTCCCCTATTGTATCCTTCAATTTCTCAGGGTCTGAGCCTTCGGGTTGTTCTTGTGATAAAATTTCAATTGCTTCCACAAGGATAGGAAGCTCTCCCGATAACGATGTAAATGCAGACTCGATAACTTGACCTTCATCTTGTGCATTATTTGGTGCAATGTTCACATCTTCATCTTCATCTCTATCATTAGGATCACCATTAGTAATGTCCTCAATGAGTACATCTAATGCATTATTATATATAATTTGAATCTCAACCTGATCTGATGCATCTTGTGAAATATGTATGACTTCATTAACAAGTGTTGTATCAATCACCTCGGTAAATGATACATCTATTTCTCTAGTCTTCTTTACCAAATCAACATCATCTATGTAGATACCTTTTCCATTTGACCTTTATCTCTTCTTAGACAAATTTACAAATGCATTTTTCTCAACTTGCTCTTTTTTTGCAATTATTGATGTCCAAATGAGTTGGCTAGACTCATCAATATCTGCCAGATTTTCATCTAATACTTGCATAGCCTGATCTTTTACTCTGAATCTCCTAGAATAAGTATCCATATAATCCTTTATTTCATCAAGAGATAAATTTGGAGCTACAAAAACTAGGGCTTGTTCCCTCATTTTCTTCTCAGTGTCCAAAGCATAGGTTCACTTCTGATTTATTCTTTCTTCTAATGCCTTGGGCAGTGGTTTTGCAAACTCCAATGGAACTCGTTTGAAGCTTATCATCATCTGGATGACTGCCTTCTCAATTTTGTTTTGATCCTTGATAGACATGTTGTCAAACTGACTAAGTTCTAGATCTATGAGTTCTCCACTTTCAATTATATCTGCAACAACTTCATCTATTATTCTATTCTTGTTGCTGACAACCTTGAACTGATTGTTGTCATTTTCTTCATCTTCAAGGTCTTCTCTTCCTCGTATTAGTTTTCTCCTTTTCCTTGGTGCCTTAGCTATAACGTTTGTTCCTCTTTTTGCATATGTCTTGGTCGATGTAGCTACTTTTGGTTTTGTTCCCTTCACAATTTCCTTTTTCAAAGGTGGTGAAGCTGCGGTTGCTAACCTTGTTTGTGCTCTAGACTGCATTGGCAACTACCTCTTCTTTGGAGTTGGAGTGGAAGAAACCGGTATTGAATCTTTTTCTTTGTTAGACTTAGTTTCCTCACTATCATGTGCTTTTTTAGTCAACAATAACTGACCTTTGGTTGCAGGTTCAACTGGTGACTCATAAGATGAGTTAAATTCATCTCCAAACTTTTCAGTTAGTGTCTTCATCATCTTCCTGGATTTTCTAGTCATTTTACTAATGACAAGACCTATTATTATTCTTGTTTTTGCCTCTTCATAGGTTCCAAACCTTTAAGCCTTTATGTCCTTAGGTGTAGCCAGTAAAGCCTTGATTGATTTCAAAGTGAAATCAATATCCATTTCGTGTCCCATGGGGGCTAGCCATTTTGTTCTCGGCTCAACAGCTTTGATTAAAATGTGATCAGTGTCTACTAGAAAACAAATATCCATTTCATATCTCTTGACCAGTGAGCTTGGAATTCTGCTTCTAAGATTCATCTTAATCTTAAATTGCTCAAAATAATCATCTACAACTTTGTTTACATTATCTCCCAGACTTGTCATTATATCAGAAATTTAACTAATAATTGGTTTGTCGATAGGCCAATCTATGTGACCGACATAAGGAAATAATTTCTGAAGGTAGAAAAATATAACACCAATAGTGATCCAAACTTACAGGTGTTAGATTTTGTCGACCTAATTGTTTTCATGTTCTTGTCTAACTGCTTTAATAGTAACTCGGCAAGGTCCAATTGGTGTCCTTTCTTTATCATCTTAAATGCCATGTCCACAACACTACAAGGAACACTGTTCAGTCTACTCAACTGATAGAACTTATAACCAATTACATGAGCTACAAATTTAACTTCTAGATCCTCAATTGAAGCAATCTTCAGTGCACGGTCATCCCATGCTACACTGATGTTCTTCTCAATTTCGAATCAGGAGGCACTACAGAAAGCTTTGGCCTTATCATTTGTAGGGTAACTTGTAACCCTATGAATCATTCTCTTTGTTACTTTAATTGGTTTATCCAGCCAAATTGTGCCCTCGTGATAGCGACTTAGTACAACCCTAATCCATTCAGTTTTGAAATTTCTCAAAAAATTTAGGGCTTGAGTGAGTCCAATCTTTTCAACCTATTTGTACTCTGGTTTAAGTTTCCCATCATCACTATAGAGTCCCTGGTATGTGACATACATATCGATGCTTGAGAAAGCACCTGCTGAATCTATTTTCGATGTGACTTCTGGGTGTAACTTGTATTTAGGTTCATCATAGTTAGCTGAAACAATGAGGTTCACTTCCTCTTCCAAAATCTTAGAACTTCTTGCAGTAGATTCCATTTTAACAAACTAGGTTTTCAACAAAAAGTGATGAATGTGCTTGGTAGGGGTTTCAACTTACTCAGAATATACAAAGAGTGTGCTCAGTTCAATCTGTAATTGCTTTGGTTAATCTTGAAAATTCTTTGCTAGAACTCACTCTGTGAAATAATTTGTCTTCGAAATCACTGTGTGAAAATGAACTAAGTCCTTTGTGTATTTATAACATTTTCCTTTTCCCGCTTAAACTTTTTGTCATTAATGCTCGACCTACTTCCCAATCTGTGACAACTATCAACTTGACGAATACCACAAACTTCCAACAACTCGGTTAACACATGATTTCTCACTCAGTTGATACTGATACTCGGTTAACCTTGAATAAATTTCACCGACAGGTAGCTCATTGCTCGGTCTTACATATATACTGACTATGTGACTTTGTTAGCTCATAACATATAAACCATAATGCATCTTTATTTATGTAGATTTGGTATGTGCTCATCATATATAAGGAACTGTATGTAAAATAAGATCATTTTGAAATGTCAGTTCCATACATACCTATATCACCTTAGGTGGAAGTACCGATGTCACCCAATCCAGTCGATGAGGTTTCATCGACAACATTACTTGACTCAACATTTTCATTTGATGCCTTTCTCCACATAGTGTTTCTGATTCTCATGATATCTGCAATAGTGTTTCCACTCTCAAATACATGTCCTTCTTCTGGTGGTCGGTCTTTGCAGGCCTTGCTTATATGACCAACCTTATGACAATGTAAGGATGTAATTCTAGTGCTTGTCCAGCTTCATGATTGTCCAGCCCATCTTTTCCTCATATAGTTTGCTGTGATGTGTCCATATCTACCACATGCTATATAGTTAACCCATGTGTTGTAATCCCAGACATAAGAATTACCTTGTCTCTTCGGTTGATATGGTTTGGGTTTGCTCTTCTATTTTGGTGTCTAGACTTGCTTCATCTTAGTTGTACATTCTTGTGCAATGTGTCCATGTTTGTTGCAAGTATAGCAGAGTTTCTCCATGATAGGATTGTTAGCATTCTTATTCAGTGTTGATCTACACTCATAAGCTTGATGACCAAATTTGTCACAATAATAACAGTAACCATTAAACTTAAGAGTGACTTGGGGTTTACCTTGTGCTTTGCTTCTGCAGACATTTGAAGTATGTCCCAGTTTGCCATAGTGATAGCATGACAGCATCTTAGGTCTTTGATTTTGATTGTTGTTGACTTGTTTAGCTTTCTTGGATGATTCTCCTTTGTCGGTATAGCCTAATCCAGCTTACTTCCAAATCTTCTTTGATTAGTTAGAAAATCATCAATCTTTTTGGAACTATCTTTAGCCAATTCATCATTTCATTGTGTTGTTGTTGTATCTTTACTTCATTTCTTAGTTTCTCATTCTCTTCCCTTAGTATTCCAATATCTTCAAGTTTTCTTGATAGTTCACCATATACTCAGTTAACTTTCTGATTTACAATCATCATTTGATTGGATATTTCAAAATGGTGCTCGATGAGTCTTTGTATCTCAGTTTCTTTTGCTTGAAGTTGTTCAGTTATCTATCTTCAGTCTTCAACAACTAGATTCCTTTCTTGCTCAACTTGTCTAGCATTGTTCATTACATCTATCATTCCCACCATCTATGATTCTTGAACGATTTGTAGGGCTTTCACTTGTTCAGTTAAGTGAAGATTCTTTTCATACAAATCAAAGATTTCACTTTTAGATCCATCATAAATACTTCTTGAACTAGATCCAATGTTATCAAATACATCATCAATCTCTTCTTCATGGTAACTAATCTCATTCTCCATAATAGCCAGGTTCTTCCTCTGAACCAGTAACTTTTTCAAGTCATCTTAGCTTGCTTATACTACTCTATGAACATTTGCATCTGAATATTTTGATTATCTATTGTCTTATCCAACTTATATCTCTCCATGATTAGATATTTACTCTTCAGTGGTTAAACCATCCAATAAGAGATCTAAGATCTGATACAATTATTGGTATGGAGAGATAGGGGACTGAGAGGGGAGGGGTGAATCAGTGCCCACAAAAACTTTCAACTCTCAAAACTTAAACAACAAACAATAGTAACTTCACATATAACTTGAATCCATTGTATGTATCATTCATTCAATTAACTTGTAAAACTAAATAGCATGAAATCAACAATATATCAATCACATAAAACAAGTATTTTGGTAACGCATAAACCCTTGTTAGAAGGTAAAAACTATGGTGGGGATGACATCCAAAAATTCTTCACTACTGTAGATAGAAAAGGTTTGCCTATTAGGGCTACAAGTGGTGATCACTTCTGGTGATCTTACCTTTTTAGGAGTAACATTTCAGATCGATTAGATCTACCTAGTTAGAGGATTTTAACAACACTACTTGAGTGTGCACTCAGTTAAGAGATTTACATAAAAGATTGTTAGGTCTACTCTGTTAAGAGATTTTACCAAACTCTGTTACAATGATTAGAAAATAACAAGATATATCTACTAATGACAACTCTATCTTGTCTAATACAGATCAATGACATATTGAATAGATATCACCTTTTCATGTGAAGATCTCTGCTGTAAACTGCTTGGCAGCCTTATCTAATTCCACTTAATCTGAATGTCTCTGAATTTTGTTATGCTCTGTCTGATAACTAATATCTTGAAGTTAGATAATGCTTCAAGAGCTTCTTTTCTTGTTCTTAACATCCTTGTCAAACTTATGTCAAAATGACATGGAATACTATTATATAGTATACTTCTTTTGCAGCTTAACAAAATTAGGTTACAATATCTTAGAGAAAAACCTAAGATCTATGGTGTACAAAAATAACCTAGATCTAGCAATTACATAAAGATCTTCATTGCAATTAATGAATATATCTATAATAAATGATCCTCTATCTTGGTAAAAACATTTTGTGATTCTTTTGTAACCATTTGCATAGATAAATGTGCCATTACTGATTACTATGTCATTTTCTGTGATGCTTGGTAAACATTGTATATACCGCTCGATAATTAAACTAGTGCTCGGTGTCCAGTCCACTCGGTGTTTACTGTCACTCGGTATCAGTGTACACTGATGCTTGGTAAAACTACTCTGGTGTTCGATATAAAGACTTAACTGACTAGCTTGAAGTGCTTTCTTTTACCGACTAGAGTAGCATAGGTAACCGACCAATGTGTTTGATACTAATGACAATCTTTAATGCTCAAATAGAGATAACAAAAAATGCAAGAGGTTTGATGCTATTCTCATATTTGTGGAACATTATTGATTGATTTATGCTTTATTTTATATATTTTGGCAAGGGTGGGGGGTGGAGTTAAGTTGATCATAGTTGTGTTGAGGTTTAGGTCCATGGTTCCACCTTTAGAGACAATTTAAATGGATTGTCTTCAAAGCTTGGGACAAAGAGACAAAATGGGTGGCCAAGATGTTGTCACCTTATCTGTGATTGAGATTTGTTTTGAGCTTGATCCATGTGAGTCCAATCCTCATTTCCCATTGGTCGATGCATTTTCCTCCCATTTGGTGGTTGAGGAAAAATAGGAATTTAATAATTGAATTTATTTAATTTGTTTAGCCATGTGTACCCCTTAAATGGGTTGATTTAATTTAAATTGAATTGTACAATTAATTATATTAATTGCATAATTAATTGATTTATCATGATTTATTAGATTTAAATTGATTTAGTGGCTTTTGATTTTCAATTAAATTTGGATTATAGCTTGATTGCAATTTTGCTTTCATTTTAGCTTGATTTGATTTATTGTTATGATTTTGCCTTGGTTGCTCACTTGATTTTGTCTTGTCCATTTTTAGGTGATTATAAATGCCCCTCTTTGAATCGATGTGTGAAGCCTATCGGTTCAAAGAATATCATGATCATTTTGATGTGAAGTCCTGATTAGATTGATGCTTGATTTGATATTTGATAAAAGATGTAGATCTTGATGATAAAATTGATGCAGTTCTGATTGATTTGAAGTTCTTGATGGTCATTATGATGATAGGTTGTCGATATGATGCATGATTCAATTTGATTCGATGTTTGATGCCCCACTTGATTGTCCGAGTGTATGCCCCCTTAGAAATGAAATGAAATTTAAATTTAGGTGAAAGATATTGTGTTTTTTTATCAATTTGCGTTGAAAAATATTTAATTATGAGTAAATTTTGATTTCATTTCTAGTAATGTATTTGCGATGTTGTGATAATGAATGCCCCTGATTTGGTTGAATGGGTGAAATTTTTTGGTCCCTGATCATTTTTTGGTCAAAAATGCCCCTTTTAGGTCAAAATGGGCTATATATAGGGGTAAAAGGTTATTTTCACTATTCATTTTTACCCTCTCTTTTGACTTTTCCTCTCGAACCCTCTAAGATATTTCACAATGGTGATCCTGATTTGAGAGCATAGGTTCGAGCGAGGCTGCTGATATCAGCGTCCACCTAGCTACGAACCTCCAGTATGTACCCCGACAACTTCTCTTGTTTGAATTTAGCATTTAATTTTAATTTTTTTGGATTTTTTGATTAAAAACCCTATTTTTTTCAACTTCTAAATTTAGTAGTGCATTTAATCATTTTAAAAGCATGTATATAAATCCTGCTGCGCATACATGATTTTCCATAGCACTTTTAAGTTGTCTAGTAGTGCTTAAAAACACTAAAGCTAGGGCATCATTTCACTTTCACCCTTTCCTGTAGTGCTTTCACATTTGATTGTGTTTTCAAATGATTTAGTAGCGCGTATAGGTTTTTTTGTAGTGCGTACTATATCCTACAACACATACACTTTGTTGTAGTGCGTACAATAGTTTTCATTGTGCTTTTGATTTTTTAAACAACACATTTGAGTTTTGGCACATTTAAACAATGAAATAGTGTGTATGCTCTGTTTGGAAAAATTTGCGAGCCTTTCATTCAGGTTTTCGATCCATTTGATGTCGTCAATTTATCGATTGGCTTAGTTTTTTGAGTTTTGCTTCTAGCAAGTCATGTGATGTCAGTTTGAGTCATTTGATATTGAATATTTGATTGTCAATCTTGACTTAGATGATGGATGATCATAAATTTTCCATCCTCTCTGAATAGAATTAGGAAAATTGATTGTGGTTTGATTAGATTTGATGGTTTGATTGACTTAAGATGATCCAATATGTGATGATTTTGATTTTTGATGTGCTTAAACTTGCTTTTGCAGGCTTAGCTTTGGAAGCTAGTTGTTTGAGGCCTATTTCCCTTACCATTTAATATGATTGATTATTTGAGCAGACCAGAGTATCGAGTTATAGGTCTCTCTCTCTCTCTCTCTTGATTCTGCGTGAATCAAGGTCTTCTCACAGCTATGGTAGAGCGTTGGCACTCTGACCATAATACTTTTCATTTACCGATGGGAGAGATGATGATCACTCCCGAGGATGTATACAGGTTGTTGAGGATCCCTATTCATAGGGAGATTGTCTATTATGATTAGGTTTATGATGGTATAGTATGTAGATGCCTCTTTGCAGATCTGACCATCAGAGATGAGAGCATCCAGTGGGCTCAATTTACCTCATTCCCCGTGCTTCCAACAATACTAGGGGTACTCATCAGTGGTTTCTTGGTTCCTGATCAGTGGGGACATGGGACAGATCCTGGAGGACCTAATTTATCACCCTCGTAGGTTCGATCGGGGTTCATGTGTGTTATCTTAGTTATACCATGAGCTTCATGATGTTGTATATCATCGCGGGGCTACTCTCTCTGTTGGATTAGTTCTACTTTAGTTATGGACCTGGGAGCATATTCCCATTATGAGACCTATTTTCCTATGCAATCAAGATGTTGGATGGCCTTTTGCCTGGATTAATGAGGGGATGGTTATGCAGGCCCACCTGGGCAAGGTAGATTACTGGCGGCATATCCTTGATGATATTGATCAGGTGGTTTGGAGACCATACATTAGATGCGAGCCATGGCCAAAGAATGAAGTAGATCTTCCCTATATGTGTATGCCTCATTGGATGATATGGAAGACACCCTTGATTATCAAGTGGTTCTACTTCCACTAGGTTATATGCTAGTTTGGATGAATATAGGGGATGCCTCAGGGGTTAGCCCTTTATGCTCATGTATAGGTGGAGAGATCCCTTTGGGGTCCTTAGATTGAATATACGATGACACAAGATGAGTTAATATAGCTGTCCCACCTTGCGTGGGATATGAGAGATTATATTGTTGATGCTGACGTGACCGATGATTATGTGCAATTGTTCATACAAAACCCATTTCCCAGATTTACAGATCTGATAGAGCTAGTGCTTAGGATTGAGAAGGATTTAGATGATGATGATGGAGATGGTGGTGGTGGTGGGAGATAGGGTCATCAGGGATGATGGGCTGGTAGGGCGAGATGAGGAGTGATGCAGGAGCATCTCGAGTCCTTGGCAATCCTGTGTCACCAAAAATAATTTGGAGTTTGTCTGTGTTGCTCGGTTCCTTCTTTGACCGAGTTGGTCAATAGTTGGTCAATTTCATTTGGTTACCGAGCATGGTTAGTTATCTCCTGGGCAGTCAGTTGTTTCACTAGCGCTCGGTATTACTTGTTTGCTGCTCAGTTATCTTGCTCACCGATGGGTTTAGTTTTAGTTGTGGCCGATTTGTGGATTTATATTAGATCACAAAATTAATGTTGGAATCCATCATTGGGAAGCATGTGGTCCTAGATCTGACTGTTCCTTCCATTGATTATGGATCTGAAGGCCGACTCAGTTCGGTAGCTTCTTGTATAAATGTAGTTGTTGGCTTAGAGTTTAGGAGGTAGTTTTTGGAGGCAGGAGTTTGATAGAAGATAAAAGTAGAGATTTTTGACACATCCTCACATGTTTGAGGACTTTTGTATTTCATTGTAATATTTGGCCCTAACTGGGAAGGCCTTACAGCCCAGCATGTATGGTTCTATTTGATGAAAACATATGAAAGATTCTGCATTCTCTCTCTCTATGTTGAGAAGGCTTGGATCATTAGGGTGCACCATTGTTTGGCCCCTCTTGCTCCTTGCCTTGCGTCAGGTGGTATCAGAGCGAGGTTAGATCTTGATCTAGGTCTGCAGATCTAGGTTTGTAGGTTCCTCTTGAAGCCATAGTTAATTGTTGTGGGTAGCAGATTGTGATCTGACTTGCAATTGTAGAGGGTTGTCAAGATGGTTTGTGGGAGGTGAGATGCAGATCCAGGATTGGCAGATATGCTAAGGTAGATTGCTGCTAGGTTAGAAGCTATTGAAACAGCCCAGAGAAGAGGCAAACATCTTAAAGATGTTAGTGATGATGAAGTTGAAGAAGAATAGGTGAATGTAGAACTTGCACCTATTATGGATCAAGGTGAAGAAAGATTTTTGAAGGCTTTGACAAGTCTGAAGTCAACACCACATTTCAATCCTCCTAAGTATGGTGGAAAGCTAGATTCTGATGAATTGGTGGATTGGCTCACCAAAATGGAAAAGTATTTTGAATATGAAAACATTCCTGAGGATAAGAAGGTGAATATTGCAAGCACAAAGTTGAAAAGTCATGCATCCTTATGGTGGGAACATCTACAGCTGGATAGGAAGAGGAAGGGTAAAGACAAAATCAAGGTATGGAATAAAATGGTGAACAAATTGAAAGGAAAGTTATTACCTTGTGATTATCAGATTAACCTAGTTCAGTGAATGCAAAGTTTGAGACAAAAAGATAGCTCGGTAAAGGAGTATACCGAGGAATTCTATAGATTAGATATCAGATCTGGACATGATGAAGGTAATGCGAAAAGAATCAATAAATACCTAAATGGTTTGAGAGTTTCCATCCAAGAGGAAATTAGTATGGTCAAGTTGGAGAACATTGAAGAGGCTTATCAATTTGCTTTGAAGGACGAGGAGAAATTGAACAAGAGACATGAACAAAGACAAAGAGGTTGAGGTGGTAGATTCCCTAGAGGAAGAGGTAGATCTAATGGTGAAAATGGTAGATCTAAACCAGAAAAGACAAATCTGGACAAAGGCAAGACCGAGTGGAAAGGTGAAAGTTCACCTAGAGGTAGAGGCAGTAACTACCGAGGTGGTTATAGCAAAGGAAGTTTCCGAGGAACTTGTTACAATTGTGGAGAAGGACATAGATATTTTAAATGTACACATGCTAGTAAGAAGGCTGGTAGTAGTAGAAATGCTTTGGTGCAAGAAGAGTCACCGAATGAACCTAAGAAAGAAAATAACTTGATGGTAAGGAGAGCACTGTGGAATGAAAGCAAGAAGGAAGATCTGGTAAGGAAAAGTTTGTTCAAGTCTAGATGTAGAGTTTTTTATAAAGTTTGGAAGGTAATCATTGACAGTGGTAGCTCAGAGAATCTGCAATCTGAAGATATGGTCACAAAATTGCAAGTTGGAAAGGTTGGTACATCTAAAGCCCTATCAGATTTCATGGATCAAAGATGAGCATACACTCCTGGTAAGTGAACAATGTTATGTGAATTTGAAGATTGGAAAGTACTATGATAAGGTGTTATGTGATATCATGCCTATGGATTGTTGTCATATTTTGTTGGGTAGACCTTGGCAATATGATATACATGATATATATGATGGGAGATTGCATAAGTATACTACTGTAGCTGATGGAAAGAAACAAATCTTGTTACCATTGATGGAAGAACCTGTTAGTAATGTTTGCACATATGTGAAAGTTTGTTTGATGGAGGGAAGAAATTTTGTTAACTCTTTGAAGAAGAATGATGTATGTTTTGTTGTGATTCCTAACAAACTAAGAAAATAGAGGATAATGTCCTTGAGGAGATTAATAGGTTACTTACTGAGTACAATGATATCATTTGTGATAATGTACCTAATGGTTTTCCACCGAAAAGAAGCATTGATCATTGCATGGATCTAATCCCTAGAGCTAGTTTATCGAATAAGGCACCTCATCGGTTGACACCTATCGAGAATCAAGAATTGAACTGACAGATTCAAGAGTTGCTGGAGAAAGGTTTGATCTGAGAAAGTTTGAGTCCTTGTGTAGTACCTATTGTATTGGCACCTAAAAAGAATGGGGAATGGAGAATGGAGAATGGAGAATGTGTACTGATTCTATAAAAATTAATAAGATAACAGTGAAGTATAGGTTTCCTATACCGAGAATGGATGATATAATGGATAGTTTGACTGGTGCAAAGTATTTCACAAAGATTGATTTGAAAAGTGCGTATCAACAGATTAGGATTAGAGAAGGTGATGAATGGAAGACTGCTTTGAAGATAAAAGAAGGTTTGTATGAGTGGTTGGTTATGCCTTTTGGTTTAACTATTGCATCGAGTACTTTTATGAGGTTGATGAATGAAGTTTTAAAGAAATTCTTGGGTAAGTTTGTGATTGTATATCTTGATGATATTCTGATATTCAGTAAGACCAGAGAAGAACATTTGTTTCATGTTAGACAAGTTTTGTAGAGGTTAAAAGAGGAAAAGTTGCTGATAAATCTGAAAAAGTGTTCATTCATGAAGGGGGAGATTGTGTATTTGGGATTTGTTATTTCAGCTGATGGTTTGAAGATGGATCCTAAAAAGGTTGAAGCTATTTTAAATTGGCCTACAACTTGGAATGCTAGTGAGGTAAGATCATTTCATGGTTTGGCAAGTTTTTACCGAAAGTTCATAAGGAATTTTAGTTCAATTTGTAATGTTATGACTGAGACTATGAGAGGAGACAAAAGAGAATTCAAGTGGACACACGGGGCTAACAAAATTTTTGAGCCTCTGAATTAGAAGGTTGTTGAATTACCTATTTTGGCATTACCTAATTTCAGTAAGGTATTTCAAGTAGAATGTGATGCAAGTGGAAGTGCAATTGGAGCTGTGTTGAGTCAAGAAGGTAAACTTGTTGCTTTCTTTAGTGAAAAGTTGAATGATGCTAGAAGGAAATATTCTGTGTATGATCAAGAATTCTATGCTATTGTTCAAGCACTGAAGAAATGGAGACATTATTTGATACCGAGTGAATTTGTGTTGTAGATCATAAGGCTTTAAAATATTTGGGTAGTCAAAATAAGTTGACTCATAGACATATGAAATGGGTTGAGTATTTGCAGAGTTACACATTTGTGATAAAGCATAAGAGTAGAGTCACTAACCGAGTTGCTGATGCATTGAGTAGAAGAAGATCTTTGATGACCGAGATGAAAATTGAAGTTCTTGGTTTTGATGAGATGAGAGATTCTTATGAGTTTGACCCTGATTTTTCTGAGCCATGGAGAAAGTGTAGAGCACATATTCAAGATCAACAAGACACTAAGTGGGATGAATATTTTATTCAGGAAGGTATGTTGTATAGAGGTATTCAGTTGTGTATACCGAGAGGAGTAATGAGATCTAATTTGATAAAGGAGAAACATAGTAGTGGTTTGGTTGGACATTTTAGTATTGATAAAACATGGAATTTGCTTAAGGAGAAGTACTATTGGCCGCAGCTATATAAAGATGTTTAGAAGTTTGTGAAAAGTTGTGGAATTTGTCAAGTTGCAAAAGGAGTAAGTTAGAATACTGGATTGTATACACCAATTGTTGTTCCTGAGAAACCTTGAATTGACATCAGTATGGATTTTGTTCTTGGCTTAACAAAGATAGTAAGAGGTAATGATTCTATATTTATTATTGTGGATAGATTTTCTAAAATGGCATATTTTATACCATGTAAAAAGACATCAGATGTAGTACATGTAGCAGATCTTTTCTTTAAGGAAATTGTCAGATTGCATGGATTACCAAGGAGTATTATCTCTGACCGAGATAGTAAATTTGTTGGATACTTTTGGAAAACTCTTTGGAAGAAATTTGGCACTAAGTTGAAATATAGTTCTACATTTCACCCACAAACTGATGGACAGACTGAAGTTGTGAACAGAAGTTTGGGAAATCTTTTGAGATGTTTAGTTGGAGACACACTGAGTAATTGGGATTCTGTATTGGCACAAGTAGAGTTTACATACAATAATTCAATGAATAGGAGTACTGGAAGGACACCATTTGAGATTGTGAATGACACACAACTAAGAGGAATATCTGATTTAAGAGACATTGTTGATGAGAATAAGAAAAGTGCTGAAGGAGTAAAATTTGCTGAGTACATGAAGACATTACATGAAGATGTGAAGTTGAAGCAGGAAGACAGTAATCAAAAATACAAAGACAGAGCTGATAGATCAAGAAGATATAAAAGTTTTGATGTTGGTGATGAAGTGATGGTTCATTTGAAGAAAGGCCGATTTCCTGTTGGAACATATGGGAAGCTGAAGATGAAGAAGTTTGGACCTTGCAAGATTTTGAAGAAATTTAACAGTGGAAATGCATATGAGATTGAGTTACCTGATGACATGGACATATCACCTATTTTCAACATTGCTGATTTGTATGAGTATCAT
Source organism: Chamaecyparis obtusa (assembly GCA_027943335.1). Lineage (NCBI taxonomy): Eukaryota > Viridiplantae > Streptophyta > Pinopsida > Cupressales > Cupressaceae > Chamaecyparis > Chamaecyparis obtusa. The sequence goes on from BSBK01001097.1 coordinate 300,048, forward strand.
GAACTTGATGAAGAAGTGACAGTAGCGAAAGAATATCCTAAGAAGCAAAATGATGAAGTTGAATAGATTTTGAAGGAAAGAGTTGGCAAGAGTACAAGAGGAAAATAGTATATGGAATATTTGGTAAAATGGAAGAATAAACTGATGGAAGATAGTTCATAGATTTCACAGTCTGAGTTGGATGCATCTCAAACTAGACCTACCAAATGATTCAGAGAATCATTCAAAATAACCCTAGGTGTCTAATGCAGGAGCATCTCAGGTCCTTGGCAATCCTGTGTCACCAAAAACAATTTGGAGTTTGTATGTGTTGCTCAGAACCTGCTTTGACCAAGTTGGTCGATAGTTGGTTGGTAGTTGGTCGATTTCCTTTGGTTATCAAGCATAGTCAGTTATCTCTTGGGCGGTCAGTTGTTTCAGTGGCGCTCGACATTGCTTGTCTACTGCTCGATTATCTTGCTCACCGATGGGTTTAGTTTTAGTTTATGTTATGGTCAAATTGTGCATTTATATTGGATCATGGATTTAATGTTGGAATCCATCATTAGGAAGTGTATGGTCCCAGATATGATCGTTCCTTCCATTGATTATGGATCTGAAGGCCGACTCAATACAATAGCTTCTTGTATAAATGTAGTTGTTGGTTTAGAGTTTAGGAGGTAGAAGTTTGATAGAAGATAGAAGTAGAGATTTTGACAGATCCTCACATGTTTGAGGACTTTTGTATTTCATTGTAATATTTGGCCCTAACTGAGAAGGCCTTATAGCCCAACATGTATGGTTCTATTTGATGAAAACATATGAAAGATTTTGCATTCTCTCTCTCACTATGTTGAGCAAGCTTGGATCATTAGGGTGCGCCATTGTTTGGCCCCTCTTGCTCCTTGCCTTGCATCAAGGAGGCATGGCTATTATTCCTATTATTTATGCCCCCACTCCTGTCAGAGGTGGAGTCTGGATGAGAGGTGAACAAGTTAGGGTGAGGGGTGGTCCTTACAAAGCACTCCATTAGGTGGGTGTTGATAGACTGGCCAGATGGGGTCAACATAGAGTTTGAATCTTTAGGCCAGTTGCAACATAGGTTGTTGTCGATATTGATGCACAGGTCGCTCAGATTTTGGTGGATCAAGCACAGGCACCTCCAGCACCTCCTCCTCCACAGGGTCCTATTCCTTTTGGTCAGCTTCCATTTGCTTCATCTCTTACATCTTCTTCTTCTCAGCTTCCATCTTCCTCTATACCATCTTATTCTATGGCTCCACCATAGACTCCTCCTGCACAGGCTCCTTCAGTAGAGGATCTAGTGTCAGCTTCTAATGTTTGGGCTTTAGAGTTTGATGTTTCAGAGATTAGGCAATAGGTTAGTCAGTTGGACAACATGATGCAGACATTCATGGCTGCTATGAGTCAGCATGGGCTACAAGCGAGCTCAAGTCAAGGTCTTGATATAGATCCTGGTCCTGATGGTGCTGGTGGTTTTGGCAGTTGATGATATATGATTGAGCCATTCTTTTGATGTATATTAAGATTTTTTTGATATTGAGACATTGGACTTGTTAATATGATTTAGAACAACAGAGAGGGGGGGGGGTGGTGAATCAGTTGTTCTCAGGTCTTGATGTATAAAACAAACTTAAAAACTTTAAATCAGATCAAGCAACCAAAACAAACTCAGTCATCACTTATTCATCAATAGAAACATATAACAATGCAGTCCACTACCCAGTTGTATCTAACTTGTAAACCATAGAAATGTTCACACCAAAACATTCACACACAAGTATGACACCAGGATTTATAATGGAAACCCAATATGGGAAAAACTGCTTCGTAACATGCTACTATTATTTTCACTCTTCTGAAGTGAGCTCGGTTAAAAGCCAACCCTGTCAAAGGTTACAAAGCACACTATCAAGTGTGACCCGATTAAAGGATTTAATCACCCTGTTAAAAGTGAGCCTGGTCAAAGGACTTACACACATTCCATTAGAATGCAACCTTGTTCAAAGGATTTAACTTATGACTATTAGATCAACCTCTATTAAAAGGATTTTGATTGTTACAATGGTTAGAAAGTAGCAGGAGTGTTGATATGAAAAACATACAACTTACTTTGCAAATATCAAATCCAATTCCATACACAAATACTGGTTTACTAACTTTGAAACTTTGCCATATTCATCTCTGATATGCTTGAAACTTTTCTTCAAGCGATCACCACACTTCACCTTTAGCCTTCTTGCTTATACAGTCAATAAAACTTTTCTTCCAGTATTTCGGTTTCACCCCAATACATCAACCCCTTTTTTTTTCTCCACTCAAATCCCTCTAATCCAATGTTCAGGTTCCCTTAATACTTTCATCAATTAGGTTAACTCATCTTTTGCCGCTTAATCTCATTCGTAGATCTTAGGGTTAGGTCAGATTCATTGAATCTACCCACATTTTGTTCTTCACCTTCTTTTCTAGAAACATCTCAAATCTCATAAAGATTTACAATAAAATGTTTTACAATGCATTAAATGCTTCCATACAATCAATAAATAAAGTCAACATGTTTTACATAATCCAAGAATTCAAACAATGTCATCCCCAAAAAGAATTATCTTCAAATATAAAATTGCTGATGCTCGGTCAATACTATGATCATCCACTCGGTCTTCATGTAGAACGCTCAGTCGTTACTAAAATTGTTTCCTCAGCATGCACTGTCTTCCTCGACAATTTACTGATACTTGATCGACATAGGATATTGCTCAGCATCCACTAACTCAGTCGACACTAACATAACTCAGCTGAAACATGATTTTATCCATTTTTTCTTGGTTAAGCCTACCAGTTTAGTCTTCAATCTCACTAAGATAAACAATACACTGTCTCATCATTGTGAAACATAGTCAAGTACACTTTGCGGTATCAAGATAACTCAACCTTTCCTTAGGTGCTATTGTTACCAACCTTGCTTCACTCATTCACAACACTTCAATAGATATAATACTTTCCTAAGTAGCAACAATCTTACCAGTTAAGGTTTTGACATCAATGACAATACAAAAATTGTTTCAATTACAGTTTCCAACAGGACTCATATTCTTTTATCAGGTGATGTTTATTTATGATCGATACTTGTTATGTTTGATGGACTTTGATTCACATATTTTGATGGACTTTGATGATACCATGGACTCTGATATTCATTGATAGCTTTAATTTATATGATGTCATTATGTGTTGGAATTATTTTCCATGTGCTTTATATGATATGAAGATCTATATGATTTTATCTCTACATGCTTTGTTTTTATGCTTTTCAAATGCAGTTTATGATATGAAAGCACATGTCTATTTATGAGAATGTCTTATTTATGACATAGAATAAATAGATATATGTAATACATGGTTTAATGTTTAACAATGTATGATGATGATATTTAATGATTTAATGATTAATGTTATGTGATGATATTTTATGGATGCACTTATATGATGTAATGTATGGATTTTGATAAGTTAATGATTAATGATGAATGCAATGAAAAATGATATATGAATTATTAATGATCTAGATGTAAATGCAATGACCTAATACACTTATTTTTGAATAAAATTCAATGTTTAAATGCAATGAACCTTGATGAATGCACCTATATGAAAAATGCAAGGTACCAATGAGATGAAATTAAATGGACTGTTTAGAATGAATTTTATCAATGCAATCAATAATGTCCTAATGTGAACTTGAAATGATGTAATTAATGTAACTAAATGATGATAATTAAAATGATTGCAAGCTAATGCAATGCAATCTTAACTAAACTTAATGATATGAGCCATAATGATAATGAATGTGACTAAATGGAACAAACTAAAATGAATGTCATTTCATGCAATGTAATTTAATAGATTTTAATGCAACTAAGGTTAATGACCTAAAACTAATGTAGATTAAAATGAGATGATGAATGAGCCTAAATGTAACATGATTCAAAATGCAATTGATCTAATGCAAGGCACCTTTTGTTTTTTATTTCCAACACACTCTATCACATATAGTTTTTTTATGAACGTTTGATTTTTTATTTTTTACTAACTCCACCTCCTTTTTTATTTTCCAAAACCCATTTGGAGGTAAGAAAAATAAACAAATTAAATACATTTAATCTAGGATGGATGTAGTTAGCTATCACTATTCACAAATTAGGAGCTTATATTCATCATTGAGCAGTTTTGAAACCTGAAATTAGTACAACCATCACTAGTTCAACCATGATGATATGAATACATCTTTTCCTTCCATGTTGCATTCTCATTCTTGGTAAAACTATCACTGATTAAATTCAATCATGAGAGTATGAATACTACTTTTGTCGGATTCTATGTTGTAAGTGGATTTTGGTATTATGATATTTAACATCAAAATATCCAAGGTATCATGTTGCATAAACAAACAAAGATCTCGGTTTCACCATATGTACATGTCCTCGATGATTCTTTGATGATAATGTCATTAGATAAATGGCACATACTTTAAACCTTAACCTTAAGATACTCATTCTAAAACCAATAAAATATCATGCTTTCATCATAGCTTCTCTAGTTTAAAAAATTTCATCAATTTGCTAGAAAGACACAATTTCATCATGTTAGCACGTGCAAAAAATTTCATGGCTTCATGTTCTTTCCCTTAGCCTCTACAATGTTTTTCATGTCTCTGGCCTCAAGTCCTAGTTAAAATTTAAAAATCTAGCCGTTACAAGGAAAAAAGCCTAGTGCGCCCAGGCCTTGTTCTATTTTAACATTACGTTTTTCAGGCCACTTAAGTTCCTAAAGTCCATGTGCTTAATATTTCCCTAGGTCTAGCACCCGACGGCCTTTAATTTTTCCTAAGTCCTAAGTCCCTGCGTCGTTAATTCTTTCAAATGTTTGAGGCTTTTAAACTTGTGGCTATCACTTGTTCGCAAGACTGTTTGGTGTCAGAGGTCTTTGACATGTGAATTTGTGACCGTGTGCCATCTATCTTGGTGGTCCCTATCTTCTTTCCCTGTTGACTTGCTAACGAGTGAGCAGAATCAACGATTATCGTTCTACCGCTGAGGGAAGATGCACAGGTTTTAACATAATGCTTTAACGATGGCCATCCGATGCATTCCTTGTAGAAGGGTCAATGTGGGTCCATTGCCATGTCATGCTACCGTGCCAATTTCTCATTGGTCATGTCAGTGATTAGTTGGATTTGTTGTCAGGCGGGCCCGGTATCTCAGTGACCTTTTGATCTTGTGGTTGTCGTATGATCGCATGGAATCTTTCCAAGCCATGCAATCATGCGATAGTCGTCAATTTGGAATTGAGGGGAGGTCAGTGGGACCTGTGTCAGACATAGCGAATTGGTAGTTTCTCATTGGTCCATGTATTAATACGGTGGCAGTTGTCAGTGGGACTTGAATTTCTGACTTGTTAGAGGGTCCTGACTCTTGCAGTAAATCAACAGCGGGCGTAAGTTCTTATGAGATGTGTCAGAGGTCTGAGATTATGTGTCAGCCATCGATTTCACATTTTTTAGAAGCGATAAAGTAAGGCAGGTCCACTGCTACGTGTATGTGATTTGGCGGTATCTGATTGGTCCACGGGTGAATGACTGGATATGTTGTCAGTGGGACTGGTGTTGTGAGTCTTCAGGCGTGTTAAAGTACAACATGATCCTACAGTTGTCACTATACCGCTGAGGCAAGATGCATGATGTTTAAGGCCAGCGGTATAATGACAGTCGTTGATCTTGTTTAAAGGGATGCGAAGTAAAGGTGGGTCCAAACTGACAGGTGGTGCTGACATGCACGTTTGTGATTGGTCAGCTGGAGGGTGACGAGGACCTGTCAGTGGGGCTAGGTTTTTTGAGTTTCAGTAGTTCTGACAATGACAGAGCATCGACAGTTGGCATATATTTTTAGAAGGGTCTTTTTTGACACATGCGACGATGAGATGACCGTCGATCTTCTTGATGTGGGCCCAGTAAAATTCCTCAATCTTTTGGTAGTTTGGATAAAGTTTTGGCGGTCCGACAAATTGCAAAGGGTTTCGCTCATTCGCAAGGAAAATTGGTGGTGTTCCAAATCATTTGGTGATTTAGCGAAGGAAGGTTGTGCAATCGCTAAAAATTTTAGCAGTGACTTAAGGTATTTTGTGAATTGGCGAAAATACCTTTAGTCACCAATTCGCTAAATAAGGGACCGAGGTTAAATGTTTTCCTTTAGTCGTCGGTTCACGAAGTTAAAGGTGGATTAGTGTTTTCACTTTGGGAATATGAAAAAGCTTTTGTCACGTGGTCACCAAATGTAACCAAGATTCCTATATGGTTAAGTCATGAAAAGCCTACGAAATATCAAGATCGGACGGTCACGACTTAAAGTTGATCTCAGTTTGAATGATGACCACCAATTTGCTGCTATAACCATGAAAGTAACCGTTGCAGTTCAATTTCAAATTTTTGAGGGTTTTCCATGATAGGAAGGACTAGTTTTTAATGTTTTAGTAGCCGGATTTGATTTGTTTGGTGGTGTCGATTGTTGCAGAGTGGTCCAGAGGCTTAATGATTGACTGCAGAAGGTGTTTTCATACCATGTAGGAATGAGTTTTCTTACTCAAGGCATGTTGCAGGTGGCTAAAAGGACTGATTGACATAGAATTCCATGATTTGTAGTACTTTCTCAGAGATCTATCATAAGTGCAAATCTTTCTCAGGCATGGCCGACTGGTTTTCATCCCCTGTAATAAATTGTGACTGTTCCTAGTTGGTAGGGTGGTTGAAACCCTAGTTTTGCCCTAAATGATCCATTGCATGTTGAATCCTTGTTCCTATAAAAGGATTTTCTTTATCATTTAGAAGGGTTCGGATCTAGATTGGTTCCAAGGGTTCTGATTTTGATTAGTTCTAGGGGGTTGTAGCAGGTTGTATCAAATTGTATGAGATTGAATAGAATTTCCTTGTAGTCTTTTGTAGGTTATTGAAGTGGTTTTATCTCTTTTCTGCTTTGAACATGTACATGACTCATCATACTTAATATAACTATTTCAAGCTTTCAAGTCTCTCCTTGGTGTCAATCTTGTGAATTCTGGATTTTCTGATCCATTTCATAGGGTTACCTTTGTATATGTTCTAGTCTTTAGTTCTTGATCTAGGATCAAGTGAAATATACTTTAGATAGGACATAGATTCATTTGGTTTGTCTACAAAAGGATGTTATGAGTAGTGGATGGGCTAGAATGTTTATATTTATGGCTATGAGTCTTTGACAGTAGTTGGTTTATGTTTCAATGTCTGTATTTGAGATCTGCCCAATGGATAATGTCACTGATCAGGGATTAGTATATTCAGTTGAGTTCAATGCTTGATTGGCTCTTGTTTACTTCTTTCCATCTTCATATATCAACACCATTTCAAGTCTTTTTATTATTTGGTTGATAGTAGTAATTCTCTTCATAACAATGGAGATTCAATGAATGCTTGGTTATCATTTAGTAGTCTCTTGTTATCATCTGCTTTGTTCAATCCAGTTTATGCCATAGTTACTGGATTAGGTACACCCACCTTGGTTTTGTAGAGCTAGAAGTGAAGAGGGTAGTCTTGTCCCTATAGTTGGTCCAGTTGTCTTGCAGAGCTCTCATACTTGGAACTAACCATTCCTAATACTAGTCTCAAGGCATATTGGCAGCCCTAGTTGGCATAAGAGTTTTCAAACACCAACACATCAATCAAGTAATCACTTAATGAAATTTTTTGCACTATTTTTCAAATCCATATTTCAAGTATATTTCCATCCATTTCATACTTTTAATCCAAATAAAGGTAAGGTCTTTTTGAGATCTTGAATCAAAATTTTGCATTTGTTTGATTGATGTTAGGATTAGGATTTGATCATGTACGTGTTTCACTTGTATTTTGATGAATTGATTTGGTGTGAGATTGATGTTTGCTTTGATGAATCCTTCCTTACTTAGAATAGATTTTCCCCTAGTTTGATGTGATTGTGTTTGTTGGACTTGGGACATTTTGCAGATTGGTGATGAAAGCTTTAGGTACTTGCAAATGCAACTGTGGGGTTTTATAATGCAATATATACAAATGATGGTGAATGCAAAATTTACAAGGATAACGACTAGGCATGAGACTAACTTGGACTTTCAATGACACTTGTTTATGAAGTTTTCACTGATTGAATGGATTTTCTCTTTTCCTACTTTTCAAGCTTTTTACCCCCTCTTTTTTTGCTACCAAGGTGCCTATTTTCTAGGTTTTCACCAAGGCACTTTTCTCTTTTTATATTTTTTTTATATTTTCTCTTTTTTTCCAATTTTTTTGATTTCATATCATCAAGGCACCTATTTTATAGGTTTTCACCAAGACAACATCTTTTTGAGGATCATTTCTGAATGTTTTTGGATTTCTTCATACTCAATTTTCCACTATTTTTTATCTTTTCTGCTTTTTCGATTTGTTTTCTCTTTTCTATTTTTCAATGTTTTTGGATTTTTCAGGATCTCTTTTAACTATGTAAAATAAATAGGATTCTCTCTCATCTAATTTTCTAATACTCTTTTTCTTTATACCCTTTTAGTTGCCCTCATGTGTATAACCTTTTTAGGTGTATACTATTGATGGGTTCTTACAACTCTTCTCCTTCACAATCAGCTAGTTTGTAGATGCCCGTTCCAAAAGAAGAAGTGATCACAAAAGGTCCTAACCAATTTTCTTCCCATTTTCCTTTCTTCTCTCTTTCTACTTGATTTTTAGGGTTCTCTCGCAATACATGATCACCTATTTGGAATTTCATTGGTTTGATGTGCTTGTTATAGTTCCTTGACATTCGATTCTAAGACACTTTTAAATGGTCAAAATCTTGTTGTTATCTTTCATCTTGTAGCTCCAATTCTTACAACCTAGAAACCCTATAGTCTTCTTCACTTAGTAATCCATGAAATGAGACTCTTAAAGATGGGATTTCTACCTCCAAAGGTAAAATTGCTTCTGCTCCATAAACTAGTGAGAATGGTGTAGCTCTTGTTGGTGTCCTGATGCTTGTCCTATAAGCCTATAAAGTAGGGTTTATTTGAATGTGCCAATATCTACTTGAATTATCCAATGTTCTCTTCAATATTTTTAGGATGTTTTTGTTTGTAGCTTTTGCTTGTCCATTACCTTGTGAGTAATATATTGAAGATGAGTGATGTACCACATGAAATTTTGTACATAGTTCTTTCAAGTCTTTGTTCTTGAAATGTTTTAAATTATCGGTTATGATGGTGTGAGGAACATCATATCTACAAATTATTTATTTTAATATGAACATGGATATTTTCTTTCCTATGGCAGTGCATAATGGTACAACTTCTACCCATTTGGTAAAATATTCAATTGTTGTAATGATGAGTTTATGACCATTTGATGATGGTGGATAAATCATCCCTATCAAATCCAAATCCCATTGAAAGAAGGGCCAAGGTGTAGTCATATGATGTAGTTCTTGTGCCGGCACATGGATTAAGTTCCCATGGTACTGACATTTATGACGAGTTTTTGCAAAGTGACAAGCATCTTTTTCCATAGAAGGCCAAAAATATCCTATCCTAAGAAGTTTTTTATCTAGGGTTAACCCATTTGAATGTGACCCAAAAATTCCTTTATGGATTTCTTGTAAGGCTATGGTTCATTCCTCTTTCTCTAGATACCTTAAAAGCATTCCATCTATAATCTTGTGATACAATGTGTCTGATACTAGGGTATAGCGAGAGGCTTGTCATATAAAACTTTTCTTTTGATTTCTGGTTTGGTCCATGGGTAAGATTTGGTCTTTTAAGTATGTGTAAATGGCTCCATACCAGGGTGAGTCATGTCCCATTAGTAATAAAATGGTGTGAGGATGGGAAGGGTCAAATGCGGGTTGTCCAACTTCTTCTACCAGGAATTCATATCTACCGCTTTGATCTAGCATTTGGAGAAGTGATGCCAATGTAGCCATTGCATCTACTACTTTATTATTATCCCTCAGCATTTGATCAAATGTCATTAGAGTGAAGTATTTCTTGAGATTCTCAATCATGTTCTTGTAGGGTATCAACTTATCATCTTTAGTTTGATACTCATCATTGAATTGATTAATAACTAGTTGAGAATCTCCATAGATTTGTAGCTCTGTCACTTTCCATTCTAATGCCAAATTTTATGCCGATGACTAATGATTCATACTCAACTATATTATTTGTGCATGGAAATAATAGCTTGCATGATTTGGGAATTATGGGCCCTTGAGGAGTAATCAATAGTATTCCTACTCCTGATCCATGTTGTGTATAAGAGCAATCAAAATATAATTTCCATATTTTTGCTTCAACATTAATTATCTCATAATTTGGAAATTCTACTTGAATAGGATGTTCGTCTTGTAAAGGTGACTCTGCTAGTTGATAATCTATTACTTGGCCTTTGATAGCTTTTCGATCCACATACTCTATGTCAAACTCACTTAGGACCATTACCCATTTGGCCAATCTTCCATTCAAGGTTGTTTTGCTGAGAAGGTATTTCAAACGATCAATATTTTCTATGAGTCAAATTTTGTGAGATAACATATAATGGCATAGTTTTGGGGAAGAAAAAACTACGGCCAAACATGCTCTTTCAATAAATGTGCAGTTCAACTCATATTTCACCAATGTTCTTCTTATGTAGTATATGGCCTTTTCCTTTCCAGCTTCATCATCTTGAGCCAAGAGCACCCCTAATGCATGTTCTGTCACTGAGATGTATAAAATTAAGGGATTTCCTCTTATCAATGGCATCAAAATAGGTGGATTCATTAGGTAATTTTTCAATAATGTGAATGCTTCTTCACATTTCTCATCCCACATCAATACTATGTCTTTGTGAAGGAGTTGAGTAAAATTGTGGCATTTTTCTACTAATTGGGATATGAAATTTCTGATAGATTGAATCCTACATTTAAGTGATCTCATTTGACTTATGTTTCTAGGTGCCCCCATTTCTATGATTGCCTTTACTTTGGCTGGGTCTACCTCTATTCCTTTGGTTGAAACTATGTATCCTCATAGCTTTCCTGATTGCACACCGAATGCACATTTCTTTAGATTTAGCCTTACTTTTAATTGTTCCAATCTTAAATATCATTTCTAGGATGGGTAGATGTTCCTCCATTGAGTGGGATTTAGCAAGCCTTTCATCTACATAGTCCTCTATAAGCTTGTGCACCATGTCATGAAATATGGTAGTCATGGCTCTTTAATATGTCGCTCCAGCATTCTTGAGACCAAAGGGCATAACATTCCAATAGAATGTCCCCCATGCACATGTAAACATTATTTTTTCTTGATCCTTAGGTGCTATCTTAATTTTATTATAGCTACTAAACCCATTCATAAGTGAGAACATTGATTTCCCATTGTTAGATCTACGATGGCATCTATGCTTAGTAGAGGAAAATCATCTTTTGGACATGCAAGATTAAGATCTCTAAAGCGCGTGCAAATCTTGATAGATTTGTCTGCTTTGAAAACAAACACAATATTTGATATCCACTTGGCATAATCAATGGTTCTTATGAACCCCACTTTTAGTAATTTCTCTAACTCCACTTTCACAAGAAGTGCTATGTGGGGGTGCATTTTTCTTAATTTATGCTTGACTTGTCTCACTCCTTTAATGTTTAAATGATGCATTATCAGATTAGGATCTAGATCGTATGACCATGCAAAATTGATTTTTTTTCTCTTTGAAGAATTTCATGAAATCCTTTCTTTCTTCACTAGATAAAGATGTTACTAGGTGTATGATCTTTGGTTATGATTATGACCCAATGTTGACTTTCTCCGTTGGTTCAATTAGGAAAGGTGATCTTTCCTCATAGTGTTCGGGAAAAGTATCCAACCCTTCTTCCTTAGGTTCCTTTGTTGGGTTTTCACCTTCATAAATACTCTTTATTTCTTTCTCTTTTTGATCTAATGCTGCCACAATGTGGTTTTCAACATTAGATTCTTTCCATTTTTAATTTTTTTTAAAAAAATTTTTAATTGAGCTAAAAGGTTGGATACTTCCCTTCGTCACTTCTTCTTGATATTCAATGGTAGAAGAAGGTTCAACCACATTAAGGTATTGGGATACCAAGTTATCATACAAGAATGTGGGGATGATGGTAAGTTCGATGGAATCCCATTCAATGGTCTTTAGATAGATAAGGGAAACGGGATCAATGTTTTGGTTTGGTTCGATAGGGTTTAAGGACATGACCTCATTGGAAGGTTTGAACATTGTATTGCTCAAATCTATGACATGTGCCTCTTCTAGGTGTTCTAGAGAACTAGGGTCAAAATATTCCTCACTTGAATCCTCTCAAGTTTCTAATGGGTAAACATCTCTTTGATTAAATCTAGTATTAGATTCCCCTATAGTAGGTCTCCATGATGGAACATAAGGTTCTCCTACCCATTGATTTTCTTCAACTTCTTGACTTGGAACATTATCTAAGACCTCCTGGCTAGAACTTGAAGCTTGATTCTGATTTGATCCTAAAGTTTGTTCTTTTCCTTTGCTAGGAGTATAAGTATGGATGACATCGACCTCTTTGTCTTCGCATGATTCACTTAAAAATGAATCCCATTCCCAATTGTTTGAATCTTCATCACTTTGTGATCCTAATTGTAAGATTTGATCATAAATCAAGGGATGCTTCTTTTGAGTGTACCCTTGTTCAAGGTACCCCAATCCAGTTTTCTCCTTACTATCTTTTCATGACATTTCAATGGGTTTAATTAGTCCTTTGTTTCTTGTACCTAAAGGCCCTTGTCCTTTATATCCCATCTTCTGCATTATTTTAAATCCTTTTCCATATTGATGAGTGAGAATGCTCATGTTTTGAATGCATTTTTCATGGGCACTTGATTCCTCATCCTTATATAGCCAGTTTAAGATTTCATTATCTTCTTCATCCATGGATGAAGAAGTACTTGCCCTTACAAAGTGATCATTGTATTTATGGGGTACATGTAGTCTAGATGGTCTTCCATGGGATTTGGGAGGTAAGGGTAGATCCATCATAGATAAGGAGTATTCACCTACACCTTTCTATTTGATTTGGCATTGCTTCTCAAAATTCTTCATCACGTGATCCATCTTTTGATAATGGGCTTCCTTGGTGTAAATTTTAATAGATCTTGCTTGGTCTTCTTTTTGTTCATCCTGGGTACTTTCCTCACTAACTTTCTCCTTTCATTTATTCGATGTAGTTAAGTTAGTGGGAACTTGATGATTTTCAACAACATCTTCTTTTTCTTCCTTTTATTTCCCTTTCAAGGATGGAAGATCCTTTGAGCTTTGTCCTTGTTCTATTCTTTGGGACATAGATCCTTCTGAATTATGTGAAACTAAGGATTCATTTATAGGTTTCATGTTATTGCAATATTGGAAAGGATTTGAATCCCCACTTACCATGACTTCTTGTCCCATGTACAAAAATTTTAGGCATTGATGATATGTCAAAGGTACTACCTGCATTTCGTGGATCCATGGCCTTCCTAATAGGATATTATAGGTCAATTTGAGGTCTAGGACTTAGCAAATGGTCTCTTTTTGCATTGGGCCAACTCTAATGGGGAGTACTATGACACCTTTAGAATCTCTTTTTTCATCATCGTAAGCTTTAATGGTTATTTTCTTCTTTGGGTCAATAGCTTCCTCAGAAAATCCTAAGGAATTAACCAAGTTTAAGGTGAAAATATTTAGGTCGGCTCCCCCATCAATGAGGACTTTCTTCATTGTATGTGTATGCACTAAAAATATGCACTTCTATGAACCATTACATGCAAGTTTGCTCAAGAATGAGGCCTCACAAAGTGGCTCATAGCTCTCTATGCATGGAGTTGCAAGGGACTATGATGTGTTTGCTCTCAGCTAGAGCTACAAGCTTATGACCTTGCTAGTCAACCACACAATGAGAGATTCGAATGAGGACAAGGGAAAGAGTGCCAATATCCTCAAGAATCACTATGAAAATGCAATGCAAACTAGTCTATGAAAATGAAAATGCAATGCAACTAAGCTATGAAATGGAAAGAACAAGTGTTACAAATCCCTCCTAATAAGCTATGTGAGTTAAATCTATTGCATCAAAGGAAACTAAACTAGATGCCATGAAAGATAAAATGCAAGAATGAAAGACTAAGAACAATAAGGTTTCCAAAAGCTCCAAAAAGTCTCCAAGAATTCCTGCAGCATAAGATTAGTATTCAAAACATGATCTGAAAATGGAGGAGAAAGCTTTCCTTTTATAAGAAATGCAAAGGAACGGACCATTGAGATTAAGAGGCAAAAGTCTTAATCGGTGGTGGAGGTTGAAAGAGGAGCAATCCATGTGCACAAGTATCCTCCAATGAGAGTGAAGTGTTGACTTTTGAGCCTCATGTGAGACAAAAAGTAACTTTTTCTTTTTTGTGAAATAAGAATAATGTTTTATTTGTGCAACTTAGGATAAGAGGAAAAGTGGGGCTTTTTATTTAATCAAAAGGGGAGGAAATATTCCTTTTAATTAAATAAAGACTTAGGATAAATGGTTAGCCCAAGGATAAAAATCCAATATATGATCGAAATTAAGACTTGATCAAGAAATTAATAATGTTGAAAATATTGATTATTGATAAAAATGATTCAGGATTGATAAATCAAATAAATGGGGCCCAAAGTCTAGGCGACCATTTTAGGGTGCATACATTTGCCCCTCTTTGACTAATGTGTGATCGATTTGGGAACACATGTAGTCAAAGAATGAAGTTGCAATGTGAGATTGATTTGGGATCACAAAACAACTCAGATATGAGGTTGATTCGAGATCATATCCAGACAAAGCATAAACAAAGGCCTTTGAACATGAGGTCGATTCGGGATCACATTCAAAGTAAGAGATAAGAATCTCAAATTTGAGCAAAAGCTCACAAAAGATGTTTGAATCAGAAAAATCAAGGAATCGAGGATGAGAATCCCATAAATACTGCCCCCTCAGAATCAAAATCGAAATCAAGTAGAGGAGAGACAGAAAATCGATAAGGTTGATCAAATCATAATAAAATCACAATCGAAGGTAAGGGTTAATATTTTAACCATTAGGCAATGAAACATGCCCCAGTGAGGAAGTAGAAGAATAGAAATAGAAGACTAGAAATAGAGTGGATGAAAGACTAGAAAATTTGAGAGACATGGAAGGAAGAAATTCTACCGAAAATCAAATTATGCCTCAAAAGGTCAGTCAACTACTCAGAAGAAGGGGAAAAAATTTTGAAACGCGACTTGGATTTTGATTTCAAGTCTGAAAATGGATAGAAAATGATGTGATATAAAAGATCAGAAATGAAAGATATGATCAAGAAGAATCAGAAAATGAGCACAGTTGACCAACAGGTCCACGTAAGATGAAAAAAGGAGAGCTCTCTCCATATGCAAGGTGCAGAAACTAAACTAACATGAACCTAGAAATGCAAGCTACTATGAAAGTGGTTGACTTGCAAGGTCACAATGCTTATAGACATTTAATTATCATCATCGAGCATTATTGGTAGTGTCGTAAGATCATACAATGCACACTAGCATAACTATGTGGATATGAATATGATCTTTATCAGATAGAAATGTGGAAATCTCACCTAGGCATCAAAGACATGTAGGTCCAGATGACTAATGCAGTGAGATCACCTAAGTTTGATATGGCGAGATTATGCTTGTATCAAGACACATGAAAGTCAAGATAACTAGAAGCATGCACTCGCAAAACAGTCAAGGATAATACCTTGTCAATCCATAGTGTCAAGTAAGACCAGCATAAATGCTCATGACAGGCAGGACCAACAAAATATACCCACAAGCAGATAAAGAAATAAAAAATATTCTCATTCCCTTAGTCTTCTAGCTATGCATCATCGAAAACTTCTCAAGGAGAGACCACTCATCAAATAAATCCTCATAGACAACACACAAAGAAAAATAAAGTCAACATATCTCAAGTGAGTTGATTGTTTAAGTGCGTGTGTGTTGGTCATAGAGTCAGACTCTGGTTATCACATCTGCAAATGAGAAATATCGCATCATACTTAGACTATTGGGAAAGACATCTGATAAGTGTTAAGAAACACTCGACACAAGGGTAGTGTTGAAAAACACTGTTTGGGGTGATGTTGAAAAACACCTGTTGTGAAATGCCCCAAGAGACAAACACACCTAAAGGACCTATGCTAACAGTTATGCCCCCTAGACAAAAATAAAGACCAATTCCAAACCAAGTCAAATAAGTTCAAGGCATGATGGAAAGTGGCTAAGTGTCGAGGACGCATGCTAACAAATAGGAGTGCAAAGGCCTCAAGTAGCGCCTATTTCTAGGTATCCACCACTTGGATTTCTTTTTTCATTTTTTCATTTTTTTCTTTTTTTGTATTTTTGCTACCAAGGCGCCTGTTTCCAGGTTTTCACCAAGGCACTTTTTCTATTTTTATTTTTAAAATTTTTTTTATTTTAATTTTTAATTTTTTTTTAATTTTTTATTTTTTTTATTTTTTTTTTTTGTATTTTTTTCCAGAACTTTTTATGCTTTTTAGGATTTTTTCAGCATCATATATCAATTTTTTTGGTATTTTTTCAGGATCCATAAAGTATGTACAAAGAATGCCCCTAGACAGAAACGGGCATCAAGGATAGAACTTCTTGAGGTGCATAATGTTGATGGGATCAGGGAGCTGTTCTCCATCAAGATCTGATAGTAAATATGCACCGGTACCAAAAGCAGCTATAATAACATATGGTCCAAGCCAATTAGGTTCGAACTTGCCCTTTTGTTCTCTATTCTGTTGATTCTTAGGGTTCTCTCTCAAAACAAGATCACCTATTTGAAACTCTCTAGGGCGAACCTTCTTGTTGAATGCTTTGGACATACGCTTCTGATACACTCTCATATGATCAAATGAAGCCTTACGCTTCTCATCTAGAAGTTCAAGTTCCTATAACCTCATGGCACAGTAATCCTCATCTATTATCAAGCCTTTGAGTGAGACTCTAAGTGAAGGTATCTCTACTTCTAAGGGCAATACCACTTTAGCGCCATAGGTAAGAGCAAAAGGAGTAGCTCCTGTAGGTGTACGAATGCTAGTTCTGTAAGCCCATAGTGCGGGATTGATTTGCAAGTGCCAATCTCTACCATTCTTGTGCACTGTCCTATGAAGAATCTTAAGGATGGTTTTATTGGAAGCCTCTGCCTATCTATTTCCCTATGGAAAGTAAATGGAGGACCAATGTTGCTTGATTTTAAACTTTTTGCATAAATGCTTTAGGTCCTTATTCTTGAATTGACCTCCATTATTAGTGATAATCTCAGAAGGTACGCCAAATTGACAAATAATATGATTCAAGATGAACAAAGAGATAGTCTTCCCTGAAGCTACAGAAAGTGGCATGGCTTCCACCCATTTTGTGAAGTAGTCAGTGGCAGTAATAATGAACTTATGTCCACTTGATGAGTTGGGATGAAACTGCCCAACTAGATCAAAGGCCCAGCGCTGAAATGGCCAATGAGAAACATAAGGAATCAGCTCCCTACCTAGAGCATGAATCAGGTTTCCATGTTTCTGACATTTTCACAAGACTTAGCAAAGGCTACTGCATCTATCTACATCATGGGCCAATAGTACCCCGCCCTAAGCAACCTTCAGGCCATGGCAAGACCATTAGAATGTCCACCACAAATGCCCTCGTGGATGTCAACTAACGCTTGGTCAGATTCCTCCTTTTCCAAGCACCTAAGGAGTGTCCCATCTAAACCCCTCCTATATAAATCACCAGAGATAAGAGTGTGGTGAGAGGCATTACAGATGAGGTTTCAATGTTCAGAATGGTTGAAAGTGTTAGGGATGATGCCATCACGTAGATATGAATAGATAGCACCATAGCGGGAAGACGCATGTGTGACAAGGGTACAAATGACATGGCTTTCAGATGAGTCAAATATGGGATGATGTAGCTCTTCCACCAGGAATTCGAATCTTGATTCATGTTGTTCCAACTGAAGGATTGAAGCTAACATGGCCATAGCATCTGTAGCTTTGTTCTTTGTCCTAGGGATCTGTTGAAATGTCACAAATACAAAGTAACATCTCAATGAGTCAACCATCTTTTTGTAGGGTATCAATTTATCATCCTTGGTGTGATACTCCTCATTGACTTGGTTGATGATTAACTGGGAATCCCCAAAGACATGTAACTCTATTATGTTCCATTCTATAGCCATTCTCAATCCATTGGTTAAAGCTTCATATTCTGCAATATTATTCATACATGGGAATAAAAGTTTGTAAGACTTTGGAATATTGTACCCATGTGGAGAGACAAATAATACTCCAGCACCTGATCCATTTTGCATGTGGGAACCATCAAAGAACATTTTCCAAGTGCGAGTAGTCATATACAGGATGTGTTCATTTGGGAATTCCACTTGAACAGGCATACTATCCTCAATTGGGAAATCAGCTAATTGGTCAGCAATAGCTTGCCCTTTTATGGCCTTCCTTTCAACGTACTCTATGTCAATTTTAGTTAAGAGCATCATCCATTTAGCAAGTCTACCCATGAGGGAAGCCTTACTAAGCAAGTACTTGAGAGGATCAATTTTTGCAACCAAATGTATAGTATGAGCAAGCATATAGTGTCGCAACTTTTGAGAAGCAAACACCACTGCAAGACAAGACTTCTCAATGTTATTATAATTGATCTCATAGGAGACTAGAGTATGGCTGATATAGTATATGGCCCTTTCTTTCCCAGTATCATCTAATTGAGCCAACAATGCCCCCAAAGAAGACTCTATTGCTGAAATGTATAAAATTAATGGTTTCCCAGGAACAGGCGGCATCAAAATTGGAGGATTAGCCAAGTATTGTTTAATTTGATCTAGGTTCTTTTGGCATTCCTCATTCCATACACAAGACGTGCCCTTATGCAGTGTCTTATTAAAGGGTTGTGCTCTATCTGCCAGCTATGAGATAAACCTCCTAATTGACTGGAGTCATCCCTGAAGACTTCTCATCTGACTAATGTTTCTTAGAGGTGGCATATCTACAATTGCTTGGACTTTTTCGGGATCAACCTCTATACCTTTTGCTAAGATTATAAATCCTAAAAGTTTTCCTGAGGTGACACCAAATGTGCACTTCTTTGGATTCAATCTGAGTTGAAACTGTTCCATGTGATCTAGAATTACTTCCAAATCGGTAAGGTGTGCATCCCTTTTTCTTGATTTAGCCAAGGTATCATCCACATAATCTTCCATGTTCTTATGCATCATATCATGAAAAATTGTGGTCATAGCTCGTTGGTATGTTGCTCCTGCATTTTTTAACCCAAATGGCATGACGTTCCAGCAATAGGTTCCCCATGCACATCTGAACGCTATTTTCTCTTGGTCTTCAGGAGCTATTTTAATTTGATTATATCCAGAGAAGCCATCCATTAGAGAGTATATTTCATAACCTGCTGTCATGTCCACTATCATGTCAATGTTTGGAAGTGGAAAATCATCCTTTGGGCATGCTTTGTTTAAATCTCTAAAATCTGTGCATACACGAATGGACCCATCATGTTTGGAAATTGGTACTATGTTTGAGATCCATTCTGCATAATCGATGGCTCTGATGAATCCAGCTCTCAAAAGTTTTTCTAATTCTGCTTTGACAAGGAGAGCTACATGTGGATGCATTTTCCTGAGTCTTTGTTTCACTGGTTTGACTCCTGGAGCTATGGATAAGTGATGCATTATAAGATTTGTGTCAAGCCCTGGCATGTCTGAATATGTCCATGCAAAATTAATTTTCTTCTTTTGTAAGAATTGTACATATGCCTTGGTTTCTTCTTCTAATAAAGACTGAGCAAGATGAATTATTTGAGGAGCTTCTTCTATGTTCAAATTAACTGATTTTGTTGGCTCAATCAATATTGATGATCTGTCCTGAAAATAACTCAGCAAGTTATTAAGTACCCCATCCTTAGGCAACTCAAAGAGGTTTTCACCCTTAGATACGTCATTCCTTTTTACTATTTTTGGTTCTGATACCGCCACAAAGTGGTTTTCGCCATCAGACCTAGTTTTCTTTTTTTCTTTTTCTTTTATTTTTAGACTGAGGTACTTAATATCAGGCTCCGTCATACTTGTTGTCAGTTCATTGGTGGAAGAAGTCACGGGTTCAAGAGCATTCAGATAGCAGGCAAGTTCATAGTCATTCTGAAAAGTGAGGAATCTAGGCTCTTGATGGCACTGAGACCAGTCAATTAGGTCATAGTGAACAAGGGGTAGGTCAATGACTGGTTCAATGTTATTTATGTGAAAGGTGTTATCTCTGGTGACCATACAATTGGGATTCATCGAGTCCTCTCCTAAGATACCCAAGTTAGGACTCATCCTACCAAATGAAGCGTCGTCCACTAAGGCAATTTGAGGAGTACAATCCTCTAGCCCTACACTAAGCTCGTTGGCCGCATCGGGTTGGGTACTATAAGTATGGACAACATCCATGTCCAAATCAATTGTTGCATCTGAAAGTGAGTCCCATTCGTACTCATGTGAGTCTATGTCTAAATCATCATTTGGGCCTCGTGATGTAGAAGCCTCAAGGTTGGGAAAGGTTTCCCCTTCTCTAATGCTAGCATTGTTACTATCATCGCAGCTAGGATAACAACACTTTCCATTGTCAATCTAGCATTCATATAGTCACTATCTGTTGCAGCTGGGATAGTAGGACCGTCAAGTATCAAATCTTTTGAATCTCCCCAAAGAAGATTTGTTGAAGGCACCCAATCATCAAACATGTCTTGTTGATTAGAAAGATCAGGTGTGTAGTCTGAATCACTATCACTGTTCGTCGCAGCTGGGACAGGGACACCTTTCTTCTTCTTATTTTCAAAACCTAAGCCAATTGTTGACTTATTCTTTCATCCAAAAAGGGCATGGTCAAGAGGCTCAGCTTTAGCATCCAACCTATGGCTAAGGGGACCATATCCTAGATAACCCATATTCTTAACCAACGTATACCCCCTCCCATAAGCTTTAGGTGAAGGAGCAAAGCTCTCATTATGTTGGTATTTTTCCTCATGATAGATCCAGTCTCTTACGACAACTTTCTCTTTCTCTTCCTGAATAGGAACCGAAGACTCAAAAAATTTTCTGAATAATGTCATTGCTGATGATGAAGGTTTCATATTTGGTGATGGTTTCCCATAAGACCTAGGAGAGATCGACATTTTTGCAAAAGAATCAATTTTATAATCTCCCATCCCAAGATCTATGGTCTTAAACTTCTGCTTGCATTGTTCAAGTGAAATACTAGGGCTTTCAGCCTCCCTATTCAAAGCTACATGTGATCCCATGAAAATGTTATGAACTGACAAAGCACTATCTCCAGGTATGCAAATTTCTACACCATTATGGGAAAACTTAACACACTGGTGATACGTTGATGGGATTGCTTGCATTTCGTGAATCCATGGCTTACCTAGCAAAATGTTGTAGGCTAAAGGACCAACATCAACAATTTGAAATAAGATGTCCTTTTCTACTGGACCAATGCGGATAGGCAGAATGACCAATCCCTTAGAACTTCTTTTTGCTTATCATATGCTTTGATTGTGATCTTTTTCCTTGTGTCAATGACTTCTTCAGAATATCCTAGAGCCTTCAACAAACTCATGGTACAAATATTGAGCCCCGCACCCCCATCTATCAATACACGCTTGACACGGGTTTTATGAGTCATGACTTCGATGTGTAAGGCCAAGTTATGTGGGTGACTGATGGATTTTTCATCTTCTTCTGAGAAGGTGAGGTAATGAGGGCTAGCCAAATGGTTGACCATATTCTGGAATTGATCAATATCTAAGTTGTTAGGGACACTGGCTGCTCGCAAAGCATCCTCAAGGATACACTTGTGCTTAGGGGACAATTCTAAAAGTTCAAAAATAGATATCTGCGCTGGTGTACGTTGTAATTGGTCAATAAGGTTATAATTGGAATCAGGACCAACAACAGATTTAGGAAGAACACCCTTGGACATGGGCTGCTTAGACTTGCTAGAGCTAGGACCTCTGATAATAATGGGAGCTTGAGCCTGACCCCTAGTGACAGCATTGAGAGATTGGGGCATCCTTCGTGAGTGAGGACCTCTTAGCACCACAACGGGTCCTTCATCAGACCTTGGAGTTGAATCCACATCATATCCATAAGGATCTTTCCCTCTCATCATGTTGATATTATCATCAGCCACTTCAAGCATATTAATAACATTTTCAGCATTGGTGTAGGTATAGTAGATAGTAGCCTTGCCATGCTTGCTGTTAGAATTCTCCCCTTTCTCATATTTGGGCAAGGGTTCTTTAAAAGCCTTATGATCCGCATTAGTAGTTAAACCATCAACTTGTAATCACCCATTTTCAATGAGGTCTTGGACAAGATGTTTAAGCCTAAAACAATTTTCTATATCATGTCCAATTCCATTGTGGAAGACACAAAAGGCTTTCTCATCCCACCAATGAGGTTTAGGATCGGGTATGCGGTGCTTGGTAGGATCCTGAGGTTGCACCAAATTATGAGCAATTAGTGTCTTGAAAATGTCTGCATAGGAGTCCCCAAGTTTTGTGAATTGTCTCTTTTCCTTCTTAGGTTTCCCTTGATACTTGGGTGTGTTCTCTTGTTGTCTTGAGGACACTTGAAGCTTCATGGCTTGTACCGCATTGGAGAGATTAAGAACTCCTTCATTCTTAGGTTGTGGTGAGTCAACAACTCCGTCATTGACCACCTGTTTATTCTTGTTCCAATAGGAGTTCTTTTTGTCCTTATAACCATTATTGTTGTTGTTTTGGCCATTGTTGTTATTAATTGAATTAGCCAAAATTCCTTGTTCTTTTAGGACATCCTCTATGCGACATGCCACTTCTACCATGGTATCGAAAGAATTAAATGGTATCTTTCTTACCTCATATCTTAATTTCGGCACTAAGTTACTCACAATGATGTCTATTCTTTCCTCCTCAGGAATTGTCTTGGGATATTTTGAGCACAAACGTCTCCATCTTTGTAGGAAAGTGACAAAAGGTTCTCCTTGATTTTGTTTAAGCTTGCACAAATCAAGCATTGTGACCGACCTTGATAGATTATAAGCAAAATGTTAAACAAATCTTTGGATGAGTTCTTTAAATGACTTTACTGGAGGAGTAAGGTTGGTGAACCACTCCATGGCTTGATCTTTGAGACTCCTCGGAAATAATCTTATCAAGTAGGAGTCTTCATGATGAAAAGAAAAGCTCATTATGTAGAACTGTCGAACATGGTCATGAGGGTCACCAACACCATCATATTTGTCATAGGTTGGAAACTCAACTTTCTTAGGGAACTCAACCAACACCACACTCTTGTCAATCGGGTTGGGACATATGGAGTCCAAATTAAATGTGCTCTTAGGAGCCCTCATCCTTTCTATATCCTTCTGCATTTGCATGATCACCTCATTGGTTGAAGGATTCTGTTACTTAATCTTTTGGTGGACGTCAAAATCATATGGAACTTTAGCACCTTTGTTGATAAGGCTTTCTAGGAATTGATCCTTGTTTTGTTCCACATATCGTTCTACATATGCTTGAAAGGATGGTTCTTGTTGCATAGTCATAAAATCCATATGACCAAATTTGGCATAACTTCCTCCATGTTGTGAGCCATGATGTGCTCATTGGGAGGGTTGCTTTGAATGTCTATGAGGTGATTGTCTCCTATGATGATCATATCTTGAAGCCCTTCTTCCTCTAGGACTCGGGGATCGTGAGGGTGTCCTTGATCTTCTTCTAGGACTTGGCGAAGGGGTAGATGGGGGTGAGTTGGTCCCACTATTGGTTCCCCTCCCATTGAATCAGCTTTGGAGTTGTTGTGCATAGAGTCTATCTTCTTCTTCTTGGGTGACTCTCTTCCTTATGTCCAATAATGCATGTTCCTCTTCTTCTAGTTGTCTGAATTTCTCCTTTTTAGCAGCTTGTTCATCCAAATAGGCTTGCTTCTCCCTCTCAATGCTTTTCAATCTCGTATTTGCATATCGAGAGGTATCTTTAAGTGGAGAGGATTTTCTCGAATGCCTTATTGCATTGGCTGTGTTTATGTGGTGATCACTAGATTTGTTGTTCTGGTCCTCATGTTGTGACCCTAAATCTGAGTGAGTTTGCTTATGATGTCTCTCATCTTGTTGGTGAGCATCAAAATACCTCACGTTGTTGGGAGGTGACCCGGGTGGACTAGCATGAGAAGAACCACCGTACTCTCTCCTATGTCGTTGGAAGATATCCTCAAGAGTTTGATTCATGGCTTCTCTTTGTTGTCGAGTGAAAGTGTAACTCATGTCCATGCTTGATGAAAGTGGTACAAAAGAGGTGCTCACTTCACTAGGATTAGCTTTTGGATTAAAACAAACCTCAGATTCACTCTTAGGCGATTGATAAAAAAGGGGTCCTTTTCCCTTATGCTGTCGACGAGTCTTAACTGGTGGTAACTGGCTAAAGGCAACAGGGGGTCGCTTCCCTTGATTGACTTGGTACCTTGTTGTAACTGACATGAAAGAAAGATACTCTTAATGATAATATGACCTCTCAAAGTGTCAGCACCAAACTAGGATAATC
This sequence comes from Chamaecyparis obtusa, assembly GCA_027943335.1. Taxonomy (NCBI): domain Eukaryota; kingdom Viridiplantae; phylum Streptophyta; class Pinopsida; order Cupressales; family Cupressaceae; genus Chamaecyparis; species Chamaecyparis obtusa. The sequence continues at coordinate 324,781 of BSBK01001097.1, forward strand.
AAAGTCCTCTATTGTCCAAAGAGAAATGAAAAGATAGAAAAGGGGCTTTACCAACACTGTCAAAGAGGTGCTTCAAATCAAAGGGTGACTACCCTTGCACTTTTGAACCAGGAGGTTGGACTAGGCCAAAATATAATTGAAATCAAGATTTAAATGAAAGCGATTTGGACAATAAGAACACTAAAATTTTCCAAGAATGTAGCTAACAATCCTAGAGATGAACCTTGGCACCAAGAATGGCCCTCTAATTTGACAATTATTCCCAAAGTGATTTCGTAAATCAGATGATGCTATCCTGGAGGACTAAAACCATAAATTTAGAGTCAAGACAGGTCTCAAACGATAGAGCAAGAAGCCTACTCGAAGACCTAACTTGACTAACAGCAATTGAAACTGATCAAATTGCAAGCATGATAGAAATTAACCAGGTGATATACTCTGAGCTACCGGGGTGATACACCTACAACCAGGCGATACTTCACCTTATACCAGGTGATAGACCTTACAATAGCCGAGTGATAAACACTAGGCAGGTCAGGCGATAGTCTATCCAGGGTAAACTATCACGCGATATTTCCTCTCAAAGTAGGCGATACTTTTTGGACCTGCAAAGTATTGCATGATATTTCACTCTAAAGGACGCGATACTGTTGCAAAATTGCTTAACTCTTGACCAAAACTGTGTAAAATTTACATTTTTGGGTCTGTTGGGTCAAAATTTTCGGTCCGAGGGTTGATATTTTTTATTTCAATCATAATATCAGTAGAATTTTGGCAGGTTTGCAAACAGTGAGGAATCAAACATGTCTCAAACACTTGAAACAAGGGCAAAAGCAACCTTGCCAAGACAAACACTTGTGATATCATAATTGAAAAAGCACTCTATGAATGCTACCGATTGTTTGTATGTAAGAATGTTTACACTGGCATCACACAACCGAAGATAATTCAAGCAAATCTATCCTAAAAAGGTCAAGGCTCAATACTTACCAACTTAGCCCACAACTTGATGCCCCCTTGCCTCACACCAAGTGGTTACCCATAAGAGATATTGGCTTTGTCGTGGAAGTGTCAAATGACACAACCAAAGGGACACATATGGTGAGTATCTTAAGGTGATCTGGGTAAACCACTTGGATCAATCCTTGCACTAAGAAGATAAGCGGCTAAACAAGGTGGCTTCTATCTAATGGTTCTTAATAAGGATTTCTGTTCACAACACCCCTCTTGCTCCTCATAAAGGACTAGGACCTCGCAGCCTCAAGAGTACCTTAAGCATTCTTGTTCAATGTTTTCCCCATGGTCGCAATCCCATGAGCTACTCACATCAAACGAAGATAAGTGTTATGTCTACCAAGGTTTTTGGTGTTCTTGATAGCCTTGAGATTATAGTGAGTTGGAATCACTTGCCACCAAGGAAAATGATGACAAAGTTGTCCCCACTTGAGTCGTTCCTCTTGATTGCTCAAGAGCAGGCCCGCTAAAGGATTCCAAAACTAAACAAAAATAGATAATTTATGAGGTTCAAGGTTTTTGGTTCACCTCAAGGGTGAAGAGCATACTCCCCTATCTCAAAAACTTCTCCCAAACACACCAAGCAAAGAGATTCAATTATTCCCTTGCTTCCAAAACCTTAAGATGGGTCAAGATTTTCTGATTCACCTAAAGGTGAAGAGCATACTTCTCCCAAGGTATTAAAGTTCCTAATACAATTAGTGAATGCCACACTTGAAAGGAAATAAATCACAAGCAAAAAAATTTTATTTTTTATTTTTTTATGCTTTTTGGGCAGCCCTGCAAAAACTATTAGTAGCCCTCTTTGACATACAATTTTTGGCAAATTTCTTAAGCAAAGACACCTACAACCACAACTAGTTAGGCCCACAAGGTTAGCAAAATCCAAAATCTAACAATGGTTAGCACATGAAAAATCAGATAATCTACAAAAAAATGACTGATCAAATGACAAAATCTAAAAATGAAACCATCATGGTTGGATTAGGCACGGAAAGACCTTTCCAATGATATATCACACTTAGATTTTTGATACCATTTGCAAAAATTTCTCAAAAATGGGTGCTCATTTTTCAAAGTGGCACGGATTTGAAAACACTGAAATTTTAAAAAAAAAATTAAACAGTAAAAAATAGCAAGCAAACTGATGAATCTAGAATTCTGGTCTTTGTTTGTTGCAAAATTTCATGCGAGACAATACAAAGGGCACGCGAGAAAGTACAGAAGCCCGCGCGAGGAAGCACAGAAGCTCACGTGAGACAGAATGCAGGCCACACAAGGAAGTACAGAAGCTCACGCGAGATAGAATACAGGCCCATGCAAGGAAGTACAGAAACTTGCGCGAGGAAGTGCAGAAGCTTGCGCGAGACTTTGTGACAGTGATGCATGAAAGTACAGACAACGCACGAAAATCATAAAAAAATTAGAACAACCGAAACATGCAGCAGAAATGCAAGAAAAAAAAGGACAAAACAGAGCTGTCTTGCCCCATGGTGGGTGCCAAAAATGTACACACTAAAAAGGTGCACTTCTATGAACCATTACATGCAAGGTTGCTCAAGAATGAGGCCTCACAAAGCGGCTCATAGCTCTCTATGCATGGAGTTGCAAGGGACTATGATGTGTTTGCTCTCAGCTAGAGCTACAAGCTTATGACCTTGCTAGTCAACCACACAATGAGAGATTCGAATGAGGATAAGGGCAAGAGTGCCAATATCCTCAAGAATCACTATGAAAATGCAATGCAAACTAGTCTATGAAAATGAAAATGCAATGCAACTAAGCTATGAAATGGAAAGAACAAGTGTTACAAATCCCTCCTATTAAGCTATGTGAGTTAAATCTATTGCATCAAAGGAAACTAAACTAGATGCCATGAAAGCTAAAATGCAAGAATGAAAGACTAAAACAATAAGGTTTCCAAAAGCTCCAAAAAGTCTCCAAGAATTCCTGCATCATAAGATTAGTATTCAAAACATGATCTGAAAATGGAGGAGAGAGCTTTCCTTTTATAAGAAATGCAAAGGAACGGACCATTGAGATTAAGAGGCAAAAGTCTTAATCGGCGGTGGAGGTTGAAAGAGGAGCAATCCATGTGCACAAGTATCCTCCAATGAGAGTGAAGTGTTGACTTTTGAGCCTCATGTGAGACAAAAAGTACTTTTTTCCTTTTTGTGAAATAAGAATAATGTTTTATTTGTGCAACTTAGGATAAGAGGAAAAGTGGGGCTTTTTATTTAATCAAAAGGGGAGGAAATATTCCTTTTAATTAAATAAAGACTTAGGATAAATGGTTAGCCCAAGGATAAAAATCCAATATATGATCGAAATTAAGACTTGATCAAAAAATTAATAATGTTGAAAATATTGATTATTGATAAAAATGATTCAGGATTGATAAATCAAATAAATGGGGCCCAAAGTCTAGGCGACCATTTTAGGGTGCATACACTATGCTTGTGGATCAAAACCTCTATATGCAAAGGCAATTTTTGTGGGTGATTCAAGGACATATCATCTTGTTCTGAGAAAGATAAACAATGGAGTGCAACAAGATGCCCTACCATATTTTGGAATTTATCTGCATCCAAATTCAAAGGTACATTGGTCTCTACAAGGGATTTTTCCAAATCTCCTTATGAGTTGGTGAAAGTTAGAGCAATTATAGGATAGAAATTGAGTAGGGGTCCTTTGTAATTGGTCCACCAAATTGTATTGCTTTGAAGATGGAGATGACATTTGATTAGGTAGAAAAATCCTTGGGGCACCTCCTGATACAATGATCTTTGATGCTTTCCCCCTAGTTACAACATTAGATGTTACCTCCCTTGGATTTTCTTTTACCACAATCACATTTATTGTGTTTTCATCACCACCTAAGGCATTAATGGCATTATCATAAGTGTGGGCAAAGTTAAATTTTTCATTGCCCCTTTTGTTGTTGTGATTTGTATTTGATGATTCCCCCTTTTCATGGTTTAGGAAAGGGTTCTTAAAAGCTATATGATCCTCATTATTTTGAGGCCCTTCCACTTTTATGGTTCCATAATCGATTAGATCTTGGACAAAGTGTTTTAATTTCATACATTTATTTGTTTTATGTCCTTTGTTGCGATGATATTTGTAATGATGAGAAACATTCCACCAGGTTGGCTTGACTTGTGGTTCGTATGGCCTTGATTTGGGTAGAATAATAATTTTTTTGGCTACTAAAGTTCTTAATGCATTTTCCAAAGGTTCACCTAGAAATGTGAATTTCCTTTTCTGATATGTGGAAAAGAATGGTTTAGGTTTATTGATATTAGAATCATTGAAGGGATTTTTGTTTTTGTTGTTGTTGTTATTATTGTAAGGAGCTTTGGTTGTTTAATTAACGTTATACGTTGGGCTTGACCCGCTCGATAAATTAAAGGGAGTAGCCTTTAAGTTGTGTGCTTCCACAACTTCATCATTCACAAGATTTTTATTGGTGTTTTTCAACCATAGTCTTGGTTTATCATTGTGATTGTTGGCTCCTTTATTATTATTATAATTAGAGTTATTGGTATTGTCAGAGTTGGTATAGGTTTTATTATCTTTGAATAACTTGATTTCACCTCTTTTAACCAACACTTCTTCAATTTTGATCCCATTTTCAATGATTTTCTCAAATGTAGGGGACATTGAAGTTGGAGCCTATAGTTCATCTCCATATTTAGATTATTCATAAATATTTCCATCTTTTCTTTTTTGGGTATGCTTCATGGATATTGTGTGAGGATTGTTCTCCACCTTTGGAGAAACTCTAGAAATGACTCACCATCTTGTTGTTTAGTATCACATAGATTAAGCATGGTGATTTTGTGCTCTATGTTATGGGAATAATGAGTCACAAATTTTGAAGCTAATTCCTCAAATGTTTTAATCACTTGTGGAAGTTTGGAGAACCATTCCATGGCTTGGCCTCCTAAACTCCTTGGAAAAAGCCTCATTAAATAGGTGGTGTCATGCATGAATTCGATACTTAAGGCACACAATTCTCTAAGATGGTCTTGTGGGTCTGATTTACCTATATATTTATTGTATTTAGGGAAGACCACATTAAGTGGGAAAGGTGCCATAACCAATCTCTTATCAAAAGGAAATGGGCATAAAGCTTTGATGGAAAATGGCTTAGGTTCAACCACTTTCTTCATTGTGTTGATTTGTGCTTGAAACATTTTCAATTGTTTATTCATAGCACCTATAGGATTATCCTCTTCCTCATCTTTCTTAAGTGCAGTCACGTCATAGTCATGAGGAATTTTTACTCCTACTTGGGCTAAGTTTAGGAAATATCTTTCCTTATTTATCTCTATAAGTTTATCCATAACCTCAAGGAACTCGGGGTCTTGGGCCACCCTATTTTCTTTGTCTTTGGTTGTCTCTCTAGGCCCTTGGTTTTCTTGGTTAATGTTTCCTTGATTTTTTGTTCCTTGATTTTCATCATCTCCCCTATGAAGATAGTCTTAAAAATTGGCGTTCCTAGCCATTGGATTGACTCTTTCTTCAAATAAGTTTGGTAGACTATCCTCTTGTTCTAAAGTTTCACGAAAAGGAGTTTGAAAATCAAATTGGGGGACCTCTCTTGATATGCAAGTGTCATCTTCTTGTAAAGATAGTTTAAGTTTGTGAGATCGTTTAGAAACTAACATCAACAAAGGTTTGATTTGAAACTATTTTCCCCAAACTTGGTGATTGTTCCTTTTATGAAGATATTAAAAGTGTAAGATGATTTTGCAAAATGGATGTTTCTTACTTGTTCTATGTATCTTCGAACAAAGCAACCACAAATACACTTGTTCTTTTTAAACCCTCTACACAAAAATTATTTGAATATGTTAGGACGTTATCACGGGTTTTTCATGATAAGCAACATCAAGCAATCTACCTAGTTGTCAAATTGGTTCGTAAGCATGGCTTTAAAAGGTAGGCTTTCTAATTTAATAAGGTATTTAATCAAGATTCCATTCAAAATAGATATTAAGTTTCATCCCCCAAAAATAAGGGGCTTCCCACCACTAGTATATTGGAGTTTTGCGCAATCCCGAAGGACTACTCAAGGAAGTTTGAAGCTTAATATCCTTTTGTCATCCACCCCATTAAGGATGAATACATTTATTTTTATAGTGGGTTGGATTATTGCGGAAAAGGCAATTGTATCCCACTTTGGGTTGTCCCTCTCATCGGCCTCGTTAAGGCAAATCTCAAGAGGTGAGCCCACTAAAGATCTAGCATGTTCATTTGTAAAGAAATAAATGGATTTAAGAAATAGGTTTTAGGAGTTTGATTCACCAAAAGGTGAAGATCATATCCCTATCTATTCTTGCCTCCCAAGCACAATTAACAATGTTCGATTATCCAAACCCACTAACTAATGGGAATTGAGTATTTCTACTCTCCTCCACAAATAAGGGGTTATTGATTAAATACTTGATTTATCCTTCATGCTGGTTTAATTACTAGATTTTGACAAAAAATCACAAGGCCACAATTTAAGTAAAAATTGACCAAGTTTAGGCTTACCTGATTTGAAGCTAGCAAAGGCTAGGGGCATTTTTAATGGATTTTTCCATGATTTTGACTCACCTAGTGGCGATCGTTCCCTCTTCTTTGCCTCCTCTTCGAAAAGTTAGTCAACACAAACAAGCAAAATGAAGAAAACAAGCAGAAATTGAAATCTAAGCCTTATTTTTCAAATTTGACAAAAAAATGATTAAGGCATGTAAATCCAATTTAAGGATATGAATTTCAATTTGTAAACTTGTACAACTTGTAAATATTGTTCGTATACCTCACCTTCTTTCTGTGAATCCTCCAAAATGGGTTTAATGTTCGCTATATTCTCGCTTTTGATCCATTTAGCCAAAGCTTTGTCCTCACTAATGTATTTGGTCTCTAGAATTTTTTTTATCTTTTTATGACCTATCATCATAAAACCATAGGAAATTCATTTCCTGACTATTAGATTTTGCAAATTTGAAATACAGTCATATGCGCTGCAAAATTAATTAAATGCATTGCTAAATTAATTAAACGTGATGCAAAAATAATCAAAAGCACGGAAACAGAAATTAGAAGCACTATTTTAACAAGCAAAGGCACATAAAATAAGTATTGAAAGCACTGCAAAATCCTTCAGATGTGCTTCGTAATCAAGATATACATGCCAAAAGAGAAGTAGACAGGATATTAGAAGTTTTAAAAGCATTGTTTGACCGTGCAAAGACATAAAACTTTATCATGGATGCATTGTTTTAGGTGTTGGATGCACTGTTAAAACATTTGTACATGCTGCAGAAAGTCTCAAAAGTGTTGTTAAACCTGCAAAACAGAGAAAAAATAAGGAAAATTCCTAGAATCTAGCAATTTTCCAAAATTTTAAAAGAATGAGGCCTAAGGCCCCACGGTGGGCACCATTTTGTGTGCTGTGTAAAGCACCTTCATAGGGTTAGTATTGTTAATAAATAAATAAAATAACCAAATTACCACAAAAAGTAAGCTAATTAAGCAAATGAAGACAAAGAGCACTTTATGGACCTCTATTTAGATTTGCTAACGCGAAGCTCTCAACAAGCCTCCATTAGTGACAACTCTAAAATGAGAATGAAGTGATAAGAAAACTAAGAATTCAATTCTAAAAGAAATTAAGCCTTAATTAACACTATATTTTCCTTTTTAGCTCAAAAATGCAAGCGGTTTGATGCTATTCTCAAATTTATGGATCATTATTGATTTATTTATGCTTTGCTTTTATAGATTTTGGAAAGGGTAGGGGGTGGAGTTAAGTTGATCATAGTTGAGTTGAGGTTTAGGTCCACGGTTCCACCTTTGGAGACAATTTAAATTGATTGTCCTCAAAGCTTGGGACAAAGAGACAAAATGGGTGACCAAGATGCTCTCACCTTATGTGTGATTGAGATTCATTTTGAGCTTGATCCATGTGATTCCAATCCTCATTTCCCATTGGTCGATGCATTCTCCTCCCATTTGGTGGTTGAGGGAAAATAGGAGTTTAATAATTGAATTTATTTAATTTATTTAGCCATGAGTACCCCTTAAATGGGTTGATTTGATTTAAATTGAACTATACAATTAATTAGATTAATTACATAATTAATTAATTTATCATGATTTATTGGATTTAAATTTATTTAATGGATTTTGATTATCAATTAAATTTGGATTATAGCTTGATTGCAATTTTTTAGCTTGATTTGATTTATTGCTCTGATTTTTCCTTGGTTTCTCACTTGATTTTGTCTTGTCCATTTTTAGGTAATTACACTAGTCACTGCGTGTATGATATCCTTTGTTATTTTCATGAGCTCATCAAGCCATAGTTTTCCATCATGAAAATGACTCAAAATAATTCTTATCTATTCATTCCTGAATACCTTCGGGAAATGTAGGGCATTTATCAAACGCTTGACTCTCAAATGCTCATGATCATCCTTTAATTTACAATTAACACTTAGCTCTTGACATGTGGAAATGAGCTCAAAATCACCAATCTCACCAATCTTACAGTGAATGTAGGTGTGTATGTCTTCAACTAGCAAAACTCTAGGCGGGATGCTAAAAAAAGCTCTGGTTTTGTCAGTCTGCAAAGCAACTTCGGGGTGAAGTTTGTACTTTGGCTCATTACATGTAGCATAAATGATCAACCAAACTTCCTCCTCATCTACATTCTTAGATTTGTTAACTTTAGATGTGGACGCTACTGTTCTTCATTTAGGGCTTTGAGAAATATTAAGAAACAACTCAGTGATGATAACACTTACTCGTAACAATGATGAAAATTGCTTAGAATCCTTCAAATCTTTGTTCAATCGCTCTGAAAATATTTCACTCAAATTCAATCAGAAAACTCTTAGCTCTTTGTGATCGCAGTGTGAAAAATAAGATAAGTTCATCGTGTATTTATAGCATTTTTCAAACCGCTTAAACCTTTTTGCAAGAAATGCTCGACCTAACATGGCTTAGTGACAACTGTCACTCTCGGTGTATACCATGATATGTTATAAGCTCGATTAACACATGACAATTCCACTTAGTTAATACTGACACTCGATTAACCTTTCTAACAGTTACCGACTAGCAACTTCTCACTCAGTCTAGCATATACCGACTGTAAACACTTAAAGCTCAAAACATGTAAAACCATAATGCATCTTAATTCATGCAGATTTGGTATGTGAACACTTGATATGAGGAATTGTATGATAGATATATCCAATTATGATTATCAGTTCCATACATACTTTTTTAGCTTAGGTGGAGGTGGCGATGTCACCCAATCTAATGGATGAGGTGTCACCAATTGCATTACTCAATTCAACATTGTCTCCTGATGCTTTTATACACATAGTGTTTCTTATCCTCATGATATCTTCAATTGTATTGCCATTCTCATAGATTTGTGTTTTTGGTGCTCAGTCTCTACAATCTTTACTTAAGTGACCGACATTGTGACAATATAAACATGTCATACCAGTGCTTGTCCAGCTACGAGATCTACCCCTCCAGTTCTTCGTCATGTAGTTAGCTATAATATGTCCATATCTTCCACATGCTAAGCAATCAACCAATGTGTTATAATCCAAAGTATAAGCATTACCTTGTCTTTTTAGTTGATAGGTCTTGTTTTGTCCTTTCAGTGTCTAGACTTGCTTCATCTTTGTTCTGCATTCTTGTGATGTATGTCCATGCATATTGCAAGTGCGACACTATTTCTCCATGTAGGATTTTTAAGGAGTCTTATTCAACTTAGATATGTAGTCATGTGCTTGATGTCCATACTTGTTACAACTATAACAATAACCATTAAACTTAGGAGTGGTATTAGGATTACCTTTAGCTTTACTCCTGCAAACATTTGATGTGTGGCCTAGTTTACCACTGTATCATCAAAAAATGGAAGCACTTCCATTTAGGACTGGTTTAGCCCTCTGAGTAAGTGGTTTGGGGCCATGTCAAGTGCCTTGAATGGGTCTTTGAATTGGATCTAGATTTTTCCCCTATCTTTTCATGTTTTCCACTTCTTTCCTACTTGTTTCTGGCATCCTACTCTATGAATTTTGAGGTTCTTGACTTCAGGGTCAAGGTCGACCTCGACCTTGATTCAGGGTCCAAATTTCAAATTCTGAAGGTTTCTGGATGTCTGGTTTCAGAAAGAATTATTTCCCACTTCTAGGTCGGTTGTTTCAAGCTTCAAAATGGTAAAATCTTAAATGATATTTTAGTTAGGTCCACTCCTAGGGGTATAGGCTTAATGGGAATTTATTTATCATATGTCGACCTCTCTAGAAGTTTGTGCTCTAGACTAGTATATAAGGAAGGCTTCTCCTCTCATTTCATCCCCATTGAAAAACATAATCAAGAAAATCAATCATCAAGCAAGAAGAAGAAGGAAGTATTCACGTAATCATCTATCTTCAAGCATTCAAATTTTCAAGCCTTCAAGATCCAATTCATTAAGGAGATTCATTAGTGGCCATTGAAGGATTCAAGCTCTATGTAGCAATCTTGTTGAAGATTTCTCCATCCATATCAATTCAAGTTTCTTCCTATTCCAAGATCCATTCAAGATTGGTGTTGAAGATCTAAATGCAATTTATTTGAGACATCCTACATCCCATTCTAAATTCATTTGGAGCATCCATACTTGTGGATTCAAGGATTCGAATCCTCCACAAGGGTTTTAATATAAGCAAGGTGAATTGTTCCATTTACTTTGTTTATTACTGCAATTTCAATTATATTTCAAGGTTAATTCCAAAATCGGGGTTTGACCAAGGCAAAACCCTCATCCAAACAACAAAATCCTTTTTCTTGCAAGAACAAGTGTGGAACAATGAATTACAGAGCATATTCAGATACCCTTTTCGACAAACTTTCGGGATCTACAAATAGAATTTTCGTCAGAGCAACGCAGGTCAAGGTCAACATAAAGGGGTGAAGGTTGACCTGCATTTGGGTCAAGATTGACCTGGTTCATAAAAGCAAAAGATTTCTAGTTTTTTTCTATCTCTGTGTTTCTGTTCCAGATCCGATTGCAAAATTTCTAGAAACTCGGTACAAACACCAGAAAACAACAATTTCCAGATCTACTATACTTTGAGGTTAGTATTTGTCTTCAATTCATTTCAATTAAGATTTAAATACTCTCTTCCAAAATGGGAATATAAGGTTTTCCTCTTTCTTCAATATTACTAATCGATTAATTCATTTATGCATTAACCATTTTCTTGTGATTAATCAATTTGGATCTTTCCTTTGGGAATTTGGGGTTAAGAAGAATATCTTACCTTCCCTAATCCTTTCTATTTTTAAAGATTGTTTATTTTATTTACATTTTGGCAAACACCACATTTTTATATCTTACAACCACAATGATAGCATGAAAGTTTCTTAGGTCATTGACTCTTGTAGGTATTCATATGTTCAACTTGCTTAGATGATTATCCTTGCTTGGTATAGCTTAATCCAGTAGTACTTCCAAGTCCTCTTTGACTAATCATAAATTCATCAATTTTATTGGAACTATCTTCAACTTTCTTCATCATTTCATTATGTTGTTGCTTCATCTTGACTTCATTTTTTAGTCTTTCATTTTCTTCTCTAAGCTCACCAATGTCTTCAAGTTTCCTTGTTAGCTCACTATTCACTCAGTTGATTTCCTAACTCACAACAACCATCTAATTATATATCTCAAAATGATGCTCGGTAAGTCTCAGTATCTCAAATTCTTTCTCTTGTAGTTTCTCAGTCATTTGTCTTATGTCTTCAACAACCAAATTTCTCTCTTGTTCATCTTGTCTACCATTATTCATCACATCAATCATTCTTACCATTTATGCTTCTTGACCAATCTGTAGGGCTTTAACTTGTTCAGTAAGATGAAGATTTTTCTCAGATAAATAAGAAATTGCTCCTTCAAAGATGTTAGATACACTGCCAAATCTAGATCCAAAGTTCTCAAATATGTCATCTATATCTTCTTCATGATAATCATTCTCATAGTGTCGAATGTCATATCTTTTCTTTGAACCAGTAACTTCTTCAATTCATCCCTTGCTTGCTTGTATTGTTCAATGAAGATTTTCATCTGAATATTTTGATTTTCAATTGTCTTGTCCAACCTATATATCTCCATCCTGAGATCTTTCCTCTTTAGTGATTAAACCTCCAAATAAGAGATCTAGCTCTGATACCAATTATTGGGATAGGAAAGATATAGTACTGGGAGGGGAGGGGTGAATCAGTACCCTCAATTTTTTTTTACTCAATTAACAATTTGCAATAGTAGTGTCTATCTAAGCAACTGATTCTATTGTTTACAACATACATTCAAATAACTTGTAAATGTAAAGTGCATGAAAAATAAACAATAAATCATTCATGAAATGTAACACATGACTCGAGTATTTTGGTTATGCAGAAACCCTTGTTAGAAGGTAAAAAATGTGGTGGGGATGACACCCACAAATTCTTCACTACTGTAGTAAATAAAGTGATGTCGGTTAAGGCTACAATTCTGATCACTTCTAGTGATCTTACCCTATTAGGAGTATCATAAGATCGATTAGATCTACCTTGTAAAAGGATTTTAGCAACACCAAATAAGTGTGCACTCAGTTAGGAGATTTACAACAGACGGTTAAGTCTACTTTGTTAAGAGATTTTCAATCCTTCTATAATGGTTAAATGATAACAAAAAAAATCTACAAATGACAACTTGAACTTATCTGAATCAGATCTATGAAATATCAAATAGATTTCACCTTGATGTGTAGAATATTAATCTATGTTCTGCTTGGTAGCCTTGTATGTTTCTGATAAACAAAATACTGTATATGATAATTGTTCTATCAAGTAAACCCTTATCTGATCTCTGATGTCCTGATTATGGCTATTGCTTCATGATCTCCTTGTCATGTATGTTTCAAAATGACATCAATTACAATTATATAGAAAATTGCTTTTACCTAATTAGGTTTACACCATCTTAGAAAACCTAAGATATACGGTGTACAAAAATAATCTACATCTAACTATTACATAAGAATCATCACAATATTTAATGATTACATCCATAATAAATGTGCCTCGATCTTGGTAATACATTTATAGACCTATGTAAACCATTTGCATAGATATATGTGTTGGCATTAAGAAATGGTAATTGGTAAGCCTGCTATTGGTACAAGTATTGTCATTGATTGGAAAAAGAGGTTAGAGAGGTGTCATCTCTAAAAAGTCTAAAGATCTAAGGAGATCTATATAAAAAGAGGCTAGTTTGGAAACTGGTGACACATACAAGAAAGAAAAGACTGTAATCAAGTGCAACTAGTCACTACACAAAGCATTAGCAACTGGGTATTGTATACAGTCAAGGAAAGGAGGATTCAACCAAGGACTTGGATACAACCAGTGTAGACAAGCATAGAGGAAGTAAAAGTACAAACCGATGTCAACAACACAACTGAGGATTGTGTGATTGGTAAGCAAAAGAAGGGACAATGACAGATCAAAGACTCTTATCTATTCACAACATGAGGATCTCCATTGATCTAGCAAAGACTCTGATATGAACCGATGAAGTCATAGTCAACTATCTATTTCAACCAACTCTTTGACCGGGATTTCTCGCACTAAATCCAAAAGACTTTGAGTTAATACAGTGATTAGTTTGAGGCACATTTGAAGGTTTTAAAGCTGGGATTTGTGGCTTTAAAATGAAGAGTTATCTCTTATGAAGGAAAGGTGATTGACACACATCTATTATTTTCTTTATAAAGCAGATAAAGCAAGGGCATGCATCAGATGTTTCCTTAGTGAACTGATACTCCACTAGGTGATGTAAGGGATATAAAGTTAGGTCATGCATGAGAGGTGCAATTAGGATAAGAACTCTATATATTCTTCTGCCTATTAAGAATATGAGTTGCCTTCATTCTGTCGAAGAAAAGAGTGAACCTGAAAGCTTAAAAGAAGCTAGGGAAAATTAAGAAGAGAAGAAGAGAGAAAGAAGAGTGTGTAGAGAAGAACAATAGTAGAGGAGAACAAACCTGCGGCAACTGGTGATGCTTCTCAATTGAGCACAAACAGAGATCTTATTAGGCTATGCAAAGCCAGTTGTAAAAGGCTAATTTTTCTATTATTTTCTAGCAATTACAATAGTTAAATCCCAGTATTTGGGTGGAATCTAATAGGTCCCTTGATCAAATCCCTTAATCAGGTGACATCTTTCAAGGTGTTCTAAGTCCTCTAACTAGACAGACACTAATTGGCCTTATTGTAACAAATCCCTTAACCGGGTCACATCTAACAGTGCGTTGTAATCCTTTAACCAGGAAGGCTCCTAACAGGGTGTACTCCAAAAGAGTACATAATTTGTGAGGTCTCTTCACACTGTGGTTTTCACCCTAATCAAGTTTCCACGTGATAAATCTAGTGTCTCTGTGTGATTATTTTCTTGTTGTTATTATATGCTTGAGTCTGTTTGGTTTACAGTTATAAGTATACTTCACCAAATTTATAGAGAAAAGTTTTAGAGGTGTTGATTCACCCCTCCCCTCTCAGCATCGGATGGGAGTGTCAATTGGTATCAGAGCTAAGGATTATTTTCTTTATTGCTTAACTGCATTAAAAAAAAGAAGTCAAGATGATGTGAAAGGAAGGACCAAAGTTTTCAAAGGAAAACTTTACTTTGTGGTGCAGTAGAATGAAGCTGTATATGAAGACCACCGGAGATCAATATTGGAATCATGTAACCACTGATTACACTGAACCCTCCAGCATCCTAACACCTGATGAACAAAAGATCAAGTTTGAGCACATGACTGCTATGGATATGATAGCCAACACACTACCTGATCATGTCTATGCTGAGATAGAACATCTAGATTCTGCTTTCAAAATGTGGGCCAAGTTGTAAGTGGTATATGGAGGAGACCCAAATGTTCAAAGAGCCAAGGTTGAAAGCCTTATAGGAAAGTATGATGATATGAGGATGACTAAAGGAGAAGACATTGAGCAATACAACAACCGGATCAAAGAGGTGATCAACTCCATCAAAAGCACTGAAGGAAATCTCAGTGAAGAGGAGGTGGTTAGAAAAATATTGAGAACTCTCAGATCTCACTATGCCATTAAGATCTTTGTTATTCAAGAGCTCATATCGGTGACCAAAGATCAAGTCACCCTAGGCTCCCTAATTGGTAAGTTGGCTGATTTTGAATTAAGTAATTTTGATAATAGCTTACCCATTCAGGAAGCCCTATTTAAGTCCTCTGTCAATATATCTTCCACCAAAAAGGGAAGAGAAACCGATAACTACTCTACTGATAAGATTGGTAATCTTGTTGAGAATCTGCTCTTAAAAGAGATGGAGCAAGATGAGTTCAAATAACTCATCACTAGGAGATTCCCCAGAGGGAAAGGAAAGTACAAAGGAATGCTTCCTCTGAAATGCTTCTCTTACAACAAGATAGGACATATTGTTGCAAGATGTCTAGAGAATGATAATAAAAATAAGAGAGACCAATTCAAGAGAAAAGCAAAGAAGGAATGCTATCTTGCAGAGGAAGGAGTCACAGACAATGAATCTGAAGACTTTGAGGATCCAAAAATTACATTTTTTGCAATAAAAGAGGAGAGCTTAGTGGTAAGTGAAATGACACTTATACCAAGATCTCATCAGCATGATGATTGGATCATTGACAGTGGCTGCACTCACCATATGACCAGCGACAAGAACAAGTTTATCAACTTGGATTTTAATGACACCGGATTAGTAACCTTTGGAAATAATGCTCCTTGTGCCATTAAAGGAAAAGGTTCTATTGCACTTTGCAATAATGTTGTCTATGAAGATGTGTACTAGGTTGAAGGACTAAGTACAATTTAATGAGTGTTGCACAACTGAACAACAAAGGGTTCCTATTGGAATTCAGACAAGGTTCTTGTATAGTCAAGAATCAGTATGGAACCCATGTTACAACTAGTAGATAGAGAAAATTTAATTCGTCCTACCTTGACTCAATGGAAGGAGCTTGTCTCATAGCTTCAGTCAAAGGAGAATTGAGAAAAATCTGTCTTATTTCCAAAGAAGACAATAGTTGGTTATGGCACAAGAGACTCTACCACATAAACTTTGATAGTATTATCAAGGTAAGCAAAAAGAAATCAGTTAGAGGACTCCATGAGATTACAAAACCCATTAGGTGTTTAGAAAGATTGCCAGTTAAGAAAACTGACAGGAACAAGTTTCAACAGTAAATCATTTTCTGCTGAAAATATTCTAGATCTTGTGCACACAGATTTGTGTGGACCAATGAAAACAAAAAGCTATTATGAAGACTAGTACTTCATGCTCTTTGTAGATGACTTCTCAAGATTGACATGGACACTCTTTCTTAGAGAGAAATCAAAGGCCTTCCACATGTTCAAAATCTACAAGGCTAGAGTGGAAAAGGAAACTGGTAAAAGCTTGAAGTGTTTGAGATTAGACAAAGGAGGTGAATACACCTCTCAAGAGTTAACTTAGTATTGTGAGTAACATGGAATAAAGAGATAGGTATCTGCACCAAGGAATCCTCAGCAAAATTGAGTAACAGAAAGAAGAAATAAGACTCTGATTGACTGTGCTAGAACCCTACTAATTTAGAAGGATCTTCCTCATTACTTCTGGAGAGAAGTCATCAACACTATTGTCTACACATTAAACCAAGTTCAAGTAAAAAAGGGAACTGATAAGACTCCTTACAAACTATGGGTCAAACATACTCCTAGTGTAGGCTACTTCAAAATCTTTGGTAGTAAATGTTACATCAAAAAAGATATGTACTCTGGGAAGTTTGATCCCAAGAGTGATGAAGGAACATTTTTGGGTTACTCTACCAAAAGCAAGGCCTACCAGTGTTTGAACAAGAGAACATGTAAAATAATTGAAAGCATCAATGTAAAATTTGATGAATCTTCATAACCAATTAAGAAGGTCGGTCATAATGATCATGACAGTCTTGAAGATTAAATTGAAGGAAATGCCTTTGAGTTTAATGAATCAACAACTTAAGATGAAAGAGAACACCATATGAATAGACTTCTAGTGCAGGAGATTACATCTAAAGCACAGGATGGTGAACAAGAAGATGTTCAGAACCATGATGAAGAAATTACTCAATCGGAAGAGCCTGACTGGGAACAATGACCGATTCTCCTAAGCTATGTCACATATCACTCCACTGACAATATTATTGGTGACAAACATGCTAATGTCTTGACCAAGAAAAAGGACAAAGAGAATATTTGTCTATTTTCCGGTATAGAGCCCAAATCCACTAGGGAAGCTCTAGAAGATGAAAATTGGGTCAAGGCCATAGAGGAAGAAATTGAGAAAATTGAAAAAAATGATATATGAGAGGTTGTGCCAAGACCAAGAGACATGAATGTCATAGGGACCAAGTGGGTCTATAGGAAAAAGATGAATGAAGAAGGGAAAGTAATAAGGAATAAGGCAAGACTAGTTTGCAAAGGGTATGCCCAGGAAGCTGGACTGGACAATGGAGAAACTTTTGCACCAGTAGCCAAATTGGAAGCAGTGAGAATTCTTCTTATCTATGTTGCTCACAATAAATTTAAAGTATATTAGATGGATGTCAAGTTTGCATTCCTGAACGGAATACTGGAAGAGGAAGTCTACATTGAACAACCAAAAGGCTTCACATCTGCACAAAATGATGGTATGGTCTGTAAACTAAAAAATGCTCTTTGTGGGCTTAAGAAAACTCCAAGGGCTTGGTATGAGAGGTTGAATTCATACCCTCTAACCATAGGATTCATAAGAACCAGGGACAACAACAACATGTATCTCAAGATCGGAAAGATGGAAATCTGATTGCTGAGATATTTGTAGATAACATCATCTTTGGTGGAGATGACAGGATGAGAAAAGCCTTTGATGAAGAAATAAAGAAAGAATTTGAGATGTCTATGATAGGTGCCATAAAATTCTTCATTGGACTATAGGTCCATCAACTAAAAGAAGGTATTTTTATCTCTCAGTCCAAGTATATAAAAAAATCCTTTAGACTTTTGGACTTGAAGAATCTAAACCAGTTGGAACTCCAATGATAACTAACCTCAAGTTATCAAAGTAGGATGATGTAAAATAAGTCAATGAAACAATGTATCGGTCCATGATAGGAAAATTACAATATGATGTTCACAGTAGACCAAATATTGCACATGAGGTTGTCATAGTGGCAAGATTCTCTACAAATCCCAAAGAGACACATCTGATAGTAGTAGAGATAATCTTTAGATATCTAAAGTGTATTGAGGAATATGGCTTGTGGTTTCCTCACAAGGGAGGATTTGAAGTAAAAGTTTACAGTGATGCAGATAGGGCTGGCAACATTGATGATAGAAAGATCACAAGTGGTGGTGCATTCTTTCTCGGTGGGAGAATTATTTCTTGGACAAGTAAGAAACATAAGTGTATTTCACAATCTACTACAGAGGCTGAATATGTTGCTCCTGCAATCAATTGCACATAGGTAATCTAGATCAAACAACTTCTAGAAGGAATCAAATAATAGATACCTGAACTGATAGCTATCTATTATGATATCACCAGTGCAATTAACATATCCAAGAACCCTATCATGCACTCCAAGACAAAGTACATTACCATCAAGTATCATTACTTGAGAGAGTTGGTACAAGACAATGAGGTAAGATTGGAGTATGTTCCCACAAAGGAACAAATTACTCATATCTTCACAAAGTCATTACCAAAGAGTAATTTTGAGTATCTCAGAGGTAAACTTGGGGTGGTACCCCTTCATGATCTTCAGTAAACCTGCAAAGGTGATCATCATTTCATTCTACTTCAACAAAGGGCTACACCTCATCTTTTCTAGACTGATGAAAAGGATTACTACTCGTAGGGGGATCAGATTAGATAAAGGTAGTATTTTAGACTAGTCTTTGGCATTACTATCAAAAAAGGGGGAGAGTTTGGCAATAAACCAGTAGATAAACCAACAATAGCAGTAGGAGTGATACAGAGATGCAAGCACATAAAACTAGTGATATGATAATGATATGATTTCCCATCAAGGTTTTTCCATCAATGCCAAAGGGGGAGATTGTTGGCATTAAGAAATGGTAACCGATAAGCTTGCTACCAGTACAAGTATTGTCATTGATTGGCAAAAGAGGTTAGAGAGGTGTCATCTCTCTAAATTCTAAAGATATAAGGAGATCTATATGAAAAGAGGTTGGTTTGGCAACTAGTGACACATACAAGAAAGAAAAGACTGGTCACTACACAAAGCATCAGCAACCAGGTATTGTATATAGTCAAGGAAAGGAGGATTCAACCATCAACCAAGGACCTAGATACAACCGGTGTAGACAAGCATAGAGGAAGTAAAAGTACAAACCAATGTCAACAACACAACCAAGGATTGTACGACCGGTAAGCAAAGGAAGGGACAGTGATAGGTCAAAGACTCTTACCTGTTCACAACATGAGGATCTCCACTGATCTAGCAAAGACTTTGGTATGAACCGAGGAAGTCATAGTCAACTATCTATTTCAACCAACTCTTTGACCGAGAGTTCTTGCACTAAATTCAAAAGACTTTGAGTTAATATGGTGATCAGTTTGAGGTGCGTCTGAAGGTTTTAAAGCCGAGATCTATGGCTTTAAAATGAAGATTTATCTCTTATGAAGGAAAGGTGATTGACACACATCTATTGTTTTCTTCATAAAGCAGATAAAGTAAGGGCATGCATCAGATGTTTCCTTAGTGAACTGATACTCCACTGGGTGATGTATCTGAAAGGGATCTAAAGTTAGGTCATGCATGAGAGGTGCAATTAGGGAAAAAAATCTATGTATTCTTCTGCCTATTGAGAATATGAGTTGCCTTCATTCTGCCGAAGAAAAGAGTGAACCTGAAAGCTTAAAAGAATCTAGGGAAAAATTGTTGGAGATTTAATAGCAAGCCAGAGTGCTGATTGTATGTTTTTCATTGATGATAATATATAGTAAGCAACATGTGTGGAAGCCTGATGAAGAGAGATATGAGTATATGTTTCCTAGATATATTATCAACATGATATCATGGATGCATAGGTTGATTCAGAGTAAAGATAGTAATATTGTAGTCTGTATCAGTGAGTGTTCCTGACATGTCCCAGGAAGAGTTTTGTATGTAATTTATAGTATGGTTGTAATGGAACCTTGTGCATTTGTAGTTATGTTGTAGACATGTGTATGATGCTATGTTCATGGACATAGAGTTAGATATATAGTACATGTTGAGTTATGAAGTCTCCAGTTGACAGTCACAGTTTCCTGAGTTTATCTGGTAGAGTCAATAGTGTTTATATTGTTGCAGTAGTTGCGCCTATCATTTTAGTATGCATGCTTGGATTTGTGTTTAGAGGAGAGTTAAGAATATTTGGTTAAGAGCACATGACATAATTCAACATGAAAAGAAAGTAGCTACCAAAGAAGTTTAGATTCCCTCTTTAGCAGATCTTGCAAAAGATTATATAGCCTTGAAGCAAAAGGAGATGTTCATTTCAAATGATATTTCCAAAGAAGCCCTTGTCAGTGCCCTATCTGACAGTGAATTTTTAGAGATCAAGAAAATGGACAAAGCCTATATGATATGGAAGTATCTAGAAAACATGTTTGAAGGAGATATTCAAGCCAAGAATGCATGTAGAAATACATGGAAGAAAAGATACAATACATTAGAGATCCTACCTGATGAGAATGTTAGATCCTACAATCAAAGCATTAATGAAGCAGTTACAAGAATCAGAAACAATGGTGGAGAAATTTTAGAAGAAGACATAATGGATAAATTGATGACCACCTTGACACCAGAGTATGACAACAAGATATGCATCCTAGATGAAATTATGTAGTCCACAAAAGAATTTAAAAGAGAGACCTTAATCAGAAAGCTTTCAGCCTTTGAGATATCAAGATTGAAGACAGAGCATAAAAGTGAAACAACATTCAAAGCTTCAGTCCATGGTAAGAAATATTTGAACACCTCTGGTAATTTTGATGATGATGATGAAGAAAAAGAACTATATGATTTCATTGCTTTAATTGCTAAGAAGGAAAGGAAAGGAAAAGGGAAATATGAAGGTTAGTTACCATTCAAATGCTTTTCATGTAATAAGATTAGTCACTTTGCTTCTAAGTGTCCTACAAGAGTCAAGAAGTTCAAAACTAACTACAAGCCCAAGTATACAAAAGAATGTTACTATGCTGGTGATGGAGTATCAGATGAAGAGTCAGCAAAGGATGAAATTGGATTCATTTCTCTTGAAGACATGGAGAAATTTTTTAATATGGGCCTTGAAGATGAAAAGGAAGAACAAGAGTTAGCATTGATTTCACAAGCTGACATCATGATAGATTGGATCATTGACAACGGTTGCTCACATGACATGACATGAGACAAGGATAGATTTGTACATCTAGATAGATACAAAGGCAACATGGTTAGATTTGGAGATAACACTCCTAAACCTATCATAGGTAGAGGAGCTATCTCCTTGGATGGAAAGAACAACACTGATGATGTTCTTTACGTTGAAGGATTGTAGCATAATCTACCAAGTGTTGGATAGTTGCTTGAAAAATGATACCAGTTGGAATTCAAAGATGAAAAATGCATTATTAATAATAGAGAAAGAGAGATGATTGCATCAGGTTCAAAGACTAAAGGTAATGTTTTTTAGCTTAATCCTGAAGTAAGTTATTTCATTGCTAAAGTAGATAATAGTTGGTTATGGCACAATAGACTATGTCACATCAATTTTGACAACATAGTGAATATAAGTAATGTAAAGGCAGTAAGAGACCTTCCTAACATTGCAAAACCAATTGATACAATATGCAGGGAATGTGTGATGGGTAAGCATGTGAGGAATTCATTCAGAAGCAAGAACAATTTGGCAGAGAATAAGTTGGATCTAATACATACAGACTTATGTGGACCAACTCAAACAAGATCATACTATAGTGAAAGGTACTTTATTTTGTTTGTTGATGATTATTCTAGAATGATGTGGGTTGCATTCTTAAAGGATAAATCAGAAGCATTTGAGAAGTTCAAATTATTCAAAGCTAAGGTTGAAAATGAGTCTAGATTGAAGATTAAATGTTTGAGATCAGATAGAGGAGGAGAATTCACCTCTGACAGATTTTATGAATACTGCGAAGAACATGGGATAAAGAGATAGTTAAGTGCATCTAGAACCCCTAAGCAGAATGGAATAGTAGAAAGGAGGAACATGATCATTCTTGACACAATGCACACTATCGTGATTGAAGGAAAGGTAGCACACACCTATTGGAGAGATGCAGTCAATACTGCAGTCTATACAATCAATAGAATTCAATTAAGGCCAGGTGCAGACAAGACACATTATGAGCTATGGTTTGGGAATGTACCTATAGTCAAATACTTTAGAATCTTTGGAAGCAAGTGCTACATCAAGAGAGATGAAGCCATTGGAAAGTTTTATGCAAGAAGTCATGAAGGTATTTTTCTTGGTTACTCTACTAAAAGTAAAGCTTATAGATGTTTTAATTTGAGATTGAAGAAGATCATTGAAAGTGCTCATGTTAAGATTGATGATAAGTTTATGATTCAAGAGAGATATCATGATTATGAACCTATGATTGAAGAAGAACCTAGACTTACCAGTAGTGAAGCAGTTGTTGAAGAAATGTTTGACAGCATAGATGTTCTATTCAATGACCCTAAAACAAGTGAAGAAGAAACACACAAGGTAGATGAGATAGTCATACCTAATGTTCCTAAATTCACATCTAGATATCATTCAAAGGAATACATCATTGGAGATCAGAGTAGAAAATTCATGACAAGATCAAAAGCAAGGAGTTCCCTAGCAAATGAAGAGGTATGTTTACTATCATAGATTGAACCCTTAAGTGTTGAAGATGCATGTAATGATTCAGATTGGCATGAAGAAATGAAAGAAGAGCTAGATTAGATAATTAAGAATGATACATGGGAATTGGTCCCTAGGCCAAGTGATAAGAATGTGATTTGAACCAAGTGGATATTTAGAAATAAGATGAATGAAGATGGAACAGTGGTAAGAAACAAAGCAAGACTAGTGTGGAAAGGATATGCGCAAAGAGAAGGAATTGATTATTTAGATACATTTACCCCTGTAAGCAGATTGGAAGCCATAAAGTTGTTTCTAGCCTATGCTACCTTCAAAGACTTTAAGGTATACTAGATCGATGTTAAGTCAACATTCCTAAATGGAGATCTGAAGGAAGAAGTATACATAAAGTAGCCTGTAGGATTGACCTTATCAGACAGACCTGATATGGTATGCAGATTGAAGAAATCCCTTTATGGACTTAAGCAAGCCCCTAGAGCATGGTATGAAAGACTTGATGGATACTTGACAAAGATTGGATTCAAGAAAGGAGTAGCAGATTGTAATTTATTCATAAGAGAAACTTCTGATGGACTATTGTTAGTTTCTATATTTTTTGATGACATTATCTTTGGTGGCAATGACAAACTTAGTGCAGAATTTTCTAAGGAGATGCAGAGCGAATTTGAAATGAGCATGATTGGACCTATCAAGTACTTCTTGGGATTGAATGTGTAGCAGATAGACAAAGGTATATTCATAAATCAGACCAATTATGTGAAAGAGATCTTGAAGAAATTCAAGATGGATGATTGTAAGCTAGTAAGTAATCCTATGATAACATGATGCAAGCATTCAAAGGAAGATGATTTACCATCAGTAGACATAACATTGTATAAGTCTATGATTAGTAAACTTATATATCTTAATCAAACCAGACCAGACATTTCCAATGCAGTTGGTATTATTGGGATATTTGTAGTAGAACCTAAGCAAAGTCATCTCATGGTAGTAAAGAGGATATTCAGGTACTTGAGAGGAACTATAGACTATGGTTTATGGTATCCTAAATCAGAGAGTGTAGAGCTTCATGTATATATAGATGCAGATTGGGCAGGATGCATGGATGATAGAAAAAGTACATCTGGAGGAGCAGTCTTCCTTGGAGATAGACTTGTCACTTGGACAAGTAAGAAGCATAATTGTATCTCTCAGTCAATAGCAGAAGTAGAGTATGTTACAACAACATTGAATTGTTCTACAATTATGTGGATCAAGTAGATGATAAATGACTTTGGTATTCATATTGATTATCCTATTGTTATTCATTGTGATAACACTAGCACTATTAATATATCAAAGAACCCTATGATGCATGCAAAGACAAAACACATTAAGATAAAATATCACTTCCTAAGAGAGAAAGTAACAGAAAAAGAAGTAAAATTGGACTATGTGAGCACAAAAGATCAACCAGCAGATATATTCACAAAGCCTTTTACCTAAGGATACATTTGAGTATCTCAGGGAGAAGTTGGGAGTAATCCCCTTCCCTGAATCTAATTAGAGATTGTAGGAGTGCATCAATCCTTAGTGATCAATGAAAGGTTGACTACTCTACCTCAGGAGTAGTACCGATGCTTAATTGTTTGGCACCCTTTGCCATTGATGTCAAAGGGGGAGTAAGTATATAGTCATGAAAAATAGTAAATAATACAACAGTTGATATTCAGAGCATTCAGTAGTAGATGAAGGATTCATCCTTAAGGAAGTTTTGATGAGGAAATGGAGAATGTTATAAAATAATTACAGCAACGGGGAATGAGTATTTAAAAAGAAGAAATAAAACAGTAAGAGATGGATGATTCATCCTTGCGGGAGTTTTGTCAAGGAAATGGAGAATATTATAAAATGATTGTACATTTGGATTGGTGGTGTTTTCATTCCATATGTTGCCATCAATGACAAAGGGGGAGATTTTTGGAGATGTTCTAGCAATCCAAAGTGCTAACTGTATGTTTGTCATTGATGACAACATGTGGTAAGCAGCATGCATGGAAGCCTGATGAAGAGAGATTTGAGTATATGTTTCCTAGATATGTTATCAACATGATATCATGGATGCAGAGGTTGATTTTGAGTAAAGACAATAATACAATAGTCTGTATCAGTGAGTGTTCTTGACAGGTCCCAAGAAGAGTTCTGTATGTGATTGACAGTATGGTTGTAATGGAGCCTTGCGCGTTTGTAGTTATGTTGTAGAAATGTGTATGATGTTGTGTTCATGGATGCAGAGTTAGATATGCAGTACATGTTGAGTTATGAAGTCTCCAGTTGACAGTCACAATTTCCTGAGTTTATCTGGTAGAGCCGACAACATTTATATTGTTGCAGTAGTTGCACCTATCATTTCGGTATGCATGCTTGGATTTGTGTTAAGAGGAGAGTTAAGAATGTTTGGTTAAGAGCACATGACATAATTAAGTATGAAAAGAAAGTATCAGTTAATTTGGTGGAGCTGACAGTGTGAAGCAACGCGTCTACTCATATTGAGTTAGGTGGTCCTAATTTGTGTTGTGTGCTTAGTAGAGCCAAATGAGATGTTATTGGAGAGTTGTATTGTTTCTCTAATATGATTTCAAGATGGTTCTAACAGGCCAAATTGATTATATCATTTAGAGGAAAGATATTCATAGACAGTCATTTTGTGATTGTGAAGTATGGCAGATAGTTGAGAGAGAAGAGAAGAGAAGAGAGTGTGAAGTGTTGAGCCATCAACAGAAGGTCTATGTGACAAAGTAAAGAGTATATGCTATTCATTGGAACTGATCAAGATAGCAGGTCTACGCGCAATTCACCAAGATCCAAATATAGTGTGTATCTGTTAAACAAAAGGTTGTAGCCTTCACCCCTTTGAGTAGTGTGCTCCCGGACAGTGTGTCCTCACCCTGAATAGGGTTAATATAAAAGACTCCTAACAGGGTTTGACCCTTGACCAAGTCACTGTACTTATTGTATTGTAAAGATCAACTCCTAACATGGTTGTAAGATCTTCTAACAAGGATCATAATACACTAGTGCGGTTCTTAGTGGGTGTTAATTCCCACTGGGGTTTTTACCTATTTGGGTTTCCCCGTAACCAAAATTGTGGTATTGTGTTAAGTGTTCTTATATTGTGTTTATGCTTAATGTTCTTGTGTACTTAATTAGATAAAGAATTGAATCTTGTAGATAACTGATTCACCCCCCTCTAAGTTATCTCTTGAGACTATTCCTAACAACAATAAGAAGAGAAGAAGAGAGAAAGAAGAGTGTGCAGAGAAGCCCAATAATAGAGGAGAACACACCTGCGGCGACCGGTGATGCTTCTCAATTGAGCACAAATAGAGATCTTATTAGGCTATGCAAAGCCAGTTGTAAAAGGTCAATCTTTCTATTATTTTCTAGCAATTACAATAGTTAAATCTCAGTATTTGGGTGGACTCTAACAAGTACCTTGTATCAAATCCCTTAACTGGGTGACATCTTTCACGGTGTTCTATGTCCTCTAACCAGGCAAGCACTAATCATCCTTATTGTAACAAATCCTTTAATCAGGTCGCATTTAACAGTGCGTTGTAATCCTTTAACCAGGAAGGCTTCTAATAGGGCATACTCTAGAAGAGTACAAAATTTGTGAGGTCTCCTCACACCATGGTTTTCACCCTAATCGGGTTTCCATGTGATAAATCTGGTGTCTTTGTGTGATTGTTTGCTTGTTGTTATTATATGCTTGAATCTGTTTGGCTTACAATTATAAGTATACTTCACCAGATTTACAGAGAAAAGTTTTAGAGGTGCTAATTCACCCCTCCCCTCTCGACACCGGTCAGGACTGTCAATGTGTGCCATTGTTGATTACTATGTCATTTCCTGAACAACTCGGTAAACACTGCATTCCCTGTTCGGTGAATTCATTGATACTCGGTGTGTAGAATGCTCAGTGTTCACTAACTTTGTGCTTCATAAAATCTAATGCTCAGTAAACTTTGATGCTCCGTAAACATATTTAGTTAAAACAATGTTATTTTAGCTTTAGGTTTTGCCTTGTAACTGCTCGGTATGAAGGCTTTGTAAGTTCAACTGACTAGCTTGTATAGATCCTTATTCCATCTTTTACCAACTGATCAACTTAGATTACCGACTAATCTTAGTTGATACTAATGACAAAACTTTATGCTCAAATAGAGATACTAGGTTTCAAGATAGACAAGGAGGAGAAATGTTAGATCTTGATTTTTTGTTTGTTTGATTCATGAAATTCTATTATTATGGCTATCAAGAGTACTTCTATTATTTTAAAGACTGAAGATGTGGTGGGTTTTTTTTCTTTTTAAAGAGATGAGGATGAAGGTATCTATCAATGTTAAGGAGACCTTAAGTGTTTGTGAAAGACCTAAGTAAAAAAACAAAGAAAAATGAAAATCAAATAAATCCATGCTAAGGGGAGATCCAAAACTCCTAGAAAATTTATAGTTAATTGTTGGAGTTGTGATAGGCCTTGACACTTCAGTAAGGAATACAAAGAAGAAAATAAGAATAAGAAGAATAAATTTGATTTTAATTTTAATTTTGAGATGGAAGAGGTCGATGCATTCATTGCAACTTTAGCCACTCATACATGTAATGGTTAATTGACATAGGTACATCTTTTCATATTGTCTCCAAGAAAGATTTTTTTTTTAATATAAATAATTTGGAGGTAAGGCATACTTGAATGATGGTTTTTATTTAGATATATTGTTAGTCATTGTAAATTTTTAATTAAGGTTATTAATGGTAGAATGAGAAGGATTACTGGTGTGTTGCATATCCTTGGACTAGCATAAAATTTCCTATTTGTGAATAAACTAGTATATGTTGGTATGTAGGCAATATTTTTTGATGTAGGATTCAAAATGATTAGAGGTGTTATGATGATTTCTAGAGGTGTCATATTTAGCACATTTTATAGGATGTATGTATACACCATTGATTGTAAAGGTGCTTTTATGATAGTCAAATTCTTAGATACTTTGTTGGAAGAGGTGAGGGTTTCACCTTAGGTAAACGGTCATGGATTTCAGGTACCTAAGGGTGCCTTTTCTTCTAAATTAAAAAGTTACCTATAGATAAGACTATGTTATGACATTGGAAACTTGACCACATTGGGTAAAAGGGTCTCCGAACCTTGAAAAATAAAAACCTCATTGAAGGTTTGAATGATTTTAATCTTAATTTTGATTAATGAGCATTGCATCTATGGAAACAAAGTCTTTTTTGATTTACTTGAGTTCTAATAAATACTATGGTGTGTAGGATCTTATTCATTGTAATGTGTTTGGCCATGTACATGTTTCTTTGGTGGATCATCCACATATTATGTTTCATTTATTGATGATTATACAAAAGGTAATGGACATAGTCTCTAAAGATTAAATATGAAGTTTTCAACTAACTTAAATAATTTAAAGCAATGGTTGAATTACAAACTAGGAAAAAAAAATATAGGACTGATAATGATGATGAATTTTTCTCTAATGATTTTGATAAATTCTACAAATTTTGTAGCAATTTTGCATTCTCTAAAATAAAATCTAGTTGTAGAAAGAATGAATATGATGTTGATGGAGAAGGCTAGGAGTATGTTGAGTGATGTTGGTCTATAACAAATTGTTTTGGTTGAAGTTGTTACCACTTATTGTTACTTGATTAACATGTCTTTTCATTAGATCTTGTTGATAAAATGCCTATGGAGGTATGGTGAATTCATAAGTCTCTAGTGAGACATTGTAGAGTTTTTGAATTACAAGGAATATGCACATGCACCAAAATAAACTCAAATAAAATTGGATAATAAGGTTGTGGAATGTATCTTCATTAGATAATTATGGTGTGAAAAGATAAAAGATTTGGTACCCTATTGACAAAAGGTGATGCATGGTAGAAGTGCTATTTGTATGGAAACTAACTCTCCCCGTGTTACATTGCATCTAGAATAAACCCAAAAGGAAAATATAATTCAACTTCCTTCTACGTCTAATAAAGTTGAACCATAGACAAGAAGTTGAGGAGAGCTCATCTAGCTTTGAATCTCCAAAAAAGGAGGAAGAACCTCCAACTCAACTTGTTTTAAGGTCTACAAGGCATAAACAACCACCTAAAATACATTCACGTGATGATTGGAGATGTATTTTTGCTTTGAATACTAACGTGGATGAACCTTGATGTGTAGAATAGACATATCTTATAAAATTGCTATGAATGAATAAATGATAGCTTTTAAAAAAGAATGACACATGAGATATTGTTCCATTGCTTGAATGCCACACATATATCTATTTTTATATCTCTACTTATAGTTTTTATCTTTCTATTTGTCTTTCTTTCTTTTCATCTTTATCCCTCTTCCTCTATATCTCTTTATCTCTTCCTCTTCTCCTCCCTCTTCTTAGACCTCTATATCTATATCTCAATTCCTCTCTATCTTTATCTCTTTATATTTCTTCTTCCATCTCTATCTCTATCTCTATCTCTGTCTCTGTCCCTGTCTCTGTCTCTGTCTCTGTCTCTGTCTCTGTCTCTACCTCTACCTCTACCTCTACCTCTACCTCTATCTCCATTTCCATCTCCCTCTCTCTCTCTCTCTCTCTCTCTCTCTCTCTCTCTCTCTCTCTCTCTCTCTCTCGCAAACATAACATGAGCATGTTGGTAATTTAGTCTAATGTTTTCTTTCAATTGTGTTTGGATCCTTGGAAGTGGATACATAATTGATTTCATGATTTTAATTCTCTCTTAAGACCTTTGCTGCCTAAACAACATTATTTTCTAATTAACCTATTAATTGACCTCATTTATTGTATAAATGTATGCAAAACATAAATGGAATCCTTTCCTAATTGATACGCTACACCTCTTTGGCCTACCCATTGCACACAAAAGTACCATTTCTAGTATATAAGACTCATTATGTACAAGTATAGGTTAATTAGATCATAGCATATACAAATAGTAAAATCAATCTTTGTGTCTCATAACATTTTCATGATGTACATGGTTTAAAATTAGAAAAATTATTCTTGCGCTAGAATATAATCAACAAAGAAAGAACAATATAAGTAAATAAAAATAAGTATAATAATATTCTTCAATGTCTTGTACATAGATTCTTCTAAATATTAAACTAGATGAAAAATTTATCATATAAAAAATGATATTTAATATCCCTATAAAATTATTCTTAAATATATATTAATTTATACATAAACAACCTTAACAAATTATTAGAGTAAAGTATTAATTATGTTAATTAACTTTACTCCCTTCTTAATGTTAGAGTAGTCTTATGTTAGCTAATAATTAAATCATTTAATTATTAGTTTATCATACTCTAGGCTTAAGTTTCACTTAGGCGCTTTATAATTCTTTAGGGTTTTAGCCTTTAGGGTTTCGTGTTTCCTTTTATAAGGATTCACTTCTTTCATTTCAATAAGGAGATTGTATTATTTTCATCATTGTTAATAGAAGATTATTTTCTTGCAACATGGTTTTGCAGTCTCTGGCCTTTTGGCCGCCATAGCTTTCTGTCTTTTTGCTTCTTCTTTGTGACAGTCTTGCATGCAGGTGTTCTTGGGATGATTTGCGTTTGTCAAATCTAACATGGTATCAGAGCTCTCCTGTTGTTCGCTGTTCGAGTTTCGTTGAAGCACAGAGGGTTTCAGAAGTTTTTTTGTGGATCTGGGGGGGAGCCGAAATTTGGCTCACCTTGGGCAAAAACGGACACCACCATTGTGTCCGGAAGGCCCAAGAACCCCTAAATCCATATAAAACTTGTCCATTTTGGACACAGTGGCATCTGAGGCAAAATTTTTTTGCATACCAGGGCCGTACGGCCCTGGCACGCACTCCGAGGCGGGTACACGGCGATTTTTTTTAAAAAAAAAAATATATTTCGGGTTTTTGGGGCCGCCGCCCAGCGGCCACCCCCGCGCCGCCCCGCAGCCACCGCAGCCGCGGCCTCCTCCCGGCTCCGCCGCCCTCCGCGGCCCCCGCCGCCCGCTGCCTCCGCTCCGACGGCCTCCTCCCGGCGCCGCCGCCTCCCGGCTCCTCTGCGGCCTCCCCTCGGCTCCGCCAGCGCCCCCGCGCCCCCGCGCCCCCGCTCCGCTGGCCCCAGCCGCCGGTGACGGCCCATTTCAGCCCCCGCGGGCTCCTTTCATAGCAGTGCGGTCATATGACCGACCAGGGGCTGCGGCCCAGCCCCCGGAGCGCGCCATGCGCCCGGGGGCCTATTTTTTTTAGCCCCTGGGGCTCCTTTTTGGCCTTTTTGGGGGTACCTGGGCCTTTTTCGCTCTACAGGGAGCATACGGGGGTCTTTTTCTGACTTCTTTATATCGTCGAAAAGCTCTTTCTGAGCTCTTTCCGATGAAGGAGGTTAGGGTTTTGGGTTCTACCTTTTCAATAGCTTTTTTTGCTGTTGAAGTCTGATGTCTATTTTTGCCTTCCGGGAGTCATATCTGCCTCATCCGGACTCCTTTTTCGGCAAACAAGATATCGTCGGAAAGCTGATTCTATGTACTATTCAGTGGCAGAGGTATTTCTTCCAGATTCTGCTCCAGATTTTCACTCCTCCGAGTTATGCAGTTTATGCCCTCTGGTGGTGTGCTTGGTTCTACAGGTCCGGGGATCTCTTCTTCTGATTTCTTAGTGCACTCTTCTTTCTGACTTCTGAGCTTGCATGCTCTTTCTGATGTATCTTTGTTCTGTAAACGCACTGAGATAAAGTGCCCTCTTCTGCATTTCTGGGATCTTTTTCACCTGGTTCAGTTTTAGTATTCGCACTCAGTTATAAAGTGCCATGGGGGGATTCTGATGCATTTGCCACTATAGGCGCATCCACTCTTGTCAAGTGAGCGTACCTTCCACGACATTAGCCCATGTAGACTGTGTCTATGACACCGCCCTTTATCCTGTGTGTGTGCTTCTGTTGCACTGTTGGTGTTCCTGGTTCTTCTTCTGCAGCTGTTTCTGGTACTGCATTTCAGTGTTCCTGTCACCTCTCCCAGTTCAGCATTATGGGGGGGTTCACCTGTTGGTTCTATTGCTTCCTGGTTCGATTGATCAGCTCTTCAGACACTTGTCTTCTCTACCTGGTCATGCACTTCAGTGGGGGTTCCAGCAGTATCTTCTGACAGAGTTTTCAGACATGCTTCAGAGGAGTTTCTTGCTCTCTTCTTGTTCCTTTCTCTGGGACATCTTTTGCTTTATGTTTGGGTACCTGATCAGGCCTAGTTGCCGGGACCCATCTTTCCTGCTTTCTGTAGTAGTTTAGCTTTTTTTGCTTCTCCCTAAGTTACACTTAAGGGGGGGTGTTAGAGTAGTCTTATGTTAGCTAATAATTAAATCATTTAATTATTAGTTTATCATACTCTAGGCTTAAGTTTCACTTAGGCGCTTTATAATTCTTTAGGGTTTTAGCCTTTAGGGTTTCGTGTTTCCTTTTATAAGGATTCACTTCTTTCATTTCAATAAGGAGATTGTATTATTTTCATCATTGTTAATAGAAGATTATTTTCTTGCAACATGGTTTTGCAGTCTCTGGCCTTTTGGCCGCCATAGCTTTCTGTCTTTTTGCTTCTTCTTTGTGACAGTCTTGCATGCAGGTGTTCTTGGGATGATTTGCGTTTGTCAAATCTAACACTTAAGATGTCACCTCTTTTGCTTTAGTTGTTTATATTTAAACACTCATGCACTAGTTGTTTTAAATATAAACTTGCATGCATTAGTCATATAATAATTAAACTAATTATTACATGCACTTCTGCTTTTTAGGGTTTGCCTTTCAAGGCTTTCAATCTCCTTTATAAGGTTGATCCATTGTATATTTTATTCATTCATTATTTGAGGATATTTTCTTCTTCATATTTTTGAGTCAAACCCTTGCCCTCTTCTTGTCTCTACTTCCTTGTAACAGGTTTTTGTATGCAGGTGATCTTCAGGTTTTTTGGATTTGTATTGCTTAAATCCTACACAAATAACACTTTATAGAGGATCCATGGAGCTGGTTGTTGGATTGCGGAGAGGGGGGCGGGTGAATCAGTAATCTTAATCACAAATACTTTAATAATTTTTTCTCTGATTAACTCGGTAACAACACAGTTCACTATTTATCGACAATAGTAAATAAACTATAGCAATCAAGAAATCATTCACACAAATCATTCACAATGTATAACATCAATATTTAACGTGCAAACCCATCTTTGGGAAAAACCACTGTGAGAATTATCACCTACTAAGAAAATACTCTTCTGAAGTATACCCGGTTAAGAGCCAAAATGGTTAAAGATTACAAAACACACTGTTAGGTGTGACCTAGTCAAGAGATTTACCTTAGATCTATTAGGATCTTCACCCTATTAGGAGTGGCCTTGTTAGAGGGCTTTAAACACTCTTTAGAATTTCACCTTTCTCAAGGATTTACAATAAGACTGTTAAGTCCGCTCTGTTAAGAGATTTATCTATTACAAATGCTAGTAAGCAACAATAATAAAAATTTACTTGTAGATGTACAACTATCTCTGTTCAATTAGATCCTTGTGTGCTCTTCAATTCTTCATCATCCATTGGCATCAACACTTCATCAAATCATTATTTTCCCACTTGGAATCTCTACGTTCCTTCTTCTCTGCAATAGTTGGTAACCCTTCAACTATTCAGTTTGCCTTCAACTATTCAGTTTGCCAACCATTTGTCCATATAAGATCATCCTTTATATTGACAATTTTTGCCTCTTAATCTCATATATTATGTTTTCCTTTAATCAATCTTGATCGTTCATTTAATTATTCCTCAAATCCGAATCTCGGTAACACATTTCCTTTTCACCTAGGAACTTGAACTTTTCTTGTAACATGTTCCATCTCTTTTTGCCACTTAGATCTTGTCGTAGATCTTCATATTGAATTTTTATAACTGTAGATCTCTTGTAACTAACTCTCCTCATCATTATGATCATCCAACTCATCATAGCTAATCATTAAATATTGATTTCATCTATATTTAATATCATTTTCTTTCTTGGTGTCCTCCATTAGAATTTCAGTTCCATTGCTCAGTGCCTAAAGCTTTCTACTTTACCGAGTGACCATGTTTTTACCTTTACCTTACCAAGTGACTTTTCCATCTCAATAGCCAAAACAAGTTTACTTACCAAGTTGTCAAATCTTCAACATCATGCTTTAGCAACTTAACATACTCATATGTTAGGTAGAAAACAATCATATCAATATACTCTAATCATTGTCCGATCTGTATCAATTGCCCATTTAAGTTCTAAAACTTCTCAACTTCTCATTTCCTCTTCTCCTCAACTCATTCATCTTATATCATTATTATATGGTGACATAATATAAATCATAAATCAATTGTTTGACATCAATGACAAGACTATAATTGATCTAATGTTTCTATTATCATGTATTCCTTTGATCTTGGTTGATCTTCATCATCAACTCCATCAGATAATTATTCTTCAACATTGTTATCAGTTATGGTAACAATCTCCCTCTTTGACATTGATGGCAACACTAACAAATTCAGTGTTCAATTGATGATGACATCCTTCACTGTCATTCATATTTTATACTCCCTTTTAGTAACTTCATCTTTTCTGATCTTTCATCTGTAATCTTTCTCTCTCACTTTCCATTCTGATATTGTTAGTAACATTACCTAATTCATCTCTATTCATCTTTCTTCTATACTCATCTCTCTTAATGTATTCTTTTGCTTTGTCTGTATTCTCTTAGCTATGTCAATTGACTTATTCTCCCTTATTCTAATTTTCACTTTATTCTCCCTCTTTGACAACAATGCCAAAGAAACATAAACTTCTCAGATATACCTCTAGTATATAGATTTTCATTGCAATCATAAACATCCTTTTTCACAACTTCAGGCTTCACCTAAAGAGTGAAATACTAGCATCAACTCACAAGATATATATATTCTATTGAGTCCTTGAATTGATGCAACGTGCATCTTTCCTTAATGTACATTGGATAGGGGAAGAACACCTAAATTACCTCAGAGATAATCAAACACATCTTTCGGTAATGGTTTTGTAAATATATCAGCTATCTGCTTTTTAGAATTCACATACTCTAATGTCACATGGTTATCTTGTACTTTCTCTCTCAAGTAGTGATACTTAATAGATACATGTTTTGTATTTGGATGCATCATGAAGTTCTTTGATATGTTAATAACACTGGTATTATCACAATAGATTGTAATAGGATCAATAATTTCTTCATGCATACCTTCCAGTAGTTGTTTGATCCATACAATATTAGAACAATTCATAGCTGCTACCACATATTCAGCTTCAATAGTAGATTGTGAAATACAACTCTATTTCTTACTTAACCATGTCAGTAGTCTTTCTCCCAGAAAGAAAGCTCTGCCATTAGTGCTTTTCCTATCATTAATATTTCTTGCCCAGTCAGCATCAGTATAACCTTTAAGATCAAAATTTTCTTTTTTTGTGTATAACATACTGAAATCTTCAATCCCTTTCAACTATATGAATATCCTTTTAACTATAGACAAATGTGTCTCCTTGAGGTTTGCTGAAAACCTTGCAACAATACCAACTGAATGTGCAATGTCAGGTCTACTATGTACAACATATTGTAACTTACCAATCATGGATTGATAAAAATTTTCATTCACTTCCTTAGTATCATCTTCTTTTGACAATTTACAACCAGTAGACATCAGTGTTCCAACCGGTTTAGAGTCTTCCATATTGAATTTTTTCAGGATCTTTTTGATATAATTAGATTTACTGATGTAGATCCCATCTTTAACTTGTTGAATTTGAAGTCCAATGAAGAATTTAATCTCTCCAATCACAAACATCTCAAATTACTTTATTTCATCATATTTATCACATTTCAAGTATAAATTGTTGTCATCACTAGTCCTTTCAAATCCAATCTTAACTAAATAAGAGTGCAGTCTTTCATACCATGCTCGGGGAGTCTGCTTCAATCCATACAAAGCTTTATGCAGTTTGTCGGCCATGTTCTTGTCAACAAATCCATCAGGTTGTCCTATGTAGGCTTCTTCTTCAAGTATTCCATTTAGAAATAAAGATTTAGCATCCATCTGATAAAATTTAAATCCTTTGTAAGCTGCATATGCAAGTAATATTCTAACACCTTCTAATCTAGCAATAGGGGCAAAAGTTTCACCATAGTCAATACCTTCTTCTTGTGCATACCCTTTACAAACTAATCTTACTTTGTTCCTTATCACATCTCATTTTTCATTGAGTTTATTTTTGAAAATGCATTTTGTTCTAATCACATTTTTATCTTTAGGTCTCGATACCAGTGACCATGTATTATTCTTTTCAATTTGATCTATTTCTTATTTCATAGCATTCATCCAATCTTCATTCTCTAGTGCATCTTTTACTAATCTAGGCCCAAATTCACAAATCAAACAAGTGTTATCTCTTAACTTACTTCTTGTCATAACTCCTAGTGCATTCTTGTCTCCAATTATTCTGCTCGATGAGTGGTGTTTTCTCATATACTTTACCAATATAGGTTCGATAGCTTGTTCATCATTATTTTCATCTCTCGGTAGAGGGTTATCTTGTTCCTCGATTACTGCTTGCTGCTGCTCGGTTGTATCAACCGAATTACCATCTTGTACATAAATAAATCTGTTATAATCTTAAGGTTCCCTTTTACTACCCTCATCATTCTTTTCTACAAACTCATCAACTCTTACATTTGCACTTTCAATTATTTTGTTAGAATCCTTGATTAAACATTATATGCCTTACTCTTTGAAGAATAACCAATAAATATTCCTTCATTACCTTTAGAATCAAACTTTCCATTTCTATAATCTTTCAATATATAACACCTACTTCCATTTTTTTTGAAATAACTTACATTCAGTGTGCGCCCAAACCATAATTCATAGAGTGTCTTATTTGTGCCTTTCTTCAACTGTATTCAATTGAGAGTGTAAATTGCAGTACTTATAGCTTCTCTCCAAAAATTTTGTGCAATCTTTGTATCAATCAACAAAGTTTTAGCACAGTCAACAATAGATCTGTTTCTTCTCTCAACTATTCCATTATGTTGTGGATTCCTCAGTGTAGACACTTATCTTTTAATTCCATGCTCATTATAGAAGATAGTAAATTCATCAGAGATAAATTCACCTCCTCTATCAGATCTCAAACACTTCAGATGTTTACCTGTTTCCTTCTCAACTCTAGCCTTATACCACTCAAATATTTCAAATGCATCATGTTTTTCTTTCAGAAATATAACTGACATCATTCTTGAATAATCATGAATAAACAAAATAAAGTACCGAGCTCCATAATAGCTTTGAACTTTCATAGGACCAAAAAGGTCAGTGTGAATGAATTCCAAAATACTATTTGTAGAAAAAGATTTGCTTATAAAACTTGACTTGGTCATCTTACCAACTTGACATTATTTACACATAGCTCTATCAGGTTTTCTTAATCTTGGTAGTCCTCTGACTCTACTCTTCTTACTCACTTTGATCAAGTTATCAAAATTCACATGACATAGTCTCTTATGCCATAACCATACATCTTCCATTTTGGCAAACAAACAAATCTTTACATCGGTATCAAGATAAAATAAATTACCTCGTGATTGTCCTCCTGTTCCAATTAGATCTCCATCAACACCATAGATCCTAACTTTTCTATCTTGAAATTCCAGTCGGTGGCCAATATTGTTCAGTTGTGCAACACTCAATAGATTGTAATTTAGTTGTGCAACACTCAAACGATTGTAATTCAGTTCTCTAACCCAATATGCATCATTATATTTCATCTTCTCATTTAACATAATGGATCCCTTATCTTTTATAGGACATGGAGCATCATTGCCAAATCTAACAAATTCTCCATCACATTCTTCTAGATTCTCAAATTTGTCAATATCACCAGTCATATGATGTAACAACCACTATCAATAATCCAAGGTTCTAGTTTACTTACATGAGATACATGTTCTATTACAAGTAGTGGTTTTCGTTGCACCAAAAGATCAACCTGTTAATGCCCGATACAACCACTAGACTTATAGAAGATACTTGAGGTAGTTAAGCCATGTTGCGAACCCTACGAGAGATGTTGGCCCACTACCAACAATCCCCCTCTCAGTGTCACTCGCCGTGGCCTGCATGGATTCGAACCTATGACCAAGCTCTGATACCACTTGTTACAAGTCTAATGGTTGTCGTTGCACCAAAAGATCAACTTGTTAATGCCTGATACAACCACTAGACTTATAGAAGATACATGAGACGGTTAAGCCATGTCGCAAAACTTATGAGGGATGTCGACCCACTGGCAACACGTTCTTTTTAATATTCAAACTTTTCCTCATTAGATTCTTCCTTTACAACAACAAAAACAACTTCATATCCTTCCTCGGTATCATCAGATTCTTTATCAGTTACACCTTCCTTAGCTAGGTAGCAAGACTTCTTTCCTTTCTCCTTAAAATATCTGAACCTTCGGTGTTGGTTGTCTATTTTATCATTCTTATCATTTCTGTCATTGTCAGGACATTTAGATGCAATATGTCCAATCTTATTACAATTGAAACATTTCAATGGTAACTTGCCTTTATACTTTCCTTTGCCTCTAGGTAGTCGATTAGCCAACAATGCTTCAAATTCATCTTGTTGTTTTTCTTTGGTCAGGATACTATCATACTCATTTCCATATGAATTTCTATGACTTTCTCTTTCTCTTCCTGATGTTCCAATGCTCATAGATGACTTGAAGGTTGTCTCAATAGTTGGTAGACTATTATTATAATTACTTAACTCAAATGCAGTCAACTTACCAATTAGGGCTTCAAGAGTAACATTATTATTTGGTATAGATCTCAATTCTTGAATTGTAGATACTCTAATAACATACTTAGAAGATAGAGTTCTCAAGATTTTACTTACCACTTCTTCATTAGTCAATGATCCACCATCACCTCTGATGGCACTAACAACTTCCTCAATTCTGCTGCTATATTGTGTGATGTTCTCTTCATCTTTCATCCTCATTTCATCATATTTTCCTCTCAAGCTGTCAACCTTAGTTTTTTGCACATGCTGATCTCCTCCATATATAAGCGCAAGTCTGTCCCACATCTCTTTTGAATTAACACAATCCTTGATATCATTAAATTTAGCATCAGATAGGGAAGAAGCAATCTCTATCATAACCGAGTTGTGTTCTTGCCTTTCTCTCATCCGGTCAACTATCAAAGGTCCAATAGATGGTGGAGTGTATTCATTATCAATCAAGTGCAGTGCATAATCTCCAATCCAATTCTACTTTTCCATGTAGAGAAATTCTCCTTGTTCAACTTAGGTGCTTCTCTCCTATACATCTTCGAATATTTTGCTCAAGTCTTTAAACTTATCTCTTTAGAGTACTTAGCTCTAATACAAATTGTTAAATTACAAAGAGGGGGTGGGGGAAGGGGGGTGGGGGTGAATTAGTAATCCTGATCACAAATACCTTAAAAAATGTTTCTCTAATTAACTCGATAACAACACAATTCACTATTTACCAACAATAGTAAATAAACTATAGCAATCAATAAATCATTCACAGAAATCATTCACAATGTTTAACACCAATATTTAACGTGGAAAACCATTATGGGAATTGTCACCCACTACGAAAATACTCTTCTGAAGTACGCCTGATTAAGAGCCAATCCGGTTAAAGATTACAAAACACACTGTTAGGTGTGACCCGGTTAAGGGATTTACTTCAGATCTGTTAGGATCTTTACCCTATTAGGAGTGACCATGTTAGAGGGATTTAAACACTATTTAGAATGTCACCTTTTTCAAGGATTTATAATAAGACTCTTAAGTCCACTCTGTTAAGAGATTTCTCTATTACAAATGCTAGTAAGCAACAATAATAAAAATTAACTTGTAGATGAGCAACTATCTTTTCTCAATCAGATCCTTGTGCACTCTACAATCTTCTCTTTAATTCTTCATCATCCAATGGCATCAACACTTCATCAAATCACTATTTTTCCACTCAGAATCTCTTTGTTCTTTCTTCTCTGCAATAGTTAGTAACCCTTCAACTATTTAGTTTGCTAGCCATTTGTCCATATAAGATCATCCTTTATATAGATAATTTTTGCCTCTTAATCTCATCTATTAAATTTTTCTTTAATCAATCTTGACCGTTCATTTCATTATTCCCCAAATCTGAATCTCGATAACATGTTTCCTTTTCACCTAGAAACTCCAACTTTTCTTGTAACTTGTTCCATCTCTTTTTGCCACTTAGATCTTGTCGTAGATCTTCATATTGAATTTTCATAACCGTAGATCTCTTGTAACTAACTCTCCTCATCATTATGATCATCCAACTCATCATAGCTAATTATTAAATGTCGATTTCATCCATATTTAATATCATTTTCTTGCTTGGTGTCCTCCATTAGAATTTTGGTTACATCACTCAGTGCCTAAACCTTTCCGCTTTACCGAGTGACCATCTTTTTACCTTTACCTTACCGAGTGACTTTTCCATCTCGGTAGCCAAAAAAAATTTACTTACTGAGTTGTCAAATCTTCAACATCATGCTTTATCGACTTAACATACTCATATGCTAGGTAGAAAACAATAATATCAACATACTCTAATAATTGTCCGATATGTATCAATTTCCCATTTAAGTTCTACAACTTCTCAACTTCTCATTTCCTCTTCTCATTAACTCATTCATCTTATATCATTATCGAATAATATGACATCATAATATAAATCATAAATCAATTGTTTGACATCAATGACAAGACTATAACTGATCTAATCTTTCTACTATCATGTATTCCTCTGATCTTGGTCGGCTTTCATCATCAGCTCCATCAGATAATCATTCTTCAACATTGTTATCAATTATGGTAACAATGGTAAAGTAAAACCATGCAACTCAAAACCATGAGTCTCCCATATTTAATAATGTGTACTAAATTTTTATTTTCTTAATATCTTCCCAATATTAAATTAAATACATTTCCCCAATATGAAACCCACATTAAATACTATTCTCGATGTTACACACAACACATAAAGTGACCCTAGGAATATTAACTCTTAGTGATGCATGTCCATCTAAGTCCCCCTAGGTGCGCTACACAAAAAATAATAAAATAAACATTATAAACATAATGCAAGATGTATAACACCTTATCCTTCCAATCATCACACATAATAATAAAATAAATATTATAAACATTATTTCACACCAATTATATAAAAATTCATATAGTACACGCATAATTAAATTAGGTCATAAAAAATCAATTTTTGTGTTTCATTACATTTTCATGATGTACAAGTTTAAAAAATTTAAAATAGCTCTTCAATAAAAATAAAATCAATAAAAAATGATGTAAATAAATAAAAATAAATGTTCTCTTAATAAAAATAATTCTTATATTTTTTTATATAAATTTTTGTAAAAAATAAACAAACTGATTGTGAGAACTTTTTGAATAAAAACTATGTTTGATTTTAGATAAAAACTGTGGAAAAAATTGAACCTCTATAAATAGAATAATTTTAAAAAAATTTAGATGCAATAAGAAAAGGACTTTCAATATTTCTATAAATTTTTTACTAAATTATATATATATATATATATATATATATATATATATATATATATATATATATATATATATATATATATATATATATATATATATATATATATATATATATATATATATATATATATATATATATATATATATATAGGGAGAAATGAAATCAGTCAATGATCCACCATCACCTCTGATGGCACTAACAACTTCCTCAATTCTGTTGCTATATTGTGTGATGTTCTCTTCATCTTTCATCCTTATTTCATCATATTTTCCTCTCAAGCTGTCAACCTTAGTTTTTTGCACATGCTGATCTCCTCCATAGATAAGCGCAAGTCTGTCCCACATCTCTTTTGAATTAACACAATCCTTGATATCATTAAATTTAGCATCGGATAGGAAAGAAGCAATCTCTATCATAACTAAGTTGTGTTCTCGCCTTTCTCTCATTCGGTCAACTATTAAAGGTCCAATAGGTGGTGGAGTGTATTCATGATCAATCAAGTGCAGTGCAGAATCTCCAATCCCAAACAGATACAATCTCATTCTACTTTTCCATGTAGAGAAATTCTCCTTGTTCAACTTAGGTACTTCTCTCCTATACATCTTTGAATCTTTTACTCAAGTCTTTAAACTCATCTCTTTAGAGTACTTAGCTCTGATACAAATTTTTAAATTAAAAAGAGGGGGGGGGGGGGGGGGAGTGGGGGGGTGAATCAGTAATCCTGATCACAAATACCTTAAAAAATGTTTCTCTGATTAACTCGGTAACTACTCGGTAACAACACAGTTCACTATTTATCGACAACAGTAAATAAACTATAGAAATCAATAAATCATTCACAATGTTTAACACCAATATTTAACATGAAAACCCATATTTGGAAAAAACCATTGTGGGAATTATCACCCACTACGCAAATACTCTTTTGAAGTACGCTCGATTAAGAGCCAATCCAGTTAAAGATTACAAAACACATTGTTAGGTGTGACCCAGTTAAGGGATTTACTTCAGATCTGTTAGGATATTCACCCTGTTAGGAGTGACCTTGTTAGAGGGCTTTAAACACTCTTTAGAATGTCACCTTTCTCAAGGATTTATAATAAGACTCTTAAGTCCACTCTATTAAGAGATTTCTCTATTACAAATGCTAGTAAGAAACAGTAATAAAAATTGACCTGTAGATGAGCAACTATCTTTTCTCAATCATATCCTTGTGCGCTCTACAATCTTCTCTTTAATTCTTCATGATCCACTGGCATCAACACTTCATCAAATCACTATTTTTCCGCTCAGAATCTCTTTGTTCCTTCTTCTCTACAATAGTTAGTAACCCTTCAACTATTCAGTTTGCTAGCCATTTGTCCATATAAGATCATCCTTTATATAGATAATTTTTGCCTCTTAATCTCATCTATTACATTTTCCTTTAATCAATCTTGATCATTCATTTCATTATTCCTCAAATATGAATCTCGGTAACACATTTCCTATTCACCTAGAAACTCCAACTTTTTTTGTAATTTGTTCCATCTTTTTTTGCCGCTTAGATCTTGTTGTAGATCTTCATATTGAATTTTCATAATCATAGATCTGTTGGAAACTATAATTGAAGCAATTGTTGTATTGTCATTGATGTCAAACCTTAACTGGTAAGATTGTTGCTATTTAAGAAAGTACTATATCTATTTGATTGTTGCTAAGGGGAAAGGCAATGTTGGTAACAATAACACTTAAGGAAAGGTTGAGTTATCTTGATACTTCAATGAGTATTTGATTATGTGGCACAATGATAAGATAATGTATTTTTTATCTAAGTATGAATGAAGACTAAACTGGTAGGCTTAACCGAGCAAAAGTGAAGAAATCTAGTTTAAGCCGAGTGATGTTAGTGTCGACCGAGCTAGTATATGCCGAGTAAATTCAGTGTTGACCGAACATCAGTTAATTGCTGAGGAAGACAGTATTAGCTGAGGAAATAGTTTTTGAGGTGACCAAGCTTTCTAATGAAGACCGAGGAGTTGAACACTGTATTGACCGAGTGTCAGTATTTTACATTTGAGGGAGAATTCAGATTTCCAGCCGACATTGTTGAATTCTTGGATTATGTAAAATGTGTTGACTTTGTTTATTGATTATATGAAAGCATTTTATGCACTATAAAATGTTTTATTGTAAATCTATTAAGAGATTTGAGTATTTCTAGAAGGATAGCCGAAGAACATAAAGTAGGAAGGATTCAATGAATTTGACCTAACCCTAAGATCTACGAAGGAGATTAAGTGGCAAAAGATGTATTGACCTAATGGAGCAAGTATTAAGGAAACCTAAGCATGAGGTTGAAGGAGAGAGGATGCTGGAAGTGTTGTTGATGTTATTGATTGTACAAGTAGAGAAGGCTGAAGGAGAAGTGTTGTGATTGCTTGAAGAGAGTTCCAAGCAGATCAGTGATGGTGATGGTAAAGGTTCACAGTCAGTAAGCCAGCATATGTATGGAATTGAATCTGATATTTGCAAAGTGAGTTGTATATTTTTCAGATCAATACTACTGCTACTTTCTAACCATTGTATCAGTCAAAATCCTTTTAACAGAGGTTGACCTAACAGTCATAGGTATAAATCCTTTGAACAAGGTTGCATTCTAAGGGAGTGTATGTAAGTCCTATAACAAGGCACACTTTTAACAAAGTGGTTTAAATCCTTTAACCGAGTCACACCTGACAGTGTGTTTGTAACCTTTGACAGGGTTGACTTTTCACCAAGCTCACTTCAGAAGAGTGAACATAATAGTAACATGTTACAAAGTGGTTTTTCCCAAATTGGGTTTCCACTATAAATCTTGGTGTTGATACTTGTGTGAATGTTTTGGTTTGAACATTTTTGTGTTTTACAAGTTAGATACTATTGGATAAGTGGACTGCACTGTTATATGTTTCTATTATGCAATCAGTAATAACCGAGTAGCTGTTGGTTATTAGATCTG
Source organism: Chamaecyparis obtusa (assembly GCA_027943335.1). NCBI lineage: Eukaryota > Viridiplantae > Streptophyta > Pinopsida > Cupressales > Cupressaceae > Chamaecyparis > Chamaecyparis obtusa. The sequence goes on from BSBK01001097.1 coordinate 369,495, forward strand.
ATTTGTTGAAGAGTTTTAAAGTTTTTTTTATACATCTGGACCTGAGAACAATTGATTCACCCCCCCTCTCTGTTGTTCTAAATCATATTAACAAGATCTCTTGTAACTAACTCTCCTCATCATTATGATCATCCCACTCATCATAGCTATTTATTAAATGTCGATTTCATCCATATTTAATATCATTTTCTTGCTTGGTGTCCTCCATTAGAAATTTGGTTACATCACTTGGTGCCTAAACCTTTCCGCTTTACCGAGTGACCATCTTTTTACCTTTACCTTACCGAGTGACTTTTCCATCTCGGTAGCCAAAACAAATTTACTTACTGAGTTGTGAAATCTTCAACATCATGCTTACTGACTTAACATACTCATATGTTAGGTAGAAGACAATCATATCAACATACTCTAATCATTGTCCGATATGTATTAGTTGCCCATTTAAGTTCTACAACTTCTCAACTTCTCAACTTCTCATTTCATCTTCTCATTAACTCATTCATCTTATATCATTACCGAATAATATGACATCATAATATAAATCATAAATCAATTGTTTGACATCAATGACAAGACTATAACTGATCTAATCTTTCTACTATCATGTATTCCTCTGATCTTGGTCGGTCTTCATCATTAGCTCCATCAGATAATCATTCTTCAACATTGTTATCAGTTATGGTAACAATGGTAAAGTAAAACCATGCGACTCAAAACCATGAGTCTCCCATATTTAATAATGTGTACTAAATTTTTATTTTCTTAATATCTTCCCAATATTAAATTAAATACATTTCCCCAATATGAAACCCACATTAAATATTATTCGTGACCCTAGGAATATTAACTCTTAGTGATGCATGTCCATCTAAGTCCCCCTAGGTGCGCTACACAAAAAATAATAAAATAAACATTATAAACATAATGTAAGATGTATAACACCTTATCCTTCCAATCATCACACATAATAATAAAATAAATATTATAAACATTATTTCACGCATTATATAAAAATTCATATAGTACACGCATAATTAAATTAGGTCATAAAAAATCAATTTTTGTGTTTCATTACATTTTCATGATGTACAAGTTTAAAAAATTTAAAACAGCTCTTCCATAGAAACAAAATCAATAAAAAATGATGTAAATAAATAAAAATAAATGTTCTCTTAATAAAAATAATTCTTATATTTTTTTATATAAATTTTTGTAAAAAATAAACAAACTTGTGAGAACTTTTTGAATAAAAACCATGTTTGATTTTAGATAAAAATTGTGGAAAAAATTGAACCTCTATAAATAGAATATTTAAAAAAAAAAGAAGATGCAATAAGAAAAGGGCTTTCAATATTTCTATAAATTTTTTACTAAATTATATATATATATATAGGGAGAAATGAAATAAGTTTTTAGCCTTAAAATATAACACTTTATAGAGGAGCCTTGGAGTTTCCGCAACCGAATAAATACCAATGGTAAACGACCCAAACCCGCGGAACGTCGCGACTTAGGCAAGTGGACGCAAAATACCAATGTAACCGAGTTGAGGGTTTTTATTTAAGCTTTTGTATTTTTCTAAGGAGGGTGTCAAAAGCCTATATTATTAGTGTGTGTTAGAAGAATTGGGATCCGAAGAACAAGTATCTTTCCATTCCCATACTATTCATTCCTCCTCAGACCCTATATTCCTATTCATATATGCTTAATCTCCATGTCTGCTAATGAGAATGTTGATAATGGGATCACACCCTTGCAGTCTGCAAAAAATGATTTTCAGGTAGGGGACTTAAACTAATTCTTTCTTTCTGTTCATAATCATGGAATATCTATGACATCTATCTCAATTTTATAATATCTCGTATTGCATGTAAATGTTATATGCTTATATTATTTGTTGGGGTCCATGTTTAAGGAAATCTAAGGTAGGGAAGTCTTTTTTTGTTTTTTTTGAATTTTATTGATTTGGTAGATTGTGGGGCTGAAGAAATTTTGTGGGTAATGTTGGGTTTGCAATTTTATAACTTCCTTTACAGTCATTATCACACCACATGATTCTCTTGCTTTTAGGCGGCATCAATCACATTTGGTACACACATGGACATGTTTAATTGGTATTATTGTGAAAACTATTGAATGGATCTTTGTATGTCATTTAGCCATTTTTGGGGTGTCGATCAACTACAGTAAATGAATTTTTTCTCAATTGGGTTACTTATTTTGATTTCAAATTTGAAGTTCCAAGGAAGATTTCTAACTTCAGTATTTGTTTGGGTGGTGGCTGTTTTGTGCATAGGAGGAAGGGCAGAGGCAATGTGGGATGGGAGCGGCAGAGGACCACCCAGAAGTCTCAGTGGGTAATGGTGGAAAGACAGATACGGAGATTTTTGTCAATGGAGAACAAGGGCATCTAAAAGATGGGGTCTCTGATCAAGGGCATCTCCAAGATGGAGTCTGTGAGCAATGTGTGGAAATGCTCAAATTTGAATACCCATCAAATGCATTTGAAGTGAAAGAGTCTGCAACAATGAAACAAGAGATAAAACAGCAAGCTGGATTGGCTCTATGGGTTAAGGTGAGTGTGTTGGACATTATGGAATTTTATGGTTTTGCTATACTCATTAGTTGCTTTCCTTTTAGTTCTAAGGAGTTTCCTCTTTCACCGAGGAATAATTTTGCTTGATGCATGAAAACTTGTGGGATTAATTCCTACAAAATGAACCCAATATATAAGATTATATACAAACACACTCAGACAGGCATATACATATGTGTGTAATGCCTATATATATGTGAGAAAACATAAATGTATATGAAAATACACTCACAAACCTCCATCTAAACATACATCTGCATGTACATGCATATATGGTAGTGTATGCAAATAAATGTAAGGTTGAGGTTATCTTGCGGGTCACAGGTCACAGCTAAGGCAACACACTTTTGGGGCGTAACATGTTTAAGGTTATTTTTTAAGGAACTTATTCACTTTGCCACATGTGTTATAGAAATGTTTAGCCCCTAGGGTTTTGACCTCGTGACTAAGTTTGGAAATGAATGGGACCTACCAATCCATTTACTTAAAGTTAATATCTATATACATGTGGATCCATACATATTTTGGTAGTTATGTTTGTTAAATTGTTGGAAATAAGCAAAAACTGAGTAGTATTTGAAAAAAGCTAACCCTAAAATGTAGAAAAATCCTTTTTCAAAAAATAAATATAAGATTTTAGAGGTGGAGCAGAGGTGTTTGTAGAATTTCAGCAGCAGAGGAGGGTTTCAGTCTTTCAATCTTAAATATTTATAAAAACTTCATCACTATACAGCCAACGCCAAATGGGTTAACAAAACATAGAAGCTAAAAGTTGATATGGCAACAAGTAATCTACGTTGGGATTTACAAAATCTTTCTGTTTTGTGGCTTTGCCTGGATTACATCCTCCTGAGAAATAGATGGAGTGGAAACATGCTGGATTTTTACAGATTTCTGTTGCTTAATACCACCCATAGATTACTGACAATGAAAGCCAAATTTGAACAGAAGGTTTCAGTATTTGAAATTCTTTTGTCTTCTGTAAACATATCTTCTGCCATTCCATCCATTTTAGATGCAAAATTTCTATGTCATGCTTGATTTCTTCCATTTCAAGATCTCATTAATAGTGAATAGCTTCTTAATATGCTAGAGAATTTGCAAAATCCACTGCCATGTTGCCTCATCTTCAACCCATGATTTCAGTTTATCAACAAAGTCTGAAAATTGACGCTTCCATTCTCATGAACTCAGAGCTTCTTAACTCTTCCTCTCCAAACACCTCTTTTACATACGATGTTGAGCCTTTCATCTGAAACAGCTCTCCTTGAAGCTCCAATTCTGCTGATGCTTCCGTATCTTTTCTATATCTGTTGTCTTGAAACATGATTTAACTTCTTAATTCTCCTTCTGCCTTTAAGAGTAATAAAGGGAGTAAAAAATCTAATCCCTTGCACGGGCTGCAAGTATATATTGATTGATTAACAGTAGCCAAAATGGATTCAGGATAAATGCTATTCCCTTTTTCATTTGAAATTGTCGAACCTGACAGAATTCCCAGATTTGAACGAAGAGGGGATGGGGAGTTGGAGAGAAACTTTCTTAGTGCCTCCCACAACTTGTCTGGAAAGTGGGGCAGCTTCTGTCCTGATGGATAAACACTATTTCCCACTTTAGTCTCTTCCACTTGCATGCTACCCACTGGCACACCTGCCTGCTCTAGAGAATCCCAAACAATTATCTGCATTTGGAGGAGGGGTGGGAAGAAGTGTGGGAAGAAGTGCTGTCACAAATGCAGTAACATCAGAAACCACCTTTGCGTCCTCAGCCTGACTGTGCTTAGGGGAGACAAGGCCATTCCTCATTATTGATGATTGCAATAAGCAGACTCCATTCCACTGCAGGGCTTTTTTAGATGTTTTTGGTTTAACTTCCTGGCAATTTGCTGCTACATGACCAATAATGGAACATTTCCCTACAGCTGAAAGCTATATTCATCTCTTTCCATACAAGATCTACCACCTTCGCCATATCACATCCAGCAAGACTTTTAAGATATCAATCTCCTCCTGGATTCTAGTGGATTAGATCATCAATTTTTGAATCAAGTGCCAGGAATTGCCCTAGAGCATTGCCCATACCCAGCAGACATAAATCCACCTAGAATTGTAGTGGGAGGTATTGCAGCCTAACCCAAGTAGGGAGAAAGGAGAAGGTTTCTGTCATGGGGTTGAAATTTGGAAACCATGGTTTCACGTTTAGGACATGTTTGTTCCAAAACCAAGGATATTTCTCCAATATGAATATCTGATCAGCATGTTATACATAGCAAGACAAAGAAACCTTGTGCAATAGGCAAATTTTCAGTGGTGTCTTGGATGCTTGAGAGCTAGTTTTGCAAATGGCGCATACTACTATGGATGTTGGGTTGAATTTTATAAAGATAATCTTATGAATGAGAAATTTGAAATTACAATCAATGCTTGAAATTCTATGATAACTTTATTGACAACAACATAGAGAATAAATTTAATCTTGTTTTACTGACGTCATTCTTTCCTGCACTTAGTGCTATCTTGCACATATGGCGCAAAATTCTGTGGAAACTTATTTGTTGACATTGTGGATGATCTCATAGTTGAATTTGTCACAAACAAATTGCCAGTTAATAGGCTGGTTATAATTTATAGAGTATAGTGAAATATTTGTTCAACATTGTGGAATAGAAAGAGAAAAAAGATTTTGGAGGACAAACTTAAGGTCACCGTCATGTATAAAGACTTAAAGGCTAGGGAGAAGTTTTGTATGTTTAAAATGTTGAAGTGAGCAACCAAGATCTTCAATCTGCAACACCAAATAGCCTTCCACACACACAACAGGGAAGCAACAATGGAAGATGCTATTCCACCAATCAAGGATACAATATTCACAAGATCATAAACATACGGAAAATCCTTGCTTACATAGGCAAGGTGAGAGATAGGTTTAGACAAGATCATGACAAGTGTCTTAATCCTATGACAGAAAACAACAAATATTAAATAAACCAGGACACATAAATAAATGACATAAGTTAAGATTTTGTGACAACTTAGATTTCTAGAAATATTCCCAGGACCTTAGTAAACTTGACATGTGATTAGGACCTACTAGCTGAGCCAGTTAGGTAAAACATCTTATTCACACCAACACCCCCCCCTTAAATGCAACTCAGAGAGGAATGAACCAAGAAAAAGAACACAAAAGATGAATCCCAATAACAAGAGTTGATAAGGTACCCATGTACAAATAGTCTCTCACAAATGAAGAAAAAGAGAAAAGCTGGTTGGAGAAAACTGCTCTCCAAAAGAGAGAAAACATGCAAAGGGAAGCAAGGAGAACTCGAGAAGACCTCTTAGGGACAATTTCCTTCACCTCAAGCGTTGATTACGACCAAAGATAACGAGGTAGTGCCAAAGGTTTAGTGAAGATGTCTGCAACGTGTTGCTCCATAGACAAGTACTCCATGCTAAGAACACCGTTTTGGATGAGTTGCTTGATGAAGTGCATGTGGATCTCAATATGCCTAGTATGCTGATGCTCCATTGGATTGTGTGAAATATGAATGATACTATGATTATCATACCAAAGACTTGTGGGATAATTAAGAGGAAATCCGAATCTAGTCATTAATTGACGAAGCCAAAGAATCACTTGACGAGCCAAATCTGCACCTTGATAGTCAACCTCTATTGATGATAATGCAATTGGACTTGAACCAAGGTAAAAGACAAAGTGAGAAGTAGACATTTGATAATCAACATCACCAAGCCAATTTGAATTACTGAAACCCACAATCTGAGAAGCTCTTGATGTGTAATGAATGCGAAAGTGTGAAATGCCTTGGATGTACCTCAAGATACGTTTGGCCACCTTGTAATGACTTTCATGAGGATCCTTAGAGAAGCGAGAGACAATTCCAACCATAAAGGAAATATTAGAACGATTGTCTAATATAGAAGAATGCCAATCAACTCCTAATACACAGTAGCATCAACTCCAAGAGTAGTGCAATTGGAAGACAATGCAACATTTGGCTGAAAAGGAGTGGGTGTAGGCTTGCAATCAGCCATGCCAAATCTCTGAAGAAAATCTAAAGCATATTTTGTTTGAAAATGAAAATCCTCTCAAAAGATTGATGAACCTAAAGGCCAAGGAACTAATGCAGAGTAAACTCAAAAATTGTGTCTAGTTTTTCTGGATTTTCTCCTAAAAATTCGTGTTTATTTGCAGTTTGTTTAGGGGCATCATGCTCATCTGCAAAGTTTGGAGGGCTTGCCAATTTTTCCTCAAAATTGTGCTCGTTGTTCTCAGTGTTTGTTTTTGTCTCTAGGGAAGGGCAGCTTTGTTATCCAACATCAGGGTGGATGTTCTGTGATGATTTCTGGTCAGATGTTTTGTTGATTTTGGGAGGTTTAGTGACATACTCATCTCAGTGGTAGAGTCAGCGGGAGGCTCTTATCTCTTTTTGCAAAGCTTTCTGAAGAAGGGGGCACCCTTCTCTATTCTTTTTTGGATGGATTTTGGTTTCTTGGTCATTAACATTTTGCAGATCCAAGGAGGGTCTCAGCAGCAGCAAAATGTTTTGAAGAATTTGTGAACAAAAGACAACAGTATTAGAATATTATAATGTTTCTTTAATGGTCATCTTAGTTAATCTTTAGTTTATTAGGGAGTTTCTATTTTCATCTTTAGTTCACGATTGTTTCTTTTCGAAACATTATCTTTGTAAACTTATATAAGAAGCTTTCATCTCCTTTGTTTAATACAACTACAACACATCGATTTACCATAACATGAAAAGCCATCGCAAGCTACAAAGAGATGCATAGTTGCAAAAGCCCGCCTTCTGAATGCTTGTAAAAAACACAACTAAGGTGGTCATAGAAAGGAAATGCGGGTCAAAAGACGGTAGAAAATGTCATCGCGGGTGAAAATGCGACGCTTCGTGCAGGTTGTAAATGAAATGCCTGCCATTATAGGAGCCCACGAATAGTAGAAAACAACGCTTTTGGACAAGTCGTGGGTAGATACAATGGCAGAAAAATGCGAGCAAGAGGGAAAATCCATGAATCGCAGGAGAAAATATAGACGCAAGCTGCCAAAAAATGAAGACAATCACCCACGATCATTTGCATGAAAATGTGAGCACAAAAAGCCCTTCTTGGGCAGGAAAAATTGCTAAAAAACAAAGGGGTTGCAGATGAGGCCATTGTGAGATTTTTGGGACACATATTTGAAAATGCCAAAACAACATAGAGAAACTGACGCACAGGCATAGTGAACTCGTGGGCCAAAAATGATAAATCTCTGTAAAATCACCGAAACCCTTGTACCAAAAATGACGCCCAGATCAAGGAATAAAATACGCGATTTTACACCAGAAGCCCTCAAAATTTCTCAAATAATTTTTTCATAAAAAGAAAATTGATTAAAAAATTCTGGAAAAAAAAATCTAGGAAATGGGCTACGAATTTCTATTAATTTTTTTGCCAAAGCTCTTTATATAGATTTACAAAGACGATGTTTCTAAAAGAAACAATCGTGAACTAAAGATGAAAATAGAAACTACCTAATAAACTAAAGATTAACTAAGACGACCATTAAAAAAACATTATAATATTCCTATAGGATTTCCTTAAGTTTGTCCTATACTCACTTAGGTCTATTAGAAATAGACGAAAGAGAGATAAAATTAGAATCAATCTATTATCGTAATAGTTTTGCACTTTTCAATATGAAACAAGAAGTTATTAGATACATGCAATGCTATGAGCCCCTTGGCTTCATCTAACTTATTTTTATGAGAATTTTTTTCATGTTCCTTAGTGAATTTAGGTTATTTTTTTCGTCCAACATTTGGTAAAGACCTTTAGAGTGTAGTAGTGTGTTATTTGTAACTTCCACGTATGATAGTTGTGTAGAGTGAGGAGCTCAATAGCCTTGAGTTTTGTATGATTAGTAGAAGAACACGAAGAGGACAAATAAAAAATCGCAATGAATATTTTTTGCAATTTGTATTTGTGCCCCCCAAGCAAATTACATGAACAATTTTGCAAGTTGTTTTTGCACACACCCCCTTGCCCCCCCTCCACCCCCCCCCCCCCCCCCACCCCCAAAAAAAAAACAAAAAAAAAACATTGAACAACTTTTGCAATTTGTATAAGTGACAAGCTCAAATCAACCATTTACAACAAAAATTGATTTTTACAATTTTCAAAAAAATGAGTTAGTCAAATTAGAAAATTTGCCAAGTCATAACAAATTGCACCTTCTAGTAGATGAATATTGGAGTTTGCTACAAAAATCTGTAAAATGATTTTATTATATGAATTTCCAATTTAGAATTAATACAAAGTTATTATCAAGTAAGATATTTTAATACCTTATGTAGTATTCTTTCAATTTTAATTTTTTATAAAATTCAAGTTATTTGTATTATTTAATTGCTTAAATAAAAAACTCTAGTTTCTAGATAAACATTAAACATTTTTGTTTTGCAATATATGCTATTGCTATTGATTAGTATGCAATTAATTCAAAGCCTATAAAACTTATCACATAATAATAATATGTTAATTGTTAGTAGAAATTGAAAAATGTGTAAAATTAAAATTTTAAAATAAAACGAATTTTAGCTTTGAGGTAGTGTGAATCATGTTTTTTTTAGAATCTCTTTTAGTATGCTTTGTATATGTTCAACAATGTATATTGCATTTATATTTTTTGAATAGCTAAACTTGTGCAAAGTGGAGTATATATTAGTATTTATAATAAAAAGATCACAAAAAATAGGTTGATCATATGGAGGCCCATAGGCAAAACCACACAAGGCTACAAAATAGAATATTGTTTATAGTTGGACTACACAACAAAATGGCATTGTATTTATAAAACATATCACTTTTTCTAGCTTTGGCTATGCATCATAACATAGTATTCAAAATGGTAACATAGTTTTAGTATCCCTATCTTCACTCATTTCCAATCTCCTAATGTAAACTGCAAATGATCCATTCACCTCCATTTGTGTTGAAGCTCCATTTCAACTTTTGAAAATTTGACGCCCCACTTAGCCTTTTGCTTTCTTGTAGCTTCATTCTAACCTTTTGTCATTATAATGAGTGACATGCGAGGCCTCATGTATGGAGAGTTGATAACATGCCATGTCCTCATGCCAGATAGGAAACCAAGTCAACAATCGTGTTGTTTTTAATTTTCCTTAGTTGATGTCTCCATCACAACCTAATTAAGGACTCAACTACAATCCTAATGTCCTCCTTGGATTTATCGTCATTTGAAAAAACAACAATGAACATCTAGGAGATTTTTATATTTACACAATATCGATGTGTTGAGGATAGGAATGCCCAACATTAGTTGAATTGCTTGAAGCATAATAGTGCTTTATGTTGAATTTTTTTTTCAACCCGTAATCCAAAATTTGCCCCCATGAAGATAATTTGCCATTTCTTAAGCACATTGTGGTATCGATTTTTCTTCTATATATCATGCAATTGAGTGTAGGATGGCTTTTAGCCTTTATACAACATCCATAATGAAACCTTAATTTCACATGCTTTGATCTCCCAATACATTCTCGGCCAAAGGCAAGTTGATTCTCAAAGTAACTAAATGCCATTATATAACTCATAACTTGAGCAAGGTGAGAAAGAGTTCAAATATGGAGCAATCAATTGCCACATGCTAGGAGAGCTATATAAAACATTATAAGAGTTTTAAACTATTTAGAAGGCCTTTGTTGTTCGTGTAGGCTCCACTATTTGTTGACTTATTGAAACTTGTCCGATAGTGCCAGGAGAAATTTTTGTTAGTAACCTTTAAAAAATGGTGTGCACATTATGGATTAGGGAAAAAAGGGTTTCACAAGTTCATTCCTTTAACTTGTATTATTTTTCCTTCATCAAAATTAGGACTTACTTCCTCTAGTGTGTCAACTTTTGATCAACAACACTATTAGAAAAATGTGTTAGTTTGGCATAGCTTGGAGGAGTGTTGCAATGACATGTGTCCAAAAGTATACGGTTCTTTATTCTTTCCCATAGTTTCAACAAAATTAAAAATGATATTGCTAGGCCCATTAGAGTAGTTGAGGTAGTTGAGCCCACTCACTAATTTTTTTATCAATTAGCACACTAGCTTTAGATTGTTAGAATGAACATGTTTGAGAGTTTCTGCCAATTATTATATTATTTTTATGCCAACAATGGCTCCTTTTGGTTAATGACATATTTTTGTAATAGTGTTGTAATGGGACCCACTCAAATTGATGTATCATTTTGAACCAATGACACAATGGAAAAAATATGTTTGGGAATAAATAGCTGCTCAAATGTTAGCTTTGAACTTGGAGGGAGTCATTGATAGATTGTCATTGAAATTGGATTGGTTGCACATTTTTAAACATTACATATTGTATTTATAAATTAATGTAACTTTAATTTCTCATTCTCTGATCTTCCAACACATTCCTAGCTAGAGGTGAGATAATTATCAAAGTAATTAAATGCCATTAATATGACTCGTAACTCTGCCAAGGTGAGAAAGACATCAAATTTGGAGTGATCGTCATATGCTAGGCTTTTACTTCTCTACTTCCCAAACAAGTGGGCCTTTGAAGGGTCCTATCAAGCCCAAAGGACAATATCACATGTCCTTAAGGTCCCCAACCAAGATATTGACCCTAGGGACCTATTTTTGCACAATGATCAATAAAATTGACCAAAAAACACCTTTTAAATCCCTTTCTCCCAAACAAGTAGGCCTTTGAAGGGCCTATCAAGCCCAAAGGACAATATCACATGTCCTTAAGGTCCCCAACCAAGATATTGACCCTAGGGACCTATTTTTGCACAATGATTAATAAAATCGACCAAAAAACACCTTTTAAAAACCCATACAAGGACCCATCCAAGACTAGCAATTCTCACTAACACTCTTTCTTTTACTCAATCTTAGGACAAGAAATTTTCTTAACACTATGCATGAAGAAAGGAAAGGTGATTTATCTCTCTTTTTATGCTCTCCATGTGATCTCCATCTCCTTATGTTAGGTCTCCCCTCTTCTCCACCTCTACCTTCTCTTCCTTTTTTTTAAAGACATGAGAGCTGTTACAAGTGCTATTAAAATATAAAATATTTTGAAGGCCTTTTTCTTTGGTGCCAGTTTCACTATTTGTTGGCTTGTTGATGCTTGTCCAATGGAACAATGATAAATGTTTGTTAGATTGTTACCTTTTAAGTGATGCACATATTGTTGATGAGGAAAAGTTCAATGGTTCCAGAAATTCATGTTTTCAACTTGTACTATTTTTTCTTTGTCAAAATGGGACTTACATCCTTCAACATGTCAATTTTTGACCAATGACTAATGTGTTAGTTTGGGCATAGCTCAAAGTGTTAATATTTCAGACTTTGAAAGGAAATAACAATCTATAGATGATCTTTTAGAACTAAGATTTAGGCCCTTTCGAAAATACACATGAAAAGAAGATAGATAATACCCAGTATAGATGCTTGAAATCTGCTTGAAAAATTGTAAGAAGAAACCTTCAATCCAATGCTATTATTCTGCTCAAATCGCCTCTTAAGTCTGCCACAACTTGCTCTTTAAGGTCTGCTACAATATCTGAACTTAGGTATGCTCCAAGTATGTATTTAGGTCTGCTACAGGTGTGAACTAAGGTCTGCTCCAAGGTCTGCTATAGGATTTAGGTCTGCTATCCTTCTTCCTAAATTTGCCAAGAAGCTGCTATGATAATTATGTAATAATGATCTGAATTATATATCTGCTGAAGGTGCGAATTTAGGCAGTCATGTTATGTTTTTTATGATACCTAATTCGCACACTTCATTCCCCTATAAGTATGCTTCAAGATGGTGTAATTGCAATGCCATAAGGCAGCCGACTTGCATATGCAAGTCGGCATTTAATAATTATTTCATTCAGCCGCCTCAATTAATGCAGGTCGGCCCTCATAGCATATTCTATAATCCAATATGCAAGTCGTCCCTCTAAGCATACTTATAACATTTATTTAATCTTTGCCAAGACATAATATTAATAATTATTTGTAATGTTAATATCTTTGTCTCAAGGCCACACTATATTAACACTCCCTCTTGGACTTGAGCTAAAGATTAATAACATCTGACATATGAATTATAGTTCTCAATGGTTTTCAATCTAAGTTATGCATAATGCGGTCAATGAAAACATAATGCATTCAGAATATATTCATAGAAAACATACTGCATTCATAATATATTCATACCTGATGTAATCAATGTAATTAGTCATCCTCAGGATGTCCCAACCTTTGTAATATTATCTACTACACGATGTAAGGTTATTCAAACATAACACTTAATGTAAGCATCGTTCACATGTAAAGAGAGGTAAGAAGCATCATTGGTATTATCCTCATAATAATCACATATAGATCTTAGCATAAGAATAATAGATCTCAACTCTATGTAAGAGAAAAGGTATCATCAATATAACAATAGATCTCAAATCATAGAAAGGTATCATCAATAGAACACGAGATTATAACAATATCAATCACATAATGTTAGTGGATTTTATTCATGTGAGATTCCATCCGCAAGATCCCCAAAAGATAGTCTTCATTGGTAATTTTATCCAAGAGCATCAACGCTCTAATATCCAAGAGCCTCAATGCTCAAATGTCAAGAGCCTCAACGCTCAAATATGCAAGGGCCTCAGCGCTCAAACATGCAAGAGCCTCAACACTCAAATATCAAGGACCTAAGCGCTCAAATATGCATGAGCCTCAATGCTGAGGAGCCTCAACGCTCAAATATCAAGGGCCTCAACGCTCAAATATGCATGAGCCGCAACGCTTAGGAGCCTCAACGCTCAAATATCAAGAGCCTCAACGCTCAAATATGCAGGAGCCTCAACACTCAACAAATATGCAAGAGCCTCAACACTCAAAAGCCTGCAAATATGTTAGTATAACAAAATACTCATTTAATAATTTGATCATTACTTTAACATAACGAAGAATCATATTCTCAATGGAAAGTAATATTTGGTTTATTTACAACAAGTGATGTTAAAATCTAACAAATAATTAGAAATAGTTTATAACATGACTTTTAAGTTCATGAAGGCCCATATTTGAACTCCATCTCAAGGTGAAGACTAAAGGACAAGGTGTTCAGATTCTGTCTCTTTTCCTTCTGCCATAGAGGCTTGATGATTGTTTCGTTTAGGACAATTTGTTGCCTTGTGACCATATTTGTCACATTTGTAGCATTGTACCTTAGAGAGATCTCTCTTTTGAAATTTGTTGTTTTGATAGTCTCTCCCTCTCCATCCATTATTGTGAGAGTTCTCTTCTTGCTTGATTTGATAATCTATTTTTTTTTTGTTCCTAAAGTTTCTTTCTCTTTTGTCTTGATATTTTCTTTTGAAATCATCTTCTTTTTTGATTGTGAGTATAAAATTTGAAGGTCTTCTTTAAAATTCGATCCTTTAGATATTAGTCTCGATTCTTCTTGAAGACAAACCATCTTTAATTTATCAAATTTAGGCATTTTAAGACATGCACTGATTCCTTGAGCAAAGGAGTCCCACGAAAGAGGTAATCCATTAAGTGCTATCATAGATAGTTCCTTTTCATCATAGGTGTGCCCAATAGTTACTAATTGATTTCTTAACTCAGTAATTCTCATAAAATATGATATGATAGATTCTCCTTGACTCATCTTGATTCGTGAAATTTCATTTTTAAGAGTCATAATTCTACTTGTATTATTAATTTCAAACATAATGTAGAGAACACTAGATAGGCTGACTCTAGACATGAGATTGTGGGTATGATGTCGTTTTTTACGCTATCAATTAGAATTCTCATAGCTTTGTTATTACCCTTTTTCCATTCATTTGTTTCATCCTCATTCATTTCAGTTTTAGGTGGATCTTTTATAATTGAATCTAATTCTAGTTCTCTGAAGGTAAGTAATATTCTAATTTTCCAAGATAAGAAGTTTGTGGCTTTTTCGAGTCTAGTCTATCTTCTGGTCTAACTCCACTTGTCATCTCGAATTTCTTAGTTTTAAAAGTGTTAGATTGATTTCCTTAATCTGAAAGTAGATCTTTTATTCACCAAGGCTCTGATATCATGTTAATATTTCAGACTTTGAAAGGAAATAACAATCTATAGATGATCTTTTAGAACTAAGATTTAGGCCCTTTTGAAAATACAGATGAAAAGAAGATAGATAATACCTGGTTTAGATGTTTGAAATCTGCTTGAAAAATTGTAAGAAGAAGCCTTCAATCCAATGCTATTATTCTGCTCCAATCACCTCTTTAAGTCTGCCACAATTTGCTCTTTAAGGTCTGCTACAATATCTGAACTTAGGTTTGCTCCAAGTATGTATTTAGGTCTGCTACAAGTGTGAACTTAGGTCTACTCCAAGGTCTGCTACAGAATTTAGGTCTGCTATCCTTCTTCCTAAATTTGCCAAGAAGCTGCTATGATAATTATGTAATAACGATCTGAATTATATATTTGCTAAAGGTGCGAATTTAGGCAGTCGTGTTATGTTTTTTATGATACCTAATTCGAACACTCCATTCCCCTATAAGTATGCTTCAAGATGGTGTAATTGCAATGCCATAAGGCAGCCGACTTGCATATGCAAGTCGGCATTTAATAATTATTTCATTCAGCCCCCTCAATTAATGCAGGTCGGCCCTCATAGCATATTCTATAATCCAATATGCAAGTCGTCCCTTTAAGCATACTTATAACATTTATTTAATCTTTGCCAAGAGGAGTGTTGCAGTGATGTGTCTCCAAAAGTTTAAGCGTCTTTATTTTTTTCCCATAATCTTGACAACTTAAAAAAGAAAATCCTAGGCCCATCAGCATGGCTAAGGCAACTATGTTGTCTCACTGTTTTTTAATCCTATAGGGCACCAACTTCAAGTTGTTAGAATGGAAATTTTGAGAGATTTTGCCCACTTTTAGATATAATGTTTATGCCAATGATGGCTCCACTTTGTTGATGATTTCTTTTTTAATGGTGTCATAATGGGACCCATTCAAATTGATGTGTCGTTTCTTAACCAATGACATATTTGAAAAGATATTTTTGGGAATGAATATACACTCAAACATTAACTCTCAACTTGAAAAGATTCATGAATAACCCATTACAAATATCAAATTGGCTGCCCATTTTTAGACATTGTATATTATTTTTTAGTTATTACCATTAATTTCCATGTTTGATGGTTTTTAAGTTTTAGTTTAATTCCATTCTACTACAAGCACATGCCTTTTAAAGGTTTGTTGAGCATTGAAATTTAATTTATAATGTTGCCACCAATTGAATGTTGTGAATTATTTGCACATTACGACGAAGGCGTATTATACTCACATATAGATGCAAAACTATCCATTAATAATAACTAGAAGCATTTAATTTGACGAGTTTGTGACACTTAAATGCACATAAAACAAAAAAAAACATTTTCCTATTTTCTTTTTAATTTTATATTATTTTTAAAACAACATTAGTACGTTAATATTCTTAATAAATATACATAAAAACAATTTTTTTTCTACATTGTTTTAAATACATAATATATAATAGACAATAAAATAAAATAATATTATAATAATAAATTTAAATAATGTTATTAATTATGGGGGGTTGAAAGTATCCCTATAGAAAATCGACTTTATTCTAAGGGTAAGGATAAGAATGAATGTAACATAAAAAAATAATGATATGATATGATAATAATAATAATAATATAGTCTTGATAGATTTTTTTGTTCTTTTCTCAAGAGTTTAAGAGAAATTTAATTTGATACTAAAAGATTTTTTTTTCTTTCGTAAAGAATTTGATACAAACACAAAAATATAATAACAAAAATATATCATAAAATGCGGAGAGGCTTATGTGGATGAAAGGGTGGCTTCTAGTGGGGTTCCTAGATAGTTTCGATGGAATGCTATTTTAGATCAAAGAAAGACAACACTAGACAACTTAATGACCGACTAGGATAAATGTGACCACTCAGATGACAATTCATATTCCATTAAGGCTTGTGAGGGCCTACATGGCGTCCACGTAGTGTTTATGTGACAAAAGATATTTATTCCACTGGAGCTTTCTATTCCACTAGAACCTTTTAGAGGCTATAGTGCTCCGGTGAAAAACTATAAATGATGATGTGGTAGCTAACAAGGAAAAAGCTGCTCGTTCCTTTGGAGTTTACTCTTCCGCAAGAACCTTTCAAGTACCAGGGCTCCAGCGGAAAGGCAAAAAATGATGATGTGGAGGCTTACATGGATAAAAGGTATGGCTTCCGCTAGAGCTCCTAGATGTTTCATGTGGATTGCCCTATTAGATCAAAGAAAGACAATGTTGGATAGTTCAGTGGTCAACAAGGACGCATGTGACAACTTTGATGACATGTCAGATTCTGTTGAGGCTTGTGCATCTGCTAGAGCGTTCTACCAACATAATAACAAAAATGTGACACGTGGTGCCTTAGCCAAAGACTTTTCAAAGAATATCTTGTAATTTCAAGCATTTCTTTTGCTTTGGGTGATCTTTGGCTCCCTTGTTTTTGGTTCTATATATCTCTTTCATAGTTCTTGGTTGAAAATGGCTCCCATATAGTTAAAAAATGGAATATAGTATTCTGGTTGGGTTTTTATCTCCTAGTTTTAGGTATATGCATAGGTCATGAGGTTGAGCTTTGCTCCCTCCTTGGTTATATTTGCATAAATCACAAGGTTGAGCTATGTTCCCTCCTTATGCTTTCAGTTTTTAGGATCTTTTCTATATACTTTTGTATGTAATCTTTATATATTTTAATATTAATATATACGCTTACCACATTTTGCTAAAAAAAAACTACATTAAAACATAATAATACAATTCTATCTTAATAATAATTCAATAATAATTACAATATCTTAAATAATAATGTTTTAATATGAATTACAATATAATAATATTTAAGTATAATAAAAAATTGTGATATCTTTCAACGTACTTTACCTATGTTCCTCTAAAGATTGGTATGCTAGTAGAATATAAGCCATGTATCAACGTTTATTAGACAATTGTAAAGTTTATTAGTTAGTGTATAATATTTTTTCCAATCACATTATTTAAAAAAATGACAAATTTGTTTGTAAAAGGTAACAATGTCAACAAAATTGAGGAAAATTGCCACAATTTATTTATTTTTAAAAATTTGGATGAATTTGCTATAAAAATCGAACAATCTTAGCTTAGCAATTTTGAAAAAAAATACCACAATTTGTTTGAATAAAAAAATCATGAGCAAATTTGCTAGTAAAAATCAACAATGCATATATATTTGGAAACAATTACTATGGAATTTCTTGTCCCCAAAAGTGGCATATATTGACAACAAAAATTAGTGCGTCTGGTTAAGATTCTCTTGAATTTAATATATAATTTAGGGGGCTTCTTTGAATTTATCACTTGTATCCAAACTAGGGTATAGGGTACATGGTGGGGTTATCTTGACTAGGGGTTTATGTTTAGTCCTTGCTCTATTGAGCACATTTTGCTTGTCACGATTTAAGTAGAACTATTTCTTTCGGAGTTTGCCATAACTAAGAGTGCCTAAACCACTTAGATATTCATAAGGATAGTTGCCACTTCTAGTTTTGTCTTAGATAAGTCTTACTTGACATTTAATTAGAAATATAAGTTTTGAATATTAATGATAATAATTTTTTGTTTTTGATTATATAAGCAAGGAAAGGGCCATGATCCCTTAAACAAAACAACATTTCAAAACATTCTTCAAGGAAACAACCAACCAACCCAAAAATAGCCACCAAAAAGAGACAGGTTGTTTCTGTTAATGTATTATAGCTTCGGTCAATAAATCTATGATAAACGATATACAATGATTATTGTAATTATATGTGTATACCCATATATATATATGTAATAATAATGTACGTTATTATTCTATATATATATATATATATATTTAGAATATAATTATAAAATCATTATATTATTTATATTAATACCGATTGATATTATATTAAATTGTGAAACCTATTAATATGCCGATATAAGTATCGGTTTCAATTTATTAAAATTTACGATACCAATATGAGTATTGGTTATCGTCATGCTTAGAATGATTCGTGTCAACTAATATGAATCGGTGGTTATGCTTTGACGCCATCTGTTTTGTTTAAGTGTTGCACCGGTTATAGGTGACTGTCGATAATGTAATCGGGATGGGCAGTATCAAATGGTGCGAATGTATATGGAGCCACGTCCACGATGGAACGTGACTCCACATGGAGTCATGTTCCACTGTGGACATGACTCCACTTATACATATATATACAATATGATATGCAGACCAAAAATATGGCGATACAAATTACCAATGTTTCTAGTATTTAAAAGGAATCTGCAAATAATTATTAACAGGTCTGCAGGATATTTAACTGAGATATAATAGCAATAAATTCATAAATAAGAGAATAAGAAATTGACAAACACTTAGAGTATTAAAACCTGGTCTAAATTTAACAGTTTCACTAGAAAACTTGAACAAAACCCTCCCTTATACAATCAAAACTATGTTAATCATACTCAACATAAGTACACTATTATCATCTCTTTAAACTTCAGATTTAAACTAGCCCTATATCTACTTAAACCTAACATAACTAGGCACCTGGACCTTAAAAAGAGTTTCTGGAATAAAACAGTCCATATGTCCATTGGTAATAACATTAAATAAAAGCCTAAAATGTCACATAGTCCACAACTTAAGGAACATCAAAAAGACACAAAAACCATAAAAAGCCTTAATTCTTGGGGCTAGATATGAGTCCCCAATTATTTTTCCATCTGCTCCTCCTATGCTTCTTTTGCTTCTTCCACCACTACATTATCCCCATTGATCACCTCAGTCTCCTCTTCCAGCTTACTTTCATCCTCAAAACTAGACTCCTCGCTATTTTCCTCATTTTCTAGAGAAAAATCCTCATTTGAGTAGATAACTTCTTCCTTATCTTCTATTACGTGTTCTTTTCCTTTGTAGGCATCCTTTTTAAGCCTAGTAGATTGACGACTGCTAGGGTTAATCTCTTGCCTAACTTTCCATTGTTTGATGTTCTCTTGTTGTTGATTATCCAGGTGGGGCTCCTCCAAATTAATGGTAATATTTTTACTCTTAGCATTCGTAGAATCCAATTTCCTTGATTTAGAATGGCCTAGTTTAGTTGTCGTTGATTTCTTCTTTTCTAGGATTACTTTAAAGAGTTCAATTTCTTCCGTAGACACAAAAGGGTTTTTCTTAACTTTGTAATGTCCCTACCCCTCTGAGGCTTTGGATTTATCAAGAGATTGAGGCTTGCTTTCAATGAGTTTAATTTTCACAGAGCTTACTAGGTTTGGTAGGGCTATTATGTTGGGTTATTATCCTACTTTATGCATTTATTCAAATGTTATTTCTTTCAAAATTATATACTAGGCTAGTTTTTGGGAACATGGTATGGGAATTTTCTCGCCAAATTCCTCCATCTTTGTAAGAAGGTAGTGAAGGATCCTCTATTCCTTTGTTTAATGTTGCATAAGTTTGACATGGAGACTTCTTTTTGAGTGTTATAAGAGAATTGTGCAATAAATTTCTCTATCAATTCATGGAAGGTTTTGATACCATGAGGGAGTTGGGAGAACTATTTGATGGCTCGTCCTCCTAGACTTCGAGGGAAGAATCGTATTATATAAGTATCATTATATACAAGCTCAAAGCAAGCTATGCATAATTTCCTTATGTGTTCTTGCGGGTCATCCTTTCCCTTGTACCCATCAAATTTTGGCATTTCAAAGTTACGATGTTAGGGTACCATTGCTATGGATTTTTCAAAAGGACAAGGACACCTATTGTCATAGGTTGTAAGTTGAGCCAAGATGACAAGTCTCCTTGAGCATATCAGACCTTGTATACGTCTATGATTGGTAGCCTATTGTATATAACTGATTAAGGCTAGACATTATGTGAGTAGTTAACATGGTAGGAAGATTTCAAGTTGCACCTAAAGAAACTCATGCGTAGGCTAGACATGGAAATTGGCAAGACATATTTGGTATTAGAGATAATCCTTGAAAAAAATATCATTGTGACACATAACATTTTTTACTAAGTAAAAAAAAGGTAACTATTATAGATTTAATTTTGATAAATTAATTAAAAATCTATAAAGTAATAATTCTTTTGGTTATCTTTATGTAAAATTTAATTATAAATTAAATGAATAGAAATATAGGATTAAGAGATCTCCTGTTAATTATAATTTATACTTATGACTAAAGATTGAGATCTATGTTTAAAATATTTTTAATATTGATCTTAATGGTAATCAATATATTTATTTTTACATCAGTAAATAATGAAAGTTAAGTTGATTGAATTAATATTATTGGGGAAAAAGTTATATTTTAGGCCAAAAGACTTTTCCCCTTTTATCATATATATTGTTATAGGTACATATGGGTTTAGATAGACTTCTATTATTATTCATAAATTGTATTTAAAATACGTATAGGTTATTACTTTTAATTCAATTTATATGTATTACCTATAATATGTTTTTGATTATTTAAGCAGCCTAGCAAGGGGGCCGACCCTTACACCACTACAACCTAACAACTAATTACAACAAGGTCAAGAAAGACTTTTAACAACAAACTAGCATCACAACTTCTAAACCACCTCAAGAATGGATAGACAACTCAGCTGCAACTTAAGGAGATTGAGAGTCAGCAATAAGTTCTTTAGAAATATCATGCATATGATTTATTATCTAAACACATTTTAAAGAATTTGATTTTGAGGGTGTACTCCATCAATTTTTTTTTAATGACAAGAATATATTATAAATTTAATTTTTATTTTATTTTTAAAATAACTGCCTAGTAAACTTTTCAACATAACTAGTGACTCTGGCAAAATGCATTTGACCTAAAAATATGAACCAATGAGGCCACAAATAGGGGACCTCATTCCAATTTAACAAAGTCGAGGCCCAAACTCGGGAGCACATTGGATCAGCAAAGGCACAAGCCTGCAATCACAATAGCCCAATGAAGGTTTGAATTTGGGTGGGGATAACAACACCACCACCACTTAACCAACACACTAAGTGGTGAACCCCATATTATAAATTTAATTTACTATATAATTAATACTATATTCATTTAGAGGAACTTAAATGTTAGATATATTTTAATATATATTTATTTAAAACATGTTGAGAGATATTGTCAATACATAAGAAAAAGCATATAATTACGGCAATGGAAAGAAGCTCTAGATAACGGTATATCAATTATCAAGAGCTCTCAATTTTTTTCTTGACATATTCTATGCTCATCAAAATAAAATACAAATTAGCCCAACACACCCAAGAGAGTTTATGGCCTTGGGATGTTATTATTGTGAGTAGTAGCCTATAATTATTCTAATTGCTTAAAGCTATTTTATTTAGTATATTAAAGTAATTTCATTATTATTTAATAATTGCTTTATTTTGGGCATCATTTACCTTTTTTTTTTAAAGAAGAGGGGTAAACACTTTGACCTGGAGCTATGAACTAGTGAGGCCACAAATGGGGGACCTCATCCCTAGTGGGATTTGAACCTTGATGGCAAGAACAACAACACAACAACTTAACCATCACAACATGCCACTATTGGCATTGGACATCATTCACTTATCTTTTATTTGAAGAGTTATTTATTATATATTTTAAGGATATTATTTTTTTAATGGTTTTACCTATTATTTTATTGGTATTTAAGATTTATTTTATTTGTTGTAGTTAATTGAAAAAGAAAATGATGCGAGTATGCAAAATTCACCATTTTAAGTACTATAACATGTGATTATAAGTTTAGGCGGATATATATATATATATATATATATATATATATATATATATATAATGATTAATTATGATATGACTATTATGTTCAATGATTTATTTATATTCACATATTATAAATACAAATACGAATGTTTTTGTGTTGATTGATATATTATATTAATTTTTATTATAATCTTTTAGTCATGTATTGTAGCATAATATATATGGTGAAATCTAAAAACCTTCAAGTTGAACTCAAAATTTTCATCATTTTTTATAATTATATATTTTAATCTAAGTTTTTGTGTTCATTCAACTTTCTATATTCAATTGATCTTTTGTCTATTTGAAATAAGCATCCATCTATATAGGATATACATATATCCATAGAAGATTAGGTATAATGCTTTAGTCATAGACTTAGACTCATTGGGACATTTATTATTTGGAGGCTCTTATCAATGAATACATTTGTCTAATAGAAGTGCACTAAGGTCACCATCTTTTAGGAGTATATATAAAAAGGTCTGAATTTTGCCTCAAAATTTGGCTTAAAGACTCAACAGTCAAATGAATTCATCCATTAGATTCTTCTAAGTATAAATGAATTAGATGTAATTTAAATATGTATTCAATGTTTTAATTGAGTGATTATGTAATTTAATTTAAGCTTTATTTGGTATATTCAATCCAACCTCGCATTAGAATACTTGTGTATTGAGAATGACCTATGCAACAACAACAACTTAGGCCCACGAGTATGGTAGTGTAGCAGGGGCACAAAGTGTGGAGCACGCCATGCTCAATGAGGGTTTGGCATAGACATAAACACTTGTGAAACCATTGGCATGAAGGTCACAATGGTTCACAATCCACGAGCACAATGGATTAGCGAAGGCACAAGCCTACGATCATAGAAGGGCAATATCAACAATGCCTCAAACATCACACTATGGGATGAACCCTTGGTTACTACTATATCTTAAATGAATGCTCCTAATAAACTTTTTCTTGAAATTCTCATAGTAGTAACTTTTTAGATGCTCTTGTTAACTATTAACTTCGTATTAAACTATTATTAGTTTATTTATATGAGGAAGGTCTTCCATTGACTTGGATTTTGATTACTAAGATGCCCTTTATTATTATTTAGCAGTTTATATGGAGGATAACATGTCTTTTTTGTAGTTATGCTAGAGTGATAGATGTAGTAGTTCTATTGTGACAAACATGACTCATAAATGTAATTCAGAGGCATTGTTATACTAAACATTAGGAGTAGTTTTAATTTTCATCTTTTGTTTAAATATTAAAATATAATTTGAGAAAAAAAATAGAAATAAAACAATTAACTACTATATCAATTCGCAATGCATAATGAAATAAAATGTTAAAAACTGAAGAATTTTCAAATAATTTCAATCAAATTGAAAAGTAATTGATATTTTTTAATAATTGACAAGTAATAAAATGAATTATTACAATAAATTAAAATTGATATTATTTTAATTTTATCAACCAATTAATATAATCACCAACATCAATTTCTAATTCTGAAAACATTAGTCAAAAACATAAATCTATTTTTTATTCTCATAAAAATTTTCTGCAGTAATTAAATTATAAATTTCTATCTTTACAAAAGAAAATACAACGCAAATTAAGTGGAACACATCAACATACCTTTGATTACCAAAGGTGAATTGAATATCTATGAAGTTCACAACCATTTCTTGAAATCATAATTAATTAGTATAAACTTTAAACAAGGAAAACACTAATTTAATTTAAGAAGATCAAAATTCTTTGCCTCTAATGTTTTTGTTTTCCTATATATTCTATATGTACAACATATATATTATATATTACCATATTTATTGTTATTAAAAATATGTGAATTATATGTATGGATATAATATATATTTATATTTGTTGTACTATGTATTTATTTTATTGTATTTTATATTCTACTTTATATATATTAGAATTTGGAAAGATGAATAACCTAGAATAACTAGTGCAAACAAATAGAAATAAAACAATGAATGTAAATACTACAAGATCAAAATAACAACACAGATAGCCCTCCAAGAGAGAACTACAAATGTTGAAGAAGCATAATAGCATTAGGAGATTGCCAGAGAAAAATCTATAGAATGCAATTACAATGCAATAGAAATGGAATAACAAGACTAGCTAGGAGTGAGTATATATAGAAAATGAGTGTGGAGAGGTGGAAAATACAACCATTGAGAAGAGGCCACCATAATAGACAAAAAAAGGCAAGTGTAACTCACATGTAAGATGCCAACACTTTGCACCCACTCACACTGATACTCGCTTTATTAATCCTAAGCAAACTTAATTAAAAGTGTAGGAAAAAGTAGGAAATAGAAAACCTACTACACTAACACATGGATGTTACTAATTCTATTCTATTTCTCATTCTATTTGGAATTTGTGGTTTAGGGCAAAAACTAGGGCACTTACAAAAGGGGAACATATGAATGGATGTGATGGTTTCGAAACTATCCATTTAAAGATATGTAAAACATTTATTAGAGACTTGGCAAGGGGCATGGAGAACATTGAAAGTGGTTTGGTGGGCTATGGGCTTTGGAAAGGGGCATATAGGGTGTTTTTGACGTAGGGTATAGGGTATGCTTTGGGTTGTCATGGCTAGGAATTCGTATTGAGCAGTTCTATTCAACATGTTATACATGTGTTTTAAATAGAGCTATCCCTCTTGGGGTGTGCCATAACCAAGAGAGCCTAAACCATTAAGATTTTTTTCAGAGGGAGTTTCCATTTCTATAGTTGTTTTAGATAAATATTACTTGACATTTAATTTGAAATGTAGGTTTTGCATGTTAATAATAAATATAAACTTGTGCTTTAATTTCAAAATTTGAATTTCATATTTTGAATATCGAGCTATGTAATTATTGGAATGCTATTTTAAAAAAAAGTTTATGTAGAAATTGGCAAGTTATAGCTGCAGTGTCGACAACTTTAGGGTTTTTTATTAAACGGGCAAGAGAAATCATATGAAATTTTTACCACTATTGATAAAAATATTAATATATGATGCTAAAACTTGTTTGGTAAGAGTAATTTGTCTTTTTGTTAATATATAAAATACTAGTTGCTTTGAATATTAATTTATTTTGAGGTGCACCAAATAAAAGATGGAGTTGGAACTTAAGAGTGGAAATAGAAACCTATTTTCCGTTGCTCTACCTCTTTTACTCTCAATATTGCTTGTGTATCGTAAGACGAGGAACTTGAAATCCTTTTACTAATTGCATGGATAGAGCTATATGTAAATTCAACTTTCTTTTGATAAATCACTTCACTCTTTATTTGTTTATCATGGTGATTTGTTTGTTTGGTTATGGAGCAATGCCATAGGAAGTAAGATTAGGTAACCATGCCACCTGAAAGCCATCTTGTTACTATTAAATTCATGATCATAAAAAAACTAGGGAATTGATTTTTACAATTTAAGTGTGCTTTAAAAGCCCTTTCTGTTCAAGGATATTAGGGCATCCCCTAGTTGTCACCAATGAGTAGGCATGTCCCAAAGATGTCACTTGCTTTTGTAAGAAGCATCTTGGTGATGTTTCCCCAACGTTTATGCATCCTAGGGGGATGGTCTCATCTTGGAAATACGATGACTTTGGGTGGCAGAGGGGATAAAGCCCATGTGGAACACTGTTTGTCACATTTCACAAATCAAAGTTCACCTTCCCACTATTTGTTTTCATAAAACACCTTAGCAGTACTGTTGGATAATATCAATATTAAATAATATATTTATTGACTATATTTCAAACGTAATAGTAAATTGAATCATTAATGTTTATTTAATTACTGAACTCAATGAATAGGCGCACAAGGAATGAACAATGCTCGAAGGCAAAATCAACAAAAGTCAAAAGTTCATGCCCAAATAAAATCAGAAGAAAGAATGTACTAACATAACAAGCATTTATAAGACGTCAAAATCAGGGACTTCATAGTTTTTTGCTTTAAAAAGAAACAACCACCTTTGACAAACTTGCCATTGTCATCTCATAAAACAACCACGACACTTGCAAGATTTGGATTGTCCCTTGTTGCTTCATCAAAATTTAGTTTAAGATGACTCTCCTAATGAGATTTCACTTGCTATTTTTATGATCTTTTTTCTTTTCAATTACCCTTTTAATGAGAGGATTTATTAAATGTTATTTAGTTTAATCATAATGTTAATATTATAATATTTATTAGAGATGTGATATATTTGTTAAATATATATTATTTATATGCTTTTGAACTACCTGTTTCTCATTTATTAAATTCATATAGATTTTTACTTTTAGCACAGTCCAAATCCAGTGTCAACTTTAACATGTAATAAGTCAAAATCAAACAAAATAAGGACCACTTTTGTGTTCATTACTAGAAACCTTGTGCTTTCTTTAAGAGCTTCTGGCTTTCTCCAGGATGTGATTTCTCTATAGGCACTACTGGGTTTTCCTTAAGTTCAAGTACTAAGCAAATTCACTGAGTTTGCCAAAATCAAGTGAGAATATGGATAACTGAATCTTTATTAAGTCACTCGAATCAGATTTCTTTTTAGGTAATCCAATCCCCGTGTCAATGAGTACTCACCAACTTGTGTCAATACTGGTGCATCACTATTTTCTTTCAGAGGCAACATGTCTGTTGCGTTTATGCATTGTTCAAGTTGGAGTACAAGATTGTTGCAGTTCTTTATGTTCATATTATATTTATGGCATTAGACACCACAAAAGCATTTACTATTAAATATAGCTGCAGTACGCATAGTTAGTGCCTTTTGGCATTGCAATATTATGAAATTTGATGTAGGCTAAACTCTGCATTGTTGCTGCTGGTGGTAGTGGAGAGGAAAGTGGCAAGCAGGAATACAGTGCTCCGTGGATGATTGCCCTTCAGCAACAGTGAAAGCTATGCCAACTTATGGGCGAAAAACTTACATTGTAGTTTACTTTCCAAATTCTCGCAGCCATTTTTGGACAGATTCACAACTTGCATGTACGATTTCAGAGAAACCAGAACCTCTTACATTTGGTACCCATGAGATTGGACAAGAACTAGTAAAGGACCTCAGTATACCACGGCGGTACATGTTGCAAAAACTTGCAATTGATATGTTGGAGGCTAGTGATCAACTTCATGTTGAGGTTAGATATTTTTATGTTCTTCAATTGGCTATCCGTTTTATTCTTGACATTGAACATACTTTGGCATCTGCGAAAAGATTTATTACAAAAGAATTCCAAATATTCGTATGTTCTTCAATTGGCTATCCCTTTTATTCTTGGCATTGAACGTACTTTGGCATCTGCTAAAAGATTTATAACAAAAGAATTCCATTTTGTAATACATTTTTCAGGCTGTGGTAGAAAGTGCCCGCAATGTAAATGTTTGGAAGGAATTTGCAAAGGAGGCTGCTCAATGCACAGTTTACTCTGATTTGGGTAGAATGTTACTAAAGCTTCACAGTGTAAGTTCTTAACCTGTTGTTTTTTATTATGTTCAAATTTAAGTGTTTAGAGCTTGCATTTAGCTTATGTACACAGGTTCATTAGCAGCCTGAGCGCATTAGTTTGTTTTCTCTATTTAGGCCATCTTCTAGCTCTTATAACACAATATCTTCATTTACAGATGATATTGGAAATATATATTAGCTCTTCATGGATGGAAACATTTGATTTTTGGAAGCAAGAATGTGAGAATGCAAAAACTGCTGAACGTATGGAGAAACTTACAAAGGTATCCTTAAAGTTGTTCTCAGTTATGTGTATTATGTACCATGTACTATATTTGCTTCTTTGATGTTATTGGAAATGGTAACTATCATATTGAAGTTAAGATTGCAATATGCATACAAATGTTTCAGGATTTGGAGGATGCAATTTTGTGGGATGAGGTTGCAAAGCTTTGGAATGCTCCTGAGCAAACTGCATTAGGGGCAGAATGGAAAACATGGAAAAAGGAGTCCATGAAATTGTTCTCAATATATAATCCTTCAACATCATATGCCTTTGAAAGGAATTTCGATAGGGAGAGTAGGGAAAAGTACACAAGAATCAGTGATACGTTAGGTACTAATGATGTTGAGGCTAGTAGGAAACGCCAAAAACTAGAAATACGTCGGGGGAATTCCTCAGAAGGAAAAGATGCAGCTGAATCTCAGTTTATTGCTTCACGAGAAGTGTTTTATTCACCATTTGTTTCTCAATCTGGTGAGTGTCAACATGTTATTGATGATTCAAAACCCACAGTAGAGGAGGTTGACATTAAGAATCAATCATTGACAGA
Source organism: Chamaecyparis obtusa (assembly GCA_027943335.1). Taxonomy (NCBI): domain Eukaryota; kingdom Viridiplantae; phylum Streptophyta; class Pinopsida; order Cupressales; family Cupressaceae; genus Chamaecyparis; species Chamaecyparis obtusa. The sequence goes on from BSBK01001097.1 coordinate 398,378, forward strand.
GATAGAGGCGTCATATACAGATCATGCATGTCAACGATGCTCTGCTTTTGTCGAAAATAAGGGTAGACAATGCAATCGATCAGCAACTAATGGAGGCCAATTTTGTCACCAACATTTAAATTTTCGTTCTTCAAATAATGTTAATAGAGTAGCACATGATGACTCTTTATCTTTAGCAGTGCAAACAGAACTCAGTTTTCCGATATGTCAGGGTATGACCAAGCATAGAAAAAGGTGTACCCACCGAACTCGGAGTGGCACTGACTTCTGTAAGAAACATATGCCTCAAGATGGGCATAATTTAGATGATGGGGATACAACTAGAAGTTCAAGCAATTTAGAGAATAGCCAAAAAAGAGAGAGAATATTGGTTGAGGGACACCCATCAGAGAAGGTATTGACTTCAGCAGATGTTTGCCATACGGAGAGTCAGAACAAGCAAAGTTCTCCACCTTCTTCAAACTTGGAAACATTACATGGAAGCATATCTCAGAAATTGGACAATGGCATTAACTTTTCACTGCCAGAGAGGTCTGCCACTAAAGTCTCCAACAAGAGTGGAAATTGGTCCCGTTGTATTGGAAGCTGCCGCAATCACGGTGGCCAATGTTCTCACAGGGCTAAGAGGGGTTCATCTTATTGTGAAAAACATTTACCTAGCTCATTGGGACTCCACCATAGATATACTGAATCAATGTTGAATGATATATTCAAAAATACACTAAATGAAGAATCACAACATTCCAACTTCAAGAATCTTTTGGATGATTATATGAAATCACAACTTGGTGAAGGAGGTGACTGTGATTTGAATTTAGAGGACAGAGGGTTGGATAAGATTATTGGTGAAGCATCAAAAGATCCGGGAATTGCGAATGCCTGGTTAGAGGTGTCAGCTGAAAAAGAAAAATTGGTAAAGCGTTTTGGTTTTGAAGAAAGTGAAAATGATGCTATTGGAAGCTCTCCTGGGATTTCCGAGGTACAGAAACCCCTCGGTTCAGTTGTATTGGCAGGTGATGGAATAGAAAGGCAGAGTCCTCAGGATGACATGGATGTGTCTGAAACTGTTCATCAGTTTTCTACTAATGAACCAGTAAATCAGAAGTGTCAAGGTTGTACCGAGGAGTTTTCTGATATGCGTACCCTCAGTCACCATTGCATCACCAATCATAAGAAGGCAGCCGAAAGATATTTCAGAGGATATGCTTGTGGAAATTGTAGTAGTTCATTTACTAACAAGAAAGGCCTTGAGAGGCACGTCAAGATACATCACAGTGGAGTTTCACTTGAGCAATGCACAGAATATAGCTGTATAGCCTGTGGTGTTCATATTGTGGACTGTGATCAGCTATGGCAGCATGTGATACTTGTTCACCCCAAGGAACTCAACCAATCTGTTTGTATCAAAGAGAAGGTGAATTATACAGAATCTTTGAAACCTTTGAAGGTTGAACAAGACAAACAAGATGCTGTTAATCCAAGCTGTTCTAAGCAAGATTGTAGTAGTGAATTTGAATCCGAACATAAAACTGAGAGCAAACACTGTAATAATTCTACTTTTGATGAGGATTCAGGATTTGGTGAAAAGAGGACCTTTGCTCGTGATCCTTTGAAAAGATTTTCTTGTAGGTTCTGTGGTATGAAGTTTAGTCTTCTCCCAGATCTTGGACGCCATCACCAAGCTAAACATATGGGTTCCAGTTCAAGAAACAAACCTAATCATAGAAAAGGAAAAGAGAGTTTTGCAGCCAAGTGGAGGGCTAATAAAGGAAATCTTAGAACAATCCAAACATCTGCAGGACTTAAACATGCAGCTGCTATAGCCAGGAAGAAGCTGATAAAAAGAAATAATTTGCAGAGATCTATACGGGTTCACAATAAAGTCCAGCAACATAAACAAAGTGAAGGAAAAGACAGATTTACTGAAGCTTACCTTTCAGCTGTAGCAAACATGTTGCTGTCAGAAGGGCAAAAGGTGAGACAGTTGCCTAACAACATGGAAATTCTTCACGTTGCTCGTTTAGCTTGCTGTAGAGCCAATTTACAGGCATCTCTGGAAGAAAAGTATGGCACTTTGTCAGAGAGGCTTTACATTAAGGCTGCTAGGCTGTGCAGTGAGGAAAACATCAAAGTTGAGTGGCATAAGGAAGGTTTTATCTGTTCCAAAGGATGCAAACCTAAGGTTGACACTCAAGCTTCTGTTCTCTTAACTCCTGTTCTTGATGTATGCCTTAGTGCTGTTACATTCCAAGTGAACAATCATGACATGGTTACTAATCAAACTCATTCTAAGGAGACATGGGAAAATGTGGAAAGTCACTTGGTGCTAAATGCTTCTGATATAAAAAGTAGTCATCAAAGGAAAATTGTGGTCCTGCTTGAGGACTTGAGCTTTGGGCAAGAAACAGTACCGATTCCTTGTGTGGTGGATGAAGATTTGATTGGCATAGATGGTAAAGATCAACATCTCGAATCATCAAGGCCCTGGGAAACTTTTTCCTATATAACTGATAGGCTTCTAGATTCTTCACTGCATCTTGATGCAAAGGTATCATTCATGCTGTATATTATTTCTATTGTTTGCATTCTTCGTGTCAAAGTTCATTGTCAACAGCTTTAGCAGTTTTTTTAAATATTTAGGTATGCAAGGGAAGAGCAAAAACTTATTTTTTGAAAAAAGTGGCTAGATACCTCAGGCAGTTGAATCGAAATTGATCAAAGCTGGTTTAGTTTTGTATGTTGCAGAGCTCTCAACTTGGATGCACTTGCACACAGCCACAATGCTCTCCCAAATCATGCGATCATGTGTATCTTTTTGAGAATGACAATGAAAATGCACAAGACATTTATGGTAAACCAATAAATGGTAGATTTCCCTATGATGAGAATGGTCGAATTATTTTGGAGGTAAAATGGATATTTGGATTCTTGATTGTCCTTTACTTTGATTAACCACAAGTAATTCTGTTCTCATATCACGCATACTATTTATTCGGGTATATTGAACATGTACAGAAAGGTTATTTGGTATATGAATGCAACTCATTGTGTAGTTGTCAAAAAGAATGTCAGAACCGTATTTTGCAAAAGGGAGTACAAGTTAAACTCGAAGTCTACAAAACAAAGGATAAGGTGACACAAAAGTTAATTTGAATTCTAGATGTTTCCTTTATTAACTCAAATATGTTTGAAATGCTGACAACAAATCGGAAGGGTGGATCTCTATGAGTCTTAAATGGTTAGAGGTTTTACATTGGAAAATTTGGATTACCCAAAATCAAGATGAACTTGAAACCTGTTATGCTGTTCTGATTTTAGGGATGGGGAGTCAGAGCTGCAGAAGCAATATGTCGTGGAACATTCATCTGTGAATACATTGGGGAGCTGTTAAATGGTCAAGAAGCCAATAAACAAAGGGAGAGGTATGCTTTTTCTGGTTAACTTCCTCTATTTTAGACGAATGTTTTGAATAATAAGAAAATCAGGGAAGCCTGCTGTAATTATTATACTATTTTACAGGGTTGACTTTTGTGTTGGTGTCATTAGGTATGACAAAGAAGGTGGTTGTTATCTGTATGATATTGGTCTCCATATTGATACAAATGAGTTGGAGTTTATGGAGTCACCCAGTCCTTATGTCATTGATGCAACTAAATATGGAAATGTTGCTCGGTTTATCAACCATAGGTATTGAATGCTAGTGTTCATATAATATTTTTAGTTGACGTTTAAAATTTATAGATTTGTAGCATGCACCTTGTACTTAACCACACCTCTGAACGAAATGTGTTTTCAAGTATATTTTTGTTTCAGACTGAGACATTGGAGGCTAATGCATCCTTTTTTGTATACCAGCTGTTCTCCAAATCTAGTTAATTATCAGGTGCTGGTAGAAAGTATGGATTGTCAATTTGCACATGTTGGTCTTTATTCAAGCAGGGATGTATGTTTCGTTCCGATTTTCATTTTTTTTTGTTTTAGTTGTGCATCAGGTGTCCTTTCATTTATGTTCCTCCAATGCTATTAGTCTAGTGGAAGAGATCCATTTATGCAATAACTTTTACTTTTCTTCTGTCATCAGATTGCTTTTGGAGAAGAACTAGCGTATGATTATAATTACAAATTGTTTCCAGGGAAAGGAAGCCTTTGCCATTGTGGTGCAGAAAATTGCCGTGGAAGGTTGTACTAGAAAGTTTTAAGCTGCAAATTTATTATGGATTTGTATTCTGTCATAAATTGTACACTACTAGGGAAAATCTTATGACCTCTCAAATTTAGCAACTTTGTATATATCCAAGCCTATAGCTGATTTCAGGGAGGTGAGCTATTTCTCTTTTGTACCATAGCCATGAATGTTGAAACACGAAGATAGCGATGGAGCTCACTGAATAGAGCGCTATGATGGAGCTCAGTGAGTGTACAACATCTGAACATTCATTTGATTGATAGCCTAACTTGACTTATATTTAGTTGGAAGCTTTCCCATTGGTTTAGCTCTGACATCAGTTGAGGCGCCTAAAAAAGGCCCTCTGCTATATTTTCAAATCCCCTGCTAGAAAAAGTATATTATCTGCCAACAATAGGTGATTAAGATCCTGGACATGGGCCTGTTCAAAAGTCAGAATCAAAGTGGAGTGATGCTGACATGTAGGCAAAATGGAATTGAGTTGACATGTATTTTGTGCGGTCTTCAAGGAGTCTGTTTCTTCAAAAAATATCTTCTGGACATTTTCTTGTAGTAATACTCGTATTTTGAAATATTCCTCAACTGGGAATTTAGTCCACTATGTAAAACCAGTTTATAGGTAAATACTGGTTTTGTTGCTTGTCGAGCTATCCATTTTAAAGAATGTAATGGTTAAAGGATGTGCTATTTTTGTAAATCATCAGCAAAATTAATTTCCACTAAGAAAACTGATATCTATCTATATATATATATATAATTAATGATAGTATGGTAATTATTGGAGATAATGTTATTGTAGATTTGCATGGTAATCAGAAAATGGATATAAGATGGGGGATTTTAAGTGGAATGCTGCACTACATTTACATTTCGGAACAAATATGAATGAAGAAAATTAAGCAAATATGTAAGGAAAATAAAACGGTTTTCTTAAAGAACCTAAGGAAAAACTCAAAATTTAAATCGGTTAGCACCTTATATTAAAATAATATTTGAGTAGAATGAATGAATTTTAATGTCTTCTGTAGACACTAAGAACCGGTTACGGTGGTGAGTTTTTTAGTAACATTTCCTCTGATGTTGTGTATTTTCCTCAATTAAATAATTTTAATTATTTAATTAATAACTAATTATGTCTTCTAATTTGTTCATTCTCTATTGAATTGACCTAAATCGATCATTTCACCTCTTCAGTTAAATAACTTGGTCAATTATTTAATCTCTCTGGCCCTGGCATCAAATTGTCTTAATCTGCCCTTGGGTAAATAATTATTTAATTCTGTCCTAACTTTTGCTTAGGAATAAATGAATATTATTATTTATTTCTCTTTTCATACTTACTAATTTCTGATGTGTGAAGGAAACAATCCCCACTTATTATCTTTTCTTAAATTTTCATATATAATTCTTAATTACAAATTGCTAATGTGGTGGAAATTAATTTGCATTCACTTAACTCTTCTTCTTTATATTTTCCTTCTTTACTTAACTCTTTACTCCTTTCATTTCCTTCTCCACTTCTCACTCTCATTTGCTAATTTATCTTCCCACTTAATCCTTTCCTTTTATCATTTTGACATCCTCATTCTTTCCTTCATGTTTGAAATGGAACCTTTAATTGAAAATAAATAAGTCTATTTATTTTCACTCATCTCTTCTTTAGGTGTCACCCATCTACTCATCTTAGATTTAAGTCTATAGGAGATAGTCCTTTGTTGATCAGTGACAATCTTTTACCACTTTTTTAGTTCAATCCTTATATTCTCATTTCACAATGTTTGTAACTTAGGCTGAACTTTGTAATATAGTGTTCTTGTTTCCTACTTGTTTCCTTCCTCCATATCGCTATTTGAAACTTTTCATCTACATTTAAAAAAATCTTTGTTAAGGTTTAGGCATTAGTTTTATTCTAGTGTTCATCAACTCATATATTTATGATTTTTTCAACCATGTGTTCTTTCGTACAACTCTTTATCTCTTGCAACCCTAGGCCACTTGCAAATCTTCATGTTTTTTTTTGCTTTTTTTTTTCAGCATAATAATATGGTCATGGTGATTACCTCAAAAGAGAGTTCATGTCTTTAATAAGGATAATTTCATAGGGAACTACAGCTTAGCTTAATTTTTTAAATAATTATATGCTCTTGGATCATTTAGTCTCAAGTGACATTGAGACCTACCCTTGTGCTAAGGGGTTTTTTATTGCTTCATTTTCTTCTTCTCAAGATCATTGCTTGGTCCTGAACAAGTTGTGGATTCGGGGGATTCACTCCCTTTCTCCCAAGCCCTAGACAATTTCTTTCAACCCTCTTACTGAACCAATCAATGTGCGTTTAGAGTGGGTTTAGATTATGAATCTCCCACTCCATTTCTAGGAGGCCTTTAGTCTTAGGTGACATTATGAACTACCCTTGTGCTAAGGGATTTTTATTGCTTCATTTTCTTCTTCTAAAGATCGTGACTTGGTCTTGAACAAGTTGTGGGTTTGGGGGAATCACTCCCTTTCTGCCAAACCATGGAAAATTTATTTCAACCCTCTTATTGAACCACTCAATGTGCGTTCAATGTGGGTTTGGCTTCTGAATCTCCCAATCCATTTTTGGAAGATGTCGTGCTTTGAGACCATTGGGAACTCCCTTGGCCGTTAGCTCAAGGTGGATGAAGCTACAACTACTATAGAGAATTCTACTTTTGCTCGTATTTTGGTTGACATGGATGTCTCCCAACTGATTTCAGGCGCATGATGATCATGATAGGAGAATGGCCATGGAATCAAGCGTTGGATTATGAGGTCCTTCCCTTCCATTGTTGGTGCTAATTGTCTATTGGGAACATGGATACTGACTGCATGCTTCTGCATTGAAAAAGTGCTGTTGCTTGGTGGAAGGATGCAAGTAATGATCATTTGATAGTTTGTGCTTTTGAGTCTCTCTCTCATTTCTCCTCTGAGGATTCACGGGCTTCTGACGAAGAGGAAACCCCTACGGAAAATCTTGATGATGCCTCTGCTACTAATCAGGGTCAGGCTTCTGCTGTTAATCCAAGTATTGATCCTACTGCAACTCTTGTTGCTTCCCCTAATTCCGCTTGTGTAACACCCGCTGGCCTTAAGGACCTCTCTTCTCCCTCTACTTCTACTTCTGCTTTATATCAGTTGTCCGTGGAGTCTCCTTTGTTCGAGAGAAAGGATAGTATCACCTGGGTAGTGGTCCGAAGACGTAAAAAGACCTCTTGTTTGTCTTCTATTACGGTGTGAGTTTGGCCCTTTCTTTCTATGCTAGAGCCTTTGTGCTCTGTGTTAAACTATTTTTTGTAAGTCTAGTTAGCACTTGTTGTGCTGCCTATGTGTTGTTGATGGCATGTTAATTTGCTGTTGGGCCTGCTTTTATAAGGGATTAGCCCCCTTGTTTTTGGCTTCTTTTAATATAAAAAACAAGTAACCAAACTAAGTGGGGTGAAATGTTTGTGTGGCTAAGCTATTAATTCTCTTTGTAGTGAAAACCTAAGCTTTTAGTGATCTTTACCAAGTTGTTAAGGGTAGATAAATAACACACTTGAATATGATAATAAACTGAAAAACTCTATCACACATGTTGAAAAGGTGGTAGAAAATTAAGTGAAATACACCCAACATTTAGGAGGGGGTTGAAGTTATATGAAGATAATTTTTGAATTGCAAAATGCACTAGAAGTTATGCCTAAATCTTTGACAAACACAATAAGAAAGTTCACTTGAAACTAATTTTAACATAAGTAAAGAACACTATACTTGCAAGGAAAAACATAATGCAAAAGTGGTGCACAATTAGGAGGTTTACAAGTCAACACTTGGCACTTGGGAGATATTGTAGAAATGAAATGCACCCTTGGGTAACTTGAAAGTTTTTCAGTTAAAGCTAACACACTTTTCAAGATTGTCTTAATCTGTCCTTGGGTAAATAATTATTTAATTCTTTGTCCTAACTTTTTCTTAGGAATAAATGAATATTAGTATTTATGATGGAATTGATGAAAAATAACCCACAACTCCCAAGAACACCTACACGCAAACACCTGTCACAGAAAGAGAGAGAAGTAAACAGCTATGGAGGCCTGAACGTATGGATCCACGAGAGAGGAGAAATCCTTGATGTGCAAAAACAAAAGTTGCAATCAATAATGAAATGTCATAAAAGGTTACAAAGTATTATGAGATCAATCCTTATAAAAGGAGATCGGAAAACCTAAAAAGGTAAAACCTTAGGTTGCATAATAATAATTAATAAAGAAATTAATTATTATATGCCTAATGTTGGTGTTTGAAAATGCTTACGCCACCTAGGGCTGCCAATATGCCTTGAGACTGATGCTAGGAGTGGTTAGTTCCAAGTATGAGAGCTCTGCAAGACAACTGGACCAACTATAGGGTCTTAATATGCCCTCTTTTGCTTCTGGCTCTGCAAAACCAAGGCGGGTGCACTTAATCCAGACAAAATTCAAACTCACTACACACCTTATACTTCTGGATTTATATAGCAGATCATAGTAAATGACTACTAAATACTAACCAGGTATTCATTGAATCAACTCTACTATGCAGGATAAAATGGTCTTGTGAAGGGTATTACTGGTGATTGATATTCAAAGGTGCAGGAAATAGCCCAAACCCATCAAACACTGAACTCAACTGAATGTACTAATCCTTGATCAGTGCCATTATCCATTGGGCAAATCATCAAATGCAAGTATAGAAACATGAACCAACTACTGTCAAAGACTCAAAGCCATAAATACAACTTTTCCAGCCCATCCACTACTTATAAGATCCTTCTGTAGACAAGTCAAATAAATCTATGCCCTATCCAAAGTATCTTTCACTTGATCCTAGATCAAGAACTAAAGACTAGAACATATACAGAGGCAACCCAATTCAATGGACCAGAAAATCCAAAACTCATAAGACTGACACCAAGGAGAGACTTGAAAGCATGAGAATAGTTATATTAAGTATGATGAGGCATGTACATGTCTATACTAGAAATGAGACAACCACTTCAATAACCTGCAAAAGATGCAAAGAAATTCTACTCAGCCTCTTGCAATGCGACAAAGCTTTCTATTTCCCACTGGAACCAAACAGAATGGAACCCTGAACAAGTCAAAATTTCAACACTTTATACCACTAGCTGCCATGGGAACCCAAAACGGGTTGCAACAAGCTACAGACAGCTAGGGTATAGCTTTCACCCACTAAACTAACCAGAGACAGCCAAAAATTTAATGCAGAGAAAAGAAAACCAGGCAATCAGATCCAAGAATGATCCACATTTATGCCAATCCTCTGGAAATGAACTAAGGACCAAGAATGTCATGCCAAACAGTCCTTTCGCCCACCTGCAAATACACCTCGAGCCAAGAAACTGTCCTCCCCCACACCGCAAAACATCTGCAAGCAATCACCCATGGCAACCTGGACCACACTACAACCATCGATGCCACCAAATTGATCGGTAATCAGGCCACTAAAACCATAAATTTTGGTACTTCATGCCGCTGCAAACCCACTGCAAAGACAGTTAAAATTTGGCGCCAACGACAAACTGGTCAACCTTTAAATCACAGTTACTGATATCATGCTTTCCTGTCAAATCGGGTGACCCATAAAGGAATCCTGGTTTACATTTAGGCCTGGTTGCATGATCGCAAGACACTTTATTCACCCCTGCGATCATGCGACTGCAATCACTTAGCCGCGGTCAACAGTCGATCACAAACCCCTTGAAAGGTCCTCGGTCCAGTCAGCAGTCAGGCAACTAATAAAAAACCAGCACGTCGGCAAGACTGGCATCGTGGGCCCACCTTAGAACTCCGCAACCGCGACGTCCGACGGTTAGTCGCATGATCGCATAGCACGGAGACGGGCTATGCGAACATGCGACAACCCACGAACCTTAACCGCTAGCATAACCACCGCCGCTACCAGTCATTAAGTAACGGTCCCACCAAGCACATCCACCTCAGCACCCTGTCGACCAATCACAAACCTTACACGCCAGCACCGAGAAACTGCCACATCAGACCACGCGGACCAACCAAAACATAGCGAGACCACTGCCACTCTGCCGATGGGCCCCACGCGCAAGGAAGGAGCCTTGTCGCATGGTCACATGTTAGAAAACTCTGACATGCGATCATGCGACAACAAATCATTTTAAGAACTTTGAAAACCCGAGCCCACCCACCACCGCAGATGCCACAATACCACCTGCCATCGGGCCCCACGCGCACGTGTCAACCGGTCGCATGATCACATGTCAGAAAACTTTGACATGCGATCATGCGACAACCAACTATAAGCCACCACATCACCGCCAACGGGACCACCAAACAACAACCACCATCGGGCCCCACGCGCAAGAAAGGAACCGGTCGCATGGTCGCATGTCAAAAATTTCTGGCATGCGATCATGCGACAACCAATAAGAACATGCGCCCCTGCTCCCCTTTTGACACTGGGCCCACCTGGACACACTTCACGCCCACACAAGAAAATCCAACGGATGTCGCAAAAGCGTAAAGGATAAACATCGTGCATTTTCACCATGCGAACATGCGACAACCACTAATTCTGTCTGAACTTTAACCACACTGGGTAACTAAGAAGAACTGGGTCCCACCAACCGATCGCACTCGCACAGTTAAGACCGAGGTCGAAAACACACAAAATTTTCGACACAGCGAAAGACTAAAAACACATAGAGTTTTCAATGCCAGAGGACAAGTGCATAAAAGCGGGAAGGCATAAGGTCGAAAATAACGAAGGTTTTCACACAGACCGAAAACATCATGGATTTTCAAAAACATTGTGGGTTTTCGACACTTCAGCAGATTTTTAAAAAAATGTTTCCTGCAGACCTTAAAGCTTAAATAACTCTCTGGGTTTGCGATTCAACACGTGCGATTTGGACTGGAGCAAGGTGACAACATGAAGAACACAGGGCTAAGGGCGCACATCATGAAACAAATAGATTGTTCTTGCAAGTTAAAATTGAGATTGCAGGCAAAGTGGGACACTTAACAAAATTTGCAAGGAAAATAGGCCATTTTCATAGGATTTTTTCATTGACATGAAAATGGACTAACACCTAATGTTTAGCTTAAGTTGAAAGAGGTAATAAATGACTAAATAATTAAATCAATATGATTTAATTAATCAGTAAACACTTTATTACTCTAAAACCCCCCCTTAAGATAAACTTTGGGAGAAGCTAAAAACATAGAAAGAACTACTGAAAGCAAATGGGTCCCGGCAACAAAGGCCTGATAAGGTACCCAAGTACAAAAGAGAGTCTCTACAAAGCGGAGAAATAGAGAAAACCACATGGGAAAAACTCTACTCCAAAAAGAGACAAAGACTAGTCTGAAGGACTGAAGAAGCCTCCAGAATTAGGAATGTTCCAGAAAATAGGAACAAAGATGAACATGTACAACATCACTGAAGCATGAAACTGCAAACTTTGTCAAGAAGAAATTGATGATATGAAGATCCTCCACAGAAATATGACCAGGTAGAGAAGACTGTAATTTGCATGAGTGCCCTCAAATAACACTACTCAAATTAGGAGGCAAACAAAGGCAAACACCTGAACTCGAAGATACAGATGGCATAAACACCAAAAGCCTGAAGAGCTGATCAATCAAAGCTGGAAGAGTGCATCCAAAAATAGGAAAGAAAAGAGTGTCCATATGGTAAATGATCCATCTCACCGGAATGCATAGGTACCTAGCCATTGCAACCGCCTAGTACATAGGATCAAATACTAAATACATGCCTCACACCATCAAACCAAGGAAGCAGTAGAACCAACAGTAGAAACCCCCTATACTGCTGACAAGGGAGTAATGACAGGTACACTAAAAAGATCGTCCAATATGAACTGCATGATGAAGAAGAATTTGGAACATCGAATGTGCAGAGAGAGTACAAACACAAATAAAGATACCTGAGGCTAATGTCGTTGGAGGAACGCTCACATGACAAAAGAAGATGGCAAACAAAGGCAAACATCAAACCCCCCCAGCACTTTATAATGGAGTGTGAGTACAAATAGCACGAACATGTGCAAGATCCCATCAAAGCAATAGAATGACACTTTATCTCAGTGCGTGTGCATAAAAGAATACTACAAAAGTGAAGTATACATTGCTCAAAGAAGATCAAAGGTTGCTGAAACAAAAGAATAGCCTAAGACAAGCCATCCCTCAAAGGGAAGAGATCCTAGGACTTGAAACAACCAAGATATCCACAAGACTACAAAAAAGAAAGAATCTGAATAAAATGAACCTGGAGCAGAATTTGGAAAAATGACTCATAGCACTAAAAATCTCTTTGAACAAGCTTTCTAATGATATATCATTTTCTGAAAACGGAGTTCGGATGTGCAAGATAGAGCTCTCAGAGTGCAGCATTGAAGATTTGGCTTTGACAGAGAAAAACACCATTAGAAAAATAAAACCAGAAAATATAACCTCCAGATCTGGAAAGAGCCCGGAATCAGCTTTCCGATGATATCTCATTTGCCAGAATTTGACACCGTATGCTCAAGATATGAGCAAAAAACCAACAGCTGCGCTTGAGGGCCCAAAGAAGGTGTCTGCAAAGATCTAGGATGGGTGATGTCAGAAAAGGGACAAAAAATCACATGAAACCATCAGATCTAATAAAATATCAGAAAGGGCTTTTCGACAATATCTCGTTTGCTGAAAACGGAGCCCGGATGCAAGAGAAACAGATCCCGAAAGGTAGGAGGTCTAAAATGCCACGATCACAAAGAACATTTGACTTTGACAAAAAAAGAGAGCATCAAAATAGAAAAATAAAAAAACCATACTATAAAATTTGGATCGAGCTTGGAACTAGCTTTCCGATGATATATCGCACGCCCAATTATGATCCCATATGCCTGAGATATTTGCAAAAAAGCCCAGGTACCTCCAAAAAGCTTTTTAAAAAAAAGAAAATATCTGCTGACGTCAGCAGATACCGACCCTAAAATTGACAGCCAAATGGCCGTCACGGCTCAAATCCCCCCGGGGGCTGAAAAAATTAAGCCCTGGTTCCCCATAGGACTGGGGGTTGATTGCAAAAGGGGCTCGGTGGCAGTGGGCGGTCACTGATAGGACCAAGGGCGGTGCGAATGGGGGCTCAAATGGCGGAGACCGTTGTGTAACCGGCGGTTAACCGTGGTTCCACTGGCTGCGGGTGGCCGCCCCCAAATTTTTTTTTAATTATTAAAAAAAAAAGGTCACCCTACTGCTTGCGTTGAAATGCATGCCAGTGCCGTACGACCCTCGTAGGATTTTTTTTTTGCCTCAGAGAGAAACTTGTCCAAAAATGACAAGTCTTATATGGATTTTGACTATCTCGAGCCTTCGGGATGCAACCGTGAGGTCTGTTTGGGCCAGAAGTGCTCCAAAAAATACTGATCACCTCGGGATCCGTGTTGGGGCCGATTGCAATTTTTTTTTTCACAAATTCCAATTGTGTCCAAATTGGACAAATTTTATATGGATCTTGGAGTTTTTGGATGATCTGAACGCAACCGTGAGGTTCATTTGAAGCCAAGATGACCAAAAAAATAGGTCCCCCCAGATCTGACAAGAAACCCTCTGAAAATGCAGATCTGACGAACACGACCGAATCTCTCAGAAAGAGGATAGGGGCAAGCAGATTTGAAGCTCTCATACCATGATGGAGTTGATGAAAAATAACCCACAGCTCCCAAGAACACCTACACACAAACACCTGTCACAGAAAGAGAGAGAAGCAAACATCTATGGAGGCCTAAACGTATGGATCCATGAGATAGGAGAAATCCTTGATGTGCAAAAACAAAAGTTGCAATCAATAATGAAATGTCATAAAAGGTTACAAAGTATTATGAGATCAATCCTTATAAAAGGAGATCAAAAAACCTAAAAAGGTAAAACCCTAGGTTGCATAATAATAATTAATAAAGAAATTAATTATTATATGCCTAAAGTTTAGCTTAAGTTGAAAAAGGTAATAAGTGACTGAATAATTAAATCAATATGATTTAATTAATCAGTAAACACTTTATTACTCTAACAATTTATTTCTCTTTTCATACTTACTAATTTCTGACTTGAAGGAAACAATCCTCACTTATTATCTTTTCTTAAATTTTCATATATAATTCTTAATTACAAATTGCTAATGTGGTGGAAATTTATTTGTATTCACTTAACTCTTCCTCTTTCTATTTTCTTCTTTACTTAACTCTTTCCTCCTTTCATTTCCTTCTCCACTTCTCTCTCATTTGCTAATTTATCTTCCCACTTAATCCTTTCCTTTTATCATTTTAACATCCTCATTCTTTCCTCCATGTTTGAAATGGAAGCTTTAATTGAAAATAAATAGTCTATTTATTTTCACTCATCTCTTCCTTAGGTGTCACCCATCTACTCATCTTAGATTTAAGTCTATAGGAGATAGTCCTTTGTTGATCAATGACAATCTTTTACCACTTTTTTAGTTCAATCCTTATATTCTCATTTCACAATGTTTGTAACTTGGGTTGAACTTTGTAATATAGTGTTCTTGTTTCCTACTTGTTTCCTTCCTCCATATCGCTATTTGAAACTTTTCATCTACATTTAAAAAAATCTTTGTTAAGGTTTAGGCATTAGTTTTATTCTAGTGTTCATCAACTCATATATTTATGATTTTTTCACCCATGTGTTCTTTCGTACAACTCTTTATCTCTTGCAACCCTAGGCCACTTGCAAATCTTCATGTTTTTTTTTGCTTTTTTTTTTCAGCATAATAATATGGTCATGGTGATTACCTCAAAAGAGAGTTCATGTCTTTAATAAGGATAATTTCATAGGGAACTACAACTTAGCTTAATTTTTTAAATAATTATATGCTCTTGGATCCTTTAGTCTCAAGTGACATTGAGACCTACCCTTGTGCTAAGGGGTTTTTTATTGCTTCATTTTCTTCTTCTCAAGATCATTGCTTGGTCCTGAACAAGTTGTGGATTCGGGGGATTCACTCCCTTTCTCCCAAACCCTAGACAATTTCTTTCAACCCTCTTACTGAACCAATCAATGTGCGTTTAGAGTGGGTTTAGATTATGAATCTCCCACTCCATTTCTAGGAGGCCTTTAGTCTTAGGTGACATTATGAACTACCCTTGTACTAAGGGATTTTTATTGCTTCATTTTCTTCTTCTGAAGATCGTGACTTGGTCTTGAACAAGTTGTGGGTTTGGGGGAATCACTCCCTTTCTGCCAAACCATGGAAAATTTATTTCAACCCTCTTATTGAACCACTCAATGTGCGTTTAGTGTGGGTTTGGATTATGAATCTCCCAATCCATTTTTGGAAGATGTCATTTTGAGACCATTGGGAACTCCCTTGGCCATTAGCTCAAGGTGGATGAAGCTACAACTACTATAGAGAATTCTACTTTTGCCCGTATTTTGGTTGACATGGATGTCTCCCAATCGATTTCGGGTGACATGGTGATCATGGTTGGAGAATGGCCATGGAATCAAGGGTTGGATTGTGAGGTCCTTACCTTCCATCGTTGGTGCTACTTGTCTATTGGGAACATGGATATTGACTGCATGCTTTTGCACTGAAAAGGTGCTGCTGCTTGGTGGAAGGATGCAAGTAATGATCATTTGATAGTTTGTGCTTCTGAGTTTCTCTTTGATTCCTCCTCTGAGTATTCACAGGCTTCCGACGAAGAGGAAACCCCTGTGGAAAATCTTGATGATGCCTCTGCTGCTAATCAGGGTCAGGCTTCTGTTGTTAATCCAAGTATTGATCCTACTACAACTCTTGTTGCCTCCCCTAATTTCACTTGTGTAACACCCGCTGGCCTTGAGGACCTCTCTTCTCCCTCTACTTCTACTTCTTCCTTATATCAAGCTTATGCTGATGCTTCTCAACTTATTTATCACTCTAGCTGTTGTGCAGTCAACTATCCTAGTGGAGTCTCCTTTGTTCGAGAGCCTAAGGATAGTATCACCTAGATAGTGGTCTGAAGATGTAGAAAGACCTCTTTCCTGTCTTCTCTTATGGTGTGAGTTTGGCCCTTTCTTTCTATGCTAGAGTCTTTGTGCTCTGTGTTAAACTATTTTTTGTAATTCTAGTCAGCACCTGTTATGCAACCTATGTGTTGTTGATGGCATGTTAATTCGTTGTCGGGCCTGCTTTTGTAAGGGATTAGCCCCCTTGTTTTTGGCTTCTTTTAATATAAAAAACAAGTAACCAAACTAAGTGGGGTGAAATTTTTGTGTGGCTAAGCTATTCATTTTCTTTGTAGTGAAAACCTAAGCTTTTAGTGATCTTTACCAAGTTGTTAAGGGTAGATAAATAACACACTTGAATATGATAATAAACCAAAAAACTCTATCAGACATGTTGAAAAGGTGGTAGAAAATTAAGTGAAATACACCCAACATTTAGGAGGGGGTTGAAGTTATATGAGGATAATTTCTGAATTGCAAAATGCACTAGAAGTTATGCCTAAAATTTTGACAAACACAATAAGAAAGTTCACTTGAAACTAATTTTAACATAAGTAAAGAACACTATACTTGCAAGGAAAAACATCATGCAAAAGTGGTGCACAATTGGGAGGGTTTTTCCTTTACAAGTCAACACTTGGCACTTGGGAGATATTGTAGAAATGAAATGCACCCTTGGGTAATTTAAAAGTTTTTAAGTGAAAGGTGACACACTTTTCAAGACTGAGATGTCTATCTCAAAACATTGTCTAAAAAAAAAACATTGGCAACATAATGAATGATCATGATTTGTTTTTTAAAGGAAGAAATCAAATGAAAAGTGGTGTACTTTTTTGTGGTTGAAGCCAACAAAAAATCCACCAAAGTGCTTAAAATATGGAAACATAATTATGAAAGTGTGCCCAACATGAAAAGGAAATAAACAATCTTTATGGTGGCACACAATTTGAATGATAAAACCACCTAAAATCAACGTCAAATATAAGAAAGAGGTGACTAAAGCATTAGGGATCCACACTATGATAAGTAGGGTTGAAACCTAAGTGATGTGTTCCCAAGGTCAATATAATGACAATTTGGTTATGAAGACATGTATAGCATAAAGTAACTAGTTACTAATGTGACACACATATTGAGTGGAAAATCCACTATAAACTCTGCCTAAATCATGAATGGAAAATGAATTGTGAAACTCCCCTTGAGTGTAGTCGGTGCACTTATTGAATGGATAATCCATTTGCTATCTCTACCCAATTAGTGATAAAGTAGGGAAAGTCTAAATGATTTTCTCTATTATGTTAAAGTATATAGAAACAAGTCTAAATCATACAAGGAGGAATTAACACCAATATAAATAAAATTCATTAGTAAAATTTTAATAAATAATTTGTATTTGTTATTTGCAACACAATTATGCCATATTAATCTATTTTTTTTGTAGGGCTGTGAAGAAATTTATAGCATGACAGTTAAAGGTTTCCAAGACTAGTAATAATTTGTGAAGGATTTTCAACAACATAATTCTTCCGTCCCCTTCTTTATTTTCTTTGTCTCTTTTCCAAGTGACCATCTTTCTTTTCAATGGATTGAATTAACCAACATTTTCATATCAAAGCCTTGGGACAAGAAGAAAGAGGCCATCTTCAAACATCAATTTACCACCATGAAAGATGCAATAAAATTGGTTCCTAGGATTAGGGTTTTAAATTTAGAATGATGAGCATATTATCACATGTAGGGTTTCATGAAAATCCCCAAGTAGAGCACAAACATTCAAAATTTGGTTTCAAGTTAGTTATCAATATGGATTCATTAAATACTGGTTTTGTACACTCTTTATCACTTTACTTTCTAAAATGCATGATTATTTATTGGTTTAATCATCTCCTATTAGTGCGAGTAGTGATTTTTTCTTTAGCCAATAGTTCAAGCCTTGTTGCGATTGAATACTAGCCTTTATTTTAACTAGTGGGAAGTTGATCTTTCTCATTTATGCTCAAGACATAAATGGATTTTATTTGAAAATTGATAATTCTAACTCATTTAATTAAATAATTGAATACTATTTAATTAATCTAATAAGTAGTAATCATTAATAATTAATTAATGAATTATTAATGATGTTTATAATAAATTATTGTGATGATCAAAGATGAACAATATGATAATAATTATGTTAGATGAATAATTTTTAGTGTTACTTGTATCTTATTTTATGATTGGTATCATTAAACAATATTATTACTATAGGAATTATCATTTTTTTAATTTAATATAATGCAACTCAATTTTAAAAGTGAATCATGTGGTATATGCGATTGTGTATTAGAAATACTTTCATAGGATTAGTTTGTCAATATATCAATTCAATTATGAAAAATATACCAAATTAGAAGCTATTGAATGAAAATAAAGACAATAAACATCATATGGCTCCCTAATTAAAGATGCTAATAAAGAGCTCTCAACAAGCTTCCATTAGAGACAATTCTAAAATGAGAAATTATGCTAAATGATGAGTAATTATGCCCATCGTTGCTCAAAACATACTAAATTAAGCTTTCAAATCAAATCTCACTTTAATAAGGATGCAATTCTAAAATGCTCTTGGGATCCTTTTCTCCCAATTTTTGTCTTCTATTTATAGATTTCTCCAAGCTTATGGGGTGGAGTAAGTTTAATCATGATTGAGTTTCAATTAAGTCCATGGTTTCAAATGTTAAGACAATTTAAATATTTTTTCCTCAAAGCTTGGGACAATGAGACAAAATGAGTGGTCAATATGCATTCTCAAGGTGAGTGATTGAGATTCAATTTGGCTTTGATCCATGTGAACTCAATTCTAAATTCCTATTGGTTGAGGTAATTCCCTCCCATGTGGTAGGTGAGAAATTTTAGGAATTAAATAATTAATTAATTTAATTTCTTTAGCCATGTGTACCCCTTGAATGGGTTGGATTTGATTTAATTCAACTATACAATTGATTAGATTAATTGCATAATTAAATGATTTATTTGATTTAATTAATCTTTTTTGGATTTGATTTCAATTAATTTTTGATTTTGCTTCGATTGCTCACTTGGATTAGCCTAACTATTTTTAGGTGTCTACAAATGCCCCTCTTTGAATCAATGTGCGAAGCGCATTGGTTCAAAGAATGTCTGATGTATGATTACTGATTCGATCTTGATGATGCAGATTCCCTGATGAAACTCTGATTGATTGATGACTCCATTGGTTGATGTGATGATAGATCTTGGATATGATGCTCGATTTGAAAAAGATTCCCTGATTATGATGCCCCCCTGATGATTTTGAAAAATTTCACGCTCGATAATCCTAAAATAGATTTTGATTGAATTGATGACGATACGCCTGCATGTGGCCCCTTGGGAAATGAAATGGAATGTATTTTGTTGAAAGATTATGCATTTGATCATTTTCCCAATATTTTTGTGTTCACTTCGATTTCATTTTCGATAATGATGCCTTTGTTTGACTAATAGGAATGACCATGATTTGGATAATTTGGTGGTGAAATTTTATCCCGGGTTAATTTTTCTGCCAAATAGCTACTTTTAGGTCAAATGGCTATATCTAGAGGTAAAAATTTAATTTTACTATTAATTTTTACCTTTCACTTTTGACTTTTTCTCTCTGCCTCCTCTGCACCTTCCACGATGGTTGTCCTGATTCATGAGCACAAATTTGAGCGTGGTCATTGGTATCAATGTCCACGAGACTATGGACCTCCGGTGAGTACCCTATTCTGCTAAATTTTTTAATTAATTGTACATTTTTTACAAAAAAATCAAATTTTTAGGCGTCAAACCCCTGTTTGTTTGCCAATTTCCCAAAATAGCACATACAACACTTTTAATAGTGCGTATAGTTATGTTTTAAAGTGTCCACATCCTGAAATAACATGTTTGATTTATCAAATAACATGTATAACTTGATGCCCTAGTTAGGTTTTACACTTTTGATAAATAAAGTAGTGCTTACAATTAGGTCAACACTTTTCAAATTTCCTGTAGCATGTACACATTATTAGAATAGCGCATTCTATTTAGAATGATGTGTACATTCTATTTTGGTGCATATGATAATTTGCGTAGTGCGTACAATCAAAATAGTATCGCATAGGCATTTTAGCGCGTACAAGCTATGAAATGACGCGTAGGGACCTTCTTACAAGTTTTTCCAATTTTGATTGGCTTATTCAATTCAAATGATTCCCGCAATCGATTGATGAATGAGATCAATTGATCCTGCGATGAAACAAGTGGTTTGATGTTACTTTGATCATGTGTGATGAATGTTGATTTTCAATCTTGGTTGATTGTTTTGATTGTTTTCTGTCTTCTCTAAGTAGAATTAGGAAAATTGATGATGATAGGATAAGATTATGATTGACTTTTGATAATTCAATTTGGATGATTGATTACTGATTCAATGTCACTTGATTTTGTAGGTTCACCTTTGGAAGCTTTATGTTTGAGGTCTATACCCATGGTCATTGGACATGGTAGATGATCTAAGCGCGCATGAGTGATGCCTCATTGGTCGATGTGGTCTCTCTTTTCTATTGGATATGCCTCAATTTTGGGTGAATCAGGGTCTTCTTATTTCTATGGTGGACCATTGGCACTCCGACCATAATACCTTCCATTTTCCACTTGGGGAGATGACTATCACTACCAAGGATGTATACAAGTTACTCCAAATTCCTACTCACGGGGAGATAGTATATTGTGACCAGGTATATGATGGGTTAGTATGCAGATGGTTATTTGGTGATCCCATTATTGGTGATGAGAGTATCCCATGGCATAGTTCATTTCTGTTTAAATACTCCTGTAGTGTTGGGGGTGTCCTGATCGGTGGGTTCCTACTATTGGATTGTAGAGGGCATTGATTTTCAGTTGGTTGGGGCCGTATCTTTGAGGATATGATAGCATAACCTCACTGCTTTGATTGAGGTTCTTACATTCTGGCGCAACTCTATCATGAGTTGTATCATGTTGCTTATAGACATGGTGCAACATTATCTATCGATGCCATTGACGCAAGGGAGGATAAGGAGAGGGGCCAAAGGCCCTCCCTAACTGGATCCACCTTGCAGAACAACATGTGAAAATAATAACACAACATTGAGAGAGAGAATGTAGATGCTCCCATATATTATCTTCAAATTGATTCATACATGCTGGGCTGTAAGGCCTTCCCGGTTTAGGCCAGATATTACAATCAAGTACATAAGTCCTCCAACATGTGAGGATCTTCCAACAATCTCTAATTTTCTATCTTCTATCCCTAAAAACTTCCCCCCTAAACTCTAACCAAACAAGTACATTTATACAAGAGGCTACCGAGCCAAGTCGGCCTTCAGATCCATAATTAATGGAAGAAATGACTAGATCTAGGTCCATATGCTTCCCAATGATGGATACCAACATTACATCTGTGACCCAAATTAAATGCACAAGTCGGCCTCAAAGAAATCCAAAATAAACAACTCGGTAAGAAAGGAAACCGAGTGCTAGACAAGCATCACCGAGCACCATGGAAATTCACTGAGCGCTAGAGAGATAACCGACCAACACCGGTGAACAAAGGAAACCGAGAAACACCGAACCAACTCGGTCAAAGCAGGAACCGAGAAACATAGACAAACTCAAATATGTTTTTGGTGACATAGGATTGCCAAGGACCCGAGATGCTCATGCATCAGACACCTGGGGCTATTTGAAATGATTCTCTGAATCATGAAATAGGTATGATCTGAGCTACATCGAACTCAGACTGTGAAATCCATGAACTGTCTTCAATTGGTCTATTCTTCCACTTTACTAGATATTCCATATATTGTTTTCCTCTTGTACTTCTACCAATTCTTTTCCCCAAAATATTTTCAACTTCTTCATTCTACTTCTTAGGATAATCCATCAGTACTGTAATGTCTTCATCAGGTTCATGAAACTCATACAAATCAACAACGTTGAATATAGGTGATATATCCATGTAATCAGGTAACCCAATCTCAAATGCATTTCCACTGTCAAATTTTCTTAAAATCTTGCAAGGGCCAAACTTCTTCATTTTCAGCTTCCCATATGTTTCAATAGGAAATATGCCTTTCTTCAAATGAACCATCACTTCATCACCAACATCAAAAGTCTTATGTCTTCTTGATCTATCAGCTTTGTCTTTGTATTTCTGATTACTCTTTTCCAGCTTAAACTTTACATCTTCATGCAATGTATTCATGTACTCAACAAATTTTACTCCTTTAGCACTTCTCTTTCTTTCATCAGTAATGTCTCTCAAATCTGATATACCTCTCGATTGTATGCCATTTACAATCTCAAAGGGTGTTTTTCTAGTACTCCTATTCATTGAATTATTGTATGCAAACTCTGCTTGTGCTAACATAGAATCCCAATTACTTGGCGTGTCTCCAAATAAACATCTCAAAAGATTACCCAAACTTCTATTCACAACTTCTGTTTGTCCATCGGTTTGTGGGTGAAATGTAGAACTATATTTCAACTCGATACCAAAATTTCTCCAAAGAGTCTTCCAAAAGTATCTAATAAATTTACTATCTCGGTCAGAGATAATACTCCTTGGTAATCCATGCAATCTGACAATTTTCTTAAAGAAAAGATCTACTATATGTACTGCATCTGATGTCTTTCTAAAAGGTATAAAATGTGCCATTTTAGAAAATCTATCCACAACAACAAATACAGAATCATTACCTCTTACTATCTTCGGTATGCCAAGAACAAAATCTATACTGATGTCAATCCAAGGTTTCTCAGGAATAACAATCGGTGTATACAATCCAGTATTCTGACTTACTCCTTTTGCAACTTGACAAACTCCACAAATTTTCACAAATTTCTGGACATCTTTATACAACTGTGGCCAAAAGTATTTCTCCTTAAGAAAATTCAATGTCTTATCAACACCAAAATGTCTAGCCAAACCACTACTATGTTTCTCCTTTATCAAATTAGTTCTCATTGGTCCTCTCAGTATACACAACTGAATACCTTTAAACAACATAACTCCTTGCATAAAATATTCATCCCATTTAGTACTTTGTTGATCTTGAATAGGTGTTTTGCACTTTCTCCACGGCTTAGAAAAATTAGAATCAAATTCATAAGAATCTCTCATGTCATCAAAGCCTAGAACTTCAATTTTCATCTCAGTCATCAAAGATCTCCTTCTACTCAATGCATCAACAACTCAGTTAGTGACTCCACTCTTATGATTTATCACAAATGTATAACTCTGCAAATACTCAACCCATTCCATGTCTTTGATTCAACTTATTTTGACTACACAAATACTATAAAGCCTTATGATCGGTATACAACACAAATTCACTCGGTATCAAATAATGTCTCCATTTATTCAGTGCTTGAACAATAGCATAGAATTCTTGATCATACACAAAATATTTCCTTTTTGCATCATTCAACTTTTCACTAAAGAAAGCAACAGGTTTACCTTCTTGACTCAATACAGCTCCTATTGCACTTCCACTTGCATCACATTCCACTTGAAATACCTTATTGAAATTAGGCAATGCCAAAATAGGCAATTCAACAACCTTCTGCTTCAGAGTCTCAAAACTTTTATCAACTCCATGTGTCCACTTGAATTCTCTTTTGTCTCCTCTCATAGTCTCAGTCATAATTACAAATTAAACTGAAATTCCTAATGAACTTTTAGTAAAAACTTGCCAAACCATGAAATGATCTTACCTCACTAGCATTCTCAGGTGTAGGCCAATTCAAAATAGATTGAACCTTTTCAAGATCCATTTTCAAACCATCAGCTGAAATCCCAAATCCCAAATACACAATCTCCTCCTTCATGAATGAACACTTTTTTAGATTTATTAGCAACTTTTCTTCTTTCAATCTCTGCAAAACTTGTCTAACATGCAACAAATGTTCTTCTCTAGTCTTACTAAATATCAGAATATCATCAAGATATACAATCACAAACTTACCCAAGAATTTCTTCAAAACTTCATTCATCAACCTCATAAAAGTACTCGGTGCATTAGTTAAACCAAAAGGCATAACCAACCACTCATACAAACCTTCTTTTTTCTTGAAAGCAGTCTTCCATTCATCACCTTCTCTAATTTTGATATGATGATACCCACTTTTCAAATCAATTTTGGTAAAATACTTTTCTCCAGTCAAACTATCCATTATGTCATCCATTCTCGGTATAGGAAACCTATATTTCACTGTTATCTTATTGATTGCTCTGGAATCAATACACATTCGCCATTCTCCATTCTTCTTAGGTGCCAATACAATAGGTACTGCACAAGGAATCAAACTTTCTCTGATCAAACCTTTCTGTAACAATTCTTGAATCTATCAGTTCAATTCCTGATTCTTGATAGGTGTCAACCGATGAGGTGCCTTATTCGGTAAACTAGCTCCAGGGATAAGATCCATGCAATGATCAATGCTTCTCTTCGGTGGAAAACCATCAAGTACATTATCAGAAATGATTTCACTATACTCGGTGAGTAACTTATCAATCTCCTTAGGGACACTATCCTCTATTTTCTTACTCGGCTTGTTAGGAATCACAACGAAACATACATCATTCTTCTTCAAATCCTTAACAAAATTTCTTCCTTCTATCAAGAAAACTTTCATAGATGTGCAAACATTACTAATAGGTTCTTCCATCATAGGTAACAAAATTTTTCTTCTCCCATCAGCCCAAATAGTATATTTATGCAATCTCCCATCATATATAGCATGCCTATCATATTGCCAAGGTCTACCCAACAAAATATGACAACAATCCATAAGCATGATATCACATAACGCCTTATCATAGTACTTTCCAATTTTCAAATTTACATAACACTGTTCACTTACCAAGAGTGTATGCTCATCTTTGATCCATGAAATCTGATAGGGCTTCAAATGTTCCAACCTTTTCAACTACAACTTTGTGACCATTTCCTCAGATGCCAGATACTCCGAGCTACCACTGTCAATGATTACCTTTCAAAATTTGTAAAAAATTCTACATCTGGTCTTGAACAAAATTTTCCTTACCGGATCTTCCTTTTCACTTTCATTCCAAAGTGCTCTCCTTACCATCAAGTTATTTTCCTTCTTAGGTTCATTTAGTGAGTCTTCTTGTACCAAAGCATTTCTACTGCTACTAGCCTTCTTATTTGCATGTGTACACTCAAATGATCTATGTCCTTCTCCACAATTGTAACAAGTTCTTTGGAAACCACCTCTGTTATAACCACCTCGTTAGTTACTGCCTCTCCCTCTAGATGAACTTTCACCTTTCCACTCGGTCTTTCCTTTATCCAGATTTGTCTTTTCAGGTTCAGATCTACTATTTTCACCATGAGATCTAGCTCTTCCTCTAGGGAATCTACCACCTCTACCTCTTTGTCTTTGCTCATGTCTCTTGTTCAATTTCTCCTCAGCTTTCAATGCATGTTGATAAGCCTCTTCAATGTTCTCCAATTTGACCAAACTGATTTCTTCTTGGATGGAAACTCTCAAACCATTTAGGTATCTAGCAATTCTTTCCATATCATCTTCATCATGTCCAAATCTCATATCTAATCTATAGAATTCCTCAGTATATTCCTTTATCGAGCTATCTTTTTGCCTTAAACTTTGCATTTGCCTAACTAGGTTAATCTGATAATCACAAGGTAAGAACTTTCCTTTCAACTTATTTACTATTTTACTCCATACCTTGATTTTATCTTTGCCTTTCCTCTTTTTGTCCAGCTGCAGATGTTCCCACCACAAGGATGCATGACTCTTCAACTTTGTGCTTTCAATTTTCACCTTCTTTTCCTCAGGTACATTTTCATACTCAAAGTACTTTTCTATCTCAGTGATCCAATCCACCAATTTATCAGAATCCAATTTTCCACCATACTCAGGAGGATTAAAGTGTGGTGTAGACTTCAGACTTGTCAAAGCCTTCAAGAATATTTCATCACCCTTATCTATCATAGGTGCAGGTTCTACATCACCTTGTTCTACCTCAATTTCATCATCACTAACATCTTCAAGATGTCTTCCTCTTCTCTGGGCTGTTTCAACAACTTCTAATCTAGTAGCAAGTTGTATCAACATGTCTGCCAATCCTAGATTTGCATATCACCTCCCACGAACCATCTTGAAAACCCTCTACAATTGTAGGTCAGATCAAAATCTGCTACCCCACAACAATTCAACTAGGGTTTCACAAGAAGGAACCTTCAAATCTAGATTCACAAACCTAGATCTAGATCTCACCTCACTCTGATACCACCTGACACAAGGTAGGATAAGGAGAGGGGCCAAAGGCACTCCCTAACCAGATCTAGCTTGCAGAACAACACACAAAAGAAATAACACAATAGTGAGAGAGAGAATGTAGATGCTCTCATATATTATCTTCAAATTGTTTCATACATGTTGGGCTGTAAGGCCTTCTTGATTTAGGCCAGATATTACAATCAAGTACATAATTCCTCCAACATGTGAGGATCTGCCAACAATCTCTAATTTTCTATCTTCTATCTTCTATCCCCAAAAAATTACCCCCTAAACTCTAACCAAATAACTACATTTATACAAGAGGCTACCGAGCCAAGTTGGCCTTTGGATCCACAATTAACAGAAGGAACGACCAGATCTAGGTCCACACGCTTCCCAATGATGGATACCAACATTAAATTTGGGACCCAAATTAAATGCACAAGTTAGCCTCAAAGAAATCCAAAACAAACAACTCGGTAGGAAAGGAAATTGAATGCCAGACAAGCATCACCGAGCGCCAGGGAAATTCACCGAGCACCAGAGAGATAACCGACCAACACTGACAAATAAAGGAAATTGATAAACACCAAACCAACTCGGTCAAAGCAGGAATCGAGCAACACAGACAAACTCAAATATGTTTTTGGTGACACAGGATTTCCAAGGACCCGAGATGATCTTGCATCAGCCATATTATTACAGATGTAGGCCTAGGAGCATATCCCTATTAGTTGGCCAGTTGCAGTTTGAGCCAAAGATTCTAGATGGCCTTTTACGTACATTTATGAGGGTATTGTTGTCCAGTCCCATCTGAGAAAGGTTGATTATTGGCAAAGGATTATTAATGATCTCAATTAGGTTACCTGGCACCCCTATCTTGGTTGTGAGCCCTAGAGAGAGGATGCTATAGAGTTGCCTTTTATGTGCATGCCTGAGTGGATGATTGGACACATTCCTGGATGATTGGACACATTCCTTTGGTTATCAAGCGGTTCTATTTTACAGGGTTCTTCAAAAGTTTGGTAGAGTTCAGGGTATTCTACAGGATTTGGAATTATATTCACAAGTATAGGTGGAGAGATCCTTATGGGGTCCACATGTATATTACTACATTTGCTGAGATGAGCTCCTAGGTTTGCCTCATTTGGCTTGGGATATGAGAGAGCACATTATTGACACTTGTATGACTTGTCACTATGCCCAATAGTTTAGCTAGAGCCCATTTCCTAGATTCAAAGATCTTGCAGAGCCAGTACCTGACATTGATGATCGCTCTGATGATGATGGAGGTGGTGGGAGAGGTGGGAGATAGGGGAGGAGAGCTGGGAAAGCCAAGAAAAGTGGACGAGTCATTGCACCAGTTGTTGCTCCGATACCTTCTAGTGGTGGTGTGAGGATGAGAGGAAGGGGAGTACATATGAGGATAGGGGGAGTTAGGATGAGGGGAGGGCCATTGAGATCCCTTTATCAGGTGATATTTTCTAGTTGGGGTCATCATAGACCTCATCTTGTCAGAGTTGCACTTGGTCCACAGGTTTCCCCTATACCAGTTCCACCAATATAGATAGCTCTGACTTTACAGGCTCCTGATGCTCTGGTTCAGGATGTTAGATCCTTATGGGTTGATGTATCTCAAATGAGGCATTAGATGACCCCATTCAATGCGATGATGAAAACATTCATGGATTCCATTTCCTAGCATGGCTCATAGCCTAGCTCTAGCAGGCATCTAGGCATAGATACAGATGGTCCTGGTATAGATAGTATTGATACAAGTGCAGGTGGTGCTAATTGTTTTTTGATGTGCACACTTTTGATGTATTTGTGATTAGAGAAAACCTAACTTTTTTGGAACAAGCTTAGACATTAAAACATTATCCTAACATCATATTCCTAGCATATAGTAAAAACAATTTGCAAAGACACTTCAGATAGAGCTTAATGGGAGCACCCTGTCACCATTCGATTTGCTCTCGATTTAGGGATGTGGGTGTACTCTCCAAACACTAGGAGCATGTCCCTAATGTAGATTAGGAAGGTTTAGAATCAAATAGGGACCATGAGAACCCCATAGTGGCACAAAATCAGGTATAGAACACTTGATTTTCCCCTAGAGCCTTAAGGAGCCTAATGAAGCTAAAATGTAGATTAAGCTAAGAATGATTATGCTAGATTGATTTTAAGCCCAAATATGAATATGATATGATGGAATGCTATGCAAAAAAATTAAGTAAACTAGGTTAATCCATTAATTCTAAGCGAAGATGTGAGTTAGAAATCTTAGAAATGGACTAAATCTAACAATTAGGATTTAAGCTAAAATGATCTAGAAGTAAATTAGCATTACAACACTACTTAATATGATTATGTGAATTGGTGTTTTTCTCTTGGAAGTGAGGGTATTTATAGGTTTTTGGGAAGGGCTTGGGTTAGGAAGTGGAGTTAGGGTTAGAGTCAAGGTTTGGGGTAGAGTTTGGGGTAAGGTTAGATGGATGAGGGTTAAGGGTTGCTCACAAATGTGTGAGAAACACTAGGGAAGTGTGCCTAGGGAACCAAGGTGAAAGAGGAGACATGGGCTTCATTATGAGGCTATAAGAGCCTTAATAAGGGTGTAAGAAGTCATTAATGAGTCTGTAAGGCTCATTAATGAGGGAGGTTGACCAAAAGTCAAAGGAGGGTGGATTAGACTAAGAAGGTTAGGAATCACCTTCTAATAAGGTTTAGGAAGGGTTTAGGGTTCTGTAGAAGATTCTAGGGTTTTAGGTTTTAAATAAATATATAATTTATTTAAGGTTTGTGATATTATTTATCAAATAATGATTCAATAAATAGGGGGAAAATCATTTAAATTTGATTTAAATGCTTTTGGATAGGGTTTCTTAATTAAATGTATTTAATTAAAATAGGAGAGGAGATAATGACAATAAAAACTAATTAATTAATAAATGATGATGTCATCAGGGGTTTCTGCAAAATAAAATATTTTTATTTGGCAAAGACATTTTAGGTATCTACATTTTTCCCATCTTTGATGCGATGCCGCAAGTGGCGTGGAGTCAAAGATAAGAAAATAAGATGCCCCAGGCTAGAATAGAAGATAAGGGGTTGTTCCCCCTCGAGAAAATAATACAAAGAGGAAATGTTGTGGAATTTTCTCAAAAAGAACTTAGAAGGGACAGGATGAAGGAAGATGGGAAGGGGGGATAAAAAGACATCCTTCCAAGAGAAAATATGGAGGAATGCAAGATGATGTAAAATGCAGGATGCAAGATGAAGCTATATGAAGGATGCAAGATTCAAGAGTAATCTATATGATGCAGGATGAGGGGGATTGGGGGAGCTCCGTGTGTAAATGTGGAGAGCACAACCTAGTTTGATATAGAAACATTAGAGACCTTCCAAGGTTAGTAGGAACATAAGGCCTTGTCACCAGCGTTGTATAGGACTGACGCAAAAAATACACGCAAGGGTTTCCCCAGCATCACACATGAACCCAAGCGGAAACATGGTAGAAATGATGCTGGAGAAACCACAAACAAATGAAATTTTGCAAGTGCACCATGTAATCCAAAAGATCACATGTGAAATGTGCAAGGGTCATGTCCGAATGACTCACATGTAGAAGCAAAAGATCAAAAGACCTTGCCCCAGATTGTCCCCATTCACAGCACACCAGGATATAAAGGATCATGGTGACTTTGAGGAGAGGAACATCAAGAAGCGATAAAAGATAAACAAGATCCAAAGGACAAAATCCAAGACCAAAGTGAGAAATCCACAAAATGTCCTTTTCCAAGGAGAAGGATTGATTTTATTGATGGGGGGAAGATTAGGTTTGAACATGAGGAAGGATACATCTGACACAAACACAGTTTGATTGATGGAAGATTAGGTTAGATAGGAGGAAGGATACATACTCAAGGTCCCGTTTGATGAGGAGAATGTTGTGCTATTTATTGGAAAATGATGAGTCAAGGATAATCAGAAGATCAAAGATAGTCAACAATAGATGTTGATGAAGGAAACGACTGGGTGGGACAAGTTATCTGATCAAATATTGCAGCATGACTGACGAGGATATTTACAACAAGACACAATGATATGTACAATGGATGGCGAGGTATTTACACCATAGATGTATAGAAGCTCAGGATTTGGGATATTATCTCACTATACAGGATATGTACATGATTTGGGATAAGACGCTGATTATTGCATTGGATAGGCTTGAGGATAGAACACCTTGGGAGTGATGGGCTGGTGGTGGGGATGGGGATTGGATAAAGAGGATTTTGGGATCGAGATTTGGGATAGGTGGGGGATGGGAGTTTGATAGATAATGACTTAGTCCAATATGTATGGTGCCTATTCCCAGGTTTTCACCAACATACTTGTCCAAGGCACTTGAATTTCCAAGTTTTCACCATTGGATGATTATTTTTCTTTATTTTTTTTTCTTTTTTTCTTTTTTGATTTTTTGGTTTTTTTGTATTTTTTTTGTATTTTCCAATTTTTATGGATTTTCTGGATTTTACAGGATTTGGTTCAGGCATAAAATTGCTTCAGATGTATGATGTTGATTGGATCATTCAGGGGCTCACCTTCTAGTGTTGATAACCGATAGGCTCCAGAGCCAAAGTATGCTGTGACAACATAGGGCCCCAACCAAGTAGGTTCAAAATTGCCTTTCTTCTCTTGATGTGCTTGCACTTTCTTATTTTCTTTGAGGACCATGTTTCTGACTTGGAATTGTCTTGGATGGAAATTCTTGTTATAACTCCTTTTGAGTCAATTTTGGTATGCAACCAGGTGATCATATGCTTGTTGCCTCTTTTCATCTAGTAGATCAAGCTGTGTGAGGGGTACCACACGGTAGTCTTCATCTGTAGTGTAGTTCTTCATGGAGACCCATAATGAAGTGAGCTTGATATTGATGGGTAAGAAAAATTTGACACCATATACAATGGAATAAGGGGGTGGTGCATGTGGGAGTGCGATAAGAAGTAGGATAGGCTAAGAGGGCTAGATTTATTTGCAGGTGCTAGTCATGACCAAAATCATTGACAACCTTCTTGAGGATTTTGAGGATGGTTTTATTGGTTGCCTAAGCTTGGCTATTTCCTTGAGGGAAGTATGGGCTGGAGAAATGATGGTGGATGTGGAGTCTAGCACACAAATTGATGCAAAGAAGGGATGCAAGAGGGGCCAAGGGATGGTGCACCCTAATGATCCAAGCCTTCTCAACACACGTGGAAGCCAAAAAACACAAGAGTGAGAGAGAGAATGCAAAAATTTCATATATTATCATCAATTGAATCATACATGTCAGGCTATAAGGCCTTCCCAGTTATGGCTAGATATTACAATGAATCTCAGAAGTCCTTAAACATCTGAGGCTCTGTTACAAATCTCCAATCTAATGTCTACTATCTTCTATCTAAAACTGCCTCCCTAAACTACAACCAAACAACTACATTTATACAAGAGGATACCAAACTGAGTCAGCCTTCAGATCCATAATTAATGGAAGTAATGGTCAGATCTGGGACCACATGCTTCCCAATGATGGATAAAAACATTAAATCTACAATCCAATATAAATGCACAAGTAGGCCACAATAGAAAACAAAACTGAACTTGTTGGTGAGCAAGGATAACTAAGCAGCAGATAGACAATGCTGAGTGCTAGTGAAATAACCGACCACCTAGGAGACAACCGACCACACTTGGTAACCAAAGGAAACTGACCAACTAGCGACCAACTCGATTAAAGAAGAAGTCAAGCAACACAATGTATCATCTTAAAATGGAAGCACTTCAATGGTAAGAGTGTTTAGCCCTCCGAGTAAGTGGTTTGGGGTCATGTCGAATGCCTTGAATGGATATTCAGCTTGGATCTAGATTTTCTCCTGTTCTACCCCATTTTCCACTTCTTCCTAGCATTTTCCTAGCATTTTGGACTATGAACCTGAGGTTTTTGACCATAAGGTCAAAGTTGACCTTATGGGGTCAAAGTTGACCTCGATCCTGACTAGGTCAAGATTGAGCTTGATTTTGACCTAGTCAGGTTCGAGCTCGACCTTGACCCTAGGGTTTGGGATCTTCGGTGTTAGCTTCTAGTTTTGGGATTTCATCAAAATCTTGCATTTTCCCTCTTCGGGGCCACTATTTCTTGGATTAAGTGTCAAATTCTCAAATTAATATTTGAGGTGGACCTTTCTCAATATTTGTATAGGATTCCTAATTTATTATTGGAGATTAGCATTTCTCGAGTTTTGTGCCTAATACTCAAATTAACTTTGGGGTTGGCCTTACCTCAAATTTTGTGACAAGGCTCTTAAATAATTATTTTATTTCTATATTAAGGGTGGTCCCCTTCTAGAGTTTTATGTCAAGACTTTAATTTAATTTCCTCTCCATGTGCACCTCTCTAGAGTTTTGTGCCATGGGCCCTTAATTATTGTTTTCTATGAGGCCCCTCTTGTGCCCTAGATCACTATAAAAGGGAGCCTTCCTCTCTCATTTACACATCTCATCTCATAATCTCTCAAGCTCTCAAGTGCAAGCAAGCAAGAAGATCAAGCATTCAAGCCTTCAAGCATTCAAGCATTCAATTCATTAAGGAGATCCATTAGAAGCCATTGAAGGATTCAAGCTCTATGGAGCTCTCTTGATGAAGATTCCTCTATTTCCATTCAAGATTGGTGTTGAAGATCTAAAGACAATTGATTGGAGACATCCTATATTTGATTCTAAATTCATCCATTCTTGTGGATTCAAGGATTTGAATCCTCCACAAGGGTTTCAACTCAAGCAAGGTGAATTGTTCCATTTACTTTGTTTATTCCAGCAATTTCAATTCAATTTCAAGGTTAATTCCTAAATTGGAGTTTGACTGAGGCAAACCTCTTCCCCCCAACAAACAAAAAACCATTTTTCTTGCAGGTACAAGTGCAGAATTTTGGATTTGAGAGTGGATTTGGATACCCTTTTCGGTGAACTTTCAAGATCTGTGAACAAAGTCAAAGTCAACCTTCAAAATCTCCAGGTCATCATTGACCTTTTATGAGGGTCAACGTCAACTTGATCTCATCTCAGAAAAAGATTTCTGAGTTTTGTAGATCTCAAAGTTTCAATTTAGGAATGCAAGAATCAACAATTTTTGAGATTGTTTGATAGGGTTTTCAGCTAATTCTTTTTTGGAGGTAAGTACCTTTATTTCTTAATTTCAACATTAATCATCTATATTTACTTTTCATATCAATACAATTTCATGTAAGTGTAAAATATTGGCTTTGGGGTCTCTTTTATGTGTAAACCATTGTTCTAGGACCCCATGCATATTTTATCCATTACACACACAAAATCCAAATTGTTTTTAGTGACACAAGATTGCTAAGGACCTGAGATGCTCCTGCATCAAACACCTGGGGTTATTTTGAAATGATTCTCTGAATCATTTGGTATGTCTGGTCTGAGCTGCATCCAACTTAGACTGTGAAATCCATGAATTGTCTTCCATCAGTCTATTCTTCCACTTAACTAGATATTCCATATACTATTTTCCTCTTGTGCTCTTGCCAACTCTTTCCTTCAAAATCTATTCAACTTCATCATTCTGCTTCTTAGGATATTCTGTCGGTACTGTCACTTCTTCATCAGGTTCATGATACTCATACAAATTAGCAATGTTGAAAATTGGTGATATATCCATGTCATCAGGTAACTCAATTTCATATGCATTTCCACTGTCAAATTTCTTCAAAATCTTGCAAGGTCCAAACTTCTTCATCTTTAGTTTCCCATATGTTCCAACAGGAAATCAACCTTTCTTCAAATGAACCATCACTTCATCACCAACATCAAAAGTTTTATGTCTCCTTGATCTATCAGCTCTATCTTTGTATTTCTGATTACTGTCTTCCAGCTTTAGCTTCACATCTTCATGCAATGTTTTCATGTACTCAACAAACTTTACTCCTTCAACACTTTTCTTATTCTCATCATCAATGTCTCTCAAATCAGATATTCCTCTCAGTTGTGTGCCATTCACAATCTCAAATGGTGTCTTTCTAGTACTCCTATTCATTGAATTATTGTATGCAAACTCTGCTTGTGCCAACACAGAATCCCAATTAGTCAGTGTGTCTCCAAATAAACATCTCAAAAGATTTCCCAAACTTCTGTTCACAACTTCAGTCTATCCATCAGTTTGTGGGTGAAATGTAGAACTATATTTCAACTCAGTGCCAAATTTTTTCCAAAGTGGTTTCCAAAAGTATCCAACAAATTTATTGTCTCAGTTAAAGATAATACTCCTTGGTAATCCATGCAATCTAACAATTTCCTTAAAGAAAAGACCTACTACATGTACTGCATCTGATGTCTTTCTACATGGTATAAAATGTGCCATCTTAGAAAATCTATCGACAACAACAAATATTGAATAATTACCTCTTACTATCTTCAGTAAGCCAAGAACAAAATCCATACTGATGTCGACCCAAGGTTTCTCAGGAACAACAATCGGTGTATACAACCCAGTATTCCAACTTACTCCTTTTGCAACTTGACAAATACCACAACTTTTCAAATTTTTTTGAACATCTTTGTACAACTGCGACCAAACGTACTTCTCCTTAAGCAAATTCCATGTTTTATTAATACCAAAATGTCCAACCAAACCACTACTATGTTTTTCCTTTATCAAATTAGTTCTCATTAATCCTCTCGGTATACACAATGGAATACCTTTAAACAACATACCTTCCTAAATAAAATATTCATCCCATTTAGTATCTTGTTGATCTTGAATAGGTGCTCTACACTTTCTTCATGGCTTAGAAAAATCAGGTTCATTTTCATACAAACCTTTCATCTCATCAAAACCAAGAACTTCAATTTTCATCTGGGTCATTAAAGATCTTCTTCTACTTAATGCATCAACAACTCAGTTAGTGACTCCACTCTTATGCTTTATCACAAATGTATAACTTTGCAAATACTCAACCCATTTCATATGTCTCTGATTCAACTTATTCTGACTACCCAAATATTGTAAAGCCTTATGATCAGTATAGAATAAAAATTCACTCGGTATCAAATAATGTCTCCATTTCTTCAGTACTTGAACAATAACATAGAATTCTTGATCATACACAGATTATTTCCTTCTAGCATCATTCAATTTTTCACTAAAGAAAGCAACAGGTTTACCTTCTTGATTCAACACAACTCCAATTTCACTTCCACTTGCATCACATTCTACTTGAAATACCTTACTAAAATTAGGTAATGCCAAAACAGGTAATTCAACAACCTTTTGCTTCAGAGCTTCAAAACTTTTATCAGCTCCATGTGTCCACTTGAATTCTCTTTTGTCTCCTCTTATAGTCTTAGTCATAGCATTACAAATTGAACTGAAATTCCTTATGAACTTCTAGTAAAAACTTGCCAAACCATGAAATGATCTTACCTCAATAGCATTCACAGGTGTAGGCCAATTCAAAATAGCTTCAACCTTTTGAGGATCCATCTTCAAACCATCAGCTAAAATAACAAATCCCAAATACACAATCTCTTCTTTCATGAATGAACACTTTTTCAGATTTATCAATAAACTTTCCTCTTTCAATCTCTGCAAAACTTGTCTAGCATGCAAAAAATGTTCTTCTCTGGTCTTACTGAATATTAGAATATCATCAAGATATACAATCACAAATTTACCCAAGAATTTCTTCAAAACTTCATTCATCAACCTCATAAAAGTACTCCGTGCATTAGTTAAACCAAAAGGCATTACCAACCACTCATACAAACCTTCCTTTGTCTTGAAAGCAGTCTTCCTTTCATCATCTTCTTTGATTCTGATATGATGATACCCACTTTTCAAATCAATCTTTGTGAAATACTTTGCTCTAGTCAAACTATCCATTATATCATCCATTCTCAGTATAGGAAACCTATACTTCACTATTATTTTATTGATTGCTTTGGAATCCGTACACATTCTCCATTCTCCATTCTTCTCAGGTGCCAATACAATAGGTGCTGCACAAGGGCTCAAACTTTCTCTAATCAAACCTTTCTCTGATCAAACCTTTCTCCAGTAACTTTTGAATCTATCAGTTCAATTCTTGATTCTCGATAGGTGTCAACTGATGAGGTGCCTTATTCGGTAAACTAGCTCTAGGGATTAGATCCATACAATGATCAATGCTTCTTTTCAGTGGAAAACCATCAGATACATTATCAGAAATGATATCACTATACTCAGTGAGTAACTTATCAATCTCCTCAGGGACATTATCCTCTATTTTCTTACTCAGCTTATTAGGAATCACAACAAAACATACATCATTCTTCTTCAATGAGTTAACAAAATTTCTTCCTTCCATCAAACAAACTTTCATAGATGTGCAAACATTACTAACAGGTTATTCCATCAATGGTAACAAGATTTGTTTCTTTCCATCAGCCACAATAGTATACTTATGCAATCTTCCATCATATATAGCATGTCTATCATATTGCCAAGGTCTACCCAACAAAATATGACAACAATCCATAGGCATTATATCACATAACACCTTATCATAGTATTTTCCAATCTTCAAATTCACATAACATTGTTCACTTACTAGGAGTGTATGTTCATATTTGATCCATGAAATCTGATAGGGCTTCGGATGTACCAACCTTTCCAACTGTAATTTTGTGACCATCTCTTCAGATGCCAGATTCTCTGAGCAACCACTGTCAATGATTAACTTCCAAAATTTGTCAGAAACTCTAGATTTGGTCTTGAACAAACTTTTCCTTACCATATCTTCCTTCTTGCTTTCATTCCACAGTGCTCTCCTTACCATCAAGTTATTTTCTTTCTTAGGTTCATTCGGTGAATCTTCTTGCACCAAAGCATTCAACCTTCTTACTAGCCAATGTATATTCAAAAGATCTATGTCCTTCTCCACAATTATAACAAGTTCCTCAAAAACTTCCTCTGCCATAACCACCTCGGTAGTTACTGCCTCTACCTTTAGAACTTTCACCTTTCCACTCAGTCTTGCCTTTGTCCAGATTTGTCTTTTCTGGTTCAGATCTACCATTTTCACCATTAGATCTACCTCTTCCTCTAGGGAATTTGCGACCATGACCTCTCTATCTTTGCTCATGTCTTCTATTCGATTTCTCCTTAGCCTTCAAAGCAAATTGATAAGCCTCTTCAATATTCTCCAACTTCACCATACTAATTTGCTCTTGGATGGAAAATCTCAACCCATTCAGGCATCTACTGGTTCATTCCACATCATCTTCATCATGTTCAGATATAATATCCAATCTATAGAATTCCTTAGTATACTCTTTTATAGAGCTATCTTTCTATCTCAAACTTTGCATTCATGAAACTAGGTGATCCAGTCCACCAATTCATCAGAATCTAGTTTTCCACCATACTCAGGAGGATTTAAATGTGGTTTTGAATTTAGACTTGTCAAAGCCTTCAAAAATATTTCTTCACCTTGATCCATAACAGGTGCAGGTTTTGCATTCGCCTATTCTTCTTCAATTTCATCATCACTAACATCTTCAAGATGTATGCCTCTTCTTTGGGCAGTTTCAACAGCTTCTAACCTAGCAGCAATCTACCTTAGCATATCTACCAATCCTAGATCTATATCTCACCTCCCACGAACCATCTTGACAACCCTTTGCAATTGCAAGTCAGATCATAATGTTCTACCCCACAACAATCAACTAGGGCTTCAAGAGGAACCTACAAACCTAGATCCGCAGAACTAGATCAAGATCTCACCTCACTTTGATACCACCTGAAGCAAAGCAGGGATGCAAGAGGGGCCAAGGGATGGTGCACCTTGATGAGCCAAGCTTGCTCAACACATGTGGAAGCCAAAAAACACAAGAGTGAGAGAGAGAATGCAGAACTTTCATATATTATCATCAATTGAATCATACATGCCGGGCTGTAAGGCCTTCCCAGTTATGACCATATATTACAATGAATCTCAAAATTCCTCAAACATGCAAGGCTCTGTTACAAATCTCCAATCTAATGTCTACTATCTTCTATCCAAAATTGCCTCCCTAAACTACAACCAAACAACTACATTTATACAAGAGGATACCGAACTAAGTCAGCCTTTAGATCCATAATTAATGAAAGTAATGATCAGATTTAGGACCACACACTTCCCAATGATAGATACAAACCTTAAATCTATGATCCAATATAAATGCACAAGTCGGCCACAATAGAAAACAAAACTGAACCCGTCGGTGAGCAAGGATAATTGAGTAGCAAATAGACAATGCCGATCGCCAATGAAATAACTAACCACCCAAGAGAGAACTGACCACACTCGGTAACCAAAGGAAACTGACCAACTACAGACAAAAGTGGTCAAAGAAGAAACTGAGAAACACAGACAAACTCCAAATTGTTTTTGGTGACATAGGATTGCCAAGGACCCGAGATGCTCCTGCATCACAAATCATCTACATGTTGGTTTTCAAAAGGTGTGCCATGATCTGTGAAGATGGTAGATGGTATGCTGAAGTAGAAAATGATATGGTATAGGATGAACTTGGATATCTGAATACCAGTGGTGAGGATGAGCAAAATTTCTTCAACCCACTTTGTAAAGTACTACGTGGATGTTATCATATATTTATGTCCATCTAAGGAAAGGGGAGTGATTAACCCAACAAGGTTGAAGCCCCAACATGAAAATGGCCATGGTGGTGCAATGGGTTGCAAGTCTTGAGCTAGAGCATGGATCAGATTGGCATGCCGCTAACATGGTAGACATTTCTTGAAAAATTCATAGGCATCATGTTCCATTGTTGGCCAGTAATACCTGACTTTGAGAAACTTGTTTACTAGGACCATGCCACTTGTGTGGGTACCACAAATTCAAGCATGAACCTCTTGTAAAGCTAGGAAGGCCTCATTTGAATCTAAACACCTAGAGAGGATGTTGTGATATCCTCAATGATAAAGGGTGTTGGCTACAAGAGTGTAGCGGGAAGCTCTGGGAATTAGGTTTTGGCATTGGGTGTTGGTGAGATGGGGAGATATGATAATATTTTTAAGATATGTGTGAATGTTGTGGTACCATGGGGATTAGGGACCAACTAAGACACACACCATTTATGAATCAAAATTCTCATAAGCAAGTGTGTGTAGCTACTCGACTAAGAATTCATATTGCGATGAGTCGCAAGGGATATCCAATAAGGATCCGATAGTTTCCATAACATTGACCACTTTGTTCTGAAGCCTTGGTATCTAGGTGAGCTATAAGATCAGGAAATGCTCTTTCAATCTATCTACCAATTCCTTATAGGGTAGAATCTTGTCATCCTTCATTTGGAATTCATCTAGGACTTGCTTGATTATGAGCTATGAATATCCAAACACTTGTAGTTCTATTATGTTCCACTGGATAGCTGTTTTGAGGTGTGAGATGAGTGCCTCATACTCTGCAATGTTATTAGTGCAAGCAAATCCCAATTTGAATGATTTTGGGATATAGTCACCTTGAGGTGTGACAAATAGGATTCCTTCCCCTGATCCATGCGATGTGTAGGAGCCATCAAAGTATAGCTTCCATGCTGGTTGTTCTTCGATCATGCATAGATGTTCATTGGGAAATTCCATGATTAGGAGATATGCATCCACTAGAGGTGCTTCTACTAGTTGATCAACAATTACTTTCCCTTTGATTGCTTTTTGATCTATGTATTGAATCTCAAACTCGCTTAGCAACATGACCCATTTTTCCATACGACCTGTGAGAGTTGTTCTTGATAGAAGATACTTGAGTGGGTCCTCCTTTGAGATGAGCTTGATTGTGTTGCTAAGCATGTAATGTCTAAGATTTTGAGTGGTGAAGACCACTGTGAGGCATGCTTTCTCCATTGGTGAGTAATTGAGCTCATAGCTGACAAGAGTGTGACTAATATAAGAGATGGCTCACTCCTTTCTATTATCATCATGCTGTGCTAATAGTGCCCCCAGTGTTGTAGTGGTTGTAGAGATGTATAAGATTAGAGGGTGCCCTAAAATTGGTGGTACAAGGATGGAAGAGTTGTCTAGATATTTCTTTAGCTTTTCAAAGCTTCTTTGATAGATAGGATCCCATTTGAAGCTAGTGTCCTTGCAAAGTAGATGTGTAAAGGGTTGGCACTTGTCTGCCAGCTGTGATATGAATTAATGCACTGATTATAATTTTCCTTGTAGGCTTCTGAGTTGCTTGAGTTTTTTGGGAGGAGGCATTTCTATTATGGCTTTGACATTTTTGGGATTAATCTCTATGCCACGTCATGATATGATGAATCCTAGTAGCTTTCCAAATGGTACACCAAGGACACACTTCTTTGGATTTAGCTTGAGACCATAATGATGGAGATGATCGAACACACTTTCAAGGATGTCAAGATTTTCACATCGTGTTTTGTATTTTGAAAGGATGTCATCTACATAGTCTTCTAGGGTTTTGTGTATCATGTCATGGAAGATGGCTATCATTGCTTGTTGATAGGTGGCTTCTGTGTTCTTTAGCCTAAATGACATCATATTGTAGCAGAAAGTACTCCATGGTATGCTGAATACTATTTTGTGCTAATATTCCTCTGCTATTCGAATCTGATTGTATCCTGAGAAGCCATCCATGAGTGATAACATCTCATGGCTTGCT
This sequence comes from Chamaecyparis obtusa, assembly GCA_027943335.1. Taxonomy (NCBI): domain Eukaryota; kingdom Viridiplantae; phylum Streptophyta; class Pinopsida; order Cupressales; family Cupressaceae; genus Chamaecyparis; species Chamaecyparis obtusa. Next base: position 439,664 of record BSBK01001097.1, read on the forward strand.
GTGAGATCCACTATCATGTCAATGTTGGGTAAGGGAAAATCATTCTTTGGACATGATTTGTTTAGATCTCTGAAGTCAGTGCATATTCTGATCTCTCTAGAAGGCTTAGTGATAGACACCATGTTGGAGATCTACTCTGACTAGTCTATAGCTTTGATGATTTTAGCCTGTCGGAGATTCTCCAGTTCTAGTTTTACTAATAGGGCTACCTTAGGATGAATCTTACGTAGCTTTTTCTTTAACAACTTGGCATTAGGGTCTATTGCAAGATTGTGAACAACAAGATTAGGATCAAGCCTTGGCATGTGTGTATACGACCATGCAAAGTTGATGGTGGCTTCTTGGAGGAGCGTTATGAAAGCTATTTCTTCTGCTTCAGTCAAAGATGCTGCAATGTAAGTGATCCTTGGGTATTTTTTAGTACCCAAGTTGACTGACTTTGTTTCCTCAATGATGATGGTTGACTTTTCTAGTCTGTAATCCTGGATGGGAGGAAGAGGCAAGTCTTCATCTTCTAGCACCTCAGAGAGGTTTTCACAAGAAAATGTTCCCTTTATTTTTTATTTTTTAGAATCAAAATGTGCCCTAGAGGGGTTTTCACATAAGGACTCATTATTTTCTTTTTCTTTTTCAATTTTGTGGCTAAAGCTTTCCTCTTCCCCAAAATATCCTTTAGGGTCAAGCTTGCAGACATGAGCCAATTCTTGATCTTGATCTATTTTCTAGCCGGATGCTCCCATGAACCTTAGGAGTGCTTCTGTATTTTGGAACTCATCAATATGTGTGATGCTTGGTTGGTCCCAATCTATGAGTTTGGGATGGATGAGGGGAAGTTCAATGACATTAATGGTGAGTTGATGGAGGATATAAGTGCCCAAGAGGGTATCATCATCGAAGATGTCATCATAGGATTTATTTTCTTCCTCTTTAGGGATTCTTCGATCTCTACAAGGTCATTCTGGCTATTCAAGAGGGGAACGTTGGGCAAGTTGGTGCCCCCAATTATGGTATTAGGTTCTTGTATGTGTAGATGAGAGGTATTAAAACCAAGACCTTGATGTTTTGGATTCTTTGAGGCTGTGATTGGATCTTTTCTACTGCCTTCTTATGGTCCTAGACCACCTCCTTGGTACTTCCATTGTTCTGTGGCATACTTGTGTGATGTTGGATATTTCTCTTTGAAATAACTGAGGAGCTCAGTTTTAGGGGGTGGGGAATCTTTGTACAACCACCTATTGATGTCAAGGTCCATCTCAAGACTATCTATATTTTTATGGAAAATAAAGGTCAATGGTCCCAATTGCTTGATTTCATGTTCAGCTTGAGTAGGATTTCTTTGGTAGCTTGGGTGCCCTTGTGTATGTGGATCAAGTGGTAGGGCCCCAATTTCAAATGAATTAGTTAGACTGTACTCACCACAACCCTGGTTGTTGATTTTGATGGAAGAGAGAGTGGAGGTGAGGATAGTCTCTAGATCGCTATGGGATCAAGATGAGCTGGCAACAAAAGTGCCAATTTTGATTCTAGGGGAAATGAGTGTAGTGGGAGAATGAAGCTTCCAATGCAAGATAATATGTGAAGGGTTGGGGATCAACATGAATGGTGATCTCAGTGCCTTGATGCATAAATTTGAGACACTAGTGATAAGTAGATGGTATGGATTTAATGGAATGGATCCATGGTTGGCCAAGGAGGATGTTATATGGTAGGTCCAAATCAACAACGTGGAAGATGGTGTCTTGACTTGCAGGGCCTAGATTGATAGGAAAAAGAATGGTAACTTTAAAGGTACACTCCAAGTTATCATATGCCTTGATAGTGATGACATCATGTGATATGTCAGCCTCTATAAATCCTACTCATTGAATGAACTTTAAAGTGTACAAGTTTAGGGCTGAGCCATTATCTATCACGACCCTTTTAATGGCAAAGTCTCTGACCATGATGATGATGTGGAGAGGGAGATTATGGTCAGGCTCAACAGCTAGTATATCAAATGGCTTGAAGCAAAGAGCATAGGATTCTGATAGATGTCCCACAAGGTTCCCAAACTGGATGGTATTTATATATGTGGGGACATGTCCTTCTTGGAGGGCTTGGTTGAGGATCTCTTGATGGATGAGTGAAGTGTGGAGAAGGTCAAGGATGGAGATTTAGGAAGGTGTATTCCCAAGATGTTCTAAAAGGTTATATTGAGCATTATGAGATGGCCTTGGATTAGCACCGATGATAGATATCTGGCCTCTATGTGTGGTAATTACACACTGACTATCTACTCCCTTGACATGGATGACATTGACTGTGGGCTCAACTTGGGTTATACATCCAAAAAAAAATTCATAGTTGATATGGGCAGTAGTATAGTCTTTGTGGTCAGCATGGTCTCCTTGTTTTCCTTTAACTTGGTTATAAGGTGGAGGATTGGTATTAACTTGGTTCTTCCCAGCATTGTGTTGAGGGAAGATGTTATGATAGATCTATAGATTGGCATTAGGTGAGATTTGGGCTGGTGTGTCCACTTGGATCTCTTTTCTATCGATGAGATCTTGGATGTAGTGCTCTAGTTTCATGCACCATAGTGTTGCGTGTCCTTTAAAATGATGATAATCATAGTGTTCATGATCTTTATACCAGTTAGGATTGGGATTTGCATCATCAAATTGATGAGTTGGTGGGTAAGATATGAGATTGGTCTTATCCATTCGATGGAAAATTATGTCTAGTGGTTCACCAAGAGATATGAAGGTACATCACTGATGGGTCTAGACTAGAGGTCTATTCTAATTTGTAGTAGTGGATATGGCATTGGCCTAATTTGTTTGGTTGCCTTGGTTTTCTTGTTGTCAGTAATTTTGCATAGGTTGTTGATTGATTTGGGGTTGTTATTGGTGATATGAAGGATTTGGTGTAGGACTAGCCACAACAATTTGGACATACTTGGTGTCAGTGGATCCATCAGTAACAACATTCTTATTTCTATTCCACCAGTGAGGTTTGTCATTACTAGGCTTGCTATGGGAATCATCCTTGTAGTGCCCAATTGTGCCTTCATCTAAGAGACCTCTTTCAATATCTATCCCCTTACCTTTAATGTCTTGATAGGTTTGGATGCAGTTCATCCTCATGCACTTTGGGATGTAGGTTATCGATAAAGATTTTGGTAAGATGCTTCTCAGGCGATTGATATGATTACCTAGTAGTGAGGTTCTTCCATCCCTACAAGTAATCGGCTAGGATCTCACCTCCTTTTTTCTTTGAATTATAAAGGTCCAAAAATGACAACTCATTCTCAATGTTATGGGCATACTGGGCAACAAACTTCTTAGAGAGTTCATAAAAGGTTGTGACTGTCCCATAGGGTATCTTGTAAACCCACTCAATAATAGTTCCTCCTAAACTTTTGGGGAATAAACGCATGAGGAAATTATCGTTGTATCCAACCTCCTAACATGCCATATAGAAGTCTTTGACATGGCTAACTAGATCTCCTTTCCCTTGAGATTTATGAAACTTAGGTGTCTCAAAGTGTTTGGGAAAGGGGATCACTATGATTGATTTGTCAAAGGGATAGGGATAGAACTCATCAAATTTGAAGGCCTTGCTCTCGGTTCTAGCCTTGATCTCTTTAAGAGAATTCTTCATCTCCTCCCATTCAACATTATTGACATTGGAGTGGGTACTCCCATTGGGAAAGGATCTAATGATGCTGGTGAATAAGGATGATTTTGTGGAGGATATTGTAGAGTAGGATATGGAGACTACCCAACAAGGTAGGTAGATTGGAATGGATGTTGGGGTGATGGTTGCTGGGGTGCGGGGGTGTATTGCTGTAGAATGTAGGGAGTTTCTTGTTGTTGCTAGGGTATGATGATATTTTGTTGCTAGAAGATGACGGGATATTGCTGTTGCATTGGATAGGATGATGCTTGTTGTTGCTGGGGGATGATGGGATGTTGTTGCTCCTGCACTGGGAAGTATTTCTATTATGGAGGAGGTTGATGGAACAATGTATCTTGTTGATAGGATTGGCCTTGGTGTACTTGGCTCTGGGCTTGGATGATGTAGGTGGAATGCATTCTAGCATTGCTTAGGGGTCGAACAAATGTTGGGAAGCTGGTGATAGTAGGTGGTTGTGCAAGGTAGCTTTTGAGATGAGATGAACTCTGCTATTGGGGTGGTGGATTTATTTGAGAAGCGATGGGTGGTATAGATAGATAGTTGGTATACAAAGGGAAAGATGAAGAAGGTAGCTATTGTGCTGGTTGCTGTTGCACTGCTTGGGGGAAAGTGACTTGTTGGTTTGTAGGCATGAATATGTGTGATTGGGTTGGTATACCACATGCTTACATTTATTCTTGGGTGAGGTCCCAATAAGAGCCGATTCATGGTGGGAGTTGCGATGCAAAGGATGCAAAAGTGAGGATGGGATTATGAGATGTAGATGGTGGATTTTGAGGTCCCATGAAGGACATTCCTATTGTGAAGGTTGTTTGTTGGGATTGTGTGTGAGAGATGAAAGGTGGAGGTGGAATGTATGCTTGGGTGAATGTCTAATGAGAGGTGGAAGGAGGTGCTTGTTTTCCCCATAGAAAGAATGGTGTTGATGTGGAGGCTTGCTGAGGGAAGGAGGGAAACATTTTCATTTCCCCTGGAAAGGATGCTGGGTATGATGTGGAAGCTTGTTGGGGGAAAGAGGGGAATGATTGCATTTCCCCTAGAAAGGATGATGCTACTTAGCTTATGGAAGGTGGAGGAACTACTTGTGTGGGAGGTGGAGATTGGTTTTGTGTGAAGCTTTGGGCCTGAGTGGTAGCTTGAGATGTTGTGTAAGATGGTGGCATTACATCCATGAATGAAAAGGGATTGGATTGCACTATTTCTTGTGTTGTGGGGCTTGCAAAGCTTCTTTGCAAAAGATGGGGGATGGGTGAGGCTTCCTGAGATATGTGAAAGTTAGGATCATGAATTTGTTGGATGATGGGGGTATAAGTTTAAGCTCAGATATGGATGGTTTTGATGGGGATGGGGGGTTGGAGATGTGGAGGAATGGAAGTACCCTCTTGTGTGAAGTTTTCCATTATAGCCTTTTTATTTTGATCAATGATCACACTTACCATTTGTGCATGCCTTGGATGGCTCGTGAAGGTTTCCATGGAGAATGAAGTGGGGGTTTTAGTTAGATTTTCCCACACATTCTCTACTTGTGGGATCTGTGGACTGTAGGTTACCATCACGCTGGTAGGATTGTTAAAATCAGATGAACTAGTGTCCATGTTGGGATCCATATTACTTCTCCTCTTGGATTGCATCTCGACAGGCATGGAATACAGGTTTAAGGATGAAGATGCAGATGATGGATGAATGCACAATATTTCTAAGAACTCTAAAGATGATGGATGCAGATCTAAAGAATCTCTAAGGATGGTGGATCTCTAGGATATGATGCAAGGGCTTGGATCAACTGAAGGATGGTGGGATGGTGATGGATGGTGGGATTCTTTATTTGGATTGAGGATGATGGAAGATTGGTGGAGGATGGTGAAAGATTACTAAGTGTCAACAATGAGTTACTACTTCCTGATGTAGGATCAAATAGCATTGGATTTTCAACCTATGATAGACTGATGATCTTTAGAAGATGAGATTCTTGTTAATGCAGGCCAATCTCTTGCTCGAGATGATGAGGCTAACAAGGACAAGTAAGGATGCCCTAGATAATGCTTAGTCAAAGGGTGGAGATTTTTGATTTGGGATAAGGGTTTGAAGCAACTCAAAGGATATGACACTGTAATATAAAAAAATGTAATATTTAAAATGTAATTATTTAAAATAGATGGTGTGGGTAGGGAATGTAAGATCTACTTCTTAACCCAAACTCCCAAAGGAAAGATCCAAATTGATTAACCACAAGGAAGTGATTAATGCACAAATGAATCAATTGATGGAGAATATGAAGAAAGGAGAAAACCTTATATTCTATTATAGAAAGTATGTATTGAAATCTTAATTGAATTGAAGACAAATACTAACCTCAAAATATGATAGATCTAGAAAATGTTTCTTTTCTGGTGTCTATACTCAGATTCAAGAATTTTTGCAATCGGATCTAGCTTGGAAACACAAAAAAATAGAAAACCCAGAAACCTTCTTTTCTGAACAAGGTTGACCTTGACCCAAGATATGGGTAAGATCTTACCTTGGGGCACAATCTTACCCCCAAAAGTTGACCTTGACCTACACTACTTTGACATAAATTCTATTCATGGATCCCAAAAGTTCACCGAAAAGGGTACTTAGATCTAAACTATGATTCGTTGTTCCACACTTGTACCTACAAGAAAAAGGGTTTTTGTGTTTGGATGAGGGGTTTGCCTTGGTCAAACTCCAGTTTGGAATCAACCTTAATAATGGAATTGAAAACAAAGAATGCTAGCAAGTGGTAGAAGTAGATCTAACAATGAAGCTATGATATTCAATAAATATGCATTTGTATTTGAAATGTAAACAAGTATGTTGATATGAAAGCTAACACTAAAAACCATAAATGTAAATAGAAACCTCCATGATTGCATGCTTGGAATCCACCTTGAAAAAGGAATGAATGGGTCTTGAAGATGAACAAAGGATCTTGAAGGAAGATCACACCACCATAATGGATAGATCTAGGGTTTGAATGATGAATCTTGAATGCTTGAGCCAAATCCCTTCAAAGGCTTTAATGCTTGAATCCTTGATCTTCAATGGAGAACTTGAATTCTTGAATGTTGATGAGTGCTTGAATTCTTCCTTGATTGAGAATGTTTTCTTGACCTTGCTTGATGATGGAGAGATTTTGTGATATGAGATGATGAAAATGAGAGGAGAAAGACTTCCTTTTATACAAGTTAGGGCACAAACTTCTAGAGAGGCCGACATAGGAGAATTAAATTCTAATTTAAGCCTTTACTCTTGGAAGTGGACCCAATTTAAATATCATTTAAGAGTTTACCATTTTGAAGCTTGAAAGAGCCAGCTCATAAGTGGGAGAATAAACTTTTCAAGAAGGTTGACCTTGACCCTGAGTTCAAGAATCTCAAATCCTCAGGACAAGGTGCCAAAAACCAGCTAGAAAAAGGTAGAAAGAGAAGAAAAATAGGGGGAAGAAGCCAGAATCAAGCCAAAGATCCATAAATTCATTTGAAATGACCCCAAACCACTTACTCAGAGGGCTAAACCCATCCTAAATGGAAGTGCCTCCATTTTTTGACGATACATTTAGCCCCTACTTTAGCAAGAGTATGGATTCAATGCAAACTCTTGGTAAAGGAGAAGAAAGATCCAAGTGGATTCACAATGAGATAGACTAACACTTAGTTAAGGACATGAGCCCCCAAGATAAGGATTATAACTCAACATACATGTACAAGGGTGTGAAAACAAAGGGAAATAAAGACAACTAAAAGACACAAAAAGAGGGGTTAGTATAAAAAAGACCCAATCAACTAGCAAATGAAACCTTGCTAAGAAATTCTTCCTATACTAATATCATATTTGGAAAGCTATCATAAAAGCATAAATGATTACATAAGAAAGACAAGAGAAACACTATAAATAACATAGCTTCATGATTTAATCCTACTAGCATGAAAGAGAAAAGAGAGAAAAGAGAGAGTGATTACCTCACCTAGTAAGATGCCCACCTTACCGTGAATCACCAAGGAGGGAGAGCCAAATAGGTGGCCAAACCTGATAGTTCACCCATAAACTATGCCTTGAAATTGTAATGCGTCTTCTGATAGCTTTTCAAATACTGATAAATCCCCCTTCTTGTATCACTATGGAATATAAAATGCATGTCTCTTTAGGACTTAGCAACCTATGTGCATTACCTTCCAAGGATTTAGCATATTTGAAATTGAAAAATGCGTGTCTCTTCAGGATTTAGAAGCTTATATGTGTTACCTTCGGAGGATTTAGCATATTGAAATTGAAAATGCGTGTCTCTTCAGGATTTAGAAAATTATGTGCATTACCTTCAGAGGATTTAGCATATTGAAATTGAAAAATGCATGTCTCTTTAAGATTTAGCAACTTATGTGCGTTACCTTCAGAGGATTTAGCATATTGAAATTGAAAATGCGTGTCTCTTTAGGATTTAGTAACTTATGTATGTTATCTTTGGAGGATTTAGCATATTGAAATTGACAAATATAGCTTTAGGGAGACCCTATATATGCCCCCTCCTTATCATGTCTATCTACTAGACATGATAAGGAAGAGAAGGAGGATACCTACTTCACAAAGTAAGGAGATATCCTGTTAATAATAATGTACACTATAGTCTTAGTGAAGGGTATTAACCCTTACATCCAAGAGCATAGATAATCATGAAAAGGATATGTTACTCATGGAAAAAGGATCCTCAAAGAAAGAGATCTTATCGACAAGACCCCCACCATAGAGGAGTGCTTTAGATAAAATATCATCTTTCAAAGAGAAACAAAGATTCAATCATCCAGCCTCCAATAATCAAGAGGAAGATGAATCTTTGAACAAATGAATCAAACTCTAACCCTACAATAAGGGCAAGAATTTATAAAGAACATAATTTGTGACATAAAGAAGAGGTAATGGCCTAGGAAAATAACCTCTCACATAAAAGGATATCCATAGCCAAAATCTCAGTTAGTATAATGAAATAATGTTGCAGAATAAACAAATGCCTCTAAGCTAAGGAAAGAAGATCCCTAGACATAGAGAAAGAAGGAAAACCTTGCCCCCAGGGATGAAAGCAAGGGATAATTTTTCAAAACAAATGTTATTAAAAAAAGATATTTTGAATATTAGAAGATGAGATATGGATGAGCATAATACAAAACCATAGGAATAGAAGATAGAAAGAATACTAATTAAGCTCAAAACAAAATATATGCTAAGAGCACAATGGATCCTAGAAGATTGGATGAAATACCTCTTTCCCCCTACTTGAAAGACAAGAGGAGAAAGGATCTATAATATGGAAGAGTCAAGGGGATACCCCTTATCAAAATTATGAAGGAATTGTAAACCGTACCAGAGTGGGATATAATTCCTAAAGCAACTCTTTTTCTAACATATAACTTGAAATGCACACAATCAAAAAGTAAATGTGTATTACTATAGTGAAAAGGAAATTTGTACTTGGAGAGAGCATCTTTCGACATAGGTTTAAAGATTTATTTCTTGGAATTCATTAATTGGATATACACCCTCTCAGCCACATCTTGAGGAGTATCAGGGTAGTCTAAGGTAGGTGTTGGAAGAAGAAGATGAAGAGGAGGACGACGATCAAAATCAACCACCTTAAATTGAGATTGCGAACAACCAAGACCATGCCTATCTTGTTTAGGGGGTATATGAATTGGATATTAATACCATATTCATTAACACCAAGCCCTAAACCCTTTTAACCTTGTTTATCCATCATATTATATCCTGTAGTGTACATATCCTGTAAAGATTTTGCAGGAGGTGATTTTTTATGATGATCATGAGTAAAGGTTGTGTAAGGTGGAATGATAGGTTTAGAAGAAGTTTCTTTATCCTTCCCTTTAATGTCATGAATCAAAGGAGAAGGAAAATCAAAGAACTCTTGCACATTTGCATCATGAACCATAGTTTGAACCCCATCATAAGTATGGGAAGAACTAGGATTAGTAGTTGGAGAATTAAGCATGTTAGGAATGTTAGGAATTGATTGAGGAAGGATAGGATTAGGATTAGGAAGATTAGGAACTAGATTAGGAAGGATAGGAGTGGAATTAGGAAGTTTAGGAGATGGTGTGTCATCTACCAAATTCTTCACATGATCCAAAAGAGTAATAAGTCCATCACACAAATCCTTAATGAAGACTTTGAAAGTGGGAAAACTAGTATTAGTCAATCTTACAATAGCATAGGCAAGTGAAACGTGAAGAGTGAAAAATTTAATGAAATGGATGATACTCTCATAAACATCATAAGTATGATAAAGAGATGCTAGGAGGAGAATAATAAAAAAAATAACCACACACCAAAGCATCTTAAAGATCTTCATATTGAAATACAAGAAACTATTTTTGTATTTTGTAGAATATATAGATTTTTTTTGAATTTTAAAATGCAAAAGCTAATCTAACAGCAAAAAGAAAGAGTTGTCTATCGCGGGTTCACCAAAATGTAATATATAAAAATGTAATATTTAAAATGTAATTGTTTAAAATAGATGGTGTGGGTATATGAGGGAATGTAAGATCTACTTCTTAACCCAAACTCCCAAAGGAAAGATCCAAATTGATTAACCACAAGGAAGTGATTAATGCACAAATGAATCAATCAATGGAGAATATGAAGAAAGGAGAAAACCTTATATTCCATTATAGAAAGTATATATTGAAATATTAATTGAACTGAAGACAAATACTAACCTCAAAATATGACAGATCTAGAAAATGTTGTTTTTCTAGTGTCTATACTTAGTTTTAGGAATTTTTGCAACCGGATTTGGCTTGGAAACACAGAAATAGAGAAAACCCAAAAACCTTTTGCTTTTATGAGCAAGGTCGACCTTGACCCAAGACAGGGGTAAGATCTTACCCCAGGGCATAATCTTACCCCTAAAATTTAACCTTGACCTGCACTGCTCTGACAGAAATTCTGTTCGTGGATCTTGAAAGTTCATTGAAAAGGGTACTCAGATATGAACTATGATTCACTGTCCCGCACTTGTACCTACAAGAAAAAGGGTTTTGCTATTTGGATGAGGGGTTTGCCTTGGTAAAACCTTGGTTTGGAATCAACCTTAATAATGGAATTGAAAATAGAGAATGCTAGCAAGTAGTAGAAGTAGATCTAATAATGAAGCTATGATATTCAATAGATATGCAATTGTATTTGAAATGTAAACAAGTATGTTGATATGAAAGCTAACACTAAAAACCATAAATGTAAATAAAAAACTCCATGATTTCATGCTTGGAATCCACTTTGAAAGAGGAATGAATGGATCTTGAAGATGAACAAAGGATCTTGAAGGAAGATCACACCACCATGATGGATAGATATAGGGTTTGAATGATGAATCTTGAATGCTTGAACCAAACCACTTCAAAGGATTTAATGATTGATTCCTTGATCTTCAATGGAGAACTTAAATGATTGAATGTGGATGAGTGCTTTAATGCTTCCTTGATTGAGAGCGATTGCTTGACCTTGCTTGATGATGGAGAGATTTCATGATATGAGATGATGAAAATGAGAGGAGAAAGGCTTCCTTTTATACAAGTTAGGGCACAAACTTCTAGAGAGGTCGACATAAGAGAATTAAATTCTAGTTTAAGCCTTTAATCTTGAAAGTGGACCCAATTTAAATATCATTTAAGAGTTTACCATTTCAAAGCCTGAAACAGCCAACTCAGAAGTGGGAGAATAAACTTTTTGAAAACTTGACATCCAAAAACTTCTAGATTTTGAAATTTGAACCCTTGGTCAGGGTCAAGGTTGACTTTGACCTAGGTAAAGGTCAAGGTTGACCTTGACATAGCTTAGGGTTGAGGTTAACCTTTCCCAGAAGGTCAACCTTGACCTTGAGGTCAAGAATCTCAAATCCTTAGGATAAGGGGCCAGAAATAGGCTGGAAAAAGGTGAAAAGAGAAGCAGAACAAGGGAAGAAGCCGAAATCAAGCCAGAGATCTATCAAGGCATTTGAAATGACCCAAAATTACTTACTCAGAGAGCTAAAACCATGCTAAATGGAAGTGCTTCCATTTTCTGATGATACAGACACTAAGTGGATGGATTTGGATAACTGGATTTGGATGATGGATTTAGGATTTGGGATCAAGGATTATGGATTTTGGGCAAGGATTTCTTGATGGAGGATTTCCAATGGAAGGATGATGAAGCATGATTGAATGATGATGTTATTTCTAAGAGGATGACCTAGATGTAGCTGAAGATGATGAGCTATGATGCAACTAGGAAGATGACCTATGATGCAAGCTAAGGGGATGGTGATGATGAAATACAACTGATTTAGAACCTGATTGAAGATCTATGATTAGAGATCACCGAGTTGTTGACTAGATATGTAATATGATTGAATTAGTAATATGTTGTCATTGATGTCAACTAAGTTTGATAGCACTTATTTTGTAAGTTACAATAACTAAACATCTTTAGAAAGGGAGTAAAAGAGATGAAGAACATAAATATCTACATGAGTAAGATGTCTGTGATAGGTGAGGATAAGGAATACATTATGTAACTTGTTGATGAGTATATGACCTTATGTTATTGACTTGATTATGTTTCATTCATCTATGATGAGGAAAAGAACTAAAAGACACAAGGTAGTGTGGTCGGTAGATGAAGCAACATAGTATACACTGATGAGATGTAGTGTATACCGAGCATAGTATAAATCAAGCTTGTGTTCACTGATGCATTTCTTTGGTAATAGAGTAGGAGAAAAGAATTAAATGATTAGTTTTAGCTGTTAAGGATTGCTAAGCTGTAAAGTACATCGTAATCAGTGATGGAGATAATGTTTTTTATGAATATCAATGACTAGCATAATTCAAGCAAGATCTAAAGGATGAAATCAAAACATTTTACTTGCACATCAGCCGAGGAATGTTTAAGCAACAAAATGGATGAAGGAGAATACGTGGAAAAATCTTATGAAGGAGAAGAAAATGGTTTACTTGTCTATTTAAGAGACTGGAGTTTCATTATGAAACAAAAAAAAAGCCAGAAGAAGGAGACTGCAAAACTATCACATGAACAAGCTTCATGTATGCCTGATCAAACTGGTCAAGGAGAACCGAGCTGCAGAGTATACCGAGCATCAAAAAAGCTATTACTGAGTGACAGTAAGTCATTGATTATTGTTGATACAAAATTGAAATACTAATCAGAGGATTTATATGGGCTTAAAATAGATTTGATAATCTACAATTGAAGTTGTATTGTATTTAGATCAACTGCTGTTACATTTTAACCATTGTAAACAAAGAAATCTCTTAACAGAGTGGACTTGAAAGTCTTTTATGTATCATTCATAGAATGAACATTGTTATCCTATCAACCCCATAGTGAATACTGGTTGGATGATAACGGTTGTTCTTAAATCCTCTAACAAGGTCACACCTAACAGTGTGTTTGTAACCTTTAACAGGGTTGGGTCTTCACCGACCTCACTTCAGAAGAGTGAACATTTTTGGGTTGCCGGTCCCAGGTGGTTTTTCCCTTCACAAGGTTTCCACGTTAAATCTTTTGTGTTATGTGTTCATTGTGATGATTTTTTGTTATCATACTTTACATATTACATGTTAGATTTGGTCAGTAATCATTAGTTGTTATTGACTAGTAATCGGTAAAAGCAAAGACAATATAATTTTTTTCTGTTACAGAGCTACAAAAGTTTAAGTAAATTGTTTTGGATTATACATTTTGATTTGGGACTATGGATAATTGATTCACCCCCCTCTTAGTTATTCTAACAATTGGTATCAGAGCTTTTCTTGATTGGGAATTCTACCCTAGATTTGATGACAAATGGATACCTTGCACCACCCAATGGTCCCTTGAACCTTGATCAACTAAGAGAAAGGCATGAACATAATGTTACTATGATGGAGATTGATTCTGTCTATTCAGATGCTAAATTTGAAGACATCAAGGACTGTACTATTGCTAAGAAGATGTGGGATAAATTAGCTCAAGTTTATAGTGGTGATGCGAAGGTCCAGAGAGAAAGAGCCAAAAACTTAAGAGGAAGATTCGATGATATGAAGATGAAAGAAGGTGAAAACATTGTGCAGTACACAAACAAAATAAAAGAGGTAGTTCACGATATTAGAGCATCAGATGGAGACATTGATGAAGACACTATGGTGAGAAAAATTTTAAAGACCTTATTGCCTATCTATGCAATCAGAATATCTGCAATTCATGAAAATAGGTCAGCACCTAAAAACACACTCACTCTTGATAATCTAATTGGAAAAATTACAACATTTGAACTAAACAATTATGGTAATAGTGTTGTACCATCTGTTGAATCCACTTTTATGACTTATCTGAAGATTGGTAAGTCTAGAATTAAGAATGATCATAGTGACAACAATACCGATGATGAGCTTGATGAACTTGAAGCTCTTATGGCTAGAAGGTTACCTAAAGGTAAAGGAAGGTATAGAGGTAAATTACCTTTAGCATGCTTTAACTGTAAAGAAGTTGGTCACATTGCTGCTAGATGTCCACACAAGAAAGATGATGAAAGAACCAAAGACTGATCTGAAGGAAGCTATGGGAGAAGATACAATAGAGGCTATTGACACTACAATAGAGACAAACGAGACAATAATGACAAAGGCAAGAAGGTATGCTACATTGATGACAAAGAAGATATCACCGATACCGACATTGATGATGATGTGGAGGTTGTATTTGTGGAAATGAAGGATGATTTTGAAGAAGATGAAAGGTATGTAGAGACAAAAATTATCTCTAGGGTTAATAAAAATGATACATGGATTATAGATAGTGGCTGTACACATCACATGACTGGTGATGAAGAAAAAATTGATTACCTTGAAGAATACAATGGAGGATTTGTAAGAATGGGAAATGATGCACCCTACGTGGTAAGAGGTAAAGGATCCCTGATGATAAATGATAGATTAAAATGTTAAAATTCTTATTGGGTAAAAGGATGGAACTATAATTTGCTAAGTGTGGCACATCTGAACAATTTAGGCCACCGAGTTGATTTTGAGAGCAAAAAGGTGAAAATATTTGATGATGGAGGAAGACTTGTTGGAATTGGTACACAATCTAGAGGTAATCTATTTTATCTTGATAATGATCAGTCTTCTTGTTTATTGATGAAAGATGAAGATGCATGGTTGTGGAATAAAAGGTTATGCCATGTGAATTTTGATAACATGATTAAGATCAGTAAAAGGAAAAGAGTTAGAGGTTTGCCTAACTTATCTAAGCCAGATCATGTTATGTGTCATGAATGTTAGAAAGGTAAGATGACTAAGTCTAGTTTCAAAAGAAAAGATTATTCAACAAAGAAGATACTTGAGTTAGTGCATACCGACCTATGTGGTCCTATGAGAACTCAAAGTTATTAAGGAGACAGATACTTTATTCTATTTGTTGATGATTATACTAGGTTGATGACTGTCATGTTCTTAAAAGAAAAATATGAGGCATTTAAAATGTTCAAGTGGTATAAAGCAAAAGTAGAAAAAGAGACTGGTAAAGATTTGAAATACTTAAGATTTGATAGAGGAGGTGAATTTATCTCTGATGAATTTACTAATTTTTGTAATGAGAATGGTATTAAAAGACAGGTCTCTACACCGAGGACACCACAATAGAATGACATTGCTAAAAGGAGGAATAGGTCAATTGTTGATTGTACAAGGACATTAATGATAGAAAAGAATGTTGCTAAGAGATACTAGAGATAAGCCGTTAGCACTACTATTTATGTGCTAAACCAAGTACAACTAAAGAAGGACACTAATAAGACACTCTATGAGTTATGGTTTGGACACAAACCCACTGTAAGTTATTTAAGAATTTTTGGAAGAAAATGTTTTATTCTAAAAGATGAAAGAAATGGAAAGTTTGACTCAAAAGGTGTTGAAGGGATATTCCTAGGATATTCTAGTAAAAGAAAAACATACAAGTGTCTGAACAGAGTAACTAATAAAATGATTGAAAGTACTAATGTTCAAGTTGATGAGTTTGATGATAAGAATGCAGAGGAAAGACTATAGTAGATTCACTTACATTGAACAACCTAAGTTTCTACCGAAGCCACAAACAGTGACAACTGGTCAGCAAGAAAATGATACCAAGGAATAGGAAAGAGTAAATGATGAGTAGGAAGGACCTACCAAGAAAGAAAATGAACATGCACAGGATGAACAAGAAAGAAGAAATCAGATACTGGAAAGTTTTGTCAGAAGACACCATCCCGAGACACAAATCATTGGAGACAGACAAGCTGGCATGCAAACAAGGAGTAAAGCAAGACAAGGTACATGTCTAGTTTATGATTATGAACCGAAGAATGTAAAAGTTTCATTAGAAAATGATGAATGGGTTAATGCAATGAAAGAGGAAATAGAGAAAATAAAGAACAAAATCTGGACCTTAGTACCTAGACCTAAAGATAAGAATGTTATCGGTACTAAGTGGATATTCAGGAACAAGCAAAATGAGAATGGAAAGGTAACAAAGAATAAAGCTAGATTGGTATGTAAAGGATATGCACAGGAGGAAGGAATAGATTATGGTGAAACATTTTCACCTATTGCTAGATTAGAAGGAGTTAAAATGTTACTTGCATATGCTGCACACAAAAAGTTCAAAGTTTATCAAATGGATGTCAAGTCGGCATTTCTGAATGGAATGCTTGAAGAAGAAGTCTACATAGAACAACCTGAAGGGTTCATTGATCCAGAAAAAAAAAGATATGGTATGTAGATTACATAAAGCTTTATATGGTTTGAAGCAAGGACCGAGAGCTTGGTATGAGAGGTTGCATACTTATTTGTTAAGTATTGGATTTGTTAGAACAAGTGAGAACAACAATTTGTATATGAAAGGAGATACTGATGATACTATTCTTATTGCTGAAATATTTGTGGATGACATTATATTTGGAGGACAAGATCAAATTTGTAAGTCATTTTCTGATCAAAGGAGAAGTGAATTTTAAATGGCTATGTTCAGAGAGATTAAGTTCTTTCTAGGACTACAAGTGATTTAGCAGAATGATGGTATATTCATCACACAATCTAAATATATCAAGAAAGTCTTGAAGACATTTGGCATGGAAGATGCTAAACCTGTGGGAACACTGATGGATACTAGATGTAAACTAACTAATGAAGATGAAATAACATAAGTGAACCAGACACTGTACCAATCAATGATTGGTAAGTTAATGTATGTAGTGCATAGTAGACTAGACATAGCACATGCTGTGGGAATTGTTGCAAGAATTTCTACAAACTCTAGAGAGTCACACATGGTTGCTACAAAGAGAATCCTAAGATACCTGAAGAAAACATAAGATTATAGATTATGGTATCCTAAGGAAGGCAAATTTGAACTCAGAGTCTATATCAATGTTGATTGGGCTGGAAATGTGAATGATAGAAAAAGCACCACCAGAGGAGCATTTTTATTTGGTGAAAGACTTGGAACATGGACAAGTAAGATGCAGGCTTGCATTTATCAGTCTATAGCTGAAGCATAGTATGTTGCTACTGCTACAAACTATTCAAATATTGCATATATTAAGAAAGTTTTGGAAGGTATGAATGAGATAATCACTGAGCCGGTGATTGAATGTTGTGATAACACAAGTGCAATAAACATTTCAAATATCTAGTGATGCACTCTAAAACAAAGCATATATCTATTAAGTATCACTACTTAACATAACAAGTAGAGGAGAAGCAAGTTAAGCTAGAGTTTGTTACATCAAAAGAACAACTTGCAGACATATTTTACAAAGCCTCTACTGCATGATACATTTGAGTACTTGAGGACTAGACTTGGGGTCCATCCCCTGTCTATCGGTCACTAATGTGATCTGGATGTTGCATCAGCCTAATCTTATGAGAAGATCATTCATGTTGATGTAGCATAGTTCACACTTTGGATCATGTCTAAGGTTGTGAAAATTTTGGAGAATTGGAACATATTGGCATATCAGTATACAGAGATACAAAGTATGCACCAGACAATAGAGATTTACATGGCTACTGGAGAGTTGTATGTTTATTTGTTTCTTTGGCATTGTTGTCAAAAGGAGAGATAAACCATATGAAACAAGATGCACCGATGAGAACACTGAAACATCTATCTAAGGGAGAGACAAACTGAAGGAAAGGGAGAGCACTAAAGATCAGTTACTGAGAAGAGAAGAAGAATTTGAAAGCTGAAAAGACTATATCTACAGAATGCCAATGCTGCATTGGTAATGCTATTGAGTAACGTAGTGATTAAACATATTAAGCTAGGGAGAGCTTGTACATCATTTGTTCATAGAGTTGTAGAATATATTTTTGGTATGTGTATGATATATTTCATATTACTTGAGTTGCCATCAATGCCAAAGGGAGAGATTGATGAACTACAACTGATTTAGAACCTGATTGAAGATATGTGATTAGAGATCACCAAGTTGTTGATTAGATATGTAATATGATTGAATCAATAATATGTTGTCATTGATGTCAACTAAGTTTGACAACACTTATATTGTAAGTTACAATAACTAAACATCTATAGAAAGGGAGTAAAAGAGATGAAGAAAAAAAATATCTACATGAGGAAGATGTATGTGATAGATGAGGATAAGTAATACATTGTGTAACTTAATGATGAGTCTATGACCTTATGTTATTGACTTGATTATGTTTCATTCATCTATGATGAGGAAAAGAACTGAAAGACACAAGGTAGTGTGGTCGGTTGATGAAGCAACATAGTATACACTGATGGGATGTAGTGTATACTGAGCATAGTATAAACTGAGCTTGTGTTCACCAACACATTTCTTTGTTAACCGAGCAGGAGAAAAGAATTAAATGATTAGTTTTATCCATTAAGGATTTTTGAGCTGTAAAGTACATCGTAATCAGTGATGGAGATAATGTTTGTTATGAAGATCAATGGCTAGCATAATTCAAGGAAGATCTAAAGGATGAAATCAAAATGTTTTACTGGTACATCAGCCAAGGAAGGTTTAAGCAGAAAAATGGATGAAGGAGAATAAGCGGCAAAATCTTATGGAGGAGAAGAAAATGGTTTACTTGTCTATTTAAGAGACTGGAGTTTTATTATGAAAAAAAAAAATGCCGAAAGAAGGAGACTGCAGAACTATCGCATGAACAAGCTTCATGTATGCCTGATCAAACTGGTTAAGGAGAACCAAATTGCAGAGTATACCGAGCGTCAGAAAAGCTATTACCGAGTGACAGTAAGTCATTGATTATTGTTGATACAGAATTGAAATACTTATGAGAGGATTTGTATGGGCTTAAAATAGATTTGATAATCTACAATTGAAGTTGTATTGTATTCAGATCAACTACTGTTACATTTTAACCATTGTAAATAGAGAAATCTCTTAACAGAGTGGACTTGAAAGTCTTTGACGTATCATTCATAGAATGAACATTGTTATCCTGTCAACCCCATAGTGAATACTGGTTGGATGATAACGGTTGGTCTTAAATCCTCTAACAAGGTCACACCTAACAGTGTGTTTGTAACCTTTAATAGGGTTGGGTCTTCACTGACCTCACTTCAGAAGAGTGAACATTTATGGGTTGCCGGTCCTAGGTGGTTTTTCCCTTCATAGGGTTTCCACGTTTAATCTTTTGTGTTATGTGTTCATTGTGATGATTGTTTGTTATCATACTTTACATATTACATGTTAGATTTTGTCGGTAATCATTAGTTGTTATTGACTGGTAATTGGTAAAAGCACAGACAGTATAAGTATTTTATGTTACCGAGTAGTAGAAGTTTAAGTAAATTGTTTTGGATTATACATTTTGATTTGGGAATATGGATAACTGATTCACCCCCCTCTCAGTTATTCTAAAAGATGATGCAATGATGAATCTAAGGATAATCTAGGATGCAAAAGATGTTGAGATAGGATTGTAGGATTTTTGAAGGAATGATGGATATATGATGGGCCAAACTAGTCTTCTCTCTCTAGGTTGACATAGCGATGATTAACCTGGAATTGGGATGCAAAATGTTTTACTCTTGGATTATAGCCCACGTTGTCCAGTTTCTCTTGATATTTTTATTCTGCTTGGATTTCTCTGAGGGAAGGTTGGTGATCTTTTAGGTCTCTTTCTACAATCTTCTTCTCTTCATGGACCTGAGAATTGGGTAGCTCATCTTTCTTGTGTTTAATTGAGTTAGACATAGCTGAAAAAGATTTGGCAATTTTTTTGAAGCAAGGTCTTTGGGTATTTGATTTTGAAGGATTTTTCTTCAAGGATGTTTGAATAAATTTGATTAAGATTTGGATCAATTTTGATGTCTCCAATGGAAAAGGACAAACTCAACAAAGAGACTCTGAAAGCAATCCCGACGAAGGACAAAGAAACTTTGTGGGATACAAGAAAATGATTGACCACTGATTCTGATAGTGTCCTTGAAAAGTGTATATGTTCTGACAGTTGTTTGTACTGAGTTTGGAACTTTCAAAAACACATCAAACCAAACTACATAAGGACAAGCTAGTATCAAAATCTTTTCCCACAACTTGGTACTCCGAAAGGGATACAAATGGTGAGTAATCTTTAGGTTATTCAAGAAACCACTTGGATCGATCCTTGCATAAAGATTCTGATACCTTCAGGAGTTGATCAGAAAGCTTCTGATTTAACAAGTGTTTATCTTGGTTTGTGGTGCCCTCCCAATTGGTTTTTACGCTTGTGACTCACTTAAGAGCGTAGTTGACCATGCCAAAATAATAGGGATATTCACCTACCTCAGGCTACCATCAACATGCATCGCCCAAGCTTGTGGGGATGAAGTGAGAGTTTTCTCAATGATTTATTTCTATTCCAGCCAGAGAACTACCAGTTTGAAGTCATTCTCCAAAGAGGAAACTCTTTTCTCTCTGGATAGGCTTCTCTAGAAGTAAAAGATGTGAACTTGTCCAAGTTCAACCTCTTTTAGGATTTACAAAATTGAAAACTTCTAACAAGTACACCAAGAAAGGGTTCTTTTTCCAAATTTGATTAAGTGTTTTGAAATGAAAGCTTTCAAACACATATGTTTATTGTTTTGATTTATTCATTTATTTGAAGACAAAAAAGCTTTTGATAGAGATTGCAAGTTTTTTACCCTTTGCATTCAAGATTGAGTTTGCTTTCTAGGATCCTGATTTGAACTTTGAAAATAAAAATGATTTGCTTTCAATTGAGGAAATTCAAGATTGTGTTTTTCCTTTGGACTCAAAGAAAATAATTCTTTTTGATTTTGACTTTGGTTCATTTCTTTAGATTGATTCAAGACTTTATGCTATAGAATGCAGTTTTTAGGCCCAAAAGAGATGTTCCTAGTTTGCTTTATGGATGCATGAAAATTTAAAAACATTCAAGATTTTACAAAAATAAGTTAATTTTAACCAAGAAAAAAGCATTATGATTGATTTAGGAACATTTAGGATAGTTTAGGATTGCTTAGGAACCGATTAGGAATGAAATGTAGTTTTGTTCCTAGATTGCATGAAACTTTGAAAACACTTAAGATATTGCAAAAGAAGTTCACTTTAGCCAAGGAAAATGCACCAAGTTTTATTTAGGAATATTTATAATAGTTTAGGATTGATTAGGAACCAAATAGGATTGATATGCAAATTTCTAGTCCTTTTTAAGCATCTAAAATTTGAAGTGTTCCTAGTTTGCATGAAAGAACCCTAAAACTTTAAATTTGCATGAATGAGGTTCTTTTTAGCCAAATGAAAGAAATTAGAGGTGATTTTGATTTCTTTAGGATAAATTAGGAATGTTTAGGATTGTTTAGGAATGGTTAGGAAATGTTTAGGAAAGATTTGTAGTTTGCTCCATTTGGGGCATTCAAGAGTGAATAGAAGTTTGTTACTAAACATTAAAGAAGGTTCATTAGGCTTAAGGATTTAGTTTTTTGGTGATAAATTGGCCTCCAAGAAGTATCTACAAGAGCATGGGGTCAAAAATTACAAGTTTGAAGCCTAGGGTCACTAGGATGCCCAAACAGGCCCAAAAAGTCAATAAAAACCAATTTTAGGGCTTTGTACAAGCCCTCTTATTCCCATAAAACACTTGAGACCAGATATTTTTTTGAGTTACTATATTTTATGACATTTTATGAGCCCCGATATGACACTTGGGCACAACCTATATGACATTTGAGATAGAAAGTGGGAAAAATGCCTAAAAAACATGCAAAATGGCTCAAATAACTATTGGGCACAACCCATACGACACTTGGGTACTACCCATACAAAAATTAATATTAGTGATGGAATTTAATAGAACACTACAGCAAAATGTTTTTGGGATGCTTGAAAAATTGAGTTTTTTGCCTAAAAACCCTGAAAAATGCAGTCTAGAACGCTTGTGGGGTCCCACCGGGTGTGCCAAATTGTGATAAGAGAAAACATAACTTGTTTGGAACAAGCGTAGAAATTAAAACATTAGCCTAACATAATATTCATAGAATATAATAATTTTTTTTTTGCAAAGACACTTCAGATAGAGCTTAATAGGAGCACCCTGTCACCGTTCAATTTGCTCTCGATTTAGGGATGTGGGTGTGCTCTCCAAACAATAGGAGCATGTACCTAATGAAGATTAGGAAGGTTTAGGATAAAATAGGGGCCATGAGAACCCCATAGTGGCACAAAATCAGGTATAGAACACCTGATTTTCCCCTAGAGCCTCAAGGAGCCTAATGAAGCTAAAATGCAGATTAAGCCAAGAATGATTATGCTAGATTGATTTTAAGCCCAAATATGAATATGAAATGATTAAATTATATGAAAAAAAATTAATTAAACTAGGTTAATCGATTAATGCTAAGCTAAGATGCGAGTTATAAAGCTTAGATAAAATAAATAGGGGAAAATCATTTAAATTTGATTTAAATGCTTTTGGCTAGGGTTTCTTAATTAAATGTCTTTAATTAAAATATGAGAGGAGATAATGAAAATAAAAACTAATTAATTAAATAATTAATAAATGATGATGTCATCAGGGGTTTCTGCAAAATAAAATATTTTTATTTGGCAATGGCATTTTAGGTGTCTACAGTATCATATATAATTTTTGATCGATATCTTGTATTGATGTACTTGATAGACTTTGATCGACACTTGATATATATTTGATGGATATTTGATGTACTTTACTTGTTGTCATTATTGTTAGAATAGTTGAGAGGGGGGTGAATCAGTTATCCACAGTCTCAAATCAAAATATATAATCCAAAATAATTTACTTAAACTTCTGCAGCTCGGTAACATAAAATACTATACTATCTGTGCTTTTACCGATTATGAGTCAATAACAACTAATGATTACCGATCAAATCCAACATGCAATATGTAAAGTATGATAACAAATAATCACCACAATGAACACATAACACAAAAGATTTAATGTGGAAACCCTATGAAGGGAAAAACCACCTGGGACCGGCAACCCAAAAATGTTCACTCTTCTGAAGTGAGGTCGGTGAAGACCCAACCTTGTTAAAGGTTACAAACACACTGTTAGGTGTGACCTTTTTAGAGGATTTAAGACCAATCATTATCATCCAACTAGCATTCACTATGGGGTTGATAGGATAACAATGTTCATTCTATGAATGATACATAAAAGACTTTCAAGTCCACTCGGTTAAGAGATTTCTTTGTTTACAATGGTTAAAATTTAACAGTAGTTGATCTGATTACAATACAACTTCAATTGTAGATTATCAGATCAATGTTAAGCCCATTCAAATCCTCTGATCAGTATATCAATTCTGTATCAACAATAATCAATGACTGACTGTCACTCGGTAATAGATTTCTGATGCTCGGTAAACTCTATAGTTTAGTTCTCCTTAACCAGTTTGATCAGGCATACATGAAGCTTGTTCATGTGATACTTCTATAGTCTCCTTCTTCTGGCATAAGTTTCATAATGAAACCTTAGTCTCTTAAATAGACAAGTAAACCATTTTCTTCTCCTCCATAAGATTTTGCTGCTTATTCTCCTTCATCCATTTTTCCGCTTAAACCTTCCTCAGCTGATGTGCCAGTAACACATTTTGATTTCATCCTTTAGATCTTCCTTGAATTATGCTAGCCGTTGATCTTCATAACAAACATTATCTCTATCACTGATTTTGATGTACTTTACAGCTCATAAATCCTTAATGGCTAAACTAATCATTTAGTTCTTTTCTTCTACCTGGTTAACAATGAAATGCATCGGTGAACACAAGCTCAGTTTATACTGTGCTCGATATACACTACCCTGCTCGGTGTATACTGTGATGCTTCATCAACCAACCACACTACCTTGTGTCTTTTAGTTCTTTTCTTCATCATAGATGAATGAAACATAATCAAGTCAATAACATAAGGTCATAGGCTCATCAACAAGTTAAATAATTTATTCCTTATCCTCATCTATCATATACATCTTCCTCATGTAGATATTTATGTTCTTCATCTCTTTTAATCCTTTTCTACAGATGTTTAGTTATTGTAACTTACAAAATAAGTGTTGTCAAACTAGTTGACATCAATGACAACATATTACTGATTCAATCATATTACATATCTAATCAACAACTCGGTGATCTCTAATCATAGATCTTCAATTAGGTTCTAAATTAGTTGTAGTTCATCAATCTCTCCCTTTGGCATTGATGGAAACTCAAGTAATATGAAATATACCATACACATAACAAACATGTATTCTAAAACTCTATGAACAAATGCTGTACAAGCTCTCCCTAGCTTAATATGTTTAATCACTATGTTACTCAACAACATTACCAATGCAACTTTGACATTCTGTAGATATGATCTTTTCAGCTCTCAGATTCCTTCTTTTGTTCTAAGTAACTGATCTTTAGTGCTCTCCCCTTCTTTCAGTTTGTATCTCCCTTAGATGTTTCATTGGTTCATATAATTTCATATTGTTGATCTCTCCCTTTGACAACAATGCCAACAAAAAAAATAAACATGCAGCTCTGCAGTAGCCATGTAACTCTATGTTGTCTGGTGCATTCTCTGTATCTCTGTATATGGATATGCCAATCTGTTCCAGTTCTGCAAACTTTTCACAACCTTAGACATGATCCAAAGTGTGAACTATGCTGCATCAACATGAATGATCTTTTGATAAGATTAGGCTAATGTGACATCCAGATCACATTGGTGACTTGTAGATAGGGGACAGACCCCAATTCTAGTCCTCAAGTATTCAAATGTATCCTTCAGTAGAGGCTTTGTAAATATGTCTGGAAGTTGTTCTTTTGATGTAACAAACTCTAGCTTAACTTTCTTCTTTTGTACTTATTCTCCTAAGTAGTGATACTGAATAGATATATGCTTTGTTTTAGATTACATCACTGGATTCTTTGAAATGTTTATTGCACTTGTGTTATCACAATATATAATCACCAGCTCAGTGATTATCTCATTCATACCTTCGAATACTTGCTTAATATATTCAATATTTGAATAGTTTGTAGTAGCAACAACATACTTTGCTTTGGCTGTAGACTGAGAAATGCAAGCCTGCTTCTTACTTGTCCATGTTACAAGTCTTTCACCAAAGAAAAATGCTCCTTCGGTGGTACTTTTTCTATCATCCACATTTCCAGCCCAATCAGCATCGGTATAGACTCTGAGTTCAAATTTTCCTTCCTTAGGATACCATAATCCATAATCTTCTATTTTCTTTAGGTATCTTAGGATTCTCTTTGTAGCAATCATGTGTGACTCTCTAGGGTTTGTAGAAAATCTTGCAACAATTCCCACAACATGTGCTATGTTTGGTCTACTATGCACTACATACATTAGCTTACCAGTCATAGATTGGTATAGTGTCTGGTTCACCTCTCCATTCTCATTTTTCTTGTTTCTGAATATCCACTTAGTATAGATAACATTCTTATCTTTAGGTTTGGGTACTAAGGTCCAAGTTTTGTTCTTCTCTATTTGTTCTATTTCCTCTTTCATTGCATTAACCCATTCATCATTTTCTAATGCAACTTTTACATTCTTCAGTTCATAATCACAAACTAGACATGTACCTTATATTGCTTTACTCCTTGTTTTCATGCCAGCTTGTCTATCTCCAATGATTTGTGTCTCAGGATGATGTCTTCTGACAAAACTTGCCAGTATTTGATTTCTTCTTTCTTGTTCATCCTATACAGGTTCATTTGCTTGCTCAGTAGGTGCTTCTTGCTCGTTGGTTTCTCTTTCCTGTTCCTCGATATTGTTTTCTTGCCAATCGGTTGTCACTATCTATGGCTTTGGTACATACTTAGGTTGTTCAATGTAAGTGAATCTACTGTAGTCTTCCGGTTCCTTTTTTATTTTGTCTGCATTCTTATCATCAAACTCATCAACTCAAACATTAGTACTTTCAATCATTTTATTAGTTACTCTGTTCAAACACTTGTATGCTTTACTTTTACTAGAATATCCCAAAAATATCCCTTCATCACCTTTTGAGTCAAACTTTCCATTTCTTTCATCTTTCAGAATAAAACATTTTCTTCCAAAAATTCTTAAATAACTTACAGTGGGTTTGTGTCCAAACCATAGCTCATAAGATGTCTTATTAGTCTCCTTCTTCAGTTGTACTCGGTTCAACACATAAACTATAGTGCTAACGGCTTCCCTCTAGTATGTTTGATCAACATTCTTTTCTATCATTAATGTCCTTGCACAGTCAACAATTGACCTATTCCTCCTTTCAGCAATGCCATTCTATTGTGGTGTCCTCGGTGTAGAGACCTGTCTTTTAATACCATTCTCATTAAAAAAATTAGTAAATTCATCAGAGATAAATTTACCTCCTCTATTAGATCTTAAGCATTTCAATTCTTTACCAGTCTCTTTTTCTACTTTTGCTTTATACCACTTGAACATTTTAAATGCCTCATATTTTTCTTTTAAGAACATGACAGTCATCAACCTAGTATAATCATCAACAAAAAGAATAAAATATCTGTCCCCATAATAACTTTGAGTTCTCATAGGACCACATAGGTTGGTATGCACTAACTCAAGTATCTTCTTTGTTGAATAATCTTTTCTTTTGAAACTATATTTAGTCATCTTACCTTTCTGACATTCATGACACATAACATGATCAGGCTTAGATAAGTTAGCCAGACCTCTAACTCTTTTCCTTTTATTGATCTTAATCATGTTATCAAAATTCACATGACATAACATTTTATGCCACAACCATGCATCTTCATCTTTCATCAATAAACAAGAAGACTAATCATTATCAAGATAAAACAGATTACCTCTAGATTGTGTACCAGTTCCAACAAGTCTTCGTCCATCATCAAATATTTTCACCTTTTTGCTCTCAAAAGAAACTCAGTGGCCTGAATTGTTCACCTGTGCCACACTTAGCAAGTTATAGTTCAATCCTTTTACCCAATAAGCATTTTCACATTTTAATCTATCATTTATCATCAGGGATCCTTTACCTCTTACTATACAAGGTGCATCATTTCCCATTCTTACAGATCCTCCATTGTATTCTTCAAGATAATTAAATTTTTTTTCATCACCAGTCATGTGATGTGTACAGCCACTATCTATAATCCATGTATCATTTTTATTAACCTTAGAGATAAGTGCTATCTCTACATACCTTTCATCTTCTTTGAAATCATCCTTCATTGCCACAAATACAACCTCCACATCATCATCAGTCTCGGTATCAGTGATATCTTCTTCCTCAGAAATGTAGCATACCTTCTTGCCTTTGTCATTATTGTCTTGGTTGTCTCTGTTGTAGTGTTGGTAGCTTTGGTTGTATCTTCTCCCATAGCTTCCTTAAGATCGGTCTTTGGTTATTTCATCATCTTTCTTTTGTTGACATCTAGCAGTAATGTGACCAACTTCTTTACAGTTAAAGCATGCTAAAGGTAACTTACCTCTATACCTTCCTTTACCTTTAGGTAACCTTCTAGCCATAAGAGCTTCAAGTTCATCAAGCTCATCATCAGTATTGCTATCACTATCATCATTCTTATTTCTAGACTTACCAATCTTCAGAGAATTCATAAAAGCGGATTCAATAGAGAGTAAAACACTATTATCATAATTGTTCAGTTCAAATGTTGTAAGCTTTCCAATCAGATTATCAAGAGTGAGTGTGCTATTAGGTGCTGACCTATTTTCATGAATTGCAGATATTCTGATGGCATAGATAAGCAAAAGGGTTCTTAGAATTTTGCTTACCACAATGTCTTCATCAATGACTCCATCTGATGCTCTAATATTGTGAACTACCTCTTTTATTCTATTTATGTACTGCACAATGTTTTCACCTTCTTTCATCTTCATGTCATCGAATCTTCCTCTTAAGCTTTCAGCTCTTGCTCTCTTGACATTTGCATCACCACTATAAACTTGAGCTAATTTATCCCACATCTGCTTAGTAGTAGTATAGTCCTTGATGTCTTCAAATTCAGCATCTAAATAGGCAACAACAATCTCCATCATAGTAACATTATGTTCATACCTATCCCTTAGTTGATCAAGGGTCAAGGGACCATTGGGTTGTGCAAGGTATCCATTCTCCATCAGATCTAGGGCAGAATTTCCAATCCTAGATACATGCAACTTCATTTGACTTTGCCATATTGTGAAGTTATCTTTGTTTAGCTTTTGCACTTCCCTCTTAAACATTTTGAGACCTTTGTGCTGAAGTCCTTAAAACTCTGTTCCAAGCAACGAACTCTTTGATACCAATTTTTAGAATAATTAAGAGGGGGGTGAATCACTTACACATAACACAAAAGATTTAATGTGGAAACCCTATGAAGGGAAAATCCACCTAGGACCGGCAACCCAAAAATGCTCATTCTTGTGAAGTGAGGTCGGTGAAGACCCAACCCTGTTAAAGGTTACAAACACACTGTTAGGTGTGACCTTGTTAGAGGATTTAAGACCAACCGTTATCATCCAACCAACATTCACTATGGGGTTGATAGGATAACAATGTTCATTCTATGAATGATACATAAAAGACTTTCAAGTCCACTCGGTTAAGAGATTTCTCTATTTACAATGGTTAAAATGTAACAACAATTGATCTGATTACAATACAATTTCAATTGTAGATTATTAGATCTATGTTAAGCCCATTCAAATCCTCTGATCAATATATCAATTCTGTATCAACAATAATCAATGACTTACTATCGCTCGGTAATAGCTTTCTAACACTTGGTAAATTCTGTAGTTTGATTCTCCTTAACCAGTTTGATTAGGCATACATGAAGCTTGTTCATGTGATACTTCTACAGTCTCCTTCTTCTGGCATAAGTTTCATAACGAAACCTTAGTCTCTTAAATAGACAAGTAAACCATTTTATTCTCCTCCAAAAGATTTTGCCACTTATTCTCCTTCATCCATTTTGCCACTTAAACCTTCCTCGGCTGATGTACCAGTAACATGTTTTGATTTCATCCTTTAGATCTTCCTTGAATTATGCTAGCCGTTGATCTTCATAACAGACATTATCTCTATCATTGATTTCAATGTACTTTACAGGTCATCAATCCTTAACGGCTAAACTAATCATTTAGTTCTTTTCTTCTGCTGGGTTAACAAAGAAATGTGTCGGTGAACACAAGCTTGGTTTATACTGTGCTCGGTTTACACTACACTGCTTGATGTATACTGTGATGATTCATCAACTGACCACACTGCCTTGTGTCTTTTAGTTCTTTTCCTCATCATAGATGAATGAAACATAATCAAGTCAATAACATAAGATCATAGGATCATCAGTAATTTACACAATGTATTCCTTATACTCATCTATCATATACATCTTCCTCATGTAGATATTTTTGTTCTTCATCTCTTTTACTGCTTTTCTATAGATGTTTAGTTATTGTAACTTACAAAATAAGTGTTGTCAAACTAGTTGACATCAATGACAACATATTATTGATTCAATCATATTACATATCTAATCAAAAACTCAGTGATCTCTAATCACAAATCTTCAATTAGGTTCTAAATCAGTTGTAGTTCAGGAATTATATGTTGGACTTTGGTTTTATGATGATATGCAGTTCTATATGCTCTTATATATGCTCATTTTTTATACTTTTCTGATGCAAAATATTATGGATGCCTTTACTTTCTTTGTAGATGGATGTCTTATTTATAGTTTAGATGGATGAAAATGAATGACGTGCTTTATCTTTCTACTTTGATGATTAATAATTAATGTCTATTATATGTCTGGGTGGATATGCTTTAATGGATATGCAATGCAATGGATACTTATTTATGAACTTGATATGATTAATAATTTAATGTATAATGAAGGTTAGATGAATCTAAATTCAATTTAATACTTAATGGATAATGATTAATGCTTATGAAATTTAATTAATGATGATTAACCTAAATGTAAGTTAATTATTAGTTAATGAGTAATGATTAATGATTTATGTATAGTGAATGATGAACCTAATGAAATAATGACATCTAATGGTTAATGTGTTGGAAATTTGGCTGATTTAGATATTTAGATGTTGTCATTATGGCAACATATGATTTACATGAAGATCATTTATGATAGTGAGAAAGTGTGACATAGCGCAAAGCAAAATTGTCTAAGTATGAGATAGTGTTTTTTCCAGTTTACCCAGAGATAGTTTTGATTAGCGATAATGATTGGAGTAATTTCAGTGCTTATGCACTTGAACATAGATACTATGATGCCTATAGAAGACTCACTTGAGAGAGAAAGTTAGTATGACATGTACGGAAGAAGTTATGACAATTTTACCAGAGACAGTGTCAAACCGACAGGACAGTATATGAAGACATAATTGGTAAAGAGTTAAGGGATTATTTTGTTTACCAAAATAATGTCTTAACAATATAAAGGGATGACATCCTAGATGTTAACCCTTGGGTAAATATGTATTTTGTATAATGCTTTTGTCAAGCCGACTCTAAGAGTTATTATTCTTAATAACTTTAATAAATATAAGGCATATGTAAATGTGAAGTAGAAGCAATTGTAATGATATAGATGCTATAGCGAACATATAAGTGAAGAGATATTGATGTGAAGTTGTGAAATAAAAGAAATAAGTATAAGGTTATGTACCTTGCCATATTTTTTAATCAGTAATCATTATACATTACTTGTTTGGGTAGTGGGCTCATCTAGTAATCATATTTTGTACTACCAACTCTTAGCAGGGTTGAGACTTCTAACAAGGCCTAAAGTCCCTTAATCAAGACTGAGACACTATGTGCATGTAATAGGCTCCTAACAAGCTCAACATCCTTAACAAGATACTTTTGATTAGTGAATCTTATGGGTACCATCCCTACTGGGGTTTTCCCTTGGCCAAGGTTTCCTTGAGAACAAATAGTGTTATGAGTTCATTTGCTTTACTATTATGCATATTCTTTAGTTTACTATGTTATGCATGTATCAAGTTAATCTGTTATATCCATAATTGGGAAAAAGTAAAAGTTTGTAGAATACTGATTCAGCCCCCCCTCTTAGTATTCCCTATTTCTAACAATTGGTATTAGAACATATTTCCATTAAGTTAAGCATTGTTGAAGGAAAATTGGAAGAATGTCTTTCATCAAAGACATCTTTTCAGAAGTTTAGTTTTGCAAACCTTCAAGCCTGTGAAATAACATCTTATGGATTGTGTGCACTACTCAATGTTGTAGAATCCATTAAGAAGGCATGGGAGAATGAGATAGAAAGCATCAAGATAAATTTTTCAGATTGTGTTGCAAGCCTACCGACTCTACAATATTGAATCAAGGTATACACATTTTTGTTTGAACACAGTTTTAACAACCTTTCTTTTTGTCATTGTTGTCAAAGGGGGAGAGATATTTAGTAGAAAATTGTTATATATGATAAGGATGTATATTCTTAGGGGGAGTACAGGATATAGTCAAGATATATGGAGTTTGTGTGTGTGAATTTTGTACCTCATCTGTAGACACAACACTTCAGTAAAACATTAGAGGTTAGCAAAAATGAAATCGTGCAATGAATTGAAAGCTAAACTAACCAGGCAATTTATTGCCTTCTAATAGGTGCGAGTATGATGTTCTCAGATTGTTATTGAGATCAGTGACCTTGACGACACCTAAATAAAATATTTGAATGCAAAACTGATATGAAATATGAATACAATTAATCTATTTTTTTTGATTTTCTATGCAATGATATGATGAAAATTGATATGAATCTATGATATGTAAAAAATGATATGCTATGATATGCTAAATGATCTAACAAATGAAAACTAATATGATATGAAAAACTATGCAATATTGATCTCACAAAGCTTGGATTTGCAAAGATGATTCTTCAGTGTCCAATTTGACAACGTGATTATGCAATTCTTGTGGATTTGAGAGATGATTTGTGAAGAGCTAAAGACTTAATTTATAGAAATCCAGGGCTTTGAGGATGCATGAAAGAAAGCCATAAATCACTCAAATAACTCAGCTTGATTTTGAGTTATTTTTAAATAAAGATAATTTAATTCACAAAAACATGCAAATCATGCAAAAACAACTTTTTAACTCAAATTAGAAGTTTAGATCAACTTTAAAACTCAAAAATGATGTTGAGTTCCAAAAAGTCAATAACTTGCATTGATTTTTTTGAGTTGGAGTTTAACTACTCTTTGATTGTGCACATGGATAATTAATAAATTAATAAATAAATAAAGTGATTTATCTTCAACTTAACTAATTTTTGAAATAATAAAATAATTGATTAATGGGTTAATCAATTATTTTTCAAACTTTTATTCAAAATTACAATATTAAAAATTGACAAAATGATTTAATTAATTAAATAAAATATTTAATCAATTATTTGTAAGATTTTGGATTTATTGTCAAAATTAAATATCATAATTAGGAATAATGGAATTAAATTCAATTAAACAATTAAGTGGAAGAATTAAATCTAATTAATTAAATATTGAGAATATTCAATTAATCAAACTTTAGGATAAATAGGATTTATCGCCAAATAATCATTAAATTAAAGATAATTGGATAATTAGGAATATTACTAGGAATATTCTTCGATGCAAAATTTATGATAATCAATTAGGATTCGATGATGTTCATATGTGCCTTAGGTTAGGACTTTGATGTCGATTTCATTCGATATGTTGATATAGGAGATTAATGAACTTATAGCCCATTTTTGGGGTATTACATTTTGCCCCTCTTTGAATTACTGTGCGAAGCGCAGTGGTTCAAAGATAGTCTGTGTATGATGTTTGAAACTGATGTTTGAAATTGAATTTGATATGAGACAAAAAATTGATTGAAAGATTTGATATGAAGATAATAGGTCTTGAATGACCAAATATAATGTTAACTATAACAATGATGAACCAATGAAACAAAAGTGTCAAAACACCTGATTTCAAACCTTATTATTGCGAAGAAGTGAGTGACCGATTCCAGACTCGATTGTCTTTAGAAGAATCACGTAGGTATCACATCTGAACCCTTCAGTTACCAAAGA
Organism: Chamaecyparis obtusa; assembly: GCA_027943335.1. Classification (NCBI taxonomy): domain Eukaryota; kingdom Viridiplantae; phylum Streptophyta; class Pinopsida; order Cupressales; family Cupressaceae; genus Chamaecyparis; species Chamaecyparis obtusa. The sequence continues at coordinate 473,030 of BSBK01001097.1, forward strand.
ACCAAGGAAATAACATTAATGAACCGATGGTTACGAAAAACTAATACAGTTTACAAGATTAGGAGAATATCAGATTGATATGAATCTCGATGAATCTGATATGCGCCGAGCGATGATTGATTTGCCCCAAGCGATGAGGACTTTTGATGAATCAGTAACTAGATGTGGTTGTTATCTTGATTACTGAGGAAAGATATGATATCAATAAAGATATGATTACAGACTTTGAATGATATGCAATACCATGCCCCCTTTGGGATTAAAATTGAAATCTGACAAGAGAAGTCAACGTTAATAGTTCAGAAGCATGTTAATTGATGTGAGAAGTGGTTAAACACATTCAAGAATGCATTCTGCATCATTTGGAGGTCCTGGAGACCAAGTTTGACTAGGTTTGACCATGAGTTGACCATGGTTGACCAAGTTGAAATTTTGATAGTTTGATGTAAGATAAACAATTAAGTTGAATACTGGATTTTTGTGATGATGGAAGGTCGAATATGCAAGCAGTAGACCGTCCTGGGTCAAAAAATTTTAAATCATGATTTTGACATAGTAAATGATCTCAGATTTTGATTTTGATCCCAAAAATGGATTCAGAACATCAAAATTAGCCAGGGGTGTGATTTTCATGGAAAACGGAGCACTTTTGAAAATTAGGTCAAAAGCTATATAAAGGCCGGAAGGGTCATTTTCAAATCATTTCAACCATTTGACTTTTGAGATCTTGTGGAGCCCTCTGAGCAAGAAAATGGCAAAACAATGAGAACCAAAGGTACTTGTCATACGAGTCCTATCCTAGACTCGTACGACATTCCATTTGCATTTGCTTTGTCATTTCATGCATAACCTAGTGTCGTATGAAGGGGACCCGTGTGTCGTAGGACATTTCATTGGGTCCCTGGAAACTTGTATGATACTGAATCCAGTGTCGTATGACCATGGATTGTTGTATGGTCTCTTGTGGAGTATTGTACGACTTTCAGTGCCAGTTTGGACTGTCGTATGAAAAATAGTGAGCTTAAAATTGACATTTAGGGCCAAATTTTGACTTTTCTGATTTCTGATGCTGATTGCTGACCTCTTAACCTACTTTCTGAAGTACCCAACTATCCAATTTCTATACTATTAGCCCATTATTGAACCCAATTTCTGATAGAATTCCCTATTTTTGTATGATATAGGTCACATATCCAGATGTTCACGTCTGACATTCATACCCGGTGACCCAGAGATTATGTGTCTCACTTCCTGACCCTAGAGGGTTCATCTTGCTGCATGTGGGTTCGAGTATTTGATCCATTTACCCAATATTAGGGTAACCATGGCCTGTTGACTGCACTTATCAAGAGATTCCACTCTGAGACACAGACGTTTCATTTATCGACTGGAGAGATGACTGTGACTCTAGAGGATATTTATAGGATACTACACATTCTATTCCATAACAGTCGACGTCCTGAGTATGTGAGTTCTGACCAGACTGGTCTTCATGCCTTTAGGCATCTATTTGGGGATGATACATAGTTGATGGGGTCCATTTTCTGGGAGACCCTTGTATAGAGATATGGTCAGACACACTGTTTAGAGTGCATTATTGCTGGGATGATTGGGGAGCTCATCATGCCAGGCCGTTAGTAGAATGACTTTCTGATGGGATGGGCTCCGATGGTAGCCCTTCTTATGGCCACTACCATTGAGATTTCCTGGGGTCAGTGCCTATTGGCTCACATGTTTTTAGAGATGCATGAGGTCGTATATCAGGATTGCAAGAGCTTCACTTCTGGAGCTCTTGTATTATAGATATGGGCGTGGGAGCATATCCCAGTGTTGAGACCGATTTTGCAGACACAGCGGCAGCCACAGGAGCTAGTGATATATACGTATGCTGGTTATGTCACATAGGTCCACATGGGTCATACTAAGTATTTCGGACGATGTTTGGATGATATGACATTTGTGCATTGGAGACCCTACTTGCAGATAGAGGCATGGCCCATTGTGAGGGAGAAGTATAGCTTTCTTTTTTAGATTCAGGTACTCATTGGTCATTCTCCCACCATTTTGGATAGATTTTTGATTACCAGAGTGTGGCATCAGTATGGACGCAGACAGGATGTCCCACAGGAGTATACTGCATATGCTCACATTGTTCATGAGATTGGACTCAGATGGACACAGAGGCTCACTTATTCCCTATGTTCAGAGGAGTACAATAGGATCATTGGTAGAGATTGGGACTATCATCCATAGGTAGTTGATGCAGGGGTCACAAATGGATACATCACTTGGCTTGCAGTCCACCCCATTCACAGATTCTCGGATCCCACTAAGTTGATACCCTCCATGGAGGAGGTGATGGATGTTATAGGTGCTCCCATGATATAAGGTCTGAGACCTCAGATAGTGCATCCTACACCACCCAGACAGAGAGCAATGAATCCACTTTAGAGACCATCAGGACATATGAGGCCCCCTTGTCCTTCTACTTTTTTAGCAGGTACATCCATAGGTGCACAGAGACAGACCAAGGGTGAGAGTGGTACCTTGGGTAGTGTTGGTTCTATAGATGATGTCATAGTAGCTGAGTAGTTTGTAGGTGGTGATGTAGATCCCTTATAGACAGATACCACATTTGATCTAGGAGCTGAGGTTAGACGCCATAAGGTGCATAGAGCAGATACCACTGAGCAGTGACCAGAGCAACCAACACAGGACACAAAGATGCCAGCAGCTAAGGAAAATTCTACTATTCCTCTCACTTCATCAGAGACTATTAGACATCTCAGAGCTCAGGTCTGGGACCTAAAGGTATAGAGTACTAGGTGGGAGGAGAGGTATCTAGAGGTAGATAAGCAGTGCATAGAGCTTTGTGCAGAGTTTCTCTCAGAGGTTCAGAGATTATAGATAGAGGTGACCCATCAGACCTCATAGGCTTCATACTATGTGTCTGCATATTATGCTGCTATCCCTACTGTACAGAGAGTACCCACATATTTAGATTATATGGTAGCCTCAAAGGGAGCCGGGGCACCGAGAGTAGAGACTATACCAGATGCACCACCCCCTCCTCCACCAGATACCAAGGAGCATGCCAATAGTTGATTTCTATTCTTATGTTTTGATATACTCTATTCTTTTTGACCGCTGATATACTGTTTTGACTCTGATAGCTCTTAGGAGCTCATTCTTTTGTACACTGTGCCAGTAGTGCACCCCTGACACATTTCAAGTTTATGATATATATGAGATTGATGTTTTTAGTTGTGACTTCATTTGTACTTGTCTTGTTTTGATTTATGATGATATCATGTGATGTTTATGTTATGAGTAGTGTAGAATGTATGTATGGATCAATGCAATGCAATGATTTCTTTCATATGTATGGATGTTATGCAAATGTAATGGATTATGAAAAGATGTATGTATGATTTAGGCTTATGCACTGGATGTAATGTAAAGCAACAAATGGTAATGATATGGGATGTAAATGCAGTGATACACATGAGATGGTTTTGCAAGTTGATGAAGACAAGTACTCAGTCTTATGTCAAAAGGATGTTTAACCCACGAGAGTTACTACTTGCGGTTCGGTGAAGAGACCTTCGAGTGAGACTCAGCTCTTGTTAGATGTGAAGAAATGATATGAAGATTTGTTTAAGCTTTGAAGTGTTTCCAAACATTTGTGAGATCATGCAGACATGCAAAATGCAAAGAAACATGCAAAATGAAATGCAACCTAAGACCTAGGACCTAGTCACTGATCATGTGTCGATTTGTTATCATCATTGAACTTTTAGGTAACCAGATAAATCAATACAATGCCCACTAGTTATGAAACCATAGACATATAAATATCGATTTGTATGCACAAGAATCAATACAACACCCACTGGTCAACAACCATGGATATATGAATATTGATTTGGTTTTCAGAATGTTGGATTAGATATAAGCACCAAGGCACAAACACTAGGATGACTTGAATATCATGTCCATTTTGATATAGCCATTTGTATAAGCATCAAAACATAAATGTTGTGATGACCAAAATACACCTTGCGGTTAACAAACATATCAAATAGTCAAGAGATCATTCTAAATCCAATGTGAATTACCCGTAGTGACCTTTATCATTCATAGCCTTAGGTAAGATCGCATTTCACAATAGGAGAAAGAACTCACTCAAAAAGACAATAGTTAGATCAAACTTCCTTGAATTTTTTAGGTATCAATGGTCAAGGTACGCATGGCCATCCAATTCAAGATAGAGGCTCTTACAGTCGGACACCATTTCAATCCAAAATTTCCAAAGTTGTTAGATTTTCACATACAAGCAGAAAATAGAGAAAAGATTATGCCCCCAGTCATCACTCTCTAAATCCTATAAAGGACATCATCGAACAGCTCAAAGAGACACAATATGCAAAAATCTCAATGCGAACCAGTAAGCATACAAGGAGATAAAAACATGTAAAAAGCACAGATTGTGTTCAGTTTGCATTTAATGTTTGATTGCATTGTTGTAGATGCAAAATCCTTTCTGGAGACAAGACTGACTGACTGACTCACATGAAGCTTCAAAGGACTCTGACTGGATATGATACATCTAAGATACTGGAGACCATAGGATATGACATTGGTTGCCCCCAAGTTTGAACATTGATAGGATATAGATGCTTGAGCTGATTGGTGTACATACCAACTTATTGAATAACAGGAATGCAGAAACAAATCGGGAGATATGTACAAACTAAAGCAAGACTGAAAGCTGGGAAAGACCAAGATTGCGCTGATAGATGGAGCATTTTGAAACAAGTGGCACCCATTTGCCAAGTTTTCACCATCTTGGCAGAGATTCTATTTTTGCTACCAAGGTACCTATTTCCAGGTTTTCACCAAGGCACTTTTTCTTTTTTTTTCATTTTTTCTTGTATTTTTCATTTTTTTTGTATTTTTCATTTTTTTTTGTATTTTTCATTTTTTTTGTATTTTTCATTTTTTAAAATTTTTTTTTGTGAATCATCAAGGCACCCATTTCTAGGTTTTCACCAAGATCATTTTTTCAGGACTTTTTCAAATTTGTAAGATTTTTTCAGGACATTTTACCATAGACTGAATGCCTTAGGCGTATAATTTCTTTAGATGGAGAACGTTGATTGGTTCTCAGAGCTATTCTCCTTCAGTTGTTGAGAGTTGATAGGCACTAGAGCCAAAAGTAGTAGTGATCACAAAGGGACCCAGCCAGTTGGGTTCAAACTTCCCCTTGCATTCTCGATCTGATTGATTTTTAGGATTCTCTCTCAAGACTAGATCACCAACCTGAAATTCTCTGTGTCTGACTTTCTTGTTATAGCCTCTAGACATTCTTTTCTGATACACTCTGAGATGATCATACGCTGCTCATCTGTGCTCATCTAGTAGTTCAAGTTCTTGCAACCTAGACACTCTATAGTCATCATCAGTTACTAGACCATGCATTCTGATTCTTAGTGATGGGATTTCAACCTCAATAGGCAGTACCACTTCAGACCCATAAACTAAAGTGAAAGGAGTAGCCCTAGTAGGTGTTCTGATACTTGTTCTGTAGGCCCTGAGAGCTAGATTGATCATGAGATGCCAGTCTCTTCCTATTTTATTAACAGTTTGATGCAAGATTTTCAATAGATTCTTATTAGATGCCTCTGCTTGTCCACTCCCTTGAGGATAGTAGATAGAAGACCAATGTTGTGTGATCTTGAATTTGGCACATAGATCATCTAGGTCTTTTTTCTTGAATTATCCACCGTTATCTGTGATTATGGAATGAGGTGTCCCATATCTTCATATGATATAGTTCAATATGAACATAGATATTTTATTTCCAGTTGCTTGTGTCAAAGGGACGACTTCTACCCATTTTGTAAAATAATATGTAGCTGTGATTATATGGGTATGTCCATTAGAAGAGTGAGGATGAATAATCCCGATAAGATCAAATGCCCATTGATGGAAAGGCCATTGTGTTGTAAAGGGGATTAGATCCCTCCCTGGAGCATGAATTAGGTTGCCATGTACTTGACACTTTTGACAATTCTTAGTAAATTTGATAGCCTCTTTCTCCATCTCAGGCCAATAGTACCCAGCCCTAATAAGTTTTCAAGCTAGTGTTAAACCATTCGAGTGTGACCCAAAAATACCATCATGGACTTCCTCTAATGCACGTTGAGACTCTTCCCATTCTAAACATCTAAGTAGCGTACCATCTAAACCTCATTTGTACAGATCGTGACCAATGATGACATATTAGGAGGCATTATGGATAAGGTATCTCTTTTCATGGTGGTTGAAAGTATCGAGAATGATTTGGTCTTGGAGATAGGAAAATAGGGTTTTGTATCTGGATGAATCATGACCTACAATAGTGCAAATCATGTGGGTTTTAGGGGAATTATATGTAGGATAGGATAGTGCTTCCACCAGGAACTCGTAGCGTAGCTCATGTTCGAGCTGCTGTAAGAGAGTAGATAATGTTGCCATTGCATCAGCACCCTTGTTCTCCATTCTAGGAATTTGCTCAAATGTGATAGATAGAAAATACTTCTTTAGATCATCTACCATTCTTTTGTAAGGAATGAGGTTTTCATCTTTAGTTTGGTACACATCATTGACTTGATGAATAACAAGTTGAGAGTCTCCATGAATGTGTAGCTCTGTCACTCTCCACTCAATTGCTAGTTTCATACCATTCAAAAGGGCTTCATATTCAACAATATTGTTTGTGCAAGGAAAATTTAATCTGAATGCTTTTGGGATTGAGTATCCTTGAGGAGTTATGAACAATATGCCTACTCTAGATCCATTTTGTGTATAGGAGCCATCAAAGAATAATTGCCATTCTCTAGAAGAAAGATGCATGATAGAGGAGTCTAGAAATTCCATTTGTAGTGGTGTGTCATCAAACAATGGGGCTTCAGCCAATTGATCAGCAATGACCTATCCTTTTATATCTTTTCTCTCAACATACTCAATGTCAAATTCACTCAATAGTATGACCCATTTAGCTAATCTACCCATTAGGGCAGCTTTGCTTAGTAGGTACTTTAGTGGATCAATCTTGGCTACCAATTGAGTGGTATGAGCTAACATGTAGTGTCTTAGTTTTTGTGATGTGAAGATCATAGCTAGACAAGCTTTCTCAATCATTGAATAGTTCTTTTCATATGCCACCAATGTTCTACTGATGTAGTATATAGCTCTTTCCTTTTTATCTTCATCATGCTATGCAAGCAATGCCCCCAGTGATGTATCTGTAGTGGAGACATATAAGATCAATGGATTCCCATGAATAGGAGGCATCAAGATAGGAGGATTTGATAGATATTGTTTGATATGATCAAAGTTTTTCTCACATTCTTCATTCCATGCAAAGGTCACACCTTTATGTAATGTTTTTGTAAAAGGCTATGATATGTCCGTTAGCTGTGATATGAATCTTCTGATAGATTGAACTCTTCCTTGCAATGTCCTCATCTGACTGATATTCTTAGGGGGTTGCATCTCCATTATAGCCTTTACTTTAGCTGGATCAACCTCAATGCCCTTCTTTGAAATGATGTATCCTAAGAGCTTTCCAAAAATGACACCAAAAGCACACTTCTTAGGATTTAGTCTGAGACTAAACTTTTCCATTCTGTCTAGGATCATGCTCAAGTCCTTTAGATGTTCAGTTCTGATCATAGATTTTGCTAATGTGTCATCAACATAATCTTCCATGGTTCGATGCATCATGTCATGGAAAATAGATTTCATTGCCCTTTGATATGTAGCACCAGCATTTTTAAGCCCAAATGGCATGACATTCCAATAGAAGGTACCCCATGCACATGTGAAAGTAGTTTTCTCTTTGTCCTTTGGAGCAATTTTTATTTGGTTATATGTAGAGAAACCATCCATTAAGGAATACATCTCAAAACCTACAGTCATGTCCACTATCATATCAATGTTAGGTAGTGCAAAATCATCCTTAGGGCATGCTCTATTCACATCTCTAAAGTCTGTGCACACTCTGATTGAATCATGTGGTTTAAAAATAGGTACAATATTAGAAATCAACTCTACATAGTCAATAACTCAGATGAATCCAACTTTCAGGAGCTTCTCTAATTCAACTTTTACCAAGAGTGCAACATGAGGATGCATCTTTCAAAATTTTTGCTTGATAGGTTTTACATTAGGAGCTATAGATAAATAGTGCATGATAAGATTAGGATCCAATCCTAGCATATCTGAATATTTCCATGCAAATTTGATCTTCTTCTCTATTAGGAATGTTGTAAATTTTTTCTTCTCTTCTTTTGATAATGATTGTGCTACATGTACCAATCGTGGTTCCTCTGTTGTACCCAAATTGATGGAGCGAGTGGGCTCAATTAGAACTGGAGATCTGTCCTATAAATGACTTAGAAGGACATCAAATATCTCATCCTTAGGTGCCTTAGAGAGGTTTTCACCTTTGGATACATCTTTTATTTTTACTTTTGTAGGTTCTGAGACTGCCACAAAGTGGTTTTCACCCTCAAAACTCCTTTTCTTTTTATTCTTATTCTTATTTTTCTGACTAAGATATTTGATGTATGACTCGATCATGCTAACGCTCGGTTCACTAATGAAAGTCCTCATAGGCTCAATTGCATTTAGGTAGCAAGAAAGGGCATAGTCATTCAGGAAGGTATAAATACCATGGCTCAGATTTGTGGAGGTTTGATCAATAAGGTCTGGATATTGGATAGTCAAAGTGGGGAAAGATTGGGAGATAGTGTTTACAGATATGGATCTATCATCATTAGTCCTAACTTGATGCTCAAGTTCAAAGGTGATATTACAACTTAAGACATTTAATTCATGAATAGGCTCAATTTCATTATGGGAATCCAATTTAGCCATAGGTGAATCAGACTCGATAGGTTCATCATTTTGCTCTATACTTACATTGGGATTAGGTGCATATTGGTGAATAACATGAACATGTTTCTTGGTGATAAGCTCATCTGGTTCTAGAATGACTCCCCATTCATAGTCATTAGATTCTTCTTCTAATTAAGGATCTCTAGGAAATCTTAGAACATGAGTAAAGACAGGGTGAATACCCCAAGAAGGGTTACCCTCAGATTTGGATTTGTATTCATACTCATGGGAATCTATCTTAGAATAACTACCACCTTCTTCTTCTTGATGGTTTTCAAGATTAGCTAGTTCTTGTGTTGCAACTATCTCTTGATTGATAGTAGGTTCTTGTGTTTCTACTACATTAATTCTTTTGATAGGATCATCTTTATCATCAAGAAGGTCTTTGATCTCTTTAGGGAATTTTTCATAGGGGATGAGTTCTGAGTTGTCTGAATCACTATCTGATGGTTCTGTCTCTTCTTTCTTAAGAAGAGGTTCTACTGGTGTGATCTGCTCTATGACATGAGAAAAATTACCTTTGAGGTGATAGGGTTTCTTTTTAAAGCCTAAGCCAACTTTGTCTTTATTTTCTCTACCAGTATGTGGGAGAGGTGCCACAAGACCTTTTCCTTTGACTCCTAGAGGTCCTTGACCTGGATATCCCATCTTAGCTATCAATTTATTTCCTAGACCGTATGACTTAGAAGGGACCTTTGGTGCTATAGAGTTGCTAGTTTAAACATTGTGGGATTCAGGTTCATCTTTGTATAGCCACGATAACACAACTTCATCCTCGTCAAACTCTTTCTTGGATACTTGTTCTACCACAAAATTCTTTTTATATGCCTCAAGAGGTTCTTTAGAGTCTGGTTTGGATTGTTTCAAAGATTGCCCATAAGACTTAGGTGAGATAGGGAGAGATGTCAGAGATAAGACTAGCTCGATAGTATATTCTCCCATACTATTTTCTTTGATATTAACCTCTTTTGCAAGAGCTTCCATTTTAGATGTGGATGCCTCTTTAGTTGATTCAATGGAAGATTCTCTATTATTAGGCACAAGCTTATCTGCACTTTCCTTCAAGGTATTGCAAGTTGTATTCAGATCTGTGGGGATAGTAACCTCTACTCCTTCATAAGGAAACTTCAAACATTGATGGTATGTAGAAGGAATAGCTTACATTTCATGTATCCATGGTCTCCCTAGGAGGATGTTGTAGGCCAAAGGTAGATCAAGCACTTGATAGATGGTATCTCTGATAACTGGACCCACTCAAATGGGTAAGACAATGGTTCCTTTAGAAGATCTTTCTTGTTCATCATAGGCTTTTATGGTTATCCTCTTTCAAGGATCAATAGCCAATTCTGAAAATCCCAATTGTGTGATCAAGCTGTAAGAACAAATGTTTAGGCCAACACCCCATCTATCAACACACGTTTGACTCTATGGTTTAGGATCAAGACTTCTATATGCAAAGGCTGATTATGTGGGTGACTCAAGGAGCTGTCATCTTCCTCTGAAAAGGAGATATATTGCAGAGATGTAAGATGTCCAACCATAGTCTAGAACCTATCTAAATCAAGGTCATCAGGAACATTGGAACTGAGCAAAGCTTTGTCTAGTATGGCTCTATGAGCTGGAGATATTCAAAGCAAATCAAACATGGAGGTTTTGGCATTAGTGTGCTGGAGTTATTGAACAATGCTATAAGATGTAGGCCTTGTATCCTTTGGATTGGAAGATTTGGAAGTAACCTTCTATTTAGAAGTAGATGAAAGATTGAAGGGCACCTTAGGGACATTTGATGAATCTAGGATTTGTCCTTTCAGATGTGCTTGGGCTTGTGATCGAGTAACCACGTTGGTGGATTGATTTTGTCTATGTCTTCTTACAATTGTGATGACATTACAACTTTTAGAGAGACATGATTCAACCATATTGATGACAACATTATTTCCAGGGTAGGCATAGTTGACTTTTGCCCCCATATTAGGCCGAGAAGTTGAAACTCCTTGACTATGTTGTGGAAATGGTTCTATAAATTCCATATGATTGTTATTGCTCTTAGGATTGTCAAATATGATGTCTCCACTATCTATCAGATCTTGAATGGTGTGTTTCAACTGGAAGTAGTTATTCATTTTGTGACCTTTACCTCGATCGAAATCACAGAATTCATTTTCTCTCCACCATTTTGGCTTAGGCTCAGAATCAGGTGGTCAGATTGCTAGCAAAGAGATGATGTTATTAGCCAGTAGAGTTTTCATAGCTGATTCTAAAGATTCTCCAAGAGGAGTAAACTTTCAATGTTTATCCCAAGATTTGTATTCTGGCTTCTTTTGAAATGGTTCAGATAACTTTTGTTCGAAAGCTTTAATGGCTTGGGAACCAAGAGTTAGGTTGTAGGCTGGTGCCTTTGATGGGGCACAAATAGTGTCAACAACACCATCTGTGATGATGCCTTTATTCTTGTTCCAATTTTTGTTGTTGTCTTTAGAACTGGATCCTAATTCATACTTGTCTTTTTGAAGGGTGATTTCTCCTTTTTTCACAAGCACTTTTTTGATTTTAATAGCATTGTCCACCATCTTATCAAAAGATGTATGATCTTGCATTTGTAGAGGATAATTGATTTCTGGAACACGGTTATTGATGAAGATTTCTAGTTTTTCTATTTTTGGAATAGGTCTGGCATATAGAGAGAACTTCTTCCTCCATCTCTTGAGAAATGTTAGGAATGGTTCCCCTAGATATTGTTTGAGATTACATATATCAATCATGGTGACTGGATGTTGAATATTGTAGGAGTATTGCTGATAAAACAATTTGATCAACTCCTCAAAATTTTTGATAGTAGAAGGAAATCTAGAGAACTAGTGGATGGCTACTCCCCCTAGAGATCGAGGGAAGAGATGCATCAGATAGGTTGGTTCATGTATGAACTCCATTGATTGTGTACAAAATTCTTAGACATGATCTTTAGGATCTAAGTGTCCATCATACTTATAATACTTTGACATCTCCACTCTTTTTGGAAATGGTGGCATGTACAAGTCTTTGTCAAATGGAAAAGGACATAGAGCCTCCATGGAGAACTCTTTGGGTTCCTTCTCTCTTTTGAGTTGATTCAGTTTGACTTGTAAAGCATGTATCTATTTTGTCATGGTGGTTATCAGAGTTTCTTCCTCATGTGTGATGATATCTTTGACATTAAAATTAGGAGGAAGCTTAGCTCCTTGATGAGCTAATTGTAAAAAGTATGCTTCTCTATCTTCTTTCAAGAAATGCTTCATCATTCATTTGAAGTTATCGTCATTTTGATATTGAGCAATTTCTTTAGGTGTGGGTTCCTGATCCACACCATGTTGAGATTGAGTTCTTTGAGAGCCAAAGTTTGTCCTTTCTTGAGACATGGTAGGTGTTTGTGGACTCCCTAGAATAGATTGATGTGGGGTTTGCTGGGTACCTCCGTGAGTTGATGAAGGAGGAATGTAACCAATTTTTAATCGAAGGTTGCTAGCACCGTCATCTTCGTAAAGACTAGAATCAATGAGTTTCTCAAGAGTTGGACCTTGGTAGTAGTTATAGGTAAGGTTTGGGATGCTTCTCTAGATTTCTTGTGTGAGGAAGCTGTAGTTTCCACCATCAACTTTGAGTGAAACAAAAGAATAAGATCCAGATAACTGAAGAATGAATTGAATCAAGATGATCAGATGACGCAACCTTGTCAAGGTTTGATTGATTTGAAGATTTGATTAGACGTGGGTGAAGGATACTGTGCCTTGGATGTATGGGTAGATTTCCCAAAAGATAGTGAACACGAGTTCTTAACACTTAGTCTATTTTTGAAGATTTAATAAAAGATTGATAGTTATGACAAGGTTTTGACACAAGATGAAAAGGACTCAAATCAATTAAATAGAAGGCTGAATTGGATTCAAAAGGCCACTCTTGGAAAATGATAGGGTTCTCAATAGCTACTGCTCTTTTCCTGACACAGTGATTTGTTTGACAGATTCTGGAAATAGGCTGAAAAGCTAAATATCTGGCAATTCTGACAATTTTCTGACAACTTTCAAAATTTTCCCAAATGACACTTTGAAAACTTGTACAACAGTGGGTATGCTATGAAACAACAGTTGAAAAAATCATATGACAGTTGCAAAACTCATACGACAGTGGGTGTGATATGAAATGACAATTGAAAAACTCGCACGACAGTTGCTAGCATGATTTGACTTTTTTTGAATTTGACTGGCAGGAAGACTCGTACGACATTGGGTTCTCTACCACACAATAGATGGGTAGTAATGAAATGACACTTGATAGAAACTCGTATGACTTTTTGACCTCTTGAGATGACTTTTGACTCCAGAAAAGAATTTTACTTTAGATTTGCAAATTTTGAGTTTTCAGATTCAGATTGTTTGCAAATTTTAATGTCCAGATTTGAGGATTGTAACAGATTTGTCCATTTTCAATAACCAGATAGATAAACAAGCATGCAAAATAGCAAGCAAGTGATTTCAAGCATGTTTGAAAACAATGAACAAGGGAAAAAGCAACCTTGCGCATGAACAATCAAGTGACTTATTTGTTCTAATCCTTAGAAGCGCTAATTGTGTATGTTCCAAAAATGTTTTGCAATGATGCACATATACCCTAGAAAATGAAAATTTGGCCTAACTAGGGTTTTTACTAATGGTTTGACTTTGCAAATTTTATGATCCAAAGGGGTGAACTCCAATCCCGACGCACTAGGGTTTTGACACAGTCTAAGAACTTAATCCATCAGGAGCTGCTAGGGAGATCTGACAACCCAACAATGGACCACACCTGTGAAGATTTCTTCCATAAGGACATTTATATAGTAGCTGTCACTACCACTATGAAAATGGCTATTACCGCTTGAGGCTCTGTCAACGTAGTTTGCCCTGTGAAGGGAGTGTCCACTATGGTTAACCCTCTCTAAAGGTGACTCACAATAGTATACCACAAGGGGACTTAGCTCCAGATCCAAGGGTTTGATGCCTTTTCAATTTTAACCTAGACAAAGAAGGCAGATAAATTTGACACGCTAAGACAAAGATTATCTCACCAAGGTCTATGATATCAACCCTACGTGATCTATCAACCTCTCCGGAGAGAGAATGTATCAATCAATAAGGGAAGACGCACAGACCAAGTAAAACATGAGACACACTAAGTATCCTCCCTACCTACAAGGATTCCATCATCAAGAAGAATTTCACTGGGAATCCAATCTGTCAAGAACCACAAATAGTGTTCATAGGGCCTAATTACTATGTTTTCATAGATATATCAGAAAATAAATCTATCCAAAAGCACAAAAGGTGGTACACTTAATGCTCCAAATAAATGTGAGGTGAGTCCACAAAGTGGTGCATTTAACTCCTCACACAAATTTAAAAGCAAGTCCACACCCTAGAATACTAATGAGATCCAAAAAGCACAAAATGGGAAAGAACTGGTGGAACAATTAACACTCTTTCTAAGTAGACCCCTCCCCTGAATATGGCACTGAACTTGCAACCATGGGGTGATTAAGAATAAGCGAGTCCAATATCCCAATTTATCTAATAAGATCAATCAAAAATATCCTAAGACTGCCTATCAATACTTAAGGTGTTACAACCTAGTATTCAATTATGCAAATTTGAAGAAAAACATGCAAAGAAAACACTCAAGCCAACCACATGAGAGATTCATTTTAGGATCCAAATTGAAATGTTATTAGATTGAGGAGAATACCTAGAATCCTCGCAACATGCTTAGTAGATGTTTACCTGCTTTTAGCAATTCTTGCACTTTTTCCAATCAAAACCAGCAGGAGTCAATAAAAAATAGAGAATTTTAATTGTTAAGATTAGCTGTTAGTCAAAATCTGAAAACCAAATATGACAAACTACCCTAAAAAATGAAATGACTGTTGAAATCTAATGTCAAAACTCATACGATAGTGGGTTTGTTACCAGATGATAGTATGAAGCTCGTACAACAGTGGGTGTGCTCCCAGACAATAGTCCAGAAACTCATACGACACTGGGTGTTCTATGAAATGACAGTTGAACTTTCAAATGATAGTGTGTACAGCACAACATGATCCTTGATTTGATAGACTGTCGTACGATAGTGGGTACAGTGCGAAATGAATTTTGTTAGAAACTCATACAAAGATTGTATGGATAGAAAAAAATCATAGTTTTGCACAGAAATCGAGGAGAAAAAGATAGAAATTGATAGAATTGAAATGGAAACCCATTTCAGGGCCCCACGGTGGGTGCCAAAAATGTGTGTGTGAATTTTGTACCTGATCTGTAGACACAACACTTCAGTAAAACATTAGAGGTTAGCAAAAATGAAATTGTGCAATGAATTGAAAGCTAAACTAACCAGGTGATTTACTGCCTTCTAATAGGTGCGAGTATGATGTTCTCAGATTGTTATCAAGATCAGTGACCTTGATGACACCTAAATGAAGGATTTGAATGCAAAACTGATATGAAATACGAATACAATTAATCTATTTTTTTTGATTTTCTATGCAATGATATGATGAAAATTGATATGAATATATGATATGTAAAAACTGATATGCTATGATATGCTCAATGATCTAACAAATGAAAATTAATATGATATGAAAAACTATGCAATATTGATCTCACAAAGCTTGGATTCGCAAAGATGATTCTTCAGTGTCCAATTTGATTGTGTGATTATGCAATTCTTATGGATTTGAGAGATGATTTGTGAAGAGCTAAAGCCTTAATTTATAGAAATCTAGGGCTTTGAGGATGCATGAAAGAAAGCCATAAATCACTCAAATAACTCAGCTTGATTTTGAGTTATTTTTAAATAAAGATAATTTAATTCACAAAAATATGCAAATCATGCAAAAACAGCTTTTTAACTCAAATTAGAAGTTTAGATCAACTTTAAAACTCAAAAATGATGCTGAGTTCCAAAAAGTCAATAACTTGCATTGATTTTTTTGAGTTGGAGTTTAACTGCTCTTTGATTGTGCACATGGATAATTAATAAATTAATAAATAAATAAAGTGATTTATCTTCAACTTAACTGATTTTTGAAATAATAAAACAATTGATTTATGGGTTAATCAATTATTTTTCAAACTTTTATTCAAAATTACAATATTAAAAATTGACAAAATGATTTAATTAATTAAATAAAATATTTAATCAATTATTTGTAAGATTTTGGATTTATTGTCAAAATTAAATATCATAATTAGGAATAATGGAATTAAATTCAATTAAATAATTAAGTGGCAGAATTAAATATTGAGAATATTCAATTAATCAAACTTTAGGATAAATAGGATTTATCACCAAATAATCATTAAATTAAAGATAATTAGGATAATTAGGAATATTACTAGGAATATTCCCCGATGCAGAATTTATGATAATCAATTAGGATTTGATGATGTTCATATGTGCCTTAGGTTAGGACTTTGATGTCGATTTCATTCGATATGTTGATATAGGAGATTAATGAGCTTATAGCCCATTTTTGGGGTATTACAATAAGGGCAGTGAATATATACTTTTGTTATGACCACAATTTTGAGTTTTTGAAGTGTTGTGACTTAGCCAATTTTCTCATATGTTGCCACCAATGACAAAGGGGGAGATTGTTGGTAATTTGGCTGAGTTATATACTTAGATGTTGTCATTATGACAACATATGATTTACATGAAGATCGCATATGATAGTGAGCAAGTATGACAGAGCACAAAGCAAAATTGTCTAAGTATGAGACAATGTTTTTTCTAGTGTATCCGGAGACAATTTTGATTAGCAATGACAATTGGAGTAAGTTCAATGCTTGTGCACTTGAACATAGATACTATGATGACTATAGAAGACTCACTTGAGAGAGAAAGTTAGTACGACATGTACGGAAGAAGTTATGACAATTTTACCAGAGACAATGTCAAGCTGACAGGACAGTATATGAAGACATAATTGGTAAAGAGTTAAGGGATTATTTTGTTTACCAAAATAATGTCTTAACAATATAAAGGGATGACATCCTAGATGTTAACCCTTGGGTAAATATATTTTGTATAATTCTTTTGTCAAGCCGACTGTAAGAGTTATTAGTCTTAATAACTTGTATAAATATAAGGTATATGTAAATGTGAAGTAGAAGCAATTGTAATGATATAGATGGTATAGAGAACATATAAGTGAAGAGATATTGATGGGAAGATGTGAAAGCAAAGAAAGTAGTATAAGGTTATGTACCTTGCCTTTTTGTTGTAATCAGTAATCATTGTACATTACTTGTTTGGGCAGTGGGCTCATCTAGTAATCATATTTTGTACTACCAACTCTTAGCAGGGTTGAGGCTTCTAACAAGGCCTAAAGTCCCTTAATCAGGACTAAGACACTATGTGCATGTAATAGGCTCCTAATAGGGTCAACATCCTTAACATGATACTTTTGATTAGTGAATCTTTGGGTACCATCCCCACCGGGGTTTTCCCTTGGCCAAAGTTTCCTCAAGAACAAATAATGTGTTATGAGTTAATTTGCTTTACTGTTATGCATATTCTTTAGTTTACTATGTTATCCATGTATCAAGTTAATCTATTATATCCATAATTGGGCAAAAGTAAAAGTTTGTAGAATACTGATTCACCCCCTCTCTCAGTATTCCCTATTTCTAACATAATGGATAATGAATCTAATGCTTAATCAACTTATACTTTAATGAATAGTGAATTATGAATGCAATCTATCTTAATGTATCTAATGGATAATTAATGCAATCTAATTTAATGGATTTTGATTACTTAATGAATAATGAACTTAATAAAACCATATGTAATTTAATGATTAATGAATGTAGTTTAATGATTAATGAGTCTAATGGATGCACTTAACCTAATTTAATTTAACTATAACATAACTTGATTTTGGTTATCCAACACATTCGATCAAGTAATGAAGAACCTCTTCAATTTTATTCTCAACTCCACCCCCTTCGTCTTTCATTACATATTTCAAGAAAAAGGATCCACATGCAAACTAATATGAAATTAATCTAACATGGATGCAACTAGATGTTTCTATTCAAGATAAGGATGCTTATTTTCATCATTGAGATTTTTGAAACTAAAATTGGTACAATCCTCACTGGTTCAACCATGATGATATGAATACCTCTTTCCTTCTGAGTTGCGTGGCCGAACTTGGTACAACTGTCACTGGTTAAATTTTCAACCATGATAGCATGAATACAATTTTTGTTGGATTCAATGTAGCAAGTAGATTTTTGCATTATGACATGGAAGATCAAAATGACCAAGATATCATATTGCATAAACAAACAGAGATTTTAGTTTCACCATATGTACATGTCCTCGATGAGTATTTGATGATAATGTCATTAGATGGATGATATCTTTGAAAGTGGTGTTTTGGGGCACTAGGGATCACTTGAGAGTTTCCATTCATGGAAAAACTTATCTTGGAGTGATCGCATGTAGAGAGTTTTGATACTGGAGTCACAATCATGAAAATGACTAAGTATAGAATCAAGACAATAGTGTACTATGGAACAGTTTTGGTCATCGATGATAGGATATGATGTATTATGGCTTGAAAAGTTAGTAGAAGGTATTTTTGGATATGTACATGCTTTGGTTAAGTTCTCATGTGTTTTAGTGATTAGATCAGTAATATACAGTGATCTGAAGGTATGGGAAGATACATAATTAGTGTAATAGGGCATATGAGTAGTTGCGAAGATTAAGGAAAGAATAGTGGATATGGTAACGTGCTAAGTTAGATGGATAAAGTATATATATGAATCTTTGGTAATATAAGATTTTTTACTCTATTTTTATCATTTACATAATTTATTATTATGTTTTGTATGGTATTTGTGAAGCCGGCTGGATGGTAGATTTTGTATAAGTATAGAGTGTTTTGTGGAAGCGATATGTATGTATGAGATAATGAATATGATGATGATGATAATGATGATGGGAATCTGAAAGAAGAGAGAAAATGTGAGACCAGTATGTGATAAAGCTACAACTGGAACTATCTAAGCAAGGAAAGTGCTTGTATTGTTCATTTTGGAGAACTCTTTTTGAGACAATATTTTGATTGTAAGAGTTGTATGCTCACCACCTTTAACCAGGTGTTTTGTATCCCCTAAAAGGGGTTTGTATTCCTCTAGAAAGGAAATGTACTATGTAACAATCAACTCCTAATAGAGCTAGATCTCCTAACATGGATATCATATTTTAGCACATAATTGTGGGTATCATCCCCACCAGGGTTTTCCCTTGGCTAGGGTTTCCTTGAGAACAAATCATGGTTTCATGAGTTATGTATTATGCTTAAATGTTATTTTAATTTTAACATTTCTTTGGTTTATTTATAATTGGTTGAAGTTTAAATTAAAGTGCAGTAATACTGATTCACCCCCCCTCTCAGTATTACCTAATCCTAACAATTGGTATCAAAGCTATTTTCCCTTGGAGAGAAATCCTAACAGCTTAAGGGATATCATAATAGATTCAGAAAGTTTTCAAGAGAAATTTGAAGAAGCACTTGAGGATCTGGACAAAGAGAAGGCTGAGAATAGTATATTGAAATTAAAATTGAGAAGAGAAGAAGGTTTCATCAGGAAAGTAAAGGAACAACTTGAAACTTCAAGAAATCAGAAACAAGACCTTATGGAAAAGATCCAAGAAGATTCAGACAATGATACATCAGATCAAATAAAGAATTTGGAGCAAGAAAAAGAGAAAATCAATCTTTTGATGATTAAAGAGATTCAACATGAAAAGGATGCAAGGAACAAAGTGGAAGAGTCACTAAAAGAAGAAAATGAGTAGATAGGACAAATGAAGACTGAACTTGATCACTACAAGGATAAATGTCATGAATTGGAGAAGTACAATTAGATCATTAAAGGAGAAATCACTCAATCCAAATTGCACATTGAGAAGTTACCCATGAGCAATGATAAAATTGATGAGCACAGAGCAAGATATAAATCTAAAGGAGACATGAATGGATTTGGATTCAATGAAGCATAATGTTCTAAGACCAATGAAGAAACAAATGAATCAAAGACTAAAGAAAGACCTACTCATGAAGAACCTAAAGAACATCTCAGACCTTTCAGAGGTAGATGCTTTGGATGCAACAAAGTTGGACACATGAAAAGATATTGCAGAAGTAAAGGTACTTCTAAACCCTTTACCAATTACTATTATAACTGTTATAATTATGGACACAAGAAAGAAGATTGTAGAAAACTAGATCAGTCAAGGTATAAACAAGATTATGTTAGAGAAGAGTCAGTAGCGAAGGTTACATGTCTTAAATGTAAAAACTTTGTACATAATGCAAGATATTGTAAGCTGCAAGTAAATCAGGAAAGAAGGAGAAAACCTACATGCTACAAATGCAACAACCTCGGACATAGAAAATTTTTGCAGATACAATGGAGAGAACAACAAAAGAGGACCAAGATAACAAAGAGGACCACCTCCTGTTTTTATAAGGAAGAATGTTGGTGACAGTGGAAAAAGTCTTAATGATTACATGGATGAATTTGAGAATCATTTCAAGAAATCAGAAATAAAAGAGGATGACAAGATATGGAAGGTGAAATAATTCAATAAGGCATTGGTTTAGGGAGAGACAGTAGATGATATTGTGTCTTCGCATGATGAATTATTTGAGACATCGACCTAGAAGGCCGCATGACCTTAGGGGGAGCATTGGATGTAGATATTAGTATATATCCAGCCCTTGTATGTGTGGAGTAAGCTCATGCAATCTTAGGTATGGTGTGTATAGACACTTTGGAGTCTGTGGTTGAGAGTGCATCACTTGGAGATCCATTTTCTATGTTTGCAAGTTTTGTGTTGACTAGACAACATGCACATTTGAGCTACCAGTGTTTAATGCACTTACTCAACTTGTGAAGGATAAAAGAGCTTGGAGAACATGATTTCAACACCATTT
Source organism: Chamaecyparis obtusa (assembly GCA_027943335.1). NCBI lineage: Eukaryota > Viridiplantae > Streptophyta > Pinopsida > Cupressales > Cupressaceae > Chamaecyparis > Chamaecyparis obtusa. The sequence continues at coordinate 494,004 of BSBK01001097.1, forward strand.
TTTGATCAGTGACTAAGGAGAATAGAGTTGTGAAGGATTGCAGTCATCTAGTAGAGAGATTTCGTGAGCACGTGAAGAAAAGTGTTAGATTCAAGCATGTTTAAGGTATTTAGACCTATACTCATTGAGAAGTTATAGATGCACCGGTTATCTTTGATGTTGTGGATAGACCTAGGTACAAGTTTAAGATACATCCATTTAAGTCTTGTGAGGATGATCTGGAAGGAGTATTTTCAAAAACCCCTATTAGCATATTGTACATAGAAGATATTAGGGATTATATTCACTGCAAATATGAGGTCATAGGAGATGTGAATATTTATAGTGAATTGGATGCCATGATAGAAGAAGATGGATCTATGGTAGAGGAATTCAAGCACCTAGAGAGTCAGTTTATCATTAGGATAACTCTACTTACGGAATTCATAGAGATAGAATGGTTCAAGATTATTCTTAGTAGAATCCATGATCAGTTCATGTGGATTGGAGAACAACCAATGAAAATATGTGCACAAATGATCCATGACATAACTGGATTAGATAATGAAGGAGCCCTTCTTGTAGCATAAAAGAGCTTAAGGAAATAGGTGGAAACCCTAACTCACTCAAAATGGGATAAGAGGGAAATGAAAGTCAATGACATCTTCCAACAAGATGTTAGATTAGTGGAAATGATATTGGGCTACAAACTATACTATAGTAGCAGATGAAACTCAGTTTCTACTGGTGTTATTATGATGGCCTATAGGATGGTCAAAGAAAACAAGAAGTATAACCTTTGCGAAGTGTTAACTCAATAGTTTCTAGAGAATGTAAAGTTAATAAAGAAATATAGGACTAAAGCATTCAGTTTTGGGTCCTTGTTGGTACACATGTATATACATATCATTCACAAGCTCCCTGGCATGCACCCTAGGGCATGGAAAGACAATGAACCCACTGGAATTCAGATTTCAGAGAGTTATAGAAGACAAGAAAATAATTGGGTTGATGGTGAACTATTTTCTTGGACCAAGATACTTCAAAGGTAGATGAAGGAAAGGTATAGTTTACCTGAAGACATTGTTGAGAAGTATGAGGACACTATCTATTTCATGGTTGAAACTGATTATATTTGTTTTGAGGTAGTAGAACCAAAGAAGAAATGGTGTTACCTTATGGGGTACGAAGTAAGTTCTGAGATTTTGACTATGTAGGTAGAGCATGTTCTGGTAGTACAAGTAGACCCTACTGAGCAGAGATGGGGAACTTATAGGGAGAAGTCAAGAAAGATCAGAGAAGAATAAGAGAAGGTGATAAGGAAGAGAAAAATCAGTAAAATTGTTGAAGATATTATTGAGAAGGTAGGAATCACTAAGGAGAAATTGAAAAGCATAAGAACAAAGATGGAGGCATCTTCTATCATGGCTATTGATGCACCTACCCATTCTAAGGTAGAAAAGACAATTAATCCTACATCAGACATAATTGAACTATCACCTACACAAGAGGAAACAATACAAGAAATTATACATGCGAGCATTCCTAGAAGATCTACAAGATCAACCAAGCAAGAAAGTCCAAAGGAAAAAGTGGTAGTAGTGAAAAATAAGAAAAAAGAAGAAAAGGTAACTAAAAAAGAAGAGGAAAAAGTAGCACAGAAGGATCCACAAACCTTGTGGAAAATAGACCTTAAATCATTGCAAGTTAGAGTGATTAAAGATGGTAACTTGAAGATAGTGGATAGATATTATGAGAGGTATGATTCTAAGAATTAGGCACTCATTGAAGATACTATCATTGAGTATCTATTGATCTTTAAGAAAAATCTATTGGAGATTGAAGGAGTAATTCTAAGGAACTATACAGTAAGTTGGAAATCAGAAAGAAGTTGGCATAGTTAGAAGATGAGAATATAAGGAACAAAGCTATAGAAGGCATGCTACCTATTGTCTCTATACAAGAAAGGGAGAGGATAATAAATGAGTTGAAACCCTTGCTGAGGATAGAGGAAAGACTAGTGAAAATCATGGCTAGAAAGTATGATGAAGTAATTGAGGACACTCAAAAGGCATTAGATCAAATCCTTATGAGTGATATGCCAAAGAAATTTCACCTCCTAAGGTTGCCAAGCCTACATCTTTGGGATTAGGAGAAATCTCTAAGGTAGTAGATGCAAGTGTGAAAGCTAGCATACAACCATACTTCTTTATCTCTGGTGTTCCTATGACCCTTGACACTTTGCATGATGTGAATGATCCATTTTTGGATAATTTGGATAGTGTGATGGAAGTTGAAGAACAAGGATAGGTAGAGGAAAAGAAAACATAGGAGAAACAAGAAGAAAAGTTACATGAAAGGAAGGAAGAAGAGATCAGAATAGAGAAAGTAGCTGAGGTAAGAATGGAACAAAAGATAAAACCTAACACCTCCTCTACTTTATTGTTGGAAAGTATGGCCAAACTAGTAAGTGCTGATGTAGATAGCATGGATGAGGATGAGATTATGAGGCTATCCTTCATGGACTCCGCCAAGGCTAAGGAGAGGCCAATGTAGAAAGGGGACAAAAGAGTAAAAATAATGACTAGGGATGTAGAGACAGTAAACAAGTTACTTCCTACACCGATTAATTTTCAAGGAAAGGATTAAGGAGAGAACCTAGACATGGCTTTGGATAGCTTTGACAATCACTTTGAGTCATTGCTTAAGACTACAGAAGATAAGGTAGAGAAGGGGTTCTTGGAGAATAAATTGAGATAAGTCTATTAGTCCATCTCATGGGACTTAGAAATTCTCAAGACTACTACTCTTAAGGCTAAGAGCTATGTAGCACAAGGTAGAAATATTTATCGTTACTGCATAAGTCCAAGGATAGGGCTACTCTTGATAGTTTGATGATTAGTTGTGAAATATCTTCACTAACTATAATTGAAATAGACCAATAAGCATCCAAGATGTTGGATAAAATCATTGTGCTAGAAATAGAGAAAGGGAGAGTGGTAGATAGATTTGACTTGTTGAAGAGCCTAATAAAACCTAATGTTTCAATGCTGGAGACACATCTATCAGAGATGGAAAAGATGGAAGGATCAATGTCCATGTCTACACCAACCGAGCTTATGGAAACAAAGACAAAATCATATGCACTGAATGGATTAATCCATGGAAGTGAGCTATTGATCAAATCATAGGCTGAGGAAGTAAAGACCTTGGAAAAATATTTCCAAGATGTCTTAAAACCGGTGAGTAAGAACTAAGTCTTTTTGTAGTTAGTAGTTTTTGAAATTTTGTAAGTACCTTTTCCATTGATGTCAAAGGGAGAGGAAGAGAAAGAGAAAAATGTGAAGAGTGAAAGGAAGAGAAGAAAAATAATAAGAAGAAATAAAAAGATGTAAATAAAAAAAAAAGTAGAAAATAAGAAAAGAGAAAAAGAGATATGTATAGTTAGTGCTTTAACACTTAGTCATTTTTCTAAGTGTTGCCATCAATGCCAAAGGGAGAGATTATTGGCAAGTGGTGTTTTGGGGCACTAGGGATCACTTGAGGGTTTTCATTCATGGAAACAATTATGCCGGAGTGATTGCATGCATAGAGTTTTGATAATGGAGTCACAGTCATGAAAATGACTAAGTACAGAATCAGGACAACAATGTACTGTGGAACAGTTTTGGTCAGCAATGACATGATATGATGTATTATGGCTTGTGAAGTTATTAGAAGGTATTTTGGGATATGTATATGCTTCGGTTAAGTTTGCATGTGTTTTGGTGATCAGATCAGTAAGATACAGTGATATGAAGGTATGCAAAGACAAAGAATCAGTGTAACAGGGCATATGAGCAGTTGCGAAGATTAAGGAAAGAATAGTGGATATGGTAACGTGTTAAGTTAGATAGATAAATTATATTTCCAACTCTTTGGTAATATAATATTGCTGAATCTATGTTTATCATTTATATAATTTATTATTATGTTTTGTATGGTATTTGTGAAGCTGACTGGATGGTAGATTTTGTATAAGTATAGAGCATTTTATGAAAGTGATATGTATGTATGAGATAATGAATATTATGATGATGATAATGATGATGAAAATCTGAGAGCAGAGAGCAGATGTGAGATTAGTATGTGATAGAGCTACAACTGGAACTATCTACGCAAGGAAAGTGCTTGTATTGTTCATTTTGGAGAACTCTTTTTGAGACAGTATTTTGATTGTAAGAGTTGTATGCTCACCACCTTTTAACTAGGTGTTTTGTATCCCCTGACAAGGTTTTGTATTCCTCTAGCAAGGAAATGTACTATGTAACAATCAACTCCTAACAGGGCTAGATCTCCTAACAGGGATATAATATTTAAGTATATAGTTGTGGGTACCATCCCCATTGGGTTTTTCCCTTGGCCAGGGTTTCCTCGAGACCAAATCATGGTGTCATGAGCTATGTGTTGTGCTTATATGTTCTTTTCATTTCAAAATTTCTTTGGTTTATTTATAATTGGTTGAAGTTTAAATTAAAGTGTAGTAATATTGATTCACCCCCATCTTAGTATTACCTAATCCTAACATGATATATATCTTGAAACCTTAGTCTTAGAACAATCATGTAGAAATCAAGAAAATATCATGCTTTTATCATCGCTCATCTAGTCCAAGACTTCATCGATTTTTTAAAAAGACATAATTTCACCAATCGAGTAAACACAATAAATTTATTTTTCCATTGTTTTTCAAATCCATATTTCAAGCAAAATTTCATCCATTTAATATTTGGTTGTCCTTTTTAATCTTGGTAAAGATAAGGTCATTGTGAAATCAAAATTTGGATTAGGATTCGAATCGAAAGTCTAAGTGTTATGCTTGTGGTTGGATGCATTGATTTGTGTCAATTGTTGTCAATTTGATGAATCACTTTGATTTAGAATATATTTCCCCTAGTTTGATTCCATTGCAATGTTGGACTTGGACAATGTTTCAAATCTATGATGAAAGCCTTGGATATTTACAAATGCAACTCTGGGATTTATTATGCAATATTTAAAAATGCTGGCAAATGAAATATATACAAGGATAGATAGGAAATGTAGATGCTAGAATGAAACTTGACTTGAGTTTCAATGGAGCTTGATTACCAGGTTTTCACCAATTGAATTTATTTCTCTTTTTCTCTTTTATATTCTTTTTTTCTACCAAGGCGCCTATTTGCTAGGTTTTCACCAAGACAACAATTTTTTCAGGATCCATATCTAAATGTTTTTAGATTTCTTCATGCTCAATTTTTCACTATTTTTGATTTCTTGATGAAGGGTGCTCCCCTTAATACCACAAACACATAACAGACATAGAGAAACAACAACAATAATATGCAATAACAGAAAATTGGCTTCTTATTATCTCCACAAATGTGGAGTTACAAATTTTAAGAATTACAACATGCAAAGCCACATGGGCATTCCCTTACAATATTCTGTAGGACAAAGCCTCGAACTATTACCCAGATCTACTACCCAGAACTATTCTGAACTGCCTAAGACAATAATACAGCCTTCCTTATATAGGCAATTTTCCACCGCCTGGGAAGGTTCCAGAAATTTAGCCCATAGGGCCGACCAAACTTAGAATTATTTTATTTTTCAATTTATTACATCAAAGTCAGCTCAAAATAAATTTTGAAACCCGAACAGAAATTTTGAAGAAAAATCATTTTCTACCATTTCAGGTGACCCAACTTCCGAAGACCATAAGTCATCACCAGTTGACCCGATTGACTATTGTAACCCCATTTCGGAAAGGGCGCGAGGAGCTCTACAACGCCCGAATTAAGAAAGCTTCATTCAGCTCAAAATTCGACCTCATCCGGGGCCTCTAAAGCCTTCAAAACTGAGTTCAAAGTTTCTGCACCTTGTTTCCAAAACCGAAAATTTTCAATATCTTCAAAACCAGACTTGATCTAGCCATGAAACTTTACTGGTAGGCTGATATGACAGAGATGAACCTCCACATGTGAAATCAGAACATTCCAAGATCGTATGACCAACTTACTAAAAATAGAAAGTTTCTAGAAATAGCAGCTCTGCACAAGATAGCCCTTATTGAAAAGAAAAAACAAATATTTTTGGGTGATGCAAGATTGCTCTTACACCCAGGATGCTCCTGCATCAGACACCCAGGGTAATTTGAGAAGTGACCCTGTCACAACTCAGGTGTGCAGAGGAAAACCAAGACGGTTAACCTCCACCCTTGTTAGCCATGATGAATCTTCAATAGGTCATCCTTTCCACTTGACCAGATATTCTTCATATGTCCTGTTCCTTCTGCTTCTGCCAACACGACTGTCCAGTATATCTTCGATCTCCTTAGTGTCTGAACTAGTTGCTGGAATACTCCACTGTGCTGCTGTGATCTCATCTTCAACACCTCCTTCATGATACTCTGTCAAATTTGAAATGTTAAACACTGGTGAAATATTTAGCTCAGTAGGCAATTCTACCTCATATGCGTTTCCTGAATCATGTTTCTTCAGTATCTTACATGGTCCAAACTTCTTCATTTTCAGCTTATTATATGTACCAACTGGAAACTGCTCCTTCCGCAAATGAACCATGACTTCATCACCAACTTGAAATTCCTTATACCTCCTTTTCTCATCTACCTTAGCCTTATACTATGCGTTCATCTTGGTAATATGCTTCCTCACCTCCCCATGGATGTTCTTCAAGTGTTCTGCAAAATCCTTAGCTTCAGCACTACTTATTTCTCCTTTATCTATCTTCCTCAATTCAGATGCATTTCTTGGACTACTTTCATATACAATCTGGAATGGTGATTTACCAGTGCTTCTGTTGATAGAATTATTGTATGCAAATTCCACCTGTGGTAAAATCAAATCCCATCCTATTGGCTTATCTCCAACCAAACATCTCAGCAAATTTCCCAAACTCCTATTCACCACCTCTGTCTGTCCATCAGTCTGTGGATGATATGATGAACTGAACTTCAAATCTGTCTTCAACTTCTTCCACAATGTACGCAAGAAATATCCAACAAACTTAGTGTCCCGATCTGAAACTATGGTCTTTGGCAAACCATGAAGTCTCACTACTTCTTTGAAAAATAATTCTGCTACATGAACAGCATCATTAGTCTTCTTGCAGGGAATGAAATGTGCCATCTTTGAAAATCTGTCAACCACCACAAAAATTGAATCATGTCCCCGCCGAGTCCTCGGTAAACCAAGAACAAAGTCCATGCTGATATCCTCCCAAGGCTTCTCTGGTACAGGTAATGGCTGATACAATCCTGTATTCTGCTTCACTCCTTTCACCATCTGACATACTCTGCAACGCTGTACAAAATTCTTCACATCTTGCTGCAACTGTGGCCAATAATAATTCTCACTAACCAAACCAAGGGTTTTATCACGACCAAAATGTCCAGCCAATCCTCCACTATGCTTCTCCTTGATGAGATTCTCCCTCATAGAACTTCGTGGAATGCACAACTGACTCCCTCTGAATAGCATATCATCTTGGATGATAAAATCCAGCCATTTCGTCCTGTCTAGAGTAACAGGTTCTTTACAAGCTTTCCAAGCTTCACCAAAATCAGGATCCTCTGGATACAAATTCTTGAGTTCCTTGAACCCAACCACTTCAATCTGCATTTCTGTCAGCAATAGTTGCCTTCTGCTAAGAGCATCTGCAACCTTATTAGACTTTCCACTCCTGTGTTTCAAAACAAATGTATAACTCTGCAAAAACTCAACCCATTTCAAATGCCTCTGATTCAACTTTCCTTGACTATTCAAATATTGCAAAGCTTGATGATCAGTATACAAAACAAACTCCTTAGGAAGAAGATAATGTCTCCACTTCTTTAATGCCTGAACTATAGCATAAAATTTCTGATCATAAACAGAATATTTCCTCTTGGCATCGTTTAACTTCTCACTGAAATAAGCAACAGGTTTATCTTCTTGGCTCATAACAGCTCCTATTGTAGTACCACTAGCATCACAATCTACTTGAAACACCTCATTAAAATCTGGAAGTGCTAAAACAGGTTGTTCTGTAACTTTTTGGTTCAACAATTGAAAACTCTTTTCTGCCCCATTAGTCCACTTAAACTCTTTTCTATCCCCTCTCATTGTTTCAGTCAAGGGTCCACAAATACTGCTAAAATTTCTGATAAACTTTCTGTAAAAGCTAGCTAGACCATGAAAAGATCTTACCTCAGTAGCACTCCTTGGAGTAGGCCATTCAAGGATAGCCTGTACCTTCTCTGGGTCCATTTTTAGACCTTCTCCTGAAACTACAAATTCCAAATACACTAACTCTTTCTTCACAAAACTGCACTTTTTCAAATTAATCAACAATTTCTCTTCTCTCAACTTCTCAAATACCATACGAATATGCATCATATGCTCATCCAATGTCTTACTAAAGATCAAAATATCATCTAGGTAAACAATGACAAACTTACCCAGAAATTCTTTCAGAACCTTGTTCATGAGCCGCATGAAAGTGCTCGGTGCATTGGTTAGCCCAAAAAGCATGACTAACCACTCATACAGTCCTTCCTTTGTCTTGAAGGCAGTCTTCCATTCATCTCCTTCTCTGATCCGAATCTGATGATATCCACTTTTCAGATCTATCTTTGAGAAATACACAGCTCCACTCAAACAGTCCATAATATCATCCATTCGTGGCAATGGAAACCTGTACTTGATTGTGATCTTGTTTATTGCCCTAGAATCTATACAGATCCTCCATTCTCCATTCTTCTTTGGTGCTAATACTGCTGGTACAGCACAGGGACTCAGACTCTCACGGATCAATCTTTTCTGTAACAGTTCATGTACTTGTCTGTTCAACTCCTCACTTTCTGCAGGTGTCATTCTGTGTGCTGCCTTATTTGGCAAACTCGCTCCTGGGATCAAGTCCATCTGATGACTGATCTTCCTGACTGGTGGTAATCCATCAGGCACGTTATCGGATACAATATCCTGAAACTCATTCAACAAATCTGCAACTTCTACAAGAACATCTTCTACTTCCTCTTTACCAACTTTTGGAATTAAAGCAAAACATACATGCTCATGCCTCATACCATCTAGGAAACTTCTTCCATCAACAAAAGTTATCCTTGCATTACCACATACCTTTTCTTCAGTCTCCTTCAATGGTTTTAGCTTATGTCGCACTCCATCCTTTGTCAGGGAATAGGTATTCGCACGACCATCATGTACAACACATCTGTCAAACTGCCATGGTCGACCCAACAACATATGACATGCATCCATAGAGATGACATCACACAGTACCTCATCTTGGTATCCACCAATCTTGAACTTCACCAGGCATTGTTCATTGACCATGACCTTGTGGTCATCCTGTACCCAGGCAATCCGATATGGATGTGGGTGTTTCTGTCTCTTGAGCTTCAACTTTGTCACCATCTCTTCTGACACCAAATTGTTAGTGCTTCCACTATCGATGATCACATCACAACATTTACCTTCACACTTGCACCTGGTGCGAAACAAGCTCCTCCTTTGCGCAGGTTCATTCTCACCACTCAACAGGACTCTTCTGTTAATCAGCGTTTCTCCTCTTTCAGCATCTTCAGAATTTGATGATCTGGCATCTTCATCTACATGTGCAACTCTGGCTTGGCCTTCATTTCTCCTATCTATTCTGCCTTGGCGCTGAGGACATTCAAATGCCCTATGACCTTCTTCTCCACAGTGAAAACATGTTCCACGGAAGCCACCTCTTCCAGATCCTTGTCCTCTTCCCCTTCCTCTTTGATTTCTATTATTCTGATCTTGAAAGCGATTGGAATTATTTCCTCTCTGATTCTGACTGCTACTGGCCTCATCTTTCTTTTTCGGATCTTCATTTCGGCCACCATATGACCATCCACCAGATCGTCCACCGCGACCTCTTCCGTTTTGTCTGCTCTCAAACTTCTTGTTCAACTTTTCCTCTACTTTTAGGGCAAACTGGTATGCCTCTTCAATACTGTTCATTCGAACCAGATTCAGCTCCTCCTGAATGCTTGGCTTTAACCCATTAAGGTATCGGGCAACTTTCTCCTTATCAGCTTCTGCATGGCCTATTCTGATGAGAAGTCGATAGAACTCCTCTGTATACTCCTGAACAGATCTTCCTACTTGCTTCAAACTCTGCATTTTCTTCAGTAGGTCAAGCTCATAATCAACAGGAATGAACTGTCGCTTCAATTTATCCACCATCCGATCCCATCTCATGATTTTCTCCTTTCCCCTTCTATTTCGCTCCAACTGAATCTCTTGCCACCATATCTTCGCATGACCTTTCAGTCTGGCCTTCGCAAATTTGACCCTATCAGGATCCTCGACATCTTCATACTCAAAATATTCTTCACATTCATTGATCCAGTCGATCAATTCCTCTGGGTTAAGATTTCCAGAAAATGTAGGAACCTCAATCTTAGGTCTTTTTCCAATCTTGGAAATCGCCCGAAAAAGTCTTTCTTCCTCCTGGTTCACAATTTCAACTTCTCCTTCTTGATATTCTTCTTCGGCTTCATCCTCGCTTTCGTCTCTGACATTAAGATTCATTCTTCTACGAATCTCTTCTTGCAATGCTCGCACTTGTCTCTGCAGCTCTCTAACCTCAGGTGTCACAGCACCAGCTCTTCCGCCACGTTCTCTTCGTGGAGGCATTTTCGTGATACACGCTGAAACCCTAACCACGGTCCTGGTGCAAACTGCCTCATAGTCGGCGATTTGTTTACACACTCAGGAAAACCTGCTCTGATACCACTTGATGAAAGGTGCTCCCCTTAATACCACAAACACATAATAGACATAAAGAAACAACAACAATAATATGCAATAACAAAAAATTGGCTTCTTATTATCTCCACAAATGTGGAGTTACAAATTTTCAGAATTACAACATGCAAAGCCACATGAGCATTCCCTTACAATATTCTGTAGGACAAAGCCTCGAACTATTACCCAGATCTACTACCCAGAACTATTCTGAACTGCCTAAGACAATAATACAGCCTTCCTTATATAGGCAATTTTCCACCGCCTGGGAAGGTTCCAGAAATTTAGCCCATAGGGCCGACCAAACTTAGAATTATTTTATTTTTCAATTTATTACATCAAAGTCGGCTCAAAATAAATTTTGAAACCCGAACAAAAATTTTGAAGAAAAATCATTTTCTGCCATTTCAGGTGACCCAACTTCCGAAGACCATAAGTCATCACCAGTTGACCCGATTGACTATTGTAACCCCATTTCGGAAAGGGCGCGAGGAGCTCTACAACGCCCGAATCAAGCAAGCTTCATTCAACCCAAAATTCGACCTCATCCGGGGCCTCTAAAGCCTTCAAAACTGATTTCAAAGTTTCTGCACCCTGTTTCCAAAACCGAAAATTTTCAATATCTTCAAAACCAGACTTGATCTAGCCATGAAACTTTACTGGCAGGCTGATATGACAGAGATGAACCTCCACATGTGAAATCAGAACATTCCGAGATCGTATGACCAACTTACTAAAAATAGAAAGTTTCTAGAAATAGTAGCTCTGCACAAGATAGCCCTTATTGAAAAGCAAAAACAAATATTTTTGGGTGATGCAAGATTGCTCTTACACCCAGGATGCTCCTGCATCAGACACCCAGGGTAATTTGAGAAGTGACCCTGTCACAACTCAGGTGTACAGAGGAAAACCAAGACGGTTAACCTCCACCCTTGTTAGCCATGATGAATCTTCAATAGGTCGTCCTTTCCACTTGACCAGATATTCTTCATATGTCCTGTTCCTTCTGCTTCTGCCAACACGACTGTCCAGTATATCTTCGATCTCCTTAGTGTCTGAACTAGTTGCTGGAATACTCCACTGTGCTGCTGTGATCTCATCTTCAACACCTCCTTCATGATACTCTGTCAAATCTAAAATGTTAAACACTGGTGAAATATTTAGCTCAGTAGGCAATTCTACCTCATATGCATTTCCTGAATCATGTTTCTTCAGTATCTTACATGGTCCAAACTTCTTCATTTTCAGCTTGTTATATGTACCAACTGGAAATCGCTCCTTCCGCAAATGAACCATGACTTCATCACCAACTTGAAATTCCTTATACCTCCTTTTCTCATCTACCTTAGCCTTATACTGTGCGTTCATCTTGGTAATATGCTTCCTCACCTCCCCATGGATGTTCTTCAAGTGTTCTGCAAAATCCTCAGCTTCAGCACTACTTATTTCTCCTTTATCTATCTTCCTCAATTCAGATGCATTTCTTGGACTACTTCCATATACAATTTGGAATGGTGATTTACCAGTGCTTCTGTTGACAGAATTATTGTATGCAAATTCCGCCTGTGGTAAAATCAAATCCCATCCTGTTGGCTTATCTCCAACCAAACATCTCAGCAAATTTCCCAAACTCCTATTCACCACCTCTGTCTGTCCATCAGTCTGTGGATGATGTGATGAACTGAACTTCAAATCTGTCTTCAACTTCTTCCACAATGTACGCCAGAAATATCCAACAAACTTAGTGTCCCGATCTGAAACTATGGTCTTTGGCAAACCATGAAGTCTCACTACTTCTTTGAAAAATAATTCTGCTACATGAACAACATCATTAGTCTTCTTGCAGGGAATGAAATGTGCCATCTTTGAAAATCTATCAACCACCACAAAAATTGAATCATGTCCCCGCCGAGTCCTCGGTAAACCAAGAACAAAGTCCATGCTGATATCCTCCCAAGGCTTCTCTGGTACAGGTAATGGCTGATACAATCCTATATTCTGCTTCACTCCTTTCACCATCTGACATACTCTGCAATGCTGTACAAAATTCTTCACATCTTGCTGCAACTGTGGCCAATAATAATTCTCACTAACCAAACTAAGGGTTTTATCACGACCAAAATGTCCAGCCAATCCTCCACTATGCTTCTCCTTGATGAGATTCTCCCTCATAGAACTTCGTGGAATGCACAACTGACTCCCTCTGAATAGCATATCATCTTGGATGATAAAATCCATCCATTTCATCCTGTCTAGAGTAACAGGTTCTTTACAAGCTTTCCAAGCTTCACCAAAATCAGGATCCTCTGGATACAAATTCTTGAGTTCATTGAACCCAACCACTTCAATCTGCATTTCTGTCAGCAATAGTTGCCTTCTGCTAAGAGCATCTGCAACCCTATTAGACTTTCCACTCCTGTGTTTCAAAACAAATGTATAACTCTGCAAAAACTCAACCCATTTCAAATGCCTCTGATTCAACTTTCCTTGACTATTCAAATATTGCAAAGCTTGATGATCAGTATACAAAACAAACTCCTTAGGAAGCAGATAATGTCTCCACTTCTTTAATGCCTGAACTATAGCATAAAATTCCTGATCATAAACAGAATATTTCCTCTTGGCATCGTTTAACTTCTCACTGAAATAAGCAACAGGTTTACCTTCTTGGCTCATAACAGCTCCTATTGTAGTACCACTAGCATCACAATCTACTTGAAACACCTTATTAAAATTTGGAAGTGCTAAAACAGGTTGTTCTGTAACTTTTTGTTTCAACAATTGAAAACTCTTTTTTGCCCCATTAGTCCACTTAAACTCTTTTCTATCCCCTCTCATTGTTTCAGTCAAGGGTCCACAAATACTGCTAAAATTTCTGATAAACTTTCTGTAAAAGCTAGCTAGACATGAAAAGATCTTACCTCAGTAGCACTCCTTGGAGTAGGCCATTCAAGGATAGCCTGTACCTTCTCTGGGTCCATTTTTAGACCTTCTGCTGAAACTACAAATCCCAAATACACTAACTCTTTCTTCACAAAACTGCACTTCTTCAAATTAATCAACAATTTCTCTTCTCTCAACTTCTCAAATACCATACGAATATGCATCATATGCTCATCCAATGTCTTACTAAAGATCAAAATATCATCTAGGTAAACAATGACAAACTTACCCAGAAATTCTTTCAGAACCTCGTTCATGAGCCGCATGAAAGTGCTCGGTGCATTGGTTAGCCCAAAAGGCATGACTAACCACTCATACAGTCCTTCCTTTGTCTTGAAGGCAGTCTTCCATTCATCTCCTTCTCTGATCCGAATCTGATGATATCCACTTTTCAGATCTATCTTTGAGAAATACACATCTCTACTCAAACAGTCCATAATATCATCCATTCGTGGCAATGGAAACCTGTACTTGATTGTGATCTTGTTTATTGCCCTATAATCTGTACACATCCTCCATTCTCCATTCTTCTTTAGTGCTAATACTGCTGGTACAGCACAGGGACTCAGACTCTCACGGATCAATCCTTTCTGTAACAGTTCATGTACTTGTCTGTTCAACTCCTCACTTTCTGCAGGTGTCATTCTGTGTGCTGCCTTATTTCGAAAACTCGCTCCTGGGATCAAGTCCATCTGATGACTGATCTTCCTGACTGGTGGTAATCCATCAGGCACGTTATCGGATACAATATCCTGAAACTCATTCAACAAATCTGTAACTTCTACAGGAACATCTTCTACTTCCTCTTTACCAACTTTTGGAATTAAAGCAAAACATACATGCTCATGCCTCATACCATCTAGGAAACTTCTTTCATCAACAAAAGTTATCCTTGCATTACCACATACCTTTTTTTCAGTCTCCTTCAATGGTTTTAGCTTATGTCGCACTCCATCCTTTGTCAGGGAATAGGTATTCGCACGACCATCATGTACAGCACATCTGTCAAACTGCCATGGTCTACCCAACAACATATGACATGCATCCATAGATATGACATCACACAGTACCTCATCTTGGTATCCACCAATCTTGAACTTCACCAGGCATTGTTCATTGACCATGACCTTGTGGTCATCCTGTACCCAGGCAATCCGATATGGATGTGGGTGTTTCTGTCTCTTGAGCTTCAACTTTGTCACCATCTCTTCTGACACCAAATTGTCAGTGCTTCCACTATCGATGATCACATCACAACATTTACCTTCACACTTGCACCTGGTGTGAAACAAGCTCCTCCTTTGCGCAGGTTCATTCTCACCACTCAACATGACTCTTCTGTTAATCAGCGTTTCTCCTCTTTCAGCATCTTCAGAATTTGATGATCTGGCATCTTCATCTACATGTGCAACTCTGGCTTGGCCTTCATTTCTCCTGTTTATTCTGCCTTGGCGCTAAGGACATTCAAATTCCCTATGACCTTCTTCTCCACAGTGAAAACATGTTCCACGGAAGCCACCTCTTCCAGATCCTTGTCCTCTTCCCCTTCCTCTTTGATCTCTATTATTCTGATCCTGGAAGCGATTGGAATTATTTCCTCTCTGATTCTGACTGCTACTGGCCTCATCCTTCTTTTTCGGATCTTCATTTCGACCACCATATGACCGTCCACCAGATCGTCCACCGCGACCTCTTCCGTTTTGTCTGCTCTCAAACTTCTTGTTCAACTTTTCCTCTACTTTTAGGGCAAACTGGTATGCCTCTTCAATACTGTTCATTCGAACCAGATTCAGCTCCTCCTGAATGCTTGGCCTTAACCCATTAAGGTATCGGGCAACTTTCTCCTTATCAGCTTCTGCATGGCCTGTTCTGATGAGAAGTCGATAGAACTCCTCTGTATACTCCTGAACAGATCTTCCTGCTTGCTTCAAACTCTGCATTTTCTTCAGTAGGTCAAGCTCATAATCAACAGGAATGAACTGTCGCTTCAATTTATCCACCATCCGATCCCATCTCGTGATTTTCTCCTTTCCCCTTCTATTTCGCTCCAACTGTATCTCTTGCCACCATATCTTCGCATGACCTTTCAGTCTGGCCTTCGCAAATTTGACCCTATCAGGATCCTCGACATCTTCATACTCAAAATATTCTTCACATTCATTGATCCAGTCGATCAATTCCTCTGGGTTAAGATTTCCAGAAAATGTAGGAACCTCTATCTTAGGTCTTTTCCCAATCTTGGAAATCGCCTGAAAAAGTCTTTCTTCCTCCTGGTTCACAATTTCAACTTCTCCTTCTTGATATTCTTCTTCGGCTTCATCCTCGCTTTCGTCTCTGACATTAAGATTCATTCCTCTACGAATCTCTTCTTGCAATGCTCGCACTTGTCTCTGCAACTCTCTAACCTCAGGTGTCACAGCACCAGCTCTTCCGCCACATTCTCTTCGTGGAGGCATTTTCGTGATACGCGCTGAAACCCTAACCACGGTCCTGGTGCAAACTGCCTCACAGTCGGCGATCTGTTTACACACTCAGGAAAACCTTCTCTGATACCACTTGATGAAGGGTGCTCCCCTTAATACCACAAACACATAACAGACAGAGAAACAACAACAATAATATGCAATAACAGAAAATTGGCTTCTTATTATCTCCACAAATGTGGAGTTATAAATTTTCAGAATTACAACATGCAAAGCCACATGGGCATTCCCTTACAATATTCTGTAGGACAAAGCCTCGAACTATTACCCAGATCTACTACCCAGAACTATTCTGAACTGCCTAAGACAATAATACAGCCTTCCTTATATAGGCAATTTTCCACCGCCTGGGAAGGTTCCAGAAATTTAGCCCATAGGGCCGACCAAACTTAGAATTATTTTATTTTTCAATTTATTACATCAAAGTCGGCTCAAAATAAATTTTGAAACCCGAACAGAAATTTTGAAGAAAATTATTTTCTGCCATTTCAGGTGACCCAACTTCCGAAGACCATAAGTCATCACCAGTTGACCCGATTGACTATTGTAACCCCATTTCGGAAAGGGCGCGAGGAGCTCTACAATGCCCAAATTAAGCAAGCTTCATTCAGCCCAAAATTCGACCTCATCCGGGGCCTCTAAAGCCTTCAAAACTGAGTTCAAAGTTTCTGCACCCTGTTTCCAAAACCGAAAATTTTCAATATCTTCAAAACTAGACTTGATCTAGCCATGAAACTTTACTGGCAGGCTGATATGACAGAGATGAACCTCCACATGTGAAATCAGAACATTCCGAGATCGTATGACCAACTTACTAAAAATAGAAAGTTTCTAGAAATAGTAGCTCTGCACAAGATAGCCCTTATTGAAAAGCAAAAACAAATATTTTTGGGTGATGCAAGATTGCTCTTACACCCAGGATGCTCCTGCATCATTTCTTCAGGAACCCTTTTAGTTGTTTTTGGACTTTTCTAATTTTCTAATTTTTTTCTTCTTTTCTTAGGATCAATTTACCAATGTTTTTGGATTTCTTCAGGTTCACTTTTTTCTATACAAAATAAACATGATTCTCCCTCATCTGATATTCTGATACTCTTTCATCTTCTTTAGGTATAGAACCTCGTTAGGTGTATGCTATTAATGGGTTCTTGTAGTTCCTCTCCATCATAATCAGATGGCTTGTATGTACCCGTTCTAAAGGAAGAAGTAATGATGAAAGGTCCTAACCAGTTTTCTTTCCATTTTCCTTTCTTGTCTCTTTTTGCCCGATTCTTCGGATTTTCTCTCAATACCAAGTCACCTACTTGAAATTCCCTTGGCTTGATTTGTTTGTTGTAGTTTCTTGACATTATGTTTTGATATAATTTGAGATGATCAAAAGCTTGTTGTTATCGCTCATCAAGTAACTCTAACTCTTGAATTATTACAATCCTATAATCCTCCTCCATTACTAATCCATGTAATGAAACCCGTAAAGATGTTATCTCTACTTCTAGCGATAGTACTACTTCAACTCCATATACTAATAAAAATGGTGTAGTTCCCATTGGTGTTCTCAGACTTGTTCGAATATTATATTTTCGATTCATTTTCTTAGTGTAGTCCATTTTCAATTTGTTCTTTTAGAAGAGATTAATGATTATCAAACTTGATAAAATTGAATAATTTTTTATGATGAAAATTAAGAATACTTAAGTTATTTTTAATAGAATAAAAGATAAGGTTTAAATGTATGCTGAGTTGAGCTTCTTGAAAGCTTGCAAACAAAGTTTTATAAAAAAATAGCATAGGGAAAATATTTAATTGATGTTTATAATTTCAAAGGTCTTGTCTTTCCCAAGAAGATGGATAACTTTCTTTTCTCAAAAGGATCAATCTAAAGAAAAATAATTTAATAAATGAAAATAGAGATGCCATCTTTGAAATATTGACATCATGAAAACTCTTTCAGCTTTGTGTAATAGTGATCTCTTTCTCTAAGGTGACATCCCATTGACCATCAATTAAACATGGCACTTATAGATGATATAGGCCAATTTCTCTCCATTGAGAATCAAGGTATTTACTTTCTTATCTTTGCCTATTTATTGCATTTTACTCATTGTAAATATTAATTATTTCAGACAATAAAATTTTTCTATAGCCAAACATAAAATACAGTATTTTCCTCGTGTTGAATTAGATCAATTTGTGATATGTGTTTAATTTGATTCACATTTTTATTTTTCCAACATTTTAGTGTTACATATCAGTGCATTAAGATCCTACCCACAAATAAAAAAAATGTACAAATTGTAAATTGTAAATTCATGGCCAACTGGTGTTACATTTTATTTGGTTTCTCTATGCAACTCACACTTTGGACTCTATCAGTTAGAGGAAGATGACTATTTGGTCCTCAAATCTGTTTAATTTCATAGTGCCTTTCATCTCTTTTACAATTTTTCCTAATTTATAATTAATTTATGCCAACAGTGGCCCAAATAAATTCAATCATACTTTCCTCTTGTGATCTCAAGGTTGCATCCAAAAATGGAAGGAATGCTACAGCTAGTTGCATCCAAAAAAGACAAAATAGCAAAAAATTTGAAACATGAGAATGGCAATTGGTGAGATAATGAGAAAAGTTTTGGATCTAGCCAAGTGCCTTATTAAAGAGTGTGCCATGAAATGGTTCAACTACATCTCTAGGAAGCACACATTTGAAGAAGTTGTGGAGGAAGTTGTGCAAAATATAGATCCAGAACAGAGGAAAAAGGCAAGGATAGAAAGAAATGTCACCTTTTCTTTACAACATGCAGAGCCATAACAGAGGAGAAGCACAATAATCTAATTTAAAATATTTTTAATTTTAGCCTTCATATGAATTTTAAAGAGTTTATTTTTTAGCTATAGATTGGCTTTGAGTGGCCATTTTTACTTGATTTTCATGCTTTGATGTTAGTTTCACTGGTTTTAGATAATTTAGAGTAACCAACTATGTAATGCTCGAGAGGTTTCTGTAGGGGTTGAAGTTCTGGGATCTCATCAATGATCACTGTCCATAATAGGAGAGAAAAAAATTGGTAAAATATTGAACCAATCATCCTCTAGCCCCCCAAAACATTTTTAACTATATTTTGTTCCTTTGCTAACAATAGATATATGATAGTTGTAACTATTGTATTTCTTCCATACAACTTTGTGGAAATGGTCACCTTGTAATGTCATTTTACCTAGGAAATAGAAAAGAAATTAAATAAGTAGATGATCAACTATTAACTGTTTCTTATTTTTGAAAGTTGACAGAAGGTTATGAATATCTTCACAAAAACTAACTAAAAAATTATGAGATGGTGTTGTGTGCTTAAGAGGACTAAGGCCTCTTTTCAAATTGGCCATTAATTCAAATCCTTGTCCTTTGGAAGAAGGTTTACATTGTAGAAGAAAATATTGAAATGTTGACTATAAGATGTAGCTTTTAATATGCTTGAAGATGTCTAATGTTAGTTTAGTATGAATGCTTCTCATGAAACCATATCATTCCAAGTTTCAATCGTTAGAACTTGAGTTGCTAAATCATGGGACTTTTCAGGCGATTCTAAGTAAGTAATGTACCAGAATCAGATTCTGAAATGAATCTCCTGTGGGTGCATCTGGAGTTTGTGTTTTTAGATGCCAAATATTTATTGATTCTAGTTTTATCTTTTTGATATTCTTAAGACCTACACTGTTGATTAGCAAAATCTAAACTTATCTACCATGAGATTCTAGTTTGATCTTTTTGATATTGAAACCTAAATTTAAATTAGAATGATATGTTTCAAAATTTAAAATTCATAATGGTTTTGTTTAGCATATGTATTGATATACGACATTGTAAACTTCATTCTATTTTTTAGCTGCAAACTTCCACAGTTGAAAATGACCTTATAAAAATTTAAGGATCTAGGAAGTATTGTACCTTCAAAAACAACTTGGAGAGTGTTTTGGCCAATGGAGGTATTTTGTCTTGTAGAGATCTACCAACCATTCAATTGACATATAGAGGGAAAAAAATTATGTCACTTCTTATTTTAATCCCTGTTATCTGTCCCTTCTAACCCAACAACTCAAAACAACCCTCATTGGATATAGATTGTTGCAGGCAGAAAACCCTACTATTGACCAAGTCATTATATGGTGGGCCTTTTTGTTGTTTCTATTTAGCCCTCAAGTATACACTTCAGTTGATCTCGAGCTATATGCAATGGATGGATGAAGCTGTGAAAAGGTGCAAGGCAACTATTTTTAAAGTGCCTAATCTAGAGGAGTTATAATGGTATATATCATAAGTGCCAGTAAACTATTGAATTCTCACAATCAATCATCATGATAATTCTAATTTCCATGCAAAGAACTCATCACACCCATTCATGACTCTAAACAAATAACCCACACCAGTTGAACAAAATGAAAGTATTAACGACTTATGAAATTCCATGAAGTGATGAGAATGGAAATTGAATGTAATATGGCTGTTCTCAATTGAATTTAAATTTGAATTGGCATGCACTAAAGAGGCACAATAGAAAATGCTAAGGTTCACTCCACTACAATATTGATAGAGGCAATGCCAAATATCGAGTAAGGAATGAATGCAAGTGATGGACATTAGCTTGCCTTTCAAATTTCAAGATTTTAAATTGCATGTTTTGAAGAATTTATTGCTAGGCATCAGACCATGGGAGCATCAGACCAATGATCAGGTCAAGGGAAAGAATTAGCATATGTATACAAACTCAATCCCAAAGGATACTTCAGGGAAGAGGAAATCTTTAGCTACAAAATTGAAAATAAAAAAGAAAAGAGCGAGTCCTTTTGTGAAAACCTCTCTGGAGCACAGTCTGACTCTAAAAAGTAAAAATAAAGGGTGTATCTTCTAGTGAAAACCTCTCTAAAGCATTAGAAGATGAAGACTTTCCTCTTCCTCCCATCCATGACTACAGACTAGAGAAGTCTTCCATCATCATTGAAGACACCAAGCCAATCAACTTGGGAACTGAGGAATACCGAAGGATCACATACATCGCAACATCCTTGACCGAAGGTGAAGAAGTGGCTTTCACAACACTTATCCAAGAAGCCACTGTCAATTTTTCACAGTCATATGCACACATATCGGGGCTTGATCCAAATCTAGTCATTCATCATCTTTCCTTGGATCTAACCGCAAAAACTAGTTAAGCAAAAACTTCGTAAGATGCACCCAAAAGTATCCCTACTAGTCAAAGAAGAACTCAAAAAGATACTACAAGAAAAAATCATCAGATCCATTGACTACTCGGAGTGGATCTCAAACATGGTACCAGTCACAAAGCCATCAGGAGAAATCAAGATTTGCACAGACTTTAGAGACTTAAACAAAGCATGCCTGAAGGATGATTTCCCCCTTCCAAACATCAACATGATTGTTTATCTTATAGAAGGCCATGAAATATTATCACTCATGGATGGCTTCTTAGGATATAATCAGATCCCGATAGCAGAAGAAGACCAACAAAAAACCACATTCACAACACCATGGGGCACCTTTTGTTACAATATGATGCCATTTGGGCTAAATAATGTAGGGGCTACATATCAATGTGCAATGAAATTTTTTTTCCATGATATGATACACAAAATCCTTTAAGATTATGTGGATGATATCCTTACAAAATCAAAGACACAGTTGGAACACCTCGACATCCTTGAGTGCGTGTTTGATCATCTACATAATTATGGCTTAAAGCTAAATCCAAAGAAGTGTGTCTTTTGTGTAACATCTAGAAATTTGTTAGCCTTCATTGTCTCATGACACAACATTGAGATTGACCCTAAGAAAGTCAAGGCCATAACATAATTGCCTCCTCCCTGAACACTCAAATGGATTAGAAGCCTACAAGGCAAACTTTAATCAGTCCGGAGATTCATATCACAACTGGAAGACAAGTGCCAACCCTTCATGCATCTACTCCACAAGGATACAAGCTTCAAGTGGGATCCAATTTGTCAAAGAAGTTTTGATAAGCTAAAAGAATATCTAGCTAACTCTCCCATTCTTATACTACTAGTAGTAGGAAACCCTTGCATCCTATATATTTCAGTGACTACTACAACACTGGTGGCACTACTAGTACAACTTGATGACGATAGAAAAGAAAGAGCCATCTACTATATCAGTCGAACACTAGTTGTCGATTATGAACTCAACTACTCACCAATAGAAAAGGCATGTCTTGTAGTGGTTTTTTCCACTCAAAATATCATACATTACATGCTTAGTCACACCATCAAGCTCATCTCCAAGGTAGACACACTCAAATATTTGCTATCAAGAACAACATTGAAAGACCGAATGGAAAAATGGGTCATGCTGTTGAGAAAATTTGATATCCAATACATCGATAGAAAATAAATAAAGGGGAAATTCATTTCTGATCAGTTATCAGAAGCACCCTTGATAGATGCATATCCAATGATTATGGAGTTTCTTGATGAATATCTCTACATGATCGATGAACAACCCATATGGAAGATTTATTCTGATGTCTCCTACACATCACATGGATCAGGAGAAATAATCCTATTTGTTACTCCTCAAGGTGACTACATTCCTAAATCATTCAAATTAGGATTCCCTTGCAACAAAAACATTGTAGAATATGAGGCACTCATCTCGGACCTCAAAATAGCTATCCAGTGGAATGTCACAGAAATTTAAGTGTTTGGAGATTCATAGCTTATCATCAATCAAGTCTTGAACAAATTTCAAATAAAAGATGACAATCTTTTACCCTACAAGGAATTGGTGGATAGATTGAAAGATCACTTCCTGAGTCTACAATTCACATAGATACCTAGGCTAAAAAACAAAGTTTTTGATGCAATGGAAACCATCGGATTATTACTAGAGATTTCATGATATTTAACGTAGTATCAATTCTTAGTCAAGCAACTACATACACCTACGTATGAGAATGTCAATTCTAGAATGGTGTACATCTTGGTTGGTCTTCAGTCCCCATGGTACCACAACATTCATACTTACCTTAAAAATGGTATTATATCCCCCCACCTCACAAACACCCAATGCCAGAACCTTATTCGTAGAGCTTCCCGCTACACTCTTGTAGAAAACACCTTATATCATCGCAGATATCACAACATCCTCTCTAGGTGTTTAGATTCAAATGAGGTTGTCCTAGCTTTACAAGAGATTCAACTAGAATTTGTGGTGCCCACATGAGTGGCATGGTCCTAGAAAAGTAGCTTCTCAGAGTCGGGTACTATTGGCCAACAATGGATCATGACACCTCTAAGTTTGTAAAAAATGTCTACCATGTCAACAACATGCTAATCTAATTCATGCTCCAGCACAAGACTCATATCCCATTGCACCACCATGGCCCTTTTCATGTTGGGGCTTTGGCCTCATTGGTTTGATCACTCCCCTTTCCTTAGATGGACATAAATATATCATAACAACCACTGAATATTTCACAAAGTGGGTTGAAGTGATTCCGCTCATCCTCACTAGAGGCATTCAGATATCCAAGTTCATCCTCTACCATATCATCTGTCATTTTGACATCCATTCCACCATCTTCACAAATCATGGAACACCCTTTAAAAACCAACATGTGGATGATCTATGTGCTAGACTCCACATCCATCATCATTTCTCTAGCCCATACTTCCCTCAAGGAAATGGCCAAGATGAGGCAACTAATAAAACCATCCTCAAGATCCTCAAGAAGGTTGTCAATGACTCTAGTCATGACTGGCACCTCCAAATCAATCCCACCCTTTGGTCCTGTTGCACTTCCTTCCACACTACCACAAGCACCACCCCATTCTCCCTTGTATATGGTGTTGAATTTGTCTTACCAATCGAGGTTGAGATACCTTCATTACATGTGTCCATGAAGAACTATACCACAGATGAAGACTGTCGTGTGTCACACCTCACATAGTTGAACCTGTTAGATGAAAAGAGGCATAAAGCATATGATCACCTGGTTGTATATCAAAATCAACTCAAAATGAGCTATAATAAAAGGTCCATCCAAGACAATTCTAGGTAGGAGACATGGTCCTGAAAGAAAATTAGGAAGTACAAGCCAATCGAGAAAAGAAAGGCAAATTTGAACCTACTTGGTTGGGTCCTTATGTTCTCACAACATGCTTTGGCTCAAGAGCCTATCAATTATCAACACCAGAAGGGGAGATCCTAAATGATCCTATCAATATCATACATTTGAAGCGGTTCTATTCTTGAACCATATCCTATATATCCAGAAAATCCATAAAAATTGAAAAAACCCAGAAAAAGACAAAAAATGAAAAAAAATGAAAAAAAATAAAGAGAAATAATCATCCAATGGTGAAAAATTGGCAATTCAAGCGCCTTGGACAAGTATGTTGGTGAAAACATGAAAATAGGTGCCATACATAGTGGACTAGGCTATTATCTATCAAAATCCCACCCCTCCCATCCCTTCATCCACTCATCCTCACTTCCCCCCAAATCCTCACCATCGGCCCACATTCCCAAGGTGTTCTCTTATCCCGCATGTACCACAAAGATCTACGTTACTATCCCCAATCCTAAGATTTCCTATATTTTACTTGTATAGCGAGATCCTCCTATCCCAATCCCCAAGCTTCTATAAATATCCTTTGTACATATCTCCCTGCCTCCTTTGTACTATATCTTCATGTCTCCTTGTACATATCCTTGTCCATTCTGCAACAACTATGATCATTTAAGATTGTCTCACCCAACCTTGTACTTCAACATCATCTTTTGTCGACTATCATTACTCACATGATTATCCTTGATTCATCATTTTCCAAAAATAACACAACATTCTCCTCATCAAACGGGTCCTTGTAGGATGTATCCTTCCTCATGTCTGACCTAATCTCCCCCCATCAATCAAGCAACCAATCTCTCTCCTTGGAAAAGGATGTCTTTTGGTTTTTTCACTTTGATCTTGGATTTGGTCCTTTGGATCTTATTTATCTTTTACAGCTTCTTGTTGTTCCTCTCCTCAAAGTCGCCATGATCCTTTATATCATGGTGCACTGCAACTAAGGGTAATATGGGGAAAGGTCTTTTGATCATCTTGTTTCTACCTATGAGTCAGTCAAATATGACCCTTGCATGTTCCACATTTGATCTATTGGGTTGCATGGTGCACTTGGAAAATGTCATTTGTTTTTGAGTTCTCCAACATTGTTTCTACCATGCCTCCTCCTGGATTCATGTGTGATGATGGGGAAACCCTTGCATGTCTTTTTGTGTCAGTCCTTTATAACTTGTGTTCCTAAGTAACCTTTGCAGGTCTCTAATGTTGCTACATCAAACTCAGTTGTGCTCTCCACATTTAATACAATGCAATCCCCAAGTCCTGTCATCTTCATATAGGTTAATCTTGCATCTTGCATTTAGAATCATACTACATTCATACATTTTTTCTCATCGTCAGACTTCTGTTTATCCTATTTTCCCTCTCCTTCCTCCACTTCCTTCCCACTTGTGTCCTTTTCAAGAAAATTCCACAAAGTTTCCTCTTTGTGTTATTTTCTCGATGGGGCAAAACCCCTTACCATCTAACCTCATTCGGGGCACCTTATTTTCTTGTCTTTGACACAACACCACTTTTGACGCTGCATCAAAGAGGGGCAAAATATAGACACCTAAAAATCCACTTATTAATTAAAAATATATTTCAGTTAATAAAAGACATGATGATATCATAATTAATTAATTAATTAATTAATTAATTATTATTGTTATTATCCTCCTTTATTTTAATTAAATCTATTTAATTAAAGAATCACTCCCAAAAATATTTAAATCAAATTTAAATATTAATCCCTCCTATTTTATTAAATCAATTTAATAAATAAAGTGTTCAACCCAAATCCCATCTAAATAAATAAAATATTTATTTAATATCCTAAAAATCTCAAAACCCATCCAGAAACTTCTAAACCTATCCTCTCATCCCTAATCACTCCCTAACCCCTCTTAAGGGGCGATTCCTAACCCTCTTAGCCTAACCGTCTCCTTTTGACCCAAAGTCAACACCCTCATTAATGAGCCTTACAAACTTGTTAATGACCCCTTACACCCTCATTAATGAGAGCCCATCTCCCTTCTTCCACTCTTGTCCCCTAGCAAACTTCCCTGGTGTTTCTCACACATGTGTGAGAAACATTGATCCCCTCACTTATTAATGCCAATCCTTTCCCTTCTAACCTTACCCCTAACTCTACCCCTGACTCTAACTACCCTTCCTAGCCCAAGCCCTTCCTCAAAATACTATAAATAGTCCTCCTTCCAAGAGAAAATACACAATTTCACTCTTTCATTCATAGCATAGTTATAATGTTCAATTGCATCTAGAATTTCATGGTATGTATTAGGAGTATTAGCTTGTTTTCATGTTTTCAAACTTTATAGCTCATCTTAGCATAGCATAAATGAATTAACTCAATTTATTTCAAGCATTTGAAATGAACTTCAATTCATATCACATCCATTTTAAGTTAAAATAAATCTTGTATCAAATCCATAGCTTAGAATTTGCATTTCTATCATTTGCACCCTCAGAACCCTAGGGGAAAAATAGTTTCCCTATACCTGGTTTTGTGCCACTTTTGGGGTCTCCATGGCTTGCATATGGTCATGATATACCCTCATCTGCATGGGGGTTAAGTTCATTGTGCTTGGAGAGCACACTCACATCCCTCTTAAATGAGCAAATCAAACAGTGCCCATGTGCTCCCGTTTTGGCTCAATCTGGGGTGGTCTTGTGAATAGTTTTACTATATGTCATGTATGCTCTATTTGAACTAACATTTGAATATCTTAGGATGCTCCCGCCATATTAGATTTACTTCATCCGCATTATCAATACAACTATACTAGGCTTTGGGAGCTTGTTTGAGTCCATACAATGCTCTATTTAACCTACGAATATGGGTTTCCCTCCCATGTGTCTCAAAACCCTTTGATTGTTCAATGTACACCTCATATTCTTTGAATCCATTTAGGAACATTGTCTTGGCATCTATTTGATGAATTTTCCATCCCATTTGTGCTGCAAGTGAGATTACAACTGTAATGGAAGTATACCTAGATACAAGAGAAAATGTATCATAATATTTTCCCTCTTTTTGAGTGAACCCCTTGGCCACAAATCTACCTTTGAATTTTTCAATGCTACCATCTATAGTGTGCTTGATCTTATAGATCCAATAGGAAACCAATCAATGTACTATCCAATGGTCTAGGAGCTACCTCCCAAGCTTCATTTTGCATGATGAAGTTATACTCCTCCACGATAACATCCTGCCACACTTGGTGTTGTGCAACCTCTTTATAGTTGGAAGGCACATTGTCAATCAATTGACTCATCAATGCCACATAATCTGAATACTCTCTGGTGGTTTCCTATCCTCAGTGTTTGATCTAGGGACTCCCACAAACTTCTATCCATCTTCCAATATCTAAATCTTCTTGTAATTTATTCTCCCACATGTAGTGGTTGGAGCTTCAAGATCCTCATCACGTTGTCATTCCACATTTTGGAAACTTTCCTCAATTCTTGTATTTGTGTTCTACATCAGAGATTGCAGTTCAATCCTTGGATTTTGTGCTTGCTGTGTCTGATGAATTGTTGGCTTCTACGAGATCTCTTGAAGGCATTCTCTTCCTGAAACCTAACATGCCTCCTTACAATGATCTTCCTACTCCCTAGAATGCAAATCTTGTATGCCTTGTATGTTTCTATATAGCCAAAAAAGTATTCATTCTCTATAGTTGAATCAAGTTTGGTGCACTTCTCATTTGGAACACGAGAATAAGCGATATTGCCAAAAATCCTAAAGTGACTGACTTTTGGCTTCTTTCCTATAAATGCCTCCTTGAGTGTCATATTTCCCAACACTTTATGTGAGACTCTATTTTTGAATGTAAATTCTTGTGCTACATGCTTCTATCCAAATCTATCTAGGCAAATCTTGATCATATAACATGACCCTAGTTGCTTCAACTATTGTTCTATTTTTTCGTTATGCAACCCCATTATAGTGTGTGTTGTAGGAAGTTGTCCATCATGTTTTGATTCCTTCCTTAACACATAAATCCTTGAAGGCTTTCTCAATGTACTTGCCTTCATATTTATACAAAGAACCTTTATCTTCTTTCCTATAAAATTCACCACAAGAGCCTTAAATTGTTGGAACCAACTGAAGACTTCATCTCTTGTCTTCAAGAAGTAAATCTAGGTCTTCTTGGAGAAGTCATAAATAAAAGCTATGAAATATTCATAACTCCCGAGAGATTTAGTGGATAATGGACCACAAATATCAAAATGTATTAATTCTAAAACATTCTTGCCTCTTTTGTCACTCCATGGAAATGCTTCTTTTGAAAACTTTCCAAATACACACCCTTTGCATACATCACCATATTATGTGCTTACTTCTATATACATGTCATGGTTTCTTTGAGAAACTCAAGTGCCTCATGATTATTTGACCCATCCTCCTATGCTACAACTCCCCATATCTATATTACTGCTACTGCTAATTAGTGCCTTGGGATATTCTACTTGAAATTTATATAACTTATTGCTCTTGACCCAAATTTGTTTTACTGACTTTCAATCTTGGTGTTTCAAATACACCTTCTGTCCTCGAAAGAGTATGTCATACCCTTTATCTTGAGGAGTATATACAAAAATCAGATATATACCCATTCTTGGCACATACAAAAAAATTGTAATTTGAAGGTTCTTGCTTGAATCCCTTTGAATTGTGTCTGTCTCTCTTCCAGCTGGAGTGCACTTGGACTTGTTAGCTATTCTAGAAGTCTATCTCTTCTTCTTTGTAGCTGGAAAAATGCTCTCTAACTCCTATCATGTGACATGACGCCCCACTATTAATGTACTAGACTCTTGTGGATGTAGAGCTAGATATTCAAGCTATAAGAGGGAACTCTTCTTCAAGTCTTGGAGATAGTTCATCAATGTCTGTTGAAGATATTATTTGTTATTTCTTCTTCTTGTTACCCTTTTTCCCATTCAAACATTGACTGACATAATGTCCCTATTTATCACAACCAAAACACTTGAGTTTTCTCAAGTCTTTCTTTTCCTTCTCTCCTTTGGAGTTAAGCACTTTTCTTGAGCCTTTCTTGAAATTGCCCTTTCCTGCATGAGCAACATTCTTGTCATCCTCACCCTTATGGCCTTTACTACTACCTGTACTGACTAGGCTAAACCTAAGCTCTTCTAGAGTGATATCGTTCCAAAGGTGATCCTAGTCACGTAGATAATGTCCTTCATTAATTACTTGGACAAAGATGTCCCATTGCTTTGAGAACCCATTCAACATAGTTAGATCACGATCTCATCATCTTCTATTTTTTCCTCGATAGTTGCTAACTCGTCTTTGACTGGTCTAACCCTAGTGAGGTAATTGACAACTCCATCTACCTTGTTTAGTCTGGTGTTGCTTAGCTTCTCCCTAAGGATCAATTTTTTGTTCATAGTTGCACTCTGGAATAGTTTCAAGATGGCATCCCACATTTTCTTGCAAGTATTTGATCCCATAACATGGGGAACAATATGATGTTTAACCCCACCTTGGATAATATGCTTGAATTTGGCATCCTCTTTGTGGTAATCTGCTAGTAGCTTTGGATTTGTGGGTACAACAACATTGGTCGTTGCATACCGTTTTAGTCCATGCTCTTCCAACAACAACAATATTCTGTATTTCCACATACCAAAGTTTGATGCACCATCTAGTTTGTCTCGATCTCTCAAACCATTTGAAGCCTTTTTTGAGACCCTCAAACAAAAGAAAATCAAACTCGACCAGTGTGAAAACCTTTTATTTCTCTTTCAAGAAAACCTTGCGCTCAACTAGAATAAAACTTCAGCGGTTTAGGGCTCTCATACCATGTGAGTTTTCTCTTACCTAGGTGCTATTAGTCTAGTATTATTCCTAATTATACACAACAAGTTACCATAAGAAAATTGTAGCAAAAAATGAGAGAAATCAAATACATAGATAACACAAATAATTTGGACAAATGTCCATGGAAAAACCCAATCTGAGGAAAACCAATTTTCAAGTCTGGGGTATTTTATTAATACTATCAATATCCCCTCTATCACTTGTTGAATAACTGACAATCTCCCCTTTGTCACTTATTGAACCTCCCTCTGTAACTTAGAAGCTAGATTTTTCTCGTTACGCTAC
This sequence comes from Chamaecyparis obtusa, assembly GCA_027943335.1. NCBI lineage: Eukaryota > Viridiplantae > Streptophyta > Pinopsida > Cupressales > Cupressaceae > Chamaecyparis > Chamaecyparis obtusa. Next base: position 524,512 of record BSBK01001097.1, read on the forward strand.
TAAAAACTCTCCCATGTCTACCTGAAAACTCAATAGATACCAATGAATCTCTCTATCAATATGACTCATGAATTCCCTACATATACTCTCTCATTCAGAAACTAAAGGGCCACGAGTAGAAACAACTTGGAATCCCGACTGGTGTCGATTCACCTTCTTTTGTGTTCGCAGTCCCCACAACACCTCTCAAGACTGGAACACTTGACGAACTATAAATTTAACACTTTTATTTATATTCTTTTAATAATTCATCTAAATTAATTCTATCTATTTAAGTACATTTATCTAATTAACCTAAACTAATCCATTTAAAAAAAAAATTGTGTTCCTTGACATAGTAAAATTAATAGTGTGATATCATGCCCACTTTTTTCAGAATAAGTTGTAAATTCATTAAAACACATTATTAATAAAATTTTAAAAATCAAAATATTAAAAGAAAGTTATCTCTTTGCCAATTTTACTTATAATTTTTAAAAAAAAAAATATTGTTCACAGATTATCCATTACAGATAGAAACGACTCAGCATATTTAGAAACGCTGGAAACAAAAATAAATAAAAACCAATAAATTAGTTGCAGATAATCCATTGGACAACTTTTTGGGAAAAATCACTTGATTGGGAACAAAGTAGTTGTAGTTTCTATATTTGCCATAGTGACATCAACATGTATTAGATTTCTGAAATCTCTTTAGCATTGTGATGCATTTTTTTTAGCCAAAGTATTTGCTGTTTGGTTTGGAGCGGATCGGGAATATATATGCATTTTTTGAATTGTGTAGAAATTGGGAAGTTTTGGGGTCCTCTGTTTTAATGAGGATTCATCAACTTCCTGCTTTAATTCATTTGACCTTGCTTAACAATCCTTGCAAGATCAGTTGCATTTGTGGAGCAGGCAATTAAGCTGTCTGTAATTTTATAGCTTCTCTGGGAAAAAGAAAAATTTGCATTCCGATGCCAGGAAGAGTTAGAGTATCAGGCATCTTATATTATCTTTATCTGACAAAATATAGGAAATTTTAATGGGCTAAACGAATTTTGCTTCCATGATTTATCTTTTTTAAGAATATGAATGGTTTTTACTTATTTGGCACAAGCCAAACAGCATGAATGGTTTTGAATCTGTAGTGCTTGAATTATAGATGCCTTGAAATTCATTGCATTTTCCCAGTTAATGCTTTCAATTTACCTGTAATTACTTAGAGATGAATTTTGCGTTGCACCATTCTGTTCTAGCTCTCAAAAAAAGATCAGGCAATATCCAATTGGATTTCTAAAAGAAAGAGGCATACAAACTAAAGCTGATTTGAATATTTAATGGGCTAAACAAATCATTTGAAGCAATATGAATGATTTTTTTTTTCACAAGCCAAACAGCATGAATGGTTTTGATTCTGTAGTTCTTGAATCAGAAATGTCTTAAAATTTATTGCATTTTATGCTTTCAAAGTACCAGTAATTACTTAGAAATGAGTTTTGCATTGCACCCTTTTCTGTTCTAGCTCTCAAAAAAGGATCAAGCAGTACACAATTTGATTTCTAAAATAGGCCTACAAACTAAACCTGTGGACTGTATGTTTTTTTTTTCAGTTATCAAGTTTGTAGATTTGCCAACCAAGGCAACAGGTGAGAAAGATGCAATGTTTTAATCTATCTTCGTGTTTTTTAACAAGTGTTTAATTTGCCAAACATATTTATGAGAGATTTTTACCTTTATGTTTTTTGAACAATCATCTGTTTGTCAAGATTCTAGAATGAAGGATATATAGGTCTTATTTTTTCCTCTATGATCATGTTCCTCATTTCCATCTGGTCACCATGCACCCTTTCTCTCTGTCAAAGTTCACCAGTTTGCCTGCATACAGGCTTGAATTTGCAGAACCTAAATATCTATAAATGGCATATAACAAGAAACTCTGAGATGATTTTTTCCTTAAAACCTATGGTGTTTATGTTTTGAAATTTGGAGAAATTGGCTGCAATATTGAACTCTGAACAATATCTAAAATGTCTGATTTGAATTGTTCTTTGTTTTTTATTGAACAGGGGGAAAACATGTGTCCATTAAAGGTGTGTTTGCAATAAAATACATTTTAAAGACCTCTGCTAATCAGGCTGCATCTTTGGCGGCTTTCCAAACTTTCATCCCAACTTTTGAATGCAAGACAATCTGCAATTTATAATGCTTTTCTTTTTACTATACTTTTGTGTTCAGCTGGTATTGGTAACACAAAATTCCAGACGGACCCTTCTGAGGCAGATGAAAATATAACAGCACTGTGGAATTCAGGGTTTGAGTTGTGAGTGCTTGCATCTACTACAAATATTCAGCCTTAGATTCTCTGTCTTAATGCTTTCCCTTGTATGACCATCTGAACTCTGCTGCAGCCCTGTACTCAATCTTCAAGACAACCTCATAGTCCAACTTCTTGATAGCAAGGACAATACGATTTCTCAAACAGGTTCATTTGGGAGAAAAAAATATGTGATTTTCTTGTTCATTATAAAACATTGACAGCATTCATGACTTTTTTCTTCTTTTTTCTCACAACAGTACATCTACTTATCTGCAGAAATTGGAATCCTGATTATACTTGAGAAGGGTTGCATGGATGAGCTATTTCCCCTTAAAGGTGGAGGCCATATTTATCTGAGAATCAATTTTGTTTTGACATTGGAAGAACACATGAGGATTGAAGCCCTGGTAAGCAATTTTACCATATGCTAAGATGCAAAAGCTTCTGATTTGCACTGTGTATGTTTTGTTGTTCGACATTTCAGAACACGATTAGTGGTCCATTATGAGGAAGAGGAAAGTGATCTGAAACGTTGAGTAACAAAAATATACAAAATGCAAACCAGAAACTTTTGCATCTTAATCTAATGAACTGTGAAAAATTAATGCCAACCTATGCTCTTTCATCATCGGAATCACTTGCACGGCGAAATTAAATTTCAAGTCACTGTTATAATTTCTTACAGAGACATGCTGCTCGGAATAAGATAATGCACAAAATTATGAAGAGAAATAGCAGCATCCGAGCAGAAGCGTACAAGAAGAACATTTCTCAAACCATTCGTAAGGACAGTAAGAGTACTAGTAGAGATGATCATGACAGCCATGATGAAAAGAAGAGATTGGTAACAGCCATAGTTGCCCCTGAATCACCACTACTACCAAATGAGATGAAAAATAAAACAGAGTGCATTCAAGAGGCATTGGCTTTACTTGCTCCAATATCATCTCTAATTGATTCACAGGCTGCCCACAAAAAGGCCTCAAAGTATGGTATGAAGAAGAGTAGGATTAAGTTCTTTACCATGAAAAAAATATTCATATGTTTTGCAGGCTCTCCTGTGAACAATTAAGACAGACCTCAAAAGAATTATATATGAGAAGCAAGTTGAGTTACAAGGAGAGTTAATTATAAATGAATCCTCTTTTCAAACTCTATTGATTAGTACATTAGTCTATTGAAAGAGATAATTTTTGGGAAAAAAATAAAGATCCTTGAGCTTCTCATGAAGGATTCTTGAGCTTGAGCTTCTAATGAAAAGCCCTTCACCAATTTATGCTAAGATGATTTTAAATCTCTTGATCAAAATAGCAGTTTTTATGCTGACGTGGTTCTAAATGCTCGCTCATCATGATAAAGCTTATTGGGTATTCGATGCAGTTGTTAGTGACTTTGTAACTGACTGCAGACTCAAAATTTTCATTGTTCATGATATTAGTATGAGATGCTTTTTGATTTGACTGCATAATTTTTCTTATTATATTTCTGATCAAATTCGATAATCTAACATTATGATTTTTGTTCTCTTTCTTTTTATTTCTGATTATGAATGATAGAATTTGGTTCCAAACATTAATTTTTTTTCTAAAATTTAAGATTTAAATTCAAATTTATACCAACTTTTATATATTCTTTCCAACATAAAGTCAATTAAGTACACATTTACATAATTCATTGCCATATTTAATAGATTTATTTTCAGTTAGATTAGATTAATAAAAAAATTAGTTGCATTTAAAAAAAAGCAAGTTAGGAACATTTCGGTTGGTGTAATAAAATAAATCAAATTTTGCATAATAATCTTAGAAGCATTTACATGTTGGAAGACTATTTTCTAAGATTACATGATTGTAAAGCCAATCTTTTTGTCCTTGTAGCATAGAAGATAGCAACAAATTAACAAAAATGAAAAACATGATTTATGGCCAAATATTAGATTTATATACACAAAAGTATTCCAAACCCATAGACTTGACCCCTCACAAAAGGGTATAATATTTACATTTTGAAGCTATATACATAAATAAAAAAATCATCATTTGCATTGAGACATCCAAATTCTAGTGTCATCTCATAATTATCATTCTTCAAGTCTAGAATCAAGTGCCCTATGTCAAGAAGAGTGTCTCAACCTTGCTCATAATGTTCAATATATGAAAAATGTAATTTTTAAACAATGAAACACAAAAATAACAATTTTTGGGCTATAGAATTTATTTGTGGACAAAATAAAAAATCTACCTCATTTATCATCAATTTCAATTGCTTGTCTTTTAAAGATCTATTTAGAAAAGAGGCCCTGATAGATTCCTCCATCAAAATGTATAGCTTTCAAAAGTTGGACCTACTATGTGAAAAGGGAGCAAGGTAAGGAAAAATACTTTGTACACTAAAATTTAAGGAGAGTATTGTGCAAATTTTAATCTTTTAATTATAAAAATGAAAAAGTATATAATCATAAATTAAATAATATACCATAACATGGGTGCACGTAGGGAAAACCCATTTTAGAGAAAAACCCTACAATCATAGGTAACCAATATACTATTCAATAAACAACAAAATCATTCAATATATTGGGTCATTACAAGATTATCATGAATCAAATGTTTATAGGAATCAATGTCAACTTAACAATCTCTACTAGCAATCTTGGTGTGCAATGGGTATGCCGAAGAGGTTTGGAAAGTCAACTAGGAAAAAAGTGGTCTATTAGTTGCAAATATTTATCTAGTACATGAGGTCAAGTGGCTACGCATTTGGCAAATTATGTTTGTAGAACAAAGTCTCAATGGAGAATTGATAACTTCAAATCAACTTTGTATCCTTCGAAAAATGACAAAAAAAGCTTTGAGTCAAGAAGATAATCAAGCTCCATTAGCAATAGGCTAATGTTATTTTTCAATAGGGAAAGGGAGAGATATGGATGGAAAGAGGGAGAGATAGAGGGAGAGAAAAGATAGATAGAGAGAAAGGGTAAGGAGACAGATATAGAGGTATAGATAGAATGGAAGATAAAGATGTAGATGTAGATGTAGATGGATGTAGAGAGATAATAGAGAGTGCAGTGCCACTCTTGTCACGGTAAGGAGGAAAGAAAACTAAGACTCCTCAATTTGGTGGCTAGAAGGAGATAAAGAACCTCATACTACCTCGTGTTGTCTTGCATTAAGAATTTATAAATGTTGGCGTAACTATTACTTCGTTACACCATTAACAGTTTCCATGTAACTTTGTGAAGCACGACTCTTTCTCCCATCCTGTTACTCTTGTATCCTTTGCCTCTCTTCATGAGGGGATCTCTCTCCATGAGGATTGGAAGATATATAATGGAATGACAACATTGAAATGAAAAAGGGCCTGTAGTGGCTAAAGGTATGCTTTCATATCATTTTGTTTTGGGTGTTTTCCTTCAAATAGGTTTTCAGAGATCCAAAACCATTTTGTAATGATAGGTACATGACTACACTTTTGTTAAAGATGACTAATGTAGTATTAACTCATGCTCATACACAAAATCTTATGTTCATTTACAAGTGTCATTAAAGATGACTAATGTAGTATTGCCTCATACTTTTATTACACCTTTAAGTGAGTCTTAAGGATATATGTATATTATGTCATGATGTTCCTACTTACGATAGATTTTGCAAATTAATTGGTAGATGTTGACTAGGGAATGTAGGAGTTTTACTTCTAATGAAGGCTACTCCCCTTGTTTAGCCAAACACACACAATACAAAAGAGAAATAAAAAGAAAGCAAGAACAAATTAATGACAAAAACAACAACACTTGATTTCTATTATCCTTAATGAAATGACATTACAATATTCAAAAAAATGACATGCTACAACCATATAGGCATTTTTATTACAATGATCTATAAGATAGAGCCACAATCTACACTTTTGGAATTGAACCCCAAATTCCCACTTTAGCCCTATATAAGTAGCATAACTAACTGCCTTAGAATATTCTGGATAGTGAAAATTTATCATTTTGGTGCCTAACCGTTCAATTTCCCACCTTAAGTGAATTCTCTCCCTTTTTCACTTGAATTGAAACTAGAGTCTTGAAGGCACAACTTCCAAAAATCAAAACTTGTGAACCATTGAGTCAATTGGCTATTATAACCCCATTTCGGAAATGGCACAAAGTGCTCTACACCATAGGCTTACTAATCACAAGACAATCAAAGTTTGACCCCCTTTCAAAGCCTCTAAAGCCTTCAAAATCGAGTTCAAAGTTTTTGTACCACCCAACCAAAATAGAAAATGCAATAACTTGAAAACCATACTTGATCCTATCATGAAACTTTACTATTAGGCTTATGTATCCAAGATGAACCTCCAGGAAAGAAAATGGAACAATTCATACTCAAATGAGCAACCTACTAAAATAGTAACCATGTCCAAAGATAGCCCTTATTAAAACCAGATAATATTTTTGGGTGATAAAATCCAACCATTTGGTCCCGTCTAGAGTAAACCAAGAACACTGTCCATACTAATATCCTCCCATGGCCTCTCTGGTAGAGGTAATAGATGATATAACCCTGTATTATGCCTAGTTCATTTTTCCATCTAACATATTCTACAACTCTGCACAAACTTATTAACATCTTGTTGCACTTGCGGCCAATAATAGTGCTCACTAACTATAGAAATGGTTTTATCTCAACCAAAGTGTCAAGTCAATCCTCCACTATACTTCTCTTTGGTTAGGTTCTCCCTCATGGAACTTCTTGGAATGCACAATTATCTCCCTTTGAATAACATTCCATCTTGGATTATAAAATCCAACCATCTGGTCATGTCTAGAGTAATAGGTTATGTGCAAGCTCTCTGGGCATTGCCAAAATTAGGATCCTCAGGATATAAACTCTTGATTTCTTTGAGCCCAACAGCTTTAATCTACATCTTTGTCAACAAATTCTTTCTCCTTCTCAGGGCATCTGCAACCCTATTAGACTTTCTACTCTCGTGCTTTAAAAAAAAAGTGTAACTATGCAAAAACTCAACCCGTTTCAAATGCCTTTGATTCAACTTCCCTTGGATACTCAAATATTGTAAAGCTTGACGATCATTAAACAAAACAAACTCTTTAGGAAAAATATAATGTCTTAACTTCCTCAATGTTTGAACTATAGCATAAAACTTTTGATCATAAAAAATATATTTTCTTTTGGCATCATTCAATTTCTTAATAAAATAAGTAATGGGTTTACCTTCCCGAGTCAAAATAGCTCCAATGGCATGTTACAAGTAGTAGTTGTCGTTGCACCAAAAGATTGACCTATTAATGCCCAATACAACCACTAGACTTATAGAAGACATAGGAGGTGGTTAAGCCATGTCACAAATTCTGTGAGGGACGCTGGCCCATTACCAACAATCCCCCTCTCAACGTCACTTATCGTGGCCTGCATGAATTTGAACCTATGACCAAGCTCTGATACCACTTTTACAAGTAGTAGTTATCGTTGTACCAAAAGATTGACCCATTAATGCCCGATACAACCACTAGACTTATATAAGACCTAGGAGGAAGTTAAGCCATGTCACGAACCCTGCGAGGGACGCTGGCCCACTACCAACATGGCATTGCCAATAGCATCATAGTATACTTGAAATACCTTATTAAAATTTGGAATTGTCAAAGTAGGCTACTTTGTAACTTTTCTCTTCAATAAATCAAAAATATTTGTTGCTCCTACAATCCACTTAGACTCTTTTTTATCCCCTCTCATAGTTTCAATCAAGGGTCCCCAGATACTACTGAAATTTTTAATAAACTTTCTATAAAAGCTAGCCAAACCATGAAAATATCTTACCTCAACAACACTCCTTGGAGAAGGCCATTCAACGATAGCCTTCACCTTCTTTGGGTCCATTTTAAGACCATCGTCTGAGACAAAAAAATCCCAAGTACACTAACTCCTTCTTCACAAAACAAAACTTCTTCAAGTTAATCAACAATTTTTCTTCTCTTAACTTCTCAGAGACCCTATGAATATGCATTATATGCTCCTCCAATGTCTTACTTAAGATCAATATATCATCCAAGTAAACAGTAACAAACTTACTCAAGAATTATTTCAATACCTCTTTCATGAGCCGCATGAATGTGCTCAGTGTATTGGTTAGCCCAAAAGGCATGACTAACCACTCATAAAAGCCCTCCTTTATCTTGAAGGATATATTTCATTCATCTCCTTATCTAATCCTAATTTGGTGATATCCACTCTTTAGATCTATCTTTGTGTAGTACTCAACTCCACTCAAGCAATCCATAATGTCATCCATCCTTGGTAAGGGAAACATATACTTAATATTAATTTAATTGATAGTTAAAAAAATCTACAACTTCTATAGCTACATCTTCTTCTTCATCTTTATCAACACTTGGAATTAAAAAAAAATACATGTGTTCATGCTTCATGCCTTCTAGAAACTTCTATCCATCAACTAAACATATTTTGGCATTACTACATACCTTTTCTTCTATTTCCTTCAATGAATTCAACTTGTGTCGGATTCCATCATTTGTCAAGGAATAATTATTTGCATACAGGTATCATGTACTACATGATGATCAAATTTCCATGGTCTCTTGAAAAATAGAAGAAACGCATCCAAAGGCATAATATCACACAATACCTCATCATGGTAGTTTCCAATTTTGAACTTTACTAGACACTATTCATTGACCAAAAACTTGTGATCCTTTTGCAACCAATAGATCCTATAAGGATTCAAATGCTTTCTTCTCTCCACCTTCAATTTATCCACCATTTCCTCTAAAAAAATATTATAAATACTACCACTATCAACAATGATCATACCTTATCATTACACTTACAACTTGTGCAGAAAAAAACATTCCTTTTCTCAGGTTCCTTTTCATCTTTTAGAAAAGCTCTTCTCATGACAAGGACCTCTCCTCTTTCAACATCCTCAAAATGTGATGACTTGGCATCTTCATCTACATTTTCAACTCGTGCATTTTCATTTGGTCTTCTATTTTTTCTCCCTTGATTTTGTGGACACTCATAAGCTCTATGCCCTTCCTCTCTACAATGTAAACATGTCCCACAAAAAATCTCCCCTTCTTAGTCCTTTCCCTCTTCCTCTTCCTCTTCCTCTTCCTCTCCGATCTCTATTATTCTGATCATGAGAATGAAAGGAATTATCTACCCTTTGATTATGACTACTACTAGATTCACCATTCTTCTTTGGATCTTCATTTGAGGCCTCCATAAGATTTTCCACTAGGCTTTCCACCATGATCTCTTCTAGTTTGTCTGCTCTCAAGCTTCTTATTCAGTTTTTCTTCCATCGTCAAAGAAAATTGATATGCGTATTTAATGGTAGACATTCTTCCCATTATCAACTCTTCTTGAATACTTAGCCTCAACCCATTTATGTAACGGTAAACCTTCTCCTTATTAGCTACATAATGACCCATTCTTATAAGAACCCAATAGAAATATTATGTATTCTTTTGGACATATTTTCCTTCTTGCTTCAACCCTTGTATTTTCTTTAGCAAATCAAGCTCATATTCAATAGGAATGAACCGTCTCTTTAGTATGTCCACCATTTGATTGCACCTTGTTATATTATCCTTCCCTCTTATGTTTCTCTCCTACCGAACCTCTTTCCACCAAATTTTAGCATGAGCTTTCAACTTGACATTTACAAATTTTACCCTCTCGGGATCTTCTATTTCCTCAAGCTCAAAGTACTCATCCATATCATTGATCCAACCAATCAACTCTTCTGGATTGAGATTTCTAGAAAATTTAGAAACTTCAATATTGGGTCTCTTTCCAATCTTGGAAATGGTCCTATAAAACCTAGCTTCATTAGGATCCCTATCCATTTCTTTCTCTTCTTCAAATTTTCATTCTTCAGATTCATCTTCAATTGCATCTCTTTCTCTAATATTAGTTCATATATGTAGCTCCTCTTGCAGTGATTTCACCTGCCTCTACAGGGCTCTAAAATCCTCTTCTATCACACTTGCAATTCTCCCACCACAATTCCTTCATGGAGGCATTTTCTATACTTATCTCTCAAACCCACAACCACAGTCCTGGTGCAAAGTGCCTCATGCTTGACAATTTATCTAGATGCTCAAGAGCTTCTACTTTGATACCACTTGATGAAGGGTACTCCTCTTATTTATCCAAACACACAACACAAAAGAGAAACAAACACAAAAGAGAAACAAACAAAAAATTGCAAGAACAAATTAATGAAAACAATAACATTTGGTTTCTATTATCCTCAATGAAATGACATTACAATATTTAGAAAAACAATATGCTACAACCACATGTGCATTTTCATTACAATGATCTGCAAGGTAAAGCTACAATCTACACTTCTAGAATTGAAGCCCAAATTTCCCCTTTAGCCTTAAATAAGTAGCACAACTAACCGCCTTAGAATATTCTAGAAAATAAAAATTTCCCATTTTGGCACCCAAGGGTTCAATATTCCACCTTAAGTGAATTTTCTCTCTTTTTCAATTGAATTGAAACTAGAGTCTTGAAGGCACAACTTCTAAAAACTAGAACCTGTGAACTATTGAGTTGATTGGCTACTATAACCCCATTTTGAAAATGGCATGAAGTTCTCTATGCCATAGGCTAGAAAAGCACAAGCCAATAAAAGTTTGACCCCCTTTTGGATCATATAAAGCCTTCAAAATTGAGTTTAAAGTTTTTGTACCACCCCACCAAAATAGAAAATGGAATAACTTTAAAATTAGACTTGATGGACTACCATGAAACTTTACTAGAAGGCTTATATATCCAAGATGAACCTCCAGGGAAGAAAATGGAATAATTCATGCTCAAATGAACAACCTAATAAATAATATCCCTTTCCAAAGATAGCCCTTATTGAAACTAGACAATATTTTTGGGTGATAAAATCAAACCATCTGGCCATGTCCAAAGTAAACCAAGAACAAAGTCCATACTAATATCCTCCCATGACCTCTACGATATAGGTATTTGTATACCCATCATGTATTGCATGATGATCAAATTTTCATGGTCTTCTTAACAATGATTGGCACACATCCATAGGTATAATATCACACAATATCTCATCATGGCCGTTTCCAATTTTAAACTTTACCAAACACTGTTCATTGAAAAAAACCTTGTGATCCTTTTGAAACTAAGATTCTATAGGGATTCAAATGCTTTATTCTCTCTAGCTTCAATTTATCCACAATTTCCTCTGAAACAATATTATCAATACTACCACTATCAACAATGATATTGCATACCTTACCATTACACTTACACCTTGTGCATAACAAATTCTTCCTTTTCTTAGGTTCCTTCTCATCATTAATCAAGGCTCTTCTCGTGACAATGACCTCTTCAAAATGTGATGACTTGGAATCTTCATCTATATGTGTAACTCATGCATTTTTTTTTGGTTCTCTATTTGTTCTCCCTTGATGCTGAGGACACTTATAAGCTCTACGCCATTCCTCTCCATAATGGAAACATGTCCCACAAAAACCTCCTCTTTCTAGTCCTTTCCCTCTTTCTCTTCCTATTTAAGCTCTGTTATTTTGATCATTAAAATGATAGGAATTGTTTCCCCTCTAATTTTGACTACTACTAGAGTCACCATTCTTCTTCATATCTTCATTTCAGCCTCCAAAAGACTATCCACTAGGATTTCCACCACAACCTCTTCTAGTTTGTCTGCTCTTAAACTTCTTATCTATTTTTTCTTCTAGTTTCAAAGAAAATTGATATCCATATTCAATGATAGACATTCTTAGAATTACCAGATCTTCTTGATACTCAGCCTCAACCCATTTATGTAATGGGAAACATTCTCCTTATTAGCTTTAGAATGACCCATTCTGATAAGAACTCGATATAACTCTTCTGTATACTCCTGGACATATTTTCCTACTTGCATCAAACCTTGTATTTTATTCATAAAATAAATCTCATAGTCAACTTGAATGAATTGTCTCTTCAATTTTCCCACCATTTGATCCCACCTTGTTATATTACCCTTCCCTCTTATTTTTCTCTCCAACTAAACTTCTTTCCACTAAATTTTAGCATGACCTTTCAACTTGACCTTTTCAAATTTGATCCTCTTGGGATACTCTATTTACTCAAGCTCAAAGTACTTCATATCATTGATCCAATCAATCAACTCTTCCAGATTAAGATTTCTATAAAATGTAGAAACTTCAATCTTGGGTCTCTTTCCAATCTTGGAAATGGGCCTCAAAAACTTATCTTCACTAGGATCCCTAGCCATTTCTTGCTCTTCTTCAAACTATCCTTCTTTAGATTCATCCTCTCTTGCATCTCTTTCCCTAATATAAGTTCCTTTATGTAGCTCCTCTTGCAGTCCTTGTACTTGCCTCTATAGGGCTCTAAAACCTTCTTTTGCCACACTTGTAATTCTTGTTAGAATTAGGGAATACTGAGAGGGGGGGGTGAATCAGTATTCTACAAACTTTTACTTTTGCCCAATTATGGATATAACAGATTATCTTGATACTTGCATAATAGAGTAAACTAAAGAACATGCATAATAGTAAAGTAAATGAACTCATAACACATTATTTGTTCTCGAGGAAACCCTAGCCAAGGGAAAACCCTGGTGGGGATGCTACCCACAAAGATCCACAAATCAAAAGTATCCTGTTAAGGATGTTGACCCTGTTAGGAGCCTATTACATATATATAGTGTCTCAGTCCTGATTAAGGGACTCTAGGCCTTGTTAGAAGCCTCAACCCTGCTAAGAGTTGGTAGTAAAAAATGAAATTATTACAAGATGAGCCCACTGCCCAAACATGTAATGTACAATAATTCTTGATTATAAAAATAGGGCAAGGTACATAACCTTATGCTACTTGCTTGACTTTCAAAACTTCACATCAATATCTTTCGCATACATATGTTCATCTATACTTTCATACACATCTTTCTTCACTTTACATATGTCTTATATTTATACAAGTTATTAGGAATAATAACTTTTACAGACAGCTTTACTGAACATAAAACACTTTACAAAATATATTTTAACATGTGCTACCCAAGGGTTAACATATAGGATGTTGTCCCTTCATATGATTAAGATATTATTTTGATAAACAAAATAATCCCTTAACTCTTTACCAATTCAATCTTCTTCTCTGTCATGTCAGCTTCAGCTCTGTTCCTGTAATACTACAATAACTTCTTCCGTACATGCCATACAGACTTGCGCTCTCAAATGAGTCTTCAATATACATCATAGTATCCATGTTCAAGTGTGCAAGCATTGAACTTACTTCTATCGACATCGCCAATCAAAACTATCTCTGGTTACACAGGGAAAAATACTGCTTACACTTAGACAATTTAGTTTTGCACTCTGACATAACTGATCTCTAACATATGAAGTCTTCATGTAGATCATATGTTTCCATAATGACAACATCTAGATATCTAACTCAGCCAAATTGCCAACAATTCTCCCACTATGATTCCTTTGTGGAGACATTTTATGTACTTATCTCTCAAAGCCACAATTACACTCCTAGTGCAAACTACCTCATGCTTAGAGATCTATCTAGATGCTTAATAATTTTTTCTCTAATTCCACTTGATGAAGAGTACTCCCTTTATTTATCCAAACACACACAACACAAAAGAGAAATAAATATAAAATTGCAAGAATAGATTAATGGAAATAACAACAACACTTTATTTCTATTTTCCTTAATGAAATAGCATTAGAATATTTAGAAAAACATGCTACAACCACATGGGCAATTTCATTACAATGATCTACAAGACAGAGCCATAATCTATGCTTCATGAACTAAACCCCAATTTTCCCCGTTATCCTTGTATAAGTAGCACAACTAACTGCCTTATAATATTCCAAAAAGTGAAAATTTACCATTTTGGTACCCAGTGGTTCAATTTCTAAACTTAAGTGAATTTTCTCTCTTTTTCACTTGAATTGAAACTAGAGTCTTAAAGGTACAACTTTTGAAATTCATAACAAGTGAACTATTGAGTTGATTTTCTATTATAACCCCATTTAGGAAATCACAAAAAGTGATGTACACCATAGGTTAGGAAAGTGCAAGCCAATTAAAGTTTGACCTCCTTGTGAAGACTCTAAAGCCTTCAAAACTGAGTTCAAAGTTTTTGTTGTTAGATAACTGAGAGGGGGGTGAATTAGTTAAGTCCAGTTATCCTACAGTACCAAATACTCTCAAATGTATAAAAAATCTTTCAATTAATCTAAACAACTCGGTAAAATGTTTTCTGTGTCTTTCTGTGTTAGGATTAACAAGATAGAAATAACAATCACATGCAAATATAACCAATATCAGAAAATAATAAACCACACATAAGAGAACGCAAGACACAAAGATTTACCGTGATTCACCCAATCCCTGGGCTACGTCCACCAACAATGAGTTCAATATTCTTATTATCCAATGATTACAACCTGGTTACAATCTGTAATCCCTTACAGTTCAATAACGCCACAAGAAGCTACTAAAAAATACATCTAAAATCCCTATGCCTAAACCATTTTATACAATCTTTTTTCCGCTTTAGGGTTCGAATCGGTTACAACATGTTGACCGAAAAAATAGCCATACAAAAATTAGCTAAAAAAATAGCCCCCAATTTTTTTTTTCCACAAGGAATGAAAAGTGTACAACACTTTCCTAATTAGTCACCATAGACCAACAATCTTTCACTTGGTGACTGATCAAAATCCATGCTAAACAAAAATTTCCCACTTGGAGATTGATCATGTAGCAATACCACTACTATATGAGGCTCCCACTGGATCGAATAACCCTGGACTTAGTTGTTCCTTTGTTATGTTCAGTCTAGAAGACCAACCGAAGTTGAACAGGAGTTCAAATTCTCCCTTGTTACTACCTTTATAAATATATATGTTGGATTATCATCTATATGTATCTTTTCTAGCTTTAACTATCCATCATCCAAAACCGACTGAATGAAATGGTACTGCAATTGTATGTGTTTTGTCTTTGAAAGGAGAGAAGAATTATTAGTAAGATGAATGGAACTCTGACTATCTGTAAGAAAATAATTGTACATCTATGGGTGTCCCATTTCTTCCATTAAGAACTTAAGCCATATCATCTCCTTGGTTTCCTTTGTAGCAACAACATACTCTACCTCACTAGTGGATAAAGCATTCACCTTTTGTAACTGATAAATCCAATTCACTATTGTCCCACCAATAGTAAATACATATCCTATAGTACTCTATAAGGTATCAAAATCCCCTGCCAAATATGAGTCAACATAGCCTTGTAAATTAGTAGTAGAGCCCCCAAAATGTAAACATTTACTAGATGTTCCTCTCAAATATCTGAGAATCCATTTGACTGCATTCCAATGGTCAATCCCAGGATGACTCATATACCTACTAACAACTCCCATTGCATGTGCAATATCTGGATGAGTACATACCATAGGATACATTAAACTTCCTACAGCTGAAGCATAAGGTACCTTGGACATTTTAGTCTCCTCTTCTGGTGTCTTTGGACACATTTCCTTAGTCAATTTCAAATGACTAGGAAAAAGTGTGCTAACAGATTTGGCATTATCCATAGAGAAATAATGCAACACCTTCTCAATATAAGAAACCTAAGATAGAGACAATTTTTAGTGCTTCCTATCTCTGCATATTTTCATACCAAGGATTTGTTTTTTTGCCCCCAAATACTTCATAGAAAATGAGTATGCTAATTTTTGTTTCAACTCCTTAATGTGATCCATGTTAGTGATGCAGGAGCATCCTAGGGTAGTTGGAAATCCTATATGTTGGAGTGTTTCTATGTTACTCGATTATAGCTTTGACCGAGGATATCAGTCATTAAAGGGGCTTGGTCACTGAAGGAACTCGATAAACTTTTGGTGCTTGATAGAACTTGTGCTTGGTGATGCTTGTGGTGCTCAGTTGACATACTTGCTTGGTGATGCCTAGCTGGCTCAGTTTTTTTACTGGCACTCAGTAGTTTGGATTATCGACTGAAGTTCTTGGAGATTTGGTTGGATAACTTGATGTATTTAATGTTGGTAACTTGTATTGCATTCTCCTATGTGGATCTAGAGGCCAACATGGAGAATTAATTGTTTGTAAGGCTATTTGAGAGTCGACTAGTCTTGCATTTAATATTTGTTTATTTTAGGAGATGACCTGGCTTAGGATTTAGTTATTTATTCCAGCCAACTTGAGGTTGAAGAAGTGTATTTAAGGAAGGTTTGGGTAGTTGTTTAGGGAGTCAGTGAAAGGAGTAAAGAAGGATAGTAAGTGGATCCTGCAAGGTCTTGAAGATCAGATTGTTTGTCTGATATTTGTAATAGCAGAGCTAGTGGTTTGCATGCTTGGAGATGAGGAGATTGCTTGGTGGTGTGCAAGCTCAAGTTTAGATCTTCCTTAGTGTTTCTACTAGTTGCTTATGCATCATAGAGATGGACTAGTTGAAAGATTACATAATTATTTTTGTAATTGTTTATTTTGGCCCTAACCTGGAAGGCCTTACATCCGGGCATGTTGAATGAAATTCTATTTTGAGCATTCTCTTGTTGTGTTTCCATTTTATTGTTGTTTCTAGTGTATATTTAGACTATCCATCTTAGGATTTTCTATCTTGCACTATGTTAGGTGGTATTAGAGCTTGAAGTTCTTGAGTGTATAAACAGATCACCGAGTTGAGGTAGTTTGCACCAGGAACTTGGGTTGGTGATTTGTTGCCTTGAGTTTTCAAAGATATTGAAGGATGCCTCCAAGAAGATTGGACCCTAGGGTGATTGCAAATCTCTCTGATGTTGTGGAAGAAAAGATCTCTGAGAAGGTTAGATCGGATGTCAAATTTGAGATGGAATTGATGAAGAATGACATGATCATTGAGATCATGAGGGCTATTACTGGTATACCAAGGAATCTTGGTACTGAAGATGGCTATGAGGAAGTTGTTCAATACTTTGAAGCTACTGGATCTAGTGGAGATGATAGAACTGATCAGAGGGATAGATCTAGTGAAGACAGAATTGGTCGATTGCATAGATTTGGAGCTCGATTAAGTACTAGTTACTGAATGGAAGTTTCTAATTTCTATGGTACTTTGAGACCCGAGGATTTGATTGATTGGATTGGTGAGTTAGAATATTTATTTGAGCTTGAATAAACTGAAGATCCTCTTAGAGTAAGGTTGGCATAGACTAAGTTGAAAGGACATGCTGCTCTTTGGTGGAAAGAATTGCAAAGAGATAGAGAAGATGAAGGTGAAATGAAGATCAATCATTGGAGGTTGATGGTGACTAAATTGAAAGCTAAGTTCATACTTGTCGACTATGAACTTGAGTTGTTTAATAAATTGTAGAATTTAAAGCAGAAAGAGATGACTGTTGAAGACTATACTGAGGAGTTCTATAAGTTGACTATTCAGTTTGGACACAAAGAACTTGGTAAGGAAAAGGTAGCTTGGTATGTGAATGGTTTGAGATTCAATATTTAGGTTGAGCTTGGTATGCTAAAGATTGATTCGATTGAGGATTCTTATCAATATGCCATGAAGGCAGAAGATAAGTTAAGAGGAAACAACATGGTAATTCCCGAGGGAAGGAGAAATAGGATCACTCGGTGAAGGATAAACTGACTATTGAAGATGAACCAAAAACTATGGAGTTGAGGAAGAGGTTAGGTAAGGTTATCTTTAAGGGTACTTGTTATAATTGTGGTGAAGGACACCAATCTTTTGAATGTTCACATAAGAAGCTTGGTAATAGTAGAATATTGTGGTGAATGAGAACATATTGAATGAACCTAAGGTAGATTTAGAAAACTTTCTAGTTCGAAGAACATTTCTTGGTACTAAGGTAGAACCTTGTCAGAGGAGTAATTTGTTTAGAACTTGGTGCAAGTCAGGAGGTAAACTCTATGATGTGATTGTGGATAGTGGTAGTACTGATAACCTTGTAGCTGAGGAGATGGTTTAGAAACTTGGTTTGAATAGAGTAAGACATCCTTATCCTTATAGGATTGGTTGGTTGCAAGATCTTCATTCTCTAGAAGTGAGGGAGAATGCCTTGTTGATTTTTAGATTGGCCAGTATAAGGATCAAGTGTTGTGTGATATTGTGGATATGAGTAGTTGTCACATATTGCTTGATAGACCTTGGAAGTATGATTGCAGGGTTGTGCATGACCGTGTCAAGAATGTGTTTACTATTGAGAAGAATGGCATGAAGTTTTCCCTGATGCCTTTTCTAGATAAAACACTCGGTAGGATGAACCTGAGCTTTGGGAGCCAAGTTGAGTTGAAGGATTTTGAAAGGACTGATGATCAGTATGGAGAACAGACATGTGGATTGTCTAGGAAAGACTTGAAAAGATAGAGAAAGAAGAAGTGGAAGAGTATGAAAGTTGAAGACTTGAAGGACATGTATAAGAAGAACCAGTTCAGGGTTTATGTGTTGAATCCTAGAAGATGTTCTTCTAGCCATTGAGAACATCTTTTCACACTTGGGGTGTTTGATGCAGGAGCATCCTAGGGTAGTTAGAAATCCTATATGTTGGAGTGTTTATGTGTTACTCGATTGTAGCTTTGACTAAGGATCTTGATCATTGAAGGGGCTTAGTCACTAAAGAAACTCGATAAACTTCTGGCGCTTGGCAGAACCTATGCTCAATAATGCTTGTGGTGCTCGGTCAATGTACTTTCTTGGTGATGCCTAGCTAGATCGGTTGTTTTAGTGGTGCTTGGTAGTTTGTCTTAGCAAATTGAGTTCTTAAAGATTTGGTTGGCTGACTTGATGTATTTAATGTTGGTAGCTTGTATTGCATTCTCCTATGTGGATCAAGAGGCCAACATGGAGAATTAGTTATTTGTAAGGCTATTTGAGAGCCGACTAGTCTTGCATTTAATATTTGTTTATTTTAGGAGCTGACTTGTGTTAGGAATTAATTATTTCTTCCAGCCAACTTGTGGTTGAAGAAATGTATTTAAGGAAGGTTTGGGTAGTTGTTTAGGGAGTCAGTGAAAGGAGGAAAAAAGGATAGTAAGTGGATCCTGCGAGGTCTTGAAGATCAGATTGTTTGTCTGATATTTGTAATAGTAGAGCTAGTGGTTTGCATGCTTGGAGACAAGGAGATTTCTTGGTGGCTTGTGAGCTTAAGTTTAGATCTTCCTTAGTGTTTCTACCAGTTGCTAATGTGTCACAGAGATAGACTAGTTGAAAGATTATAGAATTACTATTGTAATTGTTTATTTTGGCCCTAACTCGGAAGGCCTTACAACCGGGCATGTTGAATGAAATTCTATTTTGAGCATTCTCTTGTTGTGTTTTCGTTGTATTTTTGTTGCTAGTGTAGATTTGGACTATCCATCTTGGGATTTTCCATCTTGCACTACATTAGTTAGACCCACCTACAAGCATATCATCAACATATAAACATAAAATAATGTAGCTATCATCATCCAACCTCTTAAAATAAACACAATGGTTTGAATGACACCTAGTATATCCATGCTCATGCATAAAACTGTCAAATTTAAGATACCATTACCGAGGTGCTTGCTTCAAGCCATATAAACTTTTCTTCAATCTACACACTAAGTGTTCGTTACCTTTGACCTCAAATACCTGTGGCTATTCTATATATATTTCTTTATCCAAATCACCATGAAGAAAAGTTTTTTTAAAATCAAGCTTCTCTAAATGCAAATCTTCAGTAGCCACAATACCTAAAACAATATGAATAGAAGTCATTTTAAAAATGGGAGAAAATATCTCATCAAAATCAATGCTCTTTTTCTATGCAAATCCTTTTACAAGTAACCTAGCTTTAAATCTTTTCTTGCCTCCACCCTCTTCTTTTAGCCTATAAACCCATTTATTCTATAAAGTCCTTTTACCTATAGGTAACTTACATAAATCCCAAGTTTGATTTTTCAGCAAGGAGTCCATTTTGTCTATCATTGTAGACTCCCACTGAATCTTTGTATCCACCTACACAGCTTCATCATAACATTCTGGTTCACCAACATCTATTAATAAAATATAATACAAAGAGGGAGAAAATATTTCTATAGGTCTATTTAACCTTTTTGACCATCTAACATTTACTAGGGTTTGTGGTATTTTTTATTTTTGTTGTTGCGGACCATAAGGAACTACTGGAACATCATCTTTAGGAGTATCATCTAGTACTACATAATCATTTTCTTTCTTCTCATGTTGCTGCAATAGATCTTTGCACAACACATTCTCATTAAATATGACACCCTTGCTTCTTATAATTTTATGATTTCAAAATCCCAAAGCCTATAACTGAATTCATCAATGCCATATCTAACAAATAGACATTTCTTTGACTTAGCTTCCAACTTGGTTCTATTTTTTAGAATCTATATGTGCAAATGCTTCACAACCAAAGGTTTTGAGAAAAGAATAACTCACCTTATTACTAGTCCATTCTTCCTATGGAATACCACAACCCAAAGAAGTAGAGGGACCTCTATTGATTAAATATACAACTATGTTAACAACATCTACCCACATGTTTAAAGGCAACCCAACATGCAACCTCATACTCCTTGCACACTCCATTATTGTCTTGTTCATGCGTTCAACCACTCCATTTTCTTGTGGAGTCCTTGGTAAAATTTTATGCCTATGAATACCATTAGAGGAACAATAATATTCAAATTATGTGCTATAATACTCACCACCATGATCAGATTTGAGAAATTTTAGCCTTTTACCAGTCTCATTCGTAACCAAGAATTTTCATTTCTTAAAAGTTTGAAATACATCAGATTTATGTCTAAGGAAATAAATCCATACTTTTCCCATTGCATCATCTCTAAATATAACATAATACATAGAGCCAGCAAGGGAAGATACTTGAGCTGGTCCCCATACATCTGTATGCACAAGCTCTAATTTCTCATTTTTCTTTTCCTTCCCACTCTTCACAAAACTAACTCTCTTTTGTTTTCCATACACATAAATTTCATAGAAATCCATATTGACACATTTCAGACCTGGTAAAACGTTATTTGAATGAAGTAATTTCATACCTTTTTCACTCATGTTCCCAATTTTTTAGTGCCATAGTGATGTGTCAGAATCTACAACAACTGTTTGATGTTCTTCTTGCTCAACTGCAACAATTGTTCCTAAACATTCATTTTTCTCTGAAACAATTAAAGTAGAAGGAACAATATGACCTGTACAAAGATATAAGGTGCCTACTTTCACACCTTTTTCTACTACTAAGGAACCTTTTGAAACTTTCCAATTTCTATCATTAAAAGTAATTGTGCAACCCTCATCACCTAGTTGCCCTGCTAAAATTTAATTCCTACTTAGCCTAGGAACATGTCTTACCTCTTGTAGTAGCCAATGATTCCCATTCTGAAAATTAATCTTAATTTTTCCCTTTCCAACAATCTAAAAGGGTTAATTATCTCCCAAATAAACTATCCCAAAATCCTCTTGGACATAATCAAGAAAATAACCTCTATGGGGTATAGCATGAAATGAAGCCCCAGAATCTAAAACTCATGAATCATGAACACTTTCTAAAGAAAGAAGCCAAGCATCCTCTTTGGATTTATTACTTACCACATTGTTCTCTTTGTTACCTTCTTGTTTGTCTCCTTTATTCTTCCGAGACCAAAAATATTTCTTCTTATGACTTGGTTTTCCATAGTACCAATTGTATACTACTAAAGTATCTTCATAGAATTAGGGTTAATCATCAATAATAAGTGAAATAATAACTAAATACAACCACAATTGAGCAACTATTTAACAAAATCAATGACTAATTGAGCATCCTATGGCTCTCTAACTAAGATGTTAATGAATAAGCTCTCAACAAGCTCTCACTAATGAAAGTCCTAGTATGAGAATGATAGAGATAAAATAATATGTTAAAGCTAACAATTATCAAGATAAATGCTAAAATTTCTCTTAAATGCCTTTCTAAACTCAAATTGCAAGAGGTTTGATGCAATTCTCAGATAGGCAGTTGATTCTTTAATTAAGGAATTTGGTCTTCCTTTTATAGATTTTCCCAATGGTAGGGGGTGTAGTTGGGTTTGATCATGATTAAGCCTTGGTTGAGTCCTTGGTTCCACCCTTTGAAGACAATGCAAAGTTTGTGTCCTCAAAGCTTGGACAAGTAGACAAGATCAATGGTCAAGATTCCTTTTCACTTTGAGTGAATGAGATTCAATTTGGCTTGATCCATGTGAATGTCTTTCCTTTAATCTCATTGGTTGCCTGGATTTCCTCTTCTTTTGGGTTGTTGAGAGTAATTGAGATTTATTAATTGATTTAATTGATTTATTTTAGCCATGTACCCCTTGAATGGGTTGAATTTAATTTAATCCAAGACTATACAATTAATTGAATTAACTGTACTTTGATTTTCTTGCATTTGATTAAAATGTTCTCAATTTTGATTGATCTTGAATTAGGATTTGATTTTAGTTTTGATTGGCTAATTATGCATTGTGATTCAATTGATTCAATTTTGTCCTTGATTTTCTTTGATTTCACTTAATTTGCTTTGATTTATCGTTAAATTGTCTTTGTCCATTTTTAGGTGATTACACCAACAATCATTTGGTTCATTGGATTCAGACCTCTTTCCCTTTGATTTTCCTCTTGATTTCCCATGATTTCCAAAATTGTTTCCTCTCTCATTCTCTCTGCCTCTGATTTGTGTGTTCAAGACACTTCTACATGTAGATCAACCTGAGATTTTCCCATGATTTTCCTCACTCAGAATCACACCGATAAAATCATCAAATTTTAAGGTATTAGAACCAGAAATAGAGTTACTAACAACCATTACCAAGTCATTCCATCTTTCAGGTAAAGAACACAAAATCAAGAGAGCCCTAATTTCTTCATCAAAACTAATATTTTATATAGAATATAATTAAATGGTAACCGTATTAAACTCATTCAAATGATTAGTAATAGATCCACCTTCTTCCATCTTCATATTAAACAAACGCTTCATGATAAATATTGATAATATGATTTAGAACAATAGAGAGGGGGGGTGAACCAATTGTTCTCAGGTCTTGATGTATAAAAAAATCTCAAAAACTTATCCTTAAATTAGATCCAAAACCAAAACAAACTCGGTCATCACTGATTCAATAATAGAAACATCTAACAATCCAGTCCACTACCTAGCTATAACTTAACTTGTAAAACATAGTAATGTTTAGATCTAAACATTCACGCAAGTATAAACACTAGGATTTATAGTGGAAACCCAATTTGGGAAAAACCACTTTGTAACATGCTACTATTATTTTCACTCTTCTAAAGTGAGCTCGATAAAGAGCCAACCTTGTCAAAGGTTATAATACACACTGTCAAATGTGACCCTGTTAAAGGATTTCAATCACCCTGTTAAAAGTGAGCCTAGTCATAGGACTTACATACCCATTAGAATGCAAGCTTGTTCAAAGGATTTAACATATGACTGTTAGGTCAACCTCTGTTAAAAGGATTTTGACTGTTACAATGGTTAGAAAGTAGCAGTAATATTATCTAAAAAATATACAACTCACTTTGCAAATATCAGATCCAATTTTGTACACTAATGCTGGTTTACTAACTTTGACACTTTTCCATTTCCATCTCTGATCTGCTCAGAAATTTTCTTCAAGCAATCACCACCATTCTACTTCAGCCTTTTCTTGCTTATTCAGTCAATAAAACTTTCCTCTTCTAGCATTCTCTGTTCACCATGTGCATACATATCACAATGTTCAGATTCCGTTATATTTTCCTCAATTAGGTTAACTCCTCTTTTGTCGCTCAATCTCATTCGTAGATCTTAGGGTTAGGTCAGATTCATTGAATCTACTCACTTTAGTTCTTTGGCTCCTTTTCTAGAATCATTTCAAATCTCTCAAAGATTTACAATAAAACATTTTACAATGCATTTAATGCCTCCAAACAATCAATAAATAAAGTCAACATGTTTTACATAATCCAAGAATTCAACAATGTCGGCTCCAAAATTAAATTCTCTTCAAATATAAAATTGCTGATGCTCGGTCAATACTGTGATTGTTCACTCGGTCTTCATGTAGAATGCTCGGTCAATACTAAAACTGTTTCCTCAGCAATTTACTGATGCTCAGTTGACACTATAATTTTTCTTGGCATATACTAACTCGGTCCACACTAGCATCACTCAGCTTAAACATGATTTTTCCATTCTTTGCTCGGTTAAGCCTACTAGTTTAGTCTTCAGTCTTACTAACATAAACAATACATTATCTCATCATAGTGCAACATAGTCAAGTACACTTTTTAGTATCAAGATAACTCAATATTTCCCTAGGTGCTATTGTTACCAACCTTGCTTAGCCCCTTAGCAACACTCAAATAGATATGGTACTTTCCTAAGTAGAAACAGTCTTACCAATTAAGGTTTGACATCAATGACAATACAAAAATTGTTTCAATTTAGTTTCCAACAATCTCCCTCTTTGGCATTGATGGCAACACCATATGATATCACCTGAATAACACATGGATTACCAACCAATCCAAAAACTTATCTATTCATCAAAAAATTATTTATAATATCCTTAGCTTCATTCTGATTCAGAATCCTGTAAGCCTTACTTCTGTGACCGTCAGAAGTATTCAGATCTCCCTCTATCCTGATTCTTCATTTCAGTTCATCAGCCTTATCTTTAGTTTCATCAGTTCATATCCCTCTTACTTTATAGTATCATGTGTTATCATATCTCATGTTATCATATTAGTTCATTCTCCCTCTTTGACAAAAATGCCAAAGCAACAACTAAAAAATACATCCATCAGATGTAGATAATATCTGTGCAACTCAATGTTTCTCCCTCTATCATCTTGCTTATGATTGATTCATCGTCTTTGCTTCTCTTCACAACTCTAGGCCAACCCTAAAGTGTGACAATCTTCTGCATCAATTTGTCAAATGTTCTGCTATAGCACACTTTATGCAGTGCTCCTAGCTTGTCTAGGTAGCCTCAGTTAGGGGAAGAACCCCTAATTGACTTCTTAAATACTCATGAGCTTCTCTGGGTAAAGCTTTAGTGAATATGTCTGCTAATTGTTCTTTTGTATTTACATATTCCATTCAGACTTCTTTTTCTTGTACTAATTCTCTCAAGTAGTGATACTTGATTGCAATGTGTTTGGTCTTAGTGTGCATCACTGGATTCTTAGAAATATTGATAGCACTTGTGTTGTCACAAAAAATAACAATAGGTTTAGTGATTTCTTCTTTCATGCCTATCAACAATTGTTTTATCCATACCAAGTTTGAACAGTTTACTGCAGTAGCAACATACTCGGCCATGACAGTAGATTGGGAAATGCAATTTTGTTTCTTGCTTGTCTAGGAGACTAATCTCTATCCAAGAAAGAAAGCTCCACCACTTGTACTTTTTCTATCATCTACATTTCCTTCCCAATCAACATCTGTATAAACTCAAAGTTCAAATTTGTCATCCTTCTTATAATATAGACCATAGTTAGCAGTTCCTTTCAAGTATCTCATAATTCTTTTCACAACCATCATATGTGTTTCCTTAGGATTGGCAGAGAATCTTGCCACAATCCCAACAGCTAATGCAATATCTGGTCTACTATGTACAACATATTGCAATTTTCCAATCATAGATCTGTACAGAGTCTGATTCACTTCTGCAGCATCATCATTCTTAGATAACTTTTGTCCAGTAACCATAGGAGTACCCACTGGTTTAGCATCTTCCATCCCAAAATTTTTCAGTATTTCATTAACATATTTAGACTGTGTAATGAAAATTCCATTCTTCTTCTGATACACTTGTAAACCAACAAAGAATTTGATCTCACCAAACATACTCATTTCAAACTTAGTTTTCATTTCATTTGAGAAAATTTTACATAATGCATCTTGTCCACCAAAAATAATGTCATCAACAAATTTTTTTGCCAACAGGATACCTTTACCTTCTTCATCCTTCATGTACAAATTGCTTGTGTCATTGGTTCTTGAAAATCCAATCTGTATCAAGTAGTTGTGCAACCTCTCATACCATGCTCTAGGTGCTTGTTTCAATCCATATAATGCTTTGTTCAGTTTGCACACCATGTGTCTTCTATTTGGATCAATAAAACCTTCTGGTTGTTCTATGTAAACTTCTTCTTCTAGTATACCATTCAAAAATGCAGACTTGACATCCATTTGATATACCTTGAAATCTTTATAAGTAGCATATGCAAGCATAGTTCTTACTCCTTCCAATCTAGCTATAGGGGCAAATGTCTCCCCTTAATCTATTCCTTCTTCTTGTGCGTAGCCTTTGCATACCAGCCTAGCTTTGTTCCTAGTGATTTCACCATTTTCATTCATCTTATTCTGAAACACCCATTTTGTTCTTATAACATTCTTGTTTTCAAGTCTTGGCACCAAAGTCCAAGTATCATTCTTCTCAATCTGGTCAATTTCTTCATTCATTGCTTGTATCCAGTCCTCATTCTCCAATGCTTCTCTAGTTGTCTTCGGTTCAAATTCACATAGTAGACATGTTGGATCCTTAGTCTTACTTCTGGTCTAGATTCCAGTATGTTTGTCTCTAATTATCTGTTCAGGCTTATGATGTCTTCTCACATATTTTGCCAAAATAGGTTCAGCTGTTCTCTCCTCTATTTCATCATGTTCCTCAACAAGATTGTTAGATTCAACTTCAGAATGCTCGACAACCTCATCCCGATACTCAACAACATTTTCTTGTAGCTCGACATGTTCTTGTTCTCTCTTGGCACTATTTTCCTTATGCTCAGCAACTTCTGTCTGTCGCTTGACATTTCTTACTTGAGACTCGGCATCAGGTGCAAGTTTGTTACTTTCCTCTTCTTCTTCTTCAATGTACACAAAAGATCTATAATCTTCTGGTTCTCTTTTACTATCAGCTTCATTTCTTTCTGCATACTCATCAATTTTGACATTCACACTTTCCACAATTTTTTTAGTGTTAGATTTCAAACACTTATAAGCTTTATTTTTTGTGGAGTACCCTAGGAATATGCCTTCATCACTCTTAGCATCAAACTTTCCATTCCTAGTGTCTTTTAATATATAGCACTTACTTCCAAAGATTCTAAAGTATTTAACACTCGGTGCATGCCCATGCCATAATTCATAAGGTGTCAGATTTGTACCTTTCTTGATCGGTACTCGGTTCAGAGTGTAGACAACAGTGCTTATAGCTTCTTTCCAATATTTCTGTGCCACATTCTTTTCAATCATCAATGTCCTTGCACAATCCAAGATAGATCTATTTCTCCTTTTTGCTATACCATTCTGTGGAGGTGTTCTAGGTGCAGACATCTATCTTTTAATTCCTCTATCATTGCAAAATAGATTAAATTCATTTGATGTAAATTCCCCACCTCGGTCAGATCTATGACATTTCAGGTTCCTACATGTCTCCTTTTCAACCTTAGCCAAATACCACTTAAAATATTGAAAAGCTTCAGATTTTTCTTTTAGAAACATCACATGCATCATCTTAGTATGATCATCAAAAAATAAGATAAAGTATCTAGCACCATAGTAACTTTGTACACCCATAGGTCCACAAAGGTCAGTATGAACCAAATCTAAAATGTTTTTAGAAGTAAAGGATTTGCTCTTGAAACTTGACTTTTTCATTTTTCCTAACTGGCATTCCTTGCACATCACATTCTCAGATTTCTTCAATCTAGGTAGACCTCTTGCCTTTTTCTTCTTACTTATCTCTACCAGGTTGTCAAAGTTAACATGACACAACCTTTTATTGTTAGAAAGTAAAGATCCCCAAGATAACTGAGAGGGGGGGGGGGGTGAATCATTTATTTGATAATTTAACCATTCAACTACTTTAAACAATATAATTAATGTAGTAATCAACTATAGAAAGATAACCATACACAATTGCACAATAACACAAGATATGTTGACTAGGGAACCTCTTGAAAAGAGTAAACCCCAATGGGAATGATGCCCACAAAATGATGCACTAATATGAAAGTTCCTTGTTAGAGGATGGACCCTGTTAGGAGTTTTATGAAATACATTCAGTACATATAAATCCCTGTTAGGAGATTTTGAATCCCTGTTAAAAGATTCTAACCCGGTTAAGAGTTTATGGAAGATAGAAGGACCCACTGCCCAAACAGCTTCAAGGCAAGATCTCTAAACCCACTGTCCAAAAGATCTTAGAATTATTCAATAGAATAATATGAAATATATTACCTCCTTCACACTGTGCCAAAACTACACTCTTTGCTACACAAGATCACAGTTCTAGATCTCTGTACTCACAAGTCTTCCTTCATCACTGAATTAGCTCTTTTCTTCACTTCATGCATATATTCACATCTCAACCTTCACAATATATATTGAAACAAGGAAAAAATTCCTTCTTATATACCAAACTCAAATAATTACAAATGAGTCGGTCCTCAATTACAAAATAATAATTTCTACATGCTACACACAAAATTCACATAAAACTATCGGCTTCTAGATACTGTAACTTTCTCCAAACATATCTTCAAAGTTTGTGCTATGAACCACATCATCATTAATGAGTCTCCAACATCCCTTTAACTACAGAAAATCATATTCCATCCCAGCTAAGAGATATCCTTCGATTTCCAAAAATCGCTTCACAGAAACATTGTCTAAACATTGCTTTCACCAAAATGCTCATAACTCTCATGAATGAATGAATTTATTTTTACACTATTAACCATAGATTAATAACACACCAAAGAACATACCATAAACTACATAAAAGATAATCTACAATACAACATGTGCACAAAACAAAACTGTACCTTCTTTCCTGCTGATATCCAGAATATCACTGTGTTGACATCAATGACAATCCAAGTCATGAATGCAACAACAACTGCTACAAAATGACTACCAAAATACTTTGCATTCATTTCTAACATTTTATGCCATAACCAAATATCATCAAGTTGTGTAATCAAACATATTTCTTTAGATAGGTCAAGATAGAACAAATTACCTCTAGTCTGATCTCCACTTCCAATCAGTTCTCCAACAGCCTCAAATATTTTAGCTTGCTTGTGATGAAATTCCACTCGGTAACCAGTTTTGTTAAGCTGAGCAACACTTAACAAATTGTAATTAAGACCTTCAACCCAATATGCATTTTCACAAGATATCTTATCAGTTAGTTTAATCAAACCTTTTCCTCTAACAGGACATGGTGCATCATTACCAAATTTTACACTTTTACCTTTGTAATGATGTAAGGTCTCAAACTTATTTTTGTCACCAGTCATGTGATGTGAACAGTCACTATCAATAATCCATTTATCATTCTTGTTCACATAGGATATCAATGTAGTTTTCTCATCCTCATCAGATTCATCTTTCATTGCCACATAAACTACCTCAATTTTAAAATCGTCACTATCAGTGTTGGTCTCTTTTTTAGAAATATAACAAGATTTCTTACCTTTTCCCTTGTAGTCTCTGTTCCATCAGTAGTTTCTATCATCTTTTCTATCTTTGTGTTTTCTTTTCCTTTCATCATCTTTATCCTTTCTGTCAGGACATCTAGTAGCTATATGACCAACTTTATTACATGCAAAACATATGATAGGGAGTTTACCTTTATACTTTCCTTTTCCCCTTCTCAGTCTTCTAGCCATAAGAGCTTCTAGATCTTCTAGGTCTTCATTAGAAGTGTCATTGTCACTGTCACTTGCACTATCACTT
This sequence comes from Chamaecyparis obtusa, assembly GCA_027943335.1. Lineage (NCBI taxonomy): Eukaryota > Viridiplantae > Streptophyta > Pinopsida > Cupressales > Cupressaceae > Chamaecyparis > Chamaecyparis obtusa. The sequence continues at coordinate 554,687 of BSBK01001097.1, forward strand.
TCACTTTCACTTTCACTGATGCATCTTTCTTTTTCTTTCTTTGGCTTGTTCAAAACTAGCTGTGACTTAAAAGAAGATTCAACATTTCCAATACTTCCAACAGTGAAATTATCATAGTTAGAGAGTTCAAAGGCAGTCAGCTTACCAACCAAAGTTTCCAAAGTAAGCACATTAGCAGAGTTACATCTAGATTTCTAAATAACTGAGATCTTAATAGCATATATAGGACGCAGGGTTCTTAGTACTTTCCCAATTATAGTTTCATCATCAATAATCCCATTAGCTCCTCTAATAGCATTCACAACTTCTTTTATTCTACTACAATATTGTGCAATGTTTTCTCCTTCTTGCATTCTCATTTCATCAAAATTACCTCTAAGACTCTCGGCCTTTGCTTTCAGCACATTCAAGTCACCACCATAGATCCTTGCAAGAGTGTCCCACATATCCTTTGCAGTAGTGCAGTCCTTAATGTCCTCAAATTCTGGATAGCTTAGGGCAGATGCAATTTCCAGCATTGCCTGATTATGTTCTTGCTTAGCTCTCATTTCCTCGAAAGTCAAAGGTGCGACAGGTGAGACATAACTGTTCTCAATGTAGTACTTTGTAGAGTCGCCAATACTAGCCAGATGCAGCTTCATCAAGCTTTGCCATGTAGGGAAATTTTCTTTGTTCAACTTCGGTACCTCCTTCTTATACATCCTGATCATTTGCTTCAAGCCCCTTTAAACTTGATTTCTATCAACACTAATAATAAGCAACAAATCTCTGATACCAATTGATAATATGATTTAGAACAACAGAGAGGGGGGATGAATAAGTTGTTCTTAGGTCCTGATGTATAAAATAATCTCAAAAAATTATCCTTAAATCAGATCCAAAACCAAAACAAACTTGGTCATCATTGATTCAATAATAGAAACATCTAACAATGCAGTCCACTACCTAGCTGTAACTTAACTTGTAAAACATAGTAATGTTCAGATCTAAACATTCATGCAAGTATAAACACCAAGATTTATAGTGGAAACCCAATTTGGGAAAAACCACTTTGTAACATGCTACTATTATTTTCACTCTTTTGAAATGAGCTCAGTAAAGAGCCAACCCTATCAAAGGTTACAATACACAATGTCAAATTTGACCCGGTTAAAGGATTTCAATCACCCTGTTAAAAGTGAGCCTAGTCATAGGACTTACATACTCCATTAGAATGCAAGCTTGTTCAAAGGATTTAACATATGACTATTAGGTCAACCTTTGTTAAAAAGATTTTGACTGTTACAATGGTTAGAAAGTAGCAGTAATATTATCTGAAAAATATACATCACTTTGCAAAGATCAGATCCGATTTTGTACACTAATGCTGGTTTACTGACTTTGAAACTTTTCCATTTCCATCTCTGATCTACTCAGAACTTTTCTTCAAGCAATCATCACCATTCTACTTCAGCCTTTTCTTGCTTATTCAGTCAATAAAACTTTCCTCTTCCAGCATTCTCTGTTCACCATGTGCATACATATCACAATGTTCAGATTCCCTTATATTTTCCTGAATTAGGTTAACTCCTCTTTTGCCATTCAATCTCATTTGTAGATCTTAGGGTTAGGTCAGATTCATTGAATCTACCCACTTTATGTTCTTCGGCTCCTTTTCTAGAATCATCTCAAATCTCTCAAAGATTTACAATAAAACATTTTACAATGCATTTAATGCTTCCAAACAATCAATAAATAAAGTCAACACATTTTACATAATCCAAGAATTCAATAATGTTGGCTCCAAAATTAAATTCTCTTCAAATATAAAATTGCTGATGCTCGGTCAATACTATGATTGTTCACTTGGTCTTCATGTAGAACACTCGGTCAATACTAAAACTTCTTCCTTGGCTTGCACTATCTTCCTCAGCAATTTATTGATGCTTGGTCAACACTATAAATTTGCTCGGCATATACTAACTTGGTCGACACTAACATCACTTGGCTTAAACATGACTTTTCCATTCTTTGCTCGATTAAGCCTACCAGTTTAGTCTTCAGTCTTACTAAGATAAATAATACATTATCTCATCATAGTGCAACATAGTCAAGTACACTTTGTAGTATCAAGATAACTCAACCTTTCCCTAGGTGCTATTGTTACCAACCTTGCTTAGCCCCTTAGCAATACTCAAATAGATATAGTATTTTCCTAAGTAGCAATAGTCTTACCAATTAAGATTTGACATCAATGACAATACAACAATTGTTTCAATTCAGTTTCCAACAAAATACCTTGTTTAAAGTGGAGGGCTTTTCATACAACCTTTCTAGGGTTTCCATCAACTCTTCAATTGTCTTCACTTTCATAATATTAAAAGTCACTGATTGTGCCAGGCATAATCGAATACTTCCAAGTGCCTTTCTATCAAGAATATCTCATTCGTCATTAGTCATTGTTGATGGTTTCTTGGAATTTCCTTCCAATGGTCTCCATAGATCCTTCTGATAGAGATAGTCCTCCATTTGCATTTTCCATAGCTGAATTTTATGCCCATTAAACTTCTCAACCTTCAGCTTACCCTCATCTTCCATTTCTCCCACTCAACCATGAGAATCTCACTAAACCGTGAGACCTTCTTGCAGAGGATAACTAAAAAAAAACTTGGCTCTGATACCACTTGTTAGTATTAACAAGATAGAAATGAAAAGTACATACCAATATCAGAAAATAATAAACCACACATAAGAGAACACAAGAAACAAATATTTAATGTGGTTCACTCAATCCCTAGGCTATGTCCACCAACAATGAGTCCAATATTCTTATTATCCAGTGATTACAACCTGATTACAATCTATAATCCCTTACATCTTAATACTGCTACAAGAAGCTACTAAAACATACATCTAAAATCCCTAACCCTAAGCCATTTTATACAAACTTTTTGTCACTTTAGGGTTATAATCAGTTACAACATGCCAGCTGAAAAAATAGCCATACAAAAATTAGCCAAAAAATTAGCTGGAAAAATAGCCTCGAACCCCATGATGGATGAAAAGTGTACAGTACTTTCCTAATCCATCACCATAGACCAACATTCTATTCATTAATTAAATACCAGTAAATTAACTAGTGTATATACTGATCAAACTAGTAATTGTAATGTGTAAAGTAAAATAAAAAATCATCACATCCATACACATATAACACTTGATTTTTAATGTGGAAACCCTATTAGGGAAAAAAACACCTAGGACCAGTACCCAAAATAATTTCACTCTTCTGAAGTGAGCTCGGTTAAGAGCCAACCCTGTTAAAGGTTACAAAACACACTATAAGGTGTGACTTGTTAGAGGATTTATCACTAATAGTTCTCTATGAGCATACTTGTGTCAACAAGAAAAAAATCAACATTCATTGAAAGTCATAATGTAATAATAAAGACTATTAAGTCCCACTTGGTTAAGAGATTTATCAGTAGCAATGGTTAAAATGCAATAGTAAATGATCTGATTCAAATACAACTTCCTTTGTAGATTTTTAGATCTATGCTAAGCTCAAAATACCTATGGCCATCATAATCACTTCAATTTCCTTGCATCCTCCAACTCTTTTCTTCTTGGTTTAGTCCTTTCTCTGACGCTCGGTGTTGTTTGCAGATTTTCTTGGCTCTTTCTTCAACTTGTCTAACTATCTTTGCATATATGAATGCAATATTCTCACGTTCATCATCATTTTGAATATCTTATCTCCTCTTCCTTAAATCTCTTACAACTTACCAAAAATGGGTACTAGAAAAGGTTACCCAAAAAGTGAGCAAAGTCATTGCACCCAAATGGAAGGGCAGTCTAACCAAGACCATGCTTCCAAAATTTGATTTTCATCCATCTTGAAAATCCAACTTTTGGAAGGCTCTTTTGGTCAACTAAAATTTTTCCTAAGGTTGAAAATGACTCTTACCCATAGGTATACCAAGAAGGATTCCTAAAAATGGCCCAAACACACCCCTAGGTATCATTTTAACCCCCCAAAAATTCACTTAAAGCTTACCTTCAAAAAACAAAGAAAAGAACTTACCTCAAGCTCCCTAACCAAGGGCTCACAAGGGGATTCTATATGGTACTTACCTAGGTTGGCGGACATCCAATCCCCAAGTGGACATGTCAAGGCCACATCTACACAATACAACTGTCAAGTGACACACACATTTTACACTTCACAAGACACATGGCATTTCCACTTGACAATACACATAAATTAAAATTACAATTTACAATTTGAATAGAACACATAAAAGATCATACGTTTATAAAATATTCACATTACAATGAGGTTTTCTCTCTTATTAGATGCAACCTCGGCTTGCACTGAATTCACATTAGCCTAAATTTGGTTTGCCCAATTTATTACCACGGTCTTATTTCCTACACACTAAATCAAACATCAATAGTCCAAGAAATATAATCCATGACATATATAAAAAAATCATCATTTAACTTTTACAAATCATCTATGTCATCACATAACTAGTCTGGAAATTCACATCACATTATAATTTAGCTTTTTCACTCATGAAAACATATGCACTCCTAATATTATTAAGCAATTTATTTTCAATTCTCAGTAGGAATCCCATAGAATCATAATTGAATCAAATATCCGTTTCCTAATTAATCACATAAGCATATATAATCTATTTCACCATCATAACATTCATCAAATCAAATTAACCATAATTTAAATCCGTAATAGTGTCATAAAGTAAATCATCATGAGCATCATAAAATAATGTGCGTCTAGAATCTAAGGTGATCAAATCCATAGTAATAATCAAAATAAAGTGTCAAATACTAGGTCTATCATGAGAAAAACTAAACAGATACGATGGGCTCACGATGAGGCCTCACAAAATGAAGCACAAAATAAGTAACGATAAGATCAGATTGGTTGTTGGCTCACATGTTTTGGTGAGTATTTTTCCCTTTTTTATTTTTCTTTGATCATGTTCCTATGCTACTCAATGATATAACTGAAATATGAGAGTGGTCGGGATGGTTCATGATCGTTTCTTTTTTATTTGTTTTTTGCCTATTGGATGTTCTCATGAAATTATAGGGCATGTACTCCATATTATTTAAGATGGACAAGATCATCCCTTGTTTGAATCATTTTTGTTTTACACAAATGGATTACTTTATCACTCTGTCTCTTTGTGCCATTATGGCTGCAACTATTTCCATATCAAAAATAAAGCTCTTATGACATAAATGCACTTAAAGAAAGCAAGTTTCATCTCTTACTACCTTTCCTTTGTCTAATTTTTTCTTTCTACTAACACTTCCTTAATCAATCCTTGCATTTGCCTTGGTCTAATACTTGGGTACACCAAAAACATGTGCATCATGCATTCATGCATTTATTAAGTAGAAAAATACAAAAACAATATGTGCATCCCGCATACATACATTTATATTGGTGAAAATACAAAAATATTGCATTGATGGAATACATGCATATATTGCAAATCAAAGAAACATTGTATCATATAAGCATGATCATATTGAAAGAAATTAAAAGTGTGCATGTAAATATCCATTTTATTAAATAAAAAGCATCATAAGCTAGCTACATATCATATATCAGACTATGAAATCAAGTTGTCTATACACACTAAGGCCCACAAGCTCAATGAAATATATCAAGTATGTCTATAAAAAATGCCCCTTTGTATGTGAGAGTCTCCTATCATCCTATTCTCTCTTAGTCCTCATGGTCTCTGAGTGGTTTTGAAGATGAACCACCCCCTCTCTATTGTCCTATATGCTCTGGCCTCGGTGGTGCACTCAATCCTAACACTCTCCTTCTATTCTATGTCCTCCTAGAGTGTGACCTACTAGATGAATCCCTATAGCTTAGTCCTTGTTGATCCTATGGTACATATCTCTCATACATTGTGTGCTAGTACCTATTTTCCTATCGAGCATCTTCTAGCATCTCTTCTACTATGTGCATGCTAGTGCCAGTGATAGTGTCCCTCAATGATCGCAACTCCTTCTTTTCTCTCTACACTCTATAAAAAGATGTATCTCAAGAGACTATCACTACATCCCTCTCTACTATCAAACTATCCATCCTAATAGTCAATTTGTCTACTGGTGAGGTGAGTGTTGTCTATTCTATGTCCCAAGCTTCTCATTCTATATCCCAAGATGTCCTCTCTACCTAATGTCTACATATCTGCCTCATCAGGCCCACAATATGTTGTCTATGTTGTTTGTCTACCTCATCTCCTCCATCTATATCATGCATCTGAATATCTTTGGGAGCCTGTATATCCTCATCATCTAGTGGATTGTCCATGTCCTCATCCACCTACATAGGCATGGCATCCGAGTTGTCGTAATAATCCTCCTCCTCATCCTCATTGCTAGACTCAGTGTTTCTACCATCCTTATCCTCACTTCTATCCTCATCCTCCTCATCCTCCCTCTCATTTCCCTCTACCTCAGTACTATTTTCCTCTCCCTCCTCATCCTTGTCATTTTCATCCTCATCCTCATCCTCTAGTCTTGGCACTCATAATCTCAACACTGGTACATTTGGATCTATCAAGGGAATAGACCTATATTTTGCAAACCATCTTTCATACTATGCTATGCTTCCTATGTCTATAATATTTTTACCTACTCCCCATTGTCTCAACTATAGCTGCTCAAAATCTGTATATGCTACATGTGGTATGATAAGTGCACCCTATGTCCTAGCCTCACTCCTTGAATGCATAAATAGTGCCATGCCTATCTGCACTCCTTGTCTCTCTCCAAACTTCCTGCACACTCTCTCTACCAACTAAACCTCAATGACCACATGACCTATGACCTTCCACCCAATCAAGTACCTCTCATGTCTGCATATGGAAAGTTCTCCCTATCATCATCTCATCTAGGGAAATCTTTGTATGGTCTCCACATGAAATCTTTTATTGTGTCCATAGCATGTATGAAATACAATGTGTATCCCAATGCTCCACATGCAAGTTCCCCAGCATAGCATTACATATATGACATATCTGGTATCACTAATTGATCTACAATAGGGAAAAATACTACTATGTTCTCATAAGCCCAAATCTACAACAATGTAATTCCACTATTGATTGACAATCTTCCTCTGCATGCTACCTGATGTAGATGATAATATGTTATAGCTAACATGCATGGACCCCAAGAAAAAACTATTTCATCCATGATCATCCTCTCAAGCACTCTTCCCCAACCAATAGATAATCCATGTCCTCACATGTCTGGCACTAGTAACCTTGTGATTTGGTAGCATAGTGTTGGCATTATGCTTAGTTGTCATCACTCATAAATATCAAACACAAGGATCTTCAAGTGAGAGAAATAGTGGTGAACTGATAGTTGTCCCAGTCGACAACCATCAGACTTACTAGGTAACTAGTGTAGCTACACCGATTACAATAATACTAGTCTTGTCCAACCGGCCTTGTAGGAAACTATAGGAGGTGGATGACCCAATCGGTAGCACACCAATTCTCGCTTAAAGTAGAATATCTCTAGCAGATCTACTGGTCCATGATTTATAATCCAATCTAATTTTTACAAAGCATTTTAAGAAGAACCAGAGTTTTTCTATGAGTGGTTCGAGATGAACTAAAGATCAGTATGTGAGATTTTTGGCTTGATAAAGAGTTCTGCATGTGAGATTTTCAAATCACTTTCCAGAACAACAACATTTTGGGAGAGTTATAGCTTGGTGCCACTATTTGGTGTGGTAAAGTGAAGATCATTATATATACGAGTCTTCATGCATTATTAGAGTTTTTGAAAATCAAGAGCGTAAAAATAGAGCATAGAAGAAGACCCAAGTCTTATGAGAAGGGTTATAGTCACCACGAGTGAAAGAAAGAGATTGAACAACCAAGTAGAGTGAGAAAAGAATAGGTATGATCTGATTGATAGATTGAGTGTCTAAAAGAAGATCATTTTTTTTATTGGGTGAAGCTCATAAAATCCCTTTATCAGGGTGAACCCTAATAGGTTCTATTGTATATATCCCTTCACTGGGTGACATCTTGATTGATGTTTTTAAGTCCTCTACTGAGGTGACTCCTTATAGGGTTAATATCTTAACTGATCTCTATCAAATCCCTTGACAGGGTAGCATTCTAATGAGTGCTTTTGTAAGCCTTTAACATGGCATCTTTATTCTTGCAATAGTGAAATTTGTGGGTTCTGTCCCATCGTGACTTTATCCTTCTAACTGAGGGTTTCCATGTATATATCTTGTGTTATTTTGTGCATGTGATTTTTGTTCTAAGTTACTTAATCGTTCATTATATTTTTTAGTATTAACAAGATAAGAAATAGAAAAAGAGAAAAGAAATTAAATTTACTGATTCAACCCCCCTCTCAGTAACTGATTAGGATTAACACATAATACTACCACTAGTGTATCGTGTTGTCTAGATAATGTCTTCCATCATATCTCATAATCCCTACTATGAAGATCCTCATCATCATAATCAAACAACCAATGCAACGTTGATCTCCATATTGTTTGATCATACTCTGCTAACTGACCATGTGTAGGGATCCTAAGGATGCGCCAGATATCCTCTAATGTCAAGGTAGCCTCCCCTATCAATAGGTGAAATGAGCTAGTCTCTAAGTGCCATCGCTCTGTCAATGTTGTAATCAAACCCCTATTTTCCCTAATCTCAGGCATATAGGTGATATAGTGAAGACCTAATATTATTATGATATCCCTCTCATTTGGACTCAATGGGTGCCAAAAATCCAATCATGTCAGCCTACTCTCACGTGTCTATAATAAGGGTAGCTCCTGTATTTCCCATGCAATTTGTGTCATCTTTTTGTCACTTATTTTTTGGTTTTGGCCAAGATTAACCTAAGTTTGACCAATTTTGACTCATGTTTGACCCATCATTGACCATGTTTGACCTATCCCTAGGGTTTTGGCTGATTTTTGACCCTTTAGGACCAATTTGGAGCCTTTTGGAGCTATTTTGGTATACTTTGTAACCCCCTTAACTAATTATGTAACTAAGGTGACCAAGTGCAGTCAGGACCACTCTTGGCATGCCAAGTGTGACCATGAGTGCACTTGGGCACATTTTTTGTGTAGTTGGGGCATTTTGACTTAAACAATGCCCCTAGGACCCCTATTTGACCTATAACTACCTAGAAAATCATGCAAAGCAATGTAATTAGTAAGAGGTCTCAATGTACTCACCTTTGGTCCTATGCCCTCTGGTCATTGGTAGCTCCACACTCATTCCCCGCAATGTTTCTCCATTGGTAGTAAGTCCATCCTCCTAGTTCCAAAGCTCCTATTCTTCCAAAACTGAGAGCAAAAATGACCACAAATCCCCTCTCCAATCCCTTTTATAGCCCATTTGTTATATAGATGGACATTCAACCCTTTCCTTTTGTATTTATCATGATTTTTTTTGCACTCCAATCTTTATAAATTTTGCATTTGACCTTTGATTTTTGATCTGTTCATTATTGTGGATCTATCTCATCATTGTTGACAAATTATCCTATCACTTACATTTCTTGGTCAATTTCTCGAGGGGGTACCCATGTATCCTATTATTACCATGGCATTTTTTTATGTGATTTTCATAATTTTTCTTTGACACAACTCTTTGAATCACATTGTATCAAAGAGGGGCAAAATGTAGATGCTCAAAAACAGCTCAAGCCTACTAGTCTATGTGTTAACATTTTTGGCATTACAATTGAAACATTCTTTTGCACTCTAATTATTCCTCTATGTTACGCATATGGTTTTCACTATATGCAACATTGCATTTTTTGTCATCAATTAAATATTAAAAATTGTTCAATTGATTATTAACATTTCTTGCATTTTCATCATAGCCTCAATCTCTTTGGTTGAACTGATCACATTTGAATTATCATTGGAGAACATCAAAGCATTCCTAAATCATGTCAATGTCATCAAAGTCGATCCTTATTGATCCTAAACCATATCAAATCTTCCTAAATACATCCTAATCAATCCTAATTACTTCCTAATCAGTCCAAGATCATTTCAAACACATTTAATCATTCTCAAGTCAATTGTAGGTTATTTTCAAAGTACATCGATGCCCAATCAAATCACTTTCAAATCAATCCAATCCTATTGAATCCTATCAATCTCATCATTATCAAATTAATTCAAGGGCATTGTCAAAGTTCATTAATGACATAGACAAAGGCAAGGAGGATCTAATTAAGGACAATCCAGCCTTGCAGCTTCAGAATTACAAAGCAGAAAACTCAACACAACAATATGTTTCAACTCAATTTTCATTAACATACCCAGCTATAAGGCCTTCCGGGTTAGGGCCAATTACAAATAGAAGTAATTCTACAAGATCAAAAAGATCAAATACAATCTTAGCTAGTTCAACTCTAAAATAATTAGCAATTGATGAAAACCCTAAGGAAAATCTAAACTTGAGCTTGCAAGCCTCCAAGCAATCTTCTTGTCTCCAAGTGTGCAAACCACTAGCTTTGTAACTACAAACTATCAGAAATCAATCTGATCTGCAAGATCATGCAAGATCCTTTCCACAACTTCACCAACTCCAGCTTTAACACATCCAACTGATGTCCGATCTGATGATTGTGATGATGATCCCCCAAACAACTACCCAAACACCCCTTAAATACTAATCATCAGCCACAAGTTAGCTGGATGAAACCATTAACTCCCCCTAACAAATATTGAATACAATACAAGTCAGCTCTCAAATAAACTTACAATAATTAAATCCAACTTGTCAGCCTGTAACAACAACTACCAATAATAAATGCACCAAGTCAGCCCAACAAATCACATAGAACTCCAGTCGGTAAACTAGAAAAATTGAGCATTAGTGAAATAACCGAGCATGCCAAGCATCACCGAGCACCAGTGTCAACTGAGCATCACAAGCATCACTAAGTAACACTTTCACCAAGTGCTAGAGATTACCAAGTTCCCTTTAGTGACTGAGCTTCCTTCAATGACTGAGGCCATCGGTCAAGGCTGTAACTGAGTAGCATCAGCCAAACAACACACCTCCATTTAGATTCACTAAGTACCCTAGAATGCCCCTGCATCAGAAACCCCAGGTTTGAAAAGATGTTCATATGTGAGAAGAACATCTTCTAGGATTCAGCACATAAACCCCGAATTAGTTCTTCACATACAAGTCCTCCACCTTTTCAATTTGCATACTCTTCCAATTTAGCTTTCTCTATCACTTCAAGTCTTTCCTCGACAACACATAGGTCTATCCTTCACACTGATCAACCATACCTTCAGGATCTAGCAACTCAACTATGCTACCAATACTCAGGCTTCTCCTACCGAGTGTTGTATCCAATAAACGCATTAGGGAAAACTTCATGTCATCCTTCTCAACAATAAACATATTTCTAACATAGTCATACATAGCTCTGCAATCATATTTCTAAGGTCTACTGAGCAATATATCAAACCTATTCATCTTCACAATGTCATATAACACAAGATCCTTATACTGGCCAATCTGAACATCAACAAAGCACTATTCTCTTACTTCTAAAGCATGAACATCTTGCAACCAGCCAATCCTATAAGGACAAGGATGCTTCATTCTATTCAACCCAAGTTTCTGAACCATGTCCTCAGCAACAAGGTTATTAGTACTACCACTATCAATGATAACATCATAGAGTTTACCTCCAGACTTGCATCAGGTCCTAAACAAGTTACTCCTCTGACAAGGTTCCTCCTTTGTACCGAGCAATGTTTGCCAAAGCAGCAAGTTCTTAGATTTAGGTTCATTCTCATTCACCACAGTAGTCTATCAATCACCAAGCTTCTTCTATGTGCACTCAAAAGAATGGTGTCCTTCCTCTCCACAGTTATAGCAAGTACCCTTAAAGATAACTCTACCTATCTTCTTCTTCGATTCCATAGGTTTCTGTTCATCTTCTGCATTAGTCAGTTTATCCTTCATTGAGTGATCAACCTTCTCCTTCCCTCAGGGATTACTATGTTGTTTCCTCTTCAACTTATCTTTTGCCTTTAGAGCATACTGATAAGCATCTTTAACATAATCAATCTTCAGCATACCAAGCTCATCTTGAATATTGAATCTCAAACCATTCACATACTGAGCTACCTTTTCCTTACCAAGCTCTCTATGTCCAGACCGAATAGTAAGTTTGTAGAACTCCTCAGTATAATCTTCAATAGACAAATCCTTCTATTTTAGATTCTGCAACTTCTTAAATAAGTCAAGCTCATTTTTGACCGGTATGAACTTAGCTTTTAATTTTTTCACCATCAACCTCCATCAATTGATCTTGATTTCACCTCCATCTTCTCTATCTCTTTGTAGTTCTTTCCACCAAAGAGCAACATGTCCTTTCAACTTAGTTTGTGCCAATCTCACTGAAAGAGGATCTTCAATTTCTTCCAGCTCAAAGAAATCTTCAAGTTCACCAATCCAATCAATCAAGTTCTTGGGCTTTAAAGTACCAGAGAAAGTAAAAACTTCCATTCGGTAACTACTACTTAACTGAGCTCCAGATCCAGGCAACCAAGCAGTTCTATCTTCACCAGATCTATCCCTCCAGTCATCACCACTAGATCCAACAAGTTCAAATTCTTTAGTAGCTTCCTCATAACCATCTTTAGTACCAACATTTTGAGGTACACCAACAACAACTCTCATGATCTTGGTGACCATGTCATTTTTCATCAACTCTATGTCAGATCTGACATCCGATCTAACTTTCTTAGAAATCTTTGATTCCATAGCATCACAAAGATCTGCAATAGCTCTAGGGTCCAATCTTCTCGGAGGCATCCTTAAAGATAAGAAAAAACCTCTGCAACAAACCCTACACTGACCACCTTGCAACAATATCCAAGTTGTATGCAATTTAGATCTCAACCTACCACCTTGCACAAACAACTAGGGCAAGATCCACAAGTTTAGTGCTCCAAATCTACAACTTAGATCACACGATCTCTTCACCAACAAGATCAACTTCACAAGATCAGCTTTTCTAGGTCAACCTTCACTCCACAAGATCAACTTTTCTTTGATACCACCTGACGCAAACCAAGGAAGGGAGGATCCAATTAAGGACAATCCAGCCTTGCAGCTTCAGAATTACACAACAAAAAACTCAACACAACAAGAAGTTTCAACTCAATTTTCATTAACATGCCTGACTGTAAGGCCTTCTGGGTTAGGGCCAATTACAAATAGAAGTAATTCTGCAAGATCAACAAGATCCAATATAATCTTAGCTAGTTCAGCTCTGAAACAATTGACAACTGATGGAAACCCTAAGGTAGATCTAAACTTGATCTTGCAAGCCTCCAAGCAATCTCCTTGTCTCCAAGTGTGCAAACCACTAGCTCTGCAACTACAAACTATCAGAAATCAATCTGATCTGCAAGATCATGCAAGATCCTTTCCAAAACTTCACCAACTCTAGCTTCAGCACATCCAACTGATGTATGATTTGATGATCATGATGATGATCCCCCAAACAACTACCCAAACACCCCTTAAATACTAATCATTAGCCACAATTCAGCTGGATGAAACCATTAACTCCCCCTAAACAATATTAAATGCAATACAAGTCGACTCTCAAATAGCCTTACAATAATTAAATCCAACATGTCAGCCTATAACAACAACTACCAATAATAAATGCACCAAGTCGGCCCAATAAATCACATATAACTCCTATTGGTAAATCGGAACAACTGAGCATCAGTGAAATAACCGAGCATCAGTGAAATAACTGAGCATGCCAAGCATCGCTGAGCACCAGTGTCGACCGAGCACCATAGGCATCACCGAGTAACACTTTCACTAAGCACCAGAGATTACCGAGTTCCCTTCAACGACTGAGCTTCCTTCAATGACTGAGACTGTCGGTCAAGGTTGCAATCGAGTAACACTGGCCAAACAACACACCTCCATGTAGATTCATTGAGTATCCTAGAATGCCCTTGCATCAATTAATGATGCCTTTTCATCATCAAATTGGTCCAAGTCAATTCAATGACATTGTCAAAGTTCATCAATGCTATTTCAAATCATCATCATCAATCATTTTTATCATTATTTGAGTGCATTGTCAAATTTCATCAATGCTTTGTAATTATTGGAATTATTTGTAATCTTCACCGAGATCATCAAATTCAATTCAATTTCATGTCATCATCATCATTTTGATTGATGATACACTAATTTTTCCCTTTGGGATAAGTAACCCATAGTTTATCCCTATGTCCTAATCATTTAATCAAACTAATTCTCCATTTCCTATGTGTCCCACAATTAATTAGTTTTGAATTAATAAATTGTTCACCTTTTTGAATTATGGAATTTCATTTCTAATTTAGAGGGAATAATGAGTTTTCAAATTTTCAAATTCAACTTTTACACCTTTCTTCCTAATTATGCTTCATCTCTTACTACTTACCTTCTTCATTTCTTCCATCTTTACTCATTTGTTTTCTCCCTAATTATGATTCTTAATTACCTATTAATTTGCTTCATCCTTCCCATCTCTTTTTCCCTTAATGTTTGACATTGATTATGATGTAGTGCAAGGCTGAGAGAATCTCCTAAGGAGATGTCCAAGCCCCCAGCTAAACAACCACACAATGGAATCCAATAGCAAAGCAAGATCTGATACATTCTAAAGTCTTTATCCATAAAATACCTGATTACATGCAATGTGTTGGGTTGTAAGGCCTTCCTGGTTATAGCCAATTATAAAGAAAGTAATAGTTTTGCAAGATCCCTCAAGATCCAATTCAAACCCTAACCCTAGCTAGCTAGAACTGAAACAACACATCAGTTTAGTAGAAACATCCAACAAGATCTAAACTTGTGCTCGCAAGCCACCAAGAAATCTCTTTGTTTCTAAGCATCAGCTACTAGCTCTACTTACAAATTCATAGCTTTATATTCCTAACTTTAATCTCTTCTCTTTCTCATTGCTTGCTCTATATCCCTACAACTCTACCCCAGACCTCCCTAAATACTACTTCAGCCACAAGTTGGTTGGAAGAAATAAATAAATACTAAACCCAGTCGGCTTCTAAAGACAAACAAATATTAAATGCAACATCAGTTGGCTCTCAAATAGCCTTACAATTAAATAATTCTCCATTTTGGCCTCTAGATCTACCTAGGAGAATACAACACACTACACAAATTAAATGCATCAAGATGACCCAACAAATCCACAAGAAATCTAGTCGGTAAGCCCAAACTATCAAGCATCAGAAAAATAATGAAGAAATCCATGCATAATCAAGCACATGTTGATTGAGCATCAGAAGCAACTAAGTCCTTCAATGACCAAGCTCCTCAGCCAACACTACAACCGAGCCACACCTCTTCAACCGAGCCCCTCGGCCAACACTGTAACCGACAAACACATAAATCAAAACACTCCAATATGAAGGATTGCTAACTTCTATAGGATGCTCCTACATCATATTATGCTTCCAATTTGTGCAATCAATCATGTCATAAATATGGCAATTCTCTAATTTGCACCTAATTGTCATTTTTTCATTTTGGCTCTCAAACTCTATAAGTTGAGTTCAATTTGCCTTCATTTACTAACCACATTTCTAGTATTCTCATTATCATCATTTTTATTTATGTCATAATTTCATATGTTGTCAAAATCAAGAGCTACATCCATACACTTGAATGGAGAAGAAAGGAGAACATAAAAGCTACATTTGAAGGGGGTTTTGAGTGTTTATGCTTTGTTTTTATACACTCTTTTCAGATGGCTTTTATGATAGACTAGATAGGTTTGCATAGTGTTTTGAGGATTTTTGGTTGCCTCTATTATGCATTCTAACCCCTTTTCTAGTCTTACAATGAAAATCTCAAATGGTGTCTTCCCTATTTTCCTATTTCCTGGACTGGAATATGCAAATTCTGCTCGATGTAAGACTAAATCCCAATTCCCTGGTTTGTCTCCAACTAAAAACCTTAGCAAATTTCTTAAACTCTTGTTCACAACCTTAGATTGTCCATCAGTCTATTGATGAAAATTAGAACTAAACTTCATATCAATTCTCATCTTCTTCCAAAGTGTCCTCCAAAAATAACCAACTTTCTATCCCAATCGAAAACTATGGTCTTAAAGGTAATCCATGCAATCTCACAATCTCCTTGAAAAATAGTTATGCCACATGCATTGCATCTATAGTCTTCTTACATGGTGTGAAATGTGTCATCTTAGAAAATATTTCTACAACCATAAAAATTGAATCATGACCTCTTTGTATTCTTGGTAAGCCAAGTATAAAATCCATGCTAATGTCCTCCCAAGGTCTGATTGGTATTGTCAAAGGTGTATACAATCCCACATTATAAATACTACCTTTTGCAACTTGACACACCCTACAATCCTGAACAAAATTGTGCACATCCTTCTAAATTTGTGGCTGAAAGTAGTTCTCACTGACCAAATCTACTATCTTATCAATGCCAAAATGTCCTTCCAATCCTCCACTATGTTTTTCCCTAATAAGGTTGTCCCTGATAGAACTTCTAGGTATATACAGTTGAATTCACCTTTGAAAAACATCCCATCCTAAATGAAATAATCTTACCACTTACTTCTATCTATAGCAATAGATCTTTGCATGCTTTCCAAGGTTTTTGAATTCATCAAATCCCAATACTGCAATCTTCACTTTAGTCAAAAAATTCCTTCTCCTACTCAAATCATCAACAACTCTATTTGTCACGCCACTCTTATGTTTCAACACAAATGTATAGCTTTGTAGAAATTCAACCCATCTCATATGCATCTAATTTAACTTACCTTGGCTTCTCAAGTACTTCAATGCTTGATGATTAGTATAAAGCACAAACTCCTTAGGTACCAAATAGTGTCTCCATTTATTCAATGCTTGGTCTATGGTATAAAATTCATGATCATACACTGAATACCTTCTTTTAGCATCATTCAAATTTTCACTGAAATAAACAACGGGTCTCCCTTCTTGACTTAAGACAAATCCAATTGCATTTCTACTAGCATCACAATCTACTTGGAATACCTTGTTGAAATTAGGTAAAGCCAATATTGGTTGTCTTGTCACCTTCTATTTTAGGAACTCAAAATTACTTTGTGCTCCATGTGTCCATTTGAATTCCTTCCTTCCTACCTCCCATCATGGTTTTAGTCATCGATCCACAAATTTAACTAAAGTTTCTAATAAAATTTCTGTAAAAGCTTTCCAACTTATGAAATGATCTCACCTCTCCAGCACTCTTTAGTGTAGGCCACTCAACAATTGTTGTCAATTTCTCAGGATCTATCTTCAATCCTTTAACATATATTATATATGCTAAATAAAGTAACTCCTCCTTCATGAAAGTACACTTTTTAAGGTTTATTAACAACTTCTCTTCCCTTAACCTCTATAATACTTATCTAACATACACCAAATGTTCCTCTCTACTCTTACTAAAAATCAAGATATCATCCAAATATACAATGACAAACTTACCTAAGAATTTCTTCAAGACTTCATTCATTAACCTCATGAAAGTACTCGGTGCATTAGACAATCCAAAATGTATTACCAACCATTCATATAACCCTTCATTTTTCTTGAATGCAGTCTTCCACTCATCACCTTCCCTGATTCTAATTTGATGATAACCACTTTTCATATCTATCTTGGTGAAATATCTAGCTCCACACAAACAATCCATCAAATCATCCATCCTTGGAAAATGAAATTGGTACTTGATTTTGATTCCATTGATGGCTCTAGAATCGATACACATCCTACATTGTTCATTCTTCTTAGGTGCTAAGACTATAGGACATAGACTCAAACTTTCTCTTATCAATCCTCACTGCAACAAATCATGTACTTTCCTATTGAGTTCATTTTTGGATGATGTTTTCTAGTATGCTACTTTGTTAGGAAAACTAGCTCCTAGTACCAAATGCGTACAATGACTGATACTCCTTACCGGTGGTAATCCATCAAGAACATTATTTGATATGATCTTTTCTTACTCATTCAACAATCCATTTATTTCCTTAGGATGTTCTACTAATACAATCTCCTTAGACTTCTTCGGTACCAAAGAAAAACATACATTATCATGCCTCATGCCATTCCAAAACTTCCTGCCATCTACTAAACAAATTCTTCAACTTGCACACACTTCACTCTTAAGGGGTTCCTCCAAAGGCAACAAATTTGTCTCTCTTACATTTAGCAACAATAGTGTACACATTCTTCCTACCATAATATATAGCTTTCCTATCATACTACCAAGGTCTACCCAACAAGATATGACACATATCTACACGCATACTATCACACAAAAATTCTTCATAATACTTCCCAATCTTGAATTTAACTAGGAATTGTTCGCTTACTAGTACCTTGTGTTCATCTTGAGTCCATGTGATCTGATAGGGTTTAGGATGCTTCAATCTCTGCAACTTCAGTTTATCAACCAAATCCTCCAAAGAAAGATTAGTTGAACTTCCACTATCTATGACAACATTGAAAACCTTATCTTATATCCTGCATCTAGTTTGAAACAAATCTTTCCTTTGAAATGGTTCCTCATCTTGCTTTCCTTGGTACAAAACTCTCCAAGTTATCAATATATTTTCATCCTATTCTTGGTTGTTGATAGATACGATGGATTACTCATCCAAAAATATTGTTCACCTACTACTCTTTTCCTTCCTCTTAGAGTTTCCTTGTTTACATTCAAAGGCTCGGTGTCCCACTTTGCCACATTTAAAACAAGTACCATTGAACATCATTTTATCACTACTCCTTGGTCCTTCATTGCGATAGGAACTCCTATCATTCTTCCTATAGTGCTCATTATCCTTAGTTGTTTATCCACTCCTACCTTGATCTACAAAAGATCTACCTCCTCTAGCATTAGTACTTGATCAGCTTTTCTGAAATATTCCTCCTCTACCTCTTTCTCTTTGTTCATGCCTTCACTTCAACCTTTTTTCAGCCTTAAAGGCCTGCTTATAAGCTTCTTCCACACTTCTAATATGTATCAGACTAATTTCATCCTATGTTGACACCCTTAAACCATTTAGGTAGTGAGAAACTTATTTATCTTCATCATCTACATGTGCATATCTAATGTTTAGTTTGTAAAACTCCTTGGTATAACCCTTAACACTTAAGTCCTTTTTCTTCAAGTTCTACAACTTCCTAAATAGATTCACTTGATAATCTTCAGTCAAGAACTTTTCCTTTAATTTATTCACCATCCTATCCCAAGATTTGATTTTATCTTTGCCTCTTCTTTGTTATTTGTTTGCAAATGTTCCCACCATAAGGATGCATTCCCTTTCAACTTGGTACAAGCATATTTTACCGTATTCTCCTCACTAGTTCCTTCAAGTTCAAAGTACTTATCCATCTACATGATCTAATCATTTAATTAATTAGAATCCAACTTACCATGATAGTCTAGAGGATTGAAATGAGGTCTCTCCTTCACATTGGTCAAGGATCTGATAAACCTTTATTCCTCTTGATTTAATTATGGTTTCTCTTCAATGTTCTCTTCTTCCCTAGCTCGATTCTATTCATTTCTTCTTCATCACTTGCATCTTCAATTTTTTGCCCTCTCCTTTGAGTGGTTTCCACCACTTCCAATCTAGCAGAAATTTGTCTCAACATATCCTATCCATGATAGTTATATCTTCATTCCTTGCTCCTTCTCTAGTATCTCTTCTAGCCATCTTCACAATCTTCAATAGCTGTAGGTTGGATCCTCTCTTTTTCCACTCCATAATAAAACCCTAGATTGTAAAACCTCTCTCTGATACCACCTAATTCAATCAAAGAAAATGGGAAACCATAGAGTCCAACAAGTCTTTACAATAAGAGTCACACAACAGAAGCCCAAAAGGAAAAAAAAAGGAAATGAATGCAATACCAACCTCCTTATTATCTCATAACTAGTTATAAAAACTACTACAAGAAGCAATATATTCCAAGCATATAGGCCTGATCAGAACCATCAATAGGTTTTCTTTTTATATAATTTATAAGGCACCACCAGCTACATAGACCTTCTACAGAAACTTTCTTCCATCCGATCTAGAAGAACCGGTCTTACAAAATGCTAAGATCATGTTGTACTTAGAATTGATTCTATATTCTTCTTGATGATCAAGAGAAGCAATTATAAAGCTTATAAAGCTTTTACAAACCTCAGGTTAGCCTAGATAGACTACATTTCCCAATGTAAATAAAATGTATTACAACAAATAGACCAGGACCTAAAATCATAAGGATCCATCTCCAAAGAATGGAACATGAATCATGATCTCTCAATTAGGTCTGCCATTGATCAAAAAATACCTATGCGAGATAAAAAATTTAAGGCTAGTTGAAAAAAATGAAGAACAAGGTAGTCTCACCAAGAATTGGTGAGATCTCACATGAAAAGCAACCTCAAGATGTGTGATCCTAGGAAAAGGTTAGCATGAGGTCATGAACACTCTTGAAAGATTGCAAGAGAAAATAGTCAAAATTGATCAAATGCAGAAAGAAACACTGAGACTAATAAAACTAGAAAATAGAAATACAAATATTTTTGGTTGATGCAAGATTTCCAAGAGCCCAAGTGTTGGAATAAAAACACCAGTGAGAGGAGGGGGTGAATTAGTGGTTACTTGAAAACTTGATCTTTTTAACTTTTGCAAGATTTTCAATTTTTACAATTATAACATGAATTTATGAAATAAGAACAAGAAATGAAAGAGGAAAAAATTACACAATATTTATAGTGGAAAAATCCTTAGGGTAAAAAACTAATTTGAATCTAAATCTTTATTAGCCTCTTGGGAAAAATTTTTAGAGCTACAACTCTGGGAAGCACTAACACCCTATTTTAGAGAGACCAATCTCAAGGAACACCAATCCCTTACACCTAAAGCACCAACTTCAAGAATAAAAGAAGCACCAACTTCCAAAATGAATAAATGAAATAATAAAATCATAGGATCATCTCTACTACAATACAAGTCATGAAGCAAGATTTCAACTCCAAGTTGAAGACACTTTGCAAGATAGACTTCTCTTCATGTTTACAACTTAGTTCTTTTGCATCAAAAAATATGTATGTTCAAGAATTCCTTTACATTTGATCTTTATCAAAACAAGAAACTCACAATCTGATATGAAACCCCTTAATCTAATAGTATGATCATGAATTTGAAAAATGGAAGTTATATCAACATATCTCTAAAAAATGAACAACTGATTTCCTTAATTAAACACAAAGTACCAAATGTTTTCTTCTAAGGTAATCAAGTATCCAACTTTAATGTTGTTCAAGAGTGATTAGAAACTTGTAAATATGTCTTCACAAACCTCTGATAATACTCTACAATTACCAACCATTCTTATATATCATTATTGAAAAGAATCAAACATAGTTTATATCTGTATGCACCCTAAAATGGTCGTCTAGACTTTGGGCCCCCATTTAACAATTTATCAAATCCCTGAATCAATATTTTAAAAAATCAGCATTTTTCAATAATATCGATTTCCTTGATCAACTCCTATTTTATCATTTTTGATTATTTTCCTTGGGCTAACCATTTTATCCTAAGTCTTTATTTATTTAAAAGGAATATTTCCTCCCCTTCTAATAAATAAAAAGCCCCCACTTTTCCTCTTATCCTAAGTTGCACAAATAAAGTATTATTCCTATTTTATAAAAAGAAGAAAAACACTTTTTGTCTTATATGAACACAAAAGTAAACTCTTATTTTCTCATTGGAGGATATTTGTGCACATGGATTTCTCCTCTTTCAAGCTCCACCCTTGATAAAATCTTTTGCCTCTTAATCTCCATGGTCCATTCCTTCTCATTTCCTATAAAAGAAGAGCTCTCTTCTCATTTGCTACAGGTTTTCTAGGTGATTTTGGAGCTTTGGAGATTTGGAGCATTCTTGGCTTTCATATTTACATGCTATTATAGTTTCATTTCTTGCATCTTTCCTTTTCAAAGAATAACTTGTACTTTCATTTCCATAGCTTAGCTTGCATCTCTCATTTCTAGCTTGCATATTCATCTTAATCTAGTTGGATTTGCATTTCATAATGATTCTTGGGGATATTGGAATTCTTGCCCTTGTCTTCATTTGAATCTCTCATTGTGTGGTTGACTAGCAAGGTCATTAGCTTAATAGCTCTAGTTGAGAGCAAACTTAAAATAATCTTGCAACTCCATACATAGAGAGCTATGGATCGATTTTTGAGACCTCATTCTTGAGTGTTCTTGATTGTAAGGATTCATAGAAGTGCACTATTTTTGTGTGTACATTTTTGGCACCCACTATGGGGCAACCCACTTTTACATGCTGGTTTTGATTATTTTTGGAGCTAATCCCTTGTGCAGATTTGCTTGGAGACTAAAACCCTAGATTTTCAAAGATTTGATCATATCTCCCAAATGGCTTGGTGTTTTGGTCTAACTATTTTTTTTCAAATTGGAGGCATATTAGAGAAGCTCCAATAAAAAATTCAAAAATTTTCAAGGCATTTTAGATTTTTTATAATTTTTTTTTTATTTTTCATAAAAAATTAATTTTCAGCGCAAATTAGTATATTTTTTAGAAATTTTTACAGTTTTGAAAAGATCTTCTAATTTCACAGGGGGTCCATTCTTTGTGATTTGAATTTGGATGCAATATCATAGCTCAAATAATTGATTTACAAAAAGTGGTCTATTTTCATAAAATGGGTCTCTAGGGCACAAATGAAGAGATTTTTATGAAATTTTTACATTTTTGGAAAGTTATCTATTTTTTGATTGAGGTCTCTTTTCTTCATTTTGGGTTTAGGGTCCGAATTCATGTGGTATAAGTCCAATCTTGTTGACAAGGTCAAAAATCAAAATTAAAAAAAGGGGATATTTGATGATTAGCATGCACTTATTTTTCACATGGTTCAATGCATGATGTGAGTTTTAATTTGAATTATTTTCTGGTTATTATTGCTCCTAACAATTGGTTTCCATATCTAACCACCTTAGGGTTTGCATAAGTTGAGTATACATTGCATATCTTGTTTGCTTGTTTGCTTGTCTTGTTCATTGGAAGGTTCGTGGCTTGCTTTCATGGAGATGCTTAACAAAAAAACAAAAGTGAGGTAAAATCTACTAAGCGCGTTACTTTGGACTTGAGGTATTTTGTTACATCTTTACAACATTTGGATTTTTAGAAATAAGAATGAACCTCTCATGTGTTTGGCTTGAGTGTTTACATGCTTTCATAGAACACATTTCAATCGATGCTCTTAATAGGAAATGAATGAACATAGATTTTCTTTCATACAAGTTTGTGTAAGTGAATGCTTGTGTTTACACCTTAAGTAATTCTTGGTTCCAATATCAAAAATCTCATTGAGTAATTTAGGTGCATGGATTCATTCTTTGTTTACATGAAAAGTTAAATGCACCACTTTGTGGACTCACTTCATGTTTACTTGGAAAGTTAAATATTCCATGGTTCAAACCCTTTTGCACTTGTGAGTAGTATTGATAAGAAATCTTAGAGTACTTTTGATTGATCTTGTTAGCTAAATTGGGTTGTTGGACTCACTTTTTTTAATCACCCATCATTCAGCCCTTTGGATGCAATCCCATCACCATATTCAGGGGATGGGTCTACCTAAAAAAGCGTTAAGTGCTCCACAAAATTTTTCCCATTTTGTGCTTTCTTGATCTTATTAGTGTTATAAGGTGTGGACTCACTTTGAGTTTGTGTGAGGAGTTAAATGCACCACTTTGTGGACTCACCTCACGTTCACTTGAAGAGTTAAATGTACCACCTTTAGTGCTTTTGAATACTTTTGATAGAGAATTGCTTACTTTTTTATTTTTAGAAGGCCTTCTTGAGGACACATCACCTCAAGGGATGACCTTAACTCCTATATTTTGGTAGAGTATAAATAGTGGGTGGTGAATCGAAAGACACCTCTCTTGGGAATGAGTTAGATATCACTCTTGGCTAAGCCTCAAAGAACTTTATACCTTTGAGAAGTGAAAGAGGAGATTTGGGTTACCATCTCCCCCTGGCTGTGTGATTTCAAATTCTTCTCATCTACAGATTTGGGCCTCATGTACCTTGCGTATATCAAGGACTCCCTTTAGAAGAGCTATGTATAGCCTTGTAGACAACTTGCTAGGATGTTGTTTTGTTTTAAGTGCCTGCTAAAACATTCTCAAGAACATACACAAGTAGTTCTTAAGGAGTAGAAATACTAAGTCACTATTCTTGTTCATGTGCAAGGTTGCTTTGCCCCTTGCTCATTGTTTAAAGACAATTGCTTTCTTGAACTCATTGATTGCTGTCTTATGTGCTTGATTAATCTGTTGATATACTTACTTGATCTTTTAAAACAAATACAAACTGAGTTCCCTAGTTGTCAAACTTGTTGTCTTGCAATCTGAAGCTGATTCTTGCCATTCCCAGTCTTCCTTAGTCAGTCTAGGTTGGATCTTAGGTGCCATGACATGTTGCTCAACATCCAAATGAACTCAAATGGTATCACATTGCACAAAATGACTCTTGGCCTTGTTTCTTCCGCTTCTTTCATGTCTTCCTAGTCTTCCATTTTCATCCTTTCTCTTCTTTCTTCATGATTCTTCCTAAATTCTTCATGTCTTCTTGATTCTTTTCCTCCTATTATCTAGTCTACCTTCTTCTATTCATCTCTTTTGTCACTTTCACGCTTGATTCCTCCTCTTCTAGAACCATGAGTTTCAACTATCTTGCTATAGAACCTCTCTTGAAAATGGATGATCTTGATCTCCTTGCTCAATTTGAAAAGTATCATTCCTCCAAAACTCTTATTGATGATAAATTTATGACAAAAATGTGAAAGAAAGCAAGTGAATCACCCACCTTTGGTAGAATCATGCTCATGATCCTCTCATGATCTTCTTCTTCCAAGCATTCTTCATCATCTAAGTCCTCTCATTCTTCTTCACCTTCCAAGTCTTACCATTACTCTTCTAGACATTATTCACATTCCTCATTATCCAAGTCTTCCTCCTCCATAGGATCTTCAATTTCCTCTTCTTCACAATCTCATTCCTCTTCTACTTCTCCCAAGAGTCTTACTCCTCAATATGAGCAATGTAGTGATCCTTATGGTACCTATATTCCTAAGAGTCCCCCTAGTCCTCCTCATCATGTGCTCAAGCTTACTAAAGGGTCATCCTATTGGATAGATCATGATGGTGATCTGTGTGATTCTAATTTTGAAAGAGACTTTGATGAGTTTTGTGAACAATACCTTGATGATGATCCATCTACTTCTATTGAGGAATATAAAATGTACTGCACTGATTTGAAATGTAAATATTATAAGAATCCTTCCTCTAAGAACACTCATGCTAAAAATAAATATTACACTCTCGAGAAAGATCATGTTAATGATGGACCTTTGTCTTGTGATGGTTCCCTTCCATCCCCTACTTCCTCCAATACTCATACATTTCCTAAAGCTTCTGAGTCTTCCAAATCTTTCACAAGTCCTTCATCCAACAAAGATCCTAATACTTTTCATGCAGTTCCCTATAGTTATCCTCAAGGGCTATCTCTTAAAGAAACTCAAGCTGACCTTCACTTGGCTGCAAATACTTTCTATAATGATAAACCTAAAGAGCCTAAGCCTTTATGCACTATAATGCCTACTTTAGCTGGTCTTTCACCATCTTATCCAAAGTTTTCCATACAATTCCAACATGCTTCCTTGTCCTTAGAAGTGGCTTCATGTCAAGAGGACTCTAAAAATGATAAACAAAAGAACATAAAGAAAGATCAAGATCAAAAACCCTCTATGTCATCCAATCCTATTGATGATGTCTCTCATTTATTTCATGGTTCATTTGATCCTTTACGCCCTTTGTCATTCATTCCACCATGTCTTAAATCTTCTCCTAAGCAAGATCAAGCTAGTACTCACACCATTGAGCTTATTGATAAAAAAAATAACCTTACTACACTTGTGCTTTCCAAAGATGATACTTCCATTAAGGTTATTAAAAATGGTGTTATTACTTCCAATGTTAAGCCTATTGAAAATCCAAAGCAAAATGATATGCTTACGCTATCCAAAGAAACTTGTCAAGATCAAAGTCTTCCATCTTCTTGTTCTACCATTCCATGTTTTCTTCCACTTTCTACTCTTCCTGAGTTTTTGCAAGCTTTGAAAAATCCTATCAAAGAAGTTGCTCCTATTCAAGATGTTCATGATCCTATTGAAAATCCTAATGCTCACTCTAAAGATGCTGATGTCCTTGGCTGTCATATAAATGCTGATGAATTGGTTGATTATCCTTTTGCATCTTCCACATCCATCCTTGGACTTCCTCCACCAATACCAAATGCTTCATGCCTTCCTTCCATCTTGGGCCCTTATGTCCCTTCACTTTCCCCTCCTAACTCTCCTAATTCATCATCTATCTTGGGTCCTTACGTCCCTCCATCTCTTATCTTTCTTCAAGATCAACATAGATGCATACCCTTGAATCCTTTTCATCCACCCACTCATCTAAACCGGTCATATCCTCCTTCTTCCATAAGTCCTAAGTCTTTTGGAAGTAACTTGAATGTTCAATACAAGAAAAAGAAGCAATACACAAATCCATCAAAAAAGGAAGATCACCATGTCTCCTCTAATTGACATGGGGGCATAAAGTACAAAGAGATATCTAAGAAGAAAACTACAAGACAAGTATGGGTTCCAAAATCTATCATTGAAGATATTCTCTCTAAATCATCAAAAAGAAATGAAAAGCCTACGACTATATGGATTCCAAAGTTTCTCTTGAAAGAGTCTAATGTTGAGCAACAAGTGAAGTTGACATTCAAGATTCCAAAGGCTTCCACTTTATCTTCTTCCAAAAACATTCTTCCATTCCATGTGCCTAAACCGCAACCTCTGCTAAACATTCACCATATTCCTTCTCGTATTCCTTCATTCACATTTCCTCCATCCTCTTGCCACCCTTCAAGGTGTGTGTTGACATTGATCTTGCCTTCCTTTCCATCTACCCTTGCACAATTCTTCCATTCATTATCCTTCTATCTTCTATCATTTTTCCTCATTTGCCTATTCCTCATATCTTCCAACCTCACTTGCTTTACATAAAACCTTATCCTCCATTTTTCCCTTCCATCTTCCTTTCCCTATCAGCATCTTTGACCATATCATTTTGAATCCTTGGCATATCATGGTTTATCCTTTCAAGGAGCATTATCTAAAAAGCTTATCTTCTTCCAAAAAAAAATAAAAAATGAAAGATGAAAAAAACAAAAAATGAAAAAATTGAAAATGTGCCTTGGTGGAAACCTAGAAACAGGCGCCTTGGTAGAAAAAGTAAAGAGAAATAAATTTGTCCTATGGTGAAATCTACTTCCTTGTGGCACCTTGGATAAGTACCATGATGAAAACCTGGCAATCAGGCATCATGCGTAGTTCTTCTACATATTTCATCCATTTCATCATCTCTTTGATCTTGACAATGTTGACCTATACATGAACATTTGGCTATCTTGTGAGCTATCTTATGATGATCTTTCTTTCATTCCATTCATGTTTAGCCTTCATATTCATTTTCCTTCATTCATTCTAGTCTTTCACTATCCTTTTCCCCTTTGGTCTTGATCTAATAAAAAGAAGTAATACACAATACTATGAAGTCTTTTGACATGTCTACTCCTTTGGACTTCATCCTTTCCTTCTTTAGCATTATTATTTTGTGACTTATCATATGTTGGCCTTTCATTGCTTGTCCAAATGTGCTTTGCATGACAATTTTTTTCCCTAGCTTGGGTACTCTTGAGGAGTTTGACCTTGAGGATTTCTTCCTTCCGTTCGCTTTCATTCTCCTTTCCTCCATCTCATTCACCAGCTTGCCATCCATCTTGTCCCTCACCTTGCTAGACATTGGGACTACATGATGTGATCTTGCTTGGGAGTTTGATGCCCATTATGTCTGGGGGCATCCTTTGTACATACTTATTGATCCTGAAATTTTTTTTAAAAAAATGATATATTGTTAAAAATTTTAAAAATTGGAAAATGTCCTAAAAAATGATCATCTTAGTGAAAATCTAGTAATAGACGCTTTGATGTATCTCCAAAAAAATATATAGTCCAAAAATACCAAAAAAATAAAAAAAATTTAAAAATTCAAAAAAATAGAAAAAGTGCCTTGGTGAAAACTTGGAAACAGGTGCCTTGGTAGCAAAAATACAAAAAAATTGAAAAAATAAAAAAAATCTCCAAGTGGTGAAAACTTGGAAATAGGTGCTACTTGATGCCTTTTGCACCCTTATCTTTTAGCATGTGTCCTCGACACTTAGCCATTCTTCATCATGCCTTGACCTTATTTGATTTGGTCTAGAATTGGTCTTTATTTTTGTCCTGGGGCATACCTATTAGCACAGGTCCTTTAGGTGCATTTGTCTCTTGGGGCATTTCAAAAATAGGTGTTTTTCAACACCACCCCAAACAGTGTTTTTTAACACTACCCTAGTGTCAAGTGTTTCTCAACATTTATTAGATATCCTACCTCACAGTCTAACATGATATGATATCTCTCACTAGCAGATGTGATACTCAAAGATTGACTCTATGACCAACACACACACACTTAAACAATCAACTCAATTGAGATATGTTGACTTTATTTTTTTTTGTGTGCTATCTATGATGATTTCTTTGATGAGTGTTCTCTCCCTATGATAATTTTCAATGATGCATAGTTAGAAGACTAAGGGCATGAGGGCATGTTTTATTGCTTTTCTGCTTGTGGGTATATTTTGTTGGTTCTAATTGTCATTAGCATTTATGCTTGATCCACTTGACACCTAGGATCTACAAGTATTATCCTTGACTGTTTGTGAGTGTATGCTTATAGCCATCTTGACCTTCTTGTGTCCCGATGCAAGCATAATATTGCTATTACAAACTTAGGTAATCTCACTGCACTAGTCATCTTGACCTATATGTCTTTGGTGCCTAGGTGGGATTCCCACATATCTATCTAATATAGATCATATTCAGATTCACATAGTCATACTAGTGTGTATTGTATGATCTTATGACGCTACCAATAAAGCTTGATGATGATTATTAGATGTCTATTGGCGTTGTGACCTTGCAAGTCAACCACTTTTTCATAGTAGCTTGCATTTTTAGGTTCATGTTAGTTAGTTTTGCATCTTGCATATGGAGAGAGCTCTCCTTTTATCTTTTGTGGACTAGTCGGTCAGCTGCGCTCACCTTTCCTTTTCTTCGATCATGTCTTTCGATCCTTGTCTTTCACATCACATCCTTTTTCCTGTCATCACAAGGGGTTAATCTTATCATCATATATGAATTTGAAAATGACCTTTTCTCCCCTTTTATAGCATTTTAACTTTTTGACCTAATTTTCAAAACTCCTCAGAATTGTGCAAAAATTGCACCCCTAGCTAATTTCAACATTCTGGATCCATTTTCAGACTCAAAATTGAAATCCACGGTCATCTTGATAGTCAAAATTGTGTTTCAAAAATTTCTCTTTCTTCTGTACAGTTGACTGACCTTTTGAGGCATAATTTTTTGATCTTTGATGGAATTTCTTCCTTTTCATGTCTTTCACACTTCTAGTCTTCCATTCACCTCATTTATTTTCTTCTCATTCATCATTGGGGCATGTTTTCACTTCCTAATGGTTATCCTATTATCCTTTATCTTTGATTATGATTTCATTATGATTTGATCATCTTTTATCAATCTGTTGTTCTCTTCTACTTGATTTTGATTTCAATTCCGAGGGGGCAGTACCTATTGGATTTAACCCCTGATTTTCTTGATTCAGCTATCTTTTTATGAGTTTTCGCTCAGCTTGAAATTTTTATCTCTTATTTTGGATGTGATCCCAAAATGAACTCATGTCCAGAATCTTTTGTTTATTTTTGTCCGAGCGTGTTCCCAAAATGAACACACATTTGAGTTGTTTTGTGATCCCAAATCGATCTCACATTCAATTCTTCTTTGACCACATGTGTTCCTAGAATGATCACACATTAGTCAAAGAGGGGAAAATGTATGCACCCTAAAATGGTCATCTAGACTTTGGGCCCCCATTTAGCAATTTATCAAATCCCTGAATCAATATTTTAAAAAATTAGCATTTTTCAATAATATCAATTTCCTTGATCAAGTCCTATTTTATCATTTTCGATTATTTGCCTTGGGCTAACCATTTTATCCTAAGTCTTTATTTATTTAAATGGAATATTTCCTCCCTTTTTAATAAATAAAAAGCCCCCACTTTTCCTCTTATCCTAAGTTGCACAAATAAAGTATTATTCCTATTTTATAAAAAGAAGAAAAACACTTTTTGTCTTATATGGACACAAAAGTCAACTCTTATTTTTTCATTGGAGGATATTTGTGCACATGGATTGCTCCTCTTTCAAGCTCCACCCTTGATAAAATCTTTTGCCTCTTAATCTCCATGGTCCATTCCTTCTCATTTCCTATAAAAGAAGAGCTCTCTTCTCATTTGCATATCCATATTTTGAATACTAATGTTATGTTGCAGGTTTTCTAGGTGATTTTGGAGCTTTGGAGATTTGGAGCATTCTTGGCTTTCATATTTACATGCTATTATAGTTTCATTTCTTGCATCTTTCCTTTTCATAGCATAGCTTGTACTTTCATTTCCATAGCTTAGCTTACATCTCTCATTTCTAGCTTGCATATTCATCTTAATCTAGTTGCATTTGCATTTCATAATGATTCTTGAGGATATTGGCATTCTTTCCCTTGTCTTCATTTGAATCTCTCATTGTGTGGTTGACTAGCAAGGTCATTAGCTTAATAGCTCTAGCTGAGAGCAAACTTAAAATAATCTTGCAACTCCATACATAGAGAGCTATGGATTGATTTTTGAGACCTCATTCTTGAGTGTTCTTGATTGTAAGGATTCATAGAAGTGCACTACTTTTGTGTGTACAATACCTTGTTGTCCTATCAACAACTTGCAAGCCCTCAAGTTTATTGTGAATTCCACCCAGATTTTGCAACTTTCAGCCTAGCCACTTGTACAACATTTTAGACAATTTTTTCCTCTACTTATAAATGTGCTTGGTCTCTATTTTCAATTTTGCTACATGCCCAAACTACAAGTAGACCAAAAACTACCAAATCTGTTAAAACTATCATAACCATTTTTAACTATCTATGGTCAACAACATTTCTTTCCTTATACATGTGTTACCAAGAAACTAACTTAGACCCATTTTGGGTGATTCAATGCCCTTTCAAAAAAGGTATAATAGTTTGGGTCTAACGGATCATTTGACTTGTCAAAATTCAAGTCGACTGAAATTGATTATTGAAACAATATAACTATTTTTGTTATCCAACATTAAGTGTTAATCAATAACACTTTGACAAATAACTTAAATGTGATTTAACCAATGTATGTAGACATTGAATAGGATGTTAACCATATCAAATCACTTTACAAATGACCATTAGAACTGCATTTTGTGTACCAACATTACAACTGAGATAACCATATCATATCAACTTATAAATGACCATTAGAACTGCATCTTGTGTACCAAAAACACAATTGACTAAGAGATCTGACATGTATTCCTTATTAACAACAATTACAACAACTAAAGACCAAATACCAAAGGTTCAACATACTCCCCCTTTGGCATTGATGTCAATACCAATTTTTGCATGAACTTGTGTCACCTGTATATCCATTATCAGGTTATATCAACTTCACAACATATCATATCAACATCAAAACTCTAGTAATCATGTTATGATTTCCTCATTCTTTTTTTCCCCCTTTGATATCAATGACAAAGGAGATACACCAAGGTTTAATTTTAAAAAATGATCATAAATGTTCCCCCTGAAACCTATCACACACTAAGTAACTTATGCAAGAGAAGAAAGAGAGAGAACTCCCAATCCGGTTCTCAAACCTTCAAACACTTCTTTTAAGAGAGGTTTGTTTAATATGTCAGCTAATTGATCTTCCTATTTGTCTCCTCTAATATGTTCTCGAGGATGATACTTCTTCAATCTTTTTCCTATAGACCTTGTACTTGTTGGTTCTAGTGTTCATGTTTGATCTTTTATCTCTTCTTCACTTCCTTCAACTTTATTATGTGATTTGTTCAATTCATTATCATTGTCTTAGAGAAGAGTATTATCCATTCTTGTTTCCTTTTTATCTTGCACAACTTCATTCACTTGTCCCATAAGACAAACATCATCATGATTATTATTATTTGTAATATCTTTTAAGTGTATATATTCCCTTTAGATTTTTTACGAGATGCAACCAAATGTCTCAATTTAAATTTGATTTGACAACCATGATCATCAAACACAACTTCATATCCATTATCATAAATTTGACTAACACTTAGAAGATTGTACTTCAATCCCTCAACATAATACACATCATGAATAGACATTTTGTCACTAAGCATCAAAGAACCCAAACCTTTAATTTGCCTTAAAGAATCATCACCAAAACTCACACTACCACCTTTGTAGTTAATCAATTTATCAAACTTTGTTTTATCACCTATCATGTGTCTAGAATAACCACTATCAATTATCCACAAGTCCTTTTCTTTAGAATGTAAATCCATTTGAACAAACATAGACTTATTAATCTTAGGCCTCCATTTATTAGTTACTTTAGTATCAAATTCTTTATCAACTTGTAGACTAGTATAAGATTGATCATTTTGAAATAACTTCATTCTGCAATTCCTCGTAACATGACCAAAGAGATTGCATTTGTAACACCTTAGATCATTCATTTTAGGAAAGGAATAACCAAAATGAAACTTTGAAAACCTCCTTGATATATATTTGCAATCACTTATTCTATGTCCATATTGATGACACATGAAGCAATACCCATCAAAGAAAGAAGTGAACCTGTTTAGAGATATTTTACCCATGAATGAAGAGCTTGATGTAACCTACCTTTTAACATTAGAAATCTGATTAAAATCTACATTTTTATTTTTATTTGAAGTGGTAACATGTTGATCTATGTCTTTACTTTCAAATTTGAATATCTCAAACAAAGATTTATCTTTCTTGTCACTAGAGCATTGTCCAAGTTCAAAACCAATTCCAATTAGATCATCAATTCTTCTTTGTTTCCTTAACATGTCATCCAAAGTAGTATTCTCATATTTTTCTAACTTTCTTTTATATGATATTACTTTATTCAATAATCTTGTACATTCCTGATCTTTAGTACTTAACTCTTCCTTAGTGACAAAGACAATTTTATTTTGTTCCTCAACTTGTAATTTTAAATTTGTAACTTGTTGATTTAATTCCTTAATTTCTTTTTCAAAGTTCTCTTTTTCCTTTATGAATTGATTTTCTTGAACACTTAAATTCCTTTATCTTTTTAAATGCATAAAAAAATTCACATTCTAAATCAACTTCAACAAGTTCAAAATCATCATCGCTATCTGATTCTTGACAAGGAGTTTCTATAGTCATGAATAACACTTCACTTTCATCACATTCAAAGCTACTAGATCCACTATATGATACACCAGCAATGAAACTCTTCTTCTTCTTAAAGAACTTGTTTTTTTTATAGAATTTCTTTTTACTTGATTTCTCTTTGTCATCATCTACTTCATCATTACTATTATAAGGATATTTAGATGCAAAGTGTCCTATTTTACCACATTTAAAGCATTTGAAAGGAATTTTACTTGCTCATTTCTTTAATTTCCTTGAGAAATGTTCTTCAATAACATCAAGGTCTTCTGATTCTGAAGAGACTTCTTCACTTTCATTTCCACCTTGAATGTTGCTTCTTTTCTTATGGATTCCTACTTGCCAAACTTTCTTATTTCATAAGCTACAAGTGCTCCATGAATATCTTCCATTGTATACTTGTTAATGTCCCTAGCTTCTTCTATGGAACATATTTTAGAATCAAACTTATCAGGAAGATATCTTAAAAATTTCTTTACAACATCAATATCATCAATTATTTCACCAAGTCCTCTTATGACATTCATTGTTTCATTTATCTTAAGGAGATAGCCTTCTACCTTTTCATCGTCACCCATCTTTATGTCTTCATGTTAAAGTTTTAGGATAATTGCAAATGTAATACCACTATCTCATTGTATGTTTTTATGTGTTTTCCAAATGCAACAATCTCTTGCATTTATATTGAGAATGAGTCATGAAGAGACATGTCACTTCATGGGACATGTCTATTCATTATTATGTAATTAATATAATGACAATTATGATTATATACATACATACATACATACATACATATATATATATATATAATATCTCTTGAGTATTATATTAATTTCTGTAATATTTACATAATAATAATAATAATATTTATTTTATGAATTTAACTATTTAGTTATTATGAGAATAATTATAATCTAACTTTATATATACATATATATAAATGTATATAGTAATATCAATTATTATTATGTATGTATGTATGTATGTATGTATACACACACACACACACACACACACACACATATATATCATTTCTCATAATAATCATATAGTCAATATTATTTATCTGAGCGATGCTACAAACATCAATGTTGGAAAGTTGACTATACTATTGTATATGACTATAATTAAGTGTTGTCATTATGGCAAAAAAGTCATATGGAGTTTTGGAGTCAGCGCACTTACTCATAAGATCAAAATTTAGTTAAGTATGAAGACTGGATAGTTAGCAGAGAACCAAATGAATAGAGCATCAGTGCACATGTGTATGACCGAGTTGTGACATGTTACCTTGAAGATAAGCTTCTAAGTATGTAATCATGCTAAGTCTAAGAGCGCTTGATTATATGAGCTAGTATGAAGAAGTTATAGCCAGATGAAGTGACACAGACAGTGAGCGGCAGAACATAATAGAGCATGAGCCGACTGTTGGTAATTTGGTTAGCACTTTTAATATTGTTTTGTAAAGGCTATGCACCTATTGTATGTAGGTTATAGACATGTTAATATCATTGTATGTAAACATGCTTGAGCCAATTCATTTAGAAGCATTGTAAGTAATAGGTTGAAGGCCGACCTAGTGAATAGTTTTGTTAGTGCATATAAATAAGACATGCATCTTTGTAATTAAGGAGAGTATGGTATATAAACTTGATAGAAGTAGAAAAGAAGTATGCTAAGAGTAGTTAAAATGTTGTAGAGCTTTACAAGAGGTTAAAGCATCAACACACAAAAAGGAACTGATCAGACAAGCAGTGTCAAAGTAGTAGTTCACCATTGACAGATATAGTGTGTATATGATATCTAGGAGGTTGTAGCCTTCTCATTGAGAACTGAGCTCTAGCAGTGAGCCACCACTCCTAATAGGGTTATTGTAAAAGAATCCTAACATGGTTTGAACCTTGACCATGTCACTGTACTTATTGCTTTGTAATGATCAACTCCTAACAGGGTTGTAAGATCTTCTAACAGGGATCATAATACACTCGTGTAGTTCTTAGTGGGTGTCAATTCCCACCAGGGTTTTTACCTATTTGGGTTTCCATGTAATCATATTTGGTGTTATGTGTTATGGTTGTTCATCTTTCTTGCATTGATATTCATTTCAATACTTGAATATAAGTAAAATGGATTCACCACTATTCAGATGTAAAGGGGGAAATATGAGATCTATTCTCAAAACCCAAATTCCCCAAAGAAGAGATCCAATTTGATCAACCACAAGGTTAATACACAATTGAATCAATTTTGTGAAGAATATGGAAGAGAGAGAGAGTAAATCCAATATTTCCCTATGGAGGAGAATTATTATGTTATACTTGGAATTGAAATACAAATACTAACCTCAAATTAGGGTAGATCTAGAAAATGTTGAATTTTGATGTCTGTGTACACTTTCAGGAAAATCTTAAACCTATCTTGGACTGGAAATGCCGAGACAGAGAAAACCCAAAAATATTTCTCCAAGATGACTCAGTTTGGGTTTGACCCTCATAAAAGATCAAATACTACATTCTTTATTTGAAGTCCGATTCGAATTCTCTTTGCAGATCTCAGAAGTTTTCCGAAAAGGGTATCCAAATTTGCTCTCAGATCTAAAATTCCACACCTGTACCTGCAAGAAAATGAGGATTTTTTTTTTTTTTTTGAGGGGTTTGCCTTGGTCAAACCCCAGTTTGGAATCAACCTTAATATTGAAATTGAAATAGGAATGCTAGCAAGTAGTAGAAAAGGATCTAACAATGAAGTTATGCAATTCAATAGATATGCAATTGTATTTTGAATGTAAAAAAGTATATTGATATGAAAGCTTGAACAAAACAATAAATGTAAATCAAACCTCCATGATTGTATGCTTGGAATCCACCTTGGTAAGAGAATGAAATGGATCTTGAAGATGAACAAAAGATCTTGAAGGAAGATCACACCATCATGATGGCTAGATCTAGGGTTTGAATGATGAATCTTGAATGCATGAACCAAATCCCTTCAATGGATTGAGTGCTTGAATCCTTGATCTTCAATGGAGAACTTGGATGGAGAAGAAGAATTGAATGCTTGAATGGATGCTTGCTTGATCACCTTGAGAGCTTGAGAGAAATTGCTTGAGGATGAGATGTGAAAATGAGAGAGGAAGGCCTCCTTTTATAGTGAACTAGGGCACACTCCTCTAGAGGGGCCATCTTGGAGAATTAAATCCCAATTAGGTTCTAACCTTTAGAAAATATACCTAGATTAAATGAAATTAAAGGATTTACCATCCCAAAACTTGAAATGATTAACCCAGAGGCGGGAAACTAAATATCCTAAAAGCCCAAAGCCTAAAAATTTTGGAAATTGGAAATTTGGAGAAAGGGGTCAAAATCAAGGTTGGACCTAACCTAGTCAAGTTTGAGCTCAACCCTAATCTAGTCAGGTTTGACCTCAAATCTAACCCTGGTCCTAGATTGGCTCAGAACCCAGTCAAGAGGTCCCGGGGATGCCCAGAAACCTAAAACTGATACCAGAATAGGATAGAATGTTAGAGACAGACATAAAATCCTATGATTACTATGATGAAGGCTAGGAGGATCTATTTCTAAATCCTACCTAGAAAATAGAGCCATGGAAGAGGGAAAATTAGTAGAATCCTTAAGATCCTAACCCTAATTTCACCTAGAATGAAGTAGAAAAGACATGGAACACAGGGAGAAAGATGGATTAAAGAAAAGATTAATTCAAGGCATCCGATGTGACCCAAAACCACTTACTTGGAGGGCTAAATGCTCTTATCATGGAAGTGCTTCCGTTTTAAGACAATACATTAAGTCCCCACTTTAGCAAGAGTATGGACTCGATGCAAACTCTTGGTAAAGGAGAAGAAAGAGGAGATCCAAGTGGATTTGAAAAGAGATAAAATAACACTTATCTAAGGGCACAAGCCCTAAGGCTAAGGATTCTAGCTTGACAAAAGAACAAGGGTTAGTACTAAACAATCCAAATCAATTAGCATAAGAAACCTCACTAAGAAATATTCCTCATACTAATATCATATTTGGAAAGCTATCATAAAAGAATAAATGTTTACATAAGAAATACAAGAGCAACACTATAAATAACATAGCTTCATGATCTTGTCCTACTGGCATGAAAGTAGAAAAGAGAGAAATGAGAAAGTGATTACCTCACCCAGTAAGATGCCCACCTTACTATGAATCACCCTAGAGGGAGAACCCAACAGGTTCACCCATAAACTATGCTTGCAATTGTAATGCATCTTTTGACAGCTTCTGGAATACCCATAGATCCACCTTCTTGTATCACTATGAATATATAAAATATGTGTCTCCTCATGATTTAGCAACTTATGTGCATTACCTTTCAAAGATTTAGCATATAGGTGCATGTCTTTTCAGGATTTAGCAACTTATGTGTGTTACCTTCCAAGATTTAGCATATTTGAAATTGGAAATGCATCCCTTCAGGATTTAGCAACTTATGTGCATTACCTTTAGAAGATTTAGCATACAAATGCATGTCTTTTCAGGATTTAGCAACTTATGTGCATTACCTTCCAAGATTTAGCATGTAAAAATAAAAAACTATAGTACAAGGGAGACCCTATATATGCCCCCCTCCTTAAATGGCAAA
Source organism: Chamaecyparis obtusa (assembly GCA_027943335.1). NCBI lineage: Eukaryota > Viridiplantae > Streptophyta > Pinopsida > Cupressales > Cupressaceae > Chamaecyparis > Chamaecyparis obtusa. Next base: position 593,010 of record BSBK01001097.1, read on the forward strand.
AACATACTATTTTGTCATGTTAAGGAAAGAAAAGAATAAGGATAAAGCCTTCTGCAACATTAAGATAATATCCACAAACAACACCCAATCCAAGCCAAGAAGGTCACAACTCCTATGAGGGCATGGAAGGGACGAATGCAAAGAGATATCATGCAAGAACTGAAAAAAAAGAAACCCTTATGAGGGATAGCACACTGTTCAGTTTCCAGGGTGAGAGATATATCAACCATGAAAACCCAATGTCAAACAACAAAATAGGGTATGATCAAGGACATAGCTCCTTAATGCAAACCAAAATTTTCATGTATGATTGGATGTCACATAATAGATAGATATTTCTTACCCAAGGAAAGAGGTGAATCTCAAAAAAATAGAAAAGAAGGAGATGGCATCCTTGCCCCCCAAGTGTAGGAACAAAGATGGAAGAGAATACCTACTTCACAAGGCAAGGAGATATCTTGTTTACAACAATGTATACTATATCCTTAGCGAGGGACATTGACCCCTACATCCAAAGGTATAGATAATAGTGAAAAGGATATGTCACTCATGGAAAATGATCCTCAAAGAAAAAGATCTTATCAACAAGACCCCCGCCAAAGAGGAGTGCTTTAGATAAAATATCATCTTTCAAAGGTGGGAACAAAGATTCAATCATCAAGCCCTCTGCAAAAAAGAGGAAAAAAGAATCTTTGGAATGAGGGAAACAACTCTAACACCAAAGCAAGGGTGAGAGTTTATAAAGAACATAATTTGCAACATAGAGAAGAAGTGACAACCTAGGACAATAACTTCTCATATAAGAAGGTTATTCATAGTCAAAAAATCTATCAATATGATGAAATAATATTACAATATAAACAAATACCATTATGCTAAGGAAAGCTACTCCCTAGACAAAGAGAAAGAAAGAGGTACCTTGCCCCCCAGAGACAAGGGATACCTTTGCAAAACAAATGTCTTTAGAAAAAAAATCTTGAAAAGAAAGGATAGATTCTATGGATGATTAAAAACATAATGCAGAGCCATAGAAAAATAGGAGAGAAAGAATACCAATTAAGCCAAAATAAAAAGACCTAATGGATCCTAGGAGATTGGATGAAGATACACCTCTTGCCCCCCAGTCATGAGACAAGAGGAGAAGAACATCTACATTATATATAAAAGAGGGGAATCCCCTATATCAAAATTATGAAGGAATTGTAAAACTGCACGAGAGTGTGATATAATTCCTAAAGCAACTCTTTCTCTAACATATAACTTGAAATGTTTACAATCAGCAAGTAAGTGTTTGTTACTATAATGAAAAGCACATTTATATTTGTATAGAGCATCTATCGGCATAGGTCTAAAGATTTCTTTCTTGGAATTCATTAGCTCAACATATACCTTCTTAGCAATTTCTTGATGAATATTAGGGTTATCTAAAATAGGTGTGGGGAGAGGAGAACGATGTTTAGCATCACCTACCTTAACTTGAGATTTTGAACACCTAACACCATACATATTTAGTTTAGGGGGTATATGAACTAGAAACCTAATATCATGCTCATTAACTCCTAGCCCTAAACCTTTATAACCTTTTTTAGTCACCATATTATATCCAGTAGTGTACATATTATGTAAAGCCTCTACACAAGGTGATTGTTTATCATGCTCATGAGTAAAGGTTGCATAAGGTGGGATAATAGGTTTTGAAGAAGTTTCTTTACCCTTTCCTTTAATATCATCATGAATCAGAGGAGAAGGTAGATCACATAAATCTTGCACATCCACATCCTGAATGATAGCTTGAATCCCATCATAAGTATGGGAAGAGTGAGGATTAATAGACAGAGAATTAGGTATTGGAATAGGAAGATTAGGATTGATAGGATTAGGATTAGGATTGATAGGATGAGGATTAGGAAGATTAGGAGGTGGTGTATCATCTACCCAATTCTTCACATAATCCAAAAGATGAATAAGGCTACCACATAAATCTCTAACAAAAGTTTTAAATGTAGGCAGACTAGTGTCGGTTAACTTCACAAAAGCATAAGCAAGAGCAAAGTGAAGGGTCATAAACATAATGAAGTGAATGATACTCTCATAGACATCATAAGTATTATAAAGGGATGCTAAAAGAAGAGTAATAAAGAACATAACTACACACCAAAGCATCTTAACAATCACCATAGAAAATAGAATGCAAGAAATATTTTTGGATTTTTTGAATTGTAAAATGCAAGAGCAAAAACTAGATCTAATCTAAATGCAAGAAAAGATCTAAAATCTAACACAATAGGGCATCTAATTCCACAAAATAAAAGGAGAGTAAGTATGTCAGATTCACCAAAATGAATAGGATGAAGGTGAATACACAAGATAAATACAAAGGAAGATCTAACACAATAGGGCATCTAAATCCACAAAAGAAAAGGGGTAAGTATGTCGGGTTCACCAAAATGAATAGGATGAAGGTGAACACACAAGATAAATACAAAGGAAGATCTAACACAATAGGGCATCTAAATCCACAAAAGAAAAGCGGTAAGTATGTTGGGTTCACCAAAATGAATAGGGGTAAAATGGATTCATCACTATTCAGATGTAAAGGGGGAAATATGAGATCTATTCTCAAAACCCAAATTCCTCAAAGAAGAGATCCAATTTGATCAACCACAAGGTTAATACACAATTGAATCAATTTTGTGAAGAATATGGAAGAGAGAGAGTAAATCCAATATTTCCCTATGGAGGAGAATTATTATGTTATACTTGGAATTGAAATACAAATACTAACCTCAAATTAGGGCAGATTTGGAAAATGTTGAATTTTGATGTCTATGTACACTTTTGGGAAAATCTAAAACCTATCTTGGATTGGAAATGCTGAGACAGAGAAAACCCAGAAATCTTTCTCCAAGATGATTCAGCTCAAGTTTGACCCTCATAAAAGGTCAAATACTACATTCTTTATTTGAAGTCTGATTCGAATTATGTTCATAGATCTCAGAAGTTTGCCGAAAAGGGTATCCAAATTCTCTCTTAGATCCAAAATTCTGCACCTATACCTACAAGAAAATGAGGATTTTTGTTGTTTTTTTGAGAGGTTTGCCATGGTCAAACCCCGGTTTGGAATCAACCTTAATATTGAAATTGAAATAGGAATGCTAGCAAGTAGTAGAAAATGATCTAACAATGAAGCTATGCAATTCAATAGATATGCAATTGTATTTTGAATGTAAAAAAGTATATTAATATGAAAGCTTGAACAAAACAATAAATGTAAATCAAACCTCCATGATTGTATGCTTGGAATCCACCTTGGTAAGAGACTGAAATGGATCTTGAAGATGAACAAAGTATCTTGAAGGAAGATCCCACCATCATGATGGCTAGATCTAGGGTTTGAATGATGAATCTTGAATGCATGAACCAAATCCATTCAATAGCTTGAGTTCTTGAATCCTTGATCTTCAATGGAGAACTTGGATGGAGAAGAAGACTTGAATGCTTGAATGGATGCTTGCTTGATCACCTTGAGAGCTTGAGAGAAATTGCTTAAGGATGAGATGTGAAAATGAGAGAGGAAGGCCTCCTTTTATAGTGAACTAGGGCACACTCCTCTAGAGGGGCCAGCTTGGAGAATTAAATCCCAATTAGGTCCTAACCTTTAGAAAATATACCTAGATTAAATGTAATTAAAGGATTTACCATCCTAAAACCCGAAATGATTAACCTAGAGGTGGGAAACTAAATATCCGAAAGCCTGAAGCCCAGAAATTTTGGAAATTGGAAATTTGGAGAAAGGGGTCAAAATCAAGGTTGGACCTGACCTAGTTAGGTTTGATCTTGACCTTGACCTAGTCAGGTTTGACCTCGAATCTGACCCTGGTCCTAGATTGGCTCAGAACCTAGTCAGGAGGTCCCAGGGATGCCCAGAAACCTAAAACTGATACTAGAACAGGATAGAATGTCAGGGATAGACATAAAATCCTATGATTACTATGATGAAGGCTAGGAGGATCTATTTCTAAATCCTACCTAGAAAATAGAGCCATGGAAGAGGGAAAATCAGTAGAATCCTTAAGATCCTAACCCTAATTTCACCTAGAATGAAGCATAAAAGAAGTGGAAAGCATGGAGAAAGCCAGATTAAATAAAAGATCAATTCAAGGCATCTGATGTGACCCAAAACCACTTACTCAGAGGGCTAAACACTCTTATCATGGAAGTGCTTCTATTTTAAGATGATATAGTACTTAAGCAATTAAGTTAAGTTTCAAGATATCAAAAAAAGTAATAATAGATAGAACACTAATTCACCCCCCCCTCCCCCCCCCCCACCTCTTAGTGTTCCCATTCCTAAAAATTGGTATCAGAGCTTTTGTCCTTTGAAGACAAGTCTAACCACTTGAGGAGATCATGGGTTAGGAAGAAGTGAAACATCTAAAAAAGAATCTTGAAGAAGCTCTTGAAGACCTTAAGAGATCTAAAAAGGAAATTGAAGAACTGAAACTAAAGGTTAGTGGTTGTCAAGTATTCATCAAGAAACTGAGAAAAGATTTGAAGGATTGTTCAAACAGTGATTTAGGGAAAATGTTCAAAAAGCCAAATGAGGAAAACACATCTCTGAAGGATCAGACTAAAGAATTGGATGAAAATCTATTTAATAATCAAGATGTCTATGAAGAATAGGTCAAAGAAAACAAGCAGTTGGATGAAGAACTAAGGCAAGAAAACATGAAAATCTTGGAGCTAGAAAACATTAAGAAGAAAGTAGAATCAGAATTTACTAAAGCAAAGAATCATATTGAGAAGTTGCACACAAGAAAGGATCTAATAGTATCACATTTGTATGCACAGAAGATTAAAGGAGATACTAGTGGTATTGGATTCAATGAAGCCCAAGTTCAGATTGATGATATGCGAGGAAGAATGAAAGCATCAGAAGGATCTACAAAAGCTAAGAAGACTTGAAATTAGACTGAAGCTAATGTAGAACCATCTAAAGATGAGCGCAAGCCAATAAACAAAACTTGTTATGCTTGTAAAAAGCATGGCCACATAGCAAGAGATTATAAAGAGGTAAGACCTTTCAAAGGCTATTGTTACGCATGTAATAAGTTTGGTCATAGAGCTATGAATTGTAGATCAAATCCAAGAAATTAAACTTAGAACAATCAAAGAAATCATCCTCAACAAAATGTTAGAAGTCCTCAGAATATTACATGTCAGATATGTAATTATAATGCTCACACAGCTAGACAGTGTAAAATGGCAACTCACATCAATGCGCTGAAAAATATAAGGCCTCTAGTTATTTGTCACTCTTGTAACAAGGCTGGACATATCTCAAAGTTTTGCAGATCAAAAGCGCAAAGACAAGAAAGCCCTAATAAGTCACAAAAGTCAATTCTGGATGAAGCAGGAGAAGTCAAGTTTGTGCAAGCTATAGAACATGCGAGCTTGATTTGGTCAGAAGCAAAGAAGGATAATTCTGATGAAATAGTTGAGGATGCATCCTCAATGGATGCACCTCTTATTTATGGTTAAATGTCTGCCATGGTCATAGGGGGAGCTAGATTAGCTCTAGACCCCTGTACGCCTGGTATACTCACTCTTAGAGTATGCACCTTTAGTTATGACTGTTTGGAGACTAGTAGATGTAGTATGGAAGAACGCACTGCTTGATCAATAGTAGAAAGGAAGATTGGATTTCTCTGTGGGATTTTGTGTTTACATGGAAAGCATTAATGGTAGAAAGTTGTTTTTATAGTCACCAAATGTTAGAAATAGGAAATACTGAGGGGGGGGGATGAATCAGTATTTCACAAACTTTTACTTTTTCCCACTTATGGATATAACAGATTACTTTAATGAATACAAAGCATAAGAAACTAAATAGCATACATAACAGTAAATGTAAAGAACTCATAACACATGATATGTTCTCGAGGAAACCCTGGCCAAGGGAAAACCCCGGTGGGGATGGTACCCACAAAGATCCACTAATCAAAAGATATCCAGTTAAGGATGTTGACCCTGTTAGGAGCCTGTTACAATCATATAGTGTATTAGTCCTGGTTAAGGGACTATAGGCCTTATTAGAAGCCTCAACCCTGTTAGGAGTTGTAGATACAAAAATTGATTACCAGATGATCTCACTACCCAAACAAGTAATACAAATGTTTACTGATTACAATATGGTATTGCTTACAACTTCGCATCAACAACTTTTGCTGCTATCACAGTTTACATATATTACATGCTACATTTCAGGTATGTTCGGTACATCTTTATTTATACAAGATACAAAACATAATATCTTTCTCTTGTTGGCTTGCATATCTTTATCTAAGAGTAAACATCTAGGATGTCATCTCTTTATAATATTAAGTCATGATTTTGACAAGTAAAACAATCTGTTAATTCATTTACTAGTTCTGTCTTCAAAACTGCACTGTCGGCTGTACTCTGTCATCGGTAAAATAGTCATAAATTTGTCTATACTCTTTTGCACACTGAGATGGGGTATCCTTAGACACCATAGAGTCTATGTTCAACTATGCAAACTCTGATCATGCTCCAGTGAATGTCGCCAAAACAAACTGTATTAGGTGCTCTGTCAAAATCACTGTTTCATACTTGGACAATTTTAGTCTGTGATCTTCCATACTTACTTTCCAGCTTATGTGCTCTTCATAGGGAACATATGTTTCCATAATGACAACATCTATGTACATACCTCAGCCAAATTGCCAACAATCTCCCCCTTTGTTATTGGTGGTAACATATGAGAAAACTGGCTAAGTGTACAAGTCAAAATCTCAAAATTTGTATCAAAATTGTGGCCATAGTATAAAATAAGTATACTATCCTTATATCTCCTCAAAATATACACATAATCTATAACACTTCATAATACTCCATAGAAATCCCCCTATGAGTATCATTCCTTATCATATATAGAGACAATTTTCTAAGTATCTCTCCCCCTTTGACAACAATGACAAAATAAAGGGTGGAAAGGGATATAAAAAATTGTGTCAAAACTTTTACCCTACTGTCTTATTGCAAAGCCGGTAGGCTTGCAACACAATCTACAAAATCTATCTTCCAAGTCTCAAAATCTTTCTCCCATGCCTTCTTTATTGATTCTGCTACATTGAGTAGAGTACTCAATCCATATGCTGCAATCTGACAAGCTCGGAGGGACTCAAAATTGAATTTCTAAAATACTGTCTTAGCAGTAAGACATTCATCTAGCTACTCTTTTATTATAGTCAACTTGATTGAGACATGCTCTCTCAAGATGTTTATTCCGATAATTTTCTTGTTCTTCTCATCATTCAAAGTCCTTATTTTATCACATAATTTTATGATCTTATTCTCAACAAATCTAATCTTTATGTTTAGGTTGGCCAAAGAGTTTGTCTCTGCTGCAATTTCATCTTGCTTCTCTTTTATCTTCTTTTCATCCTTAATTAAAATATTTTCAGATTTTGTACACTGAATGTACAAACACTTTCCAATCTCAAGATGTTTCCTTAAGTCCTTAATGTGTCTATCAAGGCTGTCAATGTCATTTTTGATATTCTGACTTATGTTCAGCAACATCTCAGCTTCATAAGCTGCCTGAGCCTTAACCTTAGCAATATCAGTTAAATTAGTGAACTCAACATCAAAAGATTTAATTACCATCTTTTCTCTTTCAAGTGGATTTGAATCAAAGACTTTTGTAGATATGACACTTTGTAGCTTCTCAGTCAAGTCTTTCAGACTACCTTCCAAATTCTTAACTTTCCTATTCTTTCCAATAATTTTTTTTAAAGAAGTGATCAACTCTATTTGATCATTGTCATCAACTTCTTTTCTCAAATCTTCAATCAATGTTTCTATTCCTTTCTCCTTTCCAGTCTTAGGAGTAAGACTGATGTCTTCTTGTGGTTCAATAAGTGTATGGGCCTCTGTTTCCATTTGCACTTCAATATGTGTAGTCTCTATTACAATAGTCTTTTCTTGCTCTCCCAAAACTAAATTGTCAACAATGTTATCCAAACTATTGAGTACCGCATCATCTGAATCTAAAGTAACTTTAGTTCCTTCAATGCCCCTAGATTTTGTGCCAATTTTTATGGAAGAAGAGGGAATATCTTCAACTTCAACTACTTCTGCTACTGCGTCTACTTGTTCTAAACTCTGTTGCTTTGCAACTACTTGATCTTTGCTATCTTTTCCTACTACCAAGTTTGCTAGCACTTGCATAACTGCCTGTTCAGTTTTAGTCTTTACTTGCTCATACTGTCCTCCCATTATTTGTATAATTCTTCTTTTAGTTCTTAATAGGGTTTCAAGTGGCTTGAGGATCTATTTAAGATGGTCATCATCTCTTCTCTCAATAAACTGTCTAATCACATTTTCTCTTATTTTGGTATCTTCTTCTTGTGCTCTCATCTTTCTTCTCACAAGTCTATTGTACAAATCTTCTGGTATCTTTCCATGAATAGTATCAAATTTCTTGTTTGACAAAATCATGTGTAACCATTGCATTCTCAAGATTCAATCTATCGGAGGATCCATATAAATCATAGTATTTGTTCATTTTGGTAAAGTCTCCATGCTACATTATATCTTCATTAACTCTTTCTATCCTTGGTTTCCATGATTTCTTCTTTTTTGTCACTTCATCATCTTTTATCTCTGCAACTCTTCTAGGTACTGGTGGAACAATTGTTTTCTATCTTTTACCAGGTCTTGAAGCACTTGCCTTCATTCTTTTGCTCGGTGCTGAAGAAAAGGGTTTCTCTGTCTGACTGATTTCTTGTTCCTTCTTAGGTTCTTCAACCTTTACCTTTACTTGAATAGGTTCTGCACTTGATGCCAAAGGTGGGACTGATAGTATCTCACTTTGCCTTAATGCTTCTACAGTCTTCTTTGCAATATCAAATTCTTGCTCACTCATACCTGATTCTTTTAGAATTTTCTTTATTGTAGACTCCACTCTCTTCTTTGATTGTTTCTCTTCCTTAAGTGTCTTTACTGAACCAAAGTTTTCATCACAATTTCCAAATCTATTGCTATGAGCATCAACTTTACTTTTCAACAATCTACTAACATAACCTTATGTTTCAACTTCAGAGATTTCATAGCCAAGAGGGTCTATGAATTCATGTCTAGGTTCTACTGCCTCAATGTAAGTGAAATCAGTATCAACCATAAAACATATATCATCTTTGTATTTCTCAACTAGGGATGGAGGAATTCTTGATCTATTTACCACAATGTTCTGAAAAGTTTTCAACACTAACTTTACACTGTCATTAACCTTCTCAATAAGATGTTTCATGTAAACTTTATTGATTCTTGTCATAGTATTCTCACCATCATTCCATTCAATAGTGTAAGGAAATTTTCTTAGCAAGTGGAAGAACATGTAAGTAACCAATGAGGAAAATCTAAAGTGAGTGTATTTAGCTTTCTTTATCTTTTCCAAATTCTCAAACAACTGTATTCTCAGAATTTCACACATATCCATAGGATTCTTCTCCACACACATCAAATAAGCAATGTGTACCATACCTGCTGGCATATCATCTTCTCTAGAGCTTCCACAAAACTTTGTTGTCAAAATCTTACACAAGTATTTTACATCATCTTACTTAATCTTACTAATGACTATACCTCTGCCATTGTATACTAAACCGGTGTTTTCAATCACAATCTTTCTCATGTTTTTTTTCATTTAGTGGAATTGCACCAACTTTTGATAATCAAGTCACATCATGAATTAGGTCTATAGTTATGTCTATAACTCTATCTTCTAACCAAAATTTACCATTATGTATCCTACTCAAAATGATCTTAGTACACTCCTCATCATCAAATTCATATTTCATAGAGTACTCAATGATTTCATTGTTTTCTAGATGTTCATAACCTTGTTTCACTAACATATCTGAGTTGTACAATTTCTTATATTCACCATTAAAATCACTCTCCCTTAGGGTTTCATACTTGCATCCAAGGTAACTTTTAACATTCTCTAAATGAAGAACTCCTTCTGGTATGGATGATAAGGCTAAACTAGCATCTCTTTTTGAGGGTTCAACTGGATCTTTCTTATTTCTAGGTCTATTCTTATCCTTAATGTTGTGAATCAATGACACATCTATGATTATATTTGATTACTTAAGCTGATTCAAGATCATAGTCAGATAAATACCTTAAATTTGCAAAATTAGGGCTTTCACTAGATCGACGCTTCAAACTTCTGCAAATTGCTTCCAAACTTCTTTCTTCACTTCCAAATCACTTCTAATCAGTTGATAATCATAATAAATTTGATTTCAATCTTTTAACACTTAGCATTTACTCAATCTAACATCGCATTCAATTATTTTGCTGCCAAAATGCCGAAAAGCTGATTCTGTAGACCTGCAACCATAAATCTTCTTGCGACCTCGCAAAACACAATATTTCTTTTTGCGCACTTAACCATAGCATCAGTATAACATAAAAAACCTTCATCTAACTTTAGATACATTACCTTCCTGATTACCTTCAATGCTAAATATACCTCCTTGATCTGTGCCTTTAACAAATTTTACTTCATCTTCATTGCTACAACAACCTTTCTCTTTGTTTCCTGCATTTTCATTCCTTCTTGCATAGTTTCTAGGGTTAGGGTTATAATGATAACCTCCATTGTTCATTCTGCAAAATCTTGCTTTGTGTCCAATCTTGTTACATATTTGACAAGTGATTGCATTGGTTCCATATCTAGGTATTTGCTGATTGATTTGTGTCCTGCAATTTCTAGCAATATGTCCAATTTTGTTGCATCTGAAACATACTATTCCATTTCCTCTTTTCATGTTTTTAGTTGATCTCTGATCTGCATTGTTATTATTTCTAGGCATTCTTCTATTGTAATTATTCTCAATAACTTTAGATCTTCTACATTTAATAGCTCTATGTCCAAAACCATGACAATTATAACAATAACCATTTAGAGGTTTGAATTGTTTACCTGTACAATCTCTCTTCATATGACCAATAGTATTACAAGTAAAACATCTACCTTTGAATTCTCTTTGCATACCTTTGGATGATTCTTCTTTTTTGGTGGTTCTTCTTTCTTTGGTGATTCTTCTTGCTTCGGTGATTCTTCTTTCTTAGGTGCATCTTCTTTCTTTGGTGATTCTTCTTGCTTAGGTGCATCTTCAGATTTGTTCTCATCTAACTTCTTTTCTTCACTGCTTTGACATTCATTCATATCTAGTTTCTTACTTTCACTAACTATCTTCAATATGTTAAATCCAAGACCAGTTTTGTCATAAAATGGTTTTCCATAAGATACTTGCTTATCAATCTTTTCACTGTTTGAATATAACCTCTCAAGTTGTTGTTTGGATTGAGTCAATTCACCTTTCACAATTTTGTTGTATTTCTCAAGTTCATCATACTGTAGTTTGACTTCATCAAATTTAGATGTTACCTTGCCAAGTTTAGATTTCAGATTTTCATTTTCATTTTTTAAACTTTCATTCTTAGATCTCAAATTGTCATTTCCATCTTTCAAGCTAAGCTTCAGATTTGTTATCTTCAATTCATGTTTAAGGATTACATTTTCTTTTTCTAAGTCTTCACAATCTTCAACAAGAATTTCATATTCCTTCTCAGATTTCATATCTTCTATCTTACCTTTCAATTTGTCAATAAGATTCTTTGCATCATCATACTTTCTTTTCAAAGTGTTTCTTTCATCAGTAAACATATCAATTTGCTCAAGAGCTTCTTCAAGATTCTTCTATAATTGATCCATATCCATAGAGATCTTACTCAAGCTGCTAGGCTTTCCTTGAATGTTTCTTCTCTGAGTAACTATGCTCTGATACGAATTGTTAGAAATAGGAAATACTGAGAGGGGGGGTGAATCAATATTTCACAAACTTTTACTTTTGCCCACTTATGGATATAACAAATTACTTTAATGAATACAAAGCATAAGAAACTAAATAGCATACATAATAGTAAATGTAAAGAACTCATAACACATGATATGCTCTTGAGGAAACCTTGGCCAAGGGAAAACCTTGGTGGGGCTGGTACCCACAAAGATCCACTAATCAAAAGATATCTGGTTAAGGATGTTGACCCTGTTAGGAGCCTGTTACAATCATATAGTGTATTAGTCCTGGTTAAGGGACTACAGGCCTTGTTAGAAGCCTCAACCCTGTTAGGAGTTGTAGATACAAAAATTGATTACCAGATGAGCTCACTATCCAAACAAGTAATACAAATATTTACTGATTACAATATGGTATTACTTACAACTTCGCATCAACAACTTTCGTTGCTATCACAGTTTACATATATTACATGTTACATTTCAAGTATGTTCGGTACATCTTTATTTATACAAGATACAAAACATAATATCTTTCTCTTGTCGGCTTGCATATATTTATCCAAGAGTAAACATCTAAGATGTCATCTCTTTATAATATTAAGTCATTATTTTGACAAGCAAAATAATCCGTTAATTCATTTACTAGTTCTGTCTTCAAAACTGCACTGTCGGCTGTACTCTGTCATCGGTAAAATAGTCATAAATTTGTCTGTACTCTTTTGTGCACTGAGATGGGGTATCCTTAGACACCATAGAGTATATGTTCAACTACACAAACTCTGATCATGCTCCAGTGAATGTCGCCAAAACAAACTGTATCAGGTGCTCTGTCAAAATCACTATTTCATACTTAGACAATTTTAGTCTGCGATCTTCCATACTTACTTTCCAGCTTATGTGCTCTTCATAGGGAACATATGTTGCCATAATGACAACATCTATGTACATACCTCAGCCAAATTTCTAACACTGAAGTTCCTTTATCTACACATTTACATTCAAGTTCGAGCCTTTGGAGATCACAGGAGTTCAAGCAGTTGAATTTTGAAGAATTGTAGTTGGATTATCAATGAAAGGAAGTAAAGTTTGTTGTGGAACCCTAGTTTAGTCGTGATGTTTCAAGAAACCCTTGGAAATTGATTTCAAGTGATAAAATAAGTAAGTTATGGCTACTGTGTACTAGAATTTGTACCTTCATAGGGTTAGTATCATCAATAAACTCAAATAATAATTAAATTACCACAAATAGAAATCTATTTAAGCTAAAAATTGACAATTAAGCACTCTATGGATCTCTAGCTAGGGATGCTAATGATGAAGCTCTCAACAAGCCTCCATTAGTGACAGTCCTAGAATGAGAATGAATGATAAGCTAAGCTAAATAGTTTAATTCCAAATTGAAAAGCTAATTAACTTCTATATTTTCCTTTCTTGCTCTAATTTGCAAGAGGTTTGATGCTATTCTCAGATTTGTGGATGATAATTGAGTGATTTATGCCTTGCTTTTATAGATTTTGGCAAGGGTAGGGGGTGTAGTAGAGTTGATCATGATTGAGTTGGGGTCAAGTCCTTGGTTCCACCCTTTGGAGACAATTTAAATGGATTGTCCTCAAATCTTGGGATAAGAAGACAAGATGGGTGGACAAGATTCTCTCACATTATGAGTGATTGAGATTCATTTTAGGCTTGATCCATGCAAGCTTTATCCTTGAATCATATTGGTTGAGGCTTTTCTCCTCCCATGTGGTGTTGAGAGAAAATAGGATTAATTAATTGATTTTATTTAATTTATTTAGCCATGTGTACCCCTTGAAGGGGTTGATTTGATTTAATTCAAACTATACAATTAATTAGATTAATTGCACATCGATTTGATTTATCATGATTTAGTTGGTTTAAATTGATTTAATAGCTTTTTATTTTCAATTAATTTTGGATTAATGTTCAATTGCAATTTATCTTTGATTTAATCTTGATTTGATTTAATTGCATTTAATTATGTTGATCTTTGCCTTGATTTCTCATTTAAATGATCTTGTCCATTTTCAAGTGATTACAAATGCCCCTCTTTGAGTCGACATGCGAAGCGTGTTGATTCAAAGAATGTCTTGATTCAATCTGATAGCAGGTCCCAATTCTGTCAGTGGTCAATTCTTGATGTTCGATATGAGATGCAGATTCTGATGATGGGATTGATGTAGTTCTAATTAATTTAAAGTCTTGATGGTTGATTTGATGATATTTCACTGATATGATACTTGATTTGATTTGATTTGATGTTTGATGCCCCTTTCGATTGATCAGCGAAATTTTTTTTGATAAAAGTTTACACCCTAATTTGATGGTCATGCCCCTGATTTGATAATTTGATGTCTCTCTTGATTATCCAAGTGTATGCCCCCTTGAAAATGAAATGAAATTTGATCAATATTTGAAAAAGTTGACAGTTTAGGTCATTTTGCATTGATTAGGTCAATTTTATAATGAATTTTGATTTCATGTCCGATATTGTTTTCATGTTTGTGTGATGACAAACACCCCTGATTTGATAGATTTGGTGAAAAATTTGGGTCCCCAGGCACTTTCTAGTAAAAAGGCCCATATAAAGGGGTAAAAAGTCATTTTCACTATTCATTTTTACTTTTACATTTGACTTTTTTCTCTGACTCCTTCTGATCTTTTCGTGATGGTGATTCTAAGTCGAGAGCATAGGTTCGAGCACGGTCGATGATATTTGGGGCCACCAACCCACGAACCTCCAATAAGTGCCTAAACCTCTTAGTTTTTCAATTCATGTTTTAAATTTCCAAAAAATTGAATTTTTCTGGAAAAGTATATTTTTTTGCTTTTTGAAATTGAAATAGCATGTTTAAACTTTTAAATAGCGTGTTTGATATTCTTTTAGTGCTTTTGCACATTTAAATACTGCTTTCATGACACGAAATTGTGCTTTTGCTTGTAGGATCTAGGGCATAAATCACTTTTGATTTTTAGATTAGTGTGTTTGTTTGAATTTTTGCTTTTGAGCTTTGTAACAATGCTTTTAAGTTTTCAAATAGTGCTTTTAAAAAGTTTTAGCGCATATGACTTAGAACAACACTTTTGATAATTTTGATTACACTTTTAAATTTTTAAATAACGCTTTTGATTTTAGCACTTTTAAACCTTGAAATAGTGCATTTACCCTGATAAGAAAAATTTAAAAATGCCTTAGTCAGTTTTCCAAACTATTCAGCATCATCGATTAGTTGATCGGTTTAGGTAATAAAATTGATTTGATAGCGAGTCGTAAGATGTCAATTTGAGTTAGTTATAATCTAAATATGTGATTGTCAATCTAGATTTAGATGATGGATGATGATGAATTTTTTGTCCTCTCTGAATAGATCGGGAAAATTAATTATGGTTTGATATTTGTAAATGTTAGATTGACTTAGGATAATTTAAATGATAATTGAGTTCAAAACTGATATGATTGAACTTTCTTTTTGCAGGCAGTGTCACTAGCCATTCATGGTTTGTACCCTTGTCCGTTCAGTATGATCGACTACATGAGTACTCTTGATCAGAGACAGTCCGGTGTGGGTTATCTTTCCTTCTGGTTCTTCCTCAATTCCAAGTGGATCAAGGTCTCCTTATAGCTATGGTAGAGTGTTGGCACTTTGATCATAATACCTTCCATTTACTGATGGGTGAGATGACTATCACCCCTGAGGACGTCTACCTCATCCTCCACTTCCTGACTTGAGGAGAGTTGGTTTTCTATGATCAGGTGTATGATGGGGTAGCATGTCAGTGGGTCTTCTAGGATCCTACCATTGGCGATGATCACATTCAATGGTGTTAGTTCCATTCTTTCCCAGTTTTACCAGTAATTTTGGGTGCATTGATTGGTGAATTCCTAGTACCAGATAGATGAGGGCATGAATTTGTAGTCAAGTGAGGTCCTATTCTGGAAGACTTGATGGTGCAACCTTGATGTTTTGATTGGGGGTCATGTGTCTTGGTGCAACTCTATCACAAGTTGCATACAGTTGTATATAGATGCCCTTCTACACTCTTTTCAGGAGCTATCCTTCTTTAACTTTGGATATGGGAGCATCTCCAAGTGGCACGACCTATCACAACACGTCAGCGTGATCCAGGATGGCCATTTTCCTAGATGTATGAGGGCATGGTAGTGCAGACCCATATGGTTAAGTTGGATTATTGGTGTCATGTGATTGATGATATGGATCAGGTGATATGGTGTCCTTACCTAGGTTGTGAGCCATGGCTAGAGGATGTGACTGAGCTTCCTTATATGTGCAGTCCTCATTGGATGATTGGATGGACATGATGCAGTCAAGGATGGAGTATCCAATTAAGGACTATCCAAACTTGCAACCAAATGCCAACACAATAGGATAACACAACACCAAAACCAGATTTGAAGGAAAACATATATCTTTATTCATAAACAATTGATTATGTGCAATGTGTCAGGCTGTAATGCCTTCCCAATTATGGCCAATTAAAATGCAAGAAATTTTTCTACAAGATCACATAGGATCCAACACATCTCCCAGCTAGCCCAGGTTTGCAACACAATAGGATAATAGTAGGCACTCCAAGAAAGATCTAAACTTGTGCTCGCAAGACACCAAGCAATCTTCTTGTTCCTAAGCTCTCAAGCTACTAACTCTACTTTGTCTCCTGATCTCTACTCTCTGACTAACTCCTTAAAAAACTACCCAAGCACCCTCTTAAATACTAACCATCAGCCACAAGTTGGCTGGATGAAATAATTAACTCCTACAAATAAATATTAAATGCCAAACATAAGTCAGCTCTCAAAAATCCTTACAATGATTAAATTCTCCATGTCGGCCTCTAGATCCACATAGGAGAATGTAACATACCAGATCTAGGTCACCACATGTACAACAGTCAATCCATAACTCAAGGAGCATGACCCAAATCAAATGTACTAGTCGGCCAAGTCGAATCTCCAAGAACAACCATCGGTAATCCAAACTACCAAGTGCCAAAAAATATATCGAGCAAACATAACAACTGAGCTCCACAAGCATTATCAAGCACCAAAAATGTTGAGTCTCCTTCCATGATCGAGCTTCCTTTAGTGACCAAGTCCTCCAGTGACTGAGCCACTTTAGCAACTGAGAAACACACATAAACACTGAGATCTCATCGGTAACCTAGCACCGAGCAACAAAACACCAAGTCACCGACTGACCAACATCAACCGAGATGCACCAGAACTTCAAATTGAGAATCACCGCCAAGATCAACAAGCTCCATCGGTGAAGCAAAATAAACTTCAACCAAGAACTATCACCCAAACAACTGAGTAAAAGAAGGTCTTTACCAAGCTCATCCATCTCCTTCATCAAGTACTAGAAAATCACAAGGAACTGGACAAGAAGCTAGGATGCTACTGCATCAAACTCCTAGGGTACAAAGAAAAGTGTGTCCCACACTTTCTCACCAAAGGGAACATCTGAACAACATGAACTCCACTTCATCTTCACCAAAGGTTTCCACTCCATCACGGGAAAGAGAACCAATCTACAACTCAACCAATCATCATGTCCAACATCCTGAACAAACTAAGCCTTCAACCCATCACCAAGGATCAAGGAAGAATCCCATCTCACAATCTCACCAGAATACTTATCATTATCAGCCAGTAACTCAAGTTTGCAACCAGCAAACAACATCTGCATCTCAACACTAAGAAAATGCAATTTGGTAACACCATCATCATAAAGGTGTTCAATAGAAGACAACTCCTCATCATCAGCAACCTGATCAAGCACAACTAGATGCTCTATAATTTCCATGTCAGGCACAACTGACTGAATGCAAAAATCAATCTTCTCACCAACTTCAACAAGGTCAACAACATCATCAGTAATCACAGGTAACTCAGTAATAAGTAAATGTTTCTTTGCAGGTTTCATGTCAAACTCCACCAACTGAACATCAAAACCAACTTCACATACCTTTACAACTTCTGAACTATCACAAGAAACCTTGTCAAGATGTCTTCTCTCTCAGACCAATCTACCAACCAGCCAAACAACTTTCCCAACTTCGATAAGCTCTACAAAGCTCAACAAAACTTTCCTTCACCAAGTTCTTAACTTGATTCTCCACGCAGTTCAAAAAATCCCCTTCCAATTGAGAAAACCTTTTAGAAATCTTCTCCTTCACCATGTCATGAAGAGAAGCAATCCAATTAGGGTTCAATCCTCTTGGAGATAGGTCCAAAGATCTTTGAAAACCCTCTGCATCAAACCCAACACTGACCACCTTTTGACAACCTCTGAGTTGTATGCAAGTCAGATCGCAGCTTGCCACCTTGCATGAACAACTCGTTGGAGATTTTCTAGCAAGCCAATGTTGACTGTATGTTTGTCATTGATGACAACATATGGTAAGTAGCATGCGTGGAACACTTATGTAGTAATATTTGAGTATATGTAGCATGGACATGTTATCAGCATGATATCATGGATGGAGAGGTTAATTGTTTATACAGACAGTTATATAGCAGCTAGTGTCAGTAGTGTTCTTGACAGAGTTACAGATAGTATTCTATGTGTGATTATCCGTTCAGTTATCATGGAGCCTTGTAACTTTGGATATGTGATGAAGACATGCTATTAATGTTACATTCATGGATGCAGAGTCTGATATGTAGTAGAAGTAAAGTTATGCAGTCACCATTCACCAGTTGTAGTTTCTTGTGTTTATTTAGAAGAGCCGACATAGATTTTATTGGTATAGGAGTTGCACCTATCATATCGATATGCGCACTTGGATTAGTGATGAGAGAAGAGTTAAGGAGGTTTGGCTAAGAGCGCATGATGTAATTCAGCTTGAGGAGAAAGATTCAGTTAATTTGGTAGAGCCGACAGTGTTTAGCATGCATCTACATTTATTAATATTGGACAGGTCCCAGATTGTGTTGTGTGCTTAGTAGAGCCGACAAATATTATTGGAGAGTTTTATTGTTTCTCTATTATGATTTCAAGGTGGTTCTAACAGGCCGACTTGATTATATCATTTAGAGAGAAGATATTTATAGGTAGTCATTTTTTATTGCTAAGTTATGGTTCAGAGTTGAAAGAGAAGAGCAGAGTAGAGAGTGCAAAGTATTGAGCCATCAGCAGAAGGTCTATGTGACCAAGTAAAGAGTATATGATATTCATTGGAATTGATCAAGATAGCAAGTCTACCTCCAAGTTCACCAAGATCTAGACATAGTGTATATCTATTATTCAGAAGGTTGCAGGCTTCACCCCTTTGAGCAGTGAGCTCTTGGATAGTGCATCCTCACCCCTAATAGGGTCAATCATAAAAGACTCCTAACAGGGCCTAACATTTGACTAGGTCACTATTCTTATTACATTGTAAAGATCAACTCCTAATAGGTTTGTAATATCTTCTAACAACGATCATTATAAACTAGTGTAGTTTATTAGTGGGTGTCAATTCCCACCAGGGTTTTTACCTATTTAGGTTTCCCCATAACCAAAATATTGGTGTTGTGTTCACATGTTCTTTCATTATTTTTATGCTTAATGTTTAAGTATACTTAATTGGATAAAGAATTGAAACTTGTAGATAGCTGATTCACCCCCCCCCCCTTCTCAGTTATCTCTTGGGACTATTCCTAACAATTGGTATCAGAGCCAAGTGCCTTAGAGAGAAATTTTAACAGCTTGAGGTTGATCAGATGACATTCTTTAGAAAAGATAGTCCTAAGTTTGATGGAGAGAACTATCCTGATTGGAAGAACAAAATGGTGACTCATTTGCAGTGCATTGGTTTTGAAGTTTTTGAAGTGGCTATCAAAGATATTAAGATACCCTCTCTAGAAGACCTTGAAAAAGATGATGCTACTAGCAAGAAAAAGGATTTGTTCCATCAAAATGCAATAGCCAAAAAAGCACTTATCAATGCCTTATCTGATAGTGATTTTTTAGAGTTAAAAAAAGTAGACACAACCTACAAGATATGGAAGCACCTAGAAGACATGTTTGAAGGAGATACACAAGAAAAGAATGCACATAGAAAGACATGGAAGAAAAGATACAATGCATTAGAGATGCTACCTGAAGAAAACATTAGAGCTTACAACCAAAGGATTAATGAAGTAGTTGTTGGAATCAAGAATAATGGTGGAGAAATCTTGGAGGAAGATATTATATATAAGTTGATGGCTACACTTACAATAGAATATGAAAACAAGATCAACATCCTTGATGAGACCATGCATCTTACAAAAAATTTCAAGAGAGAGATCTTGATCAGAAAAATTTTAGCTTTTGAAATTTCAAGATTGAAGACAGAGCCTAGAAGTGAGACAGCCTTCAAAGCATTAGTCCATGGTAAGAAATCTTCAAACACTTTTGGTAATTTTGATGATGAAGATGAAGACAAAGAGATAGATGATATTATTGCTATGATTTCTAAGAAAGAAATAAAAGGAAAAGGAAATTATGAAGGTTAGTTACCTTTCAAATGTTTCTCATGTAATAAGATTGGTCATTTTGCATCCAAGTGTCCTACAAGAGTTAAGAAATTTAGAGCTAACTACAAGCCTAAGTATACGAAAGAATGTTACTATGCTGGTGATGGAGTTTCTGATGATGATTCAGTTGAAGATGAAATTGGATTCATTTTTATTATGGATCATGAAGATAAGAAAAAGGAACAAGAGCTAGCATTGATTTCACAAGCAAACATAAGGATAGATTGGATTATAGATAGAGGTTGTTCACATCACATGACAAGTGATAAAGACAAATTTGTTCATCTGAACAAATACAATGGTGGTATGGTTAGATTTGGAGACAACACTCCTAAACCTATCATTGGTAGAGGAGCTATTACATTGGATGGAAAGAACAATACTGATGATGTTCTTTATGTAGATGGCTTGCAGCATAACCTTCTTAGTGTTGGATAGTTTCTTGGAAAAGGTTATAGATTGGAGTTCAAAGATAATAAATGCATCATTAACAACAAGGAGGGTGTAATTATTGCATCAAGTTCAAAGACTAAAGGTAATGTTTTTTAGCTTAATTCTGAAGCAACATGTTTTCTTGCTAAAGTAGATGATAGTTGGCTATGGCATAAAAGACTATGTCATATCAATTTTGATAACATAGTAAAGATAAGAAATGTAAAGGCAGTAAGAGATCTACCTAGCATTGTGAAGCTAGTTGATACTATTTATAGGGAATGTGTGATGGGAAAGCATGTGAGGAATTCATTTAGGAGAAAGAATAATTCACTAGAGAACAAGTTGGATCTTATTCATATAGACCTATGTGGACCAACTCAAACAAGATCATACTGTGGTGAAAGGTATTTCATTTTGTTTGTTGATGATTATTCTAGAATGATGTGGGTTGCATTCTTGAAAGATAAGTCAGAAACATTTGAGAAGTTCAAAATATTCAAAGCTGAGGTTGAGAATGAATCTAGACTAAAGATAAAGTGTCTAAGATCAGATAGAGGATGATAATTCACCTCTGAAAGATTCTATGAGTACTGTGAAGAACATGGCATAAAGAGACAATTGAGTGCACCTAGAACCCCTCAATAGAATGGGATTGTAGAGAGAAGGAATAAGATCATCCTTGATACATCGCACACCATCATGATTGAAAGAAATGTTGCACACACCTATTGGAGAGATGCAATCAACACAACAATCTATACCATCAATAGAATACAATTGAGGCCTGGCGCGGACAAGACACCTTAAGAGCTATGGTTTGGTAATGTTCTTATAGTGAAATACTTCAAAATATTTGGAAGCAAGTGCTATATCAAGAGGGATGAAGCAATAGGCAAGTTTGATGCAAGAAGTGATGAAGGTAATTTTCTTGGTTACTCTACTAAAAGTAAAGCTTATAGATGTTTTAATTTGAGATTGAAGAAGATCATTGAAAGTGCTCATGTTAAGAGTGATGAAAAGTTTATGGTTCAAGAAAGATATCATGATTATGCACCTATGATTGAAGAATAACCCATTCCTTCCACTAGTGAGATAGTTGTTTAAGAGATGTTTGATAGTATTAATGTAGTGTTCAATGACCCTGAAACAAGTCAAGAAACTCATAAGGAAGATGAGTTAGTATCACCTAAAGTTCCAAAGTATACATCTAGATATCACTTTAATGATGACATCATTGAAGATCAAAGTGGTAAAGTCACAAGAAGATCAAAAGAAAAAAGTTCAGCAAGCAATGAAGCAATATGTTTACTATCTTAGATAGAACCTTTAAGTGTTGAAGATGCATGTAATGATTCAGATTGGCATAATGCTATGAAAGAAGAACTAGATAAAATTATCAAGAATGATACTTGGGAACTAGTCCCAAGACCTAGTAACAAGAATGTGATTGGAACAAACTGGATATTCAGAAACAAGATGAATGAAGATGGTACAGTAGTAAGGAATAAAACAAGGTTAGTATGCAAGGGATATGCAGAAAGAGAAGGTATTGATTATTCAGACACATTTGCACCTGTGAGAAGATTAGAAGCTATTAAGTTGTTTCTAGCTTATGCAACATTCAAAAACTTCAAAGTTTATCAGATGGATGTTAAGTCAACATTCTTAAATGGAGAGTTAAAAGAAGAAGTATACATTGAGTATCTAGAAGGATTCACCTTATCAGAAAAACTTGATATGGTATACAGATTGAAGAAAGCCCCTAGAGCTTGGTATGAGAGACTTGATGGATATCTAACTAAAATTGGATTCAAGAAAGGAGCATCAAATTCTAATTTGTTTATCAGAGAAACATCTGAAGGTTTACTACTTGTGGCTATATTTGTTGATGACATTATCTTTGGGGGTAATGACAAAATTAGTACAGAATTTTCTAAGGAGATGCAGAGCGAGTTTGAGATGAGCATGATTGGACCTATCAAATATTTTTTGGGATTAAATGTGCAGCAAATAGAGAAAGGTATTTTCATTAATCAGTCCAAGTATGTGAAAGAAATATTAAAGAAATTCAAGATGGATGATTGCAAACCAATGGGTACACCTATGATAACATGATGCAAGCTTACAAAAGAAGATGATTCTCTAGTAGTAGATATAACATTGTACAAGTCTATGATTGGTAAACTCATATATCTTACTCAAACTAGACCTGATATTTCTAATGTAGTTGGCATAGTTGGAAGATTTGTAGCAGAGCCTAAACAAAGTCACCTCATGGCAATAAAGAGAATATTCAAATATCTACATGGCACTATAGATTATGGCCTATGGTATCCTAATTCAAATAATTTTGAGCTTCATGTATATATAGATGTAGATTGGGCAGGGTGCATTGATGATAGAAAGAGTACATCAGGAGGAGTAGTATTTCTTGGTGATAGACTTGTCACTTGGACAAGCAAGAAGCAGAATTATATTTCTTAGTCAACAGTAGAAGCAGAGTATGTTGCAGTAGCCTTAAATTATTCTACAATTATTTCGATCAAGCAAATGATAAAATATTTTGGAATTCAGATTGATTACCCTATTGTTATTCATTGTGATAACACTAGCACTATCAACATGTCAACAAATCCTGTGATGCATGCAAAAAAAAAACACATAGAGATTAAGTATACTTCCTTAGAGAGAAAGTGGCAGAGAAAGAAGTCAAATTGGATTATGTGAGTATGAAGGAATAACTAGAAGATATATTCACAAAGTGCTTACCAAAGGATACTTTTGATTATCTCAAGGAGAAGCTGGGAGTAATTCCCTTTCCTGATTTTGCTTAGAGAAAGTGGAAAGAGCATCATTCCTCGGTGACTGATGGATGGTTGACTACTCTACTTCTAGAGTAGTACCACAGCTTAAATGTCTGGTGCCCTTTGCCATTGATGTCAAAGGGGGAGTAGTATACAGTCATGGAAAATAGTATTAAAGGGGGAGTACATACAGAATTAAGAAAGAACAATATAGAGCAGAAATAGGAAGTAGTATTCAGTCATGCAAGTAGTTAAGTTGAAGAAATGGAGAATATTAAAGAATATTACAATAGATGGAGGATTCATCCTTGGGGGAGCTTTGATGAGGAAATGGAGAATGTTATAAAAGAATTGGTTAGTTGGATTGGTGGTGTTTTTCATTCCATATGTTGCCATCAATGCCAAAGGGGGAGATTGTTGGAGATTTTCCAACAAGCCAGTGTTGATTGTATGTTTGTCATTGATGAAAACATATGGTAAGTAGCATGTGTGAAAGACTTATGCAGTAAGAATTGAGTATATGTAGCATGGACATGTTATCATCATGATATCATGGACGCAGAGGTTAATTATTTATATAGATAGTTATATAGCAGCTTGTGTCAGCAGTGTTCTTGACAGAGTTACAAACAACATTCTGTGTGTGATTGTCCATATGATTATCATGGAGCCTTGCACCTTTGGATATGTGATGAAGGAATGATAGTAATGTTACATTCATGGACATAGAGTCTAATATGCAGTAGAACTAAAGTTATGCAGTCGCCATTCACCAGTTATAGTTTCCTATGTTTATTCAGAAGAGCTGACATAGATTTTGTTGGTACAGGAGTTACACCTATCATATTGGTATGTGTGCTTAGATTAGTGATGAGAGAAGAGTCAAGGAGGTTTGGATAAGAGTGCATGATGTAATTAATCTTGAGGAGAAAGCTTCAGTTAATTTGGTAGAGCCGATAGTGTGTAGTGTGCATCTACATTTATTAATATTGGACAAGTCCCAGATTGTATTGCATGCTTAGTAGAGCTGATAGAAATATTATTGGAGAGTGTTATTGAATCTCTATTATGATTTGAATCTTTTTCTAATAGGCCAACTTGATTATATCATTTAGAGAGAAGATATTTATAGGAAGTCATTTGTGATTGCTAAGTTATGATTCAGAGTTGAAAGAGAAGAGTAGAGTAGAGAGTGTGAAGTATTGAGCCATCAGCAGAAGGTCTATCTGACCAAGTAAAGAGTATATGATATTCATTGGAATTGATCAAGATAGCAGGTCTACCTTGCAACTCACCAAGATCTAGATATAGTGTGTATCTATTTTTTAGAAGGTTGCAGCCTTCACCCCTTTGAGTAGTGAGCTCTTAGATAGTGCGTCCTCACCCCTAACAAGGTCAATCATAAAAGGCTCTTAATAGGGTCCAACCTTTGACCAGGTCATTGTACTTATTACATTGTAAAGATCAACTCCTAACAGGGTTGTAAGATCTTCTAACAAGGATCATTATACACTAGTGCAGTTTATTAGTGGGTGTCAATTCCCACCAAGGTTTTTACCTATTTAGGTTTCCCTATAACCAAAATATTGGTGTTGTGTTCAAGTGTTCTTTCATTATGTTTATGCTTAATGTTTAAGTATACTTAATTAGATAAAGAATTGAAACTTGTAGATAACTAATTCACCCCCCCCCCCTCTCAGTTATCTCTTGGGACTATTCCTAACACAACTAAGCCATGATTTTACAAGTTCAAGAACATGGATCTGCAACTCGGATCACACACAATCTCTTCACCAACCTTTCTCCAAACAAGATCAACCCTCACTCTGATACCACTTGATGTAGTCAAGGATGAAGGATCCAATTAAGGACTATCCAAACTTGCAGCCAAACACCAACATAGTAGAATAACACAACACCAAAACTAGATCTGAAGGAAAACATATATATTTATTCATAAACAACTGATTACATGCAATGTGTTAGGCTATAAGGCCTTCCTGGTTACAACCAATTATAATGCAAGAAATAGTTCTACATGATCACATAGGATCCAACACATCTCCCAGCTAGCCCAGGTCTACAACACAATAGGACAGTGGTAGGCACTCCAAGAAAGATCTAAACTTGTGCTCGCAAGCCACCAAGAAATCTTCTTGTTCCTAAGCTTGCAAGCTACTAACTCTGCTCCATCTCCTAATCTCTACTCTCTGAATAACTCCTTAAATAGCATCCCAAGCACCCTCTTCAATACTAATAATCAGCCACAAGTCAGCTAGATGAAACAATTAACTCCTACAAACAAATATTAAATGCCAAACATCAGTCGGCTCTCAAATAGCCTTACAATGATTAAATTCTCCATGTCAGACTCTAGATCCACATAGGAAAATGCAACATGCCAGATCTAGGTCCCCACACATCCAATGGTTAATCCATAACTCAAGGAGCATGACCCAAATTAAATGCACTAGTCGGCTAGGCCAAATCTCCAAGAACAACCATCGGTAATCCAAACTACCAAGTGCCAAAAAATATATGAAGAAAACATAAAAACCAAGCTCCACAAGCATTATTGAGCACCAAAAATGCCAAGTCTCCTTCCATGACCGAGCTTCCTTTAGTGACTGAGTCCTCCAGCAACCGATCCACTTCAACAATCAAGCAATAGACATAAACACCGAGACCCCGTCAGTAACTAAGCACCATGCAACAAAACACCAAGTCACCGAGTGACCAACATCAACTGAGAATCACCACCAAGATCATTGAGCTCCATCGGTGAAGAGAAACAAACTTCAATCGAGAACTATAACCCAAAAAACTGAATAAAAGTAGGTCTTTACCGAGCTCATCCACCTCCTTCGTTGAGTACCAAAAAATCACAAGGAACTAGACAAGAAGCCAGGATGCTATTGCATTAGGACACCACACACTATTGAGAGATTTTGCTTCAAGAGGGTACTATGAAAGTATGGACGGACATAGGGTATACCCCAGGGCATTTCTATGTATGCTTGGGTTCAAGCCAAGAGATCACTATGGGGCCCTGTTATTGATTTTAGGACAACACAACAAGAGATTTAAGACCTGGGTTATCTACCATGGGATATGTGAGAGCATGTCATTGATGCTGGTATGACTGATGATTACATAGATTGGTTACCTCAAAACCTATTTCTGAGGTTCATAGATCCAGCTGAGTGGGTACCTAGTATTGATGAGTAGTTTGATGGTGATGGTGGTGATGATGGTGATGATGGAGATAGTGGTATGGGTGGGGGTAGGATTCAAGGATGGAAAGGACAACCAGGTCATCAAATAGCCAAAGAAGGTAGAGTCATGATGCTAGTTATTTCTACTACTCCCATCCCTCCTAAGGGTGGTGGTTAGGTGAGGGGTCATGGTGTTGATAGAGCTTTACACTAGGTTGCTAGGGATTCGATAGGTAGAGAGGGTCATCACCGGGCTAGGCATCATAGGTAGTTGGATGCCTAGGCCACATAGGTGTTGTTAGATTAGGCATAGGGTAGGCTAGCATAGGCTCCTCCTCAGGCTCCTCCATAGGTTCCTTCAATTGTTCCATAGGCTCCTCCAACATAGGCACTTGCTTCTACATCTATGCCATCTTCTTCATCTCATCCATCTTCTTCTTCTTTCATTCCATCGCTATCTTTTCCATCTTCTTCCATGCCATCTTGATCTATGTCTCCACCATAGACTCTTGCAACACATGCTCCTAGTTCTGAGGCTTTGGTAGTTGCACCAGAGGTTTGAGCTTTATAGTCAGATGTCTCTAAGATTAGATAGGAGGTTAGGTAGCTTAGTACTATGATGCAGGCCTTTATGGTAGTGATGAGTCATCATGGGTTGTAGTCGAGCTCAGGTCATCCTCTTGATAGTGCTCTTGGTCCTGACAGTGATGGTGTTGGTAGTTTAGCCAGTTGATCTATGATTTGAGATGATTCATGTTATTCTTTTATTGATGTATATGATCTCATTTTTTATTTTGAGACATTGAACTCTATTAGTTTCTTTTGATTGGTTGATGTAGTTCGTGATACTTGTTGATACTCTGATGGACTTTGATTTCCAAATGTTGCATTATATAATCATACCATAGACTTTGATACTCAGTTGATGTTTTAATGATGATACCATAGACTTTGATGCTCATTTGGATAGATTTACTTCATATGATGTCATGATGTGTTGGATCTCATTTTTCAGGTGTTTTACTATGATATGCAGATTTATATGGTTCTATCTCCTATATGCTTTGTTTTATGCTTTCCAGAATGTAGTTTTATGATGGATGCATATGTTCTATTTATGCTTAGATGTTTGTCTTATGTATGACATAGAATAGATGAATGGATTCAATTTGACTTTAATTATGTGATTTAATGATCCTTGTAATGATTAATGATATTTAATGCTTTATGGGTGAAAATGATATATAGATGTGTTAGATGATAATGCAATGGTTAGTGTGATGTAATGGATTTAATGGATAATGGAAATATGATGGACCTATATGATGTAATGTATATCAATTATGGGTACTTAATGATTAATGATTCTAAATGTTATATGTGATATAGATGAATGATGTTAATGAATATAACGATAATGTAATGATTAATAATATGCAGTGTGCAATGTTTTTGGACAAAATGATATGCACTTAATGATGAATTTAAAATGATTTTAATGGATGTAATGAACATGTAACTAATAAATGTAATGATAAATGTACTTGTTATACACTAATTTTGCACCCTTGTTTCAAGCTCTTGTAGTCTTGATAACCTAGTATAACATGGGAATCATCTCTAGGTGTGGGACCTATGCTAACTGAGATGAGACCTCTAGGTTCTAGGCTAGTTCCTCTTGGATAATCACCTTAATTTGCTTCTAGATAGAAAAAGTAAATCTTTTGAGGGAAAGGGATAGAAGGAATGCTTGAAAGGGAAATGACTGAAAGCAAACTATCCTACTAGGTGATACACCGAGAATATGGTATGAATTACAGTATAAAAGATGAAATCAATGAATAGACTTTGGCCTAGGTGATCACAAGTCACTAAATAGGTTTTCATAAGTACTTCATAGAAGGGTCTATAGATAAGAAGAGTTATTCAAGGAAAGAGAGATTCTTTCACAAACAATAAAACCCCTTGGAATTAGACAACAATCTATGACCTGCAAACAAACATTCACCTCTGCAACTAGGTATAGGAATGAGACAAGATATTTAAGGGGTTGAAGTATACCCACAAAAGCACTCACATCAAACCATCCACAATGATACACAAAATTGTAGAAAGAAAGAGGGATCAAGAATCCTAAGATATCACTAAGAAGCATGTAAATACTAAATTCATTAAGAAATAACTCACACAAGAAGGCATAGGGACATGAAGAATGTCACAAAAACACCTTCACTATTTGAATTATCAATGGGAGGTTACAAAATGTAGAAAACCAAAGGATAAAACAAATGTCTCAAATAGCCTTCTAAGAAAAGATATTTTTTCTCCTTACAAAATGTGAACTCTGAGCTCTAAAGCTCTCAAAAAACAATATATACATCTCCTCTTGCACGTAGGTAGGAGCAAAAAATATAATTAGGGTTACATAATTTTTCATATAATAATCAAACCCTAAATCTATCAAATTCGGCCATAAATGTTATTGAAAATATACCACCTAATTAGATATCTGTGTTCATGTGTCCATTTACCTGCAAAAATCTAGCTGCCATGATCCATCTATCTACCTACAACTTGGGCTCACCATAATTGTTAAAATCTGATATTTTGAGATATTTGAATATAAAAAATGATAAAATGGTCATAGGTGGTGCTAAAATTCCCTATCGACGGTTGGTGTTCAAAAATCAATCTTACTTTAAAACGCAACCGTCAGATCTTCCTTTTTACCTGGGCTTGGCACTTGATAGAAAACTAACCTTAAGTCTACCTCGGGTTCCAATTTTCCTTCAGTCATAGAAATGTTTAAACTTTTAGGTGACCTCAATTAACTTTGGTGAACAAGAAGATAACCTTTAGTCATTGATTCACATAATACTCTTAACCCTGGGCCCAAAACCACCACATGTCATTCTTTTATTTTCCCTTGAATGTTCTATAGGCATACACCTTGGCAACCCCTGACATCGGTCCCACTAAAGACAAGATTTTGATCCAATAGTGGGTGCATGATCTCATGGCCCCCAAATATTCCTTCAGATCATGCACCAGCCGCTGATCTCTTTAAACTAGAACCCCTTTTGACAAACAAACCCACCTAGAAATCTTTGTCAGCACATGAAAACCAATCAAATTCAAGCATGTCAGCATCAATTATTAGAGGACCCACCTAGCATAGGCGCTAAGAAATAAAGTAAGATCAATGATGGGTGCATGAATGCACGTGTCAGAAAGATTCCTTGCGAACATGCACCGACCGTCGATCCTCTGTAGATGTCAGAGCCTTCTGAAATTTTAGAAACCTAGTCCCACTGACACGTTGATGAATCACTACCATGTGGACCAATGAGAAGCCACTGTCTGTGTACACATGGCAATGGACCCACTGGGCATGAAGAGTTACGTCACCAAGGAGAATCAATGGTTGTCTTATAATCACAAGCCTCTGACACATTTCATGAGAACACATGCCAACCGTCAATCTCAAAGCTTCTGACATCCTTGGGCCCACTGAAAAAATACAAGTCATTGTCCCTCAACCAATGAAAAGCCTCCAAGTAGGACACCATGGTAGTGGACCCACAAAAGCTTGAAGCACTGAGAAAAGGGAAGATTGACAGTTGTCGTAAGATCGCAAGCCTCTGACAGACCCTATGAGATCTTAGGACAACCATTGATCTCATCAACTGGGACCCCACTTAAATCTCTTAACCCCAGAAGTCTTAGTGAATGCATGGCCAAAGGAAATTTTCTGAGTTGTTGAATAGAATTCTTAACCTCGGTTAAGCCTAAAGAATACATGAACAAGGCATTCACAGAATTGCTAAACCAAAAGTCCAACCTGGGGTATCAGTTAGTGAATGCTTGACTGAAGGTGATTTGTGGAGTCGCTGAATGTTTAGAAGCTTCACCATTTTATCTCGTGACTAAGAAAAACACTGCAGTTGCTAGTTCACCAAAAGGAAAAGGTAACCACTGGAAGAATAGAAGAAGTGGCGACCAAAGGAAGAATTACATACATGGGAAATGATGGGACTTAAGTGGCCGATAAAGTAACATGAAAATAGAATGAAGGCTAGGGTTTGCAGGGTTACTTCTTGGCAATGGCTACTTTTATGAATTTTTAAATTGCAGACTAGGGAATTAGAAAATTTGCAGAGGCCAGAGAACAGGGCATAACACCATGAAAATTTCAGGGATGCTTGGCAGGATAAAAATAGAGACCTGGGGATGTATTTTAGCCAAATTTGCATGCATATGAAAATTAGGGTAACATTTTGGTGATTTTTGCTAGATGTCAGCCTGCTAGACATTGACTAGTGGCCTTGAAGAAATCCATTGGGCATGGGGTCATTTTTTTGAGCACAAAACTTGATAGAGAGACAAAAAACTGAACACAGGAAGACAAACTTGTGCACAGGGACTTCTTGAAAAGTAGGAAACTGACCTAAAAAATAGGAAGAAAGCAGGAAAGCATTTTTTACAAAATTTATAGAGGGATTAACCTCAAAGAGGGGCTTCAAGTGGAAACCATTCACTGAGATAGGCAGGGGAACTCCTTCCATATTTGATAGTTGAAAAGCATTGGATCCCTTGCACTCTATTATAACAAATGGTCCACCCCAAAATAAATCAAATTTTGTATGTTTGCCAAGCTTGGATCTGAACTCATCCCACTTGAGGACTACATCCCCAACTTTGAAATTTTTGATCCTGGCTCTTTTATCAAAACCCTTCTTTGTTTGGATTTGATGAAATTCCATATCCTGCATTGATTTGTTTCTGAGTTCTTCTAACTCCATAAGCTGAGCATATCTAATCTACAAGGGATCCCCTTCCTCAAATAGGACATATTGAGTGGCTAGGTCCAGGGCTGGCAATTCAGCTAAGATGGAAAACTTGGCCTCTTTGCCATATACTAGCATATAAGGAGAATTACCAATGATTTTCTTTGGGGTAATTTTGTCTAACCACATTGTAGACCTAAGCTTAGTATGCCAATCTCTCTGATTTTCTTGAAGAGTCTTCTTGATTATCCTAATCAAGTTCTTATTCGTGGATTCTACCAAGCCATTACCTTGGGGGTAGTAATTAGAACTGGTATTTAGATAAATGCCATTTTTAATTGCCCACTCTGAGACTTTGAGGCCTATGAATGCAAATACATTATCTAAAATTATGGAATCTAGAGTGCCAAATCTATGAATTATATCATCATAAAATCTTAAGACAACAATCTCATTTGATTCTTTTAAAGCAATTACTTCTATCCATCTGGTGAAGTAATCTGTTACAGTGATTATCTATTTATGGCCTACACTAGATGGAGGATTGATCATTCCAATAAAGTCTATACCCCATTTCATGAAGGGTTTCTCTGTTCTAATTGGCTGTAGGGGCAAGGCTGCAAGCCTTTCTTTTCCTACAAACATGGCACATTTGATGCATTTTTTGACATAATCATGACTATCTTTGAAGATAGATGGCTAGTAGTACCCAACCCTCATGATTTTAAAAGTAGTAGTCCTAGGAGAAAAGTGACCTCCAGAAGGTCCATCATGAAATTCAAATAGGACATCAGCTATCTTTTCTGAATCTATGCATCTTAAAAGGACACCATTGTGATCCTTTCTGAAAAGAACTTCATCAATCAGCACAAAAGGAATAGATTGCAATCTATAATACCTTCTTTTTGCTAAATCTAGGCCTATGGGACATTGTCATGTCTTCAAGTAATTGATCATATTAGGCAACTAGCTTGTTGCCTTGGCTTGTTCTTCTGTAGACTGCACCACCAGAGATGCATCAATTTGTTCTAGTCTCTTTGAACCTTCATCCTTTGCCAAATGCTCACAAAGACCTCTTCCTCTAACTAGATTGGTAGTTTGAATATCAATGTCATATTCCATCACCTTGGTGATCCAACCAGCTCTTTTCTCATTTAGGTCTTTGGAAAGAAAAAACTCTTTGACACTTTGATGAGTAACTTTTAAATGTACCTTGCTATGGGTCAACAAATATCTAAACTTTTTAAGGCTCTTCACCACAACAAGTACATGTTTTTCTACAAAAGAGTATCTCTACTCATACTCCTCTAAACCTTTGCTAAAGAAAGCAATAGGCTACTCCAATCCTTCTGAATTTTCTTGAGTCAACATTGCAGATATAGCATCATGACCTCCATAAGCATAAAGGATAAAATCCTTATTGAAATTTGGGTTTAATAGGGTAGGAGCTTCTGTTAAGGCCTCTTTGATAGCCTAGAAATTGGCTGTCCCTTCTTTAGTCCAGCTGAAAGTTGAACTCTTCTTTAGCATGGCTGTCAAAGGCTTGAGTAAATCTACAATGTTAGGCAAGAACCTCCTAACAAAATTAGTCTTTCCTATGAAAGATTGGAGACCTTTCTTATGATGTGGTAGGGGTAGCTCTAGGATAGCTACAATTCTCTTAGGATCCATTCTAATTCCTTCTTTGGATACTACATATCCTAATAGTTTTCCTTCATGAACTACAAAAACACATTTTTTGGGATTAAGAGATATTCCAAACTCTCTACACCTTTCAAAAATCTGCCTCAAGTGTTTGATGTAATCTGCTGCATGCTTTGAATAGACAGTTATTTCATCTAGATAGACCAGTACAAACCTGTACATGAGGATTTTAAAGGCCATATCCATTGCCTTTTGGAATGTAGCACCTACATTTGACAAACCAAAGGGCATTTTTTGATAAGCCATGGTTCCCCAATTGGTTGTAAATGCAGTCTTATATTGATCCTCCTCATTTACTAAGATCTGATTGTATCCTAAATAGCCATCCAATAATGAAAATGTCTTGGATCCAGAGACACATTTTAAGATTTGTTCCATGGAGGGCAGTGCATGGTAGTCTTTTAGAGAGGCCCTATTAAGATCCCTGAAGTCAACACATAACCTCAATTCCCCATTCTTCTTCCTAACAGGAACAAGGTTGGAAACCCAACTAGTATGCTTGATGGGGTAGATGATACCACTTTCTATCAATTTGAGTACTTCTTTATGCATGAGTGGCTCAAGTTTGGGATTAACAGGCCTTTGCTTTTGCCTTACTAGTTTGGCATTAGGCTCTAACTCAATAGTGTGTTGGGCAAGGGTAGGATCAAAACCTTTGAGGTCATCATATTGCCATGCAAATATATCACTGAATTCTTTGAATAATTGAGTGTAAGCATGCTTGTCCAATTCAGTGTTCACTTTTCCAAATTGTAGGCTCTTACTTGGTTCCAACTCTAATTGAACACAATGTTCTTGTTGGACTACCAGGCCAGCTTTATTTTTCTTGACTTCATCATCCTTGTTGAAGATAGTCTCCAATGTAACAAGACCTCTAGGCATCTTATTGGACTTAAGTTATATCACTTGATCACCATAATTTTGTGATAATCTCTCTTGATTATGCCTTGAAAAAACATCTTCTTCAAACAAGAATTGCAGAATTTTTTCATCGTTGTCAAACACCTACCAATTGACATTATTATCAGGAATAGAGGGTCTGAAAATCACTTTGATATGCTATTGATCCATTTCTTTTGAAACACTATTTGGAATATCATATTGAGATCCAACAGCAGCTAACCTATCTACATTTTGATTTAGCTTCCTAGGGATAGCAACAATATTGAAAGCATGGAAATCTTCAATTGCATCCCAAACTCTATGTTTGTATGCTTTCAAAGTGTCATTCTTTGTTTCACTTATCCCTCTTACTTGGCTGACAACTAACTCACTATCACCATAAACTTTTAAGGCCTTAAGCCCTCTTTTTCTAGCCCACTCTAGTCCATTGACTAGACTTTCATACTCTGCAGTGTTGCTAGTGCAGGAGAAACTGAATCTAAAGGCAATATAATACTTTTATCCTTTTGGGGACACTAACATAGCACCACCACCAGAACCATGTCTACTTCTAGGTCCATCAAAAAATAGTTCCCAAACTTGATAAAATTGATCTTCTGAATCAATGTCCTCTTTGAGGAGGCTTGGTTCTATGGCTCCACTCTCTTGTATCAAATAACTTTCCAAACCAAAATCCCAAACAAGATTTTCTTGGGCCTTTGAAGCTCTTTCATCTAGAAGAATATCAGGGATACTTTCTATCTTTGTGCTTGCTTCACTAATGGTTTGGAAGTCACTGTCATCAAATATGGGGTAGTTTACATTGATGGCATTAGATACATGTGGCTCTACATGGTGTGCTATTAATGGTTCTAATTTAATGGTGACCTTGGTCCCATATCTTGTATGAAAAAGCATGTGAGACCAGTTAGAAGATAGGTAGCCTCCTATCTTAGCTGTAAACTCCCTTGAAAGACATATAGCAAATAATGCAGGGAGATCTATGATATATATATCAAGGAGGATTAAAAAATTAGGACTAGCATGTAGGATTAGACTGGTATCCTTGGCCACACCTATAGTATTGACTAAGGATCCATTAAGGTGGGTAACCTTCTTTTGGAAGGGCTCATATTTTAGTCATAATTGGTTAGCTACTTTCTTAGGCATTACAGTGCTAGTAGCTCCACTATCTACCATACAATTATGCACTAAAGATTTTCCAATAATTAGAGATACATAAAAGGGAGGTGGCTTTGAGTTTTTACCTTGTGTGGCATTGCCTTTGGAGTTGCTACTTGGAGCCTCCTTTTCTTGATTAGTGTTAACCAACACTAGCTTTGCAGCTTCTTTTGTAGGTTGAGGAGTTGTTACTTCTGTCATGGCCTTCTTCAAAATTTCAGGCTGTCCTAGAAGAGCTAGAGAGTCCCACATAGACATGGTGACATTCACCTTCTTCATGTTGTCTATGATATTAAAAGGTATCACAACATGTACTCTCTATTGTGCCTTTACTATTATAAGCTCCACTTCCTTAGACAGTTGGCTTTCTTTGCTTGTAATAACAGGAGCCTCTTTAGGTGTGATGGGATTAGCTTGTTGTACTAGCTCTGCAGATGTAGTGGCTTTGGCATTAGAATCTACTCTCTCCATGTCCTAAGCTCTTCTCTTTGCTCTTGTATAGGAAACAAAAGCAACCTCATCGTGGACTCCATTAAAGTCAGGCTACTCCCAATTAAAGAGAGAAGTCTCATTTTCTTGTGGTTCTTGTTGAGGGATTGATCCACTGGATGAAGCTTCTGATTGAGCTTGTGAGACATTTTGAACCATTAAAGCTTGGTTCATCCATCCATTTGAACATGTGGCCTGGTTGTGAGGCTGATTACAAGGAAAACACCATTCATTATCTATAGCCATATTATTTTGACTAGGAACCATATCCCTCACTGGATTTGCAAAATTTAGAGGTGCAGGGTTATATGGTTGGAATGGTCTTTGGTTAAAACTTTGTCTTTGTCCTCGATAGCCTCCTTGGTATGGTGGCCTATTTTGTTGATAAGGCTGTCCTTGATTTTGATATTGCTAATTAGGACCTTGGCCTTGTGGCTAAAAGGGTGGTTTGATTCCTTAACCTTGTTTCTTCAAATTTGTAACCTCTTTAGTCAAGGTCTACAACAAATTTGTCATTTCTTGCTTATTGCTTTCTTGATTGTTCTTTATCTCTTGTAATTCCTGAGAGAAACTAGCTGTTAGCTCTTGACCACTAGTACTAGCTTGAGGTGCTAGTATGGCAGGAATAGGGGTAAATGGGGGTACTTGTGCAGGTGCAATGGGTTGAAGGCTAGGAAAAATAGGCATAGGAGGCCTTCTTTGTATCATGCCTACTTGGATTAAACAATTCTCGGCCCTGACAACTATGTCAAAGGCTTGGGGTAAAGAAGTACCACCCATAGATTGGATCATGATAGAAATTTGACCATTCAAACTTTGTAAGTAGTATAGGAAAGCATGGTTAGCTGATGGCCTTACTAAGACTGGAATTCTATTCCATGTCTTAAGGAATCTACTATTGTAATCTGTCATTTTCTCTTGAGGGTCTCTCTTAATAGTTGTTAACTGCTCAACTAGAGACAAGTTATCTGATTTATCCTCAAAATGTTTACTTAATGCATCTCCTAATTCATCCCATGAAGTAATAGAACCAACAGTTAAAGTTCTAAACCATTCAAGAGCCTTATCTTTTAGAGAGGCTGCTAATAATTTTGTGGCCACATCTTCTTGGGTTATGTTGTGTATGCTATAGATGGTGGTCACATCTCTTATGTGTTCAAAAGCAATTGTCTACCCTTCACCAGTGAAATCAGGTATACTCTTTAGTGCCACCAAAGGCACATCATGATGTATAGCAAAGGCTAATGGAATCCCTTGGTTGAATGGTGCAAAGGCAAACTATCTAGCCATTGTAGGAGTTGGAATCTAAAGATTAACAACTATATGAGTTGTATTTGTTGCTGGATTTGAATCCTCTTCTAGATCTCTGGTTAGAGATTTGCCTCTTCTTTTGAAATGGAAGGGAAAAGGTCTCCTTTCTGAGGTATCCAGTGGTGTTGATTGAACTCTCCTTGCAAGGGATGTTCTTTGAGTTGACCTGCCTTGGTGACTTCTTTTTGAGGGCAACTCTGAAAATTTAATGGACTTTGAGCTTCTAGTCTCAATATTTCTCATAAACCTTGAACAAGGTTGTCTTGAATCCTTCCACCAATGGAGCCACTAGATATACTTGATAGAACAACTTCTAAAAGTCTATAGTATGCAACCTGTATATCAGAGATAGCATAAAAAAACATGAATTTATGATTCTTTTACTATCCCACCGAGTGTGCCAAAATTGTTATACACTAAGTTTTCACCCTTGTTTCAAGCTCTTGTAGTCTTAATAACCTAGTATAACATGGGAATCATCTCTAGGTGTGGGACCTATGCTTACTGAGATGAGACCTCTAGGTTCTAGGCTGGTTCCTCTTGGATAATCACCTTAATTTGCTTCTAGACAGAAAAAGTAAATCTTTTGAGGGAAAGGGATAGAAGGAATGCTTGAAAGGGAAATGGCTGAAAACAAACTATCCTACTAGGTGATACACTAAGAATATGGTATGAATTACAGTATAAAAGATGAAATCAATGAATAGGCTTAGGCCTAGGTGATCACAACTCACTGAATAGGTTTGCATAAGTACTTCATAGAAGGGTTTGTAGATAAGAAGAGTTATTTAGGGAAAGAGAGATTCTTTCACAAACAATAACACCCCTTGGAATTAGACAACAATCTATGACCTGAAAACAAACATTCACCTTTGTAACTAGGTATAGGAATGAGACAAGATATTTAAGGGGTTGAAGTATACCCACAAAAGCACTCACATCAAATCATCCACAATGATACACAAAATTGTAGAAAGAAAGAGGGATCAAGAATCCTAAGATATCACTGAGAAGCATGTAAATACTAAATTCATTAAGAAATAACTCACACAAGAAGGCATAGGGACATGAAGAATGTCACAAAAACACCTTCAATATCTGAATTATCAATGGGAGGTTACAGAATGTAGAAAACCAAAGGACAGAAAAAATGTCTCAGATAGCCTTCTAAGAAAAGATATTTTTTCTCCCTACAAAATGTGAACTCTGAGCTCTAAAGCTCTCAAAAAATAATATATACATCTCCTCTTGCATGTAGGTAGGAGAAAAAAATCTAATTAGGGTTACATAATTTTTCATATAATAATCAAACCCTAAATCTATCAAATTCAGCCATAAATGTTATTGAAAATATCCCAGCTGATCAGATATCTATGTTTGCGTGTCCATTTCATGTTTATACCTACAAAAATCCAGTTGCCATGATCCATATACCTACCTACAACTCGGGCTCACCATAACTGTTAAAATTTGATATTTTGAGATATTTGAATTTAAAAAATGATAAAACAGTCATAGGTGGTGCTAAAATTCCCTATCGATGGTCGGCATTCAAAAATCAATCTTACTTTAAAATGCGACCGTCAGATCTTCCTTTTTACCTGGGCTCGGCACTTAACTGCAAAACTAACCTTAAGTCTACCTCGGGTTCCAATTTTCCTTCAATCGCAAAAATTTTTAAAATTTTAGCTGACCCCGGTTAACTCTGGTGAACAAGAAGATAACCTTTAGTCACTGATTCGTAGAATACTCTTAAGCCTGGGCCCAAAACTACCACATTTCATTCTTTTATTCACCCTTGACTATTCTGTAGGCATACACCTCGGCAACCCCTAACATCAGTCCCACTAAAGACAAGATTCTGATCCAATGGTGGGTGCATGATCTCATGGCCCCCGAATATTCCTTTAGATCATGCACTAGCCGCTGATCTCTTTAAACTAGAACCCCTTCTGACAAACAAACCCACCTGGAAATATTTGCTAGCACATGGAAACCAATCAAATTTGAGCATGTCAGCATCAATTATCAGAGGACCCACCTAGCATAGGCACCAAGAAATAAAGTAAGATCAATGGCTGGTGCATGAACGCAATTGTCAGAAAGATTCCTTGCAGACATGCGCTAGTCATCGATCCTCTACAGATGTCAGAGCCTTCTAAAATGCTAGAAACCTAGTCCCACTAACACATTGCTGAATCACTACCATGTGGACCAATGAGAAGCCATCATCTATGTACACATAGCAGTGGACCCACCAAGCATGAAGAGTTACATCACCAAGGAGAATCAACGGTTGTCTTATAATCACAAGCCTTTGACACATTTCATGAGAACACATGCTAGCTGTCGATCTCAAAGCTCCTGACATCCTTGGGCCCACTAACAAAATACAAGTCATCATCCCTTAACCAATGAAAAGCCTCCAAGTAGGACACCGTGGTAGTGGACCCACAAAAGCTTGAAGCGCTGAGAAAAGGGAAGATCGACGGTTGTCGTAAGATCACAAGCCTCTGACAGACCTTATGAGATCTTACAACAACCATTGATCTCATCAATTGGGACCCCACTTAAATCTCTTAACCCTAGAAGTCTTAGCGAATGCACACCCAAAGGAAATTCACCCAGTCATTGAATAGAATTCTTAACCTCGGTTAAGCCTGAAGAATACATGAACAAGGCATTCACAGAATCGCTAAACCAAAAGTCCAACTTGGGGTATCAGTTAGTGAATGCCTGACTGAAGGTGATCCATGAAGTCACTGAATGTTTAGAAGCTTCACCATTTTATCTCATGACTAAGAAAAACATTATAGTCACCAGTTCGCCAAAAGGAAAAGGTAACCACCGGAAGAATAGAAGAACTGGCGACCGAAGGAAGAATTACGCACATGGGAAATGATGGAACTTAAGTGGCCGATAAAGTAACATGAAAATATAATGAAGGCTAGGGTTTGCAGGGTTACTTCTTGGCAACGACTACTTTTATGAATTTTTAAACTGTAGACCACGGAATTAGAAATTTTGCAAAGGCTAGAGAATAGGGCATAACACCATGAAAATTTTAGGGATGCTTGGCAAGATAAAAATAGAGACCTGGGGATGGATTTTAGCCAAATTTGCATGCATATGAAAATTAGGGTAATAGTACTTAATGGATTGACATGAATGATTTTAAGAGTGCGCCCTAAATGAGATGAACTTTAAAATGAATGCAATCTAATGCAATGAACTTAATAAAAAATGATTTGAAGGATGAATGCAACCTAATGCACTTAATGTTATGAACTCTATGCAAGATATGAATGATGAATGCAACTTAATGTAATTAATGTTATGAAGATGGTTTAAACTATATGGAATGAACTTAGATTGAAATGAATGAAACTTGATGCAATCTAACATGAATCTAACAAATGCTTATGAACTAATGGAATGCACCTTTATTTTTTATTGTTTTTTATTTCCAACACACTCGATCACATATAGTTTTTGATGCTCATTTGATTTTTGATTTGACTACACCCCCTTTCTCTTTTACTCTTGCAAATTAAATTTTGAGGCCAAGAAAGGTAAATACTTTAAATGCATTTAATCTAGGATGTAAGCAACTAATTGTCACTACTCAAAAATTTGGAGCTTTTATTCATCATTGAGCATTTTTTTGGAATCCCAATTTAGTACAACCATCACTAGTTCAACCATGATGATATGAATACTTTTTGTACATTTTTTGTTGTTTTTCCATCTCTTTCTGATACACTATCACTGATTGAAGCCAATCATGAGAGTGTGAATACTGATTTTGTTGGATTCTATGTTGCAAGGGGATTTTGGTATTATGATATTGAACATCAAAATATCCAAGGTATCCTTTTGCGTAAACAAGAAAATATCTTAGTTTTATCCTATGTACAATTCCATGATGATTCTTTGATTATCACTTCCTTAGAAAAATAATACATGCTTTAAAACTTTGATCTTAATATAGTTATTCAAAAATCCATAAAATATCACACTTTCATCATAGCTTGTCTAGTTTAAAAACTTTCATTGATTCGCTAGAAAGACATGATTTCATCAATCAAGTCAATACTTTAGAAAAAAATTGCAATGTTTTTCAAATCCATATTTCAAGTGTAGTTCCATCTATTTCATACTTTTAATCTTGATAAAGATAGGGTCATGTAAGATCTCAGATCAATTTTTGCGTTGAGTTCAAATTGGATTGTAATGAGAATTTGATTAATTGTTTCACTTGCGTTTTTGATGAATTGATTCAATGATTGATTGAAGTTTTATTTTAATGAATCCTTCCTCCTTTAGAGTAGATTTTCCCCCAGTTTGATATGATTTCAAAGTTGGACTTAGGATAACTTTGTAGATTAGGCGACCAAAATCTTTAGGTACTTGCAAATGCAACTGTGGGGTTTTATTATGCAATATATACAAATGCTGGCGAATGCAATAATTACAAGGATGATTGCTAGGTATGCGACTGACTTGGACTTTCAATGGAACCTGTTTACCAGGTTTTCACCGATTGAATGGATCTTTCTTTCTTTTTCTATTTTTTAAGATTTTTCCTTTTTTGGCTACCAAGGCGCCTATTTGCTAGCTGGTTTTCACCAGGGCACTTTTTCTCTTTTTATTTTTTTATTTTTTTGTATTTTCTCTATTTTCAATTTTTTTTTCACATCATCAAAGCACCTATTTGCTAGGTTTTCACCAAGACAACATCTTTTTGAGG
The DNA here is from genome assembly GCA_027943335.1 of Chamaecyparis obtusa. Classification (NCBI taxonomy): domain Eukaryota; kingdom Viridiplantae; phylum Streptophyta; class Pinopsida; order Cupressales; family Cupressaceae; genus Chamaecyparis; species Chamaecyparis obtusa. Next base: position 635,010 of record BSBK01001097.1, read on the forward strand.
ATCATATATTAATTTTTTTAGCTTTCTTCATACTTAATTTTCCACTATTTTTGACCTTTTCTGCATTTCTGATTTGTTTTCTCTTTTCTATTTTTCAAATGTTTTTGATATTTTCAAGATCTCTTTTAATTATGTACAATAAATAGAATGCTTCCTCATCTGATTTTTTGATACTCTTTTTCTTTATCCTCTTTCATCTGCTTCATGTGTAGAACCTTTTGAGATGAATTCTATTGATAGGTTCTTGTAACTCTTCTCCATCACAATTTACTAACTTATAGGTGCTGGTCCCAAAAGACAAAGTGATCATGAAAGGTCCTAACCAATTTGCCTCCCATTTCCCTTTCTTTTCTCTTTCTACTTGATTCTTGGGATTCTCTCGTAAAACTAAGTCACCTATTTGGAATGTTCTTGACTTGTTGTGCTTGTTATAAGTCCTTGACATTCGGTTTTGATATACTTTTAAGTGATCAAATGCTTGTTGTTGTTTCTCATCTAGCAGTTCTAGTTCATGCAACCTAGCAACTCTATAATCATCCTCACTTATCAAGCCATGTAGAGATACTCTTAAGAATGAAATTTCAACCTCCAAAGGTAAAATTGCTTCAGTTCCAAAGACTAAGAAAAATGGTGTAGCTCTTGTTGGTGTTCTGATACTTTTCCTATAAGTCCATAAGGTTGGGTTTATTTTTATATGCCAATCTCTACCTGAATTGTCCACAGTTCTCTTTAATATTGTTAAGATGTTTTTATTTGTGGCTTCGGCTTGTCCATTACCTTGGGGGTAATATATTGATGAAGAGTGATGGATCAATTGGAACTTTGTGCATAACTCCTTTAGGTCCTTATTTTTTAAGTGCTTTGCATTATCTGTTATGATGGCATGAGGTACACCATATCTACATATTATGTGGTTTAGGATAAACAAAGATATCTACTTTCCTGTTGTAGTTGATAAGGGTATAGCTTCCACCCATTTGGTAAAGTACTATGTTGTCGTAATAATGAATTTATGACCATTTGAAAATGGTGGATAAATCATTCCTATTAAATCTAGACCCCATTGATAAAACAACCAAGGTGTCAACATAGGATGAAGCTCTTATGAAGGTACATGTATCAAGTTTCTATGATATTGACACTTTCATTAAGTTTTAGCAAAGTGACAAGCGTCTTTCTCCACCGTAGGCCAAAAATATCCTATCCTAAGAAGTTTCTTAGCTAGGGTTAAACCATTTGAATGTGACCCACAGACCCCCTCATGAATTTATCATAAGGCTATATCTAATTCCTCTTTCTCTAGAAATCTAAGAAGCATTCCATCTAGACTCTTACGATACAATGTGTCAGATATTAAGGTATAATGAGCGGTTTGTCAGATAAAGCTTTTCTTTTGGTTCCTGGTTTGGTCTATGGGTAGGATTTGGTCTTTCAAGTAAGTGTAAATGTCACCATACCAAGGTGATTCATGTGTTTTTAGAAAACAAATGGTATGAGGATGGGTAGGGTCAAATGCGGGTTGCTCAACTTCTTCTACTAGGAATTCATATCTGGCGCTTTGATTTGGTATTTGGAGAAGTGATGCTAAAGTAGCCATTGCATCTGTTTCTTTATTCTTCTCTCTTGGTACTTGTTCAAATGTGATAAGAGTGAAGTAATTCTTGAGATTCTCAACCATATTTTTGTAAGGTATCATCTTGTCATCTTTCATTTGATATTCATCATTAATTTGATTGATAACTAGTTGTGAATCTCCATAGACTTGTAGTTCTGTCACTTTCCACTCTAATGCCAGCTTGATTCCAATGACCAATGCTTCATACTCAACTATGTTATTTGTGGATGGGAATAGCAACTTGTATGATTTAGGAATTGTAGACTCTTGAGGAGTAATCAAAAGTATGCCTGCTCCTGATCCATGTTGTGTGTAGGAACCATCAAAATATAGTTGCCATGTTTTTGCTTCCACATTCACAATTTTAGAATCTGGAAATTCCACTTGTATAGGATGGTCATCTTGTAATGGTGATTCTGGTAACTGATCAGCTATGATTTGGCCCTTGATAGATTTTTGATCCACATATTCTATGTCAAATTCACTTAGCACCATGACCCATTTGGCTAATCTTCCATTCAATGATGTTTTGCTAAGAAGATATTTCAAGGGATCTATCTTTGCAATGAGTGTAATCTTGTGGGATAACATATAGTGGCATAATTTTTGGGAAGCAAAAACTATGGCCAAACATGCTCTTTCGATGAAGGTGTATTTCAACTCATATTTTACCAAAGTTCTACTTATGTAGTAAATAGCATTTTCTTTTCTTGATTCATCTTCTTGTGCCAAGAGTGCCCTAATGAATGCTCGGTCTCTAAAATGTATAGAATCAATGGCTTGCCTCTTATAGGTGGCATGAAATTTGGAGGGTTCATTATATATTTCTTCAACATGTTGAAGGCTTCTTCACATTTTTCATCCCATTTGAAAACTATGTCCTTATGAAGGAGTTGAGTAAAATTATGGCACTTTTTTGCCAATTGAGAGATGAACCTTCTTATGGATTGGATCCTGCCTTGAAGAGATCTCATTTGACTTATGTTTCTAGGTTTTTCCATTTCCATGATGGCTTTGACTTTAGTTGGGTCTACCTCTATTCCTTTTTCTGAAACAATGTACCCTAGTAGCTTTCCTGATTGAACGCCAAATGCACACTTCTTCAGATTTAGCCTTACTTTAAATTTCTCCAATCTTTTAAAAATTTTCTCTAGGATTGGTAGATGTTCTTCTCTTGAATGAGATTTAGCAAGTATATCATCTAAATAGTCCTCCATGAACCTATGCATCATATCATGGAATATTGCTGTCATGGATCATTGATAGGTCACTCCAGCATTCTTTAGACCAAAGGGCATAACATTCCAATAGAATGTTCCCCATGTGCATGTAAATATTATTTTGTCTTGATCTTTGGGTGATATCTTTATTTGATTGTAGCCACTAAACCCATCCATAAGAGAGAACATTGAATGTCCTTCTGTTAGATCCACTATGGCGCCTATACTTGGTAATGGAAAGTCATCCTTAGGGCATGCAAGATTTAGATCCCTAAAATCAATGCAAATTCTGATGGACTTGTCTACTTTTGAAACTAACACTATATCTGAAATACATTGGGCATAATCAATGGCTCTTATAAACCCAAATTTTAGCAATTTTTCTAACTCCACTTTTACAAGAAAAGCTATGTGTGGATGCATCTTTCTCAATTTTTGCTTTATTGGTTGTTGGTGTTCAAAATGGATGCTTATGCTCTTAGGCTGCCAATATACCCTCAGATAGATTTTAGGAGTGGTTAGTTGCAAAATGTATAGGGATCTTAAGGTAACTAGACCAACTATAGGGACAAGACTACCCTCTTCACTTTTAGCTCTGCAAAACTAAGGCCGGTGCACCTAACCCAGTGAAAACTATACTTCACACACCAAAGACTGGGTCTAAACAATAGATTGATAGTAAGGAAGTGCTAAATGCTAACCCCACATTCATTGACTCTCCATTACCATATGGTGACAAAATCACACAACCAACTACTTAAAGCTTAAAAAGGTTATTGATTTAAATATTTTTGGGATGCAATAACTTCAACTAGTGTATGTTAACAAGAGGAATACTCATTTAGGCTAGTGCCTCATCCATTGGGAAAAAGTTCTTAGACACAAAGACACACAAACTTGAAAATATTTGAGAATTCATAGCCATAAATACATTTATCCTAATCTTTACTATTTACAAGACATCCTTACATAGACAAGGGAAAACCCATATCCCACCTAGAGCATAATTTAATCCAATCCTAGATTAGAACTCAAGAATGAAGATACATACATACAAACAATATGTAATGAGCCAAAAAACTGAAAGCTTACTTGACTTGACACAAAGGAGAGATGAGAACCAGATATTTATATTAAGTATGATGAATTCCTTCTGTTTATACAATGAACCACTAAGCACCCTGCTTGCAAACTACAACTTAGACCTACAACTTTCTTCTTTCATTAACAAACACTGAGTCAAAAACTATTAGAGAACCCTGGGACCAGGAACTTGGGACTGAGTTTGAACTTTGCAACTGGAACCTTGACAAAATAAAAAATTCAACATTATATACCACTGGTTACCTTGGAATCCCAAACAAGTTAGGATGCAACAAGCTACAGATAAACAGGGTAAGGGTTAGGGTTTCCACCCACCATACAATTCAAACAGATCAAAATTAATACACTGGGAGGGAAAACCAAGCAACCCCGAGCAATCAGATCTAGAATCCAATCTTCACTTATGGTAAATCCTCTGGAAATGTACTGAAGATCAAGAAATTCCTACAAATTCATCTGATTTGACTCCTGTAACACACCTCGTGCATTGTTATTCATTCTCCCCATGGCATAAAACTCCCTGCAATCAATCATCATACTCGCTGGACCACACTGCAACAATTGACACCACCAAACTAATCAAATCCTGTCATGAAAGCATTAAAAACTAGTCCTTTCTATCATTGAGAAACCCACTAGAAATTTGAATTCAAATTGCAACAGTTACTTTTTGGCCCAAGCCGCAAATCAGCGGTCGACATTCAAATTTGAATCAACTTTATATCGTGACCGTCTGATCTTAATATTTCGCGAGTCTTATGATTTATCTTTAATAGGAATCCTGGTTTACATTTAGTGACCACACGACAAAGCCATCTCATTCATGAAATGAAACCCCAACTCATGTTTAACTACACCAAATTAGTGAACAAAGAAAAACACTTAACCTCAATTCATTATTGGTGAATGGGCGATTGAAGGAATTTCGCTAGTTCCCTGAACATTTTTCCTCTCCACCAGTTTATTTAGCTACTACATGAACACTTGTTCACCAAATCTCCAGACCTTTTAGCACTTCACCTTTTTATTACATGAAAGAGCAAAACCTTTGAATTTTGTCAGCACTGCTAACCCTTTATCAGATCCACCAAAAAAGACTGAGAGACTCACTGGGCCCACATCAAGAAGATCGACGGTTGTTTGAAGTTCACATAGAGCCAAAAGATTCTTTCAGATTATAACACAACAGTCAGATGGAGAATCTCTCCCTACCCTAACAACCCTCTGACAAGATATGAAATCAATGGCGGGCGTAAGATCGCAAGTGTTAGAGAAAACCCTTAAGATCATACGTTGGTCGTTGATGCTCTAACACTGTCAGAACCCACTGAACTTGGAAATCCTCAGCCCACTGACATGTCTGCATACCTATAATCCATAGCCAATCAAAACCTAACACCTCAGCAACACATGGAAATCAGTCCCACTATTCTCAGCAATCACTTAACCCTTTCACCACTCGGTGAATACGTGACTGTAAGGAAACTCCAAGTTGTAGAATACATTACTTAACCCATGTTAGATCAAACGATGCAATGAATAAAGCTTTTCATTGAATCATGAAGTCCCTTCTTAACCTCAAGTTACTCTTTGTGAACTGGTGAATACATAAAAAAAAGAGGGCCCACTGATGATCTAGTGAATTAGCGACCAAAGACTTTCGCCAATTCGCAGCAAAATTTGAAACACTGCTACTTTATCTAGAGATTTAGCGAGTACACCTATTCACCCATTCACTGAAAGATTTTAGAACCTACCAAATAATTATGAGAATGCACGAACACCAAAGATTTTTATCAAGACCACCAAAGATTTAACCACTACGCCAAATCCTTAGACCAGAAACTGGGCCCGCCTAAAGAGAGATCAACAGCTATCCAAAAGTGCATACCTCTGACATATTCTATCAGATCTTATGACAACCATTGGATCAACTCTTTATACTGCTCTACAAATTCTCTGACATAGGACCCTCTGACAAAAGTTGACTCAACAGCTCGTGGATCAATCAGATACCGCCAAATTAGCACATGTAGCATGTGGACCCACTTGAAAGGAAAAGCCACGTCACAACAAGAAATCAATGGTGAGTGCAAGATCTTATGAGCTAGAAAGATTCTATCTACTTATAAGACAATTGTCAATTTAGAATCTCACTGTAGGGCACTTCCATCTCATGAATGAGTGACTAAGGGAAAAAGATATTAGTGTTCACCAAGTCACTGGATATAAAGATAAGACCGCTAGGCACTTAGAGATTACATGAACACTATTCGCTGAACCATCAAAAATTTTATAAGGCATGAAAAAGTACTACCTGATTCAGCGAACATTAGGAGAGAAAATAACCATGTGCACTAAGGGATTCTTAAGTGGCGCAAAAAGGTAACATAACATTAGATCAGGGTGAGACAAAACAAGGGTTTTTTATGGCAATGGCTAGATTTTTGAATTTTTGCCTAGGGTTTGGACCAAAAACAAGGAAAAAGGATGTAGAGGCCAGGAAAAAGGGGATGCAGCCATGAAATTTTTTACCAGTGCCAACACTGGTCTTGCTCCTTTTATGTTTAAGTGATGCATGATTAAATTTGGATCTAATCCTAGCATATCATCATAAGACCATGCAAAATTGATTTTCTTTTCCTTGAAAAATTTGATGAATTCCTTTCTTTCCTCACTAGATAGAGATGTTGCTAAGTGTATGATCCTTGGTTCTGATTTTGATCCAATGTTCACCTTTTTTGTTGGTTCGATCAAGATAGGAGATCTTTCCTCATAGTGCTCAGGTAAATTATCCAAACTCCCTTCCTTAGGCACCTGAATTGGGTTTTCACCTTTGGAATCATTCTTGATTTCTTTCTCTTTTTGATCTAATGCTACCATAATGTGGTTTTCAACATTAAATTCTTTCCATTTTTTTATTTTTTTTATTTTTCATTGAATTGAGAGTTTGGATACCTTCAACCTTTGCCTCTTCTTCTTGATATTCCATGGTAGAAGAAGGTTCAACCACATTTAGGTATTGGGATACCAAGTTGTCATTTAAAAATGTTGTATGGTACGTTCGATGGAATCCCATTCAATTAATTTAGGATGGATTAGGTTCAAAGGATCAATGTTTTGGTTGAAGCCAATAGGGTTTAAGGATGAGACTTCATTTGAAGGTTTGAACATTGTATCACTTAAGTCTATAACATGTGCCTCTTCGAGATGATCTAGAGAACTAGGGTCAAAATCCTCCTCACTAGAATCCACTAAGGTTTCTATTGGGTAAAAATCTTGTGGGTTAAACCTAATGTTAGATTCTTCCATAGTAGGTCTCCATGATGGTACGTAGGGTTCTCCTACCTATTGATTTATTTCAATTTCTTGAATTGGTACATTATCTAGGACCACTTGGCTTGAGCTTGAGGCTTGATGTTGACTTGATTCTGCAATTGATTCCTTCCCTTTTCTAGGAGTGTAAGTATGAATGACATCAATACCTTTATCTTGACATGATTCATTTGACAAAGTGTCCCATTCCCACTCATTTGAATCTTCATCACTATGTGACTCTAATAGTAATATTTGATCATAGAATTTAGGATAGTTCTTTTGAGTATACCCTTGTTCTAGGTAGCCTAATCCTATCTTCCCTTTGTTGTCTCTCCACATCATTTCAATGGGTTCAAGGAGTCCCTCATTTCTTGTCCCAAAAGGTCCTTGTCCTTTGTATCCCATTTTTTGCATAATTTGAAATCCTTTCCCATATTGATGTGTGGGAATGCTTATATTTTGTATGCACTTCTCATGGGTACTTGATTCTTCATCCTTGTATAACCAATTTAGGATTTCATTGTTCTCTTCCTCCATGAATTATGATGTATTAGCCCTCACAAAGTGATCATTGTATTTATGAGGAAAATTAGATGGCTTTCCATATGATTTTGGATATAAGGGTAAGTCCATCATGGATAAGGAGTATTCACCTACTCCCTTTTATTTGATTTTACATCATTTCTCAAAGTGTTTCATTGTGTGGTCCATCTTTTGGTAATGAGCCTCGTTAGTGTAGATTTGAATAGATCTATCTTGGTCTTCTTGCTTTGTCTCAAGAGTACTTTCCTCACTAACCTTTTCTTTCCATTTTGTCAATGTAGCTAGGTTAGTGGGACTTTGGATGTTTTCAAAAACTTCTTCTTTCTCTTCTCTTTCTTTTCCCTTTAAAGATGGGAGATCTTTAGATCTTTGACCTTGCTCTATTCTTAGGGGTATGGACCCTTCTACATTATGCAGGCTAAGAGAATCATTGATAGGATTTAAGTTATTACAATATTGGAAGGGGTTTGAGTCCCTGCTTACCATGATTTCCTACCCTAGATAAGGGAATTTAAGACATTGGTGATAGGTAGAAGGTATGACTTGCATCTCATGAATCCACAGTCTCCGTAGTAAGATATTGTAAGTCAAATTTAGGTCTAGGACTTGACAAATGGTTTCTTTTTGCATTGGGCCAACTCTAATAGGAAGTACTATGACACCATTAGAAGCTCTTTCTTTGTCATCATAGGCTTTTATAGTTATCTTTTTCTTTGGGTCAATAGCCTCCTCAAAAAATCCCAAGGCTTTCACCAAGTTTAGGGTACAAATATTTAGGTTGGCCCCTCCATCAATAAGGACTCTTTTTACACTATTCTTGTGAATTAGAACCTCTATATGCAAAGGAAATTTTTGTGGGTGATTCAATGACATGTCATCTTGCTCAGAGAAAGATAGGAAATGAGGTGCAATAAGATGTCCCACCATATTTTGAAATTTATCTACCTCCAAATTTAGAGGTACATTTGTCTCTACCAAGGCTTTTTCTAGAATCTCCTTGTGAGTTGGCGAGAGTTTGAGAAATTCTAAAATAGTGATTTGAGTGGGGGTTCGTTGTAATTGATCTACCAAATTATATTGTTTTGATGATGAAGATAAAGCTTGATTTGGTAGAACAATTCTTGGAGCATTAGTAGGTAGAGTAATCTTTGAAGCTTTCCCCCTAGTTACAACATTAGATGTTGATTCCTTTGGTTTTTCTTTTACCACTTAAAGCATTACTTGTGTTATCATAGGTATGAGAAAAGTTGACTTTCTCATTACCCCTTTTATTATTTTGGTTAGTGTTTGATGACTCACCCTTTTCATGGTTTAGAAAGGGGTTTTTAAAGGCCGTATGATCTTCATTGTTTTGGGGCCCTCAACCTTGATTGTCCCATCATCAATTAGGTTTGCACCAAATTTTTTAACTTCATGCATTCATTGGTCTTATGACCTTTATTTCGATGTTACTCACAATGGTGAGAATCATTCCACCAATTCAGTTTAATTTGGGGTTCATAGGGCCTTAACTCGGGTAGAGTAATGATCTTGTTGGCCACCAAAGTCCTTAATGCATTCTCCAATAGTTCACCTAAGAAGGTGAATTTTCTCTTTTGTTAAGTGGAAAAGAAGGGTTTAGGCTTGTTTCCATTAGAATTATTGAAGGGATTCAATTACTAGCATTGTTGTTGTTGTTGTTGTTGTTGGAATTGGCATTATTAAAAGGAGCTTTATTGGTTTGATTTACATTGTATGTTGAATTTTCTCCACTTGATAAGTTAAATGGGGTAGCCTTCAAGGTGTGGGCTTCCACAACCCCATCATTCACAAGATTTTTGTTATTATTTTTCAACCATATCTTAGGTTTGTCATTGTGATTGTTGGCTCCTTTATTGTTGGTATAATTAGATATATAATGATTATTACTAGTATTGGTGTAGGGTTTGTTGTCTTTGAACAATTTGATTTCACCCCTTTTGACCAATACATCTTCAATCTTAATCCCATTCTCAATAAGTTTTTTTGAATGTAGGGGGACATTGAAGTTGTAGCCTATAGTTCATCTCCATATTTAAATTATTCATAAATATCTCTATCTTCTCCTTTTCAGGGATGCTTCATGGGTACCTTGCAAAAATGGTCCTCCACCTTTGAAGGAACCCTAAGAAAGATTCACCATCCTTTTGTTTTGTATCACATAGTTTTAGCATGGTAATCTCATGTTCGATGTTGTAGGAGTAATGAGTTACAAATTTAGAGGCTAATTCCTCAAAATTTATGATCCCTTGTAGAAGTTTAGAGAACCAATCCATGGCTTGCCCTCCCAAACTTCTTGGAAAAAGTCTCATTAAGTACGTGGGGTTATGCATAAATTCAATACATAGAGCACAAAAATCTCTAAGGTGATCCTATGGGTTTGATTTACCCATGTATTTTTTAATGCCCCTCCAACCCTATCAAGTCTTGGTTATGTTCACTGGAAATTAGGAAGAGCTATAGGTGAGAATGACCCTTCTTGAGATGGTTTCTTAAACCGAACCTTTTGCAACTCACCATAACTTCATATATTAAATGTGCAAAATAATAATATTGCATAGGTATGTTCCTATACATCTTCTTGTGTGTCAATGATAGTTTAGGACCTTAATGCTAAAAGGATCACCTGATAGACTTATATGCTTCTATGTGAAATGCTCATTATTAATATTTATGTTTACCTTAGGTTAATTGATTATAATCACATAAGGGTTAGATCTATTATCTTCTCTAATAATGTTACTTGGGATTAGATATGATTAATGCATTTAGGGTTATGTGATTTGTTTATCTTGTTTTGATAATGGGACATTTTGAGTACATGTCTGATGGTTAAATTGGTTTGTGAAAGTTAATAGATGATTTACATTTACATGAATATGTTATGATGCATCCTTGTTATACAATATGGAAAAGAGATTATTGTAGTACTAACCACACTAATCCAATCATGCTTTGTTTATGTCACTGTTTGATGTGAGTGTAGGATAAGGGGAGGTAGTCGTAGTTACTCCTACAGGAGGTCCACATGATGTCGCACTCTCCATCCTTGTTTGCCATTGTCTGTTTATATATATGTATATATGCATGTTGGTTGGTGTTGCAGGATGTAGGTACCAGGAATTGACTCCACCTAGCTACACAGGTCTGAGCGTGCCTTAAAATCCTCAAACTATTGTTGTGTGGACATATTACCAAGATTACTCTCAAGGTTACCCGTGGACTTAGATTTATGTCTAGGAGGTTACCCTAGTTGGGAGATTAGAATGCAGTATGCGATGTGGCCTTGTGGTTTGATGTGGTTATGAGATTAATGATGTGAGTTAGATTATAAGTATATGTATATATATTTATTTTATGTGTTATATTGATTGTATGTTATATAGGCATGTGTATATGTGGGTGCACACGTATATACCCATGCTTATATAAATAATAATATTTGTATGGATTTATTGATTGTTTTAGTGGTATGTTATTTGAAGTGAATTCAATGAAGTGTATTAAATAAATAAAAAGTAAAAATAATATTAAGAATAGTAATAATAAAAATAAATGCTCTTTGCAGTAAAACTAGCTATCTAGGAGGGAGTTGAACTCGATACCTCCTAGAAGTTAGGCTAGTTGGTTTCCATGTGTGCTATGTGCCTTTCTTGAAAGTTATTTGTTGAGTTTTCTTGTTATGGTTTTATTTTGAGACTCTTTCAATTAAATTTATTAAAACTTTGATTAAGTCTTTTACGGGAATGATTTATTGATTATTCAACCAACTACGGAAGTTGGAGAAGTTGCTTCCTATAAAGCAACTCCTCCAACCACATAGTTGGATAATAAATATTTGCTTCCTTTGTGTGAATGGGGAGGGAGTTTTTCAGGATAATTTTTGGAGGATTTGTTTTCTTTTGAGTTGTCTGTAATTGATTTCTCTGGAAATTTTTATTGAAAGTTTATGTGATTTGAGAGTCTCTAGTTGGTGAAGTCAAGTTTGTGAGGATTTCTTGGAGGAAGATTTCCAGAAGGATATCTACTCAAGGATTGAAGTTTCACAGAGATTCTCCAGTCGAGGGAAGAGGATTCTCGACAGGACCCAAGGTAGGGTCTAAACTGGGAGAATCTCCATTCTTCCTGTGTGTGTATGATATGATATTATCCTTTGGATTTTTGCTATGTATTAAAATGGAAATGTAAATGTCTATCTTCTGTGTATTTCTATTGTGATGCCATGAAGTAATTATGTAAATGTTTGTATAGTTTCAATGGTGAAATCTTCCTGGGAGTCTGGGACTTGTTATGATACTTCATTTTGGTGTTCTTGAGAGTTATGTAATGATTTAGGAAAGTTTAGGAAGGTTTGGGATGGTTTAGGAATAGTTGCAATCCTTTTTCCCCATTTTTGGCTTCTACTAGCTTCTTTGTGAATTGTAGTTTTTAATTTGATTCAATTCAATCTAAGGCTTAGGTAATGTTGAGGATGTGTTTTGGATGTGGTACTGAGGTCCCTGCATTAGGTTGACCTCAGGGAACCTTTCCCAAGCACTCTTGGTGCCTTAAAATTAATTTTTTTTGCCTTTTCGGGCAATTTTGAATTTATTTTGTAAAAGTGCCTTGCAGTGTTGTACGACATTGTATTCATAATCATATGACACTTGGCCAAATGTCATATGGGAATGCATACAAAGTCATATGGGTTAAAAATTAGTTTTTAAGTGTTTTCGAGGAGTTTAAAATGGAATTTTGTGAAAGTGTTTTAGAGTGTCATAACGTTGTAGTCAAATGTCATATGGGAATGCATACATTGTCGTGCGAGTTTTTATAGAAAGTAGTTTGGAGTTTTTAAGGTTGTAGGGGCTCAAAATTTATTATAGGATTTGTACAAGTATAACATTTAAGTATAAGTTACGATAATTTAATTTACAATAATTTAATTTCTTATACTTTAAGCTATACTTGTATAAAGGAATTAGGTACCTTCTAGGATGATTGAGATAGGTTTCAGCTTCATAGGAGTTAAGATGCAACTTCTAGATTTTGAATTTTCAATTTAAATCAGACTTAGCTAAATTTTAGGTTCATGAGATTTCCATTGATGGATGTTGTTTTTGTGCATGTGGCAGTTTGTATCACCTATGTATGTTTGTTACATGTTTTGTTGAGGTTATATGGTTTACTTATGGTGTGTTTGCACTTGTCATATACTTGAGTTTAGTTTATGAGGCTAGGACTTGTCTCGGTGGCCTGTGTGCACAGGAGTGTTCCTTAGACCTATAAATGAGCCTTGGAAAAGTTTTACTTGTGCATATGAAAATTTTTATGTTTTTTCTTTGAGATGTCTTGTGATAGACATTCTTCCAATAGTTCTTGTTATGTATATGGCTAAGGTTAGGACTCACTCTGAGGGCTTGAGTGCACAGGGGAGTTTCCTAAACCTATGAATTGGGACTTGGAAATGTTATCTTGTATTTGTGGCTTGTGATGGGGTAAGGGAATAGGAACCTTAAGTGAGTGGCTCACCATAGGTGTTGGAACCCTAAAGTGGTTGCTAGATGATCCTATGGGTGGGTTTGTAAAAAGTGATAACCTTAAAAATTAACTTGGGAAGGGGGATTCAAAAGATAATGAAAGAGAACATAATAATGGCCACATAGACCTGATTGGAGTATCAGGACCAGGGATAACTACTAGGGTGGATCCCTATTCATAAAGGGGGGACCGAGGTTACATGATTGCTAGGGTTGATCCCAATACATAGGTTGTGTGATGACACTCACTTAGGTGGTCTCGTAGAACCTTAACCTCGGTGTTATAGTATGACGATATTTTATGTGCTTTATTCTTGTTCTTTTGAGCTTTGGTTTATTGGTATTTGAGACTTAGATTGCCTTAAGGTCTTGAGAGTACCTTGGTTCTATCTCCTAGCATGGGGGGTGGAACTTTATCAGTTTCACATGGTTGGGTGGCAAATCTCTTTTGAGGTATTGTTCATGGTTCGAGTCGTGGCTTGGATTCTGAGCTGTTCAGTGGTGAAGATTTTGTTCTTGTATCATGTATCTCTATCTTTTGTTACCAAGATGTAAATATGTACAGTGAGATTTGGGAAACTTGATGTAATTATCTTTCTATATACCTTTGGGCAATGTGTAGTAATTGTAATTATGTTTGTAAAGGGAAATTGTAAGAAATAAGTTATGTATATGTGAAGGGTAGAAATATGAATCTAAAAGGGGATTGAATATGGTTAAATCAATGAGTAATTCCTACCTTATATCTCTTGTTAACTTTAAATGAAATTGAAAGTAATGGTCCTATGCAAACCTTTATAATGAAAGTACTTATGTATGTAAACTTCTTTAAAAGGAAACTTGTTTTTATATATGGCATAGTGAAAAGATATGCTAAGGGTTGTGTTAGTGCTCAAATCTGTAGATTATCAAATACTCCTATAATCCCAATGGACATAATCTAGCAAGATGCAAACACTAAGGTAATAAGGTTAGAAAACCTTCTTCACTTCGAGTATGAATACTCAGGCGGGTGTACCTATTCCAATTCACAGTTTTGATTGAGCTCTGAATTGTGAACTAGCTCCTTCACAGTTCTATCCTCACTTCCAAACTCAACTCAATAAGATGAGAGAACTCTAAGTATGGCCCATATTATCCTGATACACAATATTATGATGGAAATCATGAAAGCAACAACATGAAACAATGGCTTAAGGATATTCATCCTTCTTCTTTTTAGAGTTGAACTCAAGGAAGGTTAACCTCATTCAGTGCTTCTACAAAGCATTACAAAGCATATCTATGAACTTGTCACGGAATGATTCAAGTTTGCGATTGTGAAAATAAAGTAAAATGAAACAGTTATTTAGATTTAGGGTGGCAAATCAGTGGAAAAAGATCTGAAACCAGTGCCTTATCCACTTGGGTGATAGAGTCAAACCCTACCTCTTCATATAACTATCAAAACTAATTTCCTGAAACTCAAATGACATGCCTAACATACCATCCTTTTAATTCCTACTACTGTCATCAAATTCATACATGGATTAGTTGTTCCCAGAGATCTCCCCTAAGATTTTACTCTTTCCTTGAAAGAAACTTAAGCTTAACCCCTATATTCACCTTGTGAATAATGCATTTAAGAAAGCCTTGCAATTTAAATACATAAGAAAACTAACACATTCCATACACAAAGACAGCAAAATAGTAGTAACAGAGCTTCAATGTTTTGTATTAATGGTCAAAATGCATAGATACAGTATCCTCTCACTTTTAGAAAATAAGGTTTTATATTCAGAACCTTTCTTACAGAGTATTTTCAACCACCCCTTTAAAAAGAGTAAAAACTTACTATATATAACATTGCCATCTTGGAATCCTCGAAAGGATGCAACAAGCTTGGGATGGCTAGAAAAGATCCTATACTAGAGACAAGATTACAAAATGACAAACAGATTGTAACAACATATTACAAAAATCTTTTCTCAACAATTCCACAGGTGGCATCTTTGTCTAAAGATATTTCAGAGCAGTTGCTGAATTTATTGCATGAATGATGATCGCCATTCCGGCTAACTTACATCATCCTTTGTTTGAAACTTTCTCTCCCTCAATTTCTAGATCAGGTGCCATCTGCAGCTCTATTCTTCCTCTTCCTCTATAAGCTGGACAACTGGCCTCTTTTTCTTCTTTATTGTTAGCTTTTCCCAAGCCGCTACTTCATCATCTGATGGCCAGTTGTAAGTCTACAATTCTTGTAACAATCTAACTTGCTTATCCCACATGGAGTCATTTATATTTTTGGCTTCTGCCACAAAGCGTATGTAATCATTTTCAATTTTAAAAAGATTGTCAATTATGCTATTACACCTTTCAAAATCCAAAGTATTGTCACTATTAAGGAAAGTATCTTGTGTAATCACCAACTGATCCATTGATAGTTTCCATTCCTCCAACTTGATCAAGTTTCTATTGTCATCACATACCGCAGGCAGATACTTGCTATAATGTTTATCAAACATAAACAACTTAACCCTCACCTGGTTGGACTTACCTTTAAAAAACTTTGAAACAACATTGATTAAGCCAATCTTCTCAAAAACTTCTGTAACTACTCCAGGGATCTCAGGCTTATGCTCCTGTAGACTATCAAGTTTATCAAACAACAAACTTCTTCCAGACCAAACACTATGAAGTGGCTCCAAAGTAGCCAATGATTCATTTATCTTTCTATTGGTCTAGTGCAATTGGCTGACTGATTGATAAACTTTATCCATTTTCTCTATTATCTTATCTCGCCTGTATTGCACAATCTTTGACATGGTGTCCAAAGATGCCTCCATCCTTATCTTATCCAAGTCTTCAGTAGGTCCCTCAGGTACTTCTTCATCAATTTGAATTGGGACCTCAATCTGCACAGGGGGGGAAACAACTACCTTCGAGGCTTCTTCAAGCTTAACTTTTATCTCTGCAATTTCATCTTCTAGCTACTTGATCTTCATCAATTTTAAGTCTCTATCCTTGGCCACCAGGTTTGCACTTTCAAACAACTTTGAGTACCTTTCAGATAATTGAACTATTTTTGCCTCATTTAGGTTAGCCCAATGAGTTACTGCCTTAGAAACTTCAAGGTCAGTTGTATTCTGCACAGTCCAAATAATCTGATTCCCTTCCATTTTATCCTCTATACTCAATAGAGATGGCTTTTGAGTCCTAGGGGCCATGAACCACATTGCAATAGCTTGAGACTTAGGGTCATAGCCACTTCCTCTTATCATATCACCAATGTGAACCTCATATGACAAGCTGCCCTGCAGTTGCTTTCTTATTTGATCTATGATGAAAGTAGAAGTCAGATCCCATCCTGGAGTCAATAGCATTCCACTTGACTTGACCAGTTGTCTAGCTTCATTTGCAGTTATGGGATCAAGGCTAGGATCATAAGAATTTAAGGCTCTCAATGTTTCTTCACTTGGCTCCATACTTTCAGGCAGAAGTTTCCTCACTTCTTGTTGCTTATTCCAAACAAGGAAACTCTTGAATTCATCAGTTTTAATAAACTAGTCATCACTCAAAAATTCCTCCTGATAGACCTCTCTGATATCCTTTTCAGACCACAGGGACTGTTCCTTATCTGTTTCATCAGTGGCCACCTTCTTTCCTTCTCTTATTGCTTTTCTCAATTGGTGATGGTAAACCCTATCACCTGGCACTAGAGCAAACACTCTATCAATTGTTCTCTTTTATTTTTCCTACCTTGAAGGCTCTCCTACCTCAAGCCTCTGTTTCTTCAAGGGTGGCTCTAGAGTATCCCCTATTTTTGGTTGGTCTTCAATAGGCCTAACACTTTGTACATCTTCCATTTGTGGTGGGTTGTTCCCTTCCTGTGACTCATCAGAAAACTCCTCTTGATCAAAAGATGAATAGTCTTTCCTTTTCTTTGGTTGACTCTGGTCAATCAACTTCTCCAACTAATTTGATAGAGTGTCATGCATCTCTATCATCTTGTCAATTCTTTCTAAATAGGGAAGGTCAGGGAAGAAACCCTCAAAAGGAAGTCGGGCTGCCATCACTTGTTTTGACAAGTCTATCAAATCAAAGTACTTGTTCCATCTCCTTTTTACCTCATCATCATCAATGATGTTTTTGACTACATCTTCTTCATCCAAACCCTTATGTTCCTTAATCACACCAATGTTTGGAATATAGAGCATTCTGGCAGTTTTGATAAAGCCCTTAGGATCTACATGTCTACAAGCACTAGTAGCCATTTTGAACTGATTTAACCATGCAGTAATTTGAGGAAATTCCCTCTTTCCTACCAGGAAGTCACCTATCTTGAATTGCCTAGGTGTGAATGTACCCTTCTTGTGAGGGGCTAGAAGTTCTCTGTCTGTCCACATCAACTGCCACACAAATTCCAAACAAGCAACCCTTGGAGGCACAAATTTTGGTAACAAATGAGGGGGTTGGGGGCAACCGTAGACTCTCAAAATTATAGCATTCTCCCCCAAGTAAAAATCACCCCAATTGTGATCTCCCTCCCATTTGTTTACAAACTGCACTGGTCGTAGGAGCCTAAGGACCCTTGGAGATATCCTTGTAGTATTGACACCTAACATCATTATAATAGGATAAACAATGAAATTTTGAAAGATACAAAAATTCCCTTCATTGGAAGTAGAATTCCACTTCCTCACCCATAATTACACCGGATTATATTGGCCTTCAAAGTTGAACCTTGGCTTCAACATGTTCAAATCAAAATTATTAATGTTGAAGAACAAAATTAAGTGCATTAGCAAAGAATAATGCATGAACTTAATTGGGCTCTTACTATCCTTGACATAAATCAAAGCCTCATGCATTCTATCAATGATATACTGGATGTAATCATAGTCAGTATTAACCAAAGAATTCTAGATGTCTAGGATAATCATCAAAAGATCAGCTGGTAAAAACTCTGCATCCCCATCAATTCCCAAAACCCTACACAACCCATAACAAGTTTGCTTCATGTAATGCTGAAGGGACTTAAATTGGTAAGGGGCATTCATGTGAGCAGGGAGGGGAGCTATATACTTATCCTATTTTGGGATATGCTTTGTTATTTGGTCCTTCACTATCCCTATATTCTTCTTGTTCCTCTCCTTTTCTTTGCTCAGGTCGATTTTAGTAGAAGTGGATGTATAGACATTAAAAGCCTTCATGAATGAGCCCCTATCAAGAGTAACCAAAGCTGACTGGTCCTCTTTCCTAATAGTCTTAGAAATAGGGTCGTAACACCTAGCTAGAGCAACAATTAAATCTACATCCAGGAATACATCAGGCACCACTAATTTCCCTAACCCCAAAGCCCAACCATTACATACAGGGATATGACTATCTCTATTTTTATAAAAGAACTTGAAGATAGTATGACCTGTGGTATTCGGTGTGATAGGATCTCTGCAAAACCCTAGAACATCTTTGAAAACATCATCAGGGGCTCTTTTGTTCTGACTGGAACCAGGTAGAAATTTTAGAAACTCGTCTGAATAATTAGGCTTTCCCTTGTCTTCACCACTTTTAGACTTTGCTTCACTGCTGGAAAATGTTGCGCTTCTCTCAGGTTGAATCATCTTTGCTACAAAATTATCTTCAATCTCTGCAAAATGGATTCACTTGGCGCTCAGAAATCACTTCAGAATGACACAATTCTCTTCGAATGATTTTGGACACAGGAAACAATGAGCTTAGCTTATTTATCAATATGGACCAAATGTGTATAGCTACCACAATTACTGCAAATCTCCTTAATTGTTTCCACATTCAATTTCATATACCATCAAATTTCAAATTTTGAGTTAGCCGTGTTTGGATGTTGACAGATAAATTAAACAACTCGAAAACAAGGCAAAGAGGCAAATGATTGAGATCCTACACTTTAAACCTATTTACGTCATGCAATCTTCCTTTGAAACTGATTGGATGGCTCATTAGTTTACTTTTCAGCTTGACACTGTACTTTATCCACGCAGGCAATGGTCCCTTTTCTTTTCTTTTATTACCTTTTCCAACTGGGCCCATTCAATGAATCCGCGACTAAAAGCTTCTCGTGATCGCTTAAAACAATGTTAACCCTAGTATATATTCAGAGAACTAGCAACCAAAGCCTTTGCGGGTTCTCGTAATGCAATTCTTAACTTTTCACAATCTTAGAAAATCAGCGACTGAAATGATCACCTTTGAGCACTTGACTGCAGTTATCATTTAGAGAACTAGTGACCAAAGCCTTCTCCCATTCTCTTAATGTGCCGGCTAACTATCAATTTTCTTGGAGATTTAGCGAACAAAGGGTTTGTGCATTCGCTTAATGAGATACTTAACCGCCTAATTATTTAAAGAACTGGTGAAGCGTTTACTCTCTGAATCACTGAATCTGTCTTAACCGCCCAGTTTATCTAGTGAACTCATGCTTAACCACCATGTGTCACCTTGTCACATGATTGCATGATCCCCTACTCACCCTTGCGATCATGCGATCTCTTGACACATGTCCATCTGATCACCTTCATTCTGAGACTTAGCGACTATATGCTTCACTCATTCACTAGATCATACTACCCTTTTCATTTCTTTTAAGAGAACCTACGACCACATGATTCACCGAATCGCCAGATTACTTAGCCTCTCACTAATTTATTCTGAGAACAAGCGAACACTTGAAACAACCCTTTCTACCAAATTCATCGTACCAAAATGTCAGGGTCACCAAACTTAGAAGACTTTACACAGTCGCTCATTCACCAAATGAAACATGTAGGACCCAATAATATCTAAGATTAAACCACAACCATCGATCCTGACAATGATCTACGGTACTCACCAAGTCGCTAGGTTATTTTGCCTTTAACCGCTAGATCTAGAGAATGAGCGATAACCATTGTTGCCAAGTCACTGAGTGTAAGCAAAGAACCGCCAAGGAATACGTGAATTGGAGATAATGCATTCACCGAATTGCACAATGTTTTCTGATAACTGCCAGATATTTGGGGACTACGCGAACAAAGACAACACTTAGCATTTTTAACACATTCTCCAGTTTGCTAAATAGTTGAGGTGTTCACCAGGAGACTTAGAGACCATGCAACTAAAATGACGCTTAGCATAAGATTGACTTGTTCGCTGAATTGCTGAATACTATATGAGACATGCTATGACCTTTTCCAATTCAGTGAACACAAAACATTAAACACGTGCATGATTTAATCAGCTTAAGTGACTTAAAAAGGTAACAATGAAATAGAAGAATAAGGGCTAATCACGAGGACTTTTGCAAGAGTTTGACATTTTCAAAAACAAAACCTAGGGTTAGGGTTTTTGAAGTGGGCTATGACAATTTTTTGAAGAATTTTTGACACCTATACCTAGGAAAACTTCACAGACCAGAGGACTAAACCAACGTCTGGACAAAAACCTCAGAAAATCAAGAATATACCCAACAGGTTGAAGGGTATCTGCAGGTGAAATAATAAGGGAAAGGAAACATGTATGTTATTAAAAGTAGTAATGAGATGTGACTTCTTAAATGTATAGTTCAATGTGAGTAATGTGTAATTATTGAAGCAAGGTTTCAATCTCAATTGTTAACTAGATTTATACAAGGTTGTAGATGATGATTTATGGAAGTTAAAATTATGGAACCAATGATTCAGTAAATGGTTTATGTTGGTTATCAATATATGGTTAATTACTTTACGCTCTTTCTATTATTGTCTTGGAATGAAAATAGGAGATAAGGACTCTTAATGGAAAAGCTTAAATGAGTTTTGATGGTGCATTTGAGTTGAGCATATATATGGTTAAGGAGTAAACAAATAGGAAGGAATAAATGCACTTAGTGGATGAGATAAGTAATGTGTGCTTGTTTCATTTCTAAGAGTAAATGATGTGTTAGTTTGGTAAAGAAAATGAATTCAATGAATTCACTAAGGCAATTGGTTTTGAAGTAGAATGAAAGCAATGTTCCAATGTAAATTAAGATTGAAACGGAAATAGAATTGCATTAGATTAAGTAATAAAATGAAATGCTTGAAAATGGTAAATGAATTCATTAAGGGAACCTTAAGGAATGTTCTTGTGAATAGTAGTGATGGTATGTTAGAATGTTAAAAAAATAAATTTAGTTGTAATTTTAGGTCATAGACCTAATTCCTTATGGGTTCCCTGGAGGGGACATTACATATTTATCATATTTAGGAAAAATTGTATTGATAGGAAAAGGTGCCATGACTAAGCTTTTGTCGAAAGGGAATGGACACAAAGCCTCAATAGAGAAGGTTTAGGCTCATCGGCCTTTTTGTATAAAGTCTATTTGTGTTTGGAACATTTTTAGTTGTTGAGTCATAACATGCATCAGGTTTTCCTCTTCTTTGCTTTTCTTGAGTTGATCCACATCATAATCATGTGGGAGCTTTACCCCTACTTGGGCTAGAGTTAGGAAAAATTTATCCCTATCCCTATCTATTAGTTTGTCCATGACTTCAAGAAAATTAGTATCTTGAGCTGCTCTATTAGCCCTTTCTTCAAGCATTTCTTTAGGTTCTTGGTTTGCATTGTTGATATTATCATTATCTCCACCATGATGGTAATCATGAAATGCAGAATTTCAATCCATTGATTCAAGTCTTTTTTCCAATAGATTTGGGAGACTATCCCCTTGGTCATGATTGTTGAAAAGACCTTGATATTCAAATTTGGGGACCTTGTTTGCAATGCAAGTGTCATATTCTCTTAAAGATAATTTGAGTTTGTGAGAATGTGTAGAAACTGACATTCAACAAAGTTTGATTTTAAATTGATCCTCAATTTGGTAATTGTTGATATTTATGAAGAGATTTTTTAAAAATATAAGATGAGTTTTTCAATGGATCTCTCTTTCACTTGTTCTATGTATTTTTCAAACACAACAACCACAAGTACACTTGTTATTTTTAACCCTCTACACAAAAAGTGTTTGAATTTGTAGGACGTTATCACAGGTTTTTGCACAAAAAGACACTTCAAGCAATCTACCTAGCTCAAGATTTGGTTCATAAACATGGCTCTATAAGGTAGTCTTTTCTAAGTTAACAAGGTTTTAATCAATATTTTATTCAAAATGGATATTAAACTTTCATCCTTCAAGTATATTAAGAGGCTTCCCACCACCGGTATGTCAGAGTTTTGCTCAATCTCGAAGGACTACTCGAGGAAGTTCAAAAATTTAACACCCTTTTGTCACACACCCCATTAAGGATGCATGCATTTCATTTTATAGTGGGTTGGATGACTGCAGCAAAGGTGATTGTATCCCACTTTGGGTTGTCCATCTCCCTAGTCTCGTTAAGGAAAATCTCGGGAGGCAAACCCAACTATTGATCTAGCATGTTCATTTGAAAGCATCAAAGTGGAATAAAGAGATAGGTTGTGGGAGTTTGATTCACCAAAAAGGTGAAGAGAATATCGCTATCTGCTTCTCAATTCCCAAACTTAGTGCTTGATTTACTTAGCCTTTCTTTTAATCAAGGAGTTCAACACTTTTGGCATTTTGATTCACTTAGAAAGTGAAGAGCATAGGCCTAATGTCTAATTCCTCAAACAATAATAGGTTGTTTTTAATTACTAAATTTTGAAAATAACAAAGCCACAATTTAAGTAAAAACATGACTAAGTTTAGGCTTACCTTCAAATGAAGCTCGCAAAGGCTAGGGGCATTTTTGATTGATTTTTCATTTTTAATGCTCACCTAGTGGCGATCATTCCTTTCCAATGTGCTTTTCCTCCAACAAGTTAGTCAACACAACTAGCAAAAATGAAGAAAATGAGATAAAATTGAATTTAAAGCCTTATTTGTCAAATTTTAGCAAAACTTGATTAAGGTGAATAAATCCAATTCAATGATACAAACTTTGCTTTATATGCTTCTACAACTTTTAGATAATGTTCATATACCTTGCTTTCTTGCTGAGAATCCTCTAGAACAAGCTTGATGTGAGCAATGTTCTCCTCTTTGATCTTCTTTGTCAAGGCTTTTCCCTCAATGTTGAATTTGCTCTCTAGTTTTTTTATTCTTTTATGAATAGTCATCCTGCAGAGACAAAGAAAACATTTTTCGACAGTCAGATTCTATAAATTTTAAATTTAATCAAAAGCGCTATTGAATCTATTGAAAGAGCTATTTCAGTGCTTAAAAGCATTGTAGATCAAATTAAATGTGCTAAAGAAAAGTATTAAAAGTGCAGAAATAGAGAACAAAAGCACTCAAACTCTATGTAAAGGTGTCAAAATTAACAAAAAGCACTGGAAAATTGAGCAAACGCGCTGGCTAGTCAAGGCAAAACCGCTGAAAGAAGATTAGATAGAAAATAGAAGGAATCAAATGCACTGGAATCCTGTGCAAAGGTGTAAACATTTATCATCAACACACTATTTCAGAGCTCAGAAGCACTGGAAAACCTGGCAAAAGCATTGCAAAAATGATTAAACACATTGTTTCATCTACAAAACAGAGTTAAAATTTTGAAAATATGAATTTTTTTGGATTTTTAGAAAAATGAGGCCTAATGCCCCACGGTGGGTGCCATTTTGTGTACTAGAATTTGTACCTTCATAGGGTTAGTATCATCAATAAACTCAAATAATAATTAAATTACCACAAATAACAATCTATTTAAGCTAAAAATTGACAATTAAGCACTCTATGCATCTCTAGCTAGGGATGCTAATGATGAAGCTCTTAGTTGTACACACTAAATAGTGCGCTTCTCTAAGTCATTATATCCAAGGAAATCCATAAAGGGGAAACCTTAGAAAGTGACCTAGAGCTCTTTATGTATGGAGTTGCAAGATTATTTAAAGTTTGCTCTCAGCTAGAGCTATTAAGCTAATGACCTTGCTAGTCAACCACACAATGAAAGATTCAAATGAACACAAGGGAAAGAATGCCAATATCCCCAAGAATCTAAATGAAATGCAATGCAAGTAAGCTAAGAATGAGGATGCAAGCTAGTCTATGGAAATTAAAGTACAAGCTATGCTATGAAAAGGAAAGTACAAGTATTACCAAGCCTTCCTAGTTAAACTAGATGAGTTATTCTAAAGCTTGAAAGGAAATCTAAACTATGAAAGCATAAACATGAAGCTACTATGCAAGAATGAAAATAAGAATGGAATGTAGATGCAAAAGCCAAGAATGCTCCAAATCTTCAAAAGCTCCAAAGTGACCTAGAAAACTTGCAGCATAACATTAGTATTCAAAAATGCATATCAAAATGAGGAAGAGAGCTCTTCTTTTATAGGAAATGAGAAAGAATGGACCATGGAGATTAAGAGGCAAAAGATTTAATCAAGGGTGAAGCATCAAAGAGGAGCAATACATGTGCACAAATATCCTCCAATGAGAAAATAAGAGTTGACTTTTGTGTCCATATGAGACAAAAAATGCTTTTCTTCTTTTTATAAAATAAGAATAATGCTTTATTTGTGCAACTTAGGATAAGAAGAAAAGTGAGGGCTTTTTATTTAATAAAAAGGGAGGAATTTCCTTTTAAATAAATAAAGACTTTAGGATAAAATGGTTAGCCCAAGGCAAATAATTGAAAATGATAAAATAAGATTTGATCAAGGAAATTGATATAATGTTATTTTTGAAAATATTGATTTAGGGATTTGATAAATTGCTAAATGGGGGCCCAAAGTCTAGGCGACCATTTTAGGGTGCATACATTTGCCCATCTTTGACTAATGTGTGATCATTCGACTAGGAACACATGTGGTCAAAGAAGAATTGAAATGTGAGATTGATTTGGGATCACAAAACAATCCAGATGTGTGATCATTCTGGGAACACGCCAGGACAAAAATAAACCGCCTGAAAGACAAGACCAACACCGTTGTTGTTAAGTGATAGTCAAGTCTCAAAATAAGAGATAAGAATCAAAAGACAAGATCAACACCATTGTTGTTAAGTGATAATCAAGTCTCAAAATAAAAATCTCAAGCTGAGCTAAATGATAAGCTGAATCTAAGATTGAAGTTGATAGGTACTACCCCCTTAGAATCAAAATCAAAATCAGGTGGAGGAGAAGCAACAAACTGATAAACTTGATCGAAGCACTAGAAATCATAATCGAAGGTGAAGCATGATAGGATAACCATCAAGCAATGAATATATGCCCCAGTTTGACTAAGTCAAACCTTAGAGAGATAAAGTGAGTGAAAGTGAATGATAGACTAGGAGTTTGAAAGAGATGGGGGTGAACAAATGAAGGTGCCCCAACAAAGATCGAAGGATTAGGCCTCAAAAGATCAGCCAACTACGCAAAAGAGGGAGAAATTTTAAATTCAATTTTGACTATCAAGATGAACTCAAATTTTGATTTCGAGTTTGAAAATGGATCCAGGACGTCGAAATTAGCTAGGGGTGCAATTTTCACGCAATTCTGAGGTGTTTTGAAAATTAGGTCAAAAAGTCAAAATGCTATATAAGGGGTAAAAAGGTCATTTTCAAAATCATTTGTCTTTTAGTGATTTGAGAATTTCAAGAGCTTAGAGAGAGAAAATGGCCCAGCAAGCAGTAGTTCTGGTTCACAAGCATTGATTTGAGTGCTCCCGGTTGCACAACCGGCCTCCACAATATGGTGCCTCGGTATGTTTTCAAAAAAACTTACCTATTTTTGAGTCATTATGAGCATTTAATGTCAATTAAACATGTTTTTAAAGATTTTTAAATTTTCAAATTTTAGACTTAGGCGAAAAGTTGTGCAATACTTCGTAGGTCCATATAGTATCGTGTGGGTATGTAAGCCAGTATCGCACGATAACTGGTGAACTATCGCATGATCCTATGTGAAGTATCGCTTGAGAAGATATTATCACATTGTTATTAAAGAAAGTATCATGTGATACTTTAGCAAAAAATAGTATCACCCAGTGTAAAATTTTGACATGTTTTAGTGTTTTTGAGCAAAATGACATGGGTCTAGACAATGTTTAGTTTTGTACTGATTTTTAGACATCCATCATGATATGTGTTGACATCTGGCTGGGGTTACTGGTTTGCAAGAGGTCTTTTTGGCGCTACTCATTAGAGTGCCGAAGGTGATGGGGTTACAATTTGTTCGAGATCTGGATGATCTGGGCAAGGCAGATCTAAGGGCTATGGGCATCAAGTACTTGCTATAGTTACCCTACATTCGAACGGACCATGGGTTGTTGACTGTGCTAGCTGAGAGATGGCATAGCGAGAACAACACCTTCCATCTACCTACTGGAGAGGCATAGATCACACTAGAGGATGTCTATAAGATTCTTTGAGTGCCTAGCCATGGCGATCCTGTAAGTATAATCATGTTTATAGATAGTCATAAATGCAAAGTTTCCATATAATAGAAACTGACATGATTGTTTGATGGCACAGGTATACTATGATCAGGATGCTACTGAGGGATGGTGGGCCATCCAGGGCATGTTCCAAGATGTCACCATTATAGATAAACACGTCAGCTAGGACCAATTGATGGATAATTTTGGCAGGGACTTCCCAGTACCTTGCATTGTTGCTTCCATTATTGCACATGCCCTTATCACTAACAGGAGTCACAAGGGTTTTCCATTGGGATGGGGCAGATTGTTAGTGGATCTAGTAGCACACCCATGTCGGATGGCATGGGGTCCAACCATACTAGCAGACATGTACCATGAGTTACATGAGATAGTCTATCATGACAATAGGACATGGGCATGCGGTGCTATCTTAGCACAGGTTTGGGCGTGGGAGCACATCACTATGGTGCACCCCCGAGTACAGCCGAGGGAGAGGAGACATCCCTTCATTTATAGGTATGTAGGATTCTTATCATAGCCTCATAGCGGGGATGTGACATATTATAGGAGGATATTAGATGAGCTTACCTCATTCTAGTGGAGGCCGTACAAGGCTATGGAGGTATGGGGAGATGCCAAGGATGAGCTGAGTTACATGATATGTAGTCAGCCACTGGTAGGCTAACACCCAGACATCATGGAGAGATTTTTTATTAGCCAGGTATGGTAGCAATTCGGGTGCCAGTAGTGAGTATCCACTAAGATGATTATATACACCAAGGATAGGGATGAGGAGGGTCAGGGTTGGCTACCGATGCTGGATTACCAGCAGGTAGTACAGGATACAGTTGCAATCTAGAGAGAGCCTTGGGACTACCTCCTAGACATGGCGGATGCAGGGGCTGATGCAACCTATAGAGAAGAGTGGCGGAGGGTTCCATTCCCTTGATTTAGAGTTCCAGATGCACATCCAATAGCTTAGGGGGATGATGATGATGACGGTGGGGATGGAGGAGATGGTGGAGGGAGAGGGAGAGGGAGAGGGAGAGTGAGGGAGATAGGGGAGGGATCTTGATCAGGTGGCTGAAAACAATCAAGGGGAAGGATTTTTACTGATGAGAGTGAGGATGTGGCAAGATCAGTTCACCGATAGGTAGAGGATAGGTAGGATTAGCCTGTAGGAGGAGAGGACCTAAGAGCCAGGATATAGGCTCTAGAGATAGAGATGTAGCAGCTTAGGATCATGATAGCTATTAGAGAGCAGCAGCTGATGGATTTGAGGGTAGAGAGAGATCAACAGCTGTTTGATCTCAGGGTAGAGATAGCACATCGGGAGAGGGCAGCATAGGCAGATGCACTAGAGATCCGACGGGAGGTTACGAGAGCTGTGTACTACATGGGCTCTATCTTTAGGTTGTTTCAGAGGCTCAGAGAGCACCGACATACTCTCAGAGGGTAGGGATGTTGGATATGGTACTAGATAGGGCAGTGGCACCACCTACTCCTCCACTAGCTCCACATGATGGTGCTAGCGAGTCCTAGGTTTAGGGCTTAGGTGTTTAGATGTTGTAGACATATCATGAGACTTTGATCTAGATTTTGAGATCCCATATTTTGTGTATTGTACTATGACATTCATATATATATGAGATTATTGGATTTGTGATGTATCTATGTTATTTGTCTCACTTCTGATGGATGTTTTAGTTTTGATATTGTCTTGTCATGTTGCTCAAAATGTATGTTTATAAATGCTCATGTATAATCTCTCTCATAGATGTTTGTTTAATTCTCATGTGTATGATATAGACTCTTGTTTCTGAAAATGATCTCTTTAGGATATAGATGTGATGATAAGATTAACCCCTTGTGATGATAGGAATAGGATGTGATGTTAAAGACAAGGAGCGAAAGACATGATCGAGAATAGGAAAGGTGAGCGCAGTTGACTGACTAGTCCACGAAAGATAAAAAGGAGAACTCTCTCCATATGTAAAGTGCAAAAACTAATCTAACATGAACCTAAGAATGCAAGCTACTATGAAAGTGGTTGACTTGCAAGGTCACAACACCAATAGACATCTAATAATCATCATCGAGCTTTATTGGTAGCATCGTGAGATCATACAATACACACTAGTATGACTATGTGAATCTGAATATGATCTATATCATATAAGAATGTGGAAATCCCACCTAGGCACCATAGACATGTAGGTCAAGATGACTAGTGCAGTGAGATTACCTAAGTTTGATATGGCAAGATTATACTCGCATCGAGACACAAGGAAAGTCAAGATATACCCACAAGCAGAAAAAGTAATAAAACATGTCATCATGCCCTCAGTCTTCTAGCTATGCATCATCAAAAACTTCTTAGGGAGAGAACACTCATCAAAGAAATCATCATAGACAGCACACAAAGAAATAAAGTCAAACAAGTCTCAGCAAGTCAAGTGTTTAAGTGCGTGTGTGTAGGTCATAGAATCAAACTTTGAGTATCACATCTGCCAGTGGAAATATCATATCATGTTAGACTGCGGGGTAGGATATCTGATAAGTGTTGAGAAACACTTGACACTAGGGTAGTGTTAAAAAACATTGTTTGGGTGGTGTTGAAAAACACCATTTGCAAGATGTCCTAAAGACTAACGCATCCTAAAGACAAAGCTAACATAGTTATGCCCCTAGACAAAGACAAAGACAAATTCCAAACCAAGGCAAAAAGGTCAAGGCATGATGGAGAAAGGCTAAGTGTTGAGGATGCATGCTAAGAAACAAGGGTGCAAAGGCCTCAAGTAGTGCCTGTTTCCAGGTTTTCACCACTTGGAGATTTTTTGATTTTTCAATTTTTTTATTTTTTATTTTTGTATTTTTGCTACCAAGGCATTTGTTTCCAGGTTTTCACCAAGGCACTTTTTCTAATTTTTTGAATTTTTTGCATTTTTTGATTTTTTTGTATTTTTTCAAGACTTTATATGCTTTTTAGGATTTTTTCAGCATCATATATGAATTTTTTTGGAATTTTTTAGGATCAATAAGATATGTACAAAGAATGCCCCCAGACATAATAGGCATCATGAATAGAACTTCTTTAGGTGCAACACATTGATAGGATCAGGGAGTTTCTCTCCCTTCTCATCAGATAGTAAGTAAGCACCTATACCAAAAGCAACAGTAATAATGTATGGTCCAAGTCAATTAGGTTCAAACTTCCCTTTTTGTTCTCTATGCTGTTGGTTCTTAGGGTTTTCTCGCAAGATAAGATCCCCCACTTGAAATTCTCTAGGGTGAACCTTTTTGTTGAATGCTTTG
Source organism: Chamaecyparis obtusa (assembly GCA_027943335.1). Classification (NCBI taxonomy): domain Eukaryota; kingdom Viridiplantae; phylum Streptophyta; class Pinopsida; order Cupressales; family Cupressaceae; genus Chamaecyparis; species Chamaecyparis obtusa. The sequence goes on from BSBK01001097.1 coordinate 664,991, forward strand.
AACATACACTTTTGGTAAAATCTCATGTGATCAAAAGATGCTTTACGCTTTTCATCTAGAAGTTCTAGTTCCTGCAACCTCATGGCACAGTAGTCTTCATCTGTCACTAAACCTTTGAGAGAGACTCTAAGTGAAGGGATCTCTACCTCTAAAGGTAATACTGCTTCAGCACCATAAGTGAGAGAAAAAGGTGTAGCCCCTGTTGGAGTACGAATACTCATTCTGTAGGCCCATAAGGTTGGATTTATCTGTAGATGCAAATCTCTACCATTCTTGTGAACTGTTCTATGGAGAATCTTAAGAATGGTTTTATTCAAAGCTTTTGCTTGTCCATTTCCTTGCGGGAAGTAAATAGAGGACCAATGCTGTTTTATCTTGAATTTCTTGCAGAGATGTTTAAGGTCCTTGTTTTTAAACTGACCCCCATTGTCAGTGATTATCTCAGAAGGTACTCCATATCGACAGATGATATGGTTCAAACTAAACAAAGAAATTGTCTTGCCGGAGGCAACAAAAAGTGGGACAGCTTCTACCCATTTGGTAAAGTAATCAGTAGTAGTAATAATGAATTTGTGTCCACCTAATGAGTTGGGATGAATCTACCCAACAAGCTCAAAGGCCCAGCACTGAAATGGCCAATGAGAAATAGAAGGAATAAGTTCCTTGCCTGGAGCATGTATTAGGTTTCCATGTTTCTGACACTTTTCACAAGATTTAGCAAAAGCTACTGCATCTGTCTGCATGGTAAGCCAATAGTACCCTACCCTAGGCAACCTTTGGGCCATGGAAAGACCATTAGAATGTCCTCCACAAATGCCCTCGTGAATGTCAACTAATGGTTGGTTGGACTCATCTTGTTCTAAACACCTAAGAAGTGTCCCATCTAAACCCCTCCTATACAGATCACCAGAGATAAGGGTGTGGCGAGAGGCATTTCAGGTTAGGTTTCTTCATTCAGAATGATTGAAGGTTTTAGGAATAGTACCATCATAGAGAATAAATGGCACCGTAGCGGGATGACTCATGGCTAACCAAGGTACAAATGACATGGCTTTCTGAGGAGTCAAAAATAGGGTAACGTAGCTCTTCCACTAGGAATTCATATTGGGATTCATATTTTTCTAGCTGAAGAAGTGAAGCCAGTGTAGCCATAGCATCAACTGCTTTGTTCTCTTCTTGAGGGATTTGTTGAAATGTAACAAAGGTGAAGTATCGTTGCAATGAATCAACCATTTTCTTATAGGGTACTAGTTTTTCATCTTTGGTTTGGTATTCTTCATTAACTTGGTTGACTATCAATTGTGAATCCCCATAAATATACAGCTTTGTAATTCCCCACTCTATAGCCATTTTCAATCCATTTGTCAAGGCCTCATATTCAACAATGTTATTTGTGCATGGGAACAATAGTTTGTAGGACTTAGGGATTGTGTACCCATGAGGAGAAACAAACAACACTCCTGCACCTAAACCATTTTGCATGAAAGAGCCATAAAAGAACATCTTCCATGTTCTTGCAGTCATGTACATTATGTGCTCATCTAGAAATTCAACTTGAATTGGTACTTTGTCTTGAATTGGAAAATCAGCCAATTGGTCTGCAATGGCTTTTCCTTTTATAGCCTTACACTCAACATACTCTATGTCAAATTCTAAAAGAATCATCATCCATTTAGCAAGTCTACCCATGAGAGAAGCCTTCCCAAGCAAGTATTTTAGAGGATCAATTTTGGCTATGAGGTGTATTGTATGTGCCAACATGTAGTGTCACAACTTTTGGGAAGCAAACACCACCGCAAGGCAAGATTTTTCAATACTAGTGTAGTTGACCTCATATGAAACAAGTTTTTAGCTGATGTAATATATGGCTCTTTCTTTTCTAGTATCATCAAATTGAGCCAATAATGCCCCCAGGGAAGATTTTGTTACTGAGACATATAATATAAGTGGTTTTCCTGGGATATGAGGCATTAAGATTGGAGGATTAGCCAAGTACTATTTGATTTGATCCATGCTTTGCTGACATTCCTCATTCCAGACACATTTAACCCCTTTATGCAAAGTCTTATTAAAGGTTTGAGCTCTATCAACGAGTTGTGAAATAAACCTCCTTATAGACTGAAGGTGTCCTTGAAGACTCCTCATTTGACTGATGTGTTTAGGAGGTGGCATATCCATTATTGCTTGAAATTTTTCTGGGTCCACCTCTATTCCTTTAACTGAAATGATGAATCCTAGGAGTTTTCCAGAGGTGACTCCAAATGCACACTTTTTGGGATTTAATCTTAATTGAAACTATTCCATATGATCTAGAATTACTTCCAAATCACCTAGGTGTGTATCCCTTTTCTTGGATTTTGCCAAGGTGTCATCCACATAGTCTTCCGTATTCTTATGCATCATGTCATGGAATATAGTTGTCATAGATCTTTGGTAAGTAGCTCCTACATTTTTTAATCCAAATGGCATGACGTTCCAACAATAGGTTCCCCACACACAAGTCAATGCTATCTTTTCCTGATCTTGAGGAGCTATTTGATTTGATTATACCCAGAAAATCCATCCATCAAAGAGTAGATCTCATAGCTCGCGGTCATGTCCACTATCATGTCTATGTTTGGAAGTGGAAAATCATCCTTTGGGCATGCTTTATTAAGATCTCTAAAGTCTGTGCAAGCACGAATGGACTTGTCATGTTTTGAAACTGGTACAATATTGGATATCCATTCAGCATAATCAATGGCTCTTATAAATCCTGCACTGAGGAGTTTTTCTAGTTCAGCTTTGATGAGAAGAGCTATGTGAGGATGCATTTTCCTCAATTTCTATTTTACTGGTTTGATTCCTGGAGTGATGGACAAATGATGCATAATGAGACTAGTGTCCAATCCTGGCATGTCTGAGTAAGTCCAAGCAAAATTAATTTTTTTCTTTGTAGGAACTTGGTATATGCCTCTTTTTCTTGTGTTGATAGAGATTGAGCTAAATGCACAATTTGTGGAGCCTCTAGTGTATTCAGATTAACTAGCTGTGTAGGCTCAACAAGTACTGAAGACCTATCCTAAAAATAGCTTGGAAGATGATCAAGTACCTCATCCTTAAGTGCCTCAGAGAGGTTTTCACCCTCGGATATGTCCTTTATTTTTACTTTTTTAGGTTCTAACACTGCCACATAGTGGTTTTCGCCATCATAACTCTTTTTCTTTTCATTTTGCGACTAAGGTACTTGATATCTGGTTCTATCATACTTTTAGTTGGTTCATTGGTGGAAGAGACTATAGGTTCAAGGGCATTTAGGTAGCACACTATTTCATAGTCATTTTGAAAAGTTAGGAGTTGAGGCTCTTGATAGCACTGAGACCAATCAATTAAGTGAGGATTGGCAAGGGGTAGGTCAATGACTAGTTCAATATTGTGTATGTGAATGGCATCATCTCTAGTGATTGCAGAGTTAGGATTTGTCAAGTATCCCTCTAAGGTACCCAAATCAGGACTTATCCTACTAAGCGAAGCATCATCCACTAAAGCGACTTGTGGATTCCAATCCTCTAGTCCTACACTAGACTCATTAGCTACCTCAGATTGGGAACTATATGTATGGACAACAACAATGTCCATGTCAACCGTAGAACAATCAAAAAGAGTCTCCCACTCGTACTCATGTGAGTCTGTATCTGAATCTCAGCTGGGATGTTTACACCAACCATATTTTTTAGGCCTTGACATAGAAGTGTTGATGTCACCGAGGGTAACACCCTCTTGAATGTCATTTATGTATTGAATAGGATCCTCAACATGATCTTCAATAGTGGATTGTTCTTGTTCTAGTTCTGAAACTGTTGGATTATCAAATGTAGTATCTAAATTTCCCCAAAGGATATTGGTGGAAGGGACCCAATCTTCACACCTATCTTGTTGATTTTGCAAATTGGGTATGTATTCATCATCACTATCCATTGCAGCTAGGATAGGGGTAACTTTCTTGTTCTGACTTTCAAAACCTAGGCCAACTGTTGTCTTAGATCTACATTCAAAAAGAGCATGATTGAGTGGTTTAGTCTTAGCATCTAGTCTATGACTGAGAGGACCATGACCTGGGTAACCCATATTTTTTACCAAAGTATATCCTCTCCCATAAGTCTTAGGAGATGGAGAAAAATTTTCATTGTGCTTGTATTTTTTCTCTTTGTAAATCCAGTCTCTAACAAATACTTCCTCTTTTTCATCCTTAATGGGTATTGAAGACTCTACAAATGTATCAAATAGAGTCATTGCTGAGGATGAGGGACGCATCTCCTATGAAGGTTTACCATAGGAACTAGGTGAGACTGGCAGCTTTGTGAAGGAGTCAATGTGATAACCACCCATACCAAGGTCTATGGTTTTGAACTTATTCTGACATTGTGCCAAAGTTGCATCTAAATTTTTTGCTTCTCGATTAAGAGGAACATGGGTCCTTGCTGAAATTGCATTAATAGATAATGTGCTATCCCTGGGTATACAAAATTATACTCCATTATAGGGGAACTTGACACATTGGTGGTAGGTGGATGACACCACTTGCATGTCATGGATCCATGGTCTACCAAGTAGAATATTATAGGCTAAAGGACCAGCATCAATAATTTGGAACAAAATGTCCTTTTCAACAGGGCCAATCTTGACAGGAAGGATGACCAAGCCTTTGGAGCTTCTCTCTACCTCATCATAGGTTTTGATGGTTATTTTCTTGCGAGTATCAATAACTTGCTCTGAGTAACCCAATATTTTCAACAAACTCAAGGAACAAATATTGAGCTTAGCACCCCCATCAATCAACACACACTTGACATGGGTCTTGTGAATCATGACTTCAATGTGAAGGGCAAGATTATGTGAATGGCTCAAGGCTTTGTCATCTTCTTCTGAGAATGTGAGGTAATGTGGGCTGGCAAGGTGATTTACCATGTTTTAGAATTGATCAATATCTATGTTGTTAGGGACATTGGTTGTACACAAAGCATCTTCAAGGACACGCTTATGTGTTGGAGACAACTCTAAGAGCTCAAAAATTGAGATTTGAGCTGGTGTTCTTTGTAACTAATCAACAAGATTGTGGCTCATTTCTGGATTAACTGCTAACTTGGTGGTGACATTCTTGGATGTCACTTGCTTTGATTTTCTAGACTGGTTGGAATTAGGGCCTCTAATGATCATAGGACCTTGACTTTGGCTTCTGGTGACAACATTAAGAGCTTGGGATGACCTTTGAAAGTGAGGACCTCTAAGCACCACCATGGGTTCTTCATCAAACATATGAGGAGAGTCCACACCATGACTATGAGAATATTTGTTTCACATCATGTTGACATTTTCATCCACAACTTCAAGCATATTGATAACATTCTCTACAGACGTATAGGTGTAGTTGATTGCAACTTTGCCATCTTTGGGTTTAGAGGTTTCCCCCTTACCATATTTAGGCAAAGGTTCCTTAAACGCTTTATGATTTGCATTGGTTTTCAATCCATCAATCTCAAGCTTGCCATTTTCAATAAGATCTTGGATGAGATGTTTAAGTTTCCAGCAGTGTTCTATATCATGTCCAATGCCATTATGAAATATGCAGTAAGCTTTTTCATTCCACCAATATGGCTTAATGTCAGGTATGTGAAATTTTGCTGGATCTTGTGGTTGTGCAAGATTTTTATCAATAAGTGTTTTGAAAACATCCTCATAAGAGTCCCCAAGCTTAGAGAACTGCCGCTTTTCCTTTTTGGGTTTGTCTTGATATCTTTGTTTATGCTCTTGTTGGTTAGAGGATGTGTTAAGCTTCATAGCTTGAACCACACTGGACAAATGAAGGACACCTTGATCCTTTGGTTGGGAAGAGTCAACAACTCTGTCATTGACTACTTGCTTATTTTTATTCCAGTGTGAGTTCTTGCCTTTGTCCTTATGAGAGTTGTTATTATTTTGACTATTGTTGTTATTATGTTGTTTAGTCAAAATACCTTGCTCTTTTAAGACATCCTCTATTCTACATGCGGTTTCAACCATAGTGTCAAATGAATCAAAGACCATCTTCCGAACCTCATACCACATCTCAGGTACTAAATTGCTCACAATGATATCAATTCTCTCATGTTCAGGAATCATCCTAGAATACCGAGAGCATAATCATCTCCACCTTTGTAAAAATGTAACAAAGGGTTCTTGATTTTGTTTCAAATTACACAAATCGAGCATGGTGACTGATCTTGATAAATTGTAGGCAAAATGTTGCACAAATCTGTGGACCAGTTCTTTAAAAGTTTTGACGGGAGGGGTTATGTTGGTAAACCACTCCATAGCTTGACCTTTTAGACTCCTTGGGAATAATCTCATCAGATAGGAATCTTCATGATAGAATTCAAAACTCATGGTATAAAATTGACACACATGATCATGTGGGTCACCATTACCGTCATATTTGTCATATTGGGGAAATTCAATTTTCCTAGGAAAATCTGTCATGTTCACACTCCTATCAAAAGGATTAGGACAAATAGAATCAAGGTTGAAGGAACTCTTGGGAGCCATCATTTTCTCCATCATTTTCTTGATTTGCTTAATTTCTTCTTCTTGTGAGGGGCTCTGTTTCTTGATTCTCCTATCCACATCAAAATTATAAGGAACCCTCACACCTTTATTAATCAAGTTCTCTAGGAACTTATCCTTATTTTGATCAAGGTACTTTTCCACGTATTGTTGGAATAGTGGTTCTTGTTGCATTCTCATAAAATCTTGATCGTCAAAACTTGTACTACTTCATCCATGTTGAGAGCCATGATGAGCTCGTTGGGAGGGTTATCTTGAGTTCCTAGGAGGTGTTCTTCTCCTATGTTGTGAAATTCTTCTCCCTCTTGGACTAGGAGATCTTGAAGGAGTCCTTGACCGCCTTCTACTTCTTGGGGTTCTTGAGGGAGTAGAGGGTGGAGAGTTGTTCCCATTGTTGGTACCCCTATTGTTGAATTGTGCATTAAGTTGTTGGGCTAGGAGCCTATCTTGTTCTTCTTGTGCGGCCCTTCTCTCTATGTCCAACAAGGCTCATTGTTCCTCCTCTAGGAGCCTAAATCTTTCTTCTTTTGCAGCTTGTTCATTTAAGAAGGCTTGTTTTTCTCACTCAATACTTTTTAGCCTCTCACTTGTATATCTTAAGGTTGTTTTTAGTGGAGAGCTTGGCCTTGAATGATTGAACAAGTTAGATGTGTTCACATGAGCATCACAAGATTGGTTGTTTTGGTCTTCATGTTGTGATCGTGCATCTGGATGAGCTTGTGCATAGTGTCTTTCAGCTCATTGATGAGCATCCATATATCTTGAATTAATAGGAGGTGATTCAGGTTGATTGTCATCATTGAATGACATGTTAACCCTATGTCTCTGAAAAATGTCATCAAGAGTTGATATATTGCTTCTCTTTGTCTCCTAGTCAAAGTGTAGCTCATATCCATATTTGATTGAGAGGATGGTAAAGAAGTACTCAACTCGCTAAGGCTACTCCTAGGCTCAAACCAAACTTCTGAAGCACTCCTAGGAGATTGATCGAAGATGGGTTCCTTCCCCTTTCGCTTTTGATAGGTTTGGACTAAAGGTAAGTGTTCAAAAACTACTTGAGGTTGTTTTCCCTAACCCACTAGGTATCTTGTTGTAACCAGCATGAAAGAAAAGATCCTTAGTGAGAAGATAACCTTATGAATCACTAATTGTCAAACTAGGATAGTGAAAATATTCAATTGTCCAAAAAGAGAGATGATGAAATAGAAAGTTGACAAAAGTTATAAATCAACACTACCATAATGGTGCATAACAAAAGGATTCCAGTATCCTAGCACATATGGATCAAGAGGATGATTTAACCACAATATATTGAAATTGAGTTTATATGAAAGTGGATTTGGAAAAAAGAGTACTCAAACTCTCCAAGTGTGCAATCAAGGAATATAAAGGTGAATCTTGTCAACAAGGATGATTCCTAACTTACTAATGACAAGCAAAATCTTTGGTGAAGTCAAAGGCTACTAACTCAAGATGTCTAGAGCCAAAAACTTGAGGTATTGCATCATCTTAAAATGGAAGCACTTCCATGATAAGAGCATTTAGCCCTCTGAGTAAGTGGTTTGGGGTCATGTTAAGTGCCTTGATTGGGTCTTTGCATGTATTTGGCTTTTCTCCCCGCTTTCCACTTCTTCCCCGCACTTGATTTCTTCATTCTAGGTGAAATTAAGGTTAGGATCTTAAGGATTCTCCTAAATTTCCCTCTTCCATGGCTCTATTTTATAGGTAGGGTTTAGAAATGGATCCTCTTGGGCTTCATCTCAGTAATCATAAGATTTTATGTCTATCCCTGACATTCTACCCTATTCTGGCATCAATTTTAGGTTTCTGGACATCCCTGGGACCTCTTGACTTGGTTCTGAGTCAACTTAGGATCAGGGTCAATGTCTTAGGTTGACCTTGACTAGGTCAAGGTCTTAGGTCAACCCTAACTAGGTCAAGGTCAACCTCGACATTGACCCCTTTCTCCAAATTTTCAAGATCTTTAATTTTCGGGCTTCGGTCTTTCGGGAGATTTATTTTCCCGCTTCCAAGTCGACCATTTCGGGTTTCGGGATGGTAAATCCTTTAATTTCATTTAATCTAGGTATATTTTCTAAAGGTGAGGACCTAATTGGGATTTAATTCTCCAAGGTGGCCCATCTAGAAGAGTGTGCCCTAGATCACTATAAAAGGAGGCCTTCCTCTCTCATTTTCATCATCAAGTTTTGTGAGAACTCTCAAGCATTCAAGCAAGTCTTCAAGCATTCAAGTGTAAGTCTTCAAGCATTCATCCATCAAGGAGATCCATTGTTAGCTATTGAAGGATTCAATCTCTTTGGAGCCCCCTTTGATGATCCATCCTTCTCCATTCATTCGAGCCTTCTCATATGCAAAGATCAAGTCAAGATTGGTGTTGAAGATCAAATATCATTGATTGGAGACATCCTACATCCATTGAAGCATTCCTACTTGTGGATTTGAGGATTCGAATCCTCTACAAGGACTTCAACATAAGCGAGGTGATTTGTTTCAATTACTTTGTTTATGCACAATATATTTCAATTCAATTTCAAGGTTAATTCCTAAATTGGGGTTTGACCAAGGCAAACCCCCCATACAACAAAAACCCCCATTTTCTTGTAGGTACAGGTGCGGAGTTTCAGATCTGAGAGTGAATTTGGATACCCTTTTCGCTGAACTTCTAGGATTTGCAGACAGAATTCAAATCAGACTTCAAATAAAGAATGTGGTATTTGACCTTTTATGAGGGTCAAACCCGAGCTGAGCCATCTTGAGGAAAGATTTCTAGGTTTTCTCTGTCTCGGCATTTCCAGTCCAGGATAGGTTTTAGATTTTCCTGAAAGTACACACAAACACCAAAATTCAACATTTTCTAGATCTACCCTAATTTTGAGGTTAGTATTTTTATTTCAATTGTTCAATATTTCAAACATAATATCCATTCCACAAAGGGAAACATTAGATCTACTTTCTTTTCCATATTAACCATAAATTGATTCAATTGTGTATTAACCTCTAGGTTGATCAAATCGGATCTCTTTCTTGGGGAATTTGGGTTTGAGAATAGATCTCATATTTCCCCCTCTACATTTGAATGGTGATGAATCCATTTTAACATCATTCATTTTGGTGAACCCGACTAGCTTACTCTCTTTCTTTTTGGTGTTAGATATCCCTTTGTCTTATTGTATGTGTGTTCACCTTCATCATTCATTTTGGTGAACCCAACTAGCTTACTCTCTTTCTTTTTGGTGTTAGATTTCCCTTTGCCTTATTGTGCTTTCCTTTTATCTTGTTAGTATTAGATTTTTCCTTTGTGATTGATCTTGCATGCTAATTAGATTTCATCTTCATGCTTTTAGTTTAGTTCATTTGCGTTATATTGGTTTATGAGCTTTACTACCACTAGTCCTACTTATAACATTACGATTAGAAGAAGTCGTAGACTCATGGGTACCTTTGATCCTGAATCTTCTTCTCCTTTCCTTAGGATCCCAGATGATAACCTGATTCTTCATGATTCCAATCCTCCTATGGAGCAAAACTCTTCTCACTCATCTCATGATGAGGATGATGCTTTAAGAGTTCCTCCTGAACAAGTCCAAAAACTTTCCAATGAACTTGATAAAATGGGTAATTGGCTTCTTCAAGAAAACCATAATCAAGATTCCATTCAAGCTATAGAGGCTCTTAAGAAAGTTCTCCATGATAGTGATCAATGTGTTAACCTCTTGCGTGGTATTACTCATCTTGTGCATTCAAATGTTAAACCTTTTGCTCCAAAAGCTCAGGATTTAGGGTTGATTCCTCCTATCACTAGTGTTGAACCTCCTTCTAATCCTTTACCTAGTATCCATATCTATACTCCTTTGGTGACTGTGACGGTTCCCTCTATTCCTATGAGTGTTCCTCCTATGTCCCTTACTATATCACAACCTTCATATCATAACATTCCTTTCACTTATTCCAATCCGCTTCCAACTGTAGTTCCTAGTGTTCCTCTAGTTGTGTCTTCTATTCCTGCAGCTTCTTACACTTTACCTAGTGTGTCTAATGTTGCTGCTCCTATTTCCTCTAATGATTCAACAATCATCAGTTTGGATCAAACTGTGTCATCCTTACAACAACAACTTGCTTCCTTAACTCAAAACAAGTTTAGTATTCCTACATGTGACATGGGAAGTCCCTTGTCCTAGGATATTAAAGAAAATTAATATCAAAGTACTAAAGAAAATTTGACTGAATTCATTGGTAGATTTAAGCATTTGCATGCTCAGATTTCCTATCCTGTTCCTGATATTGATATTCAACGTATGTTTATTTCAAATTTGCAAAAGGATATTAGAGATAAGATTTTGCTTACTGAATTTACCTCTTTTCAACAACTTTGTGCAACACTTCATCATTATCAATTACAAGTGAGTCAATTTGAGAGCAACACTCCAATGGCTCTTGTTCCAGTTGATAAGAGTGATGCTACTCCTAATCCAAACAAGTTTAAAAAATTCAACAACTATGTCAAGATAAACAAATAAGGGAATGCAGTTGTTGATCAGGTTGTTGTTGCATCTCATAATGCCACTTCTACATCCACTACTTTTCGATTAAATCATACGTTTACTCTTCTTGCTGAAACTTTACATGCTATTATGAATAGGTTGTTAGCTGCTAATATGATTACTTTACCTCCTATTTGACCTCTTTTACCTACTACAATTGCATCTAAATCTTTTGATCAAAATGCTTTTTGTCAATATCATCATCAGAATGGTCATGATACTGAGCAATGTTATTCTTTAAAACATAAGGTTCAAGATCTCATTGATTCTAAGGTTTTATCTATTGACAATCTAGATAGTAGTGGGAATTCATTTGTCTCTCCTCCTAATCAGAACCTTCAAATCTATACGAACCCTTTACCTACACATGATACTAATACTATTGCTCAATCATCTGCTATGGAAATTGTGTATGATTCAAAGATGGATGATCTCAATCATGTTGTTAATCAAGTGGAGCATGTTGATTAGTCTATATCTCCACCTCCACCTTCACCTCAAGTTCAATCTCAACCTCGACCAAAACCTAAACCTAAAGTGAAACCTCAACCTAAACCTCGACAACAAATCAAGAATAAAAGACCTCGGGAACTTTTGATTACCTTTGATGACTCTGAGACTATTAAAGCTCCTAATGGTCCCCTTTACATTGCTTCTAGGATTGCTCAAATACCTACTCGTGGTTGTCTTGTCGATTCTACCTCCTTAGTCAATGTTATCACTGAAGAAATTATTTTTATGAAAAGTTTACAACGTGACTTATATGATACATCAGATGTGTGGATTCAAACTTGCTATGGTTTCCTTTATCCATCATTTGGTTCTATTACCTTGTCGGTTGAACTTTTTGGAAAACTTGTGAACACTACCTTTGTTGTTGTTCCTACTTCTGATCAATTTCAAGTTAAGCTAGGTTTTCCTTGGTTGAATTCCATGCATGCTATTTCTTCACCTATCCATAAGTGTCTTAAGTTCATTCATGATGGAGAAGTGAAGATGATTAATCGTAGTCTATATCAACCTTCTAGGCCTAGAGATTGTGCTGCTCTAGATTTCTTTTGGCCTTCATTACCTAATTCATGTCCTCCTAGACTTGATAATATTTTTTAATCATATCAAGATTATAAACATCATAAAATCCTTGAATTAAGTTCACCTCCTATGGATCTTAATTCTGGTCTTTTACCTACACCTTCGATACCTCCTTTAACTATGGCTTCTAGTTATATTAATCAAGTTCCTTCTACCAAATCTATTAAAGATCCTGTGATTGTTTCTCCTATGGTTGATAATTCTATTGATCTTCCTAAAGAACCTATGAAGGATCATGTGATTGTTCCTCCTAGTTCTCAACCTATTTCAAATAAATCAAAACATAATCGCTCTGCTAATGAACATCGTAAAAAGTGACGTGCTCATGCTAAAGCTAAACGATCTCTAACTTCTTCGAATAAACCTATGCATAATGTGTTAGACAATGTTGCTACTAATAATGATGTTCACATGCATGATTATGATGATTCTATTTGTATCTTAGATCCTATTTTGATTAATTTGGATGAAGTTGATACTCTTGATGATACTAATGATGTTAATGATGAATAGGAGACTATTGACATTGACATTGATTTACCTAATATGCTTTCATCACAATTAACTCTTACACCTAGTGTCGAACATAGTGATTCTCAAGAGGATCCTTGTTTGGAATTGGCTATTATTCCTACTGTGTTGGATATAGTCCCTCTTGCGAGTTACCCACCTTCCCTAAATGATATACAATGAGATGGGAAAAGTAGGTGGCACGCTTGATCGGCTTGTCCTTCATGGTAGCTTTGTTGTGTGTTTGCTTGTTGTACTGTGCTTTTCCTGTAATGTGTTTGCTAAATGTTGTTAGATTCTTTTATACAATCCTTGTTACTCAGTTGGTGCAAGGTGATGAAGGAATCAAAACTGTTGTTCAAACTCTTCTATATGTATCTCTATTCTTCTATGCGTTGTTCAATGTTATGTCGTAAATGTGCTATTTTTCGTACATGTTTCCTTGTGTAATATGCTTGGATTCAAGATATTGTAGCACTAATTCTTTTTGGTCTCCATGTCATGGTCTGAAAAGATTCTCCTTCGTATATCTTATGTGATCTTTCCTCCTTTGTGATTGTAGTTCTACTTTCTTTGGGGAATGATGTCAATTCATTTGCAATAATATCGTATATATATTATCTTATGATCATACTGACCCCACAAAAAGTAGATCCCTTCTGTGTTCTCTGTATGTTTCTGTGATATTTCCCTTGATTTGTCTTCGTTTGGGGGCATCTTGACGTGGAAACGTAATTAGTGGAGTTGTTTATGTTTCCGTTAGAGCCATTGCTCCTGTTAAAGTGTCAGCAATGAATTTAATGTGGGGGCATACGCTCTACTCACTTGTCGCACACACACACTTTTCAATATGCACATTTTTTTCAAGATACTTCTTTTCGCTTTTTGGATTAGTAACTAATCCTTAAAGCACAGATTTATATTTTAGGATCTCTTGATCCCTCCAGTTTCAAATACAAATATATTGTGATCCCTTAAGGTCAGAAGTGTCCTTAAGATTGGATCTCTTTTGTTTTTATTTTTGGTTTTATTCTTATGGAATAGAATATTTCTAAGGATAAATCCTTGATGGGTTGACTAGTGAGTAGCCACATTCACTAGGTGGTTCAATTCCATCTTTCCAGTTGCACCATTTTCCTGTGTGGTTCACAATGGGACATAAGTTCTCATTGGGCGAGGTAATCAAACCTTCTTTCTCTCTCTAGAGATGTCTCTCTTATTGTGATCTAGGAGTCAACGAACACTTGAATCCCTGGGGGCTTAAGGTTTCTCTTTGTCCTTTGGATTACGATAAGATTATCTTTTTATTCTGATCTCCTTTACCAAGAGTTTGCATCGAGTCCATACTCTTGCTAAAGTGGGGGCTTAATGTATCATCTTAAAATGGAAGCACTTCCATGATAAGAGCATTTAGCCCTCTGAGTAAGTGGTTTGGGGTCATGTTAAGTGCCTTGATTAGGTCTTTACATGTATTTGACTTTTCTCCCTGCTTTCCACTTCTTCCCCGCACTTGATTTCTTCATTCTATGTGAAATTAAGGTTAGGATCTTAAGGATTCTCCTAAATTTCCCTCTTCCATGGCTCTATTTTCTAGGTAGGGTTTAGAAATGGACCCTCCTAGGCTTCATCTCAGTAATCATAAGATTTTATGTCTATCCCTGACATTCTGCCCTATTCCGGCATCAATTTTAGGTTTCTAGACATCCCTGGGACCTCTTGACTTGGTTTTGAGTCAACTTAGGATCAGGGTCAATGTCTTAGGTCGACCCTGACTAGGTCAAGGTCTTAGGTTGACCTTGACTAGGTCAAGGTCAACCTTGACATTGACCCCTTTCTCCAAATTTTCAAGATCTTTAATTTTCGGGCTTCAAGCTTTCGAGAGATTTATTTTCCCGCTTCTGGGTCGGCCATTTCGGGTTTCGGGATGGTAAATCCTTTAACTGCATTTAATCTAGGTATATTTTCTAAAGGTGAGGACCTAATTGGGATTTAATTCTCCAAGGTGGCCCATCTAGAGGAGTGTGCCCTAGATCACTATAAAAGGAGGCCTTCCTCTCTCATTTTCATCATCAAGTTTTGTGAGAACTCTCAAGCATTCAAGCAAGTCTTCAAGCATTCAAGTGGCAAGTCTTCAAGCATTCAAGTGTTCAAGCATTCATCCATCAAGGAGATCCATTGTTAGCTATTGAAGGATTCAATCTCTTTGGAGCCCCCTTTGATGATCCATCCTTCTCCATTCATTCAAGCTTTCTCATATGCAAAGATCAAGTCAAAATTGGTGTTGAAGATCAAATACCATTGATTGGAGACATCCTACATCCATTGAAGCATTCCTACTTGTGGATTTGAGGATTCGAATCCTCTACAAGGACTTCAACATAAGTGAGGTGATTTGTTTCAATTACTTTGTTTATGCACAATATATTTCAATTCAATTTCAAGGTTAATTCCTAAATTGGGGTTTGACCAAGGAAAACCCCCCATACAACAAAAACCCCCATTTTCTTATAGGTACAGGTGCAGAGTTTCAGATCTGAGAGTGAATTTGGATACCCTTTTCGCCGAACTTTTGGGATTTATGAACAGAATTTGAATCAGACTTCAAATAAAGAATGTTTGACCTTTTATGAGGGTCAAACCCGAGATGAGCCATCTTGAGGAAAGATTTCTAGGTTTTCTCTGTCTCGGCATTTCCAGTCCAGGATAGGTTTTAGATTTTCTTGAAAGTACACATAGACACCAAAATTCAAAATTTTCCATATCTACCCTAATTTTGAGGTTAGTAGTTGTATTTCAATTGTTCAATATTTCAAACATAATATCCATTCCACAAAGGGAAACATTAGATCTACTTTCTTTTCCATATTAACCATAAATTGATTCGATTGTGTATTAACCTCTAGGTTGATCAAATCAGATCTCTTTCTTGGGGAATTTGGGTTTGAGAATAGATCTCATATTTCCCCCTCTACATTTGAATGGTGGTGAATCTATTTTAACATCATTTAGGTACAAACAAGCTTTCAGTTGTAGGGTATGAAACTTACTAAAATCTAGTCAACTGAGAGAATACTGAAAATTGCATGAATTAGGCAGACAACAAAAAGATTCTGGGTGATATTTTCCAAGCTAACAGGGTGACAGTTTCAGAGCAGGCGATACTTCGCATTGAGCAGGGCGATAATTTCCATGCAGCTTGGGTGATACTTTCTAGGCAAGCAAGGCGATAGTCTTCCAGTGGTGAACTATCATGTGATATTTTCCAGGATAGAGAGCGATACTATTCCAGTGTCATACAATTCTTGACTAGTGAGTGCTAAAAATCTCATTTTTCAAGGCAATTTGTTTAAAATTTTAGTTTGAGGGTTGGTTTTTTTGATCTCAATCACAGTGACAGCAGTAAATTGATAGGTTTGCAAATAGTAGGTGATCAAACATCTCTTCAAACACTTGAAACAAGGGCAAAAAAAACCTTGCCAAGACAAGCAATTGTGATATCAAAATTGAAAAATCCAATGAATACTACCGCGATGTTTGTTGTTCAAGAACATTTTCATGGGTATATCACAATAAGAACACTTCAAGCACTTTCTAGCCTAAAAAGATAATGACTCAATACTTAACAACTTGGCCCACACTTGATGTCCCATTTCCTCACACAAAGTGGTTACCCATAATAGATATTGGCTTTGTCGTGGAAGTGCCAATGACACAACCAAAGGAACACAGATGGTGAGTAATCTTGGGGTGATTTGAGTTATTCCTCTTGGATCAATCCTTGCACCAAGAAGCTAAGCGGCAAAATAGGGTGGCCTCTATCTATGGTTCTTAATAAGGGCTTCCGTTTGTAATACCCCTCTTGCTCCCCAAAGGGACTTCTTACCTTGTGGTAAGTAACAGACCTCACGGCCACAAGAGTACCTTAAGCATTCTTGCTCAACATTTTCCTCATGGTCACAATCCCACAAGTACTCACATCAAGCAAAGACAAGTACTATGTCTACCAAGGTTTTTTGTCCTTGATAGCCTTGAGTTTATAGTGGGTTGGAATAGCCAGAAAAAAATTTGCCCCCACTTGGGTCGTTCCTCTTGATTGCTCAAGAGAAGGCCCGCTAAAGGATTCTAAAGATCTAAACAAAGAGTGGATCAACTTATGAGGTTCAAGGTTTTTATTTCACCACAAGGGTGAAGAGCATACTCCTCTATCTCAAAGTTTTCTCCCAAACACACCAAGCAAATGTTCAATTACCCTCTTGCTTTCAAAATTCAAAGATGGGTCAAGATTTTCTGGTTCACCACAAGGGTGAAGAGCATACTTCTCCTACCACCCAAGAATTCCTACAACAAGATATTATGTTCCTGTGAAATGAAACAACTAGTAATTGCCACACTTGAAAATGAAATAAACAACAAGCACTTGATTGGGTTTGTATGCTTTGGGCAGCCCTATAAAAACCGTTAGCAGCCCTTGTGCATTTGAAGCTTTGACATGCATTCTTTTAAGCAAATAATCAAGCAATGAGAGTACCTACAAGCACAACTTGTTAGCTCCACAAGGTTAGCAAAACCAAAATCCAAATGAAATCTGTAGATTAAATATATCTAACCACAACAAACTAAGCCAGCAAGCTAACTAGATCCAAATTCGGCAAGAAAGAACCAAGAAACAACTCACTGCCGGGTACAAGTGACAGTACAGTCACCAAAAATATCGCGCGATACTTTACAGTATACCGGGGTGATAATATATTTCTGGGTGATACTTCACTGTACCTACAGGTGACAGAATGTCTCAAACAAAGCGACAGAATGTCTCAAATGGAGTGATACTTTAACTGGTAAAGTATCGTGCCACCATACGTGAACTATCGCGTGATACTATCTGAGACTGAAAAACTCAAGAGCCAAAAATGAAGCTAAAATTTGATGAAAATTTGATGGAAATGTAGAAAATAAGGACAAAACAATAATGCTCTGCCCCACAGTGGGCACCAAAAATGTACACACTAAATAGTGCACTTCTCTAAGTCATTATATCCAAGGAAATCCATGAAGGGGAAACTTTAGAAAGTGACCTAGAGCTCTTTATGTATGGAGTTGCAAGATTATTTTAAGTTTTCTCTCAGCTAGAGCTATTAAGCTAATGACCTTGCTAGTCAACCACACAATGAGTGATTCAAATGAAGACAAGGGCAAGAATGCCAATATCCCCAAGAATCCAAATGAAATGCAATGCAAGTAAGCTAAGAATGAGGATGCAAGCTAGTCTATGGAAATGAAAGTACAAGCTATGCTATGAAAAGGAAAGTACAAGTATTACCAAGCCTTCCTAGTTAAACTAGATGAGTTATTCTAAAGCTTGAAAGAAAATCTAAACTATGAAAGCATAAACATGAAGCTACTATGCAAGAATGAAAATAAGAATGGAATGTAGATGCAAAAGCCAAGAATGCTCCAAATCTTCAAAAGCTCCAAAGTGACCTAAAAAACCTGCAGCATAACATTAGTATTCAAAAATGCATATCAAAATGAGGAAGAGAGCTCTTCTTTTATAGGAAATGAGAAAGAATGGACCATGGAGATTAAGAGGCAAAAGATTTAATCAAGGGTGGAGCATCAAAGAGGAGCAATCCATGTGCACAAATATTCTCCAATGAGAAAATAAGAGTTGACTTTTGTGTCCATATGAGACAAAAAATGCTTTTCTTCTTTTTAGAAAATAAGAATAATGCTTTATTTGTGCAACTTAGGATAAGAAGAAAAGTGGGGCTTTTTTATTTAATAAAAGGGGAGGAATTTCCTTTTAAATAAATAAAGACTTTAGGATAAAATGGTTAGCCCAAGGCAAATAATAAAAAATGATAAAATAGGATTTGATCAAGGAAATTGATATAATGTTATTTTTGAAAATATTGATTCAGGGATTTGATAAATTGCTGAATGGGGGCCCAAAGTCTAGGCAACCATTTTAGGGTGCATACATTAGCAATCCTCGATTAGTGACAGTCCTAGAATGAGAATGAATGATAAGCTAAGCTAAATAGTTCAATTCCAAATTGAAAAGCTAATTAACTTCTATATTTTCCTTTCTAGCTCTAATTTGCAAGAGGTTTGATGCTATTCTCAAATTTGTGGATGATAATTGAGTGATTTATGCCTTGCTTTTCTAGATTTTGGCAAGGGTAGGGGGTGTAGTAGAGTTGATCATGATTGAGTTGGGGTTAAGTCCTTGGTTCTAGCCTTTGGAGACAATTTAAATGGATTGTCCTCAAATCTTGAGACAAGAAGACAAGATGGGTGGACATGATGCTCTCACATTATGAGTGATTGAGATTCATTTTAGGCTTGATCCATGTAAGCTTTATCCTTGAATCCTATTGGTTGAGGCTTTTTTCCTCCCATGTGGTGTTGAGAGAAAATAGGATTAATTAATTGATTTTATTTAATTTTTTTAGCCATGTGTACCCCTAGAATGGGTTGATTTGATTTAATTCAAACTATACAATTAATTAGATTAATTGCACATTGATTTGATTTATCATGATTTATTCAGTTTAAATTGATTTAATAGCTTTTGATTTTCAATTAATTTTGGATTAATGTTCAATTGTAATTTATCTTTGATTTAATCTTGATTTGATTTAATTGCATTTAATTATGTTGATCTTTGCCTTGATTTCTCATTTAAATGATCTTGTCCATTTTTCAAGTGATTACAAATACTCCAGTTGTTTTCGATGTTGCTAAAGGGAAGAGATATGGCTTTAAGAAGCATCCCTTAAAGTCAGTCCTAGATGACCTAGAAGGAGCATTCTCTAGGACCCCAATGGGTGTTATGCATGTAGAGGACATACATGCATATATCTATTACAAAAAGGAACCTGTTGGAGTAGACAGGATTAGGTCGCACCTAGAAACCATGATGAATCCAGACAAAACATTCACTGATGAGTTCAAGCACTTGGAAGACAACCCTATTGTTGAGTATGCCACAACATATGAGTTTTAAAAATATGAATGGATAAATATATTATTAAGCAGAATTCATAATGACCTATTTTGGATAGGAGAAGTTCCAGTTTGAATAACTACTGATCTCATTCATGAGATGACAGGATTACCCAAGACATGCACCATTCTCTCTCTAGGCAAGGATGTCAGGAAACTGGTTGAGCAAGCTTGCAAGTCTCATAGTGACAAGCACGGAATGACAGTTGAGCCTATAGAAGAGAAAGACATAAAACTGATGTGAATGATACTTGGACACAAGTTTCAACATGCAAATAGGGTAAATAGTGTGTTTGCAACCACTATTCTAGAAGCCATCATAATTGTGAAGGAAAATGATGAATTCAACTTGTGTGATTTCTTGTGCACATAGTTGATGGACAAAATAAGGGCCATCAAGCATGACAAGAGAAAGATATTCAGGTTTGGGTCACTGATAATATATATGTACTTTCATATTGTTGGGAAAGTGTCAAATCTCTACCTAGACAAGAGTCTACCCACAATGCCTCAAATTTCATTTAAGGCATCGTCAGAGAGTACCTTGAAGGACTTCATGGAACTTGAGATCAATAATTTTAGGATAAAGATGCAAAGAAGGTATAGGATACCTAAGAGTATAGTTGAAAAGTACAAGGATAGCATTTGCTTCATGGTGGAGACATATATAACCTGCATGGAAGTTGTAGAGCCTAGGACTAAGTGGATCCATCCACTTGGATATGAAGTAGAAGAACAATTTTTGCAAGCATATGCACAAGTTCTTCTATTAGCACCCAAGGATCCTAATGAACCAAGATGGGGTACCTATGAGGAAAAGACAAGTAGATGTAGTCTTGAACACTGCTGTGACCAAGAGGAAAGCATCTAGAATCACCTCTAAAATACTAAAGATTCATGGTGTCACTCAAGCTGACCTGAATAAGGCTAGAGAAGCCAAGATAGCAATGCAAATTGAGAGCGCACCCACTGGTGAAGTCAAAACAGAGAAGTCTAATGACCCTAAGGAGAAGAAAGTAAAAATTGAGAAAACAGATGATCCCAAGGAAAAGAAGAGTAAGATAGATGATATCACTCCTGCATCCATAGATACAATTGACTAAAGCATCTCCTAAGTCAAGCAAGGTACCTAAGAGGAAGAAGAAGATTGTCACAAGCCATCCATTAGTTAGATCCATAAGAAGTCAAGGCAGAAATGTTCAACCACCTCCTGAGGTAGGATTCCTACCAAATCTACAAGTACTGAGAACAAGAGTAGTAGATGAGGGAAAAATTGATCAAATAACTAAGTTTTATGAAAAATATCATGAAATAGACAAATCTAAGATCCATGATATGTTAATCAAGCATATGATCAAGTTTAAAAAGAATCTGGAGCTTAAGATAGTCATTCCAGATAAAGTTTAGGAAATTTTGGATACATTGAAAAGACAAGTTGTCAAAGAAGATTTCAGAATAAGAGAGAAACACTAGATGATAACCTACCAGTATGTTCAGTTGAAGAAAAAATTTTGTTAATGAATTTGGTAAAGCCGCACCTCAGAAACAAGATGAGAACTTTATAGATTATGAATAAAGATTATGAACTAGTTGCTAAGGAGACTGAAAAATCCTTTGAGAAGGTATTTATGGAACAACACATGCATCCATCATTGGTGCCTACAACCTGAGTTCCCATTGAGCAAGTAAAAGCAGTCGAGACTCCAAATGCACCTATGACAGGTCCACAGGATTCTGCCCCTATGCTTGAAGCCAATGAGGACACAATTATGATAAATAATGTAGAGATATTAATGGAGGCCATAGACAAGGACTTGGATAAGTTTGAAGAAGAATTTGTGAGCACTGAGGAAGAAAAAACTCTATGCGGTGATAATTCACCTAAGCATCAAGAAGAAGTGCAGATTGAAGATTTAACTGGACAAGAAGAAGAAGAAAAAGAGGATGAAGAGAAGAAAGATGAACCTGTGATTGTAAAGACTAAGGTAATGAATGTCAGTAAAAGTTCACTCTTCACTCCTCCTCAATGTCATTGTTGTCAAGTCTGACTCTTGACACAACAAGTCTAGACTCATTGGGAGAAGAAGACCTGATAAAGATCAGTGTGCTTGCAATGGAAAAGGAAAAGGAGAAACAGGTTATGAGGAATCCATTGTTTGTTGAATCAGTCAACATTTGAAATAGTTTACTGCCTATAGACAAGAAAGTATCAAGTATACACTCAGTGGATGATGTCAGCACCATCATGATATGTTTTAAAGAAAATTTCTCAAGTCTTGAGGAATCAACATCCAAGATAGCAGAAGAGAAATACCTTAAGAAAAGATTGAATGAACTGACAAAAAAATTTGCACTTGACCTCTGTTCACTAAATTTTGGTCAAGCTTTATTGAAGGAGATTGTAGCTAAAGGAAAGAAAAATCATAGCTAATTGTATGGACAAGGACAAACTAACGAAAAACCTTTCAAAGAAGATTCAGGAAGTTGAATCAATGATGGAAGTAGTAAGGAAGTCAATGCTGGATCCCTCCACTAATTTACATATGTGCAATAATGTCTACCAAGGACAATTGGATAAGATAGAGAAAGTAGAGCAAGAAATGGTTAAGATAAGGGATAGACAAGCTCAGTTGAGACATGCACTTGCACCCTCAGTAGATGTGCTAAATAAGAATATCAAGGAGATCGATGCCACTATTGTGACATATGATCAAGGTCCGAATTTAGATTTGGAGAAGATGGATAAATTGACTTATGCTTTGTGCACCCATCCTTAGACTGTAGATGCAATGAAGGCATTTTGGCAGCAAGAAATTGCAAACCTTCAGACTGCATACCATGATGTATTATCAATGTAAGTATTTGAAGCTCAATTTTTGTGCACCTTTTTCATTAATGTCAAAGGGGGAGTTTATTATATAGTAGAAGGGAGAATATGGAGCTATGTATGTGATGTAAATGGAAGTAGAGTATATAGTAGAAGGGAGATATAAGATAGAGTATATGTTAGAAAGTTTTGTATAAAGATATAGTTAGTAACTTCGCCATATTCCTTTGTTGCCATTAATGAAGAAGGGGGAGATTGTTGGCAAGTTGACTATACTATTGTATATGACTATAATTAAGTGTTTTCATTATGGCAACAAAGTCATATGGAGTTTTGGAGTCAGCGCACTTACTCATAAGATCAGAATTTGGATAAGTATGAAGACTAGATAGTTAACAAAGCACTAGATGAACAAAGCATCAATGCACATGCGTATGACTGAGTTATGGCATGCGCTCTTGAAGATAAGATTCTAAGTATGTAATCATGCTAATTCTAAGAGCACATGATCATATGAGCTAGTATGAAGAAGTTACAGCTAGATGAAGTGACACAAACAGTGAGCGGCAAAACAGAACAGAATAGTGAGCGGCAAAATAGAACAAAGCATGATGGAGTTGACTATTGGTAATTTGGTTAGCACTTTTAATATTGTTTTGTAAAGGCTACGAGCCTATTGTATTTAGGTTATAGACATGTTAATATCATTGTATGTAAACATGCTTGAGCCAATTCATTTGGAAGTGTTGTATGTAATAGGTTGAAGGATGACCTAGTGAATAGTTTTGTTAGAGCATATAAATAAGACATGCGTCTTTGTAATTAAGGAGAGTATGGTATATAAAGTTGATAGAAGTAGAGAAGAAGTATGCTAAGAATAGTTAGAATATTGTAGAGCTTTACAAGAGGTTAAAGCATCAGCGCAAAAAAAGGAACTGATCAGACAAGCAATGTCAAAGCAACAGTTCACCATTGGCAGATATAGTGTGTATCTGATATCCAAGAGGTTGTAGCCTTCTCATTGAGCAATGAGCTCTGGCAGTGAGCCACCACCCCTAACAGGGTTATTGTAAAAGACTCCTAACAGGGTCCGACCCTTGATCAGGTCACTATACTTATTGCTTTGTAATGATCAACTCCTAACAGGGTTGTAAGATCTTCTAATAGGGATCATAATACACTAGTACAACTCTTAGTGGGTGTCAATTCCCACTGGGGTTTTTACCTATTTGGGTTTCCTCGTAATCATATTTGGTGTTATGTGTTATGGTTATTTATCTTACTTGCATTGATATTAATTTTAGTACTTAAGCAATTAAGTTAAGTTTCAAGATATCAGAAAAAGTAATAATATATAGAACACTGATTCACCCCCCTCTTAGTGTTCCCATTCCTAACAATCAACACTCCCTCTTAGCTAGGGAGGATAAATCAATCCAATGCTAACACTTATGACACCTGAAAACATCAATCATATGATGTAAGTAATAAAGGCATCATCCTCATGATGTAATCAATAGAAATAAAGTCTCAATATGTGGATTTCCTCCATCGACAATTCTATCCACAAGCTCTCGTGTGGATTGCCTCCATCGATGATTCTATCCACAAGCTCGTAGGTGGATTGCCTCCATCGGTGATTCTATCCACAAGATCTCATGTGGATTGCCTCTATCAATGATTCTATCCACAATCTCTCAAGTGGATTGCCTCCATTGGTGATTCTATCCACAAGCTCTTGTGTGGATTTCCTCCATCAATGATTCTATCCATAAGCTCTCATGTGGATTGCCTCCATCGGTGATTCTATCCACAAAATCACGAGCTTTAGTGTGGATTGCCTCTATCAGCGATTCTATCCACAAGTTCCCGGGTGGATTGCCTCAATCAATGATTCTATCCACAAGCTCTCATGTGGATTGCCTCCATCGGTGATTCTATCCACAAACTCACGAGCTTTAGTGTGGATTGCCTCTATCAGTGATTCTATCCACAAGTTCCCGAGTGGATTGCCTCAATCAGCGATTCTATCCACAAGATTCTCAAGCTTTAATGTGAATTGCCTCAATCGGCGATTCTATCCACAAGTTCTATCTATTATGATATGTTTCAGCCATCACAAGATGTTTATCACAATAGAAGGCCAAGTTATTGTAAGATCGTCACCTTCCAATAAATTTTACAAATACGAGTGATAATCATTTGGAAGTCGTCACTTCCTCATGATTTACACAAGGGGAAGGCCTATTAAAAATATTCATGATTCATTAGTATAATAATCAATTATATCGAGTTTACCTCAAAAGTGTTTCCCCTTCAATAGTGAACTCCCTCTCAATCAATATGATCAAGATTGTCACAAGTTGACTGAACCATCTTCTCCCTCTGAAGCTCAAGTTTATCAACTTCTTGACCTCTTTTGAAATGTCAGACTCCCTTTGCATCTAGTCTCAATCATTAATTCATTTGCAAGCATCAAGTTTTTTTTTCCCTTGAATGCAATTATCTTGTGCTTCTATCCTGAAGGTATGTTAGAGAGAGATTACAAATAACTCACTAAACTATCTCAATCGAAAATACCAATGATAGAAGCATACAATATTTTACCAACCAATAGTATATCATGAATTAAAAACTCAAAAATTATGTGCATTAATAAAACATGAAATACTTATCTTTTATAAAATTTCAAGTATTTCATTCTGTAAGGTGAGCCCATATAGAAAATATCATGCAAATTCAAAGAATGATGTCGTCGTTCTCAAACATTACTAGAATTATTCACATGACTTGTCTTGAATATCCAAAGGTTCTATACACTATGAAAACCTTCAATTTGATTGGATCTCCTTTCAAGTGGTTAGGCTTTTAAAGAAGGAACCTCACTCTTTTATAGATTTTTGCATAGACCCGTACATAGTTAGTCATAACTTTTGAATCTAAAATTTTATCTCCAATCACTCCAGTGAGATTCTTCTAAATTTGTTTATCACCAACATATCCAAAATTTAGCAAAATCCAACAGTGCATTTGTGAGAAATGGTCCTCATACTGAGATTGTATTTTCTGTGACAATCACACATTCACCATCAACAAACTACTCTCTTACGTTTGCAACTTGGCTCTGATACCATGTTAAAGTGTTAGGATCATTGCAAATGTAATAGCACTATCTCATAGTATGTTTTTATGTGTTTTCCAAATGCAACAATCTCTTGCATTTATATTGTGAATGAGTCAAGAAGAGACATGTCGCTTCATGGTATTCATTATTATGTAATTAATATAATGACAATTATGATTATATATATATAATATCTCTTGAGTATTATATTAATTTCTCTAATATTTACATAATAATAATAATATTTATTTTATGAATTTAACTATTTAGTTATTATGAGAATAATTATAATCTAACTTTATATATACATATATATCAATGTATATAGTAATATCAATTATTATATATATATATATATATATATATATATATATCATTTCTCATAATAATCATATAGTCAATATTATTTATCTGAGCGATGCTACAAACATCAACACTTCAAATACTTCTTTCAAATGTTATATCTTGGCTTCTTTAACTCTATCATTACCCTGATAAGTATTTTTCAATTTGTCCCATACTTCTTTAGAAGATTTACAATGCATTACCTTAACAAACACATCTTCAGAAAAATTGTTAAATATAGCAAATTTAGCTTTCATATCAATTTCATACTTCTTCTTTTCATAAGGATCTGTAGGTAAAGCATTAGGAACTTTATAACCATTAACAATTGAAGCCCAAACATCAACATTAATATATAACAAGTATGTTTGCATCATTACTTCCCAAAAAACATAATCTGATCCATCAAAATAAGGAACCTTTAAAAAACTATCTTGAGCCATTATAGATAAGTATTCCACTCAACCAAAATCTACCCAAAGTTGTTAAACTTGATTTAGGGAACCCAACTCTGATACCACTTGTTGGAATACAAACACCATTGGGAGGAGGGTGAATCAGTGGTTACTTGAAAACTTGATCTTTTTAACTTTTACAAGCTTTTCAATTTTTACAATTATAACATGAAGTTATGAAATAAGAACAAGAAATGAAAGAGGAAAAAATTACACAATATTTATAGTGGAAAACCCCTTAGGGTAAAAACCACTTTGAATCTGAATCTTTATTAGCCTCTTGGGCAAAAATTTTAGAGCTACAACTCTGGGAAGTACCAACACCCTGTTTTAGAGACACCAATCTCAAGGAACACCAATCCCTTACACATGAAGCACCAACTTCCAAAATGAATAAATGAAATACAAAATCAGAGGATCGTCTTTGTTACAATACAGATCATGAAACAAGATTTCAACTCCAAGTTGAAGACACTTTGCAAGACAACTTCTCTTCCTGTTTACAACTTAGTTCTTTTGCATCAACAAATATGTATTTTCAAGAAATCCTTTATATATAATTCATGTACATATGATCTTTACCAAAACAAGAAACTCACAATCTGATATGAAACCCCTTAATCTAATAGTATGATCATGAATTTGAACAATGGAAGTTATATCAACATATCTCTAAAAAATGAACAACTAATTTCCTTAATAACACAAGTACCAAATGTTTTCTTCTAAGGTAATCAAGTATCCAACTTTAATGTTGTTCAAGACTGATTAAAAACTTGTAAATATGTCTTCACAAACCTCTGATAATACTCTGTAATTTCCAACCATTCTTATATATCATCATTGAAAGGAATCATACATAGTTTATACCTTGTTGTCATGTCGACGGCCTGCAACCCCTCTGGTCTATTGTGAATTCCACCCAGATTTTGCAACTTTCATCCTAGCCACTTGTACTGCATTTTA
Organism: Chamaecyparis obtusa; assembly: GCA_027943335.1. Classification (NCBI taxonomy): domain Eukaryota; kingdom Viridiplantae; phylum Streptophyta; class Pinopsida; order Cupressales; family Cupressaceae; genus Chamaecyparis; species Chamaecyparis obtusa. The sequence continues at coordinate 692,459 of BSBK01001097.1, forward strand.
GATGATTGTTTCCTCTACTTATAATCATGTTTGGTCGCTATTTTGAATTCTGTTACATGCCCCAAACTACAAGTAGATCCAAAACTGCCAAATCTGTGAAAACTATCATTTAACCATTTTTAACAGTCTATGGTCGATAGCATTTTTCCCTTCTCACACATGTGCTACGAAGAAACTAACTCAAACCCATTTTAGATGATTCAATGCCCTTTCAAAAAAGGTATAATAGTTTGGGTCTAACAAATCATTTGACCTGTCAAAATTCAAATCAATCAAAACTAATTATTGAAACAATATAACTATTTTTGATATCCAACATTAAGTGTTAATCAATAACACTTTGACAAATGACTTAAATTTGATTTAACCAATGTATGTAGACATTGAATAAGATGTTAACCATATCAAATCACTTTAGAAATGACCATTAGAATTGCATTTTGTGTACCAACATTACAACTGAGATAACCATATCATATTAGCTTGCAAATGATCATTAGATTTGCATCTTGTGTACCAACAACACAATTGACTGAGAGATCTGACATGTATGCCTTATTGACATCAATGACAACAACCAAAGACCAAATACCAAATACCAAAGGTTCAACACCATGTTGCTCATGCATCAAGTGATGAGATGAGTTTCATAGGACCCAAACTACTATTGCGAATAGACACAAGGCTACATGAGGTCTTTCCCCACCAACAACATATTTCCTTTGGTGGAGTGTCCATAATTCTAGCTGGTGACCTTGTGCAATTGCCTCATGTCATGGAAAAACCTATCTATACATCACATTCAAGTGCAATAGCACTATGACACCAATTAACAACAATTGTCACCTTAGAAACAATATCTCGCCAAAAAGGTGAAACTCCAATTCAAATCCAATTTCACCTGGCACTGCTTAACCTATGTAATGCAACTACAACACAAGAAGATTATTAGTTGTTGATGAAATGCACAAGCAAAGAACACACACTAGATGAAAATGAAAAATTTCAATAATGCAATATATCTATTTGCTACTAATGATTTAGTAAAGTTGCATAACAGAAAAATGCTAAAACAACTAAATTGTCCAATTGCATTAAGCATTGCAACAAGTACTAGTAGTGAAATCGATATCGAATCTAGCGATGAAAAACTTGAAAAGAAAGTATTTCTTTGCAAAGGCCAAGAAACCATGCTCACAACCAACATATGGGCACGAGAAAGCCTTGTAAAAGGAGTTCTTGGTGAAGTCATTGACATTGTTTACAATCGTGGCTCAAAACCTCTAGATATTCCTGCATACATAATAGTATGATTTGAAACCTATAACGAGCCACAATGGAATGGAGATGACCCAAAATCCATACCAATAGTATCTATATCCCTTGGTAATTGTAGACAAATACCACTCACAATGGCATGGGCTATCACCATACACAAATCCCAAGGCCTAACACTTCATAGAGAAACTATAGATATTGGGAAAATAGAATGACAAGGCCTAACATTTACAACTATATCTAGAGTCAAGTCATTGGATGGCCTTTGGATTGAACTATAATTCTCCTTTGAGAGATACTCCAAAATGGAAAAGAATCCATAAACAATTATGAGGGAAAAGGAGGAGGCTCGATTGCAACTGATGTCTCTATAGAAATAATCTATGTAACTTCAAGCCTCGTCTCTTTCATTAAATCTAGCATAAACAATATCATATGTAATCCATTTATCCACATTTTTTTCCCAATTTTATAGGTGTTACTCAATTATTAGAAAACAATATATATATATTGTTCCATCCTTGAAGGCAACTATCAACCTCAACAACTCAAAAAAAAGTGTCAAAATTTCTTGTAGAAACTTGTTAGTTCTTTGTGACCTTTGTAGAGGTAACCTAGAACATAGAGTGCACAAAATTTAAGAGGCTATAATTATGAATCTATATAAGTGGCAACTAAAATTAAACTCAAAATGCTTTATTTATAGATACTGTATCTTGATTTTTTACCATTTCTATGTACTTCATGTAGGACCCTTGCTTGGGAGGCAAATCTTTTTGTAGAACATAGCATTTGCTCCTCTCTCTACTTGGATGATCGATTACACTGCTCCAAAGATTAGTCTGAGTTCTTGGTCGAGAGTTTGTTTCGTCTTGAAACATTGGCATATAAGTGGCAACTGAAATTAAACTCAAAATGCTTTATTTACAGAGATTGTATCTCGATTTTTTACCATTTCTATGTGCCTCGTGAAGGACCCTTGTTTTCTTTTTGCAGAACATAACATCTACTCCTCTCTATTTGGACAATTATTTGCACTTCTCTAAATATTAGTCCGAGTTTTTGGTCGAAAGATCATTTTGTCTCTTATTGTAGTATATTTTCCTAGGATAATACAATATTATTTTCCTTTTTAAATGGTGGAAAACTTGAAATATTGGGTAAGGGTGCTGGATTTTGTATTCTCTGTAGTAAGAATAATGGATGGTAGGATGGCTCATTTTGAATTTTTAATATTATAATATTATCATAATTATAGATTCCAACATATATTCTTTCTTATTACTATTAAAAATAAATATATATAACATATTGTAAATTAAAACAATTTGTGTTATATTTACATATCAAAATATTATTTCCAATATCTCCATTCGAAAATTATTCTCTATCGGCTAGCCCTTGCACCTTTTACGGTGCAAGCGCTAGTTGTAATAGATCAACAATATAAAAAGAGATCATTTCTTTTTTTTCCTAAATACTATGCTAGTTAAAAAAATAATAGTTATAACAAATCTATTGGTAATATTATAATTAGATAAGACATGCTGACAAGATCTTAACTGGTCGTACCCATTGTCTTCATCCGGCCAAGTAAACTCCATGTCAGCTGCCTTTCTGGATAGCAAGCGGGGCCTACGTTGTAATTATATGAGGACAAATATGAAAGCCCCTGCCTTGTGGACAGCGAAACTGCCAATCTATACCTGAATTACTAACCACATGATATAGATATATGACAAATTGAAATTGCAATTTATATGTTCTTGAAATTCATATGATATATACACCGAAGGCAAACAATGTGATAGATTAGGCATAGATTGACCATTTATCTGGATAAAAATGCCAAGTCCCTCAAATGGGCATCTAATAACTATGGCTTACAGTCCACTACTTCCGTTTTCATAATCTCCATGCTTTCGTCTTAAATGCTAACATGTGTATTGTGGACAAGAAAAACTACCGAAGCTGACCATATACCAATCATTCATTTTCTTACACACGGATTTCAATTTAGTTACAGTTCATTTATGATTTGCAATCCACCCATATAACAACTAAAACTTACGTGCAGCTGAGCTACATCCGAATTCATTGTGTTCCATATTATCATTAGAATTAGCCTTCACATCTCTCCCACTTAAATTTCTTTCACTAAAAAAAAAAAAAACAGTCAGGTCTTTATTAAGTGCAGCCCAAAGCTCAAAGTCTTGATCTTGCAGTTACAGAGCTTTTATCTGAGCATGTGGGTGTGCTAATTTTGTGAAAGCGTATGGTGGGTGACATGCTACTTGAATTTCGTTGGATTTTTAGGCATGTGGATTTATAATGGATTTTGTTGACGAGAGAAGTGGAAAGTGAAGGAATCCTGCTTTTGCAAAATGCTGAAGAATAATCTCTTTAGCCTTTCGGCTGCCGCTGCCAAGCTGGTGTAGGAATAACCACAATTGGAAGTGTTATAGAAGTCTCAAAGAGAAATTAATTTCCCTACCAAACAAAAAATTAAGATTACCAACATTAAAGAAAAAGTGGCATCCCCTTTCCACCTACACGCTTTGTTTATTAAAACCTATAGACAATTGTAAAGAGTAGCTTCTTAAATCTGTTAGACAATATGATTCATAATTGTTTCACTTTTTTCTTCCTTCACCTGTGACCCATTCCCTGTATAAATGGGCAACTGTAATCTTTTTAATTTTGTGTATAAGGCTCTACCTGCAACTTGGGCTGTATCACTAATAGCTTGAAAGAGCAAGAAATTCATTGATTTTGTTTGGATACCCTTCTGCAGGATAGACTGTACTTAGAGAGAAATCAAATTAGTTTCTAATTGCATTGAACCTTAAACGAAAGCAGGGGAAATTAAGAGGGAAATTATCCAATGCCAGGAAGTATCCGAGTATCAGGTGTCTTGTCTAAACTCATCTCAACTTAGTTTGAATTTATGGTGGATTAGGCAATATGGAATTTATTTTCACTTGTTTTTAAATTTATTTGTTTACCAAGCAATCGGCTTGAATGATTTTGATTCTACCATCCATACGTGAGAAAGACTGATTTCTGCTGACAAATGATTACTGCCTTCTATCCTTTTTAGTGCCAGGTCATATCAATGCTGTACAAAAACATTGAGTGGTGGAAGTGAATTATATATCTGAATAGCATGCTATCATATGGACTAAATCTTTGTACTATTTCTTCTTTTATGCAGTTCTCGAGTCAGTAGATTTGCCTCCGGAAGCCACAGGTGAGAAATAGAGAGTACTTCAATCAACCTTTATTTTTTGTATTTATTTCGGTATTTTCTAATTTAATCAATATTTTCATTCTAAGTTAAAAATACTAGTTTGTTGTCAAAATGGGTGTGCCCGATGTGCCCTGTATAATCCACTCATGATTTTCGAATATTCATCATTTTGCCCATTGACAAGCTTGAATTTGTCAAATCCTAGGACTAGTAAATTTCTTATAGACAAGAAAACCTAATTCTATCCTTTCAACCTTCCTTGGTTATTCCGGTTTGTAATTTGGGTGAAACATGGTCCAAGAATGAATTATCAGGATTATCTAGCAAGGTTCTGATAGCACTTTGTTTGATATTGAACAGGAGGAAAATACGTGTCAATTAAAGGTATGATGCTCTACGTTGTATATATATACTTCAGAAATTTCTGCTGCTGAGGCTACACCTTCATTTGCAGTCCAATAATTGGCTTCAGCTTTTGAGTAACCCATAAGATGTTGCTTTTTATTTGCTAAAATAAATCATGGATGTAAAGCGTAAAGCAATGATACTGGGTTTTCCTTTTGTGTTCAGTTAGTATTGGCAAAAGAGAATTCCAGACAAGTCCTTCTGAAGTAAATGAAGGAAAAACAGCAGCGTGGAATTCAAATTATGCTTTGTAAGTGACTATTTCTGCAAATATAATGTTGTACTCTCTTATTTCTGCTAATGATCTCAATTTGTGCAGCCCTGTACTGAATCTTCAAGACAATCTAATGGTGGCACTTCTTGATAGCAAGGGCAACGCCATTTCTCAAACAGGTTCGTTTTTAGAGAACTTTGTGAGTTCCTTCTTGATATATGGGATTGAGAATATGTTTGAAATATTTGTCTCGTTGCGTTAAGTGATGAACTCATCTGCAGAGATTGGAACCCCAATTATTGTCGAGAAGGGCTCCTTGGAAGAACTATTTCCCCTTAAAGATGGCGGGTGTGTTCATCTAAGGTTAAGCTTTGTTTTAACATTGGAGGAGCGCATGAGGATTGAGGCCATGGTAGGCAATTTTTATCCTTCACACTAGATTTTTTTGCTAGTCTGTAACATGTCAGGCCCTTGCGTGGTGCAATGTTAAAGTACCTTTGTTTTTCTTGCAGAGGGAGGCTGCTCTTGAAAAGAAGTACAAAACTGTCAACAAAAATGCCACCACCCAGGTGCTGAACTCAGCTGAAGAGAACAGGACTAGTGCTTTGGTTTCTGGCACAGTCATTTCACAAAACATACTTAGGCATGTGATTAGTAAAGATGAAAGCTACAATGATAAGAATCAAATAAGAAATATAGTTGTTACCCAAGTATCATTACCATATGAGATGCACAAGAAAACAGAGACTACTGAACAAGCATCACTTGCTCCAATATCATCACCAATTGAAAATGTCATTCATAAAGAGACTTCTAATCATGATTTAAAGGATATACCTGATCAGCATTTGGAAGAAAATGGTTCTCAGTATCTGCCCATAAATGGACTCGAGGAAGCAGCTGCATCTGTTTCATCTAATGAGCTCACTCCACCCAGCAAAGATTCATCTTTGCTTTTCGATAACAAATCATTTCCAAAATATGAGAGTAAAGAGGTCGTGCAAGAAAATACCCTGCTTGCAAATGAAAATATAATGCTTGCTCAGTTACCCCTTGTGAAAGACAGATTTACAGAATTGGAAAATTCAGAGGTCCATGATTTTACAGATAAATTTTCTGTGATTGAACCTGGGCAGATGGAGTTTGAAAAGAATGAAACGACATCAATAATTGCAGACATGGTAGTTTCTGAGAAACCTTCTTCTCAAGGTTTCTTTACAAGTCATGTGGAACAGGAAACTTGTCCCCCAGGGTCTCTATTGTGTCAAGAAAACAGAACATTGTCAATAGCTTCTTCACGATCCTTTCGTCCGCCAGATTCTTCAGATAGTCATGCCTTTGTAAATTTAGATACTCAATTTCATGGTAGAACTCCCAATATGCCTTCTGAATCAAATTCTTTATCAGGATTTGATGGAACTGCAAATACTTTATCTGTAGTAACTTCAAGCGAAGAAGGCATAGCTACCTCAAGTTTATCTACTCTTCCGAATGTACTGCCATCACATTCTTCAAGGGATGCTTCTATTTCCTTGTCTTCTTTGGTAGATAGCCCAGGTAATGCAAAAGAAGAGAAAACTATTCCCTTTCAAAACATTTTCCCCAAGAGCACTCAACTTGATCAAACTTTTCAGCTACATCAGTCCAATCATTCAACCAAAATTCCACCTGCTTCAACTGAATATGATGTTACCATCCCTGACAAAGAAATCATTGCTGCAACTCATCCTGATACTGACTTTTGTGCAGATGGTTTGTGTACGGATCAAACTTCAGCCATAGTGATCAATACTGAAAACACAGAACTGTTTGCTCAAAATATATGCTTGGCACACAGCAACACAATTAATTCTCCTCACAAAGTCTCACAATCAGACACTGGAAATGGTTCCTTATCTGGTAAAGAAACAGAAGGAGTTTGCGAAGCATCGTCTTTGCAGGCAGTTCCATGTCAATTGTCATCAACAGAAAAAGGCCTTACACGATCTGTTTCTTCCAATGTCCCTCAGCTGACTGACAACAAGGTTCACATTATTGTGCCCACTTCTTTTCCTAAACCTCTATCATCACGCACTGTAATCAGGGATGGTAGACAGAGCAGTGTCAAGGCAAAGATAAAGGTTTTTGAGAGCACTTTATCCTCGCAGACTAAGAAAGGGGTTAACCACAGTGGTGTAAAGGAAAAGATAAAGGTTTTTGAAAACAGTTTATCTGAGGTAACTCTCTTCCACTATTTTCTCCAAGCTATTACCTAGAGGAATAATTATTCCTTTGTTATTAATTTCAAGTGTTTGCAGGACCCAGATTGTCATACTGTTTCTTCACTAAAAACAAATCACAAAATTGGAGCAGAAAGGGCTCAGCAGCGGTTACGGGAAGAAGCAGCTTCTGCAGAAGCTGCAGAGGCTAGAAGGTGGGCTGAAGAAAATGAAGCAAAAATGAAATGCACTGTTGAGGGAAGAGAGGGAAATAAAGATTTGCAGCAGCGGCAGGAGGAGTTACAGCTCACAAAACCAGTTAAGCTGAAAATAAATGATTTGGAAAGAAACGAGGAAGGGGATAAGAGACAACCACAGAAAGATGTAAAAAATATCACAAATTCTGTAAAGGACAGAAGAACTCAGACATTCAGAGAAGAGGAAGAGGGTGCATTAATGAAACATTTGAAAGAAAAAGGAAAGAATCTATCGAGGGAAATTAAATCTAAAGAAACAATGACAGAAGATGATTGTAGGCAAAGAGATGTCAACTGGGAAGCAACGAGACTTGGTGAGATACAATTGAAGAGAGAATTTGAAGGCACAGTTGTGAAACCAGAATTATCTGCAAAAGAGAATGAAATGGTAGAGAACTCACTGATGGATGACTCTACAAAGGTGCCATGGAGTAGTAAAGCATCTGAACAAAAACGGAATGTTGGAATACAAGCTGGGGAAAGCCACCTTATTAAGTCTAAAGCTGGAAGATTAGTTATGGAAGCAAGGGCGACCAGTAATGAAACGGTACATTTGCATACTCTTTCTATAAGGACATATGACCATTGTAGACATTTTAATATTTTATCTTAAAACCTTTAATATTTTTTTAAAGCATGTTTATAAGGTTGTGATGCAGGAGCATCCTTTGTGGAAGACAATCTTGTGTCACAAAAAATAGTATACATTAATTAAATCAGCTTTTCTAATTATTTTTGTAGTCAAGTGGGGCTCTACTGCTTTCATGATCTCCCACCTCTTGTTTTTAATCAGTTTTGAGTTTTAACAGTTCACCATATGAAGGCCAAACCACCTAAGGAAGTTCAGACACAACCATAAAGCTGAATGAAGCTTCTAAATGACTATGTAGTCATTGGGTGTCCTCAAACTGAATGGTAGTGATGCAACTTTTTGTTGAGGAGCAATATCATCCTCAATAGGAGCCTCAGGCATACAAACATGATGTGAATGAGATGAATCATCCATTGATGGCTTGCCTTTTGCTCTCTCATACGTTGCCACATTCACTTCCCATTTGGTTCACTCCCTCTCCAAATCAGCTATCTCATCAACACTAAACATCAGATACACAACCCCAACAAGCACTTCATGTGGCCCTTGCCCCTCCACCTTCTTTGCATGCAACTAAAGGTTGTATTGCACAAAAAAGGTCAGTCTGGTGCTTTGAGTCAACATGTTGCACTTATTTGTGTGAATGACCTAAAAATACTCCAATTGCACTCGCAACATGAAGTACTATAGGGCTGGAACAAAATGTAGATAACAAATTTTTGAAGATTTGGTGTTGCACCAAAATCATCCAAAAACAAATTTGCAAGGATGACATTTCTAAATTTGTAATGACTTTAGAAACTTATGGTAATTGATATTATAAGCTAGATTTATACATCTATGTTTTTTAAACCTTCTAAAAATTGGCTCTTCTAAGTTCTATGTATACATAGAAGTAAGAAAACAACCTCCTGTCTGCCCTGTTATAAATATGTGATTCTTCATGTATGATGTCTTTAATGTTTTATAATTATGGACCATCCTCGCCATACACATGTTGAGTCCATCCATAATCTCCTCATCTGCTTTGAATGAATTAGAGAAGAAAAATTAGGGTTCAAAAAATAAGCAACAACATGCATATATTGGTGTTGTTGGCTCCACCTTCAATTAATAATGCAACATTATATTTTTTTTTGTTGGATCCATAAAAAATTTGAATTGTCTCTTTGGCCTTGTCTATGGTTTCATTTAAATAACCCATGGGCTTTTTATTGCATCCACCAACCATAAATTCTAACTTATGGTTTTGACACCAAAACTAAAAGAGCTTATAAAATGAAATCAGAAAATACAACTAAATCAGAAATTATTAAAAAAAATCAGAAAATGTTACTATTATAAACTGTTCTAGGTTAAGTCTATGTTAATATTGTATTTTACATATGGTAAATCAAACAAAGCCCTGTTGATGTCAGTTTTGTACCACTACATAACATATAGCAATTGAATACTTGATAAAGCATACCAAACACTCAACCCTCTCTTGAAAAGTATATACTCACGGAGAACACGAGAATACTCCAAGGTTCCTTACACCTATGGATACTAACTTAGTTATATTAATGTGATTTGCTGGTTAATCACGGAGGCGGGCTTATGTTGTTCACTTGAGGATGTCAAATTCTTGATGATGAGATATAGCTTTGCAATGTGTACTCAATGATTTTCCAATTTATATCACTTCCAACTTTGCTCTTTGAACTTCAACTACTAAACTACTTCTTGCTTTACTACTACTCCTATGAAATGGAAAGATTGGCAAATGGACGGGGATCAACCTAATGAAAGCTTGCCAGCGGCGTTACCTCCATAGATGCAATGATTCAAGGGGAATGAGACTAGATTACCACACAAGGCTCCTTAACAAGCCGCTAAGATGCTAGTGGCCTAGTAAATAGATCCCTATCAAACATTTACCAATATCACCATACAACTAGCCATCTACTTCTATTCTTACTTTAACAATTTTGAAATGAAATCTACTTTAATTTGAGAGATGAGAAGAAACATGCAATACACCAAAATGATCATGTATATCCACCATGCAAACCACAACAATGAATAAAGAACAATTTTGATAGTATTTTGGCAACAATTCTCCAACATAACTCTCTTACAAATGAGAACAAATGGCCTTATATAGAGGCTCAAAATTACAACGAGTGGCCAAGATTAAGGGGCAAAATCAAGGGCCAAGATTAAACCTTACAAACCCTAATTAGGGTTACCATCTTTCAACCAATTACATGAGGGCACCAACTTTGTGGGCCAATGAGAAAATTACAATAATCTGTCAACCAATGAGCACATACGACACTTGGCATGATTTGATTGTATGCACATGAAATTGCCACCTCATCAACCTTATCTTATAAATTTATTTAATCCTTGAGATGAGGTGAAGCCTTGGATGCTTGAGCTTGTCCTTAGAAACTTTCTCATCACCACTTGAACTTGCTTGTACCTGATGTCTTGACCTTGAAAGGGTGAGGTCTCCATGCACTCGGGGTAATCCTGCCCTGGCCCCGGTGGCTTGCCTGGATGTGAACCTCTTTGCAATTTGAGAGCCTTGCTCTTGGCCACCGCCTTGAAATCAAACTTGACCCTCCTTCAACCTTTCGTCTCGTTTTCCTTCCTCATTATCCTTGCCTTCCTTAACCCTCATGGCCTTCATGGTCTTCCTCTACCCTTCCAACTCGAATTTGGTTTGCATGCACCCTCGTCTGCTTCAATACTCTTGGGTTATGGGGGAACCTGCCCCAGCCATACCTCCTGCAATATCCCCAAATCCAACCAAACTAGCTTGCACGAATAGCCAAGCCTTGCCTAGCCTCAAATATTCTCAAATCTCTTCCAATTTGCAATGAAACTTGCCTCCTCACTAATGTTTTCCACTTTGGCTAACCCTTGAATGTCTTCAACTGTTCAAATGGCCACAACCTCACCCCTTGGCATAAGCATCTATCTCCACCATAGTGGTGCAGTGCATCTCCCCAAATCTAGATTTGGTTCGACTAGCAAAGCATCACCAAATGCCTTCCATCAAATAGAAGAGGTAGGACCCCATGTAGAATTGCCTCTGATTTTGTACTGTCCTAAGTTGCAACTCTAAATTCTTGCTAAGATACTAGCTCAATAAAACTTTCTCTTTCCATTTTCAATGCCTTCAATAAAATAGTACATCCAAGTTTCAAACTGCACACCTTGCGCGGAGCCCATGACTCAGTTGAGAAGCACAATGAGGTTGCCATACTCTGATTTGAAATCTGACTTGGTGAGCTTTGATGTCTTGGTGACTCCCTTCTTGCCTTCATGTAACCAATTCTGCTTGAGTAGAGTAAGGTAGCCATCCTGATTGTCATGGAAGAACCTGGCTGCCTGATCCATTAACATCACTATCATGCCTTTTTGATGGGGTATATTGAATACTTCTTCTATCACTTGCCCGCTGATGTTAGCCAACATTCTCTTTTCTCCATCAAAGATGATGGACTTGGTCCCAATATCTAGCCGAGATGCACACTCCATGATCAATTTTGGACAAGGCAAGGTAGGAGGGAAGGCGGCAGCTTGCACAATTCCAGACTTGTATATCTTCTTTGCCATAGAGGACTGGCCTTCTTTCAACCTATCTCTTAATTGTATCATGTCTATGGTACCAATGTTAGTGTCTCGGACTCGCTTCAATTTCGAGAAGAAGGTGGTCTTGGGCATCATATCTTCCTTGTCTTCTATTTTGGTATTAGTTCCCTTTGGGTTCTTGCTTGCACTAGCATCCGCCATGGAATGGATGATGCAAGCAAGAAGGGAAAGAATCCAATCAAGACAATCAAGAAATCCGCTTAATGAGCCAGCCTTCTCTCAATTCTGAAACTTATCTCCGACACCCAAACAAACAACACCAAAGAAAAGATAACAATTAAAGAGAATAAGTTAAAAAACTCACCAAATTTTGCAAATTTGTCCTCAAAAATGGCAGGGCTGGGCAAATCAATAGCCTTCCTTTGTCAAAAATTGAATTGTGGCTTTCTCCTATCAAATGGCCTGCCCCTTCTTAACAACAGGCCTCTCTCCTTCAAAATTCTACTCCTTTAATGTCAAATCTGCCCTTATAATCAAATGTCGCTGCTCCCAAACTTGAGGTTGCAGGCTCCTAATATATTTTGGTGTTCTCTCTGCCTTTATCAAATTCGGATGCCCCCAAATAAAATTGCAGGTCCCCCAAATCAGAATTTCGGACTGCCTTTGTTCAAATTCGGATCTGCCTAGCAGATCTCTGCTCTTCCTAATTCGGATCTGCACTAGATAACTTCAAATTCGGACTGCCTTCTAAGAAATCGCTGCCCCTTAAATATTTTCGATGGCCTCTTCAAGTAGCAGGCCTCTCAATTTAGACCAGTCGCTGCCCTCTAATCTATTTCGCTGGCTGCTCCTCCCTGCTATTTTCGCACTGCTCCTTGTCTTTGATGGAGGATTGATGAGATGAGGAAGAGGGGAGTGGAGCACCTCCTAATATACCTGATTTGGGGCCCTAATAATAGGGCTGACCTGCACTTGGAAGAAACAAAATTTTAATTAATTGCCAACAAAAGAGGGACGACATTGCCCTATAATTATTAATTTTGCATTGGAATTACCAAACTTTAATTACTAAAGCCTAAACTTAGAATTAAATGCACCCAATGGCTACACGCTACACAAGGGAGGCCCTAATTTGTCCTTTTATGCCTTGCACCATCTATTAAGGGGCCAGATTTCCGGTTCAAAAGCCTATATTTTTAGATTTTCAATGCAGATTGTAATTTCAATAGCCCAGATCTTAAATTTTGATGCAAACTATAATACTATGTGCCCAGATTTTTAGATTAGTTAAGGCCAGATTTATCTCAAAGGCTAGATTTTGATTTTAATTGCCCAAAATTTATTTTATTAGCCCAGATTTCAATGATTTCAATGCAAATTCGAAAATAATAAGAGACCAGATTTTACCATTTATTGCTCAATTTTTAATTTAAATGCCCCAAACCTTGAATAAATGCCCAGATTTTAATGATGATGCCCAAATTTGATCTTCATCGGCTAAACTTTCAAAATGCAAGGGAAAACGCTCAATTTAGTATTAAATCCTCATTTGGCAAGTCAACTCCATTCATTTTGATCCAATTTCATCATACAAAATTTGCAAAATTTTCCCACAAAATGGCCAAATCAACATCAACCCCGAAAATCACAAGCCTGCAAAACATCAATAATTTCCAAAAATCAACATCGTGCATCTAAGTCCAACAAAATGCTAAGGCCTCGGGATATCGAGATCAAAGAGAAAGCCAAGGCCTGTTCGAAAATGGGGGTCCCCAAATTGTTTGGGGCGATGGCGTGAGACCTCACAACAAGCCCTAGCAGCTAGTATAACCAACTCAAAATCAGAAATATAGTATTAACTAAACCCTAGCACTTGGTATTTAGAATGAAGGAACAAGGAAAAAAATTGGAAATGTGTTATATGCCTGTCAAATGCTGCTGAATTTAGAGCTGATAAATTCGACCATATTGCTCAGTCTTCAGTCCCAAATGTCTACAAACAGACGCAAAATGATTCTCAAACAATAGATTTAAAAAATGATGAAGATTGATTTCTTTTGGTGAAATGATATATTATAGCATGGTTGAGTTTTTGCTGAGTATCACAGTTGGGATTGTGATTTTTTGAACAAGTAATCGCCAGAACTCACAAATAATTCACTGCCAAGAGATTCAGTAAGCAGTTCTTGGGCCTGAACTAACCTGCAAATACTTGTGACTCGGGTGAGTAATTCACTATTTTCTAAACTATAGTTTTGGACATGTTCTATGCACAAAAGTGGCCTGTTTTGTCAAAATCAGGATTTTGTTAATTGTTGATTATAAAAATGAACTTGAAGAAGGTTAAGTTGTTTAATAGAATATCCAATTTCTTCTCAAACAATGTATTGATCATCACAAGGTACTAGAATGATATCTGTATCAATTTTCCACCCATTGGAATAATTTAATATGTTGCTAGAATGGTTTGGGAATGCATTTTGTTGTAGCATCTTACTGTGATTTTCATTTGCATCTAAAACTGTATTTCTCAATTCTAACTCCAATGGTTCTCCCTCAACTCTTCAAGATAAGCAGTTACCACCCCCTGTTTTAGTCTGATCACGAGACTGCAAGGTTAAGGTGGTTGTTTAATCAACCCCCTAACCTTGATTGCATTAGTTGGTATTAATGTGGGTTTGCATCCTACACATATAGGTTTCTGACAGTGTTCGTCACTTCTAGAAAGTGGGTAGAAAGAAAAATTTATAAATTAATAGTGATGAAGCAACATCTTCCAGCAAGAGAGAGTTGGGCAAGAAGAGATGGTTCAAAGAGGATTCATTGTTGATGGGATTAGGATTGGTGGAAGAGGACCACAGAGAAGCCTTGAATGCTAGACTAAACCAGGAATCGCAAGCTCCAGGAGTTCCATTTAGGGCTCTAGATTGGGGCTCAAGGTCAAGCCAAACGTGTCAAGCACTAAAGGATAGTTAGACTCAGACCTTATCGTAGATTGGGCAAAGGAGCTTGAGAAATAATTTAACATGGAAAATTGGAGGAAAATGATCCAAAAAGTTTCAAGTTTGTTGTCACCAAAATGAAAAGTCGCAGGCCACTATGTGGTAGGATAATCTTCAACAAATTGGGAGAAGAAATGAGAACAGGAAATAAGGTTCTAGCCATAAACAGAAGTTGTTCATACAATTTCAAAGTTTAAGATAAAAAGAGTTGAATGTGCAAGTTTACATAGAGAAATTCTTATGCTTGCTGATTAGAACATATATGCAAGAGTTGGAGGAGAAAGTAATTGCTAGGCATATCAACGAGCTAATATTTCAACTCCAAGGCAAAATGATTCTAGTTAAATTGACTATTTTGCACAAAGATTATTAATATGCCTTAAAGGCTGAGGAGTATTTGCCATGGAAGTAGAAAAAAAGAGCAAGGATGTAATCGTTTTAGTATTTTACAATGCCTATTGTTATGTGTTTGATAATATTGGTTATGTCGCAATGAATTAAATGTCCATATTAAGTTGGTTGTCACTCTCGAGTAGTTATAATTATTGGTTGGTTAATTGTTGTGTTCCACTTGGCAATTGTTGGGTCCTTTAAATATGTTGTGTATAGTCAAGAAAGGTAATACAGTGTAGCCAGATGAACTGTAATCTTTGGCTGACAATCTTTGGACTTCTCTATAATAATTTCATGAGCGAATAGAGATTTATTTTACTCCAATTTTTGAGTTGCACTATCAGTATTTAATTTATCAGATATAGCAGTATACAAAGGACTCAAGCAAATATTGGAATAGGACAAAATTAGCATTTAGGAGAAGCTAGAACTTCATAATTTTAAGACCAAAGTCAGCCATCAAGAGTTGGATCATGTCCTCTAAAGGAAGAGGATCTTATGGTGGAGGAAGAGGAAGATCTTCACTAGAACATTTTTCAAATGATGTTGCATTGTACATAGGGCCTATGAATTCTTAGAGGCATATTATGATAAAAAACAACAAAAAAAGTTGACATTCATATTGCACAAGATAATGAAGGATTAATTGCACAATTAGAACACATTGAATAACATGGATATAGAAACTCTCATTGTTGACTACAAAAAGCATAGATCGTGATTCCAGGTTAAGTGTATGTAAATGTTTTATTTCGTCCTAGTGTGATGTATTAGGAAGAGAATCAAATGTATGTGGTGAACTATAGCTTAGTGTAGTGGATTTTAACATACATTAAATAAAATAATCCATTCACATATATGTCAGATTTGTCATCCTTCTTATATTCATTATAATCTCATGAGGTACATATTCACCAATTCCTCACTACATATTTATCATCCTCAATATCTCGCACTCTTATGATCTTTACTCTCTATATATCTTATTTATCTATTTGTCTATATCTCTTTGTAACTCCATCTCTATATCTCAATATCCATATCTGTCTATGCATGTGCAATATCATCATCCTTCTCTTGTAACTTCTTTGTATATAAGGGCATGTTCTTATCCTTTTTTCCATGTAGTTGTGCCCTTTGGGAGATCATGAGCCATTTGATTGTGCCACATTAGTTCTTTTGACTTGTATTGACGAAAAATCATATGTACCAACATTGTCCCCAAGGGTAAACCATGTCTCATCCTCAAGATATGTAGGAACTTTCTGATAATCAAAATGTAATCTTAACCATCAAAATCGTATTTCCCAATATTGTAAAATTGGTAGTGTTTTGTTCCCTAATAAGGAAAATTGTCCTTATAGATATTTTACAATTGTTTGTAGTAATTGTTCCATTGGAGAATAGCCTATTGTAATCCATGGATAGGGCCCTTTACTTCAATCAATAGTGCCTTAGCATTGATAATGGACGAAGAGATCCCAATAGAAGTTGTCATCTTCCTTGTATCCACCAAAAGGCCTAATATTGTGCGGATTGCTATCTGATCACCTCCTTTAATTGTGTCGTGTTTGCTTTTAAGCTTGTGCTTTGCTCTTATACCTAGTGGAATTGAGTATGTAGATTTTCAATTTGTACCCTTGTTTCTTCATCTAAATCCTACATTACATTATATGAGGTTGAGGCCTGCATTATCTGATTCTCTAAGTTGTCTAACCAAAGTTTCAAAGATTTGATCAATGTAGGCCAACCCAAACAATATTAATAGAATGTATTGCCCTCACCACAAGTCCCCTCCATGTTATTAATCTCAATATTTAGCTTTGTAAACAAGTCTTGTCATTATGGAAATTAATCTTGAAGGATCTATTATGAATTAAGATTTTTCAAGATAATTCATAACTGCAAAATCTATAGAAGCCCAACTGTAAACAGACAAGAACTTTTCCCTTTTACATCTTCTATTAGTTCAACATTAACTTAAATATGCATTGACATATCCCATCTGATATCAAATGGATTAAGCATAGATTGGAAAGAATTTATGTTTATTAATTTGCTCTATATGTAGTCTTTCAAATTCTGATTCTCTTGTCTCTTTTTAATTAATTATTGGTACTTAAGCTAAATTAAAGAAGATATGTCATGTCCCCCGTTTGAAACTCTAACTATGTTCCCTTTCTAAAATAAGATTTAATAAGAAATAATAGTAAAATTAAAATATAGACAACATACTTTATGGTTAGGCGCAAGGTGCAGAAGAGCAGTGGCACGAGGAGAGGAGTGAAGGGCAGAAAAGTGGGGACATGTGGTGCAGAGATCCAGTAGGCAGAGGATGGATTCTATCAAACGGTGAAAGGAAGGACATTTGGAAAGGCAAGCCGAGCTCGGAAAAATGGGGGGATGAGGTAGATTGAGAGGTACCAATGGAGGATTTTCGGGCAAAAATCAATAATGGATGGCGAGCCTATGAAAACATTGCGGAAACAAAAGATAAATTGGTGACCCTATATAGACCACAATGGGTATTTAAAAAAGGAAAATGGGTTGAAAAGTGTAGCTTCCCTTCACCATCAGCAAGACAAAGGGGCAATCCATGGTCATCGCACAGAAGGGGTGTATGGCAAAAGAGGAATGCGGGGTAGAATCACAATTTTTTCAAAGGGGGAAGGAAGCACACACAACAAAATATAAAAGTTAGGAACCCTAGCTTCAAAAAATACAGGTATGGGCAGTGTTGGCAAAATGCGGATACATCTGAAAATTGGAGGATCAAAAACTTAGCAGCACGGAGGGCGAACAATTAATAATTGGAAAAAAAAATCACCAACTCCCCCACCGAAGGAGATCCAAACGAAGGCAAAGAAAGCACTAGGTAAGTCACCAAATAACCTAAGCATCCCTATTATTTTACCTAAAGAGCATATCAAACATACAATAGAAAGATATCAGGAAGCTAGTCTGATAATTAAGTGGGCCGAAGGGCACATCGAAACTAAGAAAATTCATGAATGGTGTAAATTGAAATGGGGAGAGAGTTTTCAACTACAAATATTGTTGAATGAATTCTTCATGGTGGTCCTACCTTTGGGGAAGGAAAGGGAAGATATCCTAAAATAGGGTCAATAGATGATAGAAGGATTTATAATAATCATGGAAAAATGGATCCCCAATTTTGACCCATGGAATTATGAGATAAAGGAACAACTTGTATGGATTAGACTGTAGAAACTGCAAGTAGAATATTGAGATAATGAGATCTTGATGGATATAGGAAAGGAAATGGGGAACTTTCAGAAATCAAAAGAAATCGTAATAGATGAAAAAAGGGAATTATACCAGATTATGCCTTAAAATCCACCCTCTTGACTCAATCCCTCAAGAAATTGAGATCCATACAAACTAGAGAGTTTGGAAATAAAAAGTGGAGTGGAAGGATGGCCCTCAATCAAACCCTACAGAGGTCAGTAACATAGTTGGATCTCAGACACCCTCAGAAGGTTTGAGTGAAAGTAGAGAAGATGGGGAGCCAACACCAGAGATAGAGGCAACTGAGGCACAAATAGGAGAAAAAAACCCACAGAACTCATCTCCAAACGAGCAGGTTGAAGCAATGATCACCACAGAAAAAATAGAGGCGACGAAAACCAATCAGTCAGCAATGTAATACGTGCCACGAATGGAAGATGAGAAGGTACAGAAAGTGACTGCTGAGTCATTAACTCTAGGATTGGAGCAAATTGGTTTTTTCTGCAAAATTGCTAGCCCCTAAGTGGTTGTGGACCAAGTGAGGACTGAGGATAATGATGAAGAGGAGTTGAGTATGGAAAGTGAGAAGGAAAAACATATAGGTGTTGGCAAAATGGTCAGCACTCCCCTCGGGATTCATGACATAGTTTAACCGCCTCTTGTGTCTTTTATAAGTTTAGTGGTTGTGTCGGGCATTAATAGGTTGATCTTTTGGTGTAACGGCAACCACTACTTGTAACAAGTGGTATTAGAGCTTGGTCATAGGTTCGAATCCCCTCAGGTAACGCTGAGGGGGAGATTGTTGGCAAAATGGTTAGCACTCCCCTCGGGATTTGTGACATGGCTTAACCGCCTCCTGTGTCTTCTATAAGTCTAGTGGTTGTATCGGGCATTATGTAATATCCCTTGGTCTTATAGGTCTAAAATATGCTTGTGAGACACAAGGAATATTGTCAAACACTTCGTGTGCAACCTTCCAGCTTG
This sequence comes from Chamaecyparis obtusa, assembly GCA_027943335.1. NCBI lineage: Eukaryota > Viridiplantae > Streptophyta > Pinopsida > Cupressales > Cupressaceae > Chamaecyparis > Chamaecyparis obtusa. The sequence continues at coordinate 711,866 of BSBK01001097.1, forward strand.
CTGGTCTAATAATGTTAGTCTGATATGTACGTTTAAATGACTATAGATAGCTTCCAATGCTTGAGAATTAACACATCAAAACATAAATTATCATCTAGATGCTTAAATGACACTTTGGACCCTTAACCAATGCATAGAGATGGACTTACAATGTTACATATGCACTTACTGTTGCCCAAATTTCCCTCTCATTCATTTTTGGCCACAGTCCTGTTTTCCAATGAAATGCTCAAGTGTCGAAAACCCAGTGTGTTTTCGACCTACTCTCTGCAGGCTCAGGGTGTTTCTGCCTTTTGGTCCAAAAGCTCGGTGTGTTTTCGACCCCCTGCTCTGAAAGTTTAGTGTGTTTTCGACCATCGCTCGAAAACCCTCTGTGTTTTCGACACCGTCTGTGTTTTTGACCCTAAGTGCGCAACTCCGCCAGGCGGGTCCCAGTTCCTCAAGGCCGCGCCAATGCAGTGAAGATCTGACGGCTATCGCATGATCGCATGGGATCTTCCGATCCCATGAGATCATACGACAACCGTTGATGTGGCACCGCGGGCTCATCCAAGCAGTCAGCAAACAACGAGGTGACGTGTTTGGTTATCGGCTAACATCCTACGGTTGGTCGCATGATCGCATGGGCTCTTCCGAGCCCATGCGACCATGCGACAAACCGTCAACGGTTTCGGTGGCGATCAGTGGCTAATACCTTCCGGTTGGTCACATGATCGCATGGGCTCTTCTGAGCCCATGCGACCATACGACAAACCGTCAGCGGTTCGCGGCTCAGGCAGGGTGGCATCATGCGGTTGGTCGCATGATCGCATGTGGCCCCTTGACCGCATGCGATCATGTGACGAACCATCAACTGTCGGCAAGGATTTTGGTGGGCCCGCTTGTCAGTGGAGCTATGGCTTAATAAGATGAGCGGCTGGTGCAAGATCTCAAAGAATATTTGGGAGCCATGCGATCTTGCGCCTGCCATTAGATTGGAATCTAAAGTTTGAGTGGGTCTGTGTCAGGAAGGTGACAAGGTGTTTGCTGGTGTAGTGGCTGGAATGAATAGAGGGATGACATGTGGCAGAGTGGGCCCGAGGTTGGTAAGCGGAGCGCAGTTGCGCGGTTAGCATGTTTCGCGTGGTCGCTGGATGTGACCCGGGGTTAAGAAAGGTTCACGCGACTTGGCGACTAGGAAGAAATGAACCCAAGGTAAACCAGGGTTAAGTTTGCAGTGTGGTCTTGCGGGCCCCAATTGTCTTGCGTGGAAGAGCGACAGTGTTCAAAGGCTTGTCGCATGATTGCATGAAGCCTTTTGGGCTCATGCGATCATGCGACCGCTGAATTTTTTAAAGCGGTGTGATCGTGGGTCCAGTCGTGTGGTCAGCTCCTGTTGGGCCACGTGGCAAGGTTTGACAAGTGTATTGTCTTGCGGGTCCTGAGCGATGCTTATGTGGCGGCAGGGCAAGTTTTCAAAAAACTTGTCGCATGATCGCATGAAGGCCTTTCAGCTCATGCGATCATGCGACCATTGCTTTGTCAAAGAGGTGTAGCCTGTTTTGGCGGACTCTCTTCCAAGGTGAATGTTGCAAGCGTGGGCAGCTCAAGAAATTTATGTTGCCAAGGCGGTTGCAGTTAGAAGAATGTGCAGAGTTATCTAGACTGTCGTTTTGGGGTCTTTGTGGGGATCTGAGATCGGATTTGAACAGTCATGACAGAGTCCAGCTTGCAAAGAGGTAGATGGATGAGGTTTTTTGTCGGCAGGCATGATCAAGTGCAAGAATGGACATGCAAAGGGAGAAATGTCTGATCGGCCATGATATTTACAGAGCACATTTATGATCAGAAGCGACTGTTTTAGGGTTGATTATTATAATGCATACTTATGTAGCCCTAAAAAATTTTGATTCCTGCCTGCGTGCAGGGGATGTATATATTCATTTTTGGAGCCTGTGGTAAAGGAGGATTGGCCAATTGTAAAAGGGAAGAGTTTTCTTTCTCAAAGAGCAATTTGTGGCATTTTTGCTCATTTGGCTTTCTACGGTTGTAAAATTCCCATTGTTAATACAAGCATTGCAGAGGCATTTTGTGACAGCCTTTCATGTCTTTGTGTTTCCCTGTTTGCATTATCTCTTATTGGATTGAAGTTTATGAATGCTTTCAGTGATTCTTAGTTTCCTTGATTCCTCTTACTTTCAGTGTGAATGTGCACTATTGTGTCTGATCTGATCTGAGTGAGTTTGTGGGTATTCTTTAGCCCCCGTCATGCTGTCTCATTCCTGTGCCCCCTTTTGTTGAAGAGAATGTCTGCTTGCAGGTCATAGATTGTGTCTAATTTTTAGGCCCTCTTATGAAATACTTATGCCAGCCTATTCAGTAAGCTGCGATCTCCTAGACCTAAGCCTTTCACTGGTTTCATTCCTCATACTGCAATTCATACCCCATTTTCGGTGCATCACCTAGTAGGATAGATTTGCTTTCAGTCATTTCCCCTTCCATTCCCTCCTTCTATCCCTTTCCCTCAAAGTTTTTTTTTTACATTTCATGTTAAGAGCAAATCAGGGTGATTATCCAAGAGGAACCAGCCTAGAATCTGGAGGTCTCATCTCGGTTAGCAAAAGGTCCCACAACCTTGAGATGAGTCCCATGTTATACTAGATTATTAAGACTACGAGAGCTTGATATCAGAGGTGCAAAATCTAGTGTATAACATTTCTGGCACGCCCGGTGGGACAGTAAAGAAGTTCATTTTTTGAAGATTGTGTCATCTCTAATATGCAGATTGCATAATACAGACCTTTAGAGATTGTTCTATCAAGTATATCTGGTGACTCCACCGGTTTCAAAGTTTCAGGCCAACCTTGTTTAAGGTTTATGAGAAAGATCGAGACTAGAAGCTCAAAGCCTGCTGAATTTTCAGAGTTGCCCTCGAAAAGAAGCTCCAAAGGCAGGTCAACTCAGAGAGAATCTCCTGCAAGAAGAGTCCAATCTACACCTCCTGATACTTCAGAGAGGAGACCTTTCCTCTTTCATTTCAAAAGGAGAGGTAGATCTCTGACCAGAGATCTCGAAGAAGAAGAAGATCCAAATCTAGCAAATATAGCTCATATAGTTGTTAATCTTCAGGTTACACCTCCTACAATGGCTAGAAATTTTGCCTTTGCACCTTTCAATCAGGGGAGCCCATTAGATTTTGCAGTGCATCATGATGTGCCCTTGCTGGCATTAAAGAGTATACCTGATTTCAGAGGGGAGGGACAGACAATAGCCTTTGAACACATAAGAGATGTGACCACCATTTGCAGCATACACAACATTACTCAAGAGGATGTGGCCACCAAATTATTAGCAGCATCTCTAAAAGGTAAGGCTCTAAAGTGGTTTAGAACTTTAACTGTTGGTTCTATTACTTCAAGGGATGAATTAGGGGATGCATTAAGCAGGCATTTTGAGGATAAATCAGATAATTTGTCTCTAGTTGAGCAATTAACAATTATAAAGAGAGACCCTCAAGAGCAAATGACAGATTATAATAGTAGATTTCTTAAAACATGGAATAGAATCCCAGTCTCTGTAAGGCCATTAGCTGACCATGCCTTCCTGTACTACTTGCAAAGTCTGAATAAACAAATCTCTGTCATGATCCAGTCTATGGGTGGTACCACTTTACCCTAGGCCTTTGACACTGCTGTCAGAGCTGAAAATTGTTTGATCCAAGCAGGCATGATATAGAAAAGACCTCCCATGCCTATCTTCCCTAGTCTTCAGCCCATTGCGCCTGCACAAGTAACCCCATTTACCCCTATTCCCACAATTTCAGCACCTCAAGCTAGTACCAGTGGTCAGGAACATGCTGCAACAAATTTCTCCCAAGAGTTGCAAGAAGTGAAGAGTAGTCAGCAAACTAGTATACAAGAAATGACAAACTTGCTGCAGACTCTAACCAAAGAGGTCACAAACTTGAAGAAACAAAACGAAAGCATCAGGCCACCCTTCCAATCACAAGGCCAAAGTTCTAATCAACAATACCAAAATCAAAGATAGCCTTATCAACAAAATAGGCCACCATACCAAGGAGGCTATCAAGGGCAAAGACAAAATTTTAATCAAAGACCATTCCAACCATATAACCTTGCACCTCTTAATTCCGTAAATCCAGTCAGGGATATGGTTCCTAGTCAAAACAATATGGCCATGGATAATGAATGGTGTTTCCCGTGCAATTAGCCCCACAATCAGGCTACGTGTTCTATGGATGGATGAACCAAGCACTAATGTTCAAAATGCTTCACAAGCTCAAGCAAAAGCTCCATCTAGTGGGACAGCTCCTCAACAAGAAACACAAGAGAACGAGACTGCTCTTTTCAATTGGGAGCAATTAGATTTCAATGGAGTCAATGATGAAGCTGCTTTTGTTGCCTACACAAGAGCAAAGAGGAGAGCCCAACACATGGAGAGAGCAGATTCTGGTACTAAGGCCACTACATCTGTAGAGCCACTGCAGCAAGTTGCCCCTATCACATCCAAGGAGGCCCCTGTCGTCACAAGCAAAGAAGGCCAAGTTCCAAAAGAAGCTGAACCCATCATAGTAAAAGCACAACAAAGAGTACACACTGTGGCACCTTATAATATTGTAGACAACATGAAGAAGGTGAATGTCACCATGTCTATGTGGGACTCTGTCTATTCCAAGACAACCTGAAATTTTGGAGAAGGTCATGAGAGAGGCAGCAAATCCTCAACCTGCAAAAGAAACTGCAAAATCAGTGTTGGTCAACACTGATCAAGCAAAGGAGACTCCAACTAGCAACTCCAAGGCCAATACCATGCAAGGTAGGAATTTAAAGCCACCTTCCTTTCACGTATCTTTAATTATTGGGAAATCTTTAGTGCATAATTGTATGGTAGATAGTGGAGCTACTAGCACTGTAATGCCCAAGAAAGTGGTTGATCAATTAGGACTTAAATATGAACCCTTCCAAAAGAAGGTTACACAACTTGATGGATCCTCAGTCAGTACTATAGGTGTGGCCAAGGATACCAGTCTAATTCTCCATGCTAGTCCTAATTTTTCCATTCTCCTTGACATATATATCATAGATCTTCCTGCATTGTTTGCCATATGTCTCTCAAGAGAGTTCACAGCCAAGATAGGAGGTTACCTTTCTTCCGACTGGTCTCACATGCTCTTTCATACAAGGTATGGTACCAAAGTCATGATTAAATCAGAAGCCTTAGCAATACATCATATAGAGCCATATGTGTCCAATTCCATCAATACTAATTGTCCTATATTTGATGACAATGATTTCCCAACCATTAGTGAAGCAAGCACCAAAATAGAGAGTATCCCCGATATCCTCCTAGATGAAAGAGCCTTGGAGATCCAAGAGAGTCTTGTTTGGGATTTTGGTTTGGGGAGTTATCTGATTCAAGAAAGTGGAGCCATAGAACCAAACCTTCTCAAAGAATACACTGATTCGGATAATCGGGATAGTCAGGTCTGGGAACTTTTTTTTGATGGAGCTAGAAGTAGGCATGGTTCTGGTGGAGGTGCTATGCTGGTGTCCCCGAAAGGAGAAAGGTATTATACTGCCTTTAGATTCAGTTTTTCCTGCACCAGCAACACTGCAGAGTATGAAAGTCTGGTTAATGGACTAGAATGGGCTAGAAAAAGAGGGCTTAAAGTGTTAAAAGTATATGGTGACAGTGAACTTGTTGTCAGCCAAGTAAGAGGAATGAGTGCAACCAAAAATGATGTCATGAAAGCATACAAACATAGAGTTTGGGATGCAATTGAAGATTTCCATGCTTTCAATATTGTTGCTATCCCTAGAAAATTAAATCAAAATGCTGATAGGTTAGCTACTATTGGATCTCAGTTTGACATCCCCAATAGCATTTCAAAAGAGGCAGATCAGCAACACATCAAGATTATTGTCAGACCTTCAATTCCAGATAATAATATTAGTTGGCAAGTGTTTGACAATGATGAACAAATTCTGCAGTTCTTGTTTGAAGATGTCTTTTCAAGGCACAATCAAAAGAGATTATCACAGAGTTATGGTGATCAAGTGATACAACTTAGATCTAATAAAATCCCTAAAGGTCTTGTCACCTTAGAGACTATCTTCAACAAGGATGATGAAGTCAAGAAAAATAAATAGCCTGGTAGTCCAGCAGGAACATTGTGCTGAATTAGAGTTGGAACCAGGTAAGAGCCTACAATTTGGAAAAGTAAACACTAATTTAGAAAAGCAAGCTTACACTAAATTATTCAGAGAATTCAGTGATGTTTTTGCATGGAGGTATGGAGACCTCAAGGGTTTTGATCCTACCCTTGCTCAGCACACTATTGAATTGGAGCCTAATGCTAAACCAGTAAGGCAAAAGAAAAGGCCTGTTAATCCCAAGCTTGAACCACTTATGCATAAGGAAGTACTCAAACTAATAGAAAGTGGCATCATCTACCCCATCAAACATACTAGTTGGGTTTCCAACCTTGTTCCTGTCAGGAAGAAGAATGGGGAGCTGAGGTTATGTGTTGATTTTAGGGATTTGAACAGAGCCTCATTAAAAGACCGCCATCCACCATCCTCTATGGAACAAATTCTACAATGTGTCTCTGGATCCGAGAGATTCTCATTGTTGGATGGCTATTCAGGATACAATCAAATCTTAGTGAAAGAACAGGATCAATATAAGACTGCATTTACAACCAAGTGGGGAACCATGGCATATCAGAAGATGCCCTTCAGTTTGTCAAATGCAGGTGCTACATTTCAAAAGGCAATGGACATGGCCTTTAAGGGCCTCATGTACAAGTTTGTGCTGGTCTACCTGGATGACATAACTATCTACTCAAAGCATGCAGTAGACCACATCAGGCATTTGAGGCGAATTTTTGAAAGATGCAGAGAATTTGGGATATCCCTTAATCCCAAGAAATGTGTGTTTGCAGTTCATGAAGGAAAACTATTGGGATATGTAGTATCCAAAGAGGGAATTACAGTGGATCCTGAGAGATTTGCAGCCATCTTAGAACTACCATTACCACATGACAAGAAAGGACTCCAATCTTTCATAGGAAAGATTAACTTTGTTAGGAGATTCTTGCCTAACATTGCAGAGTTACTCAAGCCTTTGATAGCCATGTTGAGGAAAGGTTCAGCCTTCAGTTGGACCAAAGAAGGAAAAGTTAACTTCCAAGCTATTAAAGAAGCCTTAACAGAAGCTCCTGCTCTCCTAAACCCGAATTTCAGTAAGGATTTTATCCTTTATGCTTATGGGGGTCATGATGCTATATCTGCAATGTTGACTCAAGAAAATGCTGAAGGATTGGAACAGCCCATTGCTTTCTTTAGCAAAGATTTAGAAGAGTATGAACAGAGATACTCTTTTGTAGAAAAACATGTTCTTGCTGTGGTAAAGAGCTTCAAAAAATTCAGACATTTGTTGACCCATAGCAAGGTGCATTTGATGGTTACTCATCCAAGTGTCAAAGAATTTTTGCTTTTTAAGGACCTAAATGAAAAAAGAGCTGGTTGGATCACTAAGGTGATGGAATATGACATAGATATTCAGACTACCAAGCTGGTTAGAGGAAGAGGTCTTTGTGAGCATCTGGCAGAAGACGGAAGTTCAAAGAAATTGGAATGCATAGATGCATCTCTGGTGGTGCATTCTACAGGAGAGCAAGCCAGGGCAACTAGCTGGTTGCCTAATATGATCAATTATTTGAAGACAGGACAATATCCTGCAAGCCTAAATTCAGCAAAAAGGAGGTATTACAGGCTACAATCTGTTCCTTTTGTGTTGATAGATGAAATTCTTTTCAGAAAGGATCACAATGGTGTCCTTCTAAGATGCATAGATTCAGAAAGGGTTGCAGATGTCTTATTTGAGTTTCATGATGGAGCTTCTGGTGGCCATTTCTCTCCTAGGACTACAGCTTTTAAGATCATGAGGGCTGGATACTATTGGCCATCTATCTTCAAAGATAGTCCTGATTATGTTAGAAGATGTGTCAAATGTGCTATTTTTGCAGGGAAAGAAAGATTTGCAACTCTGCCCCTACAGCCAGTCAAAACAGAGCAGCCCTTCATGAAGTGGGGTATAGATTTCATTGGCATGATTAACCCTCCATCTAGTGCAGGACACAAGTGGATAATCACTGCAACTGATTATTTCACTAGGTAGACAGAGGCAGTTGCTTTAAAAAAAGCTAATGAGAGTGCTATTTTAAGTTTTTATGATGACATCATTCATAGATTTGGCATACTAGATTCTATAGTTTCAGACAATGCATTAGCATTTACAGGCCTCAAAGTCTTAGAGTGGGCAGTCAAGAGGGGCATTTATCTAAATACAAGTTCCAATTACTATCCTTAGGGGAATGGTTTGGCAGAATCAACAAATAAGAATCTGATTAGAATAATCAAAAGGACCCTGCAAGACAGTCAGAGGGACTGGCATACTAAATTGAGATCTGCCTTGTGGTTAGATAGAATTACTCCAAAGAAAATCATTGGTAATTCCCCATACATGTTGGTGTATGGTAGAGAGTCTAAGTTATTTATTTCAACTGAATTACCAGCTTTGGACTTGGCCACTCAGTATGCCTTGTTTGAAGAGAATGATCCTATGCAAACCAAATATGCCCAGTTGATGGAGCTAGAAGAGATCAGAGATAAATCAATGCAAGATATGGCATTCCATCAGAGTCAAACAAAGAGAAGCTTTGATAAAAGAGCCAGGGTCAGAAACTTCAAGGTTGGAGATGTAGTTCTCAAATGGGATGAGTTCAAGTCAAGACCTGGCAAGCACACAAAGTTTGATTCCTTTTGGGGTGGACCATTTGTTATAACAGAGTGCAGAGGATCTAACGCTTTTCAGCTTTCAACCCTTGAAGGAGCTGCCTTGCCAATCTCAGTGAATGGTTTCCACTTGAAGCCTTGCTTTGAGGTTAATCCCTCTCTGTAGGTCCTTGTAAATTCTTGTAAATATGTTTCTTGCTTTCTTTCCCTGCTTTCTAGGTCAGTTCCTATTTCCCAAGAAGTGCGCGTGCACAGGTTTGTCTTCCCGGTTCAGTTTTGTCCCTGTCAAGTTTTTGTGCTAAGAAATGACCCCATGCCCAATGGATATGTCAAGATAACTGGTCAATGTCTAGCAGGTTGACATCCCATAGAGGTCGCCAAAATGTTGCCCAAATTTCTCTCTCATTCATTTTCGGCCACAGTTCTGTTTTCCAATGAAATGCTCAAGTGTCGAAAACCCAGTGTGTTTTCGACCTCCTCTCTGCAGGCTTAGGGTGTTTCTGCCTTTTGGTCTGAAAGCTCGGTGTGTTTTCGACCCCCCGCTCTGAAAGTTTAGTGTGTTTTCAATCGTCGCTCGAAAACCCTCTGTGTTTTCGACACCGTCTGTGTTTTTGACCCTAAGTGCGCAACTCCGCCAGGCAGGTCCCATTTCCTCAAGGCCGCGCCAGTGCAGTGAAGATCCGACGGCTATCACATGATCGCATGGGATCTTCCGATCCCATGAGATCATACGACAACCGTTGATGTGGCACCGCGGGCTCATCCAAGCAGTCAGCAAACAACGAGGTGACGTGTTCGGTTATCGGCTAACATCCTACGGTTGGTTGCATGATCACATGGGCTCTTCCGAGCCCATGCGACCATGCGACAAACCGTCAACGGTTTCGGTGGCGGTCAGTGGCTAATACCTTCCGATTGGTCGCATGATCGCATGGGCTCTTCTGAGCCCATGCGACCATATAACAAACCGTCAGTGGTTCACGGCTCGGGCAGGGTGGCATCGTGTGGTTGGTCGCATGATCGCATGCGGCCCCTTGACCGCATGCGATCATGCGATGAACCATTAACTGTCGGCAAGGAAATTGGTGGGCCCGCTTGTCAGTGGAGCTACGGCTTAATAAGATGAGTGGTTGGCGCAAGATCTCAAAGAATATTCGGGAGCCATGCGATCTTGCGCCTGCCGTTAGATTGGAATCTAAAGTTTGAGTGGGTTCGTGTCAGGAAGGTGCCAAGGTGTTTGTTGGTGTAGTGGCCGGAACGAATAGAGGGATGACATGTGGCAGAGTGGGCCCGGGGTTGGTAAGCGGAGCGCGGTTGTGCGGTTAGCATGTTTCGCGTGGTCGCTGGATGTGACCTGGGGTTAAGAAAGGTTCACGCGACTTGGTGACTAGGAAGAAATGAACCCGAGGTAAACCAGGGTTAAGTTTGCAGTGCGGTCTTGCGGGCCCCAATTGTCTTGCGTGGAAGAGCGACAGTGTTCAAAGGCTTGTCGCATGATCGCATGAAGCCTTTCGGGCTCATGTGATCATGCGACCGCTGACTTTTTTAAAGCGGTGTGATCGTGGGTCCAGCCATGTGGTCGGCTCCTGTTGGGCCACGTGGCAAGGTTTGACAAGTGTATTGTCTTGCGGGTCCCGAGCGATGCTTATGTGGCGGTAGGGAAAGTTTTCAAAAAACTTGTCGCATGATCGCATGAAGGCCTTTCAGCTCATGCGATCATGCGACCATTGCTTTGTCAAAGAGGTGTAGCTTGTTTTGGCGGACTCTCTTCCAAGGTGAATGTTGCAAGCGCGGGCAGCTCAAGAAATTTATGTCGCCAGGGCGGTTGCAGTTAGAAGAATGTGCAGAGTTATCTAGACTGCCATTTTGGGGTCTTTGCGGGGATTTGAGATCGGTTTGAACAGTCATGACAGAGTCCAGCTTGCAGAGAGGTAGATGGATGAGGTTTTTTGTCGGCAGGCATGATCAAGTGCAAGAATGGACACGCAAAGGGAGAAATATCTAATCGGCCATGATATTTACAGAGCACATTTATGATCAGAAGCGACTGTTTTAGGGTTGATTATTATAATGCATATTTATGTAGCCCTAAAAAATTTTGATTCCTGCCTGCGTGCAGGGGATGTATATATTCGTTTTTGGAGCCTGTGGTAAAGGAGAATTGGCCAATTGTAAAAGGGAAGAGTTTTCTTTCTTAGAGAGCAATTTGTGGCATTTTTGCCCCTTTCACTTTCTACGGTTGTAAAATTCCCATTGTTAATACAAGCATTGCAGAGGCATTTTGTGACAGTCTTTCATGTCTTTGTGTTTCCCTGTTTGCATTATCTCTTATTGGATTGAAGTTTATGAATGCTTTCAATGATTCTTAGTTTCCCTGATTCCCCTTACTTTCAGTTTGAATATGCACTATTGTGTCTGATCTGATCTGAGTGAGTTTGTGGGTATTCTTCAGCCCCCGTCATTCTGTCTCATTCCTATGCCTCCTTTTGCTGAAGAGAATGTCTGCTTGCAGGTCATAGATTGTGTCTAATTTTTAGGCCCTCTTATGAAATACTTATGCCAGCCTATTTAGTAAGCTGCGATCTCCTAGACCTAAGCCTTTCACTGGTTTCATTCTTCATACTGCAATTCATACCCCAGTTTTGGTGCATCACCTAGTAGGATAGATTTGCTTTCAGTCATTTCCCCTTCCATGCACTCCTTCTATCCCTTTCCCTCAAAGTTTTTTTTTTACATTTCATGTTAAGAGCAAATCAGGGTGATTATCCAAGAGGAACCAACGTAGAATCTGGAGGTCTCATCTCGGTTAGCAAAAGGTCCTACAACCTTGAGATGAGTCCCATGTTATACTGGATTATTAAGACTACGAGAGCTTGATATCAGAGGCGCAAAATCTAGTGTATAACACTTACAGCCAAGTGACATTTTGACAAACATTTGTCATGCAACTCAAGAACATCACGTAATTAAAATGCAGCCTTATCTTTCTATGCAACTGAAGCATTAAACTGATTTCAAGAATATTTATCAAATGGCCTAGTCTCTTGACTTTCAACTACAAGTTTTAGAATTTTCTGAGTACAAAGACAGCCATGATTTCATACATAAACAACATTAAAACTCATTGAAATAAGTGCCAAAAGAACCTGAAATGAAGCACCTGGGAGTGCGAATGAAGAAGCAATCAATATCACTCCCTTTAAGCCTTCCTCTTGCCAAATTGAATACTTTTTTCAAATTCGCCCCTGTTCTGATATGAATGCCAATAATAAATAAATGTAGTAATAAAAGGTCTCCAAATTGGTATAGAAAGGATTGCCAAGACAATAGCAATTGATTCCCCAAATACCCATAACCAAAGGATGCCTTCCAAGTGAAGTTATGAACAAAATATATGTCCAATGATGCCCTAGTAGCAGTATATCAGACCCCTGGAATTAATTATCAGCAAGCTAATAGGTCCTCCAAAATACTCCAAAATGATTGCTAAGACCTCCCAAGATGAATGCTGGGAATGATGAAAATGCTGATGATGAATGACAATTTTTGCAACCCCAAACTGTCCTCTGTCCTACAGCTGTACGGCCTGCAAGTACAGCTGTACCTGTACGGCCCTGTGCGATTTTGATATAAATTTTTGTCTTCACAAAATGGTGCCAAAATAGGTATGGACTAAATCGCCAATGCCCTAGGAATGCAAAGAAATTGATAGCATAAATTTTCAACCAGGTATGATGAACTTTTGACCCCAAAATATGCTTCCAGAATCCCCTTCGAAAATATCAAGTATTGTATCAGATTTGCAAGTAATAACCTTTAAACCCTTTATTCAGGAAGTACAATAATACATCAACTATTGTACTCATATTTTTTCTCAATGTAGCACAAATAGAAGACTGAAGTATCTTCTTCCCAGCTGCAATAATTCAAGTGATATTTCACACCCTCAAAATTGCTATCAATAGGAAGTTTTCGTTTCCTATGACAAAGAAGTAATCTGCAGAAACCCTAGGCTCCACAAGATGAAACAACAACAACATCAAATCTGGATTGATGAGAATGAAGCCCAGGATGCCTATTTATTCTTTTTTTTTTTCTCCACTTTCTCTAGAAACTTCTAGAACATTATTTTATTTTATTTATTAAGTGACTTTATAAGATATTTTATAATTCAAGTCACTTTATTAAATTAATTAACTATAAAGTTACCTTTTAATATTTATTTATTTGATAACTTTATAATAATTAACTTAATACCACTTATTTGTTTAATTAAAATAATTAATTAGTCATCCTCATAAAATATTCATTATTTTGGACAACTTAATTAATTAAATTAATTAAATCAAATTACCTCCAAAACGGGGACATTACACATTAACAAGTCGATCTTTTGGTGTAACGACAACCACTACTTGTAACAATAGGAGGGAAAGAAACAAGCATGGATGGGATGGAAGCAGAGGATGTATCTGAGGAATCAGATTCTGATCAGAAGGATGGAATGGAGGAGGGACAAATAAACATTTGTGAAGAACTAAGCATTGAACAAATTCCCTCACAGTTGAAAAAACCCCTTGTAGAAACAAAACAGAAAAGAGGGGCTAAATCCAACAAGGCTAAACTAGCTTTGGCTGCAAGTGCTAAAGGATAGTTGAAACTAAGAAATGGGAAGGGATATGCCCTTCCTAGGAGCAATGAAGCTCATTACTTGTAATGCTAGGGGCATTAATACCCCTACCAAGTGGCACTTGATTAAGCGTCAAATAGATTTGAGTACGGCATATGTTGTACTATTATAGGAGACTAAATGGCACAAGGAGGAAGCCTAGAAGCGAATGGGTGCATGGAGACAATGAGAGATTATTTGTCAAGGTAATTGAAGCATTGGGTGGTAGTAGAATAATTTGGAATCCAATGACTGTTAGCTATTCATTGGTTAGAAGTTGTCATTTCTAGATGGGGGTCAAGTGTAGAATGCTGAGTCAAAACAAGGAATTTCAGGTGATCAATGTGTATGGGCCAATTTCAACACTAGCCAAAAGAATCTTGTGGAGGGAAATAAAACTTTGGTTGGATATGCAAAATGACACATCTATCATAATTGGGGGTGATTTCAATGCTACTCTGGACAATTCGGAAAAGTAGGGAGGCTTACAGAATCTATCAAGAGTACAACAAGACTTTCAAGCATGGGTAGACAATAGAAACCTAAGGGAAATAGTGACCAAAAATGGCAGGTTCACTTAGACCAACAAAAGGAAAGATTTTACGAGTATAGTAGAAAAATTGGACCGTTTCTTCATCATTGGGAGATGGGATAATACACAGGATACATTCGAAGCAACAATACTACCATACACCGGGTTAAATCATTTTCCTGTGCAGTAAGTGATCAATGCAGAACACCCTAAGCGTGGGACCCCAGTTAGATTTGAAAATATGTGGCTTAGAGATGGTTCCCTATAGGATCTAGTTAAGATATGGTGGAATGAGGTCAAGATGAAAGACAAGTCTAAAATGTACCAATTCAGTCAAAAACTTTTGTACACCAAGAGGAAACTCAAAGAATGGAATCAAAACAACTTCAAGAACATTTTTAAGGAAAAAGCCCAGGTAGAGGAGGAGCTAAGTAGACTTAATAAGAAAGTGATTGAGCATGGAATGGGACAAGGTGAATTTGAATTGGAACAAAAGCTACAATCAGAACTCACAGAAATAATGAACAAGGAACAAAGGCAATTTCTTCATCATTAGAATCTTTAGATTCATTGTCTGTGATTCCTTTTTCAACAAGGTAGCACTCCTTTCCTTTGCTCTTGAATCGGTTGCTCTTTTCTTTATTTTCATTATCTGGACATCTTGCAGCAATATGTCCTATCTTATTGCAAGAAAAGCATTTTAGTGGGAGTTTACCTTTGTACTTCCCTTTTCCTCTTGGAAATCTTCTTGCAATGAGTTCTTCAAACTCATCTTGCTCCATCTCTTCAGAGAGTAAGTTTTCAACAAAAAAATCAGCCTTACCGGTAGAACTATTACCGGTTTCTCTTCCTTTCTTGGTGGAAGACATGAACAGAGGATTTAAAAGCAGCTTCTTGCATGGGTAAGCTATTATCAAAATTGCTCAATTCAAATGCAATCAACCTACTGATTAGGGAGTCAAGAGTGACTTGAGACGTGATCACTGATTTGAGCTCCTGAATGGCTGAGATTTTGATAGCATATTGTGGCCTCAGCGTTCTCAGAAATTTTCTTATCACATCTTCCTCACTCAGTTTTCCTCCAGCACTTTTGATGGAGTTCATCACTTCTGTGATTTTGTTGTTGTGGTGCTCAATATCCTCTCCTTCATTCATCCTCATATCATTATATTTTCCTCTGAGGCTTTCCACCTTTTCTCGTTGAACATGTGGGTCACCACCATATACTGTTTGTAGCTTGGCCCACATCTTGTGAGCAGTTGTTAGATTTTCAATCTCTGCATAGACATAATCAGGAGTGTTCTTGCTATCATATCTATTGTAGTTGTATGCTTTGTACTGATCTTTTGTTCATCAGGTGTCAAGGTACCAATGGGTTCAGTGTAATCATGAGTTACATGATTCCAGTATTGATCTCCAGTGGTTTTCATGTACAGCTTCATTCTGCTGCACCAAAGAGTGAAGTTTTCTTTAGAAAACTCTGGTCCTTCCTTCCTCATCATTTGATCTTTTTCCTTTTGCAGTTAAGCAGATTAGAAAAAGAAAACTTGGCTCTGATACCAATTGATGGTCCCAACCGGTGCTGAGAAGGGAGGGGTGAATCAGCACCTATTAAAACTTAAAACAAATCTGATATAATATACTAAAACTATAAGCAGAACAGATTCTATCACAGAAATAGCATCAAACAATCAAGCAATAATCAACACCAGATTTATCATGTGGAAACCCAAATTGGGAGAAAACCATGGTGTGAGGAAACCTCACAAATTTTGCACTCTTTTGAAGTGCGCCCTGTTAGGAGTCTTCCTTGTTAAAGGATTACAAACGCACTGTTAGATGCGACCCGGTTAAGGGATTTAAGAAATAAGACCTGTTAGAACCTGCCTAGTTAGAGGACTTAGAACACCTAAACAAATGTCACCTAGTTAAGGGATTTAATACAAGGGACCTGTTAATGTCCACCCAAAATACTAGGATTTAGCTATTGTAATTGTTAGAGAACAATAGAGAAATTGACCTTTTAAAAGATGGCTTTACTTAGCTTGATAAGATCGTTGTGCTAATCAATAGAGAGTCATTACCAGTCACTGCAGGTATGCTCTTCTCTTGGTTGATGTGCTTTCTTGCACACTCTTCCTCTTTTCACCTCCTTGTAGCTTCTTCTGGCTTACAGGTTCACTCTTTTCTTTGGTAGAATTAAGGCAAGCAATATTCTTCACAGGCTGAAGAATATATAGACTTCTTACCTTTCCGCATTCTACATGCATGACCTGTTCAAGATCTCTTTTAGATCCATCACCCAGTGGAGTATTAGTTCACTGAGGAAACATCCAGTGCATGCCATGTGCTTTTATTGCTTTATGAAGAAAAAGATAGATGCACGTCAAACGCCTTCCTTCACTAGAGTTTTCTCCATGTTTTAATGCCACAAACTCCGGCATTAAAACCCTCTCTTGCGCCTTGTACCGATCGTCTTGATAACACAAAGTCTTCCGGATTTTGTGCAACAAATCTCGGTCGAAGAGTCACACAACTGTTTGTCAACTCTAACTTTCCTCGGTTCATCAGTCTTGATGAAATCTTTACTGATCGGTTTATATCCCTAGGTCGTACACAGGTAAACACCTTCACCTATCACCTTTCCTTCCTCTGTCTATACCGGTTGCGTCTTTGATTAACCGGTATCCTCAGTTCCTGTTACCAGTTACCAGTTGCACTGTCCTTGGTGACCGGTTGCTTTGACGATCAGGTAGAGCAATCAGGTAGAGCTTCGGTTCATGTTCTTGCTTCACAGATTGAACACTGGTATCCTTACTGATAAATGACAACACCTCTTTGCCAATCAATGACAATACATCTTTACCATATACCAGTTGCATTCTTACTTACTGGTTAATGCCAACATTCACTACATTCTTGACCCTCTTCTCCTGCTTTGTCTTGAACTCAGGCTGTCGATTCTATTCTGCTATCATAACTATTAGTTGTAATGCCTCTTGCAACTCAAGCATTCACTCCAAAAGAATGAAATAGCATGCGTATCCAATCTCAATAGGTTTCAAGAACTCCTGAGAGAAGCTCCTAAAGAGTGCATGTGAAGTGTGGTGGTTGTAGATAAACATCTACACATCTCTAGAAGCATTTACCACTTCTTTGATCCAATCAATATCATCCATGTCTTCGATAGCATTATTCATGGCATGCACGCAAGGAATCCACAAAATATGTTTATAAGATTTATCAACTAATTTCCATAAATCTATACACATGGGCTACATCTATTAGTACTTGGACCACATATTATAACCCAACCTCCTCAATCGCATCCTTGAGGATTTGAAACTGAAATCCAACATCTTTGTGATGCTCTAAACAATAAACTACCTCAAAAAAATAGGGGCCCTTTATAAATGTAATCATGATTTGATGAGTGGATGATGCCTAATGTTCATCCACCCCTCCATAACTATGCTACATCCATTGTCCACCCAACATCCCTTCATTTTCTCCATTAACACATTTATCTTGGAATAGTTGTTATCCAATATTGTAATCCTTAATTTTGTCTCCCTTGGTGGCACATATTGTTAGTGTGAATAATGTCTTGTACTTGGTAAACTCCTACTAGGGACTTATTCATATGATAAGTTAACTTAGGCCCTAGGTGTTATTTCAAAAGTCTTTGTTGTCCAGATAAGATCTTATCTATTAATTTTAATTTACCTCTTGTCCTAGGTCAATTAATATGTGTCATGTCAGTTGATCATACTACATCACACTGTGTCTATATAAGCAAGGTCATTGTCCATTTGTAACACATCTCATACCTCAATATTGAAGCAAGCTCAATTCTCGCATACTCTCTTGTGGAATGCATCTTTTTTTGTTTGCAGATGATCTTGGAATCTATAGCTCCTCCATGGCATCAGAGTCATGGCCATGCAAAACCCTTCTTAGATTTAAGAGTAGAGTTATTGTCAAATAAGATATCTTGGTGGTTTTCAGTTATGTTGAGCATGCTCTTCTCTCGCATTGTGTGGTGACATGGAGAATTAGAAAAAAATGAAAAAAACACTAGATTTGAGGTCTGCCTCTTTGTGCATTTCTATTGTAGGTTAGTTTAGGCATGTTTTAGAGGAAATCTTAGATCACCATTGAGTCCAAGGCATCAAAGAAATATATGATTGGCTTTCATTTCGTCAAAATCTAACATTTTTTGTTAGAGTTACAAGGGTTTCCGGTTGGAAGAGGTTACCATATCTAGGATGTAGTTGATTTTTTAGAGCACTTCATGTAATGAAATAACTTGAACAATAGAGGATATAATATGAAATATGTTGCAAATACTTGATAATAATATGCCAATTCAAGGGGGCAACCTCATAATCCACTTCGAGGGGAATACCTCTAATAAACTTCAATAAGAATTCAATACTCAATACAATCAAATAAGACTCACTATATCCTACATATACCCTCTTTATGCCTAATATAACACCATGGCCAACCTAAATATGACTATATATGTCTAAGCCCAACCCAACTAACTAAATAACAATGCAATTATGAAATATGACTCAATTAGGGGTTAAGGTAACCACAAGCCAACTACTAATAACCATATGCACATTATAGGGTTAGGGACATAACAACTTTGGGCCAAATTTGACCTTGCTATTGTGTCTAGAAGGCCCAAAGCCCTAGCAATGTTTGTCAAATTATTGAAATTTGACATAGTGACCCAAGGCACTAGAGGTTTTTACACCTATTTTTGGGTTGTAAGAATATATTCTTTTCACCATGTCAATATTGTGCAGTGCCTATGTGTAAAGAACCGAACTCAGCTCTTCCTGGATATTTATTAATTTTTTGAAATAACAACTGCAACTATTCTTTTTAACAAAACTTATGCAAGCAATTCTGAAGATATATGTTGAATTTATCA
This sequence comes from Chamaecyparis obtusa, assembly GCA_027943335.1. NCBI lineage: Eukaryota > Viridiplantae > Streptophyta > Pinopsida > Cupressales > Cupressaceae > Chamaecyparis > Chamaecyparis obtusa. The sequence goes on from BSBK01001097.1 coordinate 730,813, forward strand.
ATTTGCAGACAAATGTTCTTCTTATACTATCACCAAATGAGCCTTAATTTGCAAACAAATTGCATAACAATTTATTACAAAAATTAACAAGGCACTTGTAAATTACAAATTCTCCCTCCGCTATCACGTCTTCACACCAATGCTACGGCCACCTTAATGACTGTCACCAAATTATGAAATGACTGGCCCCTTGCGAAATCCCTCACGTGAATACCTCCAATAGCATGTGAGTGTGACTCCCGTGACTGTGAATACCTCTTACGGCCCTGCTGTAGCAATGTGTCCAAGGAAAAATGGCCAAACGGCCCTGTGATAGCAATTCCGTGACCAGATTCTAGTCATGGCTCCTCCTATGATTCACGCGACTGCTCTTTACCAGTGCGGAACTGCCCAATATATAATGCCAACCTTAGGCAATGGTCTCACGACATTTGCTGGAAATCACCGGCCCTCAAAACTGCCGCAGCAATCTGTTCCTCCCATGTGCTGCAAATACTATGCAAGCCGTCCATATATTTGCAATGCATTTGTGTTGTCAAACAATGACGTTACACAAAGTTCTGAATCACAGCTCAATTACACTTTCCAGATTTACACAAAATTGATAAGCTTTCTCACACTCCAACTTTTGATAATCAGAAATATGAATTGCAGTCTCCAGAGTAATTTCAGAATTCAAATCGTATTGTATCAAGAATACAATTTCATCAGCAACAACAAGCTACAAAATTAACTTCCACAAATCCGATATACCTTAGCATCGAATCGTGATCTCAGAAATACATAGTTGTAAAATTCACCATCGACAAATAATGGCTCAAATTACGAGATGAGGAATCCGTCCTCGAAACCCTAGCCAGGTTTTGTCTTCTTCCCAATTTCCAAGAAATAATAATGATTGCATAAGATGAGAAAAGTGCTTTTTCGAGTAGAATATATAGGCTTTTTGGAAAAAGCACTTTTAAATATTTTCGCTTAATTGGCTTTAAAAATAATCTCACCTTATAACATTAAGTTATAAAGTTGTAAGTTATTAAATTAAATCAAAATAATTTAATTTAATAACACATTTAAAATATAAGCCATTGAACTGTCTGACTGCAATCAACGAACTTCTAACAAAGCACCAAGTCCAACTGCCCAGCTAGGAATAAGCACTGCCCTGCCAGAAATAGCCATTGCTAAAAATAGAGTTACTAAAAATAGTAAGTCTCTCAAACTGGAGATTCTTTGAAACTCGATCCTAAGATATCTGACGCTCCGCGTAGACACCCTGCTAATCCTGGCCATACCCAAAATACCACTTACTAAAAATAGTAAGTTGACCAAAATGATCCGAACGAAGAGCAGACCTGATAATCTGAACCTCCAGAAAGGAATCCCAACGCTGGCTCCACCATCTGACCCCCTCAGATTGCTTGATTAGCCTGTGAGGGTCACCAAACCAAGCTAATCCCATAAGTCTAAAAATGGGAACATTACAGTCCTCCCTTCCCAAGATTGCTTGTCCTCAAGCAATTAGGAAAAACAAGCAACATCATAAACCACTTGGATCCCAAGGATGGTCACAAGTAATGTCCCGATCCTCACCAAACCCTTGTGAAGAAAGAACCAACATTAACAGAACAAGCACCACTGAAAACAACATCTGTAAACCAACTGTAGATGTCGATGCTGAAAACAACCCAACAGAACTCAACCCATTTGAAATAACAACTCTGTCAAAACTTGAGTCCCTGTCTATCTAGCACTCACACCCAACTGCACTGGGAAAACAATAGTGACCAAATGTGCCTGAATCATTGTTATCGACTTTGCTCTCTGATAAACAGTCTTGAGTGTGTGGATACTACAAGTAATCTAACTTGCAACTGCCAAATCCATCTGCAAACGATGGTGCTAATCCATCCCATAATGGATGGTAGGATACTGGAACTGGTTTACCCCTGCGTGAGATCAAATCTTCCACTTGAGAGTCAAAAGAAAAATGATGAGCATACCCCACTGTAAAATGCTGGTCAGAAACCCCAATCTCTGTCAATAGTCCCTCATGCCCAAATTGGGAATCAGGAGATGGCTCCAATCTAACTGTAGGTTGGGTAGGAACCTGAACAATCCTCTCAACAAACCCAACCTCGAAATCCCTGTGGGGAAGCATAGTAGAAAGAGTCTCCACAATCTTCCCAGCCAACCTTCGAATAGCACAGGAGCCTCGAATGAGAGTACCCTCAGACACTCTATAAGAATCCTGTCGCACATTTGCACTCTCAAGTAAATACTCCATAAAAGACTCGGTGCAGTAGAAATTATATGTGGAAGCGTCAACATACTCCCTCGCAACCCACAACTGATCCCTCTGAAAATGTGGCACAGCCAACTGTCCCATGCTATCAGCTATGTGAGATGATGAAACGGATTCACTCCCAGCTGAGGGAAGCAAATCAACTTGAAAGCTTGACTCCACTGGTACTCCTACCTCAACCATACCAAGTGCCCCCATATCCTGAACAGATGTGTCTGCCACAACATCATGTTCCTCAATACCGATTGTAGGAGAAAACTCACCACCAACCACCTCAATGTACAATCGAACTGGGTCTGGGGCTGGTGTGGACCGTAAATACTCCAACTCCACGGTCATCTCCTCCAACTGTAACTGTGACTCTTGAAGAGTCCGCTGAGTGTCCTCTAAAACCTTAGTAGTCACTGTGAGCTCCTGGGTAAGTTCACTCACCTCCTCCTCTCTATCCATCAGTGCCTCATAAGCTGTACTCCCCACTCAACCAGGTTATCTCGGTCGGCTACCATCTGTAAGTAATTCTGTCTCAAAATCTTGACAACCTCACGCAAAGAATGAATCTCTGTCAATGAAAGGTAACCACCACTAGGCTCATCTGTCATAGGAGCACCCCAACCATAAATAGCCAACAACTGACGAGCGGCATCAAAATGCTCGAGAGTAGAAGAAATATCCCTCTCATCAAATCGCAACTAGCTAGTCACATGATGACTTTGCACAACAGGCCTCCTATGAACAACCTCAAATGCACTGTCTACACTATGAGAGGAAGCTGTAACCAACAAACTCCCCTCAAGATCACCCTCTCTCTGCGTACTTACATCTGAGTACACCTCTACAAACTGAGTACAGGCATCAGACACATCCTCATCTAAATCCGGGGAAGCTACTGCTGAAACTGACTCAAAACAATCTCCAGCTCCCTCGTCCTCTGCAACTATTTGATAATCCAGACCCTGAGGCACATCCTCATGAGTTACCGAAGAAGTAACCCCACCTCATCTAGTGGAAGCCCTGGCTGTAACAAAATCCTGCCACTCAAAAGCTTCCCTGTCCTCATCTGTGAGTCCCTGTAACACAGACTCTTGGAACCCACCATCACCAACTGACAACGCTGAATCAATGCCCAAAGTCAGATATAGAAAGCCAGAAACACTACAACATTCATCGTTCTCACTCTCAGCATCGGAGATATCTGCAATGCTAGTGTACACACCATCTATCTACATCTCCTCTACTAACTCTGGTTGCATACACGACTTGATGTCGTCATGTGAATCAACTAAACTGTGGCATGAAACTATGTCGCCCAAATCAACTGCAACACTCCCATCCTGAGTGTCATCACTAGAAAGCTCCATGCTCACATCCTCAACACAGGAATAAACCATTGTCTCCTGTATCCCACACTGCGATTGCTTTCATAAATCTCTGAGCTGTCAGAGCTCATACGCTCCTCGCAGTCATCACCCAACATCTCACAGGGGGTGTCATCTCCAATGCAACTCACAACATCCTCAAAAGTGTCATCAGATGTGTCTATACTATCAGCTCCCACATCTCCTGCTGAAATCTCATCTGCGGACATGTGTTCTGCACACATGACTCAATGTCAAGTTGTGCACCACTAATGCTAGAGCACGAACTGTCATCAATTGACCTCGCTGTAATGCCCAGATCTCCAACCTCACCACTGGGAGACTTCGTACATGCCTCGGTCCTATCTGAGGAAGCAACTGCCTCCTGAACTAGAGCAACACTACTACAGCTGACATCTCCCTCCATGAAAGAGTCTGAACACTCAGTGATATCTGCAACATCAGTTGCCCCTGTACAATTCGTAGTGAGTGCTCTAGGAGCCTCAACCTGGTGATCCTCAGCACCGCTGTCAACCAATGACATTGAAACATCCACTGACTCTAGTGCAATAACTCCCTCATCAGCACTGCGAATGGGAATAGTAGGTGTTGAACTAGATGTAGGGACATCAGCATCATGGACTACTGTCGGAGAAAACTCCAGCCTTCTCCCCTGCAAACTCGATGTCGGCCTTCTAAAGGCAGAGACCATGTATCTTGCTGCCCTGTCTACTGTAACTGGATCCAACAAACTCTTTGCTAATCTTTGTTGATGCAGTCCAAGTCTCTCCATGCTTTCTACTAAAGCATTTAATTCCTCTCTATTTCCCTTACTGCTATGATGACTCCCGGAACTGGATCTCATGTATTTATCCATAGCCAGGGAAAATGGAAGTGTTGGTCCCTTTAAAATAACTTCATAAAATTAATGTAACTAGACCCCACAGGATGGCAGGAAGAAAGCTCTGATACCACTATAAAGAACCGAACTCGGCTCTTCCTGGATATTTATTAATTTTTTGAAATAACAACTGCAACCATTCTTTTTAACAAAATTTATGCAAGCAATTCTGAAGATATATGTTAAATTTATCAATTTGCAGACAAATGTTCTTGTTATACTATCACCAAATGAGCCTTAATTTGCAAACAAATTGCATAACAATTTATTACAGAAATTAACAAGGCACCTATAAATTACAAATTCTCCTTCCGCTGTCATGTCTTCATACCAATGCTACCGCCACCTTAATGACTGTCACCAAATTATGAAATGACTGGCCCCTTGCGAAATCCCTCACGTGAATACCTCCAACAGCATGTGACTGTGACTCCCATCTGTGAATACCTCTTATGGCCCTGCTGTAGCAATGCGTCCAAGGAAAAATGGCCAAACGGCCCTATGATACCAATTCCATGACCAGATTCTAGTCATGGCTCCTCCTATGATTCACGCGACTGCTCTTTAGCAGTGCGGAACTGCCCAATATATAATGCCGACCTTAGGCAATGGTCTCACGGCATTTGCTGGAAATCATGGGCCCTCAAAACTACCGCAGCAATCTGTTCCTCCCACGTGTTGCAAATACTATGCAAGCTGTCCATATATTTGCAATGAATTTGTGTTGTCAAACAATGATGTTACACAAAGTTCTGAATCGCAGCTCAATTACACTTTCCAGATTTACACAAAATCGATAAGCTTTCTCACACTCCAACATTTGATAATTAGAAATATGAATTGCAGTCTCCGGAATAATTTCAGAATTCAAATCGTATTGTATCAAGAATACAATTTCATCAGCAACAACAAGCTACAAAATTAACTTCCACAAATCCGATATACCTCAGCATCGAATCATGATCTCAGAAATACACAGCTGTAAAATTCACCATCAACAGATAATGGCTCAAATTACAAGATGAGGAATCCGTCCTCGAAACCCTAGCCAGGTTTTGTCTTCTTCCCAATTTCCAAGAAATAATAATGATTGCATAAGATGAGAAAAGTGCTTTTTCGAGTAGAATATATAGGCTTTTTGGAAAAAGCACTTTTTAATATTTTCACTTAATTGGCTTTAAAAATAATCTCACTTTATAACATTAAGTTATAAAGTCGTAAGTTATTAAATTAAATCAAAATAATTTAATTTAATAACACATTTAAAATATAAGCCACTGAACTGTCTGACTGCAATCAACGAACTTCTGACAAAGCACCAAGTCCAACTGCCCAATTAGGAATAGGCACTGCCCTACCAGAAATAGCCACTGCTAAAAATAGACTTACTAAAAATAGTAAGTCTCTCAAACTGGAGATTCTCTGAAACTTGATCCTGAGATATCTGACGCTCCGTGCAGACACCTTGCTAATCCTGGCCATACCCAAAATACCACTTACTAAAAATAGTAAGTTGACCAAAATGATCCGAATGAAGAGCAGACCTGATAATCTGAACCTCCAAAAAGGAATCCCAACGCTGGCTCCACCATCTGACCCCCTCAGATTGCCTGATTAGCCTGTGAGGGTCACCAAACCAAGCTAATCCCGTAAGTCTAAAAACGGGGACATTACACTATGCAGGTGAGTACAAATTCAAAAAACCTTGGTATCGTCCTTCATCATTGGGTACACCTAACAAGTCGGCGTTTAATTTTTTATTTTTTATTTTTTCATATTAAAAATTCATTTAAAAAATATAAGCACTTTTCCCTTAGTTTTCTTACCATCTGGGTGCTAAGCTCTTTGCAAGTGGTGCGAGAACTTGCCAATCTCTTTCCACAACCATCCATCCACTCCACTAGCAACACTACAGTGGAGAGATTTTTATTCAATTTCTATTGCGAGAAATCACAAATAGAAACACGTTCCTACATCCAAGTACCTATATTTGACCCCCTATAGCCCTATTTGTGCAGTCTTTTTTGAAGGAGCATAACTTTTTGCTAGGATATCAACATTTTGAGGAGATATTGTCAAAATGTTGGTTCTACGTGCTTTGTAATGATGTAGGTTATTTTTCAAAATTCTACTACAGTTAGTTTCATTGCAAACTAAAGTGATTTTTTCCTTTTGTACCTCCATGCTCGTAACTTTTTGCAAGATTGTCCATTTTTCATGATTCTAGTGACATTTGAAATATGTTTAGAAGCTTTATGATTCTCTCTATGCACTTTTTCCAAATCCAGCCCCAAGTATAATTTATTTAGTTTTGCATATTTGGCATATTCATTGATTACTTGGACATATTGCATCCTTGAGATGTTTTATTTGTGGGGGGGATCTTCATTTTCAATTTTGATTCAAGTTTAGGAGGTATCATATCTATTTTATAAAAAAAATCTTTTTTTTATTGGTGCTTATTGCCCTAATGGTTGAATCATGATATGAGGTTCTTGTCATAATTTTCATACATGTGTTGGTATGTGCCATAGTTCCCCACAAATTAATTAACAAGAGAATGTAAGGGGGTCAGAGCACTTCTTGCAAGGCTTGGGTGGATAGGATTCCCCTAGCAGGGATTTGGGGAAAAGCCCATGGTAGGGGTCTGGGGTTAAACACATCAAAGCAAAAAATGGCCATTATTTAATAAAGTAGTCAACTATTATTTTGGTATGTAAACTAGCCTTTGTAAATTGCCAAAAAGGGCTGGGTAAATAAGTGGTCTTATAATGTGAAATATCATCAAATTGTAAGTTCTCTTCGTTGGATGATTAAAGGAAAGCGGACAGTTGTTTCTTTGTGGATGTAGCCTACATTGGGCGAATCACATTAAATCTTTTGTTATCATGGATTGTTATTTTTTCCATTTATTTTATACATTATATTTAATATTGTTTATTGCGCTAGTCTGATTAAACCCTTACACAATGGAAGGTTAGAAAGTAGTAACTACTTTGCTGAAAGGGTTTGTTGTCTACCTTGAATGACCAACAACCTACTTTTACCAAGGAATATGAGTGATTTGTTCACAGGAACAAATGTGATGAGGCTATGGGCTTGATTGGTATGCATATTTTTGATAGCCTATTCTTCCACATCGAAGAGTGTATTACTCCCAAATAGGAATGGAATAAGTATAAGGACTTATTTGGTTCAATTAGTGAGGTGTGTGCTATGCCATTTGTTGAGGTTTTAGGATCATTGCAAATGTAATAGCACTATCTCATTGTATGTGTTTTCCAAATGCATCGATCTCTTGAATATATACATGGTAAAGTCAAGAAAAGACATGTCCCTTCATGGGACATGTCTATTCATTAATCTAATTTATTAATTAACTATATAGTCATTATAATAATAAATATATGATTAACATTATATATATGTATATTAATACAAATAACATCAATTATTATATATATATATTAATATATATATGTATATAAATCATTTCTCATAATTTATTATATATAATTAGTTTTATCTAACCGATGCTACATACATCAACACTCCCTCTTAGTTAGGGAAGATAAAATCATATATCACATTTCTTGTGATAAGAAATCTCACATATCTCGTGAAGGCAAATATCAAATAACATGTGATGCTCATTCAAGTATCACATAACTTGCGAGATGAGGAATCACCTAACACATGTTACTCATTTTATATATCACCTACCATGTGATATGAGGAATTACCTAACACGTGATACCCAGTTTTACATATATCACCAAACATGTGATATGAGGAATCACCTTACATGTGATACCCAATTTTACATATCACCTAACATGTGATATGAGGAATCACCTAACACGTGATACCCAGTTTTACATATCACCAAACATGTGATATGAGGAATCACCTAACACGTGATACCCAGTTTTACATATCACCAAACATGTGATATGAGGAATCATCTAACACGTGATACCTAGTTTTACATATCACTGATATGAGGAATCACCTAACACGTGATACCCAGTTTTACATATCACCAAACATGTGATATTAGGAATCACCTAACACGTGATACTCAGTTTTACATATCACCCAACATGTGATATGAGGAATCACCTAACACGTGATACCCAGTTTTACATATCACCTAACATGTGATATGAGGAATCACCTAACACGTGATACCCAGTTTTACATATCACCAAACATGTGATATGAGGAATCACCTAACATGTGATACCCAATTTTACATATCACCAAACATGTGATATGAGGAATCACCTTAGATCGTGATACCTGATTTTCATATCACCTCAGATCGTGATACAAGGATATAGTAATTTGAGAACATTACATTCCCCTTACATATAACCCTATTATGGTATGTGCACTGACATATCAAAAGTCTACCATAACGAATCTCCATTACAAGATCGTCACCTTGTAACATTAATCAAATACAAGTGTTCATTGTCGAAAAGTCGACACCTTTCTCCAATGTTCACAGGAGGGCCCATAAGTCCTGGAGTTACACACATGAAATCCACCTTGACTCATCTCAAAGGGTGGATCCATCATGGCTCATCTCAAAGGGTGGAAACAAGGGTTTTCACCTTAGACTTCTCTCTCAAAGAGAAGAATGCAATAACATACAAGACTTCTCTCTCAAAGAGAAGAATGCAATAACATACAAGATAGTAGATCACATATATTGAAACTTCCTTTCATCTAAGGCTTCATTCTCCAACATACCAAGTTTATCTCGAAGGTACACAACCTTCCCTCTAGCAAGAAACTTGATGAGAATATCAACCATATATTCTGTAGTGATAATGTACCTTGACTTTGTATGCACTATATCTCTTATATAGTTTGCATCACTCTAGGTGAACCCATGAAGGCATTTCAGCTAGCACACATGAGACTCAATCTCATGATCATAGTCCTTTGAATGCTTCCTTTAAGGTCTTGTAACAACCTCCTCACCTCCTCGTCCAAGGTTGTTTTTAGATGAACTATCATACTCCCCCAGAATCTAATATCAACCTTTTGCGAGCAAGTCATGTCTTTGTTCTTTAGTCTGCAATAAGCTCTTTTCTTGAATTCTCAACCATCTATCTAGGAATATGATGACCTAGATATTTGCATAAAAGCCTTCTATCTCACATATATGGAACTAAATCATTTGAATCACAATTCTTTTTCCTTTTATAGTTTCTTGGTCACTAGGGAAACCATCTCGATATGGTTTACTCCCTCTGAATCAATATGACCAAGATCCTTGGAAATCAAATAAGGTAGATCATCTAGATGTTGTACTAACTCCCTTTGAAGCTTTGAGTACTAACATACACATTTAACCTTCTCGTCCAAGGTTTCCTATGATGGTTCGTCAAACTTCTTCTAAATGTGATATCACATATGTCTCTTGATTCATCCTGAAAGTATTTCAGATAGAGATTACAAATACTTCATAAAACTAAATTATCCCAAAGAAATATTAATGATAAAAGCATACAAGATTTGCTATCCCAATGATAAAAGCATACAAGATTTGCTATCCCAATGTTATAGTATGAATTAATAACTACATAAAATGTTTATGAACATTAATCAACATGGAATACTTATCTCTTGATTAATGTAATGATCCTTTTCTTATTTGCACTATAAAAAGTGTTTGTAGCTTTTAATCAAAGAACTCTCTTTGTTTAGAAATATGCATAGACCTCTACACATTCTGTCATAACTTTTGAAATAGACGCTTTCTTTCCAATCGCTTCATTGAGATTCTTCTAAATTTGGTTTTCACAAACATATCCGAAATTTAGCAAACTTCTAAATTTGGTTTTCACATACATATCCGAAATTTAGCAAAATCCAACAGTGCATTTGTGAGATATGGTCCTTGTACCGAGACTGTATTTTCTGAGACAGTCACACATTCACCATCAATAAACTACTCTCTTGCATTTGCAACTTGGCTCTGATACCATGTTGAGGTTTTAGGATCATTGCAAATGTAATAGCACTATCTCTTTGTATGTGTTTTCCAAATGCATCGATCTCTTGAATATATACATGGTAAAGACAAGAAAAGACATGTCCCTTCATGGGAAATGTCTATTCATTAATCTAATTTATTAATTAACTATATAGTCATTATAATAATAAACATATGATTAACATTATATATATGTATATTAATACAAATAACATCAATTATTATATATATTAATATATATATGTATATAAATCATTTCTCATAATTTATTATATATAATTAGTTTTATTTGACCGATGCTACATACATCAACACCATTGGAATAGAATTGGCTGGTTGTGGGAAAGATAAAACAAGAAAAACTTGGTCAACTTGATGCACTTCCTAAGAATCAAGCATTAATTGCGCAACCATCTAAGGGTGAAGGAACAAAGAATAAACCTAAGATAAAATCTAATGAACCTCCCTCTTCTGAAGACAACAAGCTTAAGAAAGAGAAAACCATTTGTGGCTTTTGTGACAAACTTGGGCATGGTGAGCATCAATGATATAAAAAATAGTTAGAAGGAATGAAGCAACTTTTTAAGGAACATAATATTGCTTTACCTTCTCAATCTTCTAGTTCACCTTCTTCTTCTTCACAACCTAAATCTGTTACAAGTAGTGGTTGTCGTTGCACCAAAAGATCAACCTGTTAATGCCCAATACAACCACTAGACTTTTTAGAAGACACAAGAGTCGGTTAAGCCATGTCACGAATCCCGAGGGGAGCGTTGACCATTTTGCCAACAATCTCCCCCTCAGCGTTACCCGAGGGGATTCAAACTTGTGACCAAGCTCTGATACCACTTGTTACAAGTAGTGGTTGTTGTTGCACCAAAAGATTGACCTGTTAATGCCCGATACAACCACTAGACTTATAGAAGACACAGGAGGCGGTTAAGCCACGTCATAAATCCCGAGGGGAGTGTTGACCATTTTGCCAACAAAATCTTCTACACAAACTAGTTCAACAGTTCTTGCTAATTGGAATAATAAGATGAAACGTCATGGTCTTGTTCTGACACATGTTGATCATTCTACAAGATGGATTCTCGATTTTGGTGCTTCATATCATATGACAAGATGTCTTGACAAGTTCTCATCTTTGAAGCACACTTCTATAATAAGGATCTTGATGTCTATTGGTGTTTTTGTCGATGTTTTTGGTAAAGGGGTTGTTGATGTGCCGAATGGTAATTTTCCTAATGTTCCTTGCATTGCTGATATTCATAACAATCTTCCTTCCATTTAATAGATAACAAAGATTGGTAATTCCATTGAGTTTAGGTTCAATTTTCATTCGTGATTTGCATAGTAGACAACTTGTTGCAATGGGTAGGGGTGATCATGATGCATAAATCTATACTTTTTCCCATTTTGTTCATGATGGTGAATGTTCTAAGATAGATTCTCCTAGAACTAGCGTGGGTAATAATTTGGATCATCATATTGGTTTTGTGAACCTCATTGGTCATTAGTCTTTTGATGAGGTTCCATCATCTCGTGCTTCTTTAGACTTCAAAGTTGACTTGGTTTCCAGAACTTCAATTGAGAAGGATATTTTTTGTTTTCTAGATTTGTCTTTATAGCATGGCTTCATGATACGTTTATTAGACTTGTTTTTCCATTCCTCTTTTGCACATTTGGAGGACATGTTTGAGGGGATCTTTCTCCTCTTTGAGGACTCATCTTCTTTGGAGACTGCTCTTGAGTTTCCACATCCTTTGTCTTCTTCCTTGATTAGGTACAACCTAATTTTGTTAAGATATACTTGTAGGCTCTTGATTAGTTTTCAGAGATTCATTCTTGGAGGCCACTTCCCTCTTACTTCTTTGTGGAGTTGGAGTTTGTTCAGCATCCACTAGTGGAATTATTTCTTCCCAAGGGGAGATTTCTTGTTTATAGGCATAGGATTTTATTTTGTCTATAGACATTCTTCATTGGCTTTGAAGATACTTCATTATGGGGGAGCTATGTAGTCTCTATCTTTCTCTCCTCTGGAGAGACTTTTGAATCATATCTTCATGATGGATGTACTTCTTGGGCGCACTGATGAGTCTTCCATACATCACTCATTATATCACTTGCACATGATTGTTCATTTGCATTCTTATTTGGAGAGGGGTTTAATCCCAAGTGGGTTTTCTTCTCTACTCCATTTGTTAGAGACTCTTTGTATATGGGTACCTAAAATGGCCTCGTAATCAGGACCCATCCTTGCATCTTGTACCATTTGCATAATAATTCCTTCTCCCTAAGTTGCACTTAGGGTTGGGTGGGTAGTGTAAATAATGTCTTGTACCTAGTAAATTCTTAGTGAGGATATATTCACATGTTAAGTTAATTCATGTCTTAGGTATTGTTTCTAGAAGTCTTAGTTGTCTAGATAATATCATAATACATCACACCTTGTCTATATGAGCAAGGTCATTGTACATCTGTAACATATCTCATATTTCAATATTCAAGCAAGCTCATTTCTTGTGTACTCTCTTGTGGAAGATATCTTTGTTTTTTGCGAGTGATCCTCGAGTCTAAAACTCCTACATGTATGATGAACCTACCCCTCCTACAATTGCTATCGACTCCTCATAATAAGGAGATCAAGCCACATGGCAAGGAATGCCATTGGCAAAGAAGAATTTGCCAATTGCATTATCTATATCACCTTCATCTACACATTGAATAATTCAGCTATTCGATTATGAGCATCACTTGTCAACTTGTGTTTTCCCTATCCTCTATTGCATGGGCCTCTAAAGAACCTAGTATATGTGCAACTTGCCCTTCCAAAGTAGAAGTAGAACCGTGTGGCTGGCTCTGATGACCCTACAACATATGAGACAAGAAACTAGATATAGATGCAACTACATTGTCTTCACTGACACCCCATGGCTTATATATCTCAACTTCGCATTTTAGGTTTTCTAGTCACCCTAGAAATATACATGTTCCACACATTGTCCTCAAATATGAAGGAGGTAGAAATTAACTCTAGTAATGCTGCTATAAAATTCAAGGGCACGAAAGTGGCACTTCCACAACCTTGTGCCTAGATGTCCCAAGATTACTTAAAAATTTTTTTGCAAATCATTTCAAAAGAAACTTAAGATCAAAAGGACCCTTACCATACTCTACTAGTAATGTGGAGGGGCAATTTACACTTGTAGCTGCACTCACCATGGAACTAGTGGTTTGGATTTTGGTGACCCTCTTAGCCTCAGCCTCAAGTGCATAATTGGATTTAGTACTTTCACTTCACCTCAATCTCATCCTCATGCAATGAGAACTCATTGTGACACAACAATGAACAATATAAAAATTTATAATTTTATAATTCTACAAATTGCATGCAACATAATGCAAAGGATTAAGAAACAAAGATTTTCTTTTTTTCTTTCTTACTCCAAGTTGCATGAAGCGCAATAGTAGAGGATACACAAATAAAAATTGTTGTTCTTAATCTTTGTCAACCAAGGATTTCACTTGTTTACTTTAGGTCGCATGAAGCACAAAAGAAAAGGATACAAAAAAAATTCAAGCTAGTTTGACAAAACAAAAAATAAAAAATTATAACATATAAACTAATAATTTTTTATTTGTAAAATAGTAACATAAAAAATAAAAAAATAAAAAATTGTGACAGCCATGTCTATGAATATGAATATGATTTTTTATTTTTCAAATTTCAATGTTGAATCTTGATAATGATATGAACTACTAACAATGAAAAATAAATATGCACTTGCAGCTATGTTTATGAAATTATCAATAAATTTAAAATATGAATACAAAACTAAATAAAATAAATAAACAAATAGTGATAGAATCCTACCTTACGCTTGAAACATCCTTCCAACTTGTTGTAGAATCCCTCTTATTTCTCTTCTCCTTGCTCCTCACCCTCTTGCACTTGTAGCACTTCACTTTCACTCTTTCACTCCTTTACTCACTCTTTTTCTCTTCTTCAACCTTATGTTCGAAATGAATGAGTAAAAATGAATATTTTTGGGTGTTTAATAGGGTTTGGGAAGCATTGATGGAACCCATTGGCCATTAGGGTTCAGCCTTGTGCATAGGTTCAAATGAAAAATTTGTTTTTTAATTTATTTTTAAACTTTTTGAGCTTGTCAGCCGGTTGAGGGATGCTTGGGCATCCTTAAGACATCTCGAAGACCTTGCCATTTTAGCGACATCCTAACCAGTTCAACAACAATCATAGTGTGGTGGGGGGGTGTCTTGTTGTAGACACCTGGATGCTGAGAGGGGAGAGGGTGAATCAACATAATCTGAAATTTAAGCACTCATTAACTTTTAAACCATTTAACTAGATGTGTAGAAGGATAGAACAAATACATAACATGCACCACACAAGAACACAAATATTTTAACATGGAAAACCCAAGAAAGGAAAAACCATGGTGAGAATCAACTCACAATCTATGAAACATGTATCACAAGAGGCTCACTACCGGACTTGCAGCCAAGACTCACTGTCTTAGGGCAAGATACAATAGACTTGCAAACTGAAGATCACTTCTTCAAAGCAAGATACAATTAGATTATAATGAAATACATGATATGAACTGTTGTAGAAGAAGCATTTGACTAATGCTGATAATGCAGTCCTCTTAGTAGCTCTACTTTTTTGTTACACTAACTCCACATACTTCATCATCTGATTCCAAATCAATTTCACACATTGCAGAACTTTACATAGACTCACACACCTTCACAAATAATTTATTCTTCCTTATATTATCTGCCATATTACAAAGCATTGGTTAGGTTGGCTCACATAGGACCTAATCAATGAAACGTGCAACACAACATAGGTTGGACTTAACTGCCTTCGACATTATCAAAAATAGGTTGTGTACCAAGCAAGACTTAGTCTGAACATCAAATGTGTCACACCACATCCTTCAAAGAAAATGAAATAGGTCCTCATTAGTTGCAATTAAAGGAACATACCTAGTCGGCTTCGATATCAACACCACTGCCAAAAGTTCCAACTATTTGTCTTCTTATCACCGGAAAATAACCAAGAACAACATGTAGACCACCAAAAAGTATTTGCATACCATTAGTAAGATTTCTTCAATCATTTTCTGATGTAACTAATCATCAAATGTTGGTGCAGAGAAAGTAATTCACCAAACAGACAATCACAGTACAAAAAGGATAGAGAGTGTGTTCTTCAACAAGATGAATATCATGATCCAAAGCACCAACAACCTTGAAACTTATATCTTTGGTTCAATGTACATTCCTCAACATATTCCCAAAACCACAAGGCCAAACCAATCACCACAATAGAATGCAAAGAATTCTAGTGTGTGATCCGGAAAACCCTTAGTTGCCAAACAATGATCCAGAGTTCAAACTCTTACAACTTTCTTTGTGGAAGATATTATGATTTGACAGAAGGTACTTGACACCTATCTCATTTAAAATCCTAAACCGCACAACCACAGGATGCAATGCGGTGAAATGCAGTGCACAATACTAGCGCATAGTCATAAAGATATGCATTGGTTCAATGCTTGGACAATTTCTTCAACCAGTCTATCATGAGTTTGAGCAAAACCTTCAACCCATAACAACCAGACCATGTGGATGACAACCAAAGCGATAGCATCATGTAACCAAGCAAAAAGTCAAGTGGACCAATACATACCATAATTCTAGACTGATATATTGTCATTTGATGAGCACTAACTAAATATTTCCTTTTGCGCCAATATCTATTAGCTTAACTTAGGATGTTTTAATTTCTGTGTCTTTTATTTCTTCACAAACTTGTATTAGTTTTGAGTTTACTCTTGCTTGTAACCTAAATTTGAGTCAATGATCCGATCCATCTTTCTCAGCAGACACCCAAGAGTTTATTTTATAAACATTTTGCACTTTCTTTTTCTTTTTTGTTTTGGATGTAAAATATATGATGCAAATAATAGGTTATTGAATTCACATTCCTCTAGTACTCATAGACATTTGTGAATAATCTAGTTATAATTTTATGCAATATTAAGTTATATAGTCTAAAATATGGAATATATTTAAGATTTCATCCATTACTTGTACCTGCAGGAAGAAAAGGGGCAAATAAGTAATCATGACCATATCATTGGGAAAAAAGTGCATTCCATGACACCAGGGAGGTCATTAACTGAGGACATGTCAGTCGAAAAAGATCCTACAATGTCAGATGAAAAACTTGAGGATTTAGTAAATGGCCCCACAGCATTTGGGGGATTTATTAAACAGGTTTGTAATGCATATAAATTATCAAAATTTTCTCTGGAGTTCATCCTTGTGTTTAGAATTCTGTTTTTCCTCATAAAATGACCACAATAAGCATAAGAGAAGATGTACTTGATTTTTTAAAATTTTGAAACTTCTAATGAAATTCAGCCTTTTGAAGAGAAATGTTTTGAGATCAAAATGACCTTAGTTAGATAGATGGAAGGGGCTAAGAAATCCTTGCAAACAGCTAGATGCCTTGTTGGGATTTTTTTTTCCTATTGATTATAAGATATTAACATCAAGGTTCAAAACAGAACCGGTTTACAAACAGGGCCCACATATATTAAGAGAACTCCATATCTAAGGAGTAGTCTACAAAGAGTTTAGCATGTAAAGTATATAAAACAGAACTGGAACAATATGATAAGTAATAAGGAGGATCCACTAAGGAGCTCATTACTCGTTTCCTGCTGTCCTTTTGTGAAAATGCATTGTGAGGGTGTGCTAGGGCTGCAGTTCTCGGTTGTGAAACAGGAGATGGTGGAATGGCTGCAACTGGCATAGCCTAAATATGATCTTCTATCTACTGCTTCACTTTGTCTTTATTCTCGTTCAGTTCTTTAGAAAACTGGTTAATTGCCTGCTCAAATGTCTTGCAATCTGCTTGGTTCCGGATGGTTGTGTACCCATAGGCTATTTCCTTTTTATGGATCTCTGCTGTTCCATCATTAATCAGCTCTAGAAGCTTTTTCTCTTCAATTTTCAAGATGACAGTCACCTGCATTGCAACATTGTGAAATATGAGTCTCCTGAGAGACTTAGTAAGGTGCCTTGGTTTGCCATTAAAAAGATCATCATTTCTTAACTTCCAAATTGACCATAATATATCAGCAGAAAGAACAGACCAAAAAATACTACTGTTTTTCTTTAAGCTCAAGTATTTCCTGGATAGAATATGGATCAGACTGAAATTATGATGCAACTGCAGACCAAAAAGACCCCACACTTGGCAAAAAAACAATAAAAGAAGATATGATGGATGGATTCAAATTGTTGGGATTTTTTAATTACCGATCAATATAAATAATGCCATAACATATTTATGAACTTAGTAGTGTCATAATTAAATGAGTACAGGATGCACCATTTCAACTTTGGGTGTGTTGGCATGGTCATTGGTGGAAAGTAAGTCCATCCTCAGAATAAGGATATCGGTGAGTGCAAAATGAAGTCATAAAGAGGTTTACCTTGAAGGCTAGAACTATAGCCATTTCTTACTACCTAAAACTATACTAATCTGGATTTGTACAATTGAAATACTGAATACAAAGTGATAGAATTCATTATTCCAGTCCTGTACCTATATATCATCCTCGAATAGGGATGCATTTCTTCTTTTATATAAATTGACCTTCTATATAACTATGAAACTTAGAAGTGTCATAATTAAATAAGTGCAGCATGCAACATCTCAACATTGGGTGTTTTGGCATGGTCATAATTCCATCCTCAGAAAAAGGATACCAGCAAGTGCTTTATGAGTTCTTAAAGAGGTTTGTTTACCTTGAAGGCTAGAACTATGTCCATTTCTTACTACCCACAACTGTGTTTATATTTGCACAATTGAAATAACAAATACAAAGTAATAGCATTCATCCTTCCACTTGTGCATCTATATATCACTCTCAAATAGGGACACATTTCTTTCTTTCTATATACAAAATGGTCTTCTGTATTATTCTGCACAACTAAACTTAAAATCTCTTGAATGTTGATTGTTTTCAGCTACCTATAATTTATCATTATTGGCTTGAATTTTCCATCTATATGGTTATGATTTTCATGTAGATGCTATCACTTTTTTTTCACCATATGTCCCCACTGAATTTCAGCAGTATCTTATAGAAGTTTTCTCGTCAATTATATATAAACAGCTTGTGCTCAAGTACACAATGATTCGCTAAGGAAGCATATCTTTGTATATAATCACATTCATCTTCGATTCTTTGAAGATATATGTGATTGTGTCCATCCATATTCATCTTTTTGCTCCATTATTGAGAAGTGGTACTACATCATAAGCTTGAAGAGATCTATTTTAAATTTTAAATTTTGTAAGCAAATTTCTGTTAAAATGTCATGTTTCTAAAAGGCTAATAGGACATTTTGTTCATGTTTCTATTTGGATTTTTAGGATATGGAGTTCGTGGGAATATACATAGCTTGTTATATCAGTGCAAACTTATTATTCAAATTTGTTTTATTCTTATATATATGTGCGGCTGAAAACATCTTATTCTAATAATATTGCTGTTATTTGCAGGAGAAGAAATCTGAATGTATGCAGATATAATACCCTTGTAATTCACATATTGCTGATGGAGGAATGTAATGTCAACGTCATTAAATGAATAATAAAAATAATTGTATTTAGGTCCCGATCAATTTAGTTTATCTCGGGCCCATTTTCTATTTGTTAGCGTCGGAGTAGTTGTTGTCGTCGGTTTGTGCACCCTCGGGAGTTTTTCGATGGGTATTTATGCCCGGCATGTAGTATGAAATTAATATGTTGAGATTTGATATTTTATTTGTATTTACAAATTCCAGTTGGGATTGTGCTGGCTGCCATTTCGGAGGTGAGAGACCCTCCCTATTTGGTATTTGCAGTTTCAGTGGGATTCAACCCTCACCCTATTCTGTTTGTTCGCTTGTTCTGGATCTGGCAAATCTGAAACATTATATAATCATATTGCTATTTCCACTTGCATTACTTGTTCCAATATTGTCGAGTTCTGGAAGTTTATCTTAGTTCAGCATCGGGACGGAGGAAGTAAAGTGGGTTTGGGCACATCAAGGTACCAGACGCAAGCATTTAGGCATACCGTAAAGTCTCCATTTCTCCGTACGGCCTGCAGCAATCACCATATGGTATCTCCATCGTACGGTCCAAACAACATTCTTCGTACAGTCACTCCCCTTCGTACAGCTTCCAAGCCACCAACCGTATGGTCATACCAGTCGTGGTCCTTGCTTCTGTACGGCCTGGGCAACAATCATCGTACGGTCCTGTGCACCGTACGGCCTCAAGAAAATACTGTGTGGGCCCCTCCAAATTCGTACAACCACAAACATCCACTTGTCATACGGCCTGCATAGCCATCCCACCGTACGGTCATCTCTTGTACCATACGCCACTGTTGCCAAAAACGTTATTGCTACACCTTGCACAGTATACCTCTGGGGTAAGAGAGTTCTCCAAGGTTTGGGAACATTACAGTGGTATTAGAGCCAATGATTCTTCTAGCCTGTGGGTAGTGAATGCAAGTTTATACTAGGAAGAGGAGAAGATATCACTCAATTGGTAGAATGGCGGACCCCAAAAATCCATCCGTAGAAGTCATGACTCTTTTGAGAGAACTCACTAGGAACCAAGCATAGATAAATGACACTCAACGCCTCTTGGAAGAGACACTGCGAAAATTGGCTAAGGGCAAGATATCTGCTGAACAAAGTGACAGTTCTATCTTGGGAAGGGCGAATCCCCAAACCGTACTTTCTCGACCGTCGATGCCAACTTTCCCTCCATCAGAGGAAGAGCAACACAGAGAGAAACCAATGTTCCAAGAAGTGCAAGATCAACTTCGGGAAGATTGGAGGAACGCAAATATGGAAGGAGTTATATCCTACAAAGATTACAATGAACTAAGAAAGAGATACTCTGGGGGAAACAAGCGTGGCTATCATAATGACGATCTCAAACAGAAGATTGGCAAGGTTAACCTGTCATCCTTTGATGGGTCTGGATCCATCACAGCTCGAGCATGGGTGCAAAAGGAAGACACGTATTTCCAACTCAACCCTATGCCAAAAGATGAGGCCATCAAATTTGCTGCACTGCATTTGGAAGGAGTAGCCCACAAATGGTGGCATCATGGCATGGTTACTCTTGGCCATGATCAAATAAATTCCTACGCTGAATTCACTGAGAGACTGATAGATCGTTTTCATAGAAGAGATCCAGAACTAAATTTCAAAGAGTTGGCTCAATTGAAACAATCCGGCACAGTTGATGGTTACATAACGGAATTTCAGAGAATGTCTATCCTAGTAACAGATATTTTAGAAAAACGATTGGTGGTACTGTTTATGGATGGGTTGGCGGAACCTTTGAAGGGTTGGGTGAAGGGATTCAACCCCATCACACTCACGGAGGCAATTAAGAAGGCACGCGACATGGCGACATCCTCTTCTTCTTCCACCAAATATTACTCATAGTCCAAACCACCTCTCACTCAAAGGGAGAAAGACAACAAACCCCACCTAAGAAGCCCCCGTTGGATGAGGCAACTAGGCAGGAATAGAGAAGGAAGAAACTTTGTTTCAACTGTAAGGAGCCATGGGTACCGGGACATAGATGCCTTGGCAAAGGAAAAGTCCATTACATTGAGGTATTGTCCGACAATGAGGAGGAACAGGCACCAGAAGCCGAAGGGGATGAACAACAAACTTCTAGAGAGGTAAACATCAATCGTCCAGAAAGAATAGCCACACTCTTGAAGAGAGGAGGTTCCATTGCTACTTTGGCAGGAACTCCAAGGAGTATTGTATTTCAGGTACGGGGTACCCTCTAAGGGCAACGGGTCGTGGTCATGCTTGATAGCGGAGCCACACTCAACTTCATTAACTCATCATTGGTGAGTCAGCGAAGTTTGTGTACAGAGGCACACCAGGAATTTGACATCAAGGTGGCGGGAGGAAACTTGTTAAAATGCACCCACTTGGTTCCGCAACTGAGCATCACCATGGGAAACCATACAGTGACGGATGATTTCTTCATGGTCAATCTGGACGACATGGAATTCATTCTGGGCATTCAGTGGATGGAAAAATTGGATGAATACACAGAGTTTCAAACGAATGGAGTTATCCTTCAAGGTGAATGACAAAAAGATTGTGCTGAGAGGGATGTCGAATGGAGGACCAAAGGAAGTTTCAGCCGAACTGATGGAAGCAATCTTCAGACACAACGACGTGGTTTGAGCCGTACACTATTTTGCCTCGACAGAACCTATATAGGGACAAAGAACTGACTACCATGATGAAGAGCTTCGAACGGTTTTGGATAGACATCACCAATTCTTCGCTGACATACCACGAGGCATACCACCACATCGTGGGTTTGAACACACCATTGAGATGGAGACTGGTGTCAAACCGGTTATCATTGTGCCATACCTCCACCCTAAGAGGCTAAAAGATGAAATTGAAAAAACAATACAAGAACTGCTTGACAAAGCTTGGATCAAGCCGAGCTCCAGTCCCTTTGCATCATCGGTAGTGCTGGTTAAAAAGGACGGAACGTTGCGTATGTGTGTAGACTACCACGCGCTGAACAAAAAGACCATCAAGAACAGGTATCCAATCCCCAGGATCGATGAATTGCTGGATGAGTTACACAGCGCAGTCTATTTCTCCAAAATAGACCTTTGTTCGGGGTATCACCAAATCTGCATGAGGGAACAAGATGTGGAGAAAACAACATTCTGTTGCCATTATATACATTACGAATTTTTGGTCATGTCGTTCGGATTGACCAACGTGCCAGCTACATTCCAATCTTGCATGAACCATATTTTTAACAAACAGCTACGCAAATTCCTATTGGTATTCTTCGATGATCTACTAATCTACAGCAAGACATGGGAGGAGCACTTAGGGCATTTGGAAGAAGTGCTTGGGATTATGAAGTGAAGAATGTTGTTTGTCGAAAGATCCAAATGTGAATTTGGGATGATAGAGATATTATATTTAGGGCACATTGTCAGTAGCCAGGGAGTACAGGTACATCAAGAGAAGATTTAGGCTATCTTGGATTGGCCACCTCCGCAAACTCTTTCGTTATTACGTGGGTTCTTTGGGTTGTGTAGTTACTATAGACGGTTCGTGAAGGGGTTCTCACAGTTTAGCGCGCCACTCACCGATTTGACAAAGAAGGGGTCTTTCCAATGGAGTGAACGGGCACATCAAACTTTTGAAAAACTCAAGAAGGCTATGAGTTCTTGTCCGGTTCTTGCACTGCTAGATTTCACTCAGCCTTTCATCCTAGAGTGCAACACCTCCAGAGAGGGTATTGGCGTCGTGCTGATGCAGGACTGCCACCCAATTGCTTTCGACAGTCGGAAGCTCTCAGGGGCTGAAAGGTTGTATTCCATATACGACAAAGAAATGCTCGCCATCATGCATGCCTTGACAAAATTCCAACAATACCTTGTCGAAGCCAAGTCCGTCGTCCGTACAAATCACAATAGCCTCAGACATTTTCTGGAACAGAGGAAACTGAACGAACGACAATAGAAATGGGTAAGAAAAGTGCAGGCTTTCGACTTTGACATTGAGTATGTAAAGGGAAAAAATAATGTAGTGGCTGACGCATTGTCAAGAAAGTCGGCCATATGTTCCTTGTCTCAGATATCAGTAGATTAGAGGGCACACTTGCTAGTCGAATACTCCAAAAACACTTTCGCATGCCAACTTCTAGACAAAGAAGTAGAGGATGATAGGTATAAGGTGGTTGATGATATTGTTTTTTACAAAGGCATAATTTATCTAGTACTTGAATCCAAATTAAAGGAGAAAATCTTGAAAGAGATGCATTACTTGCCTCTAGTCGGGCATCAAGGATATTTGAAGACCTACAGATAGATCAGGGAGAGGTTTTCATGGAATGGCCTAAAGAATGATATATTACAGTACGTTTGAGAATGCCCTACCTGTCAACAAAATAAATCCGAACATACTTTGCTGGCAGGTTTACTTCAACCATTACGATTCCGGAGAAAAAGAGGGATAGCACCTCAATGGATTTCAACTCCGGGCTCCCTAAGGCGCAGGAGAAGGACTACATCTTTGTGGTGGTTGATAGATTAACTAAGTATGCACATTTCTTCGCTATTTCAGCAGAGTTTTTGGCCTCATAGGTAGCAGACTTATTCTTCCAGGAGGTGTTTCGCCTGCACGGACTCCCTTGAAACATAGTCAGCAATAGAGATAGCTGCTTCCTCAATAATTTTTAGAAAGAATTGTTTCGACTAGTAGGGACGGAGTTGTCACCAAGCACCAGTTATCACCCCCACACCGATGGACATAGAGATTGTGAACAAATTGTTGGAACGTTATCTCAGAAACTATGTTTCCGCACAACAGAGAGCATGGGTCAAATGGCTACATTGGGGGAGTACTGTTATAATACCACCTACCACATGTCCATTGGGATGGAACCTTTCAAAGCTTTGTATGGGTATGAACCTCCTTCATTTGTGGACTTGGCTCTAAGTGACAGTCACGCGTCGAAGGCCAAATACTAGCTGTAGGAAGGAATAGATATTTTAAGATCCCTCAAGGAAAATCTCCAACGGGCTCAGAATCAACAGAAAATGTATGCAGACAAGCACCGAATCGAGAGGAGTTTTGAAGTCGGGGATTTGGTATACCTCTAACTTCAACCGTATAGACAGTCCTCTCTGAAGGCTTCTGGGAAGGAGAAGTTGAGGCCACAATTCTACGGACCCTACCATGTGACCAGGAGAGTGGGCGAAGTTGCATACGAATTGGATCTACCTGAGGGAAGCCGAATCCACAACGTCTTCCATGTTTCTTGCCTGAAGAAAGTCGTGGGTCAACAAGTCACAGTTTCCACAGACCTGCCACTCCTCGACGATAGGGGAAGTTAGTATTGGAACCGGAAAAAATTGTTGACAGTCGGGAGAAAAGATTGAGAACACGCACGGTCAAGGAATTTCTTGTGTGCTAGAAGGATCTACCACTTGAAGACGCCACCTGGGAAGGGGAAGAGATTCTAGAACACCCTAGCCTGAAATTGCTTGAGGACAAGCAATTATTGGGATGAGGGGACTATAATGTCCCTGTCATTAAATGAATAATAGAAATAATTGTATTTGGGTCCCGATCGATTTAGTTTATCTCGGGTCCATTTTCTATTTGTTAGCGTAGGAGTAGTCATCGGCTCTATTTGTGCACCCTGGGGAGTTTTCCGACAGGTATTTATGCCCGGCTTGTAGGATGAAATTAATATGTTGAGATTTGATATTTTATTTGTATTTACAAATTCCAGTTGGGATTCTGCTAGTTGCCATTTCGGAGGTGAGAGACCCTTCCTATTTGGTATTTCTAGTTTAGGTGGGATTCAACCCTCACCGTATTCTGTTTGTTCACTTGTTCTGGATCTGGCAAATCTGAAACGTTATATAATCATATTGTTATTTCCACTTGCATTATTTGTTCCAATATTGTCGAGTTCTGGAAGTTTATCTCTCAATTCAACATCGGGACGGAGGAAGTAAAGTGCGTCTGGGCACATTAACGTACTAGACGCGAGCATTTGGGCATACCGTATGGTCTCCATTATCTCTGTACGGCCTGCAACAATCACTGTACGGTATCTCCACCGTACGGCCCAGACAACATTCTCCATACGGTCACTCCCCTCCATACGGCCTCCAAGCCACCAACCGTACGGTCGTACCAGCCATGGTCCCTGCTTCCGTACGGCCTGGGCAACAATCACCATACGGTTCCGTGTACCGTACGACCTTAGGCAAATACTGTGCGGACCCCTCCAAATCCGTACAGCCACAAACATCCACTTTTCGTATGGCCTGTCTATCGTACGGCCTTCATAGCCATCCCACCGTACGGTCATCTCTTGTACTGTACGCCACTCCTGCCAAGAAATGTCATTGCTGCCTCTTGCATAGTACACCTCCGGGGTAAGAGAGTTTGCCAAGGTTTGGGAACATTACAAGGAATATATATTAATACTAAGTTTTTTGTTTATTGTATACAACACTTATCAATATTTGTGTCTTGAGATAAACAGTTTTACTCATGTTTATTTGCACGGTGATCTTATGAATAGTCACGTCTATGATAGACATGACTCCTTGAGGAGTCTCGCCTATCATAGGCATGACCAATAGTCACACACGATAATGATTAATCACAACGACTTGTTAATAGTTGATACTTTTCCAAGAAAATGTGTCAATTCAATATGCCAATTCAACATGCCGATAAAAACATGGATGCCGATACTAACAAATAGTAATTGGTCGATTACTATATAATAGTAATCGGCCGATTACTATCTGTTAGTAATTGGTTATGATATCAAGCGTTATTTCATTAAGTAGTCGACTTTAATTCGATCATGCAGAGAATATTGTGCACGATATAAGTCATATATATATATTGATATATATCAATATATATATATGATGATAAATCATCATTATATATATATTGATATATATATATATATATATATATATATATTTGTATCTTTACTCTTGATCAAAGGCATATGTTATATGAATTCTCTAAATGATATATGAATTTATCTGATCGATGCTATATGCAACAACACTCCCTCTTAGCTAGGGAAGATAAATCATATGTATCACATTTCTCGTGATAATAAGTCTCACTTATCTTGTGAGGACAAGCATCACATAACACGTGATGACTTGTAAGGTGTCACCTAGCTTGTGGTACTGAGTATATCACATAACTTGTGATAAATCTTCACATTTCTTGTGAAGACAATCATCACATAACATGTGATGATGAGTATCACATAACTTGCGATACTTAAGGATGATATGCTTGAGAATATCACATTCTCCTTATACATCCTAGTTATGGTATGTGCACTGACATTAAGTCACATAATGTCTACCATAACAATTCATGGCACATCCATGAATGATATCAAGTCAGCATGATATCAATATTACAAGATCGTCATCTTATAATATTTGAATACAAGTGTTCATTTCGAAAAGATCGTCACCTTTTAGAGATGAATACAGGAGGTGGAGCGCATAGAGTCATATATCAACACATACGACAAAAGAAGTTTACACATTAAACATCTTATATATATATATATATATATATATATATATATATATATATATATATATATATATATATATATATATATATCAGTAAGATTAAAATGCAAATTACAATTCAATCATACCAAGACCTTTCCTGAAGTGTTCAACTTTCACTCGGGCAAGTGGCTTGGTTAGTATATCTGTTGTCTGATCTCCTGTACTAATATATTCCAACTGAATCACATTCCTGTCCACCATGTCTCTCACATAATGATAAGGAATCTCTATATGCTTGGATCTGTCGTGAAATATTGGATTCACAGAAAGTTTTATGCAACTCTGATTATCACAATGGATGACTGTAGGTCTCAGGGGCTTTCCAAATAATCCCACCAGTAGTTTTCTGAGCCATACTGCTTCTCTTGCAGCCATAGAGGCTGTAATGTATTCGGCCTTTGTAGAAATTTGAGCCACTGAAGACTGTTTCCTATATATCCAAGATATCATGGCGGATCCCAAACTGAAGCAGCAACCTAAGGTACTCTTTCTATCAGTTACACTTCCTGCCCAATCAGAATCTGTGAATCCATGTAGATTCAAGTCAACTTTTTCATATTTGAGTCCATAATTTAGAGTACCTTGAAGGTATCTCATAATATGATTTGCAGCCATAAGATGTATCTCCTTAGGCTCACACATAAATTGACTCAAAGCATTTACTGCATAACAGATATTTGGTTTGGTATTAACGAGGTACATCAAGGATCCAATTATTTGTCTGTATAGGGTAGGATCTGCAAGTGGAGAATGTGTTGCTGCGTCCTTTAATTTATGAAGATTTGTTTCCATGGGAGAAGACATGGGTCTGCAATTCATCATACCAAATCTCTTCAGTATGTCCAAGGTATACTTTCCTTGACTAAGTACAATGTTGTTAGAGTTTTGTAAAACTTCCAATCCAAGAAAGTAATGTAGAAGGCCTAAAGCCTTCATTTCAAATTCTTTAGAAAGAACTTTCTTACATTGATCAATCAGGTGATCTTCACATGTAATCAATAGATCATCAACATACAAGATTAATATTAACATATCACCTCTACTTTGCTTGAAGTAGAGATTTGGATTTGCATCATTCTTAGAGAACCCCAGTTTCAAGAGATAGCTATCAATTCTTTCATACCATGCCCTTGGGGCCTATTTAAGCCCATAGAGAGCTTTCTTCAATCTGCACACATGAGATTTTGTAGTATGAATTTCAAATCCTTCAAGTGCTCTAGGTAGACTTCTTCCTCTATTTTCCCATTTAGGAATGTCGTCTTTACATCCATTTGATGAACTTTCCATCCTTTGGATGCTGCAATGGCTAGAACTTCTCAAATAGAAGCATATCTGGCAATAGGTGCAAATGTTTCCTCATAATCAATTCATTCCTTTTGTGAGAAACCTCTAGCAACAAATCAGGCTTTATTTTTCTCTATACTGCCATCTGCAGCATACTTGATTTTGAATTAGCCATTTGGATGAAACAATAGATTTTTCTTTTGGCCTTGGGACTATTTCCCAAACATCATTTTTAAAAATGGACTGGTATTCTTCTGTCATGGCATCCTTCCATATTTGGTGTTGGAGAGCTTTTGATGCAATTGAGGGTTCAGATTTGGAGAGATCATTCATTAAGGCCACATAGCTGGAAAATCTTTGGGGTATTTTACTTTCTCTAAAAGTCCTTGAAGGAGGTGCAAAGTTCTTTGATTCTTCCACTGTTTTGGTGGCCCAAAGTGGTATTTTCTTATGATTCTCTTGTGGTAGGTTTTGTACTTCATCTTCATTCTCTTCAGGATACTCCCTCTGAAACTCAGGAGTAGGATCCTCTTCCAAGTTTGTAGGTGGAGTGATATTTTCATACTCAAAGGAGTTTCGAGCTCTTTTGAAAGCTAAATCCTCCTCAAATATTACATCTCTACTGAGTTCAATATTTCTATGTCCAGGTATAAATATTCTATAGGCTTTAGAAGTTTCACTATATCCAACAAAGATTCCTTTCCTTCCAGAAAGTTCTAGTTTTGTTATTTTCTCTTTAGGTACATGAAAGTAGACAGGGCACCCAAATATTTTAAAGTGAGTGATATCTGGTTTTATAGTTGTGAAAACTTCTTCAAGGGTTTTGTCTTCAATATGAGAGTGAGGGCATCTATTTTGTATGTATACAGTAGTGTTGGAGGCTTGTGCCCAAAGATACGTTTCTAAATTTTGATCAAGGAGCATGGCTTTAGCTGCTTCTACAATAGTTCTATTTTTCCTTTCTGCAACCTCATTTTGTTGAGGATTGTCAGGGACAGTGAGCTCCCTCTTGATCCCTGCTTCTTTGCAAAATTCTCTAAAGATGTTAGAGGTATATTCCCTCCCATTATCAGTTCTTAGGGTTTTTATTTTCTTTCTAGAGGTGTTTTGAGAAATGGATTTGAACTCTTTAAATCTCTTGAGGATCTCTTCTAATTCTTTACATCTGAGGAAGTAGATCCAGGTTTTCCAGGAGAAGTCATCAACAAATATTACATAGTAAAGAAATCCTCCCATAGAAGGTACAGACATGAGTCCACATAGGTCAGAGTGAACTAGTTCTAAAACATTACTCGTTTTACTAGTACTACTTTGAAAGGAACCCTTTGTATTTTTGCCTAGGGCACATCCCTTACATGTACTTGAATGATATTGTTTTAACTTAGGTAAGCCTGTGACTAATTTTTCCACGGAGGATAAGGTACGGAAGTTTAAATGTCCTAATCTTCTATGTCATATCTCGTTAGAGTCTGCAATTTCATGAATTAAAGCAAGATTTAGTTCAGTACATACCTCATACAAATAACCATTTATGTGCCCTAGGGTTACAACCTTCTTGATAGAAGAATTCTTTGGCCATGCCAACACCTTGCTATCCATGAAGGTTACTCTGTACCCATTATCCTCTAATGCAGATATGGAAACTAGGTTTCTTTTGATTCTTGGGACGAAAAGAACTCAGGTGAGTTGGATCCATTCCTAACTTCAACTTAATGGTGCAGGTCCCGACACCTTTTACTGGATGTGCTGAGTCATCTCTGATGGTTACCTCTTCATCAATTTCTTCTATCATAGAGTCCAATAGTTCTTTGTACCCAGTGATGTATCTTGATGATCCACTGTCTATAATTCAGGTATTAGATTTGTTGGATACTTGATTAGAGAGGGCAGAGTGTTGTGAGGTTTTCACACCATCGCCCCAAAGAATTTGGGGACCCCCATTTTTTTTTTGAGCAAGCCTTGACAATTTTTCTAGATCCGGGTATTTGGGTGCCTTAGTGAATTTTTGGGCGATCCAGAGGTTTTGAAATGAAAATTTTACACCTGGGATATTTTTGAAGTGCTTGGGAGGGTATAGCGTGTTTTCACCTTGTGTGAAACATTGATTTTCCTAAACAGTTGATTTTGTCTTTAGGCCAAACGAAATTCAATAGGAATATTTTATTTCGATTGTTAGAAAAATATCTGGCAGGGCAAATTTGCAAAATTTTCAGACTTAGATGAATTTTGAAAATTGATGAAATTGAAGAACTCAAGATTTTCAAAATTTAATTGTGAAATTGGATATTTTTGGGAAAATCTTGTAAATTTTTTTTGGTGGAGAAAAATGGAAATTAAAGAATAAATTTAAAGTTGCCAATTAGAGATAATAAATTGCAAAAATAAAAAAGGATAAAATTGCCAAATGGAAATTAAATTGCAAAATGATTTTTGGGTTGCGAAATAATAAAAAATTAATTTTGGTTGTCATGATTAAATGCTTTAAAATCATATTTTTTGGGCTAAGTGTTTGTAATTTAGAAATTTAAATTGGGCCCCTTTGTGTGTTAAATTCAATGTATTTTAAGGCCTAAGAGGTGTGAAATTCAAGGCAAGTTATTGGGTCCACAATGGGGAGGGTTTAAAGCTATATTGGAGGCCTAAATGACCTTTTTTCAAAATTTCAATTTTAGGGCCTATGATAATTTCGGATTTGGCTAATTTAAACCGATAATTTTGCACTAGGTTGACCCAATTTTAAATTAAAATAAAATCCCCTAGGGCTGGGCAATTTATTTCATTTAATTCATGTTTAATTTGGCAATTTTAATTTTTTGTTTTTCCCTCCTACAAAGTCGGCCTTGCTTTTTTGGAGGCAAAATTTGGTATATAAGGGGAGCTCTCCCCCACTTCATTTCACCATCTCATTCACTTCTCTCCTTTTCTCTTGGCAGAAAAAGCAGTCCGAAAAAGCAGTCCGAAAAAGCAGAGCGAAAAAGCAGTCCGAAAAAGCAGATCCGAAAAACAAATTCGAAAATTGGAGAGTTTGATGAAGAGAAGAAGCTTGAGTTGAGGCAAATCAGATTTGTAATAGAAGAATTTATTGATAGAAGATTCATAGCAATCAGATTTTGAGAGTGATTTGAAGGAAGGGGAGATTCTCTTGTGGACTTGGAAGTTTTGGAGGCTAAGCTTAGCTAATTGCATTGACAAGGGACTCTTAGCTTCGTTGTACTTGGGTGAGTGGCCTATCTTTTCCTCTCTCTTTAATTGCTTTCATTTCATTGGTGCTAGTTTAGGTGTTGAAAACTAATTTCAAGAGTAGAGTTAGGTGTTTGGATATTAAGTTGATTACTCGATTGTCTTGATTGGCTTTTTTCCCTCAAGTTCTTGCTTGTATTTCATCATTGCATTTCATCTTAGGCGAAGATTTGGAGTGATAAGTGTAGCCCATCTTAAGGTAACGGCGGGGAGTGATAAGTGTAGTATTCCACCCCTAGGCGAAGATTGGAGTGATAAGTGTAGTCCATTTTAAGGCAAAGGCGGGGAGTGATAAGTGTAGTTTGCATCATTGCATTGCATTTTTTAGGGAGAAGATTTGGAGTGATAAGTGTAGCCCATCTTAAGGTAACGGCGGGGAGTGATAAGTGTAGTATTCCACCCCTAGGCAAAGATTGGAGTGATAAGTGTAGTTTCACCAGCATTGTAGAAAAGGCGGGGAGTGATAAGTGTTTAGGATGGCTGATGCTAATGCAAGCAAGCGACCCAAAGGAACTAATGCTAAAATAGGAGACAAGGAAGTCCTGATACCCAATTCCAACTTCCGCTCAAAATTGAAATATGTTGGAGACACCAACATTGGTGCCCTTGATATGATTCAATTGAGAGATAGGTTGAGAGACAGCCAATCTCCTATTGCAAAGAAGGTCTACAAGTCCGGAGTTGTGCACGCAGTTGCCTTCCCTCCTACCTTGCCTTGTCCAGATTTGATCATGGAGTGTGCATCTAGACTTAACATTCAGAGCAAGTCAGTCATGATGGATAGAGAGAAAGTTTTGGCAAACATCAGCGGTCCATTGATTGAGGATACATTTAACATACCTAAGCAGAATGGCACAAAGGCACTATCCATTAACCAGGCCACCAGATTATACCATGACAACCAGGACACATACTTTGCTCAGCTAAAACAGAATTGGTTACATGAAGGCAAGAAGGGAGTCACCAAGACCTCAAAGCTTATCAGATCCGACTTCAAGTCAGAATATGGCGACCTCATCGTCCTCCTCAACAAAATCATGGGCTTAGCACAAGGTATGCAATTTGAAACTTGGATGTACTATTTCATTGATGGCATAGAAAGTGGAAAGAAGAAATTTGATTGGGCTGCAATAATTAGTGAAAATCTAGAGTTACAGCTTAGAACAGTGTTATCTCAAAAGCAGTTTTACATGGGATCATATCTTTTTTACTTAATAGCAAGATTATTTAGACAACCGGGACTTAAGGCTAGGGGAGAAGTTGGCCATGGGCCTGGACAATACTTGGTGTATGAGTGCTATCCACAGCTTCATTTGCGCAACACCAAGGATTACAAGATATTTTATGATGCCTTTGCCATGAAGTTAGTAAGGATGTTGCAAGGAACTCCTGCTCAGAGACTTTCTCCGGAGGCAGAGGCTAAAGTTAAGAAGTATGGGAGTTGGTTCATCCAATTTGAACGATTCACTTACATAAGAGTGGCTGGATGTACAACTTGTCCCAAGAGGCTCCCAAGGTATCCACCCGATCGATTGGTTTTGATGGAATTGGCTAGACAGCTTGAGCAATATGATAAAATGATGAAACAAAGAGGTGAAGCAGGGGTTACCCTCTCACTTGTGATAGGCAATGACAGTTGTCCCAACCATGTTGCCTTTGCATCTGCTGAAAAGGAGTTAGAGCAATATCACCTGGCTTGGTATAAAGCAAGACAAGGGTTCGATCCTCATGGTCTAATCAAGTCCGCTCAAGGAGGAACATTTAGGCATGTGCCTACGATAGAGGATTTTTGGGCTAATGCACAAGATGACTTTCATGTGAGGAAGCTAGCTTTCTCAAGACTGTCGCTAAGCCTGATGAGAACCATAAAATGGAAAAATCTTATGATCCCAGACCAACTGGAAGAAGATGAAGATGTGCTAAGAGAAGACTACCACACAGTAGAAGGAACGGAGTTGGATCCAGTAAATTGGAATGATCAGCAGGATCCATCCTTAGAGGCAATTAATAAGACAGTTGAACTGCACACTCAGGAGTGGTATAACAAGAAGTTAAGTCAGTTGCAAAGGTCAAGGGTACGCCTCACTTATGAGAAAATGAGGCCAGTGGAGGTCCAAGCAAAATCGGTTAGCCAGCAGGGTGAGGGCAGTGGCCGACGGCAACCACAGCAGCAACAGCAAGCCAGTAAGGGCAAGAGGAAAGATATAGAAGTTGAGAAGGGTAAGGAAGATCCAAGGCCACCGGCAAAGAAACAGAACAAAGAACCATCTAGAGAAAGTATCTATGAGGATAGAGGACAAGAGCATGGAGTCAGTAGACAAAGTGCAGCAGTTGAAGTGGGCTCAAGTTCAGAGTCAAGTAGTGAAGATAGTAGTAGTGGATATTCTCCTCTATCAGAAAATCAAGTAAGCGAGGATGTGGCAATCTCTAGTGATGAAGAAGATATGCAAGTTGATATTGAGGGTGAAGCAGTACAAAACGAAGTTCGGGCACCCGATGATGAGTATGCAGGGCTAGTTCAGCCAAATCCGGCAGTGGGAGTTTTCACTGGGCCCGCTTGGATGTTGAGGCTGCTCCAGCCGATTATTCCGGAGCCACCCATCCAAGCAATTGAAGAAATTCAAAGGGATGCTGAAGGGGAGGATAATGCTAGACATAGGCAAGCAGAGACAGTAGCGAGGGTAATCAGGGATGGTGGTCACCGGAAAGTTCAAATTGCCATACCAAAGGTCACCAAGACAATGGAAGAAATTTCAATTCAAGACTATGATTTTCAAGAGCATGACTTGGGAACAGCGACAGATGAGATAGAGTGTGAAGAGCTTCAAGAGAGTGTAACTTCGGTCTTTGAGAAGCTGGCAAGGGCAAATGTTGCAAATGCTAAATTAAGAAGAGAAAATGAGTATTGGAAGGGCATTTATGATGGAACCAGTCAGCCAATCCAACAGGTGCCTAGGGCAGCTCTTCCCCAAGATAGTGAGGACAATTTCGAACAAGAGGCTAAGAAGTGGATCAATGACACCATCCAAGAGGGGCGAGATTTCTTGCTTCCTTTCACTGCCATTTTTAGGGCATTTATAACCATCAGGAACAAATTCAGAGAGTTTGAAGTAAGATGGAGGGATTTCCTTCCAATTCGTGAGTATATCATCCCTAGGTTGGAAGCAGTTATAAGAATATCAGAAGGAACGTTGGTGAAGGCCAAGGTGATAAATGAAGGAGAGAAAACAATGGTTGAGTCTTGGTTCATGGCCTTAATGTTCAGATTGGGAACGCTGGATGAAATACAGGACAGAATGACACAACACAGTTCAGGCATAGAGGTTTTCATTTCAAACACAATGAATGATGCTAGAGTTGCACTAGATTTCGAAGAAATAACAGAGGAGGATTTCAATGAGACAGAGTTTGGATCGAGGTTGGATGATTTGGGAAGGATTGTCCCTGTAACGAAAAGATTTGACATCCTCGCCTCTCTCAAGGCCTTAGTTCAATTTGCAAAGGATGATGAGAAGGAGAATGAGCAGGTACTACAAGCAGCAAAGGACATGGTCACCACAGCTGAGCTCAAGATGAGGCATTCACCTTGCCCTCCTATGGAAGAAGTTGATAAAATGTTGGCTAAGTTCATTACTTATGCCAAAAAGATGAAAGAAAAGGGTAAAGTTATATTAGAAGACGATTTGATGTAAGCCCATGTGGCATTTTCCCCTTTCTTCTTGGGTAGGGTAGGTGTCAGTTTCAGATTGGCTACCATTTTTCGTGCCTTCTCATTGGTTACCACTATTCTTTTTCTCATTGGTCCATTGATGGGGTGGCGTCTTTTCATTGGCCTGTGGGGTGGTAACCCTAATTAGGGTTTCTAGGATTCAATCTGGATCGTTGGTTTTGCCTCTTAATCTTGGCCATTCATTGTAATTTCAAGCCTCTATATAAGGCCATGTACTCTCATTTGTAAAGGGTTGAAGAAAATTGTTGCTAATATAATACCAAAATTGCTTCTCTTATCATTGTTGTGTCTTGCATGGTGATTAAGAACACTTGGTGTTATTGCATGGTTTCTACTTCCAATTGTTAGAGATAGATTTCATTTCAATTGAGTTGTTAAAGTAGATTTTATTTTCAAGCAAGTGTTAAAGGAAGAGTAAAGATAGATGGTTAATTGCATGGTGATATTGGTAGATGTTTGATAGGGATCCTATACTAGGCCACTAGCATCTTGGCGGCTTGTCAAGGAGCCTTGTGTGGTAATCTAGTCTTCTTTCCTTAGAATCATTGCACCTGTGGAGGTAACACCGCTGGTATGTCTTCATTAGGTTGATCCCCGTCCATTTGCCAATCTTTCCATCCTTAGGAGTAGAGGTAATCAGTAACTTAGTAGTTGAAGTTGAGAATTAGAAGTTGGAAAGTGAAGTTTGAGAGTTTGGAAAGAGCAAAGTTGAAAGTGATATAAATTGAGAGATCATTTGAAAAGGTTGCAAAAGTTAGAAGTCTTATCACCATCATAGTAGAAGTTGAGATATTTCTAGATAAACATACGTAAGGCCGCCAAGTGATTACCAGCAAATCACATCATTTTAACTGAGTTAGTATCCACAGGTGTAAGGAACCTTGGAGTATTCTTATATACTTTTCAAGAGAGGGTTGAGTGTTTGATACGCTGTATCAAGTATTTCAATTGCTATATGTTATGTAGTGGTACAAAACTCACATCAACACAGAGTAGAATGCATGTTTCTCTGAATCATGTTTTCTTTTATTTCTTTTCACTTTGGCAAATGTAGCTTGTTGTTTAATTCTATCAGGGCATCTAGCTGCATAATGTCCATATTGATCACATCTGAAACATTGAACATGAGAAACATTCCTCTTAGATGAACCTTTGTCATGATGGTCTTTCCTCTTCTTGAAGTGTTTCTTCTTTCCTTTCTTATGAGAGTTTACATTTAACACATGTAGATCTTCATCTATGTTCTTTTGTTTGATCCCTTTCTTGTTTTGTCTTGACTCTTCCTGAAGGCAGTCAGATCTTAGTCGATTGAAGTTGGGATATTTAGATCTTGCACTAATTCCTTGCACAAATGTTTCCTAGGTATTTGGTAGGCCATCTAGTGCAATGAGTGTCAGTTCTTTACTCTAAATTACATATCCAAGAGTTGTTAATTCATCCCTTAGAGTAGATATTCTCATAAAGTATGCATTGATGGATTCTCCTTTATTCATACTTATATAATTAATCTCTCTTTTTAGGGCTAGGGTCTTACTAGCATTGTTTATTTCATATGTGCTTTCGAGTGATTTGAACATGCGATAGGCAGTGTCATATTTCATCAGAATTGGCACTATATGATCTCTAACACCATCAACAATGATCTTCATAGCCTTTTCATTTCCTTCAATCCAGATGGATCTTTCAGGATCATTTTGTGGCTCTTCTTTCTCCTCCTTTATGAAAGATTCGACTTTATTTTCTTTTAGAATCATTCTAATTCAAAATTTCCATGATGAGAAGTTGTTTCCTCCTTCAAGTTTATCCTCGAATCTGATAGCACTTGCCATAGAATGTGATATATATATAATTTATATTGAATTTTTCAAGTTTGAGACCTTAAAAGATCTTCCTTTACCAGTGCTCTAATACCATGTTAAATCAGTACAAACTTATTATTCAAATTTGTTTTATTCTTATATATATATATATGTGTGGCTGAAAATATCTTATTCTAATAATATCATTGTTATTTGCAGGGGAAGAAATCTGAATGTATGCAGATATAATACCCTTATAATTCAAATATTGCTGATGGAGGAATATATATTAATACTGAGTTTTCTGTCTACTGTATATAACAATTATCAATTTCGGTGTCTTGAGATAAACAGTTTTACTCGTGTTATATGCACGGTGATCCTATGAATAGTCACGTCTATGATAGACGTGACTCCATGCCTATCATAGGCGTGACCAATAGTCACACCCGATAATGATTAATCACGACTTGTTAATAGTCCATACTTTTCCAAGCAAATGTGCTGATTCAATATGCCAATTCAACATGCTGATAATAACATGGATGCCGATATTAACATGGATGCCGATACTAACAAATAGTAATCGGTTGTTATGATATCAAGTGTTATTTCATCAAGCAGTCGAACTTTAATTCGATCATGCAGAGAATATTGTGCACAATATAAGTCATATATATATTGATATATATCAATATATATATGATGATAAATCATCATTATATATATATATATATATATATATCTTTACTCTTAATCGAAGGCATATGTTATATGAATTCTCTAAATGATATATGAATTTATCTGATCGATGCTATATGAATTCACCATATGTGCCCACTGAATTTCAGCAGTATCTTATAGAAGTCTTCTCATTAATTCTATATAAACAGCTTGTGCTCAAGTACACAATGATTCTCTAAGGAAGCATATCTTTGCATATAATCACATTCATCTTCGAGTCTTTGAAGATATTATGTGATTGTGTCCATCCATATTTATCTTTTTGCCCCATTATTGAAAAGTGGTACTAGATCATAAGCTTGAAGAGATCTATTTTAAATTTTAAATTTTGTAAGCAATTTTCTGTTAAAATGTCATGTTTCTAAAAGGCTAATAGGACTTTTTGTTCATGTTTCTATTTGGATTTTTAGGATATGGACTTAGTGGGAATATACATAGCTATATATGATTGTGCATATCCACATGCATCTGTATCTCTCTAGTATCATAGTGCTTACAAAAAAAAAATTACTATTAAAGAGCACAAACTGGTTTTTGGTTCTGTTTTCATTTACTCATGTCAATAATGGACTAAATCTGATTGAGGATAATCTTTCAAATGCTCTAGTTTATATTTGATTAATGTTAATGACAGGCACTGAGTGCAGCAGCATTGTTGGCTGCTGGAGCACTCTTAATGTGGCTGAGAGGAGAAACGATGAATGGGAGGTACTGTGTGTGTGGTTCTTTGGATGTCTGATTTTTTTAAACTCGTATATGAAATTTATAAATATTTGGTACTTATTGATTGATTTTGATCTTCACAAATTGCAGGAGATCTCGTATGGCTCAACCCAATAATCAGTAAGTC
The DNA here is from genome assembly GCA_027943335.1 of Chamaecyparis obtusa. Classification (NCBI taxonomy): domain Eukaryota; kingdom Viridiplantae; phylum Streptophyta; class Pinopsida; order Cupressales; family Cupressaceae; genus Chamaecyparis; species Chamaecyparis obtusa. The sequence continues at coordinate 769,293 of BSBK01001097.1, forward strand.
TCAATCTTCATTCTTGTTGCATGACAACAATTGTAAATAGAACACCAGAAACATAAGGACATGTGCACCCAATTAGGAGAGACAGTAGAGACATTATATTGAGATTATGGAAACAAAATATAGTTAAATAATTGGAAAATAAAGTTATTTTGGAAGCAAAATGTGTGTTAAAGTATTGTGAGTTCGTGTTTAAAATCGACTAGACAATCATGATATATATATATATATATATATAATAATTAATAAGCAACGAGTTTATTGAATCGACTGTTTAGACAAACATGATTATCAGCTATGTATAAAGTCACATATCGTGACTAGCATATACGAACAGTCACGATACTATTGGACTGTTCGTATATGACAGTCACGATAGTATCGTGACTATCTGGTCTCATTAAATATGCCGTCGCTGGGTATACGATCTGTTTACTAAAACAATAATCATAGGCTGTGCAATTTGTTAATACGAACAGTCATGACTTGTCATATGTGATGAGTCATGTCTGTTCATATTTACACCCTTCAGATTCAATATATATAGTTACTATATTTTGTAGAATCAATCAATAACCAAGGCAATTGTATTCTACTGCACACATTCAGTTTACATCTTATCTCCCGATTATAATTCCTTAACATGGTATCAGAGCCAAGTCATTAAAAGGAGATAAAATTCAAAACCTATATAATCTATAGTTGAGCATATTCTTAAACCTTCGAAATTGTTGAGTACAATTTTCAGAAATGGCCCATTGCATGAGAATGGAAGATAGGTTAGAAGGACCTTCAAATTTTATATCTTGGAGAACTCGGCTTACCTTTCTTCTTATGGAACTTGAATTAGAGTATATAGAGAAAGATATTAAAATACCCGAAGATGAGACAAAGAAGACAGCATGGAAAAGGAGAAACAATAAAGCCAGAAAACTAATAATTGACTCTGTAAAAGACTCAATTCTTCCTAGCATATCTAGAATTACCAGTGCTTTTGAAATGTTTAAAATAATTCAAGACACATTTGAGATCAACAATGCCAGTAGAATGTTAACTTTGAAAAATCAACTTCTAAATATGAAAATGAACAAAGAAGAAACAATCACTTCTTACTTCTTGAGAATCTCTGAAATAAGAGACCAACTTCTTTGCATTGGAAATACAGTAGAAGACACTAAACTCACTCTAATTGCTCTCAAAGGTTTACCCACCTCATGGGAAACCTTCATTCAATGTATAAGCACCAGACCACCTTTACCTAAATTCGAGCAACTAAAGAATGATTGTACCCAAGAGGAATCCAGGCTAGCTTCCAGAGGAATGGGGTCTAGTAATGGAAATGAATTACAAGCTCTCCACATTAAAAGCAACAAGAAAACATCTCAGAAAAGAAAGAGAAAATTCAGACAATCAAACAATGGGAAACAATTCAATAAAAAGGATCTTTCCATGGTAAAATGTTACAAATGTGACAAATACGGACATATTCACAAATATTGCCCTGAAAAACAAAAAATACAAGTAGCTCTAGCGGAAGTGAAAAAAAAAAAATTTCACTCCTTTTCTTGGCCTTAGCAAGTGAATTAAATTCTAACAAACATACGTGGATAATAGATAGTGGTGCATCCAGACACATCACTAGATTTAGAGATCAATTTGAAACCTTCTCAAGGAACTCTTCAGAAGAGGTAACTATTGGTGACAACTCCTCTTATCCGGTAAAAGGAATTGGGACCTGTTTGATAAAGATAAGAGATGGAGTAACCCTACAGTTGAAAGAAGTTTTGTATGTACCAAGAATAAAGAGAAATTTAATCTCTATTTCTGGACTAGCTGATCAAAGTTATAGGGTAACTTTCAATGAAGACAAAGTCTTTCTCTGGACTAAAAGTTCTAATATAAAAAATGCCATTCATATAGGGTACAGAGATGGTAGTTTGTACAAGCTATGTAATGAACAAAAGGTAGCCCTAAATCACAATGTTCATCAGAATAATGAGATTTGGCACAAAAGACTAGGTCATATTAGATATAGTGCCCTTCCAACATTATCTAAGATCACCTCTGGCATACCTCCCTTGAAATCTGAACACTCTAGCATTTGTAAGGGATGTGCATTAGGGAAGAACATTAAAGGATCTTTTCCCCCAAGTGAACATAAGTCAAATAACATTCTAGAACTCATCCATACTGATGTGTGTGGTCCTATGTCTACTTCTTCCTTCTCTGGTGCCCTTTATTACTTAATCTTTGTGGATGACTATTCAAGGAAATCATGGATATATTTTTTAAAACTTAAAGAGTCAAGTGAGGTTCTAGCCAAATTTCAAGAACTCAAAGCACTAGTAGAAAACCAAACCAGTAAGAAAATCAAAATTCTTAGATCAGACAATGGTGGGGAATTCACCTCTGAAAGTTTCAAAAACTATTGTAAATATGTTGGGATTAAGAGGGAGTATACTGTAGTTTATAATCCTCAACAGAATGGAGTAGCAAAAAGGAAGAATAGGACCATCATTGAAGCAACAAAGGCCATGATGCATGATCAAAATATTCACATATCGTATTGGGAAGAAGCCACTAACATTGCAGTTTATATTCAAAACAGATGTCCTCATGCTATACTAGAAAACACCACACCAGAAGAAGTATTCACAGGAGTCAAACCTGACTTAAGTCACTTAAGGGTGTTTGGCTGTCCTGTATATATACATGTACCAAAAGAGAAAAGGATGAAGTTAGAACGTTCTGGCAAGAAAGGTATTTTTCTAGGCTACAGTGAGGACTCTAAAGGATACCGTATACATATACCGGGTCAAAAATCAGTAGAAATAAGCAGAGATGTTAAATTTGAAGAAAACTTCTTATCTACAGAAAATGAAGATAATATTTCTATAGATTTTGATAGAGAGCCCTCAATTGAGAATGAGAGGGAGGATAACAATTCAAACATGGATTCAACACCTATAAATAATGAAGAAACAATCCCTGACTTTGAACCTTCTTGCTCAGATAATGAAAATAGTAAAAAGAGACCATTATGGGCTAGAAAAATGCTTGAGGAGATCAATGTGGAACCAGCACAAATTTTCAGAGAAAACAAAAGAACTAGAACTCAAAAATGTTACACTGCTCTTCTAACTAAACTCTCAAAATCTGAACCTGTTAGTGTTGAGAAAGCCTTATCAGATCAAGCCTGGAGGGAAGCAATGGTTGAAGAATATCAGTCCATTCTAAAAAATGATGTATGGGATATTGTTCCCAGACCTAAACATAAGTCAGTTGTATCATCAAAATGGCTATTCAAAATCAAATATGCACCAGATGGGAGTATTGATAAACACAAAGCTCAGTTTTTTGCAAGAGGTTTCTCACAGAAGGCAGGCATTGACTATGAAGAAACTTTTGCTCCAGTAGCATGATACACATCTATCAGAACCATACTTGCCATTGCAGCCTCTAAAGGATGGAAAGTACATCAAATGGATGTTAAGACAACATTTCTAAATGGTAAAATTGAGGAAGAAGTTTACATTGAACAACCGGAAGGATTCTTCACACATGACAAAGATCAATACGTATGCAAGTTAAAGAAAGCACTCTATGGACTTAAGTAGGCTCCTAGAGCATGGTATGAAAGAATCGATCATTACTTGAGCAAATTAGGGTACCCTAAGAATACTGTAGACCCTAATATATACTTCAAAAATGAAAAAGGTGACATGATAATTCTAGTTCTCTATGTCGATGACTTACTCATTACAGGAGAAGAAAATCTTATTGATAAATGTAAAAAGGATCTAGTAGCTGAATTTGACATGAAGGATATGGGCCTACTTTATTACTTCTTAGGTCTTGAAGTTATTCAAAAGAAAGATCACATTCTTCTAAGTCAAAAGAAGTACATCTCTGACATTCTGAATAGATTTGGTATGATAGATTGTAAACCTTTAGCTACACCCATGGAGACAAACCTTCACAAGTTAAAAGATGAAGTAGAAAATTCAGAACTTTACAGACATAGTTGGATCTCTCATGTTTCTGGTAAACACACGTCCTGACATTTGCTATGCCACCAATGTACTAAGCCACTTCATGTTTGAACCTAAGTAGATACACCTAATGGCTGCCAAACACATTTTGAGATATCTAAAAGGAACAAGTGAACTTGGGCTAAAATATGACAAGACTGAAATCCAACTTCAAGGTTATTCAGATTCAGATTGGGCAGGAAGTTCCTCAGATCGTAAGAGTACCACAGAAGTTTTCTTCAGTTTGGGTTCTGCAGTAATTTCTTGGTTTAGTCGGAAACAATCTGCAGTTGCTCTGAGTTCAACAGAGGTTGAGTACATGGCTGCATCCATGGGAGCTTGAGAAGCAGTATGGTTAAGAAAATTACTTTTTGACCTATTTGGTAAATCTTTAGTACCCACTATTATTCATTGTGATAATCAGAGTTGTATCAAGCTCTCAGTAAACCTTGTTTTTCACAATCGGTCAAAACACATAGAGATCCCATATCACTATGTGAGAGATATGGTAGACAAGAAGATCATTAAACTGGTATATATCAGTACTGAAGAACAAAATGCAGATATCTTTACTAAACCTCTTGCAAAAGTAAAGACAAATTTCTTCAGAAGGAAAATTGGTTTGATCAAAATCTAAATGTAATTATTAATGTACATTTTTATTCATAAATAAAATATTGAAATATTTCAAAATTGTGAAGATGACGATCTTCTGTGTATATAGGTTACTATGTCAAGGTGACGATCTTGACAATAGTAACCAGGCTTCAAGATCGACTCCCGTAAGGGTTTGTCCTAGATAGGACCAGACATCTTGTTGCTTATGTTATTACTTGTTGGGTAATAATGTTGTTAGGATCGACTCCCGAAAAGGGTTTGTCCCAAATAGGACCGGACATCTTAACATTTAAATTATTACTGTGTAATAACTCATCATGATCAACATTTTTAAATGTCTTGGATTGGGCCAAATATCATGATATGAAAAGTTCTACAAACTCTATTAAACTCTCTCTCAAGAGGGAGTGTTAAAGTATTGTGAGTTCGTGTTTAAAATCGACTAGACAATCATGATATATATATATATATTAATATGCAATGAGTTTATTGAATCGACTGTTTAAACAAACATGATTATCGGCTATGTATAAAGTCACGTATCGTGACTGGTATATACAAACAGTCATGATACTATCGGACTATTCGTATATGACAGTCACGATAGTATCGTGACTATCTGGTCTCATTAAATATGCCGTCGCTGGGTATACGATCTGTTTACTAAAACGATAATCATAGGCTATGCAATTTGTTAATACGAACAGTCATGACTTGTCATATATGATGAGTCATGTCTATTCATATTTACACCCTTCAGATTCAATATATATAGTTACTATATTTTGTAGAATCAATCAATAACCAAGGCAATTGTATTCTACTGCACACATTCAGTTTACATCTTATCTCCCGATTATAATTCCTTAACAACGTGAACATTATTGCAATTTTTTAAAATGTTCTATTTGAGAATTTTATGTTTTGTTTGTATTACACTACTATTTTTTGAAAAAATAGTTATCAAAAGACAGGACTGATATTGGGACAAGAGCTTGGTGCATTAATTATATTGATATTTGATGATCATCATGACACAAACACTTAAATTTTAAACCATAGTCACCTATAGATAGCAGACAAGGACTGGTAGACAACTGCCATTATTTTCAGAAATGGTACACAGCTACATAGAGATAGATACATTTCAATCAACTGATAAAACTTAAGTGTGCATAGGCATCTTAAACCTTTTAAGTTTTTGTTGTTTCTCTTACCAGTACCTCCTTGGATTGAAAAAAAAAATTCCACCAAAAAAAACTAGTAAATTTTGATGCAAAAAAAGAAAAAATATAAACTCTATTAATGTATTGTTTTAGTTATTTTGGTTCTTGTCAACCAGATATCAGCACTTGAGAAAAAAATAATGTAATGTATATGACATCCAAGAAATTTCTATGGGAAGTTTTCAAAATTTCAAGGGACATTTTAAGAAATTTTGTTTAAGTATATTGACTCTTGACTATTGATATTTGGAGACATTCCCATAGACATCTTCATGACAGGGATTTGTTTCAGGTATGTGAGATTAATACCAAGAGTCAAGGTACGAATTTCTAAGAACTATGGTTCAAAATAAATTCTTGAAGCACATCCTAATTATGAGGAGTCAGATTATATTGCAACTGCAATAAATGTCAAAAGACTTGTTTATTGCTAATAACTATAGATTGATTAATGCTCCAGCCTCTAATTATAACAATCTCCCCATGGACAAGAACTTCTCCAAATTCTTTTGGAAGGTACCAAGGTAAGTCCAAATGGACCTACATCATAAGTGTTAAACTTTGATCAGATATATATATATGTTTTACAACTGAATATATATATATTGATATTCTAAACATGGTGATAATAAATCTATATCATCAAATATAAATAGTGTGGATTAATACTGAAATGCAGTAATGAAGATTCTGTAAATATATCACTGAAAAATTAAATACTGAATAAATATATGTATCACTGTTATGTATTGCTGAGAGTACACAAGAGACTATGATATGTATGTCGCTGTTTTTGTGTCTTTCTCAGCACTACATAACAGTGCTTATATAAGTAGAGAGCCCCCTAATGAGGAGTCATCTCCACGATGGTCGTGACTCCTTATGGAGTCACGCTCATCGTGGAGGTGACTCCACATTAGTCGGCCTGCTACCTTATGTTGAGGCAGCGATTAACAATGATAACAAACTTACTTTGCTTCGCCACCTTTGTTAAGTTTCGGTTGTTAATACATCATTCATAAGTATAGAATATAATATAATATATTTATATATGTGTGTGTGTGTGAATGATCTCGTTTTATCCGACTGAAGCTATAATCATTAACAATAAGGTACCATAAACTTGTGATCTATTGGATCTGGTAAATAAATTTCCCAAGTAACATCATAACATGATGTCTTATGGAGATCAAATCCCCAACCTTGAGCATCCCAACGTACGCACATAACTGCTGATCAAGGGGCCTAGCAATTTGAGTGTGAAAGAAAAGTGTAAAATACACTAACATTCCCACTAAATCCTGACTTGAAGGAATTAAAGGATCATGCATCACAAACATCTCTTTCAAAAGGACAACTGTTGAAGTTGAATGTGAAGCAAAATCCTCTCTGTTCCATGGCTGTAGAGCAGTCTCTTGAAGCCAGTAAAACATGAAATTCTTGGAGAAAACCAATCAGGCTCTTTAAGAATAACAAGTAAAACTGATGGAATCAATTCAGTCTCCTGGATCTTAAACCACAATATTCCAAGAAATTCAAAAATATGATTAAAATGAACTAGTAAGGAAAAGTTTCTTCAAATTCCCCACAATCTCTCAATCTTTAGAAAGAAACTGTGAATCATGGGAATTCAATGAAGGATCTACTAAGAGCTGAGCTGAACAAGAATGGGATAACCCAAGAGCCAAAAACCAACCAATGCTTTGAACATATCAATGGGATAGCATATCTGAAACTTGCTTAGCCAATGAGATATCAAACTTTAGCAGAGAAAATCATAAGACAAAGAAGAAAATCTATTATAGGCCATGCATGTTGTAGAATAAAGCTTCATCGTCATGCCAATAGAAGAAATACCTAGTGGAAATATGTGCTCCGGTCAGGTTGCTTTATTGCTCTGTTAACTCAGTTTGCTAGTTCTCTGTTTCTCCAAAACAGGACGGATGATCAGTTGGCCCGCATTTCATCACGTGAATGTTTTTGGTATTACAAATTTGGGACAGGATTAAGGATTGAATGAAACATGTAAAAGCAAATGGATATTGGTATTAATAATATTTTGGCTAACATATGGAAGTAAACTTGAAGTATACCCTAGTTGAGACTTGTAATGAATTACCCTAGCCCACTGTTTAATGCTTGGACTTGGCTGACACAATATGTGGTTGAAAATAGTATATATATGTGTTGTCTATTCTCTTTTTGATATAGAAGATATGATATGCATGGATGCAATGGGTATGTAAATCTGGGAAAGAATATCAAGGCTATGCAAATCTGTGAAGGACAAATGAAGTGCGTCAAGTCTGTGTTTGAACTTCAAAGGAACTGATCTATGCATATATCAGATGCACTTGTAACAGTTCATTTTGTAAACCTTTTTGGCAGTGAGCCTCTCTTTTTCTCTTGGGAAGTGAGCCATGCAGTGAGCATTGTAATATTCTATAACTATTTATACAATATTGAGAGCTAACCCTCTTTGTGGTTTTCCCCATTTGGGTTTTTGATGATAAAAAATTGGTGTACTCTTGTGTTTATGTTGCTTACATTTTTGTTCACTGATTATCTAAATGTTAAGATTCGGCAAGTGAACTAATTTTGATGATTTGGGGATACTGATTCACCACCAATGCATTGAACCATATAGATTGCAAACTCTCCGAGTTGTCAAGTACTCTATTATTTTTTCTAGGTGATTTTTCATAAGTTTAACTCTCACATTTTTATGGGCACAAAAAAATGTGGGTAAAACTGTTTACACAAGTAAAACACTGGTTAAAATTCATTTTTCACATGTTTTTGCAATAAAACCATGTGTTTTCTCTTTCAAGATGTTAATTTTTAATTTAATACATTTTGTAATTAAACATTACAAAAAAGAATTCTTTAAGAGATTTTAATTTTTAGTACTTTCTAAGTTGCCGAGTTTTGTCAAGTAATTGCCATGTTGAAAGATTTTAGGCTTGCCGAGTACTCTCCGAGTCCAAGTGTGCAAACTATGCATTGAACATATCAATGGGATAACAAATTTGAAACTCACTTAGCCAATGAGTGTCGGAAATTAGTGTTCACATTAGTATTTAGATTATATATAAAGTCATTAACAAACAACTTTGTAGTATTGTTAGTAATATTATTATATTATGGTGTGAGATGTTTTAACAACTCATATGGTGTGAGTTGTGTATTGTTACGTGAGTAACAATCACAACTAAATAGGGAGGTTGTTCCCTATAAAATAGGATAAGTAAATCCTATATATGTAAAGGTGTTGAATGAAAATAATATGGAGCACCGTATTATCGTGTGTAGTATTTTTCAGCTTCTTTTATCAATGCTCAAATTTTCTAATGCGGTATCAGAGCGGCTTTAGATTTTGTGCCTATTACTTTGCGATGTGGAGAGATTATTGGCAATTTCATGTATTTCTAATCAGCCCAAAGATTGTTGTGTGTGCATCTGTGTGGGCATAATTCTGTGTTTTTGGATGGCCTCATTTTCATTGCATCCTTCACAGATTGAAGCGTGAGATCAGGCATTTTAGGATTTCCAAAGTTGCGCACAAAAGAGTTTCCATTGGGGCTAGTGCTTTCAACCATTAATTTCTTTATTGTATTGATTGACTTTCACTGGGATAACTGACTGGATGTTTTGTTTTCCCTAGCCGAAGTTTACAGAGTCGATTCTTGTTTGCCTGAGTGTTGGTCAGGGCAATTTAGTTGTTTTTCAAATCCATTGTACTGTGATTTTGTTTGGATCGAACTTTGCACATAGGCATTTTGTTTCACTGGCATGTGTGAAACTATGCTCAGGCCAAGTGACTCCATTTCAGTGCACCAAGCATTGTCTTTTTTGGATCATTCTTTCTGTATTTGACAAGACCTCTTCATTGATCAAGCTGCGTATTTTTGGATCTACTTTTGTTTGCAAAGTAGATGGTGTAGTTTTTCAAATGTGCTGGTGATGGCGACGTGTTGGTGGCAACTGAAGAGCCAAGTCATTGTGAGAGTTGTTGGGATCTTCTTTGGAAGACTGTCAGATATTTCCAGCTTAATCGCCTTTTTCTTGAAGTCGGCTCATTTGTTGCAAATGTCTGGCGATTTGCAGATCTGTTGATTAACTTGCAGTGAAAAATGTAGAGAAGGTGGTTTTGCAAATATATTGCATTGGAAAGAGATGGCGAATGGCAGCATGTAAGCATAGACAGGGAGTGTAAAGTCATATAGAATTTGTTCCTTTTTTTATCAAGTTCGGTATCTGCAATAATCATTGCAGCCTATTCAAATTCAGATAAGAGGTGAGAAGATTGTGTCTAATAATAGTTTGAAGTTAATGATAGGTCAAGTCATTTAAATTAATGGTTTTATTTAGTTTAATTTTTTCAGTTTTGTAAGATGTCTTATTATTGTTTATAGAGATATTTTCATGTCAATGTTATTAAAAGTGTGTATATCAGAATTCAGTGTAAAAAATTATAAAATTATTATTCTAATTGGACGCATTATTGCTTGTACGCGACGTCCATCTTATATGGGGATATATTCCTACCTCAAAATTGATAAAATGAGCCTTAAAAACCAATTTTGCTAGCTAAGTAACAAACCTACCAGAGGATGGAGGCACCAGATGCTGGAGGACAACCAGCGACCTCTCGTCAGTCACCAACGACAGGGCTGCACAACTAATTTGGTGACCAGTGTGCAGTGTGTTTTTCAATCTTTTGGTATGGATTTTATTTTTTTTTATTTTTAGTGTGGTGTGTGATTACTGGAAAAAATGATTATATTGGAGAGCAAATGACTGCAACAATCCTCTGAGTGTGAAGATCTTTTGAGTACCATACTTCGGTGGAAGATGGTCGACTGGTGAATATGTTCACTGGCAATAATGGCCATGTGCAACAAGATCCAGGCAGTAGTATGCAGCATAGAAGCATAAACATTTTGGGAAAAAAATGGCAAACCAAAAGAGGGATTTTTTGAAAAAAATGGATTTACAAAAAACGTAAAAAATTGAAGAAAAAACAGTCAAAAATTACTTTAAAAAAAGAAAAGAAAGGGCATTTCCACAACATAAATATATTGAGAGTTGTTGATGTTTTGTAGCTTCAGTCAGATAAACACTATGAGTCAATACTAGTGAAGATATGTATATATATATTTAGTATATATGAGATGTATATATATACTTAAATATATATATATATATATATATATATATATATATATATTATTATTACGTAAATATTAGAGAAATTAATATAATACTCAAGAGATATTATATATATATAATCATAATTGTCATTATATTAATTACATAATAATGAATAGACATGTACCATGAAGGGACGTGTTTCTTCTTGGTTCATAGCTATAAAATTAACACTCCCTCTTAGCTATGAGGGATCTAGCTATTACCTTACCTTTCCATCATGCTTACCTGCAGAGGATGGACCCACCGTACATTGCCCGCAGAGGTTGGGGGAGGACAAGCCTCAAAGATCACCTTGCATTGCTCGCAGAGGGTGATTGCCACCGTACATTGCCCGTAGAGGGTGGACTTCAATACAACACCACCTTACATTGCTTGTAGAGGGTGGGGGAGGACAAGCCTCAAAGATCACCTTGCATTGCTCGCAGAGGGTGATTGCCACCGTACATTGCCCGTAGAGGGTGGACTTCAATACAACACCACCTTACATTGCCCGTAGAGGGTGGACTTAAAAAAAATTATTACAACACCATCTTGCATTTCTCGCAGAGGATGGTCAAAAATTTGAACAGTTACAATTCCACCTTGCATTGCCCGCAGAGGGTGGTACACATATCTTCTTTTAAAGAAGATCCAACATACAAATACAACATCCCCTTGCATTTACTGCAAAGGGTGGTTACGAACATCTTCACTTAAGGAAATTTAAAACAACAAGATACAATGTCCATCTTGCATTCCCCGCAAGAGTGGTGTTGTGAGGTTTCACATCATCGCCCCAAATCTTGGGGACCCCCTATTTTCGACTTTGAGTGGGCTTGTCTTCCTTTTTCGATCGGAGCTTGATGCCTTAGACATTCCTTAGGTCCCGATGAGTTGATGTGGTTGATTGGTGAAATGCAATCCGAAGCTTGTTTTGGTTTGGATTTTTTCCTTAATTGGATGGAGGTGTTTATAATTGTCAATGCGGTTGAGTTTTAATTGCAAGTGATAGTATAATTTCAAAATCAATTGGGTGTTGCATTTTGATTTCAATTGCTTTTAAATTTTCGATTTTGCCTTGGAATTGGAACTGAGTATTTTGAAAGTTGATCTTATTGTTTGCATGTTCGAAATTGGAGGGACATGATGCAGTTATTTTATCTTTTAATCTTGATGTAAATCCAAGCAGCTAATCCGAATTTATAATGGCCCCTATGCTATTTTCGAATTTGGATCTTTTATTGAGCTATTTGCCTTGATTTTCTATAATTCCTTATTAATTTTCGAATTGGGCAAATGATAAATGATATTTGGGGATTATTTGCATTGAAAATTGAGAGTAATTTTCTAAATTTTAAAGCTGTTAACAGAGAAATTAATTAAAAATCTGGGCAAATGCTTCTTCAATTTTCAAAAATCTATCCCTTTAAATTTCGATTTTTCTTTTGGCATTATTGAGGAAGGTTTCGAAATCTATTTGGGTATTTAATTATTGGTTAAGGCTGGGTTAATTTGGATCTAATCTTGAGCCAATTTAGAAAGGGCCCTGCCCTTTTAATTTTCGGATTTTAGAAGGCTTTATGTTTTAAATTTTCGAAATTTTTTTTTATGGCCAAAGTCGGCCCTAAATTGCACGCCAAGTTTTATTAATTTTTTATTATCTTTTGTGGGCAGGTCGGCCCTAGAATTGGGAGCCCTAGGCGGCTATAAAGAGAGGGCACTAGCCCTTCATTTCTCACATCCTCACACCAAACGATCTGCTCTCCAAAAAGCAGCGAACTGGAGCAGAGGACCACCGAATTCAACACAAGGCAGCAAATTTGATTAGTAGCAGAGGAGCAGCGATCAACATCTAGGGCATCAGCAGATCCGAAATTGGGTGTTAAGCAGCGATCTGATTGTAGAAGCAGTCTAAGAGAGCAATAAGGAAGGCCACCGAAAATTAGAGAAAGGGAGGCTGCAACTTCAGGTCTAGAGACCAGGCCCGAATTTGTGTAAGCAGAGATCCGAGTCTAGGAAGGAGTAGAGCCTCTAAAAGGAGCAGCAACTTGGAGTGTTGGAGGTGGCGAATTAGAGGAGGGTAGCAGGCTTGGGCATTTTTTTGAGGCAATTTGGAGACTAATTTGAGGCCTAATTTCGGTATTTCCAGTCAAGAGGAGGCAGGTACTTATTGGTTATTGTTTGGAGGCCCTTTCTCATGCTTTGTGGCACCCAAATTTGAAGATTTGAAGCTTTTTTTCATAGCATATTGCCCAGATCCGAAAAATTGAGGACAAGTTTTCAATTTCAGAATTTGATAAGGGAGCTTGTTGATTTCAAAGAGGGTCAAATTAGTTAGTGAAGGAGAAGTAAATTGGTAGAGGCCTCATTGCAAGATTTTGAGGGGCAATTGAAAGAAAGATTTTGATCTTCTTGAAGGCTATAAATTTCAAACTTGTGGAGTTAGAAGATTTTGAAGATCAAGCTCAGCTAATTGCATTGACAAGGGATTCCTAGCTTTGTACTTGGGTGAGTGGCCTATCTTTTCCTTTCTCTTTAATTGCTTTCATTTCATTGGTGCTAGTTTAGGTGTTGAAAATTGATTTCAAGAGTAGAGTTAGGTGTTTGGTTAGTAGGTTGATTACTCGATTGTCTTGATTGGCTTTTTTCCCTCAAGTTCTTGCTTACATTCCATCATTGCATTTCATCTTAGGAAAGAGATTGGAGTGATAAGTGTAGCCCATCTTAAGGTATTGGCGGGGAGTGATAAGTGTAGTATTCCACCCCTAGGAAGGAGATTGGAGTGATAAGTGTAGTCCATCTTAAGGCAAAGGCGGGGAGTGATAAGTGTAGTTTGCATCATTGCATTTCATTTTAGGGAGAAGATTGGAGTGATAAGTGTAGTCCATCTTAAGGTAACGGCGGGGAGTGATAAGTGTAGTATTCCATCTTATAGGCGAAGTTTGGAGTGATAGTGTAGTTTCATCTTCATTGTAGAAAAGGCGGGGAGTGATAAGTGTTTAGGATGAATGATGCCAATGCAAGCAAGCGACCCAAAGGAATTAATGCTGAAATAAGAGACAAGGAAGTTATGATACCCAATTCCAACTTTCGCTCAAAATTGAAATATGTTGGATACACCAACATTGGTACCCTTGATACGATTCAATTGAGAGAGAGGTTGAGAGACAGCCAGTCCCCTGTGGCAAAGAAGATCAATCAGTATGGATTTATGCAAGGAGAGGTTCAGTCTACCCCAGCAGCGGATATGATACAGCAGGATTAGTTAACACCAAGTCATCAGGGCTCACCCGATCAGATCAGCAAGTTAGAGTGCAACGACCTCATCGTTCTTCTCAGTCGGATCCCAGGCTATGCTAAAGGTACACAATTTGATCCTTGGATGTTTTATTTTATTGAAGAGATTGAGAATGGTTAAGAAAAATTGATTGGATTAGGATCACTAGCATGAATTTAGAGTTGCAACTTAAATAGTACAAAATCGGGGGCAAATCTACATGGGGTCCTACTTCTTCAATTCGGGTGCAAGACTACTAGTGATGCTTTGCCAGTCGAACCAAATCTAATCTTGGGGAGATGCATTGCACCACTATGGTTGAGGCAAGTACTTATGCCAAAAGGGCAAGGTTGTGGTAGTTCGAACAGTTGACGGCAGTCAAGGGTTAACCAAGGAGGAAAGCATTGATGAACTCAGTGATGGGTGGATTGTGGAACAATCAAGGAGATATGGTGAGGGCAGGTGCCCCAAAACCCAAGGTTATTGAAACAAAGATGCATGCATGCAGATCAAATCCAAATAGGAAGGTTAAAAATGGCAAAGTATTGAAGTAAGGAGGAAAGTGATTGAAAGGTTGAGGGAGGTCAAGTTTGATTTCAAGGTGGTGGCTAAGAGCAAGGCTCTTAAATTGCACAAGGTTCACATCTAGGCAAGCCACCAAGGTCAAGGCAAGATTACCCCAAGTGCATGGAGACCTCACCCTTTCGAGGTCAAGACATCAAGTACAAGCAAGTTCAAGTGGTGGTGAGAAAATTTCTAAGGACAAGCTCAAGCATCCAAGGCTTCATTTCATCTCAAGGATTAATGAACTTTATAAAACAAGGTTGATGAGGTGGCAATTTCATGTGCATGCAATCAAATCATGCCAAGTGTCCTATGTTCTCACTGGTTGACAGATTATTGTAATTTTCTCATTGGCCCACAAAGTTGGTGCCCTCATGTAATTGGTTGAAAGATGGTAACCCTAATTAGGGTTTGTAAGGTTTAATCTTGGCCCTTGATTTTGTCTCTTAATCTTGGCCACTCGTAATTTTGAGCCTCTATATAAGGCCATTTGTACTCATTTGTAAAAGAGAGTTATGTTGGAGAAATTGTTGCCAAAATACTATCAAAATGGTTCTCTATTCATTGTTGTGGCTTGCATGGTGGATATATATGACCATTTTGGTGTATTTGCATGGTTCTTCTCATCTCTCAAATTAAAATAGGATTTCATTTCATGTTGGTAGAATAGAAGTAAATAGTTAGTTGCAATGGTGATATTGGTGAATGTTTGATGAGGATCTATATACTAGGCCACTAGCATCCTAGCGGCTTGTTAGGAAGCCTTGTGTGGTAATCTAGTCCAATTACTCCCAAGTTCTACTTGCATTTCATCTTTCCACTTGTACTTTAAGTTGGGTTGGAAGATAGGTGTTAGTGTGAAAATCCTAAGAGTATCCCTTAGAATCATCGCACCGATGGAGGTAGCGCCGCTGGCAAGCTTTCATTTGGTTTGATCCCCGTCCATTTGCCAATCCTTCCATTCAATAGGAGTAGTAGTAGAAGTAATCAGTAGTTCAGTAGTTGAAGTTGAGAAGTTGAAGTTCGAAAGTTTGAAGGGCAAAGCTAGAAGTGATATAAATTAGTTTGATGAGCGAAGTTGGAAATGATATAAAAGAGGAAAGTTATCTCATCATCATCATAGCAAGAGTTTAACATCTCTGAGTGAACAACGTAAGCCTGCCGAAGTGATTACCAACAAATCACATCAATATAACTGAGTTAGTATCCACAGGTGTAAGGAACCTTGGAGTATTCTTATATACTTTTCAAGAGAGGGTTGAGTGTTTGGTACGCCGTATCAAGTATTTCAATTGCTATATGTTATGTAGTGGTACAAAACTCACATCAACAGGTGGTACAATCGATATTCATACACAAGATACATCAATGAAGTTGAGACTCCCTCTCAGCGATAGCAGGTATCTTTACAAGTCCAAGCCTTTCCCAGAAGTACACAAACTTCACCCTGTTAAGTGGCTTGGTGAGAATGTATGGCACTTTCTCTTCAGTGCTGATGTACTTCAACTGAATGGCGCCTCTCTGTACCATATCTCGAATGAAGTGATAGTGAGTTTCCACATGTTTAGATCTGTCATAAAACACGAGATTTACAGACATCTTTATACAACTCTGATTATCACAATGAATCACGGTAGAATTCAGTGGTTGTCCAAACAGATCAACAAGAAGCTTCTGAAGCCACATTGCTTCTCTAGATGCTACGCTGGCTGCAATATACTCAACTTCAGCTGTACTCAAGGCAACTGAGGACTGCTTCTTGCTAGCCAAGGAGATCATGGCTGATCCCAAACTAAAACATAGGCTTGAAGTGCTTCTCTTTCCGACGACATCTCCTTCCCAATCTGAATCACAAAATCCTTCCAAAGAAATTGAGGTGGAAGAATACTTATCAATTCTACCAAATACTTATCAATTCTTTCATACCATGCACGAGGAGCTTGTTTCAAACCATAGAGAGCTTTCTTCAACCTGCACACGTGTTTCCTTGTTATGTATCTCATAACCTTCAGGTTGTTCAATGTAAACTTCTTCAATGACACCATTGAGAAAGGCAGTCTTGACGTCCATTTGATGCAACTTCCAACCCTTAGCTGTAGCAATGGCTATTATAGATCTAATAGAAGTATATCTAGCTACAAGAGCAAATGTTTCTTCATAATCTATTCCTTCCTTTTGAGAAAAACGACAAACAAGAAATCTAGCTTTAAATTTTTCTATACTACCATCAACAAAATGTTTAATTTTAAATAACCATTTGGAAGATACAACAGACTTACCTTTAGGACAGGGCACAATCTCCCATACGTCATTCTTGATGATGGACTCATATTTTTCATCCATGGCATTCTTCCATTCATGTTGTCCCATTGCATCCTTTGCATTGGATGACTCAATCTCAGTAAGGTTGCACATCAAAGCCACATAGTTGGAGAAAGCATGAGGTTTCCTACTTTCTCGAAAAGTGCTCGGAGGAGCAGCAAACTGTTCAGTGTCTTGAATGGTTTTCTGCATCCAGAGTGGCCTCTTCTTACCCCTAGAGGTGTTGCTAGGATCCTCAGTAGGTTCCAAAGGTTCATCATGACTAGGTGGTTCGGAAAATTATGAAGACTCCCTCTGAGACTCAACATTGTTATCAATATTCATCTCATGATTTTCGTTAGTAACATTTTCATCTTCAATCAAAGATCTTTTAGACTTACTCAAAGCAATATTTTCTTTAAAAGTAACATCTCTATTTACCTCAACATTCTTTTGCCCTGGAATATAGATTCTAAATGCTTTAGAATTTTCACTGTAACCAATAAGTATTCCTTTCTTACCAGATGCCTCTAATTTGGTTCTTTTCTCCTTAGGAACATGAATGTAGACGAGACTTCCAAAGATCCTTAGATGACTGATGTCGGGCTTTACTCTAGTGAATACTTCTTCCGGAGTCATGTCTTTTAGAATGCTATGAGGACATCAGTTCTGGATGTAGACAGTAGTCCTAGCAGCTTCAGCCCAAAGGAACAACTTTAGGTCTTGATCATGAAGCACGGCTTTGGTTGATTCAATAATAGTCTTGTTCTTCTGTTCAGCAATACCATTTTGTTGTGGGTTGTAGGGAACACAAAACTCCTTTTTGATCCTTACTTCTACACAATAGTCATGAAAAATACCGGAGATGTACTCACCTCCATTGTCAAATCTGAGCACCTTAATACGTTTACCAAAAAGATTTTCAACTAAAGATTTAAACTCTTTAAACCTAGGTAAGACTTCATTAGATTCTTTAGACCTTAAGAAATAAACCCAAGTCTTCCTAGAGAAATCATCTATAAATGTGACATAGTATAGGCAACCACTAGATGAAGCAACAGACATAGGACCACATAGATCAGAATGTACAAGAGAAAGCTTTTCTTTAGATCTGTATTCACTCTTCTGAAAAGAACTTTTAATATTCTTACCTATAGCACAACCCTTGCATACATTATCATGAACATGACTAAGTTTAGGCATACATTTTACCATCCTTTCAAGAGTAGGGAGAGCACGATAATGCAGATGACTAAATCTTTGATGCCACAAATCACTAGTCTTAGCTGCAAAACTAATAAAAGTCTGGAAAGGGCGAGCTAAAAGCTTGTAAAGACTTTCAAACCTTCTACCAAGAACTCGTGCAGATTTTATGTTAGACTTCTTAGGCCAAGCTAAAACTTTACCATCAGAAAATGCAATTTGATAACCCTTATCTTCTAAAGCAGAAATTGAAATCAAATTCCTTTTAATACCAGGAACGAATAGTATATCAGTCAATTGTAATGCAATACTAGAGTCCAAGTTAAGGGTAGAGTTACCGAGACCTTTTACGGAATATTGAGCATCATCACCTATAACCACATGAAGGCTAGACTCCTTCTCAATCAAGTTTGTAAGCTAGTTCCTATATCCTGTTATATGCTTAGAAGCACCACTATCAATCAACCAAGTGTCACTGTTAGTAGGAACATTACTAGATAAAGCAGAAATAAAAAGAAAGTCTTCCTTGTTTTCTTTATTATCAACTTCATTGAGGTTGGCTTCTTGGTGGCTTAGATTAGCCTTGCATTTTTTTGGCATAGTGGCCAAACTTGTCGCATCTAAAACATTGGACGTGAGATAGATCTCTAGGCTTTTTTCTTTGATCGTTGTTTCCATGAGCCCTGAAATTGTCATTCATTCTGAAATTCTTTTTCCCCTAATTTTCACCTTTCTTAAAGGATTGAGCTAAAAGAACTTGGTTATCTAAAGAGGAGGAAGAACCTTTAAAACCTCTAGCATCTAAATGAGATTCTTGAATACAATCAGCTCTAAGACGATCAAAAGAAGGAAAATCACCTCTACCACTCAAACCTTGAATGAAGGGTTCCCAAGATGAAGGTAGACCGTTGAGAGAAAGCATGACCAGATCTTTGTCCTGAACATCTCCTTCCATAGTCAGTATCTGGTCTCTCAATTCAGCAATTCTCACGAAGAAGGCCATCACTGATTCTCCCTTGTCCATTTTGATTTGAAGTAGTTGTGTTCTTAAGGTGAGAGCCTTGCTGAGATTGTTGATTTCATACATTCTCTCAAGCTAGTTGAACATGGTACGAGCTGAAGGTAGCTTGGAGATGACTGTAACAAGGTGATCTTTGACGAAATCAATCAGGATCTTCTTTGCCTTTAACAACTTCTTCTTGAAGTGAACTGGCTCATCTGCATCAGATGGTTCCTGAGGTTCAGTCCCTTGCACAAATTGAAGTACATCATTTTCTTCTAAAGCCAATAGAACACGAACCTTCCAAGAGAAGTTAGCTGCCCCCTCTAATCTATCTTCAACTTTCACACCTGGAGCCATGATGGAAACAACAACGAAAGCACAAAAATCTGATAGAAAATTGTTAGATCTGATTACTTTAATATGTACCTGGCTCTGATACCATGTTAATTTTATTTTCAGATCTAGCAATTTACAGATAAATTATAACTAAAACAATAACAGATAAATAGGACACAAGATACAACATAGAATGTACCCTGGGAAACCTCCCTTGGGGAGGTGAAAACCTAGCAAATAGATGCATATTAAGCTCGGATGCAACTTACAGTTTACAGCCTCAATGATAAATCTGACTTGGAGATATAGATTCAGATCTGTAGATGTAGTTCAGATCTCAAGATAGAGTTCACTGTGATTTGTATGTATTCAATTCTGAATGCATCAGTTAACCAGTCACCAATGGAGCAGAGGAAGATCAATTTTGGAGATGATTGATGGTGTAAGTAGACAGTTTTCTACAGTGGTTGCTGCAGCAGTAGATGCACAAAGGACGCCAGAGGTAGATGCTCTTCTTTAATGATTCTTACTAATAGTATCACTAAAATCACTGATATAGTACTATGATATTTCGTCAAACACTTGGCAATCAATCAAACTAAACTGCTGAAAGTGAAAAGTCTGAATGTAGAAATTGTTGAGCAACAAATCCACTCAACTTAATAATGCAATCAGTGCCAATGTATTCATTCAACAACAGATTCAGATTTTTACAAGATAACTTGACATTCAATATGAAACTAGATGCAATTACAATCCTTTCTTACTATGGACTGAATACAAAGACTTGGCACAATATGAAACTCTACTTTAGATATGCAAATACAATAGAACCCTTCCCTTAGAATTCCTTATACAGCTGGGTACATTTCAGTGACCAAATAAGACATATGATCAAATACAAATGACATATACAGCAGTGACTGAAACTCTAAACCCTTATAACAAATATGTCACTCATACATATAACTAGCTATCACAAACAGTAATAGAGGAACCTGGAAATGATATAATTGTTGTTGATCGAATATTGATGATGAATGACAAGTTTTGCAACCCCGAACTGCCCTTTGACCTGCAATTCTACGGTCTGACAGTACTGCCGTACCTGTACGGCCCTGTGCGATTTTTACATAAATTGTTGTCTTCACAAAATGGTGCCAAAACTGATATGGACTGAATCGCCAAGGTTCTAGGAATGCAATGAAATTGATAGCATCAATTTTGGACCAAGTATGATAGACTTACGACCTCAAATGTGCTTCCAATCTACCCTTCGAAAATGTCCAGTTCTATATCAGATTTGTAGATGAATATTGTACAATTACTTGCAAAGCCCTTCTAACGAAAATGATGCAATCTTCTCACCAAAATGACTCCAAAAATGTCAACTCTCAAACCAAGTCTGAATACTCAATGAAGCTCAACATGAAATGGTTAAATGCCACTTCCAATGTGCAACCCTTTAGAAGCTATTTCACCTCCTCAGTTATGCAAACCCTTAGGAGACTCCGTTCCCAAAGATCAATTGAAAATCTGCAGACCAAGATGGTGCCACAAATGCTCATAGAGAAAATGTAGTAAAATCATCAAATCAAAGATGTCCAAATGAGAGGCCAAGCCCTCTATTTATTCACTTTTCTAAAAAGTTACTAAGAACTTCTAGAAGCATCCATTATAAAATCTTATTATAATGCACTTTATAATAAAATAACTTTATAAAATAAAAAGTGCAATCTCAACTTAAAATTATAACATGTAGGCTCGAATATCACATAATAATGAAAGTAGGCTCAACAACATCTCTCCAAGAGCAAATATGACCAACTAATCTCCAAATAATCAACAAGATGACTCTCTCACCAAAATCATCTGC
Organism: Chamaecyparis obtusa; assembly: GCA_027943335.1. Classification (NCBI taxonomy): domain Eukaryota; kingdom Viridiplantae; phylum Streptophyta; class Pinopsida; order Cupressales; family Cupressaceae; genus Chamaecyparis; species Chamaecyparis obtusa. Next base: position 790,918 of record BSBK01001097.1, read on the forward strand.
CTACGAGAGTCCATGATAGGCAAATCTACTATGAATATCATGTCGCTAGAAAGGGACATGACAGTCCGCCCTTCCTGAAATTGCTTGTCCTCAAGCAATCTCAATGCTGGATGCTGCAAAATCGCTTCACTCTCCCAAGTAGCATCTTCAACAGGCAAGTCTTTCCACTTAACCAAATACTCTCTGATCACTCTCCTGCAAAGCTGCTTCTCCCTGCTATCCAGAATGAACTCTGGCACTAAGATCAATTTCCCTTCGTCATCCAAGGGAGGTAATACTGCAGAGGGCACCACATTCTGACCCAACGCCTTTTTGAGGCATGACACATGAAACACATTATGCACTCTACTGTCTGCTGGGAGCTCAAGCTCATAAGCCAACTCACCTATCCGCCTGATGATCCTGAAAGGGCCATAGTATCTAGGCTTAAGCTTCTCTGATCCACCCTTCCTGAGAGTAGACTATCGATAAGGCTGAAGCATGAGGTAAACCATGTCACCAACCTCAAAGCTCCTCTCTGTCCTCTTCTGATCTGCATACTGCTTATACTGATTCTTTGCCCTGACAATATTATCTCTGAGAGCATCAACAATGTCCTTGCTCTCCTGAAGCAAATCTCCGGCACGTGGAACCCTAACATCACTCATAAGCAAATCAATGAAGCTCGGTGCATCATACCCATATAGAGCTCGGAAAGGAGTCATCTGAATAGACATGTGATAGGTGGTATTATAGCAAAACTCACATAAATAAATCCATCTAACCCATGCCTTTTGGTGACCAGCCACATAATTCCTCAAATACCCTTCCACCCACTTATTCACTATCTCTGTCTACCCATCAGTCTGCGGGTGGTAACTGGTGCTGGGTGTAAGCTCAGTGCCACATAATCGGAACACCTCCTGCCAAAAATGACTCAAGAATCTACTGTCTCTGTCACTCACTATGCTCCGGGGTATCCCATGTAATCTGAAAACCTCTCTGAAAAATACCTCAGCCACCTGTACTACTGTATAAGTAGTAGTGATCAGAAAGAAGTGTGCATACTTTGTCAGTTTGTCCACCACCACATAAATGCAATCACGTCCCTGGGCCTTTGGCAAGCCCATAATAAAATCCATGGATATGCACTCCCACTTTCGATCAGGAATGGGAAGTGGCTGTAGGAGCCTTGCTGGAAAGGTGTGCTCTTGTTTGTTCTGCTGACAAACAGGGCACTCACGAACATACTGCAATACATCTACCTTAAGCCCTTTCCATGTGAACCGCTCCCGAACCTGTCTGTATGTCTTGAAGTATCCAGGATGTCCAGCTATAGGTGAATCATGAAGAGCTCTCAAAATAGTATGCTTCACCTTCGATCCTAGGACTAAGAATATCCTGTTCTTGTAGATAATCAAGTCATCCACAAGTGTATGCCTGGCATCAACAACTGTCCCATCAACTATCCTGGATGCCCATGAATCTCTTGCATACTCTGCAATGATTAAGTGCCTCCAATCCTCAGAGATCTCAACCATAGTACTAAGATGTGGCCTGCGTGACAAAGCATCTGCTACCACATTCTGGGTCCCTCTCACATAGGATATGTCAAAATCATAAACCTGCAGGTTACTAACCCACTTCTGTTGTCTGTCACTGAGATCTCTCTGTCCAAGGAAATGTCTCAAACTGTTGTGGTTAGTTTTAATGCAAAACTTACCACCCACTAAATACTGCCTGAACTTAGCCAATGCATGCATAATGGCTAACATCTCCTTGTCGTAAATGCTAAATGATCTCTCTGGCCCATGGAGCTTCCTACTCTCAAATGCAATGGGGTGCTTGTCCTGCATCAAAACAACACCAATACCCTCTTCAGATGCATCACACTGAAGCTCAAATGGCTTCAAGAAGTCGGGCAATGCTAATACAGGACATGTAGTCATGATCTCCTTAAATCTCTCAAAACAAGCCTGTGCCTCAAGTGTCCAAACAAAGGCTCCCTTCTTCAACAAATCTGTCATAGGAGCTGCATGTCGTGAATACCCACTAACAAATCTGCGATAGAAACCACATAAGCCAAGGAACCCTCTCAACTGTGTCAGGTTCTCAGGAATAGGCCACTCCACTATAGCACGGATCTTATCAGGATCCATCTGTACTCCCTCTGCACTGATGATGTGACCCAAATACAATAACTCTATCATACCCAAATCACATTTGGACTCATTGGCATACAAGGACTCTAACTGCAAAATCCCCAACACGGTCTCTAAGTGCTCTATATGCTCCTGCCATGTCCGACTGTATATCAAGATATCATCAAAGAAAACTAACACAAACTTCCTCAACTGATGATGGAAGACCTTATTTATGGTGGACTGGAAAGTAGCTGGTGCATTGGTCAACCCAAATGGCATGACCACAAACTCAAAGTGCCCACAATGACATCTGAAAGTGGTCTTCTCTATGTCCTGCTCTCTAACTCTAATTTGATGATAGCCGGATCGCAAATCAATCTTAGTGAAATAGCATGCTCCATGTAGCTCATCAATCAACTCATCAATCCGTGGGATGGGATATCTATTCTTAATGGTCCTCTTATTCAGCACCCTATAATCAATGCACATCCGTAGTGTACCATCCTTCTTCTTCACCAATACTACCGAAGAAGCAAAAGGAGACTTGCTAGGTCTAATGTGCCCCATCGCAAGAAGCTCCTTGATGGTTTTCTCTATCTCATCCTTGAGTCTCTTAGGATGTCTGTATGGTGTGATCATCACTGGTTTAGCACCCTCTAACTCAATGATGTGCTCAATACCTCTATCAGGTGGTGTGCCAGGTGGGATGTCACTGAAAACTTTGTCGTACTTCCTTCTCAACCTCCGTATGTCTGGATGATAATCTGTCTTATGCTGTCCCTCCTGTGTAGGCATGAGAGTGCACAGTGCTGCCCATCCAATGCCGTCATGTCTAGCCAATCTCTCCATACATCTAAAGGAAATAGTCCTGATGTCACTATTCCTGATGGCTTTCAAAATGTGCTGTCTTCCATCTACCTCAAACTTGATTTCCATGTCCTTCAATCTGAAAGTGACCTCTCCCAAAGAATACAACCACTGCATTCCCAAAACAATATCCAAGTCACCCATATTGACCACATGGTAATCCGCTTTGAACTCATAATTGTTCAAGCGTAAGGGCATGTCTCTAATCATCCTGTTACACTTAAGAGTGTAACCATCAGCAACCTGTACCCAAAGACCCTCGAACTCTTCAGACTCAATACCATGGCGCTCAACAAGACGTGTATCAATGAAATTGTGCGTAGCACCTGTATCAACCAATGTGATAACCTTCTGTCCTGCTAAAACACCATGCAATCTAAAAGATCCCTCCTGCTGAATACTAGACAAACGTGCTTGCTTTCGGGCTCCTCCTTAGGCTTTGAAGCCTCTGCTTCCACCTCAGGTTCTGCGTCACTGTGATCATCCTCATGTCCTGAACTGTCAGAATCTGAGTCCTCATAGTAAGCCCACATAACTCTGTTGGCCTTCCCCTTAGGCCTCATAGGGCAATCATGATCTCTGTCATAGGGACCTTTGCAATAGAAACATAGCTTCTTTCTACGCAAGTCATTCAATGTCTCCGTATCCATGGGTGCAGTACACTTACCCTTGATATCACCTTTCTTGCCCTTATTTTTGTCAAACTTCTTATTATCCCTAAAAGAAGAAGTACTCCTGGGAGTGAATCTATTGGATGGTGCTGTGAGCTCCATATTCCGCGCCTTCCTCATTGCTTCCTGTAGTGTAGGAGGATCGAAAGTTTTCAACCAACCCTTCAATGGCTCCATCAATCCTTCCATGAATAAGACCACCAATCTTCTTTCACTGATGTTAGGAACCATGACTGATAATTGCTGGAAATCATTCACATAAGCATCAAGGGAACCATGTTGTTTTAGTTGTGCCAATTTATGGAAACTCACATCAAGATCTTTGACATCAAACCTTTCAATCAGCCTGTTAGTAAACTCCTCATATGTAGTGATAAGGTTGTGTCCAAGAGTGACTAACCCATGATACCACCACTCGTGAGCAACTCCTTCAAGATGTAGTGTGGCAAATCTTATGGCATCCCCTTCAGGCATTGGTCTCAAAGAAAGATAATTATCAAGCTTTTGAACCCAAGACCTAGCTGTGCATTTGTTACTTCCATCATAGTAAGGCATGGAAATCTTACCAAGTGTTTGTTGATAGTCATTTCTTGGAGCATAGTGATCATTCCTTCCTCCTCTCCTATTTCTTTGTTTCATGAATTGATCAAATGTCCATATTTCTCTCATATCAAGAGGGAGAGTGGTATACTCCAAATAGGCCTGTCTAGCTTCGTCTCCAAAAGAAGCATCTGGAGCAGCATGTGGTTGTTCTTCTCTTGGTGTAAAGGTGGGAAAAAGAGGCCTAGAGGCTAATACTCTAGTATTTTCAGCGCGATGTATAGACCTTTCCTCATTAACTCCACTATGTTCAGCTATGTGTTGATGATTTTGATTTTGAGTGGCTTGCTGATCCATTTTTGCTAATAAGCGTGACATCATATCAAGCATGGTATCAAATTTCCTTTCAGCTCTTGCATCCCTATCTTCTTCTTCTGCCATATTTTGAACTGTTTTGCCGGTATCTCTTTCTCTTAATGCTTCTGAGAATGTATCCCCTTCAACCTGAAAATTCTGATATTGTTGTCTCTGTTGTTCCCTGCTATAATATCTGATTTCTCTCTCACTCATCTGCTGTTTGACTGATCACAAGATGGCAGGATGAAAGCTCTGATACCACTTTAATGACCTTTACTAATAGGATCACTAAAATCACTAATATAGTACTATGATATTTCGTCAAACACTTGGCAATCAATCAAACTAAACTGCTGAAAGTGAAAAGTCTGAATGTAGAAATTGTTGAGCAACAAATCCACTCAACTTAATAATGCAATCAGTGCCAATGTATTCATTCAACAACAGATTCAGATTTTTACAAGATAACTTGACATCCAATATGAAACTAGATGCAATTACAATCCTTTCTTACTATGGACTGAATACAAAGACTTGGCACAATATGAAACTCTACTTTAGATATGCAAATACAATAGAACCCTTCCCTTAGAATTCCTTATACAGTTGGGTACATTTCAGTGACCAAATAAGACATATGATCATCAAATACAAATGACATATAAAGCAGTGACTGAAACTCTAAACCCTTATAACAAATGTCACTCATACATATAACTAGCTATCACAAATGGTAATAGAAGAACTTGGAAATGATATAATTGCTGTTGATCGAATATTGATGATGAATGACAAGTTTTGCAACCCCGAACTGCCCTTTGACCTGCAACTGTACGGCCTGACAGTACTGCCGTACCTGTATGGCCCTGTGCGATTTTTATATAAATTGTTGTCTTCACAAAATGGTGCCAAAACTGATATGGACTGAATCGCCAAGGTTCTAGGAATGCAATGAAATTGATAGCATCAATTTTGGACCAGGTATGATAGACTTACGACCTCAAATGTGCTTCCAATCTACCCTTCGAAAATGTCCAGTTCCGTATCAGATTTGTAGATGAATATTGTCCAATTACTTGCAAAGCCCTTCTAACGAAAATGATGCAATCTTCTCACCAAAATGACTCCAAAAATGTCAACTCTTAAACCAAGTCTGAATACTCAATGAAGCTCAACATGAAATGGTTGAATACTACTTCCAATGTGCAACCCTTCAGAAGCTATTTCACCTCCTCAGTTATGCAAACCCTTAGGAGACTCCGTTCCCAAAGATCAATTGAAAATCTGCAGACCAAGATGGTGCCACAAATGCTCATTGAGAAAATGTAGTAAAATCATCAAATCAAGGATGTCCAAATGAGAGGCCAAGCCCTCTATTTATTCACTTTTCTAAAAAGTTACTAAGAACTTCTAGAAGCATCCATTATAAAATCTTATTATAATGCACTTTATAATAAAATAACTTTATAAAATAAAAAGTGCAATCTCAACTTAAAATTATAACATGTAGGCTCGAATATCACATAATAATGAAAGTAGGCTCAACAACATCTCTCCAAGAGCAAATACGACCAACTAATCTCCAAATAATCAACAAGATGACTCTCTCACCAAAATCATCTGCTTACGAGAGTCCATGATAGGCAAATCTACTGTGAATATCATGTCGCTAGAAAGGGGACATGACATCTTCAATCACAGCATATGGCAGTAGATTCTCCAAGATAGAGAGATCACAATCACCTTCTTAAGCAGAGCAGTTCGCATCTAACACTTCATAAGTTCGCACTTAAATTGTGTATTTTGATGCTGGGGTGAATTCTACTATATATTGGTCAAGTATATTAATTAATACAGGCCGACCCATTAATACTGGCCGACTCATGAGATGAAGTTTATCTTGCGCCAAAGAATTTGCTGAAGGGAGGACCGACTAAGTAAGCAATTCCTATGTGGGCCGACCCACCTAGGAATTTGTTTGGCGCCACTTAATTGTATTTACCAATACAACCTGCGATTTATTTAAATTAAATTAAAGATATAATTTAAATATTCTAGATCCCAAAAATAGCTATAAAATTAACAGTTTTTAATGAAAATTTAAATTTCCATCATTGTTATTCCCTCTCAGCTTTGGTTATTTTATTGTTTAATGTCTGAACATCATTCCCTAGTTTTTCCACATTTTCATAGCATACATTACAAATCAATTTATGTGCACTTTCTTTGCATATATTTTTCTTTTATTACTAGGAAGATCTATCCATCCGTACAGTTTTGATTCCTTTGTAATGAAAAATCTAGTCAAAGACACCAGCATATAATTTATACCAGCTCAACCTATGACACGTGGAATGGATGCTTGCCTTTTACTTTGTTTGTGTCAATAGCTTGCATTTTTTTCAATTAACATGGAGCATGAAGCAAGAAATTCAATAATTTATAGAAATGGAATTAGCAAATTAGTCATTTTTGTGTTTCATAGTTGTTATTGACTAATAATCCCAATAAGCTTACATAATTATCTTGCTCCTTGAATTCTTTAGGCATTATTTCCTACCAGATGAAGAGGTAACAAGTAGGAGTCTTGAAGGAGAATTTGATGAGCCAAATTTACGGATCCCCGACTTCAGTCCAGAGGTAATTCACAGTTTGACGGGTTTTTATCATGTATTGGCCTTTCATTTTGATCTTTCCAAGAGTGATAATTTGGATAAATAGTAGCTGCTCAAACTTAACTTTTCAAATCTTACAACAAAATCGAATAGTTTCCAGCAAAGTTATTGCAAAAAAGAAATAGAGTTTTAGATTATTTTGTTCTTGATATAAGTATATGAGTTGGGAAGTGGCTTGAGTTTAAAATTATCTTATTTCAATAGAACATTAATGTTTTTGCATTCAAATGAACATTGAGAATGACCCAGCCACAGAAAAATAGCCAATGTTCATATTTTCATTTCAAATTTGGTTTTAACAGTCATAAACAAAGCAATAATATACAAGATTTTGGTTAATTGGTATCAAGTCTTTGACAAAAAGAAAGTTCCAGAAAGTTCCTTGCAACATAGTTGGACTTTGGTGAGTCTTCCAGTATTTTGATTTTGCCCTTCTCTTGAGGAAGAGGTTTATGTGCTTTGATCTTTGTTCACCTACATATGGTTGAGTTCATGCTAGTAAAAGGGTGCATAAAACAGATATCTCAATACACAAATACCATTTTATTAGAACAAAATATACCATGGATGATAGTATTCGAAAAAAGAGTCTGATGCATACAGCTCATAATTCCATTAAGAGCATCCAAGATTAAAATCTCTTGGTGATGATTGTCCATTAAGAAATATTGACAATGTTTGTTACATCTGTCAACTAGTCTACTCATATAACTCCTAAAATATATAGTTTAAGAATGTTCTACTGCTTTCCATGTAAGAGACGATCTTGGGAGCATTTAGTTGTGCTTTTCCAAACAATATGGTAGATTTTTTTTATTTTATTTTTTTTAAATTCAACTTAAATACAATAAACTCTATGATTTGATTTTTTTGGCAATGTGCTGATTTTGATTGGAACAAATAAAAAAATGGGTATCATACAATGCTTCAGGCTTTCAGCCAAAGTGTTGGCTTTCACTTTTGCAGAGACCTTTCTATGACTACATCAATCATTTTTGCCTCCAGGAAAATAGTCTGATTTTGTAAATCTATTCGCGAGAAAAATCAAATGACCTTTTAGTTAATGTGTTGGACTTGAAGCTTTTAGGTCCGAGTGTACATAGTGATTAGCAATATGTTAGCTGCACTGAGTTCTTCTCTATTTTAGTTTAATTATTATTCAAGAAATTAGTCTTCTGTCTCGGATCTAATATTGTGCATAACCACAAGTATTCACTTTGAGCATTGCTAATTTGGCTTCAATGTTATCAGTTCGGTTCCTATTATGATTTTCCAAATTCTTAAATATTCTCCAGTGGTCTGGCATGGAAGCGACTTAAGAGTGTCACAATTAGTTTCGAACCATCATTTACTTTATAGAACATTGGTAATCTTGTTAAATCATAATGGTGTGTGAGATTAATTTCTTATGACCTTTCCCTTAGTTCAAGTTCTACGAGAGTTCACTTGAATTTGTAAGCTTTTGCATAAAATCTAAATAAATGCAGAAGGTGCGTTCAAGAATTCAATACCAGACTTTTCAATGTAGCTTAGGGAATAAGATTCTCAATAGCGTGAATCTTAAAGAGTTTTACCCTTTTTGATTGGGCATTATATTCTTCATTCTATTATTGCAAAACACCATAATTTCTGGGAATGTTTTCTAAATGTGCTTTTGCATAACGGGTAAATTATTCAAGATGGTAAAGGCCAGAACTCCTCCTGCCATGTCCAGGTTTTCTTTGCATGTGCAATTTAACTTGTTTTGCCATGGGAGAAGCGATATTATATATAACCTATCCTTAGGAAAGAAAATAATAATCTGACCTACCTCTAACATCTTCTAGAGTAATGCTTATCATATGCCAAGCAAATACCAACTGCAACTTTCCCTATCTTCACATGTTTTTTCTAGATTATTTTTTCAGTCTTTCCTATTGCCATTTGCCAAAAAAGATTTCTGAGGGACCCCACTTCTTTTTTAATTTATCAAACAAATTTCACGAATGACATGTATGTTTCTCAATATTGGCTTGGCCTTATGGTTTTTGAGCAAGCCTCTTCATATCTTTTGACAATAAAATTTGTTTTATCACTAATCAATTCTCGGCACACTTACATTGGTTATTAAGATTGTGAAGACACAGGGCCTTTAGTGGTAGTTGATTTAATTTCAATTCCCATAAAGATGAAGGCATTCTGGTTCAGAATTTGTAAAGACAAGTGGACCTGAGGCTCATAAACAAGAAACAAAAAAATAAGTTGCGAATGCTTGAAAAATATATCAATGTAATCAACCTGAGGTAAGGGAGGCATGCTTGACCTAGCAATCATGCATATTTAAAAGCACAATATTGTTTAATTGATGCATAGTCAAACTAAATATATGACAAAAGGATACCCATCCTATGGGCTCTCTTACTTGAGAAGTAAAGGGGCAGTGGTTGCTGATCTGAGCCATATTTTTAACAGGATGCATGACTTCTACCATTCAACATGGTTATGTCTGCATAATACAACTGTATAATAGCCTTAAGATAAATACACGCATAATATTATTTAATAAAATGGAAGGTCCCATACAATTCGGCTTCTTATGATATAGCTTTTGCCACATCTTATGATTCAGGCTCTACGATGGATTGGCTTGCCTTGTGGACCTAGATGTTTGACAATTCATAAATTCATTTCATTACAAACTTTAGTTTACAATCTTATACCTCTTATTACTTTTTCATTAACTGTTTCAAACAGTTGTTCAGACTTACAGAGCTTTCTCGACCAGTGATCCATATTGCGAAAACTTAATAGCTTCTAATTCAATGCATTGTGGTCCAATTTGTTCTTTTCTTAAGGAGAGTTAACTTCTGTAAAAGTATAAATTTTTAACTCACTCTTACTTTGAAAAGCAAGCAATTTTCCAAATGATACACAATATGATCAGTCTTGACACTTACAATGGACATGCTGATGATTGAATCCTATTGTCAAACCAGTTTAGACATTCAAGCATAGTACTGAGAACTGTTTATCTGGTGGTTTTCGCAGGATCTCTTTTTCGCTTGAGAGTATTAAGTTCTTGTGTAGACAAATACAAAGATCCTGAAACCTAATGCTTGGTTATCTTTTGTTTTTATTATCAATGATTTTTTCCATTATCAATATTTGTAACAAATACCTCTATTACTTGTCGTCGCCGGTTGTTAAAGTCAGTTACTTTTCTCTTCCAATTGAAGTTGTTAAACTGTAAATAGATTAAAAATATTGTTTCTGTTCAACAAACAAAGGAGTTAATCTTCGTGATTGGTCTATTCAGAGGCCTTGTGTTTTGTTGTCCTGTAAATATTTTCAAAGACAAGTCTTAACTTGTGCATATAGATAATAGAAACTAGATAGAAGAGCATAGGAAGGTTTTCCGGATGCCAATGAGATTTCTTCAGCATTGGACTTGATTATTCTATTATTTGGGCACAATAAATATCAAGACAATTTGTAATTAGATGAAGAAACATTTCTGCAAGCATTTCTCTTGCAGATAGTTGAGTCCATAGATCATTTGTTATTGATTTGACAGAATCCCTTAATAAATGTGCTAATTACTATATATTTCACTAAGACTTCTCAAGAGATATTTTTTGCTGTTGTGAAATGCATCCAAATCAAACCGTGAATAATAAAAAAAACCTTGGGCATGAGGTTTTGCCATGTTAGGTTTCTAGACCTTTGTTCAGTTAGGTTCTGTTTTTTATACTGTTATTCTTTCATTTATAATGTAGTGGCAGAGATATTTCCATCTTCTTCAACCAAACATTATCACTTCCCAATCATTACGCTATGCTACCTTTTTAATTCTCACCGACAATCTTCAAGTGCTTAAAAAAGCTTCCGTGTATTTGGGTGCCTTATTAGTAGCAAGACACGAGGGATAAAATTGGAAGGGCATTTTGGAACTTGAAATTGAGGCCAATAAAAAACCTCTTTGTCTCTGCAAGTCCAATAGTGATGCTTATTGTATAAAAATAATTAAGTTAATCAAACAAATTGAAAAACAAAACAAATTATGAAAAATGCGCCTATCTTTTCTAGCAAAGAAATGCATCTTCTTTTAAAAGTGATGATTATGAGCCTCAGCCCCTCATTCCATTTTTATATATGCATTGACAAATTTGCTATCCATGTGTATCCGTGGGGAAACGAATGCTATGTGGATTGTCCCGACTAATTTACTTTAAATGGGCTTGCAAGTCCAAAAACTTGCCTGAAATCTTGTTTCATGCTTTGAAACATTTTTAAGGTCATCAGAAAAAATTCTAGAAAGTGAATGCCAGCATCGGCAAACAATTTAAATATTCAATGCTTTGACACAAAGGAGTGCAGCCTCTGCACTCCAGGCAATTCTCATGCCCAAATAAACATGCTATTGTCTTTATTTTTGGCTTGCTCTACTTCTGACCACTTGTGCGCTTTTCAATGTATATAATGTTTGAAAAACGAAGAAAATCACATTACTTTGTGCTGCAGCCCATGGCCGTTGGCACCCCAACACATAGGCATCCCTCTCTACTCTTTCTCCACGCTGCACTCTTCCCTGGCCCACAAACTTAAAGCACAATGCTAAAGACACAACATGGCCCAAAATAGCACACTTGCAACCTTCCTTGCAGACCTCTGCACCAAACTTGGTTATTTTAATGATTGTTTTGTATAAGCCAAAAAAATGCCATTATTGGTTAAAAGCTTTAAGCTGTGAAAAATGTGAGCTGCGATGCCATATTTGTCCGAGACAAGCAGTAACTCGCACACCTTTAACAGTCCAAGGTGAGAAAGCGATCGACATCGAAGATAAGTCATTAAGAAGAGGATTGTGAGTAGGGTTTGTGGGGTTCAAACCCAAGAGTACATTGGGTTTAGAACATTTGTTTTCAGTGAGTAGGGTTTTGTAGATATCCTACAATTTGGGTATTTCCATGTCCCAAATGAAGAGGCCAACCAGGTTGGGGTAAAGTTTGCATGTATATTTCAAAATATATTGCATCTTCTGTGACATATATTCAAATGGTACTATGTCGCAGCAGATTATTTTGCAAATGCGCATAATCATAACGCGCGGACATAACAAAACCGATTTTTTGTTGAATTCCATAAATAGAAATTGCTGATGCATACTCTTATTGTGATGTTAGGATACCTTTCTGTATGCACTTGAGGACATCTCATGTGCGATGTTGCAGCACGCAAGCTGCCAAGTAGGTGGGGAACATACGATCGAGTAACAGGTTCCATTCCTCACACGCTGTGGTGGTGGCATTCCTCAAGGGAATTCCATCTTACAACAAAATCCCGATTTTTTTTTGGAAAGAGCTGCAACAGAAGATACGCAAAGATGTTCTGAACATCGGCAAGATAAACATAGACCCCTGGTAATCAATGTCACCACTGAACTTTTCACCATAGAAGATATCAAGAAGGATGTGAAGAGGTTGGTCAGGTGAAAGCACAGATATAGGTGGGCTGTAATGCAATAAAAAATGAGCTATTGATGTTCTTGCACTTCATATAAATCGTATCTACAGCATTGTTACGAAGAGGTTTCCTATAAAATTGGATGATTAGTATTGTGATCTTCATTCACAAAAACAGCAATATAAATAATCTATCAAATTATCATACTATTATGTATAATTTTTTATTTGCAACACTTTTTAGAAGCATGATTGAATGTAGAATTAATAATTGTATAGAAATAGAGAGAAAAAGAGCTAAAGGACAAGCTGGTTTTAGACTAAAATATTTTACTATTGATTATAATGTTAATTCTAAATTATTGGTTGAAAAAATATGGAACACACAAGGTGGTGAGGCTTTTGTGTATTTTGTAGATTTTAAGAAAGTATTTAATTTAACATACTATTAAGTGACAAACTATATAATAGAATGGAGGAATTGGGAGTTCTAGATGAGCTTAGAGTAGCACTACATAGACTTTATGAGCACGTCAAGGTTAAAATCAGAACCACAAATAGGATGCTAGAGTGTTTTTAGTAGTGATATTGGTGTCAAATAAGGATGTCCTCTTCCCCTAACTATGTTTGGTCTATATATTGATAAGTTAAAAAAATTGCTAAAAAAGGCTAGTGGGGGAGTTCAACTTGCTAAATTTATAATAAAGCTACTTTTATATGTGGATGATCTCATTTTAAATGCTAAAATGGGTCATGGCCTAAGGGAACACTTGAATGTGCTTGAAATCTTTTGTCATGAAGTTGGGATGCAAGCGAACATTAGCAAAATTAAAGTGATGATCTTCTTTTTGGAAAGAAATAAAAAGGTACAAAATAAATTTATTTTTTAAGGCAGTTCATTGGAGGTGGTGAATAAGTACAAATACCTTGGAATCGATTTTCACAACAAACTCAATTGGAAAATGTGTAGAACAAAAAGAATTTAAGGATGTTGGAAAGTGTTATATTCCCTGCAAAAAAAGATGTAGGAATGTAAAGTTATGGGATTGGAAAACCAAGAGATTGTTTTGTTTGGTTTGTTGGTAACCCTGACAATCCTCTATGGGTGTGAAATTTGGGGCAACAACATGTCCAATCAGAAATGGAGGCAAGTAGAAATAATTCCAAAACATCTAGTCATCAATAACCTCAAAATTAAGACTACCATTCTATATGAGATTTTATTGGCAAAAATTGAAGTTTTGTCTTTAGAAGCATCGATGATGGTTCATTTGTTAAGTTATTGTAGACCATTTCTACAATGATCGGTCTACAACCTCATAGCTTTAATCTGATCACAATTTAAATTAATGTCTCTTAACTAACTACCTTGGGCCTAAGTGAGGACGAAGTCAATGTCTTCCTTGACACATGGCACCACTTCCCATCTCTAATGAATTTTTTTCAAAAGAATGCCAAGAACGCCTACCAAGCTGATGTGTGTCCCACTTGATCACGTTTGTTTCAAAAAGGAATGTAGAGTCTATTGGAAACTACAATTGAAACAATTGGTATATTGTCATCGATGTCAAACCTTAATTGGTAAGACATTTGTTATCTAGCAGAGTACCATATCATTTGATTGATGAAAAGGATTTGAAAAGAAGAGTTAACGAGAAGACCTAGTGGAAAGGTTGAGTTATGAGAAACTACAATGGGTACTTGATTAGTTGGCACATTGGCAAGGTAATGTGGTGTTTATCTATAACACTAAGTGGAGAAGACAGTTGATTTGAAGCTTAGAAGAAATGAGGAAAGAAAGTCTGAAAGCGTAGGCTTTAATAGGGTTGGCTCCTCACAAAGCTCACTTCATAAGAGTGAAAATTTGGTAGCATGTTACTGGTGGTTTTTACCAAACTGGGTTTCCATGTTAAATCCTAGTGTCATACTTGTGTGAATGTTATTTGATGTGTAATGTTGTTAAGAGCTTTATATTCTGCAAGTTGATTACTTTTGGACAATAGACTACAAGTTTATGTTACTATAGAGACCGAGTGTATTGCTGAATAGATCTAAGTTGGTCAAAGTGTTTAAATGTTTAATTGGTACATGTTGTATACACCTAAAAATGGTCATCTAGACTATTAGCCCCTTGCTAGCATTTTTGCTAAAATCATCAATTGCTTATTCTTGATCAAATCCTATCTCTATCATTTATTCGATTATTTTCTATGGGCTAACCATCTTATCCTAAGTCTTTATTTAATTAAAAGGAATATTTCCTCCCTTTTTATTAAATAAAAAGCTCCCACTTTTCCTGTTATCCTAAGTTGCACAAATAAAGCATTATTCTTATTTTATAAAAAAGAAAAAAACACTTTTTGTCTCATATGGACACAAAAGTCAACTCTTATTTTCCTATTGGAGGATACTTGTGCACATGGATTGCTCCTCTTTTAAGCTCCACCGTTGATTAAATCTTTTGCCTCTTAATCTCCATGGTCCATTTCTCCTCATTTCCTTTAAAAGGAGAGCTCTTTTCTTCATTCTAGATCCCCAACTTTTTATGCTAACTTTATGCTGCAGGATTTCTAGGTCACTTTGGAGCTTTTGAAAATTTGGAGCATTCTTAGCATCTACATCTCATTCTTGCATTCTTAGCTTAGCTTCATATTTATGCTTTCTTAGATTAGCTTCATTTCTATGCTATAGATTAGCTCACATAGATTAATTAGCTTGGGTTGTAACACTTGCATATTTTCTTTCATAGCTTAGCTTGCATTTCCATTTCTAGCATAGCATTGCATTGCATTTTCATTCTTGATTCTTGAGGATATTGACATTCTTGCCCTTGTCTTCATTGAATCTCCCATTGCATGGTTTACTAGCAAGGTTATAGGCTAAATAGCTCTAGCTGAGAGCATTCTTAAAAGCCCTTGCACTCCATGCCTAAGGAGCTATGGATCGATTTGTGAGGGCTCATTCTTGAGTTTCTTTGCATGTAATGATTCATAGAAGTGTGACACATTTATAGCACACATTTTTGGCGCCCACCGTGGGGTAGAGTAGATAGACTTTGTCCTTTAAATTCTGCATTTTCGTTAATTTCCGTCAATTTTTTGGCAAGTTTTTAGCGTATTTTTTGTTCTCTGGTTTTCTGTCTCAGAATATCGCGCGATACTTCTCAGTATATCGCGCGATATACCTTATAATACCCGCGCGACACTTTGCATCTCAGAAGAATCGCACGCTTGTATTAAGGTGTATCGCCTGGTGTCGGGCGAAATATCGCACGGACTGATAAGTATCGACTGGTGTCGGGCGAAGTATCGCGCGATACTGTGTCTGTACCTGGCAGCGAGCTATTTTTGAGCTATTTTATCTATCTTGCAAGTTTCAGGTTCATAGCTATCTTTTTGAAATTTTTTGGAAAATGGGTGCCCATTTTTTTTGAAATTTTGCAAATGGTATCAAAAGTTTAAGTGTGATATATCGTTGAAAAGGTCTTTCCGAGCCTAATCCAACCATGATGGTTTCATTTTCAGATTTTATCATTTGATCAGTTATTTTTACAGATTATATGATTTTTTATGTACTAATCATTGTTAAATTTTGGATTTTGATTCTCCTAACTCTTGTTGGTCTAACAAGTTGTGGTTGTAGGTGCTTCTTGCTTGAAATTTGCTAAAATCGCATGTCAAAGAGGGCTACTAATGGTTTTTGCAAGGCTGCCCTAAGCATAAAAACCAAATCAAGTGCTTGTTTAATTGCTTTCTTTATTAAGTGCGGCATATACTAGTTGTTTCCTTTCATAGGCACTTAGTACCTTGTTGTAAAAATTTTGAGGTGGTAGGAGAGTATGCTCTTCACCCTTGTGGTGAAACAGAAATCTTGACCCATCTTGGGATTTTGAAAGCAAGGGAGTAATTGAATCTTTGTTTGGTGTGTTTGGGAGAGATTCTGGAGATAGGGGAGTATGCTCTTCACCCTTGTGGTGAACCAAAAACCTTGAACCTCAAGAGTTAATCCACTTTTTGTTTAGTATAAAGATCCTTTAGCGGGCCTTCTCTTGAGCAATCAAGAGGAACGACCCAAGTGGGGACAACCTTGTCATCATTTTCCTTGGTGGCGAGTGATTCCAACTCACTATAATCTCAAGGCTATCGAAGACACAAAACCTTGGTAGACATAGTACTTATCTTCGCTTGATGTGAGTAACTTGTGGGATTGTGACCATGAGGAAAGCATTAAGCAAGAATGCTTAAGGTACTCTTGAGGCCGCGAGGTCCTATTCCTTTATGAGGAGCAAGAGGGGTGCTATGAACGGAAACCCTTACTATGAACCATTAGATAGAGGCCACCCTATTTTAGCTGCTTAGCTTCTTGGTGCAAGGATTGATCCAAGTGGACTTACCCAGATCACCCCAAGATACTCACCATATGTACTCCTTTGGTTGTGTTTTTGACACCTCTATGACAATGCCAATATCTCTTGTGGGCAACCACTTGGTGTGAGGCAAGGGAGCATCAAGTTGTTAAGTAATGAGCCTTGTCCTTCTAGGTAGTAATTGCTTGAATTGTCTTCGATTGTGCTATACCAATGTAAATGTTCTCAACATTCAAACAAACAGTAGCACTCATAGAGTTTTTCATTTTGATATCACAAGTGCTTGTCTTGGCAAGGTTGCTTTTGCCCTTGTTTCAAGTGTTCTATGACATGTTTGATCACCTACTGTTTGCAAACCTGTCTTTTATCTGCTGCTACTGCTTGTCAAACTGAGAAATTGCACTATCCAATCTTTGAAATCGATCAAAATGCTTCAAACCTGAGATTTTTATGTTCACTGGTCAAAAGTCATATGAATCTGCAACAGTATCGCACGCCTTACTGAGAAATATTGCGCGATAGTTCACGCCCTGCTATTTTATCGCGCACTTTGCTGAGGTATATTGCGCAATAGTTCGTGCCTTCTGGAGTATTGCCTTGTCTACCTGGAAAGTATCGCCTAGAATCTTTTTGTTGTCCTGTCATTGCTGCAATTCGGAGTGGCTAAACTTGCACTTTAACCTGTCGTAGAGTGTCTTTTTTTGTTCTTACCTGAAACTGGTTTGTTACCTACATGCTTAGATTTGTTCTAGACTGAAACAAATGAGCTAAAACTATTGGGTTTGAGATTAACGAATGCTACTCTTGATCACTTGTCGCATCACGCTTACCTCTCTAGCTACTTGCTTATTGAGCTTTTTGCTCGTTGCTCGGCTTTAGTCAATTGATTGCTGTAAGTGCTTGAGCACTTTTGACGAGCCATCTTTCTATTGTTCTACTTTGACAAGTGATCTTTATTAACTTTTCTTATCTCAAATCTGAGAAACTTTGTCTCATTCTATTAGTCAACCAACATCTCTTTTCATGCCGGTTACAACTCGGTCTCAATTTGAGCAAGAGAGTCATCCTCCGTTCAATTACACATAGTTACCTTCTCCAACTAGACGTTCAAAAGCACCCATTAGCAACAACAGTTCTAGTTCTGACCAATCTAAGAATTCTAAGGCTACACCGCGGTATAAAGGAGGTTTCCTCTTTTCCGCATTTAAGACCCCCAAAAACACAGACAGTGTCTCACTCACTTTGACTGAACAAGAAAAGTTTCAACTCTTGCAAGAACACTTTGAACGTAAGGATAATCAAGCGCGCTTAGACAAAGAACACAATCAACAAAGGATGGATGCTGCTAGGCGCATGGCTTATAGAGGGACATTTCATGAGCAACCTGAGACTAGTAATCATGAGCATAGACCTCTTTTTAACAATGGCAACAATGACAACAACACGCCACCAAGATCTCCTCCAAGGCCAACTTTTGCTATGCCTTCTTCACCACCTAGACCTCCTCCCTCTCAACATGAGGCAGAGGCTAATGATGAGATTTCTAGTGAGGATCTTATGAGATGTGAACAAGATGTGGATTTCCAACGAATGATGCATAAGCTTTTAGAGCGTAATGGCGATCAATATTTTCAATATATGACTTCTAGAGGATACAAGCTTCCTCCCGGTTATGATGTCAGACAAATTGTCCATCAAAGAGTACCAACTAAATTGGAAGTCCTTCAAGAAGAATTACATCGAACAAATCAACGCCTTACCCAAATGGCATTAGAAAGAGAGCCTCCAAAGGTCTCTTTTGTAGAATCAATTTGTGCTCTTCCTTTTGATAAAGATCTATACATGGTCCCGTTTCCTAAGGATATTGAGGTTCCTAAATATGACAAGTATGATGGAAATGGTGACCCTCATGACCATGTGTGTCATTTTTATGCTCTTAGTATGGACTTTCTTCATAAGACACATATCTTCTATGCTTATTCCCTCGAAGCTTAAGAGGACAAGCTTTAGAATGGTTTGCGAAATTGACACCACCGCTTAAGACTTTTCATGAGATAGCTCAGTGATTTACCCAGCAGTACTCTTACAACATCCAACAACCTGTCACTATGATAGATCTCGGTAATCTAAGACAACATCAAGCTGAGCCATTTGCAACTTACTTACAACGTTGGAGGTCATTGTATTCTCGATATCCTTGTCAGCTACCTGAAAGGGAAAAGATTGATATTTTTGTCAACACACTTGTGCCTGAGCTATTTTATGATCTAAGGAAGCAACTGTTCTCCTCTTTCAATGACATGGTTGAAAGTGCATATCGAATTGAGGATGTAGCTATAAGAAAAGGGGATATTGTTATTAATAAAGATGCTAAAGGCAATGGCAAAGACAAAAACAAACCTTGGAATAAAAACAAGTATGTTGTTAATGATGGGGTTGTTGATGCTCCTAAAGTTAAAGAGCCTGCTTTCAATCTCTCCAACGCTATCTATGCAGCAAAACAACAACAAGCTGGCAACGCTCACAATGCTCCTAAACCTCAATATGCAGATAAGCCTAAGAAGTCATTTCAAAAGTGAGTCTATACCAAGTTGGCAGAACCTTACGATGTGATCCTTAAGACTTTGGTTGACAATGGATATCTTACGCTTCTTGATAAACCTGGTAACTGGGATCCGATAAATAAGCCTGATTGGTGGAGAGAGGATCATTACTGCCATTATCACAGAAACAAGGGACATCCAACAGACAATTGTTTTAGGCTTAAGGATGATATTCAGGATCTTATTGAGAATGGCACAATCTCCACTGATGGCTTAACTAAAAATTTTGATCACACAGCTTTCAAAGATCCTCTACCTAAGCATGATAAGGGGGAAAGCCCTCAAACACATAAGAAGAATCATGATGCAAAGATCAATTACACGTATCCTTCTAATACACCTGTGATCAACATGGTAGAGCCCGTTGAGAGTGTTCTAATGATGAGATCTCAAGATAATAATAACACCAATCATGGTAAGCCAAAGTTAGTCTTGCAAACACGTGGTAGTTCATCTTCCCGAAGTGAGACACTGAATGCTGTTACTAGGGGGCAAGCCAAGATTGTCCTTAAAACTGCGCAAGATCCCAAGCAAGCTTTGCCTTCCAAACAAGTGGCTCCTTCAGCCACCCCTAGCTATGATCTTGTCCAACATTTGCAAAAGACACCAGCACAGATATCTATCCTTGAGTTGCTTCGGTTATCCTCTTCGCATAGAGAGATTCTTGATGAGGCTCTACGTACAACACATGTTCCCAATGACATTGATCCAGATCAATTTCAGGCTATGGTCAACCACATTTCATCTCTGCTATCTCTCTCCTTTTCTGCAGAAGATGACATATCTATTGCTCACCCACATAATCTAACTTTACACATTGAAGTTCTAGTCTACAATACCCGAGTCCGCTGAGTCCTGATAGACAATGGTGCAGGGTTAAATATTGTTTCTTTCAATGTCATACAACAATTGGGTTTGTCAGAATTGGCTGTGGATTCTAAGAAGAAGATTACTATAAAAGCTTATGATGAAGTGGAAAGATCTTCCAAAGGTCTTGTCACGTTGCCTGTCCGAGTGGGCCCTATCACAAAAGATATTAACTTCCAAGTATTGGACGTTCCACTCGCATATAACATTCTTTTGGGTCGTCCTTGGATCCATGACATGCAGGCTGTCCCTTCCACTTATCATCAGTGCGTCAAATTTTCGTACAATGGCACTGAGGTTGTGATTCCTGGAGACCATACTATTGCTATCAATGCTCTTGCTACTACTGAAAAATTTGTTCCTCATAATGAACCTTTTGTTGATCCTAGCACATCTCTAGCTGCTGCTGAGAAATCACTTAAGATGATGAGCCTTGGTATGGGTGAATATACACTGGGTTCCTTTGCTTCTATACCTGTTTCTCCTAGGTCATATGGGAGACCTTCTGATCAGATGAAGCCTTCCACTTCTGCTATGGTGATCTTTGATACTTTTGTTCCTTCATCCGTTCCTTTAGAAGCAGAAAGAGAAGAACAAGCTATTCAAGAGTGGATCTATCGAGATAATTCCAAAAATACTCCCATGCTCAGTAATTCTGACACAGATACAGACGAGTCACCACTGCACACTATGGCTCACATGGGAGATGATCTTCCCTCTACTTCACTTCTTTGGGGAGAAGAATGTATATCTACTGATGATATGGCTGAGGCCTCTATGTCTAGAACCTATGTGCCTAAAGAATCATTGCACTATGATAGACAACGTCGCAACATTGCACGATTGCTACAAAGAGGTGATCTCTCACATAATGACATGAGTATCTCTACTTCTCGGCATCTTAAGCCTCTTCCAGAAGATCCTCCCATGATAGATATGGATGTTGATATGGTTCATTCTTGTAGTAACCATCCCGACGTGGTTGATGGGTCTTGTGTGGGGTCTGATGAGTTTGTTCCTCGTATTGCCTTAGTGGACCACGCTGGTTCTTCTATGACAAGTCTAGATCTAGCTACTTTTGGAGCTTACTCTATAGGCTCAACATCTCGTGTCACCAGAGATCACATCCTTCACATAAATACTATTGAACCAGTCACTTCATTTCATCTCGCATCAACACCTGTTACTTCTTCCACCAAAGAACTAGCAACAAAAAATATTGAATCAGCAATCACACATCACGGTCATCAAGTCAAAAGAAAAGAGCAATGGTCGGATGGCGAAAACCAAATTGTGGCGGTATCCGCACCTAAGAAAAGTAAAAATAAAAATCTGCTAAAAAATAATGATTCTCAAATAAAAGATGACAAGCTGATTCTCTACAAAAAAATGATGCACTACCTCAAGCATGATCTCATATCTATTATACTTCAGCCCATTCCTAAAGCTGAGAACAAAGTTGCTAATTCCTTGGTTGCTTCGACATCCATCTTACAAATGAAAAAGCATAAATTTTGCTTCAAGTTCCTGGTGGACGAATTACGCTATCCTGCTCACAAATCTTACAATCCTACCATCTTTTCATATCTTCCACCTCATATTCCTCTTGCAAATCCACCATGCCATTCCTTCTGCCATTCCTTACACTTTGCCTTTGTCTCTGGTGACTTGTATAGGAAGGGTCTAGATGGAACTCTCCTTAAGTGTCTAGAAATAGAGGAGTCAAAAAAAGTGCTAACTAAAATCCACGATGGCCTATGTGGATCACATTCTAACGATCCTTTGCTAGCTCAGACATTGCTTAGGGCTGGTTATTATTGGTCGAACTGGTTGAGACCTCCTATCGTCATAGTTGTAGCATTTGGGCCTAGGGCCTATTAGTTCTCTACATCAGAGGAAGCAGATTCTTGATGCCCATTTCTATCTGGGGCATCCTTTGTACATATTTTACGATCCTAAAAAAATACCAAAAAAATTCATATATGATGCTGAAAAAATCCTAAAAAGCATAAAAAGTACTGAAAAAATGAGCATCTTAGTGAAAACCTAGTAATAGGCACTTTGATGTCTCACCAAAAAAATCAAAAAAATTCAAAAAATAAAAATAAAAATTAAAAAAGTGCTTTGGTGAAAACTTGGAAACAGGCGCCTTGGTAGCAAAAATACAAAAAAATTATAAAAAGTCCTGAAAAAATTGCAAAAAAATCTATCAAGTGGTGAAAACTTAGAAACAGGCGCTACTTGAGACCCTCTACACCTATGTCTATTAGTCTTGTGTGGCGCTCATTCGCTCCACTTCTCGCTTTGCCTCTCCTAGCCTGGAATTGATTCTTGTCTTAGTCTAGGGGGCATACATTGTTTTAAGCTTATCTTGGGTCTCTTTGTGCGTCTGAGTTTCTTAGGCACCTCGCAAATGGTGTTTTTCAACACCACCTCAACTATGTTTTGAACACTACCCTGGCGTCAAGTGTTTCTTAACACTTATCAGATATCCTTTCCGCCGTCTTGGATGATGCAATATTTCTCACTGGCAGATGTGATACTCAAAGTTTGACTCTATGACCTACGCACACGCACTTGACTCGCTAAGATTTATTTGACTTTATTTCTTTGTGTGCTGTCTATGATGATTTCTTTGCTAAGTGGTCTCTCCCTGAGAAGTTTTCGATGATGCATAGCTAGAAGACTGAGGGTATAAGAACATGTTTTATTTCTTTATCTGCTTGTGGGTATATTTTGTTGGTCCTCACTGTCATGAGCATTTATGCTGGTCTTACTTGACACTATGGACCTACAAGGTATTATCCTTGACTATTTTGCAAGTGCATGCTTCTAGTCATCTTGACTTTCTTGTGTCTCGATGTGAGCATAATCTTGCTATATCAAACTTAGGTAATCTCACTGCACTAGTCATCTTGACCTACATGTCTTGGATGCCTAGGTGGGATTTCCACATTCCTATCTAATAAAGATCATATTCAGATCCACATAGTTATGCTAGTGTGTATTGTATGATCTTGCGACGCTACCAATAATGCTCAATGATGAATATTAGATGTCTATTGGTTTCGCAACCTTGCAAGTAAACCACTTTTCATGTAGCTTGCATTCTTAGGTTCATGTTATTTAGTTTTGCATCTTGCATATGGAGAGAGCTCTCCTTTATCTTTTCTGGACTTGTTAATCAACTGCGCTCACCTTTTGCTTCTTCCCGATTATGTCTTTCACTTCTTGTCTTTCATATCACATCATTTTCCTTTCATTCCGGGATCCAAACCAAAATCCGAGTTCACCTTGATCACCCAACTCATCTTTTTCCTTCTTCCATGTAGTTGGTTAACCTTTTGAGGCCTGATCCTTCGATCTTCGCTGGGGCATTCTTCACCTCTTCATCTCCATCTCTTTCAAACTTCTAGTCTTTCATTCACTTTCAAATCTCAAGTTCAAATTCTTCTCCCTCCATGGTGTTTTCGGGTTGAGGGACGGCTTGGTTCGTGCCCCGTGTCCCATGTGTGGGGCATACCCTCATTGCTTGATGGTTATTCTGTTCTCTCTCTTCGATTATGATTTCTAGTGATTTGATCATGCTGCTCTTGCTTCTGCTTTTCCTCTACTTGGATTTTGCTTTCGATCTCGAGGGGGCAGACACATCATATCTTATTGGTTATCTCTTTCCTAAGTGTTCAGTACTGTCGCTATCAGGCTGACCATGCAGGATTTGCTATTTTTCTGCACTTCATTCTTTGGAGTTAGAACACTATTGCTTGCCTTCTTGGCTATCTCTTGCTTTCTTGGCTGATCTGAGTTGCTTTGTGATCCCAAATCGATCTCACATTTCAACTTCATTCTTTGACTACATGTGTTCCCAAATCGATCACACATTAGTCAAAGAGGGGCAAATATATACACCTAAAAATGGTCATCTAGACTATTAGCCCCTTGCTAGCATTTTTGCTAAAATCATCAATTGCTTATTCTTGATCAAATCCTAGCTCTATCATTTATTCGATTATTTTCTATGGGCTAACCATCTTATCCTAAGTCTTTATTTAATTAAAAGGAATATTTTCTCCCCTTTTATTAAATAAAAAGCCCCCACTTTTCCTCTTATCCTAAGTTGCACAAATAAAGCATTATTCTTATTTTATAAAAAGGAAAAAAATACTTTTTGTCTTATATGGACACAAAAGTCAACTCTTATTTTCCTATTGGAGGATACTTGTGCACATGGATTGCTCCTCTTTTAAGCTCCACTGTTGATTAAATCTTTTGCCTCTTAATCTCCATGGTCCATTTCTCCTCATTTCTTTTAAAAGGAGAGCTCCCTTCTTCATTCTAGATCCTCAACTTTTTATGCTAACTTTATGCTGTAGGATTTCTAGGTCACTTTGGAGCTTTTGAAGATTTGGAGCATTTTTATCATCTACATCTCATTCTTGCATTCTTAGCTTAGCTTCATATTTATGCTTTCTTAGATTAGCTTAATTTCTATGCTCTAGATTAGCTCACATAGATTAATTAGCTTGGGTTGTAACACTTGCATATTTCCTTTCATAGCTTAGCTTGCATTTCCATTTCTAGCATAGCATAGCATTGCATTTTCATTCTTGATTCTTGAGGATATTGGCATTCTTGCCCTTGTCTTCATTGAATCTCCCATTGCATGGTTTACTAGCAAGGTTATAGGCTAAATAGCTCTAGCTGAGAGCATTCTTAAAAGCCCTTGCACTCCATGCCTAGGGAGCTATGGATCGATTTGTGAGGGCTCATTCTTGAGTTTCCTTGCATGTAATGATTCATAGAAGTGTGACACATTTATAGCACACACATGTGACCTGAGGATGACCGATTCACCCCCCCTCCTCTCAATTATTCTAAAATCATTTTTACAATTGGTATCAGAGTTGTTTGTGCTTGTAAGGAAAAAGTTTGAAGGTACTTGAAGCTAAAGATCATGATGTACAAAAAGGAGGTACCAAAGCTGAACAAGGAGAACTTCCTTGCATGGAAAATGTTGACGAAGTTACACCTAGCTAGTATTGGTGATGCAGTGGAATAATATGTGGAGAATGCTTACATACTAGTAGCTGCACCTATGACAGCTGAGGAGATGAAGGAAAAGAAAGAACACAATCAGGTAATGTTGGAGATTGCATTAGCCCTAAGTTATCTTGAATTTGAAGACATCAAGAACTATACTAATGGAAAGAAAATGTGGGACACACTAGTAGCTCTCTATGGTGGAGACACAAATGTACTGAGAACCATGTCTGAAAGCTTGAGAGGTAAGTTTGATAAAATGACAATGTTAGAAGGTGAAACTATTGTTCAATATCGTGCTAGAGTTAAAGAGGTAGTGAATGCTATTAGAGGAGCTAATAGAAATATTGATGATGAAACTGTTATTATCAAGGTTTTGAGAACCCTACTTTGTATTCATGCTATTAGAGTTTCTGCAATACAAGAACTAAGATGTGCTCCTAGTAATAACTTAACCTTGGAAGGTCTTGTTGGTAGACTTACTGCTTTTGAATTATCGAATTTTGATCATTTCACTACTCATAATATTGAATCTGCATTCAAGTCACAAATGGTTCTTCAAAAGTCAAAGAAAGGAAAAGAAAAATGTGTGAACAGTGACAATGACAATGACACTTCTGATGATGATCTTGATGATCATCTTGAGACACTTATGGCTAGAAGGCTACCGAGAGGAAAAGGAAAATTTAAAGGTAAACTTATAATCTTTTTTTCATGCAACAAAGTTGGTCATATTGCAACAAGATGTCCTGACATGAATGACAAGGATGAAAGAAGAGAAAACAAGTACAAAGACAAAAGGGATGACATAGATCACATAAGGTATAAGGACTACAAGGATAAAGGTAAGAAGTCTTATTATATTGTTGAAGAAGAAACTGATAGTGAATATAGTGAGTCTGATGATTATGATGTAGAAGTTGTTTATGTTGCTATGAAAGATGATTCTGATGAAGATGAGAAAATTGCACTTATTTCATATGTGAGTAAATTTGATAGCTGGATAATTGATAATGGTTGCTCACATCACATGACAGGTGACAAAAGTAAGTTTGAAACCTTAAATCATTACAAAGGTAGTAGTGTTAAGTTTGGTAATGATGCATCATGTCTTGTGAAGGGAAAAAGATCAATAAAATTGATTGGTAAGATCATATGTGATAATGCTTATTGGGTTTAAGGTCTTAACTATAATTTTTTGAGTGTTGCACAGTTGAACTGTTCTAGTTACTGAGTTGAGTTTCATCACAAAAAGGATAATATATTTGATGCCACTGGTGAACTAATTGGAAGAGAAGAACGAACAAGAGGTAATTTGTTTTATTTAGACCTATTTGAAGAAACATGTTTGTTTGCACAATTTGATGATCTATGGTTATGCTATAAGAGGTTGTGTCACATGAACTTTGATAATTTGGTAAGCATTAGTAAGATGAAAAGAGTTAGATGTTTACCAAGATTGAAGAAACCTGATAATGTGATGTGTAAACAATGTCAATTGGGGAAAATAACAAAGTCTAGTTTCAAGAGAAAGACACATACTTCTAATGATATTTTGGAATTGGTTCATACTGACCTTTGTGGACCTATTGGTGTGCAAAGTTACTGTGGTGATAAATATTTCATTCTTTTTGTTGATGATTACTCTAGAATTATGACTATAATATTTACCAAGGAAAAATATGATGTCTTTCAGTTGTTTAAGTGGTATCTGGAAAAAGTTGAGAAAGAAACAAGTAAAAGCTTGAAATGTCTGAGATCTGATAGAGGAGGAGAGTTCATATCTAATGAGTTCAACATATTCTGTAATGATAGAGGAATTAAGAGACAAATTTCTACACCAAGGACACCTCCACAAAATGGTATATCAGAGAGAAGAAATAGATCAATCATGGATTGTGCTAGAACACTAAT
Organism: Chamaecyparis obtusa; assembly: GCA_027943335.1. NCBI lineage: Eukaryota > Viridiplantae > Streptophyta > Pinopsida > Cupressales > Cupressaceae > Chamaecyparis > Chamaecyparis obtusa. The sequence goes on from BSBK01001097.1 coordinate 818,382, forward strand.
GATAGAGAAGAATGTTGCATAAAAGTACTAGAGAGAAGCTATAAGAATAACAGTTTATACCTTGAACTGAGTACAAATCAAGAAAGGTACAAATGCTACACATTTTGAATTATGGCATGGTTTGCACCTAATGTGAAATACTTTAAAGTCTTTGGAAGAAAATGTTATATACTCAAGGACAATAGGAATGGAAAACTTGATGCTAAAAGTGATGAAGGCATATTCCTAGGTTATTCCACTAAGAGCAAATCTTACAAGTGTTTGAATTCTAACACTAACAAAGTTGTGGAAAATGCAAATGTTAGAGTTGATGAATATGTAGAAAAGAATGAAATTGAAGGCAAGAAGGAACTTGAAGATTACAGATCTTTTGTATGCATGGAAGAAGGAGAGGCCAACAATTTATCAAAACTAGAAAATAATGTTGTTGAGCAACAACAAGAGCATGTCGAGTTACAAAAAAAAGATGTTGAGCATCAAGATGATGCTACCGAGCAATTAGGAGAGGAAGCAAAGATACAAAATGAACTTGAAAATCAAGAACAAGAAGAAAGGAGGTTAGAGCCTATTGGCATAGTATGTGAAAAGACACCATAAGCCGGATCAAATCATTGGAGCAAAAGAATTTGGAGTTATGACAAGAAGTAAGTTGAAAGATAAAACATGCTTGTTATGTGAATTTGAGCCAAAGATAGTGAAAGATGCTTTGGAGAATGAAGATTGGATTCAAGAAATGAATGAGAAAATTGAGCAGATAGAAAAGAACAAAACTTGGACACTAGTGCCTAGACCCGAGGATAAGAATATTATTGGAACAAAGTGGGTGTTCATAAATAAGCTGAATGAATATGGAGAAGTCACAAGGAACAAACCTATATTAGTATGCAAAGGGTATGCACAGGAAGAAGGAATTGACTATGGTGAGACATTTTCCCCAGTTGCAAGATTGGAAGGAGTTAGAACTCTACTTGCATATGCAGCTTACAAAGAATTCAAAGTGTATCAAATGGATGTCAAATCTGCATTTCTGAACAGAATACTAGAAGAAGTATACATTAAACAACTAGAAGGATTTGTTGATATAAGCAAGAAGAACATGGTCTGTAAACTACACAAAGCATTGTATGGATTGAAACAAGTCCCTAGAACATGGTATGAGAGATTGCATAATTATTTGGTAAATATTGGATTTGCAAGAACAAATGACAAAAACAATATGTACTTGAAGACTGAAAAAGGTAAAGGATATTGTCAGCTGAAATATTTGATGATGATATCATATTTGGAGGACAAGATGCCCTATGCCAAACATTTGCAAATGAGATGCAAATTGAATTTGAGATGTCTATGTTTGGAGAGATCAAATTCTTTGTTAGTTTGTAAGTTTATCAGATGGAGAAAGGTATCTACATTACACAATCTAAGTATATCAAGGAGATACTAAAAACCTTTGGCATGGAGGACTCTAGACGAGTAAGTACACCTATGGCTACTAGACAAAAACTATCAAAGAATGATGATACAATTGAAGTGAATCAAACCTTGTACATGTCTATGATTGGAAAGCTACAATATGTTGTTCACAGTAGACCAAATATTACACTAGCAATTGGGATTGTTGCAATATTTTCTGTCAATCCTAAAGAAAATTACATGATGGCAATGAAAAGGATACTAAGATATCTGAAAGAAATAGAGGACTATGGACTATACTACAAGAAGAATGAAAAGTTTGAACTGAAAGTTTATATTGATGAAAATTAGGCAGGAAATGTGGATGATAGAAATAGTATAAGTGGTGGTGCATTCTTTCTAGGAAAAAGATTAGTCTCTTGGACAAGAAAGAAAAAAAATTGCATTTCTCAATCTATAGCAGGGGCTAAATATGTAGCAGCAACAATTAATTGTTCAAACCTAGTGTGGATCAAGCAATTGTTGCAAGGTATGAAGGAAGAAATCATTGAGCCAGTTGTTATCTTTTGTGATAACAAAGTGCTATCAATATATCAAATAATTCTATGATGCATACTAAGACTAAGCATATTGCTATCAAGTATCATTACTTGAGAGAGCTAGCTCAAGACAAGAAAGTGAGATTGGAATAAGTGAATACAAAGGAACAGTTAGTAGATATATTCACTAAGGCATTACCTATGGATGCTCATGAAAATCTACGAGGTAAATTAGGGGTGATTCCCCTAACTGAGGCTACCTAGAATCAAGTAAGAGAATTGCATCAAATGTACTAATCAGAATATCTAACAAATTGATGCAAAGGAGGTCACATTTTAGGAGTTGCCTAAAGTTGTGAAGGGTAAAGCATAAGATGTTGATCAGTCATAAGAAAGATGACAGAGGGAGTATCTAGTTCAGAAAACTGACATGAAGATATCTAAATGGTAAAGATGAATGTCTTTGGCATTGTTGTCAAAGAGGGAGAGATACAGAAAGAGATTTAGGAGTTACCATAAGCAAAGAGGGAGAGATTCGGTAAACTGATGAACAGACAAAGGGAGAGATCTATCCAAGAGGGAGTTGATGCTTGAATCAGAATGAAGCTAAGGATATTAATGAAGATCAGTTGACAGAAGTTGCTTCATTATTTTGTTTTTGGATTGTATGGTAAACTATACATATGGAGTATGGTATTGCATGTGGTGTTGTCATCAATGCCAAAGAGGGAGATTGTTGAAAACTACAATTGAAACAATTGTTATATTTTCATTGATGTCAAACTTTAATTGGTAAGACGATTGCTATCTAGTAGAGTACCATATCATTTGATTGATAAAGAGGATTTGAAAAGAAGAGTTAACGAGAAGACCTAGTGGAAAGGTTGAGTTATGAGAAACTACAATGGATACTTGATTAGTTGGCACATTGGAAAGGTAATGTGTTGTTTATCTATAACACTAAGTGGAGAAGACAATTGATTTGAAGCTTAGAAGAAATGAGGAAAGAAAGTTTGAAAGCATAGGCTTAACCGAGCAAAAGAGAAGAAGATAAAGAAAATCTAGTGTAAGCTGAGTGATGTTAGTGCTGAATGAGCACCAATATAAGCCAAGCAAATTTTAGTGTCGGCCGAGCATCAGTAATTGCCGAGTATCAGATAATTAACCGAGGAAAGACAATGATTGCCAATAAGACAAGTTTAGCGATGACTGATTTATCTAGTGACGACTAAGCAGAAGAACATAGTATTGGCCAAGTGTTCGTAATTTATAGTTTGTGAAAGAATTGAGATTCCCAGCCGACATAGTTGAATTCTTGGGATATGGAAAATGTGTTGAAGTTAAGGATGAATGACCTAGAGCATTTAATGCATAGTAAACCATTTTCTTATGAATCCAAAGATAATTTTTGAGAAGTATCTAGAAGGAGAAGGAGAACAAAATGTTGGAAGGATTCCATGAATCTGACCTAAACCTAAGATCTGCGGAGATGATTAAGTGGAAAAAGATTAAGCTACCTAATCAAGGAGGTATAAGGATGACCTAGTTGTAGGTTATGAGAAGAGAGGAAGAGGTTGATGTTATTGATTGGCGAACCTAAGAAGAAGGCTAAGAAAAGCTGTGAAGAGTTGAACATAGTTGATGTGGTTGCTTGAAGGGATTTACGAGAAGATTAGAGATGGAGATGACAATGAAGGCCAGTCAGTAAATCAACATATGAGCTTATTGGATCTGTATTTGCAAAGTGAGCTGTATATTTTAGATCAAAACTTATTGTTACTTTCTAACCATTGTATTAGTCTAAATCCTTTAATCAAGGTTGACCTAATAGTCATTTGTAAATCCTTTAATCAAGGTGAGATTCTAATGGAATGTTCTTAAGCCCTCTAACTAGGCCACTCCTAACAAGGTGATTATATCCTTTAACAGGGTCACACCTAACAGTGTGTATTGTAACCTTTAACAGGGTTGGCTTCTCACATAGCTCACTTCAAAAGAGTAAAAAATTGGTAGCATGTTACTGGTGGTTTTTCCCAAATTAGGTTTCCATGTTAAATCCTGGTGTCATACTTGTTTGAATGTTATTTGACGTGTTATGTTGTTAAGAGCTTTATATTTTGCAAGTTGATTACTTTTGGACAGTGGACTGCAAGTTTATGTTACTATAGAGACCAGGTGGATTGTTAAATAGATCTAAGTTGGTTGAAGTGTTTAAAAGTTTAATTGGTACATATGACTTGAGGATAACTGATTCACCCCCTCTCATTTATTCTAAAATCATTCTAATAGGGTCCACTTCCCCATGCACTCACCACCACATGTCTACTTCAAAGGGAAAATCTCAAGAAGATATTTACCAATCAGGAAAATCATTGACCTTGTAGAGGCTACATAAAAAGGAAATCCACTACAACCCCAAAATGGTAAAAGAATGAAGATAGGGCAGCTAGCCTACGACCACTTTCATCATTTATGGGTAGTCAAGTGATCGGGTGTGGGTACTTGTATTCAACTGTTGGAAGGGGTGATTGTATTATAGATGGAGCCACCTCCCACACTGTTTCTCTCACTTTCATGAGTTTCACACCTGTAGATAACCCTTTGTCTCTATTTCGAACCTTGTTTCTACATCATATCCATACTCAGAGGTAGGAACCTTGGAACAAAAAATTCCAAAGTTTTGTTGAGGTTTCATTGTGAGCCTACAAAATGTTGAGAAAGCATTGGTGCATCACCTTGTAGCATAGATTTTACTTTGTCTTTTTCCTTCTTCCTTTTAAGGAATGAAGAGTCAACTTCTAAAATCCCGAAGGTTATTTTGTGTAGCACACCAATTCCCCCATACACATAACTTCCTAATTGCTCTTATTTAGGCATTGACCTCTTAGAGATCAACTATTTTTTCTGGCATGCCTAATGAAACCCTGACTCAAAAGATCATCAGAAGTTAGTGCTCTCTTTGGCGACTTATCTTTCAAAGAAGTTTGTGTAGAGCACCGTATGTTGTAGCATAATTAAAATTATATAGGATCTTGAGGTCTTTCTCTAAGCCTCATGGATCAAGATGACTGCCATTATTCTATTACAGAACATTTCAGCTGGGGGTATGAAGCCCCCCAACAATTAATATCCCCTATTCTTATTATAGAAGAACCACATTGAGATAATGCTTGAGATATCATATGCGAATTTTGATGAGTGATAGAGGAGATTGATGTAGAGCACCACCGGTATGGTCCCTCAAACCTAGGCCACGATAATGTCCAGATCATATATCATCCTAAGGAGATGAGTTGGTTAGTTTTTTTCTCTAGAGGTAGCACCCCCTATTTTTGAAGAAAACATCTGTATACCTTATTTAAAGGATTTTCTACCACCCTAGGCCCTTCTCCCCATGACTCTTTCTTTGTACAAAGGTGACCCATTCATTTGGAGGAGAGAACAACCACCTTGGCAGAACAAAAATCCACCATCAATGATCAATCCTATAAAGTCCCCAAATGAACACCCACCTTCCCATATAAGTTGGATACTAAAAGTGAGGAAGCCTCAGTCAGTCGGAACCTAGCATCGAGTGCATTAAGCCCCAAAGAGGATGTAGGAGAAGATAATGATGCCTAGTTTTGGGATGAGCTAGAGATTTTTGTGTATCACTAGAGGATAAGTCATTCCTAGGAAAGAGTGGAGAGGAAAACACTACAAAGACTCCAACTTCAACCTCGAACAACACAAAAAATTAAGACCTCAACTCAGAGCTTCATCAAAGAGCATCTATTTTTAGAATGTGGATGTCCCATTAAGAATGCAATAGAGCCCCTAAATCACTAGATCACCCTAATTGCGTCCTCATAAGGACATGAGGTTAGTACCCAAAGAGGTCATTTTTTCCCCAAACACTAGGAAATGGCACCAACATGTACATTTATGTGATTTTTCCTAGAAGTGCAAAAATAAAGGAATATGGCCACCTGCTTCCCCCATTCCCATCCCAAGGTGTAAATGTTAGGAATGAATGTTGAATATGTCCTATGGGAGAGTATTCGAGTAGTTCTGTAGCATTTGTATGTTGCATTCATGACTGTGTTTGTCATTGATGTCAACACATTGATCTACTGGAGATTAACAGAGAAGAAGACAATGTTTGTATTAGTGCACGTAGAGAATTACAGATGAAGCTATGTGACATTGAGGACTTGTTCTTTATTGTGTCCTAATATTATGGTTAAGAGAGCATACAACAATTTAATTATTCATGACAGTTATGATTAATCTAGTGGAAATATTATTCTGACAGTGTTCTTGAGAAGCAGCTTGTGATAACTGGATTATATCTCTTAACTAGGATAGAATCTGGACATGTGAAGTTGTACAAAGGTTGAAGAAATTTCAGAGGTCACCTGGATGAGACAACATAGTCAGAGGTTGCACATGTGAAGATCTACTAAGTTTGGAAGCTGATAGTTTTTATGTGGTTATGAAATATTATGTAACGTGTAATGCTTTATATTTTGTAATTGGTTAAACCTAGTTGGCCAACTCTATTGTAAATTATTTGAGTGAAGTATAAAGGAAGGATTGTTTTCCTTGATTTATATATGATGAGAAAAAAGAGAAGTAAGATACGATGATGTTGATATTGTAAGAGGATATGCGAATTGAGTAGATCTTCTATTGAGATCTAGTAAAGTATTTGGTGCGGTTTTGGCAAAGACAGAGGAATGAAGATAAGATTGATGAGATCAATTTTTTTTGGTATTATTCTAGTCGGATAATACAAAGATCAGTTGGACAGTGAGTTTAGTGATCTTGCCCCTAAAGTTGTTTGGACAATGGGTCCTTCTGCCTTCCTTAACTCCTAACAGGGTTAGAATCTTTTAATAGGGATTCAAAGTCTCCTAATAGGTACTGATATGTACTGAATATATTGTATAGACTCCTAACAGAGTCCATCCTCTCACAAGGAATTTTCATATTAGTACATCTTTTGTGGGTACCATCCCCACCGGGGTTTACTCTCTGATCAAGAGGTTCCCTAGTTAACATATCTTGTGTCATTGTGTATTTTTACCTTTCTATGGTTGTTGTTTATGTTTGTTACATGTTTGAGATCTAATAATGTTATTAAAAGTTTCTTTTATCTGATAACTGATTCACCACCCCTCTCAGTTATCTTGGTGTACTTTACTTTCTAATAATTGGTATCAGAGCGACATGTTCTTGAAGGAAAACTTTAACAACTTAAGGAGATCTATGGTGAGTCATTTCAGAAAAGAAAGTCCTAAGTTTGATGGAGTTAACTATGATAGTTGGAAAGAAAAGATGAAGACACATCTTCTATGTTTAGGAATAGGATATTGTTTGATTACAAAGAATGACAAAACTATCATTGAAAAAGATGAAATTGAAGACTGCATTGATAAGGAAAGAGATCTATTTATGTGTAACATACTTGCCAGAGAAGCAATTTTGTCACCTCTTCCCAAGAATGAATACAGTCAGGTAAAAACTCTAAGGACATCTCATGAAATTTGGTTAGCTTTACAATCTACTTTTGAAGGTGATGTACATGCTAAGAGAATCATATTACATAATTGGATATGTTTATTTCAAGATGCAAAGATGATGGAAGATGAATTTGTTAGAAGTTATATTGGTAGGATATCAGAGATTGTTGCAGGTATCAAATCTTGTGAAGGAAACAAAAATGAAGATGAAATTTTATGGAAGATCTTAAAAACACTAATCCCTGTGTTTAAGCAGGCACCGCAAATGATTGAACAAGTTATACCTTGTACTAAAAATTTTACCAGGGAAACTCTTCTTGGAAGATTAGAAGCAGCAGAGATAGGCTTGAGACAGTCTGAAGATTTTCCTAGAATTGAAACAACATTTAGTGCACTTAGTGTTCGCCCTACTTTGTCAAGAAGTACAAGTGTTAGTAGAGATTATGCCAGTAACAATAGATCTAAGACTGAAGAAGACATGAAGGAATTTTCCCTTGCTTGTGAAAAGAGAATGAGAAGGTAAGAAAATCTTTAAATGTTGGACATGTCAAGAATATGGTCATTTCGCATCTAAATGTCCTAAGAGACCAGTAAAGAAATATAAGAAGAAATTTAAACCTAGAAGATCTAAAGAATGTTATTATGCAAATGATGAAGAATTTGAGGCTAGCATTGATAAATTCTTAAGTGAAAGTGATAATGAAAGTGATGACATAGGATTTGTAGAAATAAAAGAAGAAAGCTCTGAAATTGAAGTTAGAAAAGAAAAAGCTTTAGTTTCTCAAGTTGAAAAGAAAATTGATTGGATTATAGATAGTGGTTGTTCACATCATATGACTAGAGATATGATTTTTTTATAAAGTTTAACAATTATGATGGAGGGATTGTTAGAGTCGAAAATAATGTACATTTCCTGATAAAGGGAATAAGATCTATTACTCTTGATGGAAAGACTAACATTGACAATGTTTACTTTGTGGATGGATTGAAACATAATCTTCTATTGGAGTTGATGGGAAAAAAACCCACAACTCCCAAGAACACCTGCATCCAAACATCTGTCACAAAAAGAGAGAGAAGAAGTAAGAAGCTATGGAGGCCTGAACGCATTGATCCACGAGAGAGGAGAAATCATTCTTGACGTGCCAAAAAGAAAGTTACAATTCAATAATGAATAATTTGTTATAAAAACAAAGGAGAACAATCCTTATAAAAGGAGATCTGAAAACCTAAAAAGGTAAAACCTAGGTTGCACAATAATAATTAATAAAATAATTAATTATTATATGCCTAAAGTTTAGCTTAAATAGAAAGAGATAATAAGTGACTTGATAATTAAATCAAACATGATTTAATTAATAAGAAAACATTTTATTACTCTAACATCTTCTAAGTGTCAGATAGTTAGTAGACGATGGATATCAAGTTTGGTTTACTGAGAAGACTTGTGTGATCAAGGATAAGAATGGTAAGATGATTGGAACAAGATCAAGAACCAAAGGTAATGTATTTTAGTTGAATCCCATTGAGATGACATGTTTGATTACTAAAATTGATGACAATTGATTATGTTACAAAAGGTTATGTCACATAAACTTTGATAACATTGTGAAAGCAAGCACTACATTTGTAGTAAGAGATTTGCTTGAGATTATGAAACCTACTAACATGGTATGCAAATAATGTGTTATGGCTAAGTAGAAAACAAGTTCTTTTCCCAGTAAGAAGTTGATCACATCAACAAAATTGGAAATTGTTCATACAGATCTGAGTGGTCCCACAAAGACTTGAGGATTCTATGGTGAAAGCCATTTCATGATTTTTGTTGATGACTTTACTAGAATGACATGGATAGCATTTCTTAAAGAAAAATCAGAAGCATTTGACAAGTTTAGATTAATTAAGAACAAAGTTAAGAATGAATCAGTAATGAAGATTAAATGTTTAAGATCTGATAGAGGTGGAGAATTATTTAATACTTTTTGTGAAGTGAATGACATTAAGAGACAACTTTCAACCCCTAGAACACTTGAATAAAATGGTATTGTAGAAAGAAGAAATAGATCAATGACTGAGGGCAGCAAGAGCTATGTTATTTGAGAATGATATAATAAAGATATTCTAGAGACAAGCAGTGAATACATCAGTATATACAATGAACATAATACAAATCAAAGTAGACACAGACAAGACACCTTATGAATTATGGTTTGGACATGCACCATCAGTTAAGTATTTCAGAATTTTTGGAAGTAAGTGTTATATTAAGAGAGATGATGACATTGGTAAGTTTGATCCAAGAAGTAATGCAAGTATATTTATTGGTTATTCATTGAAAAGAAGAGCTTATAGATGTTTTAATAAAATAAATAAGACTATTGTTGAGAGCACAAATATTAAAGTAGATGAGAAATTCAAAATTCAAGAAAGAATACTTGATTATGATTCAGATGAAGAAGTTCACCCTAGAGTTGATCAAGAAAATGTTGAATTATTTTATGAAAATGACAATGATTTGTAGAATGAGAATTATACTGAGGAAATAAGAGAAGAACCTAGACCAGAACATAGAATTGAAGCAAGAACTGAGATAGTGACACCTAATAAGAATCTAATGAGGAATCATCCTACTAATCATATTATTGGGAGCAAAGAAAAAGGAGTTACGACAATAAATAAAGTACAAGAAGAACTATGTTTGATTTATCAAATTGAACCTAAAACTACTGACAAAGCTTGTAAAGATGATAATTGGATTCAAGCAATGAAGGAATAACTAGATCAACTTGAAAAGAACAAAACTTGGGAATTGGTCCCTAGACCTAAAGATAAAAATATTATAGGAACTAAATGGCTTTTTAGAAATAAGATGAATGAACAAGGTGAAGTTATAAGAAACAGATAAAGATTGGTATGTAAAGGATACTCACAACAAGAATGAATTTATTATGAAGAAACATTTGTACATGTTGCAAGAATTGAAGCGGTAAGAATGTTTTTGGCTTATGCAGCTTATAAGAAATTCAAAGTGTGTTAGATGGATGTGAAGTCAACATTTCTGAATAGAGAATTGGAAGAAGAAGTCTACATTGAGAAGCCTGAAGGTTTTCCTTTGACTCAAGAAGGAGACATGGTATGTAAACTGAACAAAGCTTTATATGGACTAAAATAAGCATCTAGAACATGGCATGCAACATTAGACAAATATTTGGTAAAATTGGGATTTGCTAAAGGCACTGCAGACAGTAATTTGTATCTAAAAGAAATTGAGAATGGTATATTGATTATAGTTATTTTTGTTGCTGATATTATATTTGGAGGTGAAGATGAAGCTAGTGATAAATTCACCGATGAAATGAAGACAAAATTTGAAATGAGAATGATTGGTGAAATGAAATTTTTTCTAGGATTACAGGTAGTGCAAAATAGTGATGGTATTTTCTTATCTCAAACAAAATATTTGAAAGACTTATTGCAGAGATTTGGTTTGGAAAATTGTAAGCCTGTTGGCACACCTATGGTAATTGGCCATAAGTTATCTAGCACAGATGAAACTCCTATAGTTGAGCAAAAGAAATACAGATCCATGATTGGAGATTTGTAGTATTTAACTCATACAAGACCTGATATATCACATGTAGTTGACATTGTTGCAAGATTTCAAGATGATCCTAAATAGTCACATTAGGCAACAATAAAAAAAATATTTTGGTATTTGAAAGACACACCTAACTATGGGTTGTGGTATGATAAATCAAATGATTTTACTCTATGTGCATATATAGACGCGGATTGGGGAGGTAGTGTTGATGATAAAAAGAGTACAAGTGGTGGAGCATTTTTTCTTGGAGGAAGATTAGTTTCTTGGTTAAGCAAGAAACATAATTGTATCTCACAGAGCACAGCAGAAGTAGAATATATAGCAGCAATGAACAATTATAATCATATAATATGGATGAAACAAATGTTGAAGGATATTAGAATCAAGTTCAATGAGCCTGTTATCATACACTATGATAACACTAGTATAGTAAGTATGTCTAAGAACCCTGTGTTGCATTCTAAAACAAAACATATAGAGATCAAATATCATGTTGTTAGAGAAAAAGTTGTAGAAAAAGAAGTCAGACTTGAGTATATTAGTACAAAAGAGAAGATTGAAGATATATTTACAAAGCCCTTACCTAAAGATACATTTGAGTACTTGAGAGGTATGCTTGGGGTTATGCCCCAACCTAATTTTGAGTAGTGATGCAGAAAGTTGCATCAGTCTAGTGGTATAAGAACACAATCCCTTCTGGACTGTATGTTGATGCTTCCTCTATGGGGGAGTATGTGCGTTTCCGAGCTGAGTCATGAAGGACTCTTGTGAAAGTATTTTTTGAATAGTGTCTTTTGGCATTCGAGCTTGTATTGGATTGACATATTGATGTTTACTTTGTCATTGATGTCAATGGGGGAGAAGGATACATGAAAAATATTTGATGATTGATTTTATGATTGATGAAGAGGATTTGAAAAGATAATGTAGAACAATAGTGTTGCAGTTTGGTATTCATGGAACTTGGATGCTTTTTTATCTATGTTGCCATCAATGTCAATGAGGGAGATTGTTAGGAATGAATGTTGAATATGTCCTATGGGGAAGTATTCGAGTAGGTCTGCAGCAGTTGTATGTTGCATTCATGATTGTGTTTGTCATTAATGTCAAAAAATTGATCTATTAGAGATTAACAGAGAAGAAGACAATGTTTGTATTAGCACACGTGGAGAATTGCAGATCAAGCTATGTGGAATTGAGGACTTGTTATTTATTGTGTCCTAAGATTATGGTTAAGATTGGGTATGAAAATTCAATTATTCATGACAGTTATGAGTAATCTAGTGGAAATAATATTTTGACAGTGTTCCTGAGAAGTAGCTTGTGATAACCGGATTATATCTCCTAGTTGGGATAGAATATGGACATGCAAAGTTCTCAAAAGGTTGAAGACATTTTGGAGGTGACCTGGATGAGACAACATAGTCAAAGGTCACACGTGTGAAGATCTACTAAGTTTGGAAGCTGACAGTTTTTATGTGGTTATGAAATATTATGTAATGTGTAATGATTTACATTTTATAATTGGTTAAGCCTAGTTGGCCCACTCTATTGTAAAATATTTTAGTGAAGTATAAAGGAATGATTATTTTCCTTGATTTATATATGATGAGAAAAAGGAGAAGTAAGATATGATGATGTTGATATTGTAAGAGGATATGTTGATGCAAGAGCATCTCGGGGCCTTGGCAATCCTGTGTCACCAAAATGATATTTGAGTTTGTCTATGTTGCTCAGTTCCTGCTTTGACCGATTTGGTCGGTAGTTGGTCAGTTTCCTTTGGTTACCGAGTATGGTTGGTTATCTCTTGAGTGGTCAGTTGTTTCACTGATGTTTGGCGATGCTTGTTTGTTGCTTGGTCATCCTTGCTTACCGAGTAGTTTATTTTGAGTTTTTGTTGAGGCTGAATTGTGCATTGATTATGGGTTGCGAATTTAATATTGGTATCCATCATTGGGAAGTGTGTGGTCCAAGATCTGATCGTTCCTTCTGTTGATTGTGGATCTGAAGGCCAACTCAATTCGGTAGCCTCTTGTATAAGTATAGTTGTTTGGTTAGAGTTTAGGAGTTAGTTTTGGATAAGAGATAGAAGATAGTAGAAAGAAGATTGTTGGTAGATCCTCGCATGTTTGTGAACTTCTGTAATTCATTGTAATATCTGGCTATAACCGGGAAGGCCTTACAGGCCGACATGTATGAATCAATTTGAATGAAAAAATATATCAATGATCCTACTTTCTCTCTCTCACTGTGTTGTTGTTGCTTCCGTGAGTTGTTGAGCAGGTTGGATCTATAGGGTGTGCCATCCTTTGGCCCCTAAGGTCCCTACCCTTGCGTCAGGTGGTATTAGAGTGAGGTGAGATCTGGATCTAGGTCTGTGGATCTAGGTTGTAGGTTCCTTCTTATGAAGCCCTAGTTGAATTGTTGTGGGGTAGCAGATTGCCATATGACCTGCAATTGCAGAGGGTTCTCAAGATAGTTCATGGGAGGTGAGAAGTGGATCCAGAATTGGCAGGCATGTTGAGACAACTTGCTGCTAGATTAGAAGTTGTTGAAATAGCCCAGAGAAGAGGCAGGCATCTTGAAGATCTTAGTGATGATGAAGTTGAAGTGGAATAAGGCGAAGCAGAACCTGCACCTCTGATGGATCAGGGTGAGGAAAGATTCTTGAAGGCATTGACAAGCTTGAAGTCAACACCACATTTCAATCCTCCTAAGTATAGTGGGAAATTGGATTATGATGAATTGATAGACTAGATCATCAAGATGGAAAAATATTTTGAGTATGAAAATGTATTTGAAGAGAAGGTGAAGATTGCAGGCACAAAGTTGAAAGGTCATGCATCCTTATGGTGGAAAAATTTGCAATTGGATTAGAAGAAGAAAGGCAAAGACAAAATCAAGGTATGGAATAAAATGGTGAATAAATTGAAAGGAAAGTTCTTACCTTATGATTATCAGATTAACCTAGTTAGGAAAAGTCTAAAGTAGAAAGATAACTCGGTAAAAGAGTATACTAAGGAATTCTATAAATTAGATATCAGATCTGAACATGATGAGGATGATGTGGAAAGAATTTCTAGATACCTGAATGGTTTGAGAGTTTCCATCCAAGAGGAAATTAGTTTAGTCAAGTTGGAGAACATTGAAGAGGCTTATCAATTTGCATTGAAGGCTGAGGAGAAATTGAACAAGAGACATGAACAGAGACAAAATGGTTGAGGTGGCATATTCCCTAGAGGAAGAGGAAGATCTTATGGTGAAAATAGTAGATCTTAACCTGAAAAGAAAAATTTGGACAAAGGCAAGACTGAGTGGAAAGGTGAAAGTTCATCTAGAGGTAGAGGCAATAACTACTGAGGTGGTTATAACAGAGGTAATTTCTGAGGAGCTTGTTATAATTGTGGAGAAGGACATAGATCTTTTGAATGTACACATGCTACTAAGAAGGTTGGTAGTAGTAGAAATGCTTTGGTGCAAGAAGAGTCACCGAATGAACCTAAGAAGGAAAATAACTTGATGGTAAGGAGAGCACTATGGAATGAAAGTAAAAAGGAAGATCCGGTAAGGAAAAGTTTGTTCAAGACCAGATGTAGAGTTTTTGGCAAAGTTTGGAAGGTAATCATTGTCAGTGGTAGCTCGGAGAATTTGGCATCTGAGGACATGGTCACAAAGTTGCAGTTGGAAAGGTTGGAACATCCAAAAGCCTATCATATTTCATGGATCAAAGATGAGCATACACTCTTGGTAAGTGAACAATGTTATGTGAATTTTAAAATTAGAAAGTACTATGATAAGGTGTTGCGTGATATCATGCCTATGGATTGTTGTCATATTTTGTTGGGTAGACCGTGGCAATATGATAGACATGCTATATATGATGGAAGATTGCATAAGTATTATTGTGGCTGATGGAAGAAAACAAATCTTGTTACCTTTGATGGAATAACCTATTAGTAATGTTTGCACATCTGTGAAAGTTTGTTTGATGGAAGGAAGAATGTTTGTTAAGGATTTGAAGAAGAATGATGTATATTTTGTTGTGATTCCTAACAAATCGAGTAATAAAATAGAGGATAATGTCCCTGAGGAGATTGATAAGTTACTCACCGAGTACAGTGATATCATTTCGTATAATGTACCTGATGATTTTCCATTGAAGAGAAGTATTGATCATTGCATGGGTCTAATCCCTAGAGCTAGTTTACCGAATAAGGCACCTCATCGGTTGACACCTATCGAGAATCAGGAATTGAACTGACATATTCAAGAGTTGCTGGATAAAGGTTTGATCAGTGAAAGTTTGAGTCCTTGTGTAGTACCTACGGTATTGGCACCTAAGAAGAATGGAGAATGACAAATGTGTACTGATTCTAGAGCAATCAATAAGATAACAGTGAAGTATAGGTTTCCTATACTGAGAATGGATAACATAATGGACAGTTTGACTAGAGCAAATTATTTCACAAAGATTGATTTGAAAAGTGGGTATCATCAGATCAGAATTAGAGAAGGTGATGAATGGAAGACTGCTTTCAAGACAAAAGAAGGTTTGTACGAGTGGTTGGTTATGCCTTTTGGTTTAACTAATGCACCGAGTACTTTTATGAGGCTGATGAATGAAGTTTTGAATAAATTTTTGGGTAAGTTTGTGATTGTATATTTTGATGATATTTTGATATTTAGTAAGACTAGAGAAGAATATTTGTTTCATGTTAGACAAGCTTTGCAGAGATTGAAAGAAGAAAAGTTGCTGATAAATCTGAAAAAGTGTTCATTCATGAAAGAGGAGATTGTGTATTTGGGATTTGTAATTTCAGCTGATGGTTTGAAGATGGATTTTGAAAAAGTTGAAGCTATTTTGAATTGGCCTACACCTGTGAATGCTAGTGAGGTAAGATCATTTCATGGTTTGGCAAGTTTTTACCGAAATTTCATAATGAATTTCAATTCAATTTGTAATGCTATGACTAAGACTTTGGGAGGAGATAAAAGAGAATTTAAGTGGACACATGGAGCTAATAAAAGTTTTGAGACTCTGAAATAGAAGGTTGCTGAGTTGCTTGTTTTGGCATTGCCTGATTGCAATAAGGTGTTTCAAGTGGAATGTGATGCAAGTGGGAGAGCAATTGGAGCTATGTTGAGTCAAGAAGGTAAACTTGTTGCTTTCTTTAGTGAAAAGTTGAATGATGCTAGAAGGAAATATTCTGTGTATAATCAAGAATTCTATGCTATTATTCAAGCACTGAAGAAATGGAGACATTATTTGATATCGAGTGAATTTGTGTTGTATACTGATAATAAGGCTATACAATACTTGGGTAGTTAGAATAAGTTGAATCAGAGACATATGAAATGGGTTGAGTACTTGCAGAGTTATACATTTGTGATAAAGCATAAAAGTTGAGTCACTAACCGAGTTGTTGATGCATTGAGTAGAAGATCTTTGATGACTGAGATGAGAATTGAAGTTCTTGGTTTTGATGAGAGGAGAGATTTGTATGAAACTAATCCTATTTTTTCTGAGCTATGGAGAAAGTGCATAGAACCTATTCAAGATCAACCGAGTACAAAATAGGAAGAATATTTCATTCAAGAAGGTATGTTGTTCAAAGGTATTCAGTTGTGTATACCGAGAGGACAAATGAGAACTAATTTGATGAAGGAGAAACATAATAGTGGTTTGGCTAGACATTTTGGTATTGATAAAACTTTGAATTTTCTTAAGGAGAAATACTTTTGGCCATAGTTGTATAAAGATGTTCAAAAATTTGTGAAAAGTTGTGGAATTTGTCAAGTACGAAAAGGAGTAAGTCAGAATACTAGATTGTATACACTGATTGTTGTACCTGAGGAACTTTGGACTGACATCAGTATGGATTTTGTTCTTGGCTTACCAAAGACAGTAAGAGGTAATGATTCTATATTTGTTGTGGTAGGATTTTCAAAGATGGCACTTTTTATACCTTGTAGAAAGACATCAAATGCAGTACATGTAGCAGATCTTTTCTTTAAGAAAATTATCAAATTGCATGGATTACTGAGGAGTATTATATCTAATCGAGACAGTAATTTTGTTGGATACTTTTGGAAGAGTCTTTCGAGAAATTTTGGCACTGAGTTGAAATATAGTTCTACATTTCACCCACAAACCAATGGACAGACAGAAGTTGTAAACAGAAGTTTGGGAAATCTTTTGAGATGTGTAGTTGGAGACACACCTAGTAATTGAGATTCTGTGTTGGCACAAGCAGAGTTTGCATACAATAATTTAGTGAATAGGAGTACTGTAAAAACACCATTTGAGATTGTGAATGATGTATAGCCAAGAGGTATATCTGATTTGAGAGACATTGCTGATGAAAATAAGAGAAGTGTTGAAGGAGTGAAATTTGCTGAGTACATGAAGACATTGCATGAAGATGTGAAAATCAAGCTGGAAGAGAGTAATAAAAAATACAAAGACAAAGCTGATAGATCAAGGAGACATAAGACTTTTGATGTTGGTGATGAAGTGATGGTTCATTTTAAGAAAGGTCAATTTCCTATTGGAACATATGGGAAATTGAAAATGAAGAAGTTTGGATCTTGCAAGATTTTGAAGAAATTTGACAGTGGAAATGCATATGAGATTGAGTTACCTGATGACATGGACATATCACCGATTTTCAACATTGCTGATTTGTATGAGTCTCATGAACCTAATGAAGACATGATAGTATCGATGGAATATCCTAAGAAGCAAAATGAAGAAGTTGAACAGATTTTGGAACCAAGAATTGTCAAGAGTACAAGAGGTAAACAGTATATGGAATATTTGGTAAAGTGGAAGAATAGCTTGATTGAAGAGAGTTCATGGATTTCACAGTCTAAGTTGGATGTAGCTCGGACCAAACTTGCTGAATGATTTGGAGAATCATTTCTAAATAACCCCAAGTGTCTGATGCAGGAGCATCTCAGGGCCTTGGCAATCCTGTGTCACCAAAAAGATATTTGAGTTTGTTTGTGTTGCTTGGTTCCTACTTTGACTAAGTTGGTCTGTAGTTGGTCAGTTTCCTTTGGTTACCGAGTATGGTCAGTTATCTCCTAGGCAGTCGGTTGTTTTACTAGCGCTTGGTGATACTTGTCTGTTTCTCGGTCATCCTTGCTTACCGAGTAATTTATTTTGAGTTTCTGTTGAGGCCGACTTGTGCATTGATTATGGGTCATGGATTTAATGTTGGTATCTATCATTGGGAAATGTGTGGTCCTAGATTTGACCATTCCTTCCATTGATTGTGGATCTGAAGGCCAACTCAGTTCGGTAGCCTCTTGTGTAAGTATAGTTGTTTGGTTAGAGTTTAGGAGTTAGTTTTGGATAAGAGATAGAAGATAGTAGAAAGAAGATTATTGGTAGATCCTCACATGTTTGAGGACTTCTATAATTCATTGTAATATATGGCTGTAACTGGGAAGGCCTTACAACCCAACATGTATGAATCAATTTGAATGAAAGAATATATCAATGATCCCGCTTTCTCTCTCTCATTGTGTTGTTGTTTCTTTTGCGAGTTGTTGAGCAGGATGGATCTATAGGGTGTTAGGAATTAAAGATCCCCAAGATAACTGAGAGGGGGGGGGGTGAATCAGTTATCAAATAATTTAACTCTTCAACTGCTTTAAACAATATAATCAATGTACTAATCAACCATAGAAAGATAACCATACACAATTGCACAATAACACAAGATATGTTGACTAGGGAACCTCTTGAAAAGAGTAAACCCCGGCGGGAATGATGCCCACAAAATGATGCACTAATATGAAAGTTCCTTGTTAGAGGATGGACCCTATTAGGAGTCTTATGAAATACATTCAGTACATATAAATCCCTGTTAGGAGATCTTGAATCCCTGTTAAAAGATTCTAACTCGGTTAAGAGTTTATGGAAGACAGAAGGACCCACTGCCCAAATAGCTTCAAGGCAAGATCTCTGAACCCATTGTCCAAAAGATCTTAGAATTATTCAATAGAATAATATGAAATATATTACCTCCTTCACACTGTCCCAAAACTGCACTCTCTGCTACACAAGATCACAATTCCAGATCTCTGTACTCACAAGTCTTCCTTCATCACTAAATTAGCTCTTTTCTTCACTTCATGCATATATTCACATCTCAACCTTCTCAGTTCATATTGCAACAAGGAGAACATTCCTTCTTATATACCAAACTCAAATAATTACAAATGAGTCGGTCCTCAATTACAAAATAATAAATTCTACACGCTATACACAAAATTTCACATAAAACTGTCGGCTTCCAGATACTGTAACTTTCTCCAAACATATCTTCAAAGTTTGCGCTGTGAACCACGTCATCATTAATGAGTCTCCAACATCCCTTTAACTGCGCAAAATTAGATTCCATCCCAGCTAAGAGATATCCTTTGATTTCTGAAAATCGCTTCACAGACACACTGTCTAAACACTGCTTTCACCAAAATGCTCATAACTCTCATGAATGAATGAATTTATTTTTGCGCTATTAACCATAGGTTAATAACACACCAAAGAACATACCATCAATTGCGCAAAATCTAATTTGCAATACAACATGTGCGCAAAACAAAACTGTACCTACTTTCCTGTTGATATCCAAAATATCACTGTGTTGACATCAATGACAATCCAAGTCATGAATGCAACAACAAATGCTACATAATGACTGCCAAAATACTTTGCATTCATTCCTAACAATCTCCCTCATTGGCATTGATGGCAACATAGATGAAAAATATCCAATGTTCCAAAAATTCAATACTGCAACATCACTGCAAAATATCAAATTAAATCTTGTTTCATTTTCCTATTCAGCTCTCTCATACAATCCATAATGTTTTTCATGTATATCTCTCCCCCATTGACATCAGTGATAGAAATTCCATCACTAAGTCAACAACTTAATGTCAAAAGATACTTTAAAAAAAATACAATAACAAGAGTCCTCATGACTCAGCTCATAAACTCCCCCATAGAGAAAGTTCCAACATCCAATCCAGAAGAAAGATAGGGCTCATATACCACTAGATGGATGCAATCATCTACATCAATTCTCAAAAATAGGTTGGGGCATAACCCCAAGCATACCTCTCAGATACACAAATGTATCTTTAGGTAAAGGTTTTGTAAATATATCTGCTATCTGCTCCTTTGTACTTATGTACTCCAATCTTACT
Source organism: Chamaecyparis obtusa (assembly GCA_027943335.1). Lineage (NCBI taxonomy): Eukaryota > Viridiplantae > Streptophyta > Pinopsida > Cupressales > Cupressaceae > Chamaecyparis > Chamaecyparis obtusa. The sequence goes on from BSBK01001097.1 coordinate 838,658, forward strand.
TCTTTTTCTGCAACTTTCTCTCTTACAACATGATACTTGATCTCAATATGTTTAGTCTTAAAATGTAAAACAGGATTTTTTGACATACTCACTATACTGGTGTTATCACAATGTATAACAATAGGCTCATCAAACTTTATTCCAATATCCTTCAACATCTGCTTCATCCAAATAATCTGATTACAATTATTTGCTGCTGCAACATATTCTGCTTCTACTGTACTTTGTGAAGTACAATTCTACTTCTTACTTAACCAAGAGACCAATTTTCTTCTAAGAAAAAAGGCTCCACCACTGGTACTTTTCTTGTCATCAACGCTGCCTCCCCAATCTGCATCAGTATAGGCACATAAAGTAAAATCATCAGAATTCTCATACCATAATCCATAATCCATAATCCATTGTTCCTTTCAGATATCTCAGTATCCTCTTTACTATTGCATAATATGATTATCTAGGTTCTGCTTGAAATCTTGCTATAATCCCAACTATGTGTCAAGTACTGCAATCCTCCAATCATAGATCTATATTTTTTCTGCTCAATTGCTGGTGTCTCATCTTTGCTATATAACTTATGTCCAGTTACCATAGGTGTTCCAATGGGTTTAGAATCTTTCATTCCAAATCTTTTCAATAAGTCATTCAAATACTTAGTCTGACTTACAAATATACCTTCTTTGCTTTGTGTTATCTATAATCCCAAAAAATATTTCATTTCTCCAATCATGCTCATCTCAAATTCAATCTTCATTTCATCTGCAAATTTGTCACTAGCTTCATCTTCTCCTTCAAAGATAATATCATCAACAAATATAACTATAACCAACAAACCATTCTCAATTTCTTTTGTGTATAAGTTATTATCTGCTGTTCCTTTTATAAATCTCAATTTCAATAAATACTTATCCAATCTTGCATACCAGGTTCTAGGTGCTTGTTTTAATTCGTATAAAGCTTTCTTTAACTTACATACCATATCTCCTTCTTGTGTCAAAGGAAAACCTTCAGGCTTCTCAATGTAGACTTCTTCTTCCAATTCACCATTCAAAAATGCTGATTTCACATCCATTTGATACACTTTGAATTTCTTGTAAGCTGCATATGCTAGAAACATTCTCACTGCTTCAAGTCTGGCCATAGGTGCAAAAGTTTCTTTATAGTCAATTCCTTCTTGTTGTGAATATCCTTTACATACCAATCTTGCTTTGTTTCTTATCACTTCTCCTTATTCATTCATCTTGTTTTTGAATACCCACTTTGTTCTAATCACATTCTTGTCTTCAAGTCTAGGGACCAATTCCCATGTCTTATTTTTTTCAATCTGCTCCAGTTCTTCTTTCATAGCATTAATCTAATGTTCATCTTCACAAGCTTCATTAGTAGTCTTAGGTTCAATTTGAGAAATCAAACATAAATGTACCTTATTTCGAGTCAAAACTCCTCTATCTAAACGTCCAATAACTTGCTCAACATGGTGATGTCTTGAAGTATACCTGTTAGGTGTCATAGTTACTAATCTTGTTCCAACTGTAGATTATTCTCTGTTTTCTTCTCTATTTTCTTCAATATGACTTTCATTTAGCAAATCACTATTAGTTTCAAAAAATAATTCTGCATTTTCAATGTTAGGTTGAGGTTGTGCTTCTCCATCAGATTCATAATCAAGCATTCTTTCCTAAATTTTAAACTTCTCATCAACTTTTACATTTGCACTTTCAACAATAGTCTTAGTTATTTTGTTATAACATCTATATGCTTTGTTTTTTAAAGAATATCCAAGAAATATTCCTTCATCACTTCTAGGATCAAACTTTCCTATATCATCATCTCTTTTTATATAACATTTACTTCCAAAAATTCTAAAATACTTAACTGAGGGTGCATGTCCAAACCATAATTCATAAGGTGTCTTGTTTGTATCTGCTCTGATTTGTACTCTGTTCATAGTGTATACTGCTGTGTTCACTACTTCTCTCCAAAAAGTCTTAGCCAAATTATTTTCAAACAACATAGCTCTTGCTGCTTTAGTTATTGACCTATTCCTTCTTTCTGCAATACCATTCATTTCACAAAAGGTGTTAAACTCTCTAGATGTAAATTCACCACCTCTATCAGATCTTAGACACTTAATCTTCATTCTAGATTCATTCTCAATTTTGCTTTTCATGATCTTAAATTTATCAAATGCTTCAGATTTTTCTTTCAAAAATGCAATCCACATCATCCTTGTAAAATCATTAACAAGAATCATAAAATACCTTTCTCCATAGAATCCTCTAGTCCTAGTAGGACCACTCAAGTCTGTATGAACAATCTTCAGCTTCTCTGTCGATGTGAACTTCTTGTTGGGAAATGAACTCTTTTTTTGCTTTGCCATCATACATTCTTTGCAAATCATGTTAGTAGGTTTCATAATTCTAGGTAAATCTCTTACCCCAAGTGTAGTGCTCACCTTGACAATATTATCAAAGTTTATATGATAAAACCTTTTATGCCATAACCAACTGTCATCAATCTTAGTTATCAAACATGTCATCTCAGTAGGATTCAACTAAAATACATTATCTCTGGTTCTGGATTCTTTTCCAATCAGATTTCCATCTTTATCTTTTATCACACAAGTTTTCTCAGTAAACCAAACTTGATAACCCTTATCAGCCAATTGTTCAATGCTTAGTAGATTATGTCTCAATCTATCAACAAAGTAAACATCATCAGTGTTAGTCTTTCCATCAAGAGTAATAGATCCTATACCCTTAATCAAACAAGGTGCATTGTTACCAACCCTAACAATTCCTCCATCATAATTATCTAACTTAACAAACTTTCTTTTATCTCCAGTTATATGATGTGAACAACCACTGTCTATAATCCAATCAGATTTCTTTTCAACTTGAGAAACTAATGCTTTTTCTTCCCTTTTATCAGATTCAGAACTTTCTTCTTTAATTGCTACAAATCCTATTTCCTCAAAGTTATCATTATCATTGTCACTTAAATGTCTTTCAATTCCTGCTTCAAGATCTTCATCATTTGCATAATAACATTCTTTAGATCTCCTAGGTTTAAAGTTGCTTCTATACTTCTTAACTCTTTTAGGAGATTTAGATGCAAAATGACCATATTCTTGACAAGTCCAACATTTAAAGATTTTCTTACCATCTGGTTCTCTTTTTACAAGTAATGCAATACCTTCTTCAATCTTCTTATCTTCCTCAGATTTAGATCTGCTACTGCTGGCATAATCTCCATTCACACTAGTACTTCTTGTAGGTCTAATGTTAAGAGCACTGAATGCGGTTTCCATTCTAGGTAGCTCTCCTGATAATCTCAAGTTCATCTCTGCTATTTCTAATCTTCCAAGAAGAGTCTCTCTTGAAAAGTTCGATGTACAAGGTATCACTTGTTCAATCATCTATGTTGTCTACTTGAATATTGGTGTCAAAGTTCTCAGAATTTTCCATATCACTTCATTCTCTATCTTATCACCTCCACAAGACTTTATTCCTATTACAATCTCAGACATCCTACCAATATAGCTTCTAATAGATTCATCTTCCATCATTCTGATATCTTCAAATACACAAATCCAATTATGTAATCTAGCCTTCTTTGCATGTTCATCACTTTCAAAAGTAGAATGTAAAGCTTTCCAAATTGTATGAGATGTTTTCAAACATCTTACCTGACTATATTCATTCTCCGGTAGTGTTGACAAAAGTGCTTCTCTTGCAAGTATGTTACACATGAATAGATCTAGTTCATCTTTAGTTCCTGCCTCTAGATTGTCTTCCTCAATGATAGTCTTTTCATTCTTCGTAATCAACCAATAACTTGGTCCTAAACATAATAGATGTGTTTTCATCTTTTCTTTCTAGCTGTCAAAATTTACTCCATCAAACTTAGGGCTTTCTTTTTTGAAATTCGCCATGGATCTCCTTAAGTTGTTAAACTTTTCTTTCAAGGACTTGCTGCTCTGATACCAATTGTTAGAAAGTAAAGATCCCCAAGATAACTGAGAGGGGGGGTGGGTGAATCAGTTATCAAATAATTTAACCATTCAACTACTTTAAACAATATAATCAATGTACTAATCAGCCATAGAAAGATAACCATACACAATTGCACAATAACACAAGATATGTTGACTAGGGAACCTCTTGAAAAGAGTAAACCCCAGTGGGAATGATGCCCACAAAATGATGCACTAATATGAAAGCTCCTTGTCAAAGGATGGACCCCGTTAAGAGTCTTATGAAATACATTCAATACATATAAATCCCTGTTAGGAGATCTTGACTCCCTGTTAAAAGATTCTAACCCGGTTAAGAGTTTATGGAAGACAAAAGGACCCACTGCCCAAACAGCTTCAAGGAAAGATCTCTGAACCCACTGTCCAAAAGATCTTAGAATTATTCAACAGAATAATATGAAATATATTATCTCCTTCACACTGTCCCAAAACCGCACTCTCTACTACACAAGATCACAATTCCAGATCTTTGTACTCACAAGTCTTCCTTCATCACTGAATTAGCTCTTTTCTTCACTTCATGCATATATTCGCATCGCAACCTTCTCAGTTCATATTGCAACAAGGAAAACATTCCTTCTTATATACCAAACTCAAATAATTACAAATGAGTCGGTCCTCAATTACACAATAATAAATTCTACACGCTACACACAAAATTTCACATAAAACTGTCAGTTTCCAGATACTGTAACTTTCTCCAAACATATCTTCAAAGTTTGCACTGTGAACCACGTCATCATTAATGAGTCTCCAACATCCATTTAACTGTGCAAAATCAGATTCCATCCCAGCTAAGAGATATCCTCTAATTTTTGAAAATCGCTTCACAGAAACACTGTCTAAACACTGCTTTCACCAAAATGCTCATACCTCTTATGAATGAATGAATTTATTTTTGTGCTATTAACCATAGGTTAATAACACACCAAAGAACATACCATCAACTACGCAAAAGCCAATCTGCAATACAACCTATGCGCAAAACAAAACTATACTTGCTTTCCTGTTGATATCCAGAATATCACTGTGTTGACATCAATGACAATCCAAGTCATGAATGCAACAACAACTGCTATAGAATGACTGCCAAAATACTTTGCATTCATTCCTAACATAGGGTGTGCCATCCTTTGGCCTCTAAGGTCCCTGCCCTTGCGTCATATGTGAATTGAGTAGATTTGGTAAAGTATTTGGTGCGGTTTTGGTACAGACAAAGAAGTGAAGATAAGATTGCTGAGATAAAAAATTGTTGGTTTTATTTTGTTTAGATAATACAGAGATTAGTTGGACAATGATTTTAGTGATCTTGCCCCTGAAGTTATTTGGATAGTGGGTCCTTCTGCCTTCCTTAACTCCTAACAGGGTTAGAATCTTTTAATAGGGATTCAAAGTCTCCTAATAGGGACTGATATGTACTGAATGTATTGTATAGAATCCTAACAAAGTCCATCCTCTCACAAAGAATTTTCATATTAGTACATCTTTTGTGGGTACCATCCCCACTGGAGTTTAGTCTTTGATCAAGAGGTTCCCTAGTTAACATATCTTGTGTCATTGTGTATGTTTACCTTTATATGGTTGTTGTTTATGTTGGTTACATGTTTGAGATCTAATAATGTTATTAAAAGTTGCTTTTATATGTTAATTGATTCACCCCCCATCTTAGTTAACTTGGTGGACTTTACTTTCTAACAGTAAAAATTCATACTATAAAAAATAAATTAGGGAAAAGAGGAAGATTTTTCCAAAGTCCATTTGACGGGTCACTCTTATAATTTGGGTAGTGAGTTGTTAGGTTAAGGTAGGTAGGTGTTTAATTTTGACAAAGATTATGTTTATAATAGTCCCTTATATAGCCAATTTTTCCTTAAGTGCAGTTTTGCATGTGTTTTGTCCTGGAGGAGTGATGAACACAAATGTTACCTGGACGTCGATGTCATTGTGTGGTTTACCAAGAGATTTTATGAGATGATGTTAGCCAAATGACATTTGTGTGCAAATAACATCCTCAATACTCTACTAAGAGAAAATATGCAAATATTCAAATGAAGTGCATTGGTTCATTAGTTGTGCCAAAACAAGTATCCTCTAAAATGAAGTTGGTTTTGTATACAAAAAAGTTTTCATAAAGAAGAAAAGGTGGAAAATTTGGAAACTATGTCTGAGAATGAAGCTGATGACCCTAAGGAAAGAGAAGCTGATGATGAAAACCCTTGAAACAATGTTGAGGAGGATAGTATCACTGATAATCTAGAGTTTAATGAAGAGGAAACCCAAGTCGAAAAAGATTTTATCGATTTAGAAAAGGAAGTCCATAATGAGCATGTTGTTTGTGAGATTAATTCTACTCCACCTCAGAGCCCTAAGGGAAATTATGATGAGGTGGGAGAGAATATGAAGAATCAAATAAGTGTGGAGGAAGATTTTTAGGACAAGGATTTCAAGGTCAAAAGAACCATTAATATCACCATGCTGCAAGCTACCAGAAACAAAGCTATGTATGACTATAATATTGATAAATGGGTCCAAGATGATATCCAAGAGCTACACACTAAGTGTAAAAATTTGGAAGCCAAGAATTCAATGCTGGAGGAAATCATTGACAAAATGAGAATGTGTTAGGAATGGGAATAGTGAGAGGGGGGAGGGGGGGTGAATCAGTGCTCTATAATATTAATATTTTACTGCTTCTTTCAACTTAGCCCAATTACTTAATTACTGAACTAAATATTAAAGCAAAATAAAGTAAACAATCATAACACATAACACCAGATATGATTATAGGTAAACCTTGGCCAAAGGAAAAACCCTGGTGGGAATTAATACCCACTAATGACTGTACTTTGTATTATGAACCTGTTAATATTCATTTGCCCTGTTAGGAGCAATCTTTACAATGCTTAGTACAATGACCTGGTCAAAGGTCAGACCCTGTTAGGAGTCTTGAAGTAACAAACCCTGTTAGGGGTGGAAGGCTCACTGTCATAGCTCATTGCTCAATGAGGAAGACTACAACCTCCTGGATATCAGATACCCACTATATCTACAAGGCTGAACTGATGCTATGACACTACTTGTCTAATTAGTTCTTTTTGTGTGCTGATGCTTTAACCTCTTGTAAAGCTCTATATCATTCTTACTGCTCTTAACACATACTTCACTTACTTCTGCTCTTCTATTCCATCTTCTATCAACTCATCATGCTCAAATACAAAAGCGCATGTCTTATATATAGGCACAACCAAAACTATTTACTAAGTCAGTCTATAACTTATTACATACAATGCTTCCAAATGAATTGGCTCAAGTGTGTTTACATACATTGATATTAACAAGTCTATAACATAAATACATTAGGCACATAGCCTTTACAAAACAAAATAATACTCACTAATCAAATTCTTTCCTATTGGCTATATGCTCTGTTCTGTTCTGTCACTCACTGTCTGTGTCACTTCAACTCGCTCTAACTTCTTCATACTGTCACATCTGACCATCTGTGCTTAACCATAGCTTACTAACATACTCAAAATTTTATCTTCAAGGGCACATACCAAAACTCGATCATACACACGTGTGTTGATGCTCTGTTCATCAGGTGCTTCACTGACTGCTCTATCTTCCATACTTAGCCAAATTCTGATCTTCTAAGTTATTGCACTAACCTCAAAACTTTATATGACTTTGTTTCCATAATGACAACACTAAAGTTAGTCATATACACTAGTATAGTCAACTTGCCAACAATCTCCCCTTTTGTCATTAATGGCAAAAAAGGAATATGGTGAAGTTGCTAAACTATATCTTTACACAAAAATTTTCTATCTTATACTCTTATCCTTTTTTGAATAGTGTACATCATATACTATCTCCCTTATATCATATTACTCCACTGCTCTAATCCCATATTACTCCACTCTCCCTTTGACATTAATGAAAAAGGCACTCAAAAAATGAATCTTCAAGTACTTACATAGAGAGTACATTTGGGTATGAAATATGAAGGTTTGCAATTTCTTGTCAAAAAACCTTTAGTGCATCAATTGTCTATAGATGGGCGCATAATGCATAGGTTAGCTTCTCCATCTTTTCCAAATCTATACAGTAACCTTGGTCATATGTCACTATTGTGACATCTATTTGCTTGATATTCTGATTCAATACATCCAATTATTTTTCTCTTATCCTAAAATCCTCTTCTATGGCTTGTCTCTTCAAGGAATCCAAAATGTTCCATACATTATCAGGAATGACTATCTTAAGTTCCAAAACTATCTTTTTGAGCTTAATCATGTGCTTGATAATCATACCATGGATCTCTAATATGTTAATCTCATGATATTTTTCATAGAATTTTTCTATTTGATCAATCCCGCCTCCATCAACTACTCTAGTTATCAACACTTCAAGATTCAGTCTAAATCCTACCTTAGGAGGTGAGGGAATGTTTCTGCCTTTGCTTCTTGTTGATCTTGATGGTGGATGGCGTGCGTCGGTCTATTTCTTCCTTTTAGGCATCTTGGCTCAGGAGGTGGAGTGGACTCCAGATCAATAGTAGGTGTAGGTGTAGAGATGTTTTCTTCTATCTTTTTCTTCTTTTCCTTAGGATCATCAGATTTCTCTATTTTCACTTCAAATGAGGGTGCGCTCTCAAGTTTCATTACAATCTTAGCTTCCCTTGCTTTATCCAAGTCTTCTTGTGTAACACCATGAATTTTCAGAATGTCTGAAGTTATCCTTGATGCTTTTCTTTTTGTTGCTGCACTGTATAAGACAGAGTCGACTTGTCTTCTCTTCTCTTCATAAGTACCCCATCTTGGTTCATTGGGATCCTTAGGTACTAATAAGAGGACTTGTGCATAAGCTTCCAAAACATGTTCCTCCACTTCATAACCAAATAGATGAATCCACTTTGTCCTTGGCTCAACTGCTTCCATGCATGTGATATCAGTTTCCACCATGAAACAAATGTTGTACTTATACTTCTCCATAATACTTTCAGGTATCCTATACCTTCTCTGCATTTTGATTCTGAATGTTTTGATTTCCAAATCCATGAAATCTTTCAAGGTACTCTCTGATTTTGCCTTGAATGAGATTTATGGCAATGTAGGTAGGCTCTTGTCAAGATAAAGATCTGACACTTTACCAACAATGTGAAAGTACATGTAAATGATCAGTGAACCAAATCAGAACACTTTTCTTTTTTCATGCTTGATGGCTCTAATGTTGTCTAACAACTATGCACGTAGAATCTCACACAGGTTAAACTCTCCATTTTCTCTTACAATTCTAATAGCTGCCAAAATTGTTGTCGTAGATAGGCTATTGACTCTGTTAGCATGCTGGAACTTATAACCTAGAATCATAGCCATGAGTTTAATATCCTTCTCCTCAATAGGTTCAATTGTCATGCCACACTTATCACTCCAGGACTTACAAGCTTGCTTGACTTGTTTTCTTACATCCTTACCCGTAGGAAGAATGGTGTCGGTCTTGGAAAGTCTGGTCATCTCATAAATGAGATCTAATGTAATGCAAACTAGAACTTCTCCAATCCAAAGTAGGTCATCATGTATTCTACTCAAGAGGATCTTGATCCATTTCGACTCATAAAATTCATATGCAGATGCATACTCAATTATGGGGTTATTTGTGAAGTGTGTGAACTCATCCTTGAATGACATGTCTAGATTCATCATTGTGTCAATGTGCGACCTAATTCTATCCAACCTTGTAGGTTCCTTTTTACAATATATGTAGGCGCAAATATCTTCTACATGCATAATTCCCATCGGAGTTCTAGAGAATACTCCTTCTAGGTCATCTAGGACTGACTTAAAAGGATGCTTCTTGAATATATATCTCTTCCTCTCTACAATATCAAAAACAATTGGAGTGGCCATTACTTACTTGATCAACGCTTAAATAGGTTTCCAAATGATTTATGAACCATCGCGTTCGAACAAGGGTTTTGTAACCAACTTAAACTTCTTTTGTTGATGGAAACAATTACAATCTTCCAACACTAACTGCTTGATCTCCTCTGCTCTCCAAGGGCTCGATCTCAAATGCAAATGTGTGGATAATGGATCTCCAGTGACTATTAAAACAACTTTTTGCAATTATTCCTTGCCGCCATAATACAGAATGTAATAGAGAATTCCAATCTTGTTTCTGTTAACAATCAGGTTGTACGATCTTGCATACAACATCAACTAGTATCCAAACAACTATAACCAAAGGTGCCTACTCAGAGGGTGAGTATACCAGCCACGCAGGGGTCTAGAGCTAATCTAGCTCCCCCTATGACCACGAGGGTCATTTATCTAGAAGTAGAAGTTTCATCCACTTATGATGCATCTACTACTATGGCACTGACATTATCTTGCTTTACTTTCATCCAAATCTTGCTCGCACCTTCTGTAGCTTTCACAAACTTGACTTCTCTAGATTCATTCAAAATTGATCCTTGAGACTTATCAGGTCTTTCTTGTCCTTGCGCTTGTGATCTGCAAAACTTTGAGATGTGTCCAACCTTGTTATAAGAGTAACAAATAAATGGAGGCCTTGAATTCCTCGGCGCATTGATGTGAGTTACCATACTGCATTGTCTAGCTATGTGACCATTGTAATTGCATATCTGACATGTAATGTTCTAAGGACTTCTAACATTTTTCTATGGTTGATTTCTCTGATTTTGTTGTGTCTGACTTCTTTTATTTGATCTATAGTTCATAGCTCTATGACCAAATTTATTGCATGAATAACAATAACCATTGAAAGGTCTTACCTCTTTACAATCTCTTGCTATATGTTCATGCTTGTTACAGGCATAACAAGTTCGGTTTACTAGCTTGCGTTCATCTTTAGATGGTTCTGCTTTAGCTTCAGTATGATTTTCAGTCTTCTTAGCTTTTGTAGATTCTTCTGGTGCTTTCATTCTTTTTCACATATCATTGATTTGATTTTGTGCTTCATTGAATCCAATACCAGTGGTATCTCCTTTAATCTTCTGTGCATACAACTATGACTCTGTTAGATCCTTGTGTGCAATTTGTCAATATGATTTTTTTCTTTAGTCAATTCAGATTCCATCTTTTTCCTGATGTTTTCTAACTCCAAGATTTTCATGTTTTCTTGCCTAAGTTCATCCAACTGCTTGTTTTCTTTGATCTGTTCTTCATAGACTTCCTGATTGTTAGTTAGTTTTTCATCCAAATCTTCAATATGATCCTTCAGAGATGTGTTTTCCTCATTCAACTTTTTGACCATTTTTCCCAAATCATTTGTAGAACAATCTTTCGAGTCTTTTCTGAGTTTCTTGATGAATACTTGTGAACCACTGACCTTCAATTTTAGTTCTTCAATTTCCTTTTCAGATCTGTCAAGGTCTTCAAGAGTTTCTTCAAGATTCTTCTTCAGATGTTTCACTTCTTCCGAAACCATGATCTCCTCAAGTGGTTAAACTTATCTTTAGACGACCAAAGCTCTGATACCAATTATTAGGAATGAGAACACTGAGAGGAGGGGGGGTGGTGAATCGGTGTTCTATAATATTAATGTTTTATTGCTTCTTACAACTTGCAATTATTAATTACTGAACTGAATATTAAAGAAAAATAAAGTAAACAACCATAACACATAATGCCATATATGATTACAGGGAAACCTTGGCCAAAGGAAAAACCCCGGTGAGAATTAATATTCACTAATGATTGTACTTTGTATTATGAACCTATTAATGTTCCTTTGCCTTGTTAGGAGTAGTCTTTACAATGCTTATTACAATGACCTGGTCAAATGTCGAACCATGTTAGGAGTCTTGAAGTAACAAACCCTGTTAGGGGTGGAAGGCTCACTACTCAATGAGCAAGGCTAGAACCTCCTGGATATCATATACACACTATATCTACAAGGGTGAAATACTGATATGAGACTGCTTGTCTGATCATTTCCTTTTGTGTGCTAATGCTTTAACCTCTTGTAAAGCTCTATATCATTCTTACTACTCTTAACACATACTTCCCATACTTCTCTTCTATTCCATCTTCTATAAACTAATCATGCTCAAATACAAAAGCGCATGTCTTATATATACGCGTAACCAAAACTATTTACTAAGTCAGCCTATAACTTATTACATGTAACACTTCCAAATGAATTGGCTCAATCATGTTTACATACATTGATATTAACAAGTCTATAACATGAATACATTAGGTGCATAGTTTTTTAAAAATAAAATAATACTTGCTAATCAAATTCTTTCCTGTCAACTGCATGCTCTATTTTGTTCTTCCACTCACTGCCTATGTCACTTCAACTTGTTGTAACTTCTTCATACTATCACATCTGACCATGCATGCTTAACCATAGCTTAATAACATACTCAAAAGCTTATCTGCAAGGGAGCATACCAAAACTCGATCATACACACGTGCGTTGATGCTCTATTCATTAGGTGCTTCACTGACTGCTCTATCTTCCATACTTAGCCAAATTCTAATCTTCTAAGTTATTGCGCTGACTTCAAAACTTTATATGACTTTGTTACCATAATGACAACACTAAACTTAGTCATATACACTAGTATAGTAAACTTGCCAACAGAATGATGTTGAGATGTAGAAGAAGGGAAAGGATGTTTTTGAAAAGGTAATTGTTAATACTACTATCCTGGATGACAAATTTACTAATGCTATTGACAACAAGATAAACTTGATTTATGAGAAGATAAATAATAATGACACTATGCTGAGGAAGATGATCATCCTTACCAACATGGGCATTAAAGATATAGTTGACAATTTGAAAGCCTTGTACACCCTACTGGAAGGGAATAGCATTGACATAAGTGATGCTTATGAAGAAGGGATTAGGATACCTAGCTATCAAGCCCAAGCTCCAAGACGAGATCAAGTACCAGAAAGAAGACTGTTGCCCAAGCTAAAGATATCACCAATCTGAGGGATTCAATCCAGAATATGCAGAACTAGATGGTGGAATCTGAGGAGCATCTTAAAATGATGAATTGATTCTGTTGTTGGGAGTTTTTTGTTTCTGGACTATTGGAAGGTTTTCTGTTAAGGATCTATCTTTTTTTGGCTTTGATTATCACTATGTAATCTGGGTTTTGACCCTTTTGGATTCTGTTATTTTCTATGATAGATAGTTGTCCTTTTGTGCTCTTTTTCTTATCTTTTCTATGGTATGTTAAAGGGTTTTGAGGCCCCTTCAAAACCTGTAGTTACTGCAATAAAAATAGTGAGATTTGATCTGGTTGAAGCAACTTACTTTGTTGATATCAGATTCTTTAAGTACAATTAAGAAATCACCTTATTGTGATGAATGTGTCCTTCAGTACTGCTCAGTAGCCTTTGAACGGTTTCTTTTAAAATTGAATACTCTGTCAAATCCTTTCAACATAACCTTGTCATGCCTTTAGATGTCTCCCAATGGCTACTACTTCATATGTCTCTATTCTATATAATAAAACAGACATCTTGAAAAATAATTTTAAATCATAATGATTTGACCTAATTAGGGTTGTGAAAATATCTAGAAAACCTAAGATCAACTGTCCAAGTGAATAACCTAAAACATCTTTACACAAGGATCATTAATCATTAAATTATTACATATGTATTTAATATTAACCTCAATATCTATAAACCATTTTCTATCTTGGTAAAGTTTGTTCGCTTTGAATTGTTTTTCATTTCAAACTTTTATGACCACTCTAGATTACTCGGTAAATGATGTGTCTTTGCCTTGGTATAATACTAGTGCTTGATAGTCATGTGTGCTTGGTGACTACTATACTCGATAATCTTTGTGTGCTCAGTGACTATGCTTGTAGTTATGACTGACTAAACTTGTCTTTCTCTATTTATCAATTGTATGAATTATACTAATGATAAATCTTAATGCACTTAGGAGGAACACTCACTGCATGTAGCCTCACTATTGATTGGGATAACTACTCAAAAATAGAAAGGCTCACTACTAATACAAATAGCCTGACTTCCAAAATATAAGAAATTGCCCGATACAACCACTAGACTTATAGAAGATACAAGAGGTGGTTAAGCCATGTCACAAATCCTGAGGGGAGTGTAACCATTTTTCCAACAATCTCCCCCTCAACATTACCCAAGGAGATTCGAACTTGTGACCAAGCTCTGATACCACTTGTTACAAGTAGTGGTTATCGTTGCACCAAAAGATCGACCTATTAATGCCCGATACAACCACTAGACTTATAGAAGATACATTAGGCGACTAAGCCATGCCACGAATATCAAGGGGAGCACTGACCATTTTTCCAACATCACCAACAATCAGTAACACAAAAATGATATAAAAATTTTCTACCAGTTGCACCAATTCACATACACATCAATATAAAAATCTTTCCTTGTTAGATTCATATTCACTTTGAATATTTCTTTCATACAAGCACACCACAATAAATAGAATTATCTCTCTCTTATATCATTCCACCTTTAACTCTCACTCTCATATCTTCAGATCTGAATAGATTTTCTATATATAATATCTGATAAAACAAATATGTGTTATCTTAGCACCAAAAGATGTTGGGTTGAATACAAAATATATTTCAATATGGTTCAACACACTAGCACCGAACCTAAAATATAGGTCATACATATGAGAACTTCATAACACACTACTATAGGACCTAAAGGTAGGTTACACATAAGATAAGCACATTACATATCATAGACACACCAAAAGATATATATATTCTAGGGCCAATGAGAATGCCACAACCAAGACCATATCTTGATCTACAAAAATTATGAACCAATCGATGAATAGAACCAAATAGAACCTATCAAAAACTTAATACAATTTTCATACCAAAAACTTTTGATATACTACATTAAAGTCTAGGTAACAAAGATATCTGATGGAGCTCTAAGACACAATAACTAATAATACCCATACAAAACCTTATAATTTTGCATTCACCAAATACCATGGATGTGCCAAAAAGATTTATTATCATAACTAGAGCAGGGATATCCATCCACACAATCTATTACCAAAAAAAGTAGCATAGAATAGATCTGACCTGCATATTACTAGAGAACAACCAAATGATAACTCATTGGTACAAGGGTTTTAACATCAATGATAACAATGCCAATATCTCACCAATCTCAACAATTTCTCCTTTGGTGTTGATGGAAAAATAGAAAAAAATTGTAACAAAAAAAGTTTCAAGAGACCAAAAAGTCCCCCTAAGTTATATATTTCATTTTATTTTTTCTCTCCCCCTTTTTGATAAAATATTTTCTTTTACCTCTCCTTGATAATTGGAAGACCCTTCTTCCACTCATCCATATCCATTCTCATCTGAGCACATACTGTCATGATAAAGCAACATATCAAATGAAGAAGTCTAGTTTGGGGATCAAAACTGATGCTCATAGTCCTCTGCATCAGAAAGCATTCTAGAAAGATGTTCTAATTAGACATCAACCATGTCCTTTACCAACTTAAAAGTCTTCTTCAAATCTTCTCTTTGTCTTTGCAAATGTAATATCTCAACATGTAGCTCACCAAATCTGGTCCTTTATTTCTCATCTCTATCCTTGAAGAAATCATGGATCTACCCATCTCATTCAACTTAGACTCGACGACCTCAATCCTTTTGAAATTGTCAATAACAATAGGCCACTAGAGACAATGTTGGTAAATATCAAATATTTCCTTTATATATTCTCTTGTCTCACTAATCTATTTAAATAATTTCAGTGATGCGTCAATATATTTCTTTTTAATTACATTTTTGAACTTTCTACAAGACAAACCATCTCACAATAGTTTTCTCAATAATATTTACCAAATCATTTGGTAAAACACTAGGAATACCAGAAACAATAATATTTTTACTTAGCATATGTTCAACCAAAACAACTTCAATCTCAAACCTACTATCTAAAGAGAAATCTTTCCATATGTTACCAATTATATCAAATTATCCTTCTTTTAATATTATCTCAACCACATCCAAATCCACACAACTAGATTCAGATGAAGAAACCTCATCCTTTTCCATCTCCTCTTTTTCTTCTTTTAAAATAGTGATAATCTCCTTCCCTTTTACATTGGTTCTTCTCTTGGATTTTGGAGGGGAACCACTAATATTGATTTTTAATTCTCTTTTACTAGAGGAGGATCCCTCCTTAATATAACTAACATGCACATCTCTAGACACAATCACACCGAAACTTAGATTCATCTATAGAGATACAAAATATGCTTTACAAACAACCTCCTTATTTTCCAAAAAATCTAAATAGTTATAAATTTATTTTCTGATAGGGATGTTGGACCTCCATTCTATGTTCTCTCTACCTAGTAGTGATCTCAGATAGTAAAACACCAAACACATAACCATAGATCCAAACTAGAAGGCATAACCTTCTTCTAATGACTTCTTGATAGTTTCAAGTAAATTTTATAATAGAAAACTCCACAAATCAAATTGCATGCTTTCCTCAACCATTTTATATGCTAGATAAATAACTACAATAGGTGTAGCACCTTCATGATTTTGAAAATAATTTTTATATGTGATGTTGTAGGTAACATACCCTTCAACCAGATCAACAAGGGTATTGATCTATAGGAAATGTTGATCTTGGTCCATACAAATCAAATCCCGCACATATACTTTTCTAACTTCTTTCTTAGAAGAAATATGACACTGCAAAACCCAATGATGTCCTTAATTACCTCCTTTATCACCACATAAGGTTTTTCCAACAACAAATTCTCATCCTTGAACCAACTCAGCACAAACAAGATAGATTCTTTCTCTAAAAACTAGGGAGATTCTCCCCAAATATCCATCCCAGGGTTCAAAATTTCTGCAATTTTCAATAGATAACCCTATTGTTAGAATAACTGAGAGGGGGGTGAATCAGTTATCCAATGTCCCTCAACAAAATGTATAATTCAAACAAACTTCTTCAATTTCTGCTCCTCAATAAACACTAATTACTTTCACTGTCTGTGCTTTTACCGATTACCAGTCTAATACCATAATAGTTACCGATCAAATCTAACATGTAACATGCAAAGTATGATAACAAACAAATATCACAATCAACACATAACACAAGAGATTTAACATGGAAACCTTGTAAAGGGAAAAACCACCTAGGACTGGTGACCCAAAAATTGTTCACTCTTCTGAAGTGAGGTCGGTTAAGACCCAACCCTGTTAAAGGTTTACAAACACACTATCAGGTGTGACCTTGTTAGAGGATTTTAGACTAGAAGTTATTGTCCAACCAACATTCACTATGGAGTTGACATGATAACAATGTTCATTCTATGAATGATACATCATAAGACTTTCAGAGTCCACTCGGTTAAGAGATTTTGATTATATACAATGGTTAAATGTGTAACAGTAAATGACCTACCTTAATACAACTTCAATTGCAGATTACAGATCAATATTCAGTCCATACAATTCTTTCTGATCAATATTTCACTTCAGATTCAATACTGTATCAACTTACTGTCCATCAGTAATTGCTCTTTGTAGCTTGGTAATTGTTTTGCAGCTCGGTTCTCACTTAACTAGTATGATCAAAATGCATGAAAACCTTGTTCATGCGATAGTCTTGTAGCTTCTATTTCTTCCAGCATCTTTGTAATGAAATTCTATTCTCTTATATAGATGGGTAAATCATTTTCTTCTCCACCTTCAAATTTCACCGCTTAACCACATTCATAGATTTTGTCGCTTCAAACTTTCTCGGCTGACGTGTCAGTAACACGTTTTAATCTACTCCGTTAGATCTTTCTTTAATTTTGTTAGCTGTCGATCTTCATAGTAAGCATTATTTGTTATCATTGAAATCTAGGTACTTTACAGCTCATCAATCCTATCGGCTAAACTAATCATTTAATTCATTCTGTTCCGCTTGGTTAACAAAGAAATGCATCGGTGAACACTGCTCGGTTAATACTGTGATCGGTATACACTACACTCCGTCGGTGTATACTAGAATTGCTTCATTTACCGACAACACTGCTTTATGTCTTTCAGCTTTATACTTCATCATAGATGAATGCAACATAATAAAGTCAATATCATCAAGTCATAGACTCATCAACAAGTTACTCAATATGTTCCTTATCCTCATCTATCATGTACATCTTTCCTCATGTAGATTTCTCTGTTCTTCATCTCTTTCACCTTTCTTCAGATGTCTGAGTATAGTAACTTACAAGATAAGTGTTGTCAAACTAGTTGGCATCAATGATAACATAATACTGATTTAATCATATTACATATCTAATCAGCAACTTCTCAATGATCTTTAATCATGGATTCTTCAATTAGATTCCAAATCAGTTGTAGTCCAACACCTATTTCCATTTGTTTGATTATCTCATGATCAAATTCCTCTAATTCTACTCCTTTTAGGTTTTGTGATTCAATACTTCCAAATTCACAAACAATCATCTTTGATTCCATATTTGATCTTGATTGAAATTATCAAACCCTTACAAGCTCTACAAGTTCTTCAATTTCACCTTCACAACAATGACCAAAGATTTAAAATTTTACCTTTTTAACATTAACTTCTCATAATCACTCTTCTTACAGAGAATTTATATCGCTGACATAATCAGTTATACAATGCACATCAATCAATTGAACTGATCATAACATACCTCAATAGCCACACCATACTGGAGACTCAGTAGATACAACCGATATCAAACTTGAGAGGGAGAAGCAAAAAATTTATCATTTCAGTAGTCCCCCTAATCCAAAGTAATGGGCTCAATTATTGAAAGAGTTAATACCGAGATCTAGTACTATGGAATTCTCTTCACTAGCTTCCTTCTTCTTCTAAACCATAACTATCTTTTGATATTCACTTGATATTGTAACATTTTTATCATTTTTAGACTTTATTAGAGAATCAATATATTTGGAAGTGTTAACATAATAACCGGTCTGACCACATTTGAAATAATTGATATTCCTCTATCATGATCTCATTGACTAAACCCTAGATCTTCATAGATTATCCTTGTGACCATAATTGTGACATACATAGTAATTCCCCTAAAAAATATTGTTCATTTAATTTCTTTTAATTGGATTAGATACATGACTTCTGCACTGATTTACCTTATGACCAAACTTGTGATTGCTAAAACATTGAACATTTTGTTCCTTCTCATCTTGCACTCAACAACCTTATGACCAAAATTATTGCATTTAAAACAATGACCATTAAAAGATAGGTACCTTTGAGTATTATGTTGTTTAACGAAAGGCCTTCTTGTAGAAATTCTTAAATTATTAACCTTTCTTGTTACCTTATATATTACTTCAACACTAAATTCCTTGTCTTTACTTTTGGTCTTCTGATCTCAACATTCTCTGGAAAAACCTAATCCTTCCTTATTCTTGTGACATTTTTGCAGGGCTAAAAGTTGATCCAAAATTATACTACTTACACAAACCTTTACTTTAGATCTCAATTTTTTTAGTTCTTGAACCATTTCTCATTTCATCATATTTATACTTAATAATTTTTTTGAAATTTTATTTAGTTTTCTTCCATTCCACCATTTTCCACTTGATAGTATATTTTAGATCTCCTTTGGTTTTTTTTCATTCTTCCATTTTTTGCTTTATGTTTTCCTTGAGAAAATCTTTAGTATTTTTGTAGTCATTTAGTTATTGTTTTAGATTCTCTACATTCTCTTTTTATTCCTTCAACTCCTAGCTCACTTCCTGGTGTCTTACTTTGAATTTCTGGTTCTTCTCTCTCATCTTGGAAATACAAAAAATTTCTTCCTTGATGTATTATTTCAACTCTTAATTCTCCAATTCAATGCTTTTAATATCATCTATGATGATCTACCAATCTTCATCATAGTACTATTCCTCAACCATGTGTTCAATTTGCTAATACCTCACTCAATGGGTTAATCTTTATATGCAAGGGACCAAACTGTGATACCAATTGTTGAACATGCCAAATAAATGAGAGGGGGGTGAATCAGTTATTCTAAAACACTTTTTATAACTTTAATTAATTTGGCAAAAACTTAAACCATCTGGATACTTAAAATTGATATAAAATTGAAAGAGAAAGAAAAATAAATACCATAACACTAGATATAATTTAGAAACCCAATATGGTAAAAAATAAAGAGAATCTAATTCTCATAAATTTAAACATCGATTAAGGTAATTTTTATAGGAGCTCACTATCAGTTTTCTCACTATAGGTAGGCTCACTACTAGTTGGGCTAACTTGTTCTCTATAAGCACCAACAACTCTGATACCAATTGTTAATATGATTTAGAACAACAGAGAGGGGGGGTGAAGTAGTTGTTCTTAGGTCCAGATGTATAAAACAAACTTTAAAACTCTTCTACAAATCAGATCTAATAACCAACAACTACTCGGTCATTACTAATTGCATAATAGAAACATATAATAGTGCAGTTCACTTATCCAATAGTATCTAACTTGTAAAACATAGAAATGTTCAAACCAAAACATTCACACAAGTATCAACACCAAGATTTATAGTGGAAACCCAATTTGGGAAAAACCACTTTGTAACATGTTACTATTATGTTTAGTCTTCTGAAGTGAGCTTGGTGAAAAGCCAACCTTGTCAAAGGTTACAAACACACTGTCAGGTGTGACCTGGTTAAAGGATTTAAACCACTCTGTTAAAAGTGCACCTTGTTATAGGACTTACATACACTCCATTAGAATGCAACTTTGTTTAAAGGATTTATACAAATGACCGTTAAGTTAACCTTTGTTAAAAATATTTTGACTTATACAATGGTTAGAAAGTAGCAGTAGTATTGATCTGAAAAACATACAACTCACTTTGCAAATATCAGATCCAATTCCATACACATATGCTGACTTACTGACTATGAACCTTTACTATCACAATCACTGATCTACTCGGAACTCTCTTCAAGCAATCACAACACTTCTCCTTCAGCCTTCTTTGCTTGTATAGTCAATAACATCAACAATACTTTCATCATCCTCTATTCTTCAACCTCATGCTTAGGTTCCCTTAATACTTCCTCAATTAGGTCAATACATCTTTTACCGCTTAATCTCCTTTGTAGATCTTAGGGTTATGTCAGATTCATCGAATCCTTCCTACTTTATGTTCTTTCGGCTATCCTTCTAGAAATATCTCAAATCTCTTAATAGATTTACAATAAAATATTTTACAGTGCATTAAATGCTTTCGTACAATCAATAAAGTCAACATGTTTTACATAATCCAAGAATTCAATGATGTCGGCTGGAAATTTGAATTCTTCCTCAAATGTAAAATACTGATGCTTGGTCAATACCATGTTCAACTCCTCGGTCTTCATTAGAAAGCTCGGTCACCTCAAAAATTGTTTCCTCAGCAATTAACTAATGTTCGGTCAACACTGAATTTACTCGACATACACTAGCTCGGTCAACACTAACATCACTCAGCTTAAAATAGATTTCTTCATTTGTGCTCGGTTAAGCCTACCAGTTTAGTCTTCATTCACACTTAGATAAACAATACATTATCTTATCATTGTGCCACATAATCAAGTACTCATTGAAGTATCAAGATAACTCAACCTTTCCTTAGGTGATATTGTTACTAACCTTGTCTTTCCCCTTAGCAACAATCAAATAGATATAGTACTTTCTTAAATAGAAACTGTCTTACCAGTTAAGGTTTGATATCAACGACAATACAACAATTTCTTCAATTGTAGTTTCCAATAGTAGGCTCACTACTTGTTGGGCTAACTACACAAATAAAAAGGTTCACTGCCAGTACAAATATGATCACTACTAGATATAAGAAATGAAAAGGAATCAACCACTAAAGTTATTGTAAGGAATAATAGTCCACCAATACAACTCAGAGGGGGGCGGGGGTTGAATCAGTTGTATGATAGATTATTAAACTTAAACTTTGAATAGAAACAATACTAATCAAATGAACACAATGAATGCCAACACAATAACACAATATTTGTTGTTGAGGAAATCCTGTTAAAGGTAAAACCCCGATGGGAATTAACACCCACTAATGATGTACTAAGAGTATAGTATCCTTTTTAGAAGATCTAGCCCTGTTAGGAGTTGATTAAAACATTATAGTACATAGTCCTTGTTATAGGACAAACTCTATTAGGAGTCAAGAAAAGAAGTGGGCTCACTACCCAGGCTCACTTCCCAAAGAAGGTTATGACCACCTTCAAATTTCACTATTCGCAAAACAAGTGTATGTAAGGAAATACAAAATCCTTGAACTATCCGATAGAAACTATCTTTTCTTGATTAGTTCCAATGAAGTATATAAGTTATCCTCTGCTCTACATCCAACAGACACAAGCTTGCAGCTTCCACAATCCCCTTTTATATTACATACATAGTGCCACATATTTTCAAAAGAAAAGATCTTACATTTATACCTTATTACAAAATAAATGATTAGGTCAGCCAATTAGGCTTTCCTAATATACAAATAATTACATAACTCCTTGCTAAGATACACATGGTATCTAAAACAAGTATATAACAATTGTATCTCAACAATTAAGGACCGACATCTGTAATCCATGCTCGCCATTCCTGATACACGCTATAACTCTGAAGTCGGCTTCCAAATAGGTCTTCTCCAGAACACATGCCACAACTGACGTCATCTTTCTTTAAGTACCTTGCTAAGATCAACGAACATTCTTCAGTACACTATCTATCATCCCTTAAGCTCACATACACTGAATCCTCATCGCTTGTGAAATATACTCAAAACTTAGAGATTTACTCTATCAATTTCCATTGTCATAGTCTAATAACCAGTCTTCATCAAATCTTCTGTAACTCAACCAATATGCAATGTTATATCATGTGATCTTAGATATAAGATCACAACACCTTCCTGTACACACAAATGTGTTTGCACATTCTGAATCATTTGTACGGTCTCCATACACTGTAATAACCAACCTGTTCTCTTCACAGAAATATATGTTGACATTAGTGACAAAACACAAATGACAACAATAGTAATTCCAATATCACTCAACAAGATAACATAGTGATTAAACATATTAAATGCATATTCAACAATCTCCCCAATGCATTAACAATATCTAACAATTGTCACTAACAATCAACAACATAGAAATGATATAACAATTTTCTATCAGTTACACTAACTCCCATACACATCAATACACATATCTTTTCTTACCAAGTTCACATTCACTTCGTGTATTTCTTGCATAAAATAATACCACAACAAATATAATCATCTCTCTCTTAAACCATTCCACCTTCATCACAATCTCACTCTCGTCTTTAGATATAAATAAATGTTCTCTATATATACATATCTGATAAAACACATACATATGTCATCCTAGCACCAAAATAATTTAGATTGAATATAAGAGATATTTCAATATGGTTTAACATCCTAGAACCAAACCTAAAAGATATGTCATACATATGAGAACATCATACCACACTCCTGTAGGACCTAAAGATAGATCACACACAAGATACACATGTTACATGTTACACACACCATAAGATAAGTATATTTGGGGCTGATGGGAATGCTACAACCAAGACCATGTCTTGATCTACAAAAAATCTAAATTGACCAATGGATATAACTAGATAGAACTTGTCCAAAACTAAATACAAATGTTATACCAAAAAAATATGATACACTGCATGAAAGTATAGGTAATAGAGATAACTAATGGAGCTCTGAGACACAACAACCAATAATATGCATCAAATACTTATACTTTTACAATCATCAAATACCATGGATGTACCAAAAAGATGTATTATCATAATTGGAACAAGGATATCCATCCACACAATCCATTAATAAAATAAGTCACATAAAATAGATCTTATATGTATATTACCCGAGTACACCCGACTAACAACCAACCAGTACAAGGATTTTGACATTAATGAAAATAATGCCAACATCTCACTAATCTCGACACTCTCGTACAATGGATCTTTTTTTCTTGTTGTAATGTGCTTCCCTTGTGATGTGTTGCTTATTATATGTTCTTTTTAGATTTCTTTAGACAACCCTTGTTTCTCCATTGGTGCAAGGTGATTTAGGAATTGACCTATCATGACATTCCTTTATTTGTATCTAATTTATTCTATATGTCGTATACATGTTATGTCATGCATGTGCCACTATTCATAAATGTTCCTTGATGTTGTTTGATGGGGGATGACGCAAAAAGGTAGATATTATTATTTTTGGTCTCTACGATGCCGACCCAAAAATAATCTTCTTCATATCTCTTATGTGACCTTCCATTGTTCTTGTAGTTTTTCTACCTTTTCAGGATGATGAAAATTCATTTTGATATACATGAGTTATTATATGATCATACCAACCCTAGATTTAGTAGATCCCTTTTGTGCCCTCTTTTTTCATGTGTTTTTTCCTTTCTTGGGGGTATCTCATAGTGGAAAGTTTTCTTGTGGGTGCATGTATGCTTAGTTAAATCTATTGATCTTATTAAGTAATTTGCAATTTCTTTAACATGGGGACATACACTCTACTCCTTGATTCACATTTTTCACACACACATAATCATTCAACCTCTTATGTAGATGGATAAGGAGTTAATGCTTCCCTTATGTTCATATTTTCTTTATCATGCCCTAAGTATTAACGAGTGGACCTTAACACTGATCCTTTCTTTATCTCTTGGTCCTTTGAATGATTACTCTTTTTTGGAACCCTTAATGGAGATATGTTTTCCTTAAGGACCGATCCCTTTTGATGGGTTGAATAACATCTCATAGTTTTCTAAACTATCAATTCCATCTTTTGCAATATTTTCCTCTTGCATGATCCATGGTAAGGCAATACCTTACTGGGATAGTTGGTCATCTTGATAATCTACAACTGATTGAATATCTTGAAAAAAAGTTTGACAATAGAATGAATAATTGAAAGACAGTGATCGATGATCACCAAGCTACCAAAGTATATGTAAGACAATTAATCAGTTAATGTATTGTCATTGATGTCAACTAGTTTTGACTGTACTTGTCATGATGGTTACAAACATCTAAAGAAGAAAAATGGTAAAGGAGTGAGATATCTACATAAAGATGAGATGGATAAGAAAGATATAGTTATGGTATACATTTAGGAAACTTGGTAAGTGGTGAGACCTTCGGTGTTTCTCTGAACCTAAAGTAGGCTTAGGAGAGTGCTCTACACCTTTAGAAGATCCTATAACAAACACAATTTCATATCCTCACTGGAGGATTCAGTGTATTTAACTATATTTTACTCCCCCAGACTCGGTTGTTTCTCGATTTCTTCTTTGACTGATGAGCTCGGTTGATGCTCGGTACTTATGTTAACCAAGTGGGCTTAGTGGCTTTACCGAGTAGTTTCCTGATGCTCGGTAATCCCTACTATGAAGCGCCCTTACTGGCTCAACTTGAAATGAGAACCTTCATATTAGGAAAGGGGATGGAAAGGTTCTATTCTCACTAAAGGTCTACTATGGGGGAGATTTCCACACCTTATAGGATTTGGACAACAAGTTCACAGTTTTAGGCCTTGCTAGGCTTGTAGCCTTTTGAGCAAGGTTCTAAGGGCTTAGTTCTAGATCCTTACAAGGAACCTACAAAAAACATAGTATATTCAGATACCCTTTATAGACTTATACCAAACCTCCAGATTGCAAGATCTTAAACATTAAGGAAAATTCCTAACAATCCCTGATCCACTAGTCCTAACTGAGCTAAATTGAATCAGTCATTTAAGGGAATGTTCACTAGTCGATTATCCAAGGAAAACTACTGATTGTAATGGTGTTAGGAATCCCAAAGAGACAATAATCTGTCATCAGATTTCTTTTATACACCCCCGAAGTTCTACTATCACTTCACTCTTCCATATCCTGTACCAAGCACATAGAGATGTGATGCACAAGCATCTTGGGTCCTTGGCAATCCTGTGTCACCAAAAAAATATTTGAGTTTGTCTATGTTGCTCGGTTTCTACTTTGACCAAGTTGGTTCGGTGTTGCTCGGTTTCATTTGTTCGCTGGTGTTGGTTGGTTACCTCTATGGTACTCGGTGAATTTCCCTGGCCCTCGCTAATGCTTGTCTGGCACTCGGTTTCCTTTCTTACTGAGTTATTTATTTTGGATTTCTTTTGAGGCCGACTTGGGCATTTAATTTGGGTCACAGATTTAATGTTGGTATCCATCATTGGGAAGCCTGTGGACCTAGATCTGGTCATTCCTGTTACAAGTAGTAGTTTCTGTTGCACCAAAAGATCGACCTGTTAATGGCCAATACAACCACTAGACTTATAGAAGACATAGGAGGCGGTTAAGCCATGCCATGAATCCCGAGGGGAGCGCTGACCATTTTTCCAACAATCTCCCCCTTAGCATTACCCGAGGGGATTTGAACCTCTGACCAAGCTTTGATACCACTTGTTACAAGTAGTAGTTTCCGTTGCACCAAAAGATTGACTTGTTAATGCCCAATACAACCACTAGACTTATAAAAGACACAAGAGGCGGTTAAGCCATGCCACAAATCCTGAGGGGAGCGCTGACCATTTTGCCAACAGTTCCTTCTGTTGATTGTGAATTTGAAGGCCAACTTGGCTCTGTAGCCTCTTGTATAAATATAGTTGTTTGGTTAGAGTTTAGGGAGTCAGTTCGGGATAGAAGATAGAAAATTAGAGATTGTTGACAGATCCTCACATGTTGGAGGACTTATGTACTTGATTTTAATATATGGCCGAAACTGGGAATGCCTTACAGCCCGACATGTATGAATCAATTTGAAGATAATATAACAAATTATCTGCATTATCTCTCTCACTTTTGTGTGTTGTTGCTTCCATGTGTTGTTCTAAAAGGTGGATCTGGTTAGGGTGAGCCTTTGGCCCTTCTCTCCATCCTCCCTTGCATCAGGTGGTATCAGATCGAGGTGAGATCTAGATCTAGGTTTATGAATCTAGGTTTGAAGGTTCCTTCTTGTGAAGCCCTATTTGAATTGTTGTGGGGTAGTAGATTGTCATCTGACCTACAATTGTAGAGGGTTTTCAAGATGGTTCGTGGGAGGCGAGTTGCGGAACTAGGATTGGCAGACATGTTGAGACAAGTTGTTGCTAGATTGGAAGTTGTTGAAACAACCTAGAGAAGAGGAAGACATCTTGAAGATGTTAGTGATGATGAAATTGAGGTAGAACGAGGTGATTTAGAACCTACACCTGTGATAGATCAGGGTGAGGAAAGATTCTTGAAGGCTTTGACAAGTCTGAAGTCTACACCACACTTTAATCCTCCTGAGTTTGGTGGAAAATTGGATTCTGATGAATTGGTGGACTAGATCACTGAGATGGAAAAGTACTTTGAGTATGAAAATGTACCTAAGGAAAAGAAGGTGAAAATTGCAAGCACAAAGTTGAAAAGTCATGCATCCTTGTGGTGGGAACATCTATAGCTAGACAAAAAGAGGAAAGGCAAAGACAAAATCAAGGTATGGAATAAAATGGTGAAAAATTTAAAAGGAAAGTTCTTACCTTGTGATTATCAGATTAACCTAGTTAGGTGAATGCAAAGTTTAAGGAAGAAAGATAACTTGGTAAAGGAATATACTGAGGAATTCTATAGATTAGATATCAGATCTGGACATGATGAAGATGATGTGGAAAGAATTGCTAGATACTTGAATAGTTTGAGAGTTTCCATGCAAGAAGAAATCAGTTTGGTCAAATTGGAGAACATTGAAGAGGCTTATCAATTTGCATTGAAAGTGTTGGTGTTCAAAATGGAAGCTTATGCTCTTAGGCTACCAATATACCCTCAGATAGATTTTAGGAGTGGTTAGTTCCAAAATGTATAGAGATCTTAGGATAACTAGACCAACTATAGGGACAAGACTACCCTCTTCACTTCTGGCTTTGCAAAACCAAGGTGGGTGCACCTAACCCAGTGAAACTACACTTCACACACCAATGACTGGGTCTAGACAATAGATTGATAGTAAGAAAGTGCTAAATACTAACCCCACATTCATTGACTCTCCATTACCATATGGTGACAAAACCACACAACCAACTACTTAAAGCTTAAAAAGGTTATTGATTTGAATATTTTTGGGATGTAATAACTTCAACTAGTGTATGTTAATAAGAGGAATACTCATTTAGGCCAGTGCCTCATCCATTGGGCAAAAGTCCTTAGACACAAAGACACACAAACTTGAAAAGATCTGAGAATTCATAGCCATAAATACATTTATCCTAATCTTTACTGCTTACAAGACATCCTTACATAGACAAGGGCAAACCCATATCCCACCTAGAGCATATTTTAATCCAATCCTAGATTACAACTCAAGAATGAAGATATATACATACAAACAATATGTAATGAGCCAGAAAACTCAAAGCTTACTTGACTTGACACAAAGGAGAGATAAGAACTAGATATTTATATTAAGTATGATAAATTCCTTCTATGTATTCTATGAACCATAAAGTACCCTGCTTGCAAACTATAGCTTAGACCTACAACTTTCTTCTTTCATTAACAAACACTGAGTCAAAAACTATTATAGAACCTTGGGACCAGAAACTCAGGACTAAGTTTGAACTTTGCAACTGGAACCCCTACAAAATAAAAAATTCAACATTAAATACCATTGGTAACCTTGGAATCCTAAGTAGGTTAGGATGCAACAAGCTATGGATAACTAGGGTAAGGGTTAGGGTTTCCACCCACCATACAATTCAAACAGATCAGAAATTAATACACCGGGAGGGAAAACCAAGCAACCCTAAGCAATCAGATCCAAAATCCAATCTTCACTTATGGTAAATCCTCTGGAAATGTACTGAAGATCAAGAAATTCCTGCAAATTCATCTGATTTGACTCCTGCAACACGCCTCAAGCACCATTATTCATTCTCCCCATGGCATAAAACTCCCCGCAATCAATCATCATACTTGCTGGACCACACCACAACAATCGGCATCACCAAACTAATCAAATCCAGCCGTGAAAGCATTAAAAACCAGTCCTTTTTGTCCCTGAGAAACCTTCAAAAATTTGAATTTGAACTGTAACGGTTACTTTATGGCTCAAGCAACAATTCGATGATCGACATTCAAATTTGAATCAACTTTATATCATGACCGTCTGATCTTTATATTTCGCAGGCCTTATGATTACCCTTAATAGGAATCCTGGTTTACATTTAGTGACCACACGACAAAAGCTATCTCATTCGTGAAATGAAACCCCAACTCATGTTTAACCTTAGTGAATCAGCGAACAAAGGAAAACACTTATCCTTGGTTCATTATTGGTGAACGGGTGATAGAAGGAAATTTGCCAGTTCGCTGAACATTTTTCTTCTCCACCAGTTTATTTAGCTACTACACAAACACTTGTTCGCCAAATCGCCAGACCTTTTAGCACTTCACCATTTTATTACACGAAAGAGCGAAACCTTTGAATTTTGTCAGTGCCACTAACCCTTTATCAGATCCACCAAAAAGACTAAGAGACTCATTGGGCCCGCATCAAGAAGATTGACGGTTGTCTGAAGTTCGCATAGACCTCTGAGATTCTTTTAGATTATAAGACAACCGTCGGATGGAATCTCTCCCTGCCCTAACAACCCTTTGACACCAGATGAGATCAATGACTGTCACAAAAGTGCATGTGTCAGAAAAAACCCTTAAGAGCATACGCTGGCCATCAATGCTCTGACACTGTCAGAACCCATTGAACTTGGAAATCCTCGGCCCCACTGACATGTCTGCATACCTGAAATCCACGGCCAATCAAAACCTGACACCTTAGCAACACATGGCAATCGGTACCACTATTCTCAGCAATCACTTAACCCTTTGACCACTCAGCGAATATGCGACTGTAGGGAAACTCCAAGTCATAGAATACATTACTTAACCCATGTTAGATCAAACGATTCAGTGAACAAAGCTTTTCGCTGAATCGTGAAGTCCCTTCTTAACCTCGGGTTACTCTTCGCGAATTAGCGAATACATAAAAAAGATGAGGGCCCACTGATGATCTTGCGAATTAGCGACCAAAGACTTTCGCCAATTCGCCGCAAAATTTGAAACACTGCTACTTTATCTAGAGATTCAGCGAATACACCTATTCGCCCATTTGCCAAAAGTTTAGGACTCCACCAAATAATTACGAGAATGCGCAAACATCAAAGATTTTTATCAGGACCACCAAAGATTTAACCGCTCCACCAAAACCTTAGACCAGAAACTAGGCCCGCTTGAAGAGAGATCAACGGTCGTCGTAAAAGCGCATACCTCTAACATATTCTATCAGATCTTACGACAACCGTTAGATCAACTTTTTATACTGCTCTGTAGATTCTCTGACACAGGACCCACTGACAAAAGTCGATTCAGCACCTTGTGGACCAATCAGATACCGCCAAATCAGCACACCTGACATGTGGACCCACTTGAAAGGAAAAGCTACGTCACAACAAGAAATCAACGACAGGCGCAAGATCTTATGAGCCAGAAAGATTCTATCTGCTTATAAGACAACCGTCGATTTAGAATCTCATTGTAGGGCACTTCCATCTTGCAAATGAGTGACTAAGGGAAAAAGATATCAGTGTTCGCCAAGTCGCTGGATAAAAAGAGAAGACCGCCAGGCATTTAGAGATTACGCGAACACTATTCGCTGAACCACCGAAAAGTTTATAAGGCATGAAAAAGTATTAACGATTTAGCGAACACTGGGAGAGAAAATAACCATGTGTAGTAAGGGATTCTTAAGTGGTGCAAAAAGGTAACATAAAATTAGATTAGGGCGAGACAAAACAAGGTTTTTTAATGGCAACAGGTAGATTTTTGAATTTTTGCCTAGGGTTTGGACCAGAAACAAGGAAAAAGGATGCGGAGGCCAGGAAAAAGGGGATGCAGCCATGAAAATTTTTACCAGTGCTAACAGTGGCTCACACTTGGGGATGTGTATCTCCTGCAGATACAACGAGCAAGCTAGAATCTCTTGGAAGAGCAAACCAACTCAAAACTTCAACCCAAAAAGAAAAAATAGATGATTATACAGGGGAAAACCTAAACTACTACTCATGGAAAGGATACTTCAGGAGAAGTAAAACTTTAGGAATTGTCCATGAATAGGCAATTCGAAAGTACCACCAGTTAAATCCTTCAGGACATAAGAATCTGTCCCCCATTTGCTTTCAATAAGATAAGGGCCCAACCATATTGGATCAAATTTTCCATGCTTCCCCTTATCTTCTAACCTTGCATTCCACATTAAGACAAGGTCATCAATTTCAAAACTTCTCTGGGTAACCCTTTTATCAAACAAATTCTTACATTGTCTCTGCAATGTCTCATTTCTTTCATGTGCATCTCTCCTTACCTCCTCCAATTGGATCAATTCATCCATTCTTACTTTCATCTCATCATTCAAATCTTCATCATGTGCCTGGATGAACCTATACATCTGCAATAAATTATTTTGAGGCAATCTAGCACTTATTCCATATACCAAATCAAATGGAGCACAACCTATGGCTTTCTTTATAGTTACCCTGTCAGCCCATAGTGCCCACTGTAACTTTGAGTCCCATGCCTTCTTATTCTTGTCCAACACTCTCTTGAGAATCTTAATTAGACTTTTGTTACTAGACTCAGCCTGGCTATTTCCTTGTGGATGGTATGGGGAAGAGAATGAAATGTGTATCCCATATTGCTGACAAAAATCACTAAATTCCTGTGATCTAAAACACATTGCATTATCAACCACAATTACCTCTGGGCAACCAAACCTGGTGAGGATGTTCTGCATCACAAAGTCTGTCACAACTTTTCTAGTAGCCTTTCTAGTAGGGATAGCTTCAAACCACTTAGTAAAATAGTCTGTTGCCACTAGTATGTAAGAATGTCCACCACTAGACTTGTTTGGAGTCTCCCCAATAAAGTCAATACCCCACTTCTGGAAAGGAGCCTGAACTGCAACAGGTCGGAGTGGAAAATTTCCATTAAATTTCAACACTCTAGCAAATCTTTGACATGCATCACATCTTCTTAAAAACTGATGTGTATCCTTAAAAACTATAGGCCACCAAAATCTAGACCTAAGGATCTTGTGAGCTGTGGTCTTTGCCATATAGTGTCCTCCACACACACCTTGGTGCATTTCCTTTAACAGAGCCTTAGACCTCTCATGGTCTATACACTTTAGCAATACTCCTTCATTGCTTCTCCACCATAACTTACCATGTATAATAGCGTACCTTGCTGATTGCAACTTGATAGTTCTCCTTCTATTTTCGTCCATCTCAGGGGGAAGGATCAATTTCTGCAAGTAACCAATAACATCTTTGTACCAATCACAACAATCCATATCACAAATATATGGTCTTCGTTCTTCTTCTAACACATTCACATGATTTGCAATTAAATTGCTTTGTGCCATTAATTTTGCAAGACCTAAGCCTCTTACCAATTTTGTAATCTGGATATCAATATTAAATTCCTAGATCCTATTGATCCATCTACATCTTTTCCCTGAAACTTCTTGTTGTACTAATATATCCTTGACTGCAGCACTAGGAACATAAGAAACCACCTTAGCTCCTACAAGGTAACATCTAAAAGCCTTGATTGCTTTGACTAAGGCATAAGCCTGTTTCTCAGTAATATCATATTTCAATTCTGTTGCTTGTAAGGATTTGCTAAAAAATGATATGGGTTGTTCATGTCCATCTGAATTCTTTTGCAATAAAATTGCTGCAACTGTATGACAAGAAGCAAAAGAAAAAATCTACATGGGCTTACCATAATCAGGTGTCCTCAAAACTGGAGCATCCCTGATAGCCTTTTTGATACTTCTGAAAGATTCATTTACTTCTTCATTCCACTCAATCTTTGCCTCTTTTTTCAACATTCTAGAGATAGGGAGACTGATTTCTGCAAAATTTGTAACAAATCTCCTTAGAAAATTTACCTGCCTAAAGAAAGATTGTATTCCTTTAACATTTCTAAGCGGTGAAAGCTTATCTATAGCCATAACCCTTTTAGGGTCAATTTTCACTCCATCCTTGGACACAATATGTCCTAAGAGCTTGCCTTCCACAACACCAAAAGAACACTTCTTTGGATTCAAAGAAATCCCATACTCCAAAGCCCTGATAAAAATCTTCTCAAGATGTTCACAATGCTGATCTTCCTTTTCTGAATATGCTGTGAGATCATCCTGATATACCACTAGAAATTTGTTTATGAAGTCTGCAAAGGCCACATCCATAGCTCTCTGAAAAGTAACTCCTTCATTTGTCAAACCGAAAGGCATTCTAACAAAAGCATATGTTCCCCAAGGGGTAGTGAATGCAGTCTTGAACTGTTCTGACTCCTTTACCATGACCTGGTTATATCCAGAGAAACCATCCATCATGGACATTAACTCTGATCTAGTAACCTTCTGTAGCATATTCTCCATATTAGGCAAACCATAATTGTCCTTCAAAGAATTGACATTCAAGTTCCTAAAATCAACACATAACCTAATGTCACCATTCTTTTTTTTGACCGGAACCAAGTTTGACACCCAAGTAGAATGTCTGACAAGCTTGATGATGCCAGCATCCATCATCTTTTTGAGTTCATCCTATATTTTTGGTGCTAAGGTAGGGTTCACAGGCCTTAATTTTTGCCTAAAAGGTTTGGTTCCTTCCTTCAATGGTATTTCATGTTGGAATAGATCTTCTCTATAGGCTTTCAAATCATCATAAGACCATGCAAAGACATGTGTAAATTTTTTGAGAAGATCAATCAAATTGTTCCTAGTTTTTTGAGATAAACATTTACCTATGTAAACATTTTTGGGTACTTGACTTGTTCCTAAATTTATTTCCTCCAAATCATTTATCTTATCAACAAATTTAGAAAAACAAGTCCTTTCTTTATCATCAAATGCCCTCTCAAGAGAAACCAATCCCCTTGGGATCCTATTTGACTTTAGTTGCAAAACTTCTTTCCCAAGAACTCTTTATTTTCCATCTTTGATGTCAACATAAGTGCTAAAATCCATCTCCTGACCATCAAAATGAGATTCACAATGCAAAAACCTTAGTATAGCCTAATCATTAGAAAATACCTGCCAATTCTCAACATTGTCTGGGATAGAAGGCCTAGACTTACACTTAATCCTGGATATCGCTACAAAGGTAATATCCTCTGGCCTTAATGCTATGTTTTCTAGTAAGTCAACCATCTTGTTTTGGCTTCTATCCACCCAATCAATACCAAAGGCACTGAAACCCTCAATTTCATCCCAAACAACATTTCTATATTGTTTCAGCCTTTGATTCTTTGATGCATACTTTGATCTAATCTGAGAAACTATTAACTCAGAATCACCAATCACCCTAAGATGTTTGATTCCATGTTTTGATGCTTGTCTCAAACTAATCAGTAGGGCCTCATATTCAGCAACATTATTTGTGCAAGGGAACAAGAGAGTGAAAGAAAACTTGAAAGTCTTACCACTTGGGGATATCAATAGCACTCCTGCTCTGATAGCTTCCTTTGAACTTGCTCCATCAAAATATAGGGCCCATAAGACATTACCTTCTAGCATGTTATGTTCATCATCAGCCAAAAGGACAGGCATGACCTTTTCTTGCACCTCTCTCTCCCGAACTTGGAAAGAACCAATGTCAGTGTCAACAAAGCAATTCATATTGTCCTCTTCATCCTCCTCAATCATATGTGGAGTTCTAGCTTCCCTTGAAACTTTCACACTTTCTCCTTCAATGTTAAAAGTAGCAAAAGACAAGTCACATTGAATACTTCCTCCCATAGAGGTACTCCATTTTCTAGATAACAACATTCCATACTGAGGAGGAATGTCAACTACAAGAACACTCATAGTTAATAGTTTGTCAGGAAATGCTGCTAATTTATAAGGCAAAGCCTTAATGGTACCAATAACTAGTACTTCTCTTGAGTCCATAGCTTGGCATCTCTCATGAGGTGTATCAACCTTTAGTCCTAATGACTTCATGATCTCTGCAGGCATGACAGTGTTTGATGCTCCTAAATCAATCATGCAATTCTTCAACAATTTTCCATTTATCATAAGGGACAAGAAGAAATGATCCACTGTCCCTGATGCAGTATTTACAATGTTTGCATCCAAATACCTCTGAGGAATCTCAGAGATAATTTCTTCATTTTTATTCTCAAGTGTGTCATCTAAAGAAGCCACATGCTTATCACCTCTATTCATTTCTTGGACCTTTATAGAAGAGGCACCATTTACCCAATACAAGGCCTTGACCTTGTGCTCTTCTACTCTCATCATTTCTAACAATGGAACCTTAACAGTTATTTGTGAAAGCAATTT
Source organism: Chamaecyparis obtusa (assembly GCA_027943335.1). Lineage (NCBI taxonomy): Eukaryota > Viridiplantae > Streptophyta > Pinopsida > Cupressales > Cupressaceae > Chamaecyparis > Chamaecyparis obtusa. Next base: position 874,229 of record BSBK01001097.1, read on the forward strand.
AGTCATATCAATGGGAACATATGTATGGTTACCCATGTCATCCTTAATCATAGTGACATCTTTATCTTCTACTTTGACAGTCAAATCAGACTTACCTTTTTGCACAAATTCATCTTCATTCTAAGGTATGGGAACAACTATCTTTGGTGTCCTTTCTTTACCCTGAGGTATTGTAGCAGGTCCCATCTTCTTTTTTACTTTAACCTTAGTGACAACACCAACATCCTTCTCCTTTTCTTCATGTTGTTGTGTACTCTTTTCTAATTTCTTGATAAACATACTACCTGGTTTACCATTTGTGCTTCCAATTGTCCTATTTCTCAAATTATAATTGCTCCTGACTTGAGTGACCATGTCTGCAGTGATTTGAGCAATTTCCTCATCAGAGGGTCTCCTTAAGGAAACATGTTCCTCACACTTCACTGTACCACATCCAACATCATCAAACTCTTCTTCCTCATCATCAATATAGTCAACCTCATCCCATGCATGTGACGAAGTCATTGCACAACCACTTTGATCATATTGTTCTTCATGTTCTTGATTCTCAGATAAATTCAGAGCAATAACACAATGCTCTGGACTATGAGGAGATTGACAAACAGTACATCATGGGACATCATCATTCACGTTGACTGAATTTCTTTGCAAAGGATCAGGAATCCTATCATTAGGCCTATCCCTTTTAACTAGAAAAATGGGCTTGCCATCCTTCCACTGAGTATTGTATGGGTAATTTTGCATTCTTGGTTGCCTACTGAAATTACTTGAAATAGGCCGGTCATTTGTTACAACCCTATTGTTTCTTTTTTCATCAGGCTTTAGATCCTTTAAAGCACTTAGAATCTGCTTTAGATTATCCTCCTCCTTTGGCTTAAAGTTAGCAGACCTTCCCATCTCTTTCTTATTTTGCACTTGAGGCCTACAATCATCTCTTCTCCCTAATTTTCTTGATATTCTTCTATTACTCTCTATGTTGATAGCCAACTTGTAAGCCTCCCCAAGATTTCTAGGGTTCTTATCCCTTAAGAGGTAACCCATCTTTGCATCAAAAGCATTCAAGTATGTCACAAGACACACCCTATCATCTAACCTGATAACTTACAGTAGCCTATGCATAGCCTTTTGGAATCTTATGTTAAATTCAAGAACCTCCTTATTTTGATTTTTCTTTATGTTATTGAATTCATTCAAAATAAAACCCTCATTTGATTTATCTCCATAATGTTCCTTGAAACAATTCTTAAATTCACTCCAAGATCCTATACTAGCATGGGGCAATCCTCTAAACCAATCCTTAGCATCCTCGGTCAGAGATTGTACAAATAATTTCATTACAACATCATTAGGCTCAACATTATAATCATCTATTACATCCATAATTTTTTTTAGATGTTCTTCACATGTAATGACATTGTTCCCAGCAAACTTTGGGAGCTTCTTTCTAATTTCAACACGAATTATATTAGGATAACCAGGAATACCAAAAAAAGATAAGTTGTTTGTATCTTTCATGAACAGGAACTCCATGCGGTGGGTCTATTCCTTGAGATGTAGATGTCCTTGTGTTTGAACCATCAGGAATTTTAGTAGCACTTGGAATGCCATTTGTTTGATTTGCAAGGTTACCATGATTTCCACCTTGCCCCAAAAAGGAAGCAGCAACATTTGAAGGTCCTGAGGTATGTTTGAGAAAATCAATCTTTTTTCTTATTTCTGCAACAGTAGCCTCCAATTCTGCTTTCTCTAATTCTTTATCTAATATTTATTTCTCTTGTCTAGCCTTCTCAAGGTCTGCATCTAATCTCAACCCTTGCTCTAATAGGTTTTCCACACGAACTTGTTCATTGATCTGAACTCCAACAACTTTTTGTTTGCCCTTATCTCTAGGCCTAGTTATCTCATGTGTTTTATACACAATAGGTTGTTCCTCTGCTCTTTCAGGCTCTAGGACAAAATTAATTGCCTCCAAATCTAGCAACTGCCTCTTTAGCTGATCAGCCCTTATCATGGCTTGTCTTACTCTGTCTTCTTTGTCCTTTTCTCTTTGCTGTCTGATAGCAACTTGTTCTTGGACTCTTCTTTCCAATTCATAGACCTCTTCAAAGATCTCTTTTGATTCAGGGAGAGTAGTTTAAGACTCATCATCTCCCACTTGAAATTCATCCTCATACTGGTTTAGTCCCAAATCAACAGCCTCTTCATATTCTGAAATATTTTCTTCTTGACTAGGCTTGGTTTGAGTTTCTTGTCTTGTATCTTTTTTATTCTTCCAAGTATGAGAAACATTTCTTTTCTTCTTTCCTCCCCTTGTCTGACTAGGCTTGGAAGTGCTTGGAATACCTTCTTCCATTATGTTTTCAGGATGCTGCTTTCTCCGGGACCTAGTATCTCTGTAAATCATTCTATAAATAGTCCACTGACCAGCACTGCTATAGAGATGTTTGAGTCGCCACCCAAGTATATTGGGAATCTTACAATACAACTTCCTCACTAAAAAATATCCAAATGAGTTGACAAGACAAGGGACAAGAATAACCCTATTTTTTCCAATGATGACCTACTGGTTAATATAGACTTGTGTAACATTTCCCCAGCAGAGTTGCCATATTGTTGGTGTTCAAAATAGATGCTTATGCTCTTAGGCTACCAATATACCCTCAGATAGATTTTAGGAGTGGTTAGTTCCAAAATGTATAGGGATCTTAGGATAACTGGACCAACTATAGGGACAAGACTGCCCTCTTCACTTCTGGCTCTGCAAAACCAAGGCGGGTGCACCTAACCCAGTGAAACTACACTTCACACACCAATGACTGGGTCTAGACAATAGATTGATAGTAAGAAAGTGCTAAATGCTAACCCCACATTCATTGATTCTCCATTACCATATGGTGACAAAACCACACAACCAACTACTTAAAGCTTAAAAAGGTTATTGATTTGAATATTTTTGGGATGTAATAACTTCAACTAGTGTATGTTAACAAGAGGAATACTCATTTATGCCAGTGCCTCATCAATTGGGCAAAAGTCCTTAGACACAAAGACACACAAACTTGAAAATATCTGAGAATTCATAGCCATAAATACATTTATCTTAATCTTTACTACTTACAAGATATCCTTACATAGACAAGGGCAAACCCATATCCCACCTAGAACATAATTTAATCCAATCCTAGATTAGAACACAAGAATGAAGATACATACATACAAACAATATGTAATGAGCCAGAAAACTCAAAGCTTACTTGACTTGACACAAAGGAGAGATAAGAACAAGATATTTATATTAAGTATGATGAATTCCTTCTATGTATACAATGAACCATAAAGCACCCTACTTGCAAACTACAGCTTAGACCTGCAACTTTCTTCTTTCATTAAAAAACACTGAGTCAAAAACTATTACAGAACCCTGGGACTAGAAACTCAGGACTGAGTTTGAACTTTGCAACTGGAACCCCTACGAAATAAAAAATTCAACATTAAATACCACTGGTTACCTTGGAATCCTAAACAGGTTAGGATGCAACAAGCTACGGATAACCAGGGTAAGGGTTAGGGTTTCCACCCACCATACAATTCAAATAGATAAAAAATTAATACACTGGGAGGGAAAACCAAGCAACCCTGAGCAATCAGATCCAAAATCTAATCTTCACTTATGGTAAATCCTTTGGAAATGTATTGAAGATCAAGAAATTCCTGCAAATTCATCTGATTTGACTCTTGCAACATGCCTCGAGCACAGTTATTCATTCTCCCCACGGCATAAAACTCCTTGCAATCAATCATCATACTCGCTAGACCACACCACAACAATCGACATCATCAAACTAATCAAATCTGGCTGTGAAAACATTAAAAACCAGTCCTTTCTATCACTGAGAAACCTTCAAAAATTTGAATTTGAATTGCAACGGTTACTTTATGGCTCAAGCAGCAATTCGGCGGCCGACATTCAAACTTGAATCAACTTTATATCGTGACCGTCCGATCTTAATATTTCACAGGCCTTATGATTTACCCTTAATAGGAATCCTAGTTTACATTTAGCGACCACGCGACAAAAGCTATCTCATTCACGAAATGAAACCCCAACTCATGTTTAACCTCAGTGAATCAGCGAACAAAGGAAAACACTTATCCTTAGTTCATTATTGGCAAACGGGTGACAGAAGGAAATTCGCCAGTTCATTGAACATTTTTCCTCTCCGCTAGTTTATTTAGCTGCTACGCGAACACTTGTTCGCCAAATCGCTAGACCTTTTAGCACTTCACCATTTTATTACACGAAAGAGTGAAACCTTTGAATTTTGTCGGTGCCACTAACCCTTTATCAGATCCACCAAAAAGACTAAGAGACTCACTGGGCCTACATCAAGAAGATCGATGGTTGTCTGAAGTTTTCATAGAGCTCTGAGATTCTTTCAGATTATAAGACAACCATTGGATGGAGAATCTCTCCCTGCCTTGACAACCCTTTGATACCAGATGAGATCAATGGCTGTCGCAAAAGCGCATGTGTCAGAAAAAACCCTTAAGATCATACACTGGCCGTTGATGCTCTGACATTGTCAAAACCCACTGAACTTGGAAATCCTTGGCCCCACTGACGTGTCTGCATACCTAAAATCCACAGCCAATCAAAACCTGACACCTCAGCAACACATGGCAATCGGTCCCATCGTTCTCAGCAATCACTCAACCCTTTGACCACTCGGCGAATATGAGACTGCAAGGAAACTCCAAGTCGTAGAATACATTACTTAACCCATGTTAGATCAAACGATTCAGTGAACAAAGCTTTTCACTGAATCACGAAGTCCCTTCTTAACCTCGGGTTACTCTTTGCGAACTGGCGAATACATAAAAAAGCTGAGGGCCCACTGATGATCTAGCGAATTAGCGACCAAAGACTTTCACCAATTCGCAGCAAAATTTGAAACACTGCTACTTTATCTAGAGATTCAGTGAATACACCTATTCGCCCATTCGCTAAAAGTTTAGAACTCCGCCAAATAATTACGAGAATGCATGAACACCAAAGATTTTTATCAGAACTGCCAAAGATTTAACCACTCTGCCAAAACCTTAGACCAGAAACTGGGCCTGCCTAAAGAGAGATCAACAGTCATCGCAAAAGAGCATACCTTTGACATATTCTATCAGATCTTACGACAACCATTAGATCAACTTTTTATACTGCTCTACAGATTCTTTGACACAGGACCCACTGACAAAATTTGATTCAGCACCTCGTGGACCAATCAGATACCGCCAAATCAGCACACCTGGCATGTGGACCCACTTGAAAGGAAAAGCTACATCACAACAAGAAATCAATAGGGGGCGCAAGATCTTATGAGCCAAAAAGATTCTATCCACTTATAAGACAACCGTTGATTTAGAATCTCACTGCAGGGCACTTCCATCTTGCGAATGAGCGACTAAGGGAAAAAGCTATCAGTGTTCTCCAAGTCACTGGATAAAAAGAGAAGACTGCCAGGCATTTAGAGATTATGCGAACATTGTTTGCTGGACCGCCAAAAAGTTTATAAGGCATGAAAAAGTATTAATGATTCAATGAACACCGGGAGAGAAAATAACCATGTGCACTAAGGGATTCTTAAATGGTGCAAAAAGGTAACATAAAATTAGATCAGGGCAAGACAAAACAAGGGTTTTTTATGGCAACGGGTAGATTTTTGAATTTTTGCCTAGGGTTTGGACCAGAAACAAGGAAAAAGGATGCAGAGGCCAGAAAAAAGGAGATTCAGCCATAAATTTTTTTACCAGTGCTAACAAAAAGTTGAGGAGAAATTGAACAAGAGACATGAGCAGAGACAAAGAGGTAGAGGTGGGAGATTCCCTAGAGGAAGAGGTAGATCTTATGGTGAAAATAGTAGATCTGAACCTGAAAAGACAACTCTAGATAAAGGCAAGACTGAGTGGAAAGGTGAAAATTCATCTAGAAGTAGAGGTAGTAACTATCGAGGTGGCTATAACAGAGGTGGTTTCTGAGGAACTTGTTACAATTGTGGAGGACATAGATCATTTGAGTGTACACATATAAGTAAGAAGGCTGGTAATAGTAGAAATGCTTTGGTGCAAGAAGAGTCATCGAATGAACCCGAGAATGAAAATAACTTGATGATATGGAGAGCACTTTGGAATGAAGGTAAAAAGGAAGATCCGGTAAGGAAAAGTTTATTCAAGACTAGATGTAGAGTTTTTGACAAAGGTTGGAAGGTAATCATTGATAGTGGTAACTCAGAGAATCTGGCATCTGAGGAGATGGTCACAAAGTTGCAGTTGAAAATGTTGGAACTTCCGAAGCCCTATCAGATTTCATGGATCAAAGATGAGCATACACTCTTTGTAAGTGGACAATGTTATGTGAATTTGAAAATTGGAAAGTACTAAGATAAGGTGTTATGTGATATCATGCCTATGGATTTTTGTCATATGTTGTTGCGTAGACCTTGGAATATGATAGACATGATATATATTATGGGAGATTGCATAAATATACTATTTGGGCTGATGGGAGAAGACAAATCTTGTTACCTTTGATTGAAGAACCTCTTAGTAATGTTTGCACATTTGTGAAAGTTTGCTTGATGGAAGGAAGAAAGTTTGTTAAGGATTTTAAGAAGAATGATATATGTTTTGCTGTGATTCCTAACAAATCGAGTAAGAGAATAGAGGATAACGTCCATAAGGAGATTGATAAGTTACTCACTGAGTACAGTGAAATCTATTATGATAATGTACTTGATGGTTTTCCACCGAAGAGAAGCATTGATCATCGCATGGATCTTATCCCTGGAGCTATTTTATCGAATAAGGCACCTCATCGGTTGACACCTACCAAAAATCAGGAATTGAACCAACAGAATCAAGAATTGTTGCAGAAAGGTTTGATTAGAGAAATTTTGAGTCCTTGTGTAGTACCTGCTATATTGGCACCTAAGAATAATGGAGAATGGCGAATGTGTAATTATTCCAGAGCAATCAACAAGATAATAGTGAAGTATAGGTTTCCATATTGAGAATGGATGATATGGATAGTTTGACTAGAGGAAAGTATTTTACTAAAATTGATTTGAAAAGTGGGTAACATCAGATCAAAATCAGAGAACGTGATGAGTGGAAGACTGCTTTCAAAACAAAAGAAGGTTTGTATGAGTGGTTGGTTATTTCTTTTGGTTTAACTAATGCACCGAGTACTTTCATGAGGTTGATGAGTGAAGTTTTGAAGAAATTCTTGGGTAAGTTTGTGATTGTATATCTTTATGATATTATGATATTCAATAAGACCAAAAAAGAACATTTGTTGCATGTTAGACAAGTTTTGTAGAGATTGAAAGAAGAAAAGTTGCTGATAAATTTGAAAAAGTGTTCATTCATAAAAGAAGAGATTGTGTATTTGAGATTTGTGATTTTAGCCAATGGCTTGAAAATGGATCCTGAAAAGGTTGAAGCTATTTTGAATTGGCCTTCACCTAAGAATGCTAGTGAGGTAAGATCATTTCATGGTTTGGAAAGTTTTTATCGAAAATTCATTAGGAATTTAAGTTCAATTTGTAATGCTACGACTGAGACTATGAGAGGAGATAAAAGAGAGTTCAAGTGGACACATGGAGCTGATAAAAAATTTGAGACCCTGAAGTAGAAGGTTGTTGAATTACCTATTTTGGCATTGCCTGATTTCAATAAGGTATTTCAAGTGGAATGCGATGCAAGTGGCAGCACAATTGGAGCTGTGTTGAGTCAAGAAGGTAAACCTGTTGCGTTCTTTAGTGAAAAGTTGAATGATGCAAAAAAAAAATATTCTATGTATGATCAAGAATTCTATGATATTGTTCAAGCACTGAAGAAATGGAAACATTATTTGATGCCGAGTGAATTTGTGTTGTATACCGATCATAAGGCTTTGCAGTATTTGGGTAGTCAGAATAAGTTGAATTAGAGACATATGAAATGGGCTGAATATTTGCAGAGTTATACATTTGTGATAAAGCACAAGAGTGGAGTCACTAACCGAGTTGCTAATGCATTGAGTAGAAGAAGATCTTTGATGACCGAGATGAAAATTGAAGTTCTAGGCTTTGATGACATGAGAGATTCTTATGAATTTGATCATGATTTTTCTGAGACATGGAGAAAGTGCAAAGCAACTATTCAAGATCAACCGAGTACTAAATGGGATGAATATTTTATGCAAGGAGGTATGTTGTTTAAAGGTATACAGTTGTGTATACCGCTCGATGACCAATGAGAACTAATTTGATAAAGGAAAAACATAGTAATGGTTTGATTGGACATTTTGGTGTTGATAAGACATTAAATTTTCTTAAGGAGAAATAATTTTGGCCATAGTTGTATAAAGATGTTCAAAAATTTGTGAAAAGTTGTGGAGCTTGTCAAGTTGCAAAAGGAGTAAGTCAGAATACTGGATTGTATACACCGATTGTTGTACCTGAGAAACCTTGGATTGACATTAGTATGAATTTTGTTCTTAGCTTACCGAAGATAGTAAAAGGTAATGATTCTATTTTTGTTGTTGTGGATAGATTTTTTAAAAAGACACATTTTATACTCTGTAGAAAGACATCAAATGCAGTACATGTAGTAGATCTTTTCTTTAATGAAATTGTTAGATTGCATGGATTACCGAGGAGTATTATCTCTGACTGAGACAGTAAATTTGTTGGATACTTTTGGAGGACTCTTTGGAGAAAGTTTGGTACTGAGTTGAAATATAGTTCTACATTTCACCCACAAAATGATGGATAGACAAAAGTTGTGAATAGAAGTTTGGATAATCTTTTTAGATGTTTAGTTGGAGACACATCGAGTAATTGGGATACTGTGTTGGCACAAGAAGATTTTGCATACAATAATTCAGTGAATAGGAGTACTGGAAAAATACCTTTTGAGATTGTAAATGGCATACAACCAAAAGGTATATCAGATTTGAGAGACATTGCTAATGAAAGAAAGAGAAGTGTTGAAAGAGTAAAATTTTCTGAGTACATGAAGACATTGCATGAAGATGTGAAGTTTAAGCTGAAAAAGAGTAATCAGAAATACAAAGATAGAGCTGATAGATCAAGAAGACATAAGACTTTTGGTGTTGGTTATGAAGTGATGGTTCATTTGAAAAGAGGTAGATTTCTTGTTGGAACATATGGGAATCTGAAGATGAAGAAGTTTGGACCTTGCAAGATTTTGAGAAAAATTAACATTGGAAATGCATATGAGATTAAGTTACCTGATGACATGGATATATCACCTATATTCAACATTGTTGATTTGTATGAGTTTCATGAACTTGATGAAGACATGATAGTATCGATGGATTATCCTAAGAAGCAGATGGAAGAAGTTGAGTAGATTTTGGAGAAAATAATTGGTAGAAGTACAAGAGGAAAATAATATATGGATTATCTGGTAAAGTGGAAGAATAGAACGATCGAAGACAATTCATGGATTTCACAGTCTGAGTTGGATGCAACTCGGATCATACCTATTTCATGATTTAGAAAATCATTTCAAATAACCCTAGGTGTCTGATGCAGGAGCATCTCGGGTCCTTGGAAATCCTGTCACCAAAAACATATTTGAGTTTTTTTGTGTTGCTCGGTTCCTACTTTGACCGAGTTGGTTTGGTGTTGCTCGGTTTCCTTTGTTCGCTAGTGTTGTTCGGTTACCTCTATGGTGCTCAGTGAATTTCCCTAGCTATCAGTGATGCTTGTCTAGAACTCGGTTTCCTTGCTTACCGAGTTGTTTGTTTTGGATTTCTTTTGAGGCCAACTTGTGTATTTAATTTGGGTCATGGATTTAATGTTGGTATCTATCATTAGGAAGCGTGTGGACCTAGATCTGGTCATTCCTTTCATTGATTTTGGATCTGAAGGTTGACTTGGCTCGGTAGCCTCTTGTATAAATATAGTTATTTGGTTAGATTTTAGGGAGTTAGTTCAGGATAGAAGATAGAAGATAAAAAATTAGAGATTGTTGGCAGATCCTCGCATGTTGGAGGACTTCTATACTTGATTGTAATATTTGACCGAAATTGGGAAGGCCTTATAGCCTAACATGTATGAATCAATTTGAAGATAATATAAAAAAGTATCTGCATTCTCTCTCTCACTGTTGTGTGTTGTTGCTTTTGCGTGTTGTTCTGCAAGGTGGATCTGGTTAGGGTGAGCCTTTGGCCCCTCTCCCCATCCTCCCTTGCGTCAAGATGCTTGACCTAGAGCCTACAAAAAGACTTCTCAACACAATCCCCCCTCTCCTGTGCTCTTGAAGATCTAGAATACATTGAATCTACTTGCATTTCCCCACTTCACATGGGAATCCCACAAAGGAAAAGAAAGTTAGGGCATTATTTGTTTAAAACCCTGGTTTAGGAGGGTTTCCTAAAAACCCAATAAACTGATTATTCTATCTCTCAATTCTAATCTTCAAACTAACTCAAATCAAAAGCATTAGAGTCCTAATTCATGACCAAGGTCAGATCAAACAATTTTCTTCTTCACAGTTCCATACCAATCCGTACACGTATTGTTTATAGTCCAGAAAGTAGAGAAAAATAGGGATTTTTATTGATTGAATACAAAAATTACATAGAGTTTCATCATCCTTCTTGTCTTCCACCCACCTGAAAGGGTTATATGAAGACCTTCCCCAACTAATCCAACCATTTTTCAATGGTTGTGACCATTAGATAGTTTTTTTACAAGTCGGTAGCAACTTTTCAAAGAAGTTTCCAATCAACATTTCTTGCATTTTACAACTTTTGTAAAATGTTGCATTCTTGCTCCTAATGAGCCTATAGGCCTAAGCCTTGGATGCCAATGATCCAAAATATTATTGAAACAACTTAAAAGACACCTAGGAAAATCTAAAACTCCTAAATGTGCCTTTGGACCATAGTAAAAAACCCATGGTTTATAACCACACTGCGGGTGACTAAGTCTTACAAGTTGGCTTATTAAAAGACCATAGAAGTATAGGTGTTGTGAAGAGTGGAGGGGGTGCTCCTGCACCATACTCCCCTATTTTAAAAACTCAAGTCCCAATTGAGAGTAGTTTTTGAACCGAGGTTCCATGCTTGTTGATACCACCTAACACAAGAGAAGACATGGAGAGGGGCCAAAGGCACACCCTAACCAGGTCCACCTTGTAGAGATCACATGCTTCCCAATGATAGATACCATCATTAAATCCATGACCAAAGTTAATTACACAAGCCAGCCTCAACAGAAATCCAAAACAAATAACTCGGTAAGCAATGATAATCGAGCACTAGACAAGCATCATTGAGCGCCAGGGAAATTCACCAAGCACCAGAGAGATAACTGACCAACATCGGTGATCAAAGGAAACTGAGAAACACCAAACCAACTCGATCAAAGTAGGAACCGAGCAACATAGAAAAATTCAAACATCTTTTTTTTTGGTGACATAGAATTGCCAAGGACCCGAGATGCTCCTACATCAGACACTTGGGGTTATTTGAAAATGATTCTCTGAGTCATGAAACATGTATGATCCGAGCTGCATCTAACTCAGATTGTGAAATACATGAATTGTCTTCAATCGGTCTATTCTTCCACTTTACCATATATTCCATATATTGTTTTCCTCTTGTACTTCTGCCAATTCTTTACTCCAAAATCTGCTCAACTTCTTCTATTTGTTTCTTAGGATAATCATTTGGTACTATCATTTCTTCATCCAGCTCATGGTACTCATACAAATCAGAAATGTTGAAAATAGGTGATATGTCCATGTCATCAGGTAACTCAATCTCATATGCATTTCCACTGTCAAATTTCTTCAGTATCTTGCAAGGTCCAAACTTCTTCATTTTCAGCTTTCCATATGTTCCAACAAGAAATCCACCTTTCTTCAAATGAACCATCACTTCATCACCAACTACAAAAGTCTTATGTCTTGTTGATCTATCAGCTCTGTCTTTGTATTTATGATTACTTTTCTCCAACTTATATTTCAAATATTCATGCAATGTCTTCATGTACTTAGCAAACTTTACTCCTTTAGCACTTCTCTTTCTTTCATCAACAATATCCCTCAAATCTAATATACCTCTCGATTGTATGCCATTTATAATCTCAAAAGGTGTTTTTCCAGTACTCCTATTCACTGAATTATTGTATGCAAACTTTGCTTGTGCCAATATAGAATCTCAATTACTCGGTGTGTCTCCAACTAAACATCTCAAAAGATTTCCCAAGCTTCTATTCACAACTTTTGTTTGTCCATCGATCTGTGGGTGAAATGTAGAACTATATTTCAACTCGATACTAAACTTTTTCCAAAGGGTATTCCAAAACTATCCAACAAATTTACTGTCTCGGTCAGAGATAATAATCCTTGATAATCCATGTAATCTAACAATTTTCTTAAAGAAAAGATCTTCTATATGTATTGCATCTGATGTCTTTCTACAAGGTATAAAATGTGCCAGTTTAGAAAATCTATCCACAACAACAAATATAGGATCATTACCTCTTACTATCTTTGGTAAGCCAAGAACAAAATCCATACTGATATCAATCCAAGGTTTCTGAGGAACAAAAATTGGTGTATACAATATAGTATTATGACTTACTCCTTTTGCAACTTGACAAATTCCACAAATTTTCATAAATTTTTAAACATCTTTATACAACTGGGCCAAAAGTATCTCCTTAAGAAATTCAATGTCTTATCAACACCAAAATGTCTAGCCAAACCACTACTATGTTTCTCTTTTATCAAATTAGTTCTCATTGGTCCTCTCGGTATACACAACTGAATACCTTTAAACAACATACCTTCTTGAATTTAATTTTCTTCCCATTTAGTACTTGGTTGATCTTGAATAGGTGCTCTGCACTTTCTCCACAGATCAGAAAAATCAGGATCAAATTCATAAGAATCTCTCATGTCATCAAAGCCAAGAACTTCAATTTTTATCTCAGTCATCAAAGATCTCCTTCTACTCAATGCATCAACAACTTAGTTAGTGAGTCCACTCTTATGATTTATCACAAATGTATAACTTTACAAATACTCAACCCATTTCATATGTCTCTGATTCAACTTATTCTGACTACCCAAATACTGTAAAGCCTTATGATCGACATACAATACAAATTCACTCGGTACCAAATAATGTCTCCATTTCTTCAATGCTTGAATAATGACATAGAATTCTTGATAATACACATAGTATTTCCTTTTTGCATCATTCAAATTTTCACTAAAGAAAGAAACATGTTTACCTTCTTGACTCAACACAACTCCAATTGCACTTCCAATTGCATCACATTCCACTTGAAATACCTTATTAAAATCAGACAATGCCAAAACAGGCAATTCAACAACTATCTTCTTCAAAGTCTCAAAACTTTTATCAGCTCCATGTGTCCATTTGAATTCTCCTTTATCTCTTTTCATAGTCTCAGTCATAGAGTTACAAATTAAATTAAAATTCCCAATGAACTTTTAGTAAAAACTTGCCAAACCATGAAATGATCTTACCTCACTATCATTCTTAGGTGTAGGCCAATTCAAAATAGCTTCAACCTTTTCAGGATCCATCTTCAAACCATTATCTAAAATCACAAATCTCAAATACACAATATCCTCTTTCATGAAGGAACACTTTTTCAAATTTATCAGCAACTTTTCTTCTTTCAACCTCTGCAATACTTGTTTAACATGAAACAAATGTTCTTCTCTAGTCTTACTGAATATCAAAATATCATCAAGGAATACAATCACAAACTTACCCAAGAATTTCTTCAAAACTTCATTCATCAACTTCATAAAAGTACTCAATGCATTAGTTAAACCAAAAGGCATAACCAACCACTCATACAAACTTTCTTTTGTCTTGAAAGCAGTCTTCCACTCATCACCTTCTCTAATTTTGATCTGATGATACCCACTTTTCAAATCAATTTTGGTAAAATACTTTTCTCCAGTCAAACTTTCCATTATGTCATCCATTCTTGGTATAGGAAACCTATATTTCATTGTTATATTGTTAATTACTCTGGAATCAGTACACATTCACCATTCTCCATTCTTCTGAGGTGCCAATATAGTAGGTACTGCACAAGGACTCAAACTTTCTCTGATCAAACCTTTCTGCAAAAATTCTTGAATCTATCAGTTTGATTCTTGATTCTTGGTAGGTGTTAACCGATGTGGTTCCTTATTTAGTAAACTAGCTCTAGGGATTATATCCATGCAATGATCAATGCTTCTCTTTAGTGGCAAGCCATCAGGTACATTATCAAAAATAATTTCATTGTACTCGGTGAGTAACTTATCAATCTCCTCAAGGACACTATCCTCTGTTTTATTACTCAGTTTGTTAGGAATCACAGCAAAACATACATCATTCTTCTTCAAATCCGTAATAAACTTTCTTCCTTCCATAAAGAAAACTTTCACAGATGTGAAAACATTAATAACAGGTTCTTCAATCAAAGGTAACAAAATTTGTCTTCTTCCATCAGCCCAAATAGTATATTTATGCAATCTCCCATCATATATAGTATGTCTATCATATTGCCAAGGTCTACCCAACAAAATATGACAAAAATCCATAGGCATGATATCACATAACACCTTACCATAGTACTTTCCAATTTTCAAATTCACATAACATTATTCACTTACCAAGAATGTATGCTCATCTTTGATCCATGAAATCTGATAGGGGTTCGGATGTTCCAACCTTTTCAACTATAACTTTGTAACCATTTCCTCAGATGCCAAGTTATCCGAGCTACCACTATCAATGATTACCTTCCAAACTTCCTCAGAAACTCTACATCTGGTCTTGAACAAACTTTTCCTTACCGGATCTTCCTTTTTACCTTCACTCTAAAATGCTCTTCTTACCATCAAGTTATTTTCCTTCTCAAGTTCATTCGGTGACTCTTCTTGCATTGAAGTATTTCTAATGTTACTGACTTCTTACTTGCATGTGTACACTCAAATGATCTATGTCCTCCATAATTATAATAAATTCTTTGAAAACCACCTCTGTTATAACCACCTCGCTAGTTACTACCTCTGCCTCTAGATGAACTTTCACCTTTCCACTCGGTCTCGCCTTTATCCAGATTTGTCTTTTCAGGTTCAGATATACTATTTTCACTATAAGATCTACCTCTTCCTCTAGGGAATCTACCACCTCTACCTATTTGTCTTTTCTCATGTTTCTTGTTCAATTTCTCATCGGTCTTCAATGAAAATTGATAAGCCTCTTCAATGTTCTCCAATTTGACCAAACTAATTTCTTCTTAAATGGAAACTCTCAAACCATTAAGGTATCTAGCAATTCTTTCCACATCATTTTCATCATGTCCAGATCTGATATCTAATCTATAGAATTCCTTAGTATATTATTTTACCAAGCTATCTTTCTTCCTCAAACTTTGCATTCACCTAACTAGGTTAATCTGATAATCACAAGGTAAGAACTTTCCTTTCAATTTATTCATCATTTTATTCCATACCTTGATTTTTTCTTTGCCTTTTATTTTTCTGTCTAACTGTAGATGTTCCCACCACAAGGATGCATGACTTTTCAACTTTGTGCTTACAATTTTCACCTTCTTTTCCTTAGGTACATTTTCATACTCAAAGTACTTTTCCATCTCAGCGATCCAGTCCACCAATTCATTAGAATCCAATTCTCCACTATACTCAGGAGGATTAAAGTGTGGTGTAGACTTCATATTTATCAATGCCTTCAACAATATTTTCTCACCTTGATCTATCACCGGTGCAGGTTCTACATCACCTTGTTCTTCCTGAGTTTCATCATCACTAACATCTTCAAGATGTATTCCTCTTCTCTGGGCTATTTCAACAACTTCTAATCTAGCAGCAAGTTGTCTCAACATGTCTACCAATCTTGGATCCACATCTCGCCTCCCATGAACCATCTTGGAACCCTCTACAATTTCAGGCCAGATCACAATTTGCTACCCCATAATAAATCAACTAGAGTTTGATAAGAAGGGACCCTTAAATCTAGATTTGCAAACCTAGATCTAGATCTCACCTCGGTCTGATACTACCTAACGCAAGGGAAGACAAGGAGAGGGTCCAACGGCACACCCTAACCAGGTCCACCTTGCAGAGATCACATGCTTCCCAATGATAGATAACATAATTAATTCCATGACCAAAATTAATTACACAAGTCAGCCTCAAAAAAAATCCAAAACAAACAACTTGGTAAGGATAACTGAGCACTAGACAAGCATCACCGAGCATTCACTGAGTGCCAGAGAGATAACCGAGCAACACCAGTGAATAAAGGAAACCAAGAAACACTGAACCAACTCGGTCAAAGCAAGAACCGAGCAACATAGAAAACTTCAAACATCTTTTTTTTGGTGACATAGGATTGCCAAGGACCCTAGATGCTCTTGCATCAGTAACTTATTGATGATTCTATGGCATCATGTTGATGACTTGATTGTATTACATGATTGTATTATGTATTGAAGATCAAAACTGAACAAGTTTTTATGGTCGATAAATGAATATTTCTATATACACTGAGCAATTGTAGTGTATACCAGGTATAGTATTAACTAAGCTAGTAATCATCGATGCATTCAGGTATTGACCAAGTGGAAGAAATAAATGGAGTCTGCAACAGTTGACTAAAATGATGAGCTGGACAATTACTTATGATTATGAGGTAGAAGATAATTTTTGTTATAATGATCTAACGACTGACAAAATTCAAGATTGATCGGATGAAGGAGAATGAAATGTGTTAATGACACAACTGCTGAGGAAGGTTAAAGCAGAAAAATAAGTGGTGAAGATTAAGAGGAAAAATCTATGGACGAAAAGAAAATAGTTTATGATGTCTATATAAGGAGACATGAAATTCATTATTGAGTCTAGGATACTTAATACTACAGGAGAATTCACGTGAAAAAGATTATTTTCATGCAACACTAATCAAACTGGTTGAAGATAGAACCAAGAAAAACTGTAGACAATACCGAGCATCAGAGAAAGCATATACCAAGAAAAATAGAGTTGGAAGAAATGAAGATGTTGAATTGATTATTGATCAGAGGTATTTTGAGCTTAGCATAGATATGAAAATCTGTAAATCAAAGTTATTTTAAATCAAATCATTACTATATCAGTTTAACCATTGCTACAAATAAATATCTTAACTGAGTGGGACTTTATAGTCTTTATATTTCAATATGACATTCAATGAATGTTGATTATTTTCTTGTTGACCCCATAGTAAATTCATGGTCAAAGAAGAACTATTAGTGATAATTCCTCTAACCAAGTCACACTTCATAGTGTGTTTTGTAACCTTTAACAAGGTTGACTCCTAACTAAGATCACTTCAGAAGAGTGAATTATTTTGAGTTATCGGTCCCAGGTGGTTTTTCCCCTAATAGAGTTTCCACATTAAAAATCTATGAGTTATATGTGTATGATGTGTTGAATTGTTATTTTTCTTTATACATTTCTATAACTGGATAGATCGGTGAACACAGTACTTAATTTACTAGTAATTAGTAAATGAAGAGAAATACACAGTTGATATCTTATCAAATTGATTATTTGATTGAAATTTTTTAGTATATACTATTAGGATTAACAAGGCAGAAATAACGATTACATGCAAATATAAACAATATCAGAAAATAATAAACCACATAGAAGAGAACACAGGACACAGATTTAATGTGGTTCACCCAATCTCTGGGCTATGTCCACCAACAATGAGTCCAATATTTTATTATCCAGTGATTACAACCTAATTACAATCTGTAATCCCCTTACAACTTAATTCCACTGCAAGTACTAAAATGATACATACTGAAATCCCTAACCCTAAGCCATATTATACAATATTTTTCCACTTTAGGGTTAGAATGAGTTACAATCATGTCGGCTCAAAAATAGCCAAAAATATGTCAGCCTCAAAAAAATTTTCCTCAGGGGCTGCACCCCTGAACCCTCGCTCTTGGGGGCTACCACCCCCAAACCCTTGCTCGGGGCCCTGCCCAGCCCCAAACCCCAGTAAGGGCAGGAGGAAAAGTGTACAATACTTTCTTGATCAGTCACCACAAGCTAACAATCTCCCACTTGGTGACTGATCAATATCCACACTATAAAAACCTCCCACTTGGAGACTGATGCTATAGCAATATTGCTACCATATGAGGCTCCCATTGGATCGAACCACCCTAGACTTAGTTGTTCCTTTGTTTTGTTCAGTCTAGAAGACCAACTGAAGCTGAACATGAGTTCAACTTCTCCCTTGTTACTACCTTTGTAAACATATCTGTTGGATTATCATCTATATGAATCTTTTCCATCTTTAACTATTCATCATCCAAAACTGACCGAATGAAATGGTACTGCAACTATACGTGTTTTGTTTTTGAATGAAAAGTAGAATTCTTCGCAAGATGAATGACACTTTGGCTATCTGTATGTAAAAAATTATCCGTCTGTGGATGTCCCAATTCTTCCATGAAGAATTTAAGCCATATCATCTCCTTAGCTACCTTTGTAGGAGCAACATATTCTACCTCTGTAGTGGATAAAGAAACCACCTTTTGTAGTCGAGAAATCCAACTCACTATTGTCCCACCAACAGTAAATACATAGCCTATAGTACTCTGCCTGCTATCTATATCTCCTGCCAAATCTGAGTCAACATAGCATTGTACAATAGTAGTAGATCCCCCAAAGTGTAAACACTTACTTGATGTACCTCTCAAATATTTGAGAATCCATTTGACTTCATTCCAATTCTCAATACCAAGGTGACTCATATATTGGCTAACGACTCCCACTGCGTGTGCAATATCTGGCCTAGTACATACCATAGCATACATTAAGCTCCCTACAGCTGAAGCATAAGGTACCTTGGATATTTTAGCCTCTTCTTCTGATGTCTTAGGACATATCTCCTTAGTCAATTTCAAATGACCAGGCAAAGGTGTGCTGATAGCTTTGGCGTTCTCCATAGAGAAATGTTGCAACACCTTCTCAATATAATCAGCCTGAAATAGGGACAACTTCTTATTTTTCCTATCTCTGAAAATTTTCATACCAAGGATTTGTTTTTCTGCCCCCAAATCCTTCATATAAAATGAATGTGTTAACTATTGTTTCAACCCCTTAATGTGATCCATGTTAGACCCAACTACAAACATATCATCAACATATAAACATAAAATAATGTAGCTGCCATCATCCAACCTCTTAAAATAAACACAATGGTTAGAATTACACCGACCGTATCCATGCTCATTCATAAAAGTGTCAAATTTAATATACCATTGCCGAGGTGTTTGCTTCAAGCCATATAAACTCTTCTACAATCTGCACACCAAATTCTCCTTACCCTTGACCTCAAATCCTTGTGTACCATATATATTTCTTCATCCAAATCACCATGAAGAAAAGCTGATTTAACATCAAGCTGCTCTAAATGCAAATATTTAGTAGCCACAATACTTAAAATAGTACAGATAGAAATCATTTTAACAACTAGAGAAAATATCTCATCAAAATCAATACCCTTTTTTTGTGCAAATCCTTTTACAACTAACCTGGCTTTAAATCTTTTCTTACCTCCATCCTCTTCTTTTATCCTGTAAACCCATTTATTCTATAAAGCCCTTTTACCTGTAGGTAACTTACATAAATCCCATGTTTGATTTTTTAGCAAAGAGTCCATTTCATCTGTCATTGTAGACTCCCACTGAAGCTTTGTATCCACCTACACAGCTTCATTATAACATTTAGGTTCACCAACATCTATTAATAAAATAGAATATAAAGAGGGAGAGAATCTGTCTAGAGGTCTACTTAGCCTTGTTGACCATCTAACATTCATTGGGGTGTGTGGTATTTGTTGTTGCTGTTGTTGCCGAGCTTAAGGAACTAGTGGAACATCATCTTTTGGAGTATCATCCAGTACTACATAATCATTTTCTTTCTTCTCATGCTACTGCAACAGATCTTTGTACAACGCCTTCTCATTGAATATGACATCCCGACTTCTTACAATTTTATGATTTTCAAAATCCCAAAGCCTATACCCAAATTCATCAATGCCATATCTAACAAATACACATTTCTTTGACTTAGCTTCCATCTTGGTTCTATTTTTAGAATCTATATGCGCAAAAACTTCACAACTGAAGGTTGTGAGAAAAGAATAACTCACCTTCTTACCACTTCATGCTTCCCCTGGAATACCACAGTCCAAAGGAGTAGAGGGGCCTCTATTGATTAAATAAACAATAGTGTTCACAACCTTTGCCCACATGTTTTTGGGCAGCCTAGCATGCAACCTCATACTCCTTGCACGCTCCATTATTGTCCTGTTCATGCATTCAACCACTCCATTTTCTTGTGGAGTCCTTGGTACAGTTTTATGCCTACAAATACCATTAAAGGAATAATAATATTCAAATTCTATGCTGCAATACTCACCACCATTATCAGATCTGAGACATTTTAACCTTGTACCAGTCTCATTCTCAACCAAATATTTCCATTTCTTAAAAATTTGAAATATATCATATTTCTGTCTAAAGAAATAAATCCATACTTTTCTTGTTGCATCACCTACAAATGTAACATAATACAGAAAGCCACCAAGGTAAGATACCTGAGCTGGTCCCCATACATTTGTATGCACAAGCTTTAATCTTTCATTTTTCTTTTCCTTCCCACTCTTTACAAAACTAACTCTCTTTTGTTTTCCATAAACACAACTTTCATAGAAATCCATATTGACACATTTCAGACCAGGTAAAACTTTCTTTGAATGAAGTAATTTTATACCTTTTTCACTCATGTACCTGAGTCTATTGTGTCAGAGCCCTATGTCAAAACCTACATCAATAGTTTGATGTTCTTCCTGCTCAACTGCAGCCACTGTTCCTGAACATTCATTATCTTCTGAAATAATTAAAGTAGAAGAAACAATATAACTTGTACAAAGATATAAGGTGCCTACTTTCACACCTTTTGCTACTACTAAGGAGCCTTTTGAAACCTTCCAATTTTTATCATTAAAAGTAACTGTGCAACCCTCATCACCTAGTTGTCTTGTTGAAATTAAATTTCTACTTAGCCTTGGAACATGTCTTACCTCTTGTAGTAGCCAATGATTCCCATTCTGCAACTTAATCTTAATTTTTCCCTTTCCAACTATCTAACAAAATTCATTATCGCTCAAATAAACTTGCCCAAAATCCCTTTGGACATAATCAAGAAAGTAACCTCTATGGGGTTTAGCATGAAATGAAGCCCCAGAATCTAAAACCTATGAATCATCAATAATTTCTAAAGAAAGAAGCAAGGCATTCTCTTCAGGTTTATTACTTACCACATTTGCCTCCTTATTACCTTCTTGTTTGTCTCCTTTATTCTTTCGAGACCAACAATCTTTCTTCTTATGACCTGATTTTCCATAGTACCAACAATCATTTGGCCCTTTGGATTCATACCTCTTTCCCTTTGATTTTCCTTTGGATTTTCCATGATTTTTAGAGTTGTTTTCTCTCTCATTGGTTCTACCTCTACTTTGTGCATTTAAGACACTACCTGATGTGGATCCACCTGAGCTTTTCCTATAAATTTCCTCACTTAGAATAACACCATCATCAAATTTTAGAGTGTTAGAACCAAGAACAGAGCTACTAACAGCCATTACCAAGCCATTCCAGCTTTCAAGCAAAGAACACAAAATCAAGAGAGCCCTAACTTCTTCATCGAAAATAACATTGACATAAGTTAATTGACTGGTAACTATATTAAACTTATTTAAATTATCAGCAACTGACCCACCTTCCACCATTTTCATATTAAACAAACGCTTCATGAGAAATACCTTATTTGAAGTGGAGGGCTTTTCATACAACTTTGCTAGGGTTTTCATCAAATCTTCTATTGTTGTTGCTTGTGTAATATTGAATGCCACCAATTGTGCTAGGCATAATCAAATACTACCAAGAGCCTTTCTATCAAAAATTGTCCAGTCCTCACCAGAAATGCTTGCCGATTTGTTGGCTTTTCCTTCCAACGACCGCCATAGATCCTTCTGATAGAGATAGTCCTGCATTTGCATTTTCCACAACTAAAAGTTCTGCCCATTAAACTTGTCAAACTTCAGCCTACCCTCATCTTCCATTGCTCCCACTCAACCATGAGACTCCCACTAAACCGTGAGATCTTCTTGCAGAGGATAACTGAAAAACAACCTCGCTCTGATACCACTTGTTAGGATTAACAAGGTAGAGTTAACAATTACATGCAAATATAACCAATATCAAAAAATAATAAACCACGTAGAAGAGAACACATGATACAAAGATTTAATGTGGTTCACCCAATCCTTGGGCTATGTCCACCAACAACGAGTCCAATATTTTATTATCCAGTGATTACAACCTGATTACAATCTGTAATCCCCTTATAACTGAATTTTGATGCAATTACTAAAACTTTACATGCTGAAATCCCTAACCCTAAGCCATATTATAAAATATTTTTTCGCTTTAGGGTTAGAATGAGTTACAGTCATGTCGACCAAAAATAGCTGAAAATATGTCAGCCTCAAAGTGTACAGTACTTTCCTGATCAGTCACAACAACCTAACATATACATCTGGGAGATTTGGGACTATAGGATAACTAGACTTAATTGATTCACCCCCCTCTCAATTATCTAACATCTCTCTATCTCTCTCTCTCTCTCTCAGGTATTTCCTTTTTCATCTTGGTTTTGGATTTGATGAGGACATAAGTCACTTGGGGGATTGGTGTTTCCTTGTCTCCTTAACTTTGATGAAATTCTTCCAATGCATTGATCTACTTTACCATGAGCGTGAGCTTGTCTCATACTCCCTCTAAAGTGGGGGCTCAATGTATCATCCTAAAAATTTAGCAGCCATGATTGGATCCTTAATTACACTCCATTTTGTCTATTTCAATATTTCATGTCTATTATACCTAATCCAACTACCTATTTCTTCCCAATCTAGCATCTACCTAATATCCTCAAATTATCATTTAAATTTTGGTTCTTTTTCTTAAGAACACAATTCCCATGGCATCTTATTACCCAAATAATGGGCCCAAATGTGAACCAGAGCCCCATTGTGGTGTTTTGGTAGGAAATTAGATAGTATGGTTAGACTGGCTTAATTTTAAATCAAAAAATTTCTGATGAGGTTGATGAACTACAACTGATTGAAGAACTACAAGTGATTAGAGATCACCGAGCACTAAATTGTTATGTAGGATAATTGAATCAGTCATTATGTTGTCATTGATGTCAACTAGCTTTGATAGTACTTATCATGGTAGTTGAAAATATCTAAACATCTATAAAGGAGGAGAAAAGATGAAGAACCGAGATATCTACATGGAGGAAGATGGATATGACAGATGAGGATATGGAATACTCTTGGTAACTTATTGATGAGTCCATGACTTCATATTGTTGACTTTATTATGTTGCATTAATTTGTTATGAAGATATAAGCAAAATGTTACAAAGAAGTGTGGTTGGTTAATGAAGCATTCTAGTATATACCGAGCCAGTGTAGTGTATACTGAGTGACAGCATCAAATGAGCTTGTGTTCATCGACACATTTATTTGTTAACCAAGTATGGACAAAAGAACTAAATGATTAGTTTAGCTGACAAAAATTGATGAGTTGTAAAGTGTAAGATTATGAGGTGAAAAGATAAAGTTTTTTGTAAGATCTAAGACTAACAAAATTTAGAGAAGATCTAAATGATAGAATTGAAATGTGTTACTGAAACATCTACTGAGGAAGGTTTAAGCGGCAAAATCAATGAAGGAGATTAAGCGGCAAAATCTGATGGATGAAAAGAAAATGGTTTACTTATCTATTTAAGAGACTAGGGTTTCACAGTGAAACTTATACTGGAAGGAGATTGTAGAGATATCACGTGAACAAGCTTCATGCATTCCTGATCATACTGGTTGAAGAAGAACTAAACTGTAGAACAATACCAAGCGTTAGAGAGTTTTACCGAGGGACAATAAGTTATTGAATGTTGATGAACTAAATAAGAAATATTGATCAGAGGATTTGTATGGACTTAAGATAGATCTGATGATCTGCAAATCAAGTTGTATTGTAATGAGATCACCTACTGTTTCAGTTTAACCATTGTAAATGGATAAAATCTCTTAACCGAGTGGACTCGAAAGTCTTATATGTCATTCATAGAATGTACATTGTTATCCTGTCAACCCCATAGTGAATGATGGTTGGATGATAACTGTTAGTGTTAAATCCTCTAACAAGGTCACACCTTACAATGTGTTTTGTAACTTTTAACAGGGTTGGCTCTTCACTGAGCTCACTTCAGAAGAGTGAAATTTTTTTGGGTTACCGGTCCCGAGTGGTTTTTCCCTTTGCAAGGTTTCCACATTAAATCTTTTGTGTTATGTGTTTATGTGGTGATTGTTTGGATATCATACTTTACATATTGCATGTTAGATTTGGTCGGTAATCACTATGAGCAATTAAATGGTAATCGGTAATTTCACAAATAGTTAGTATTTTATGTTTGCCGAGCTACAAATTTAGCTAAATTTGTTTTAAATAATACATTTTATAATTGGGACTGTAAATAAATGATTCACCCTTCTCTCATTTATTCTAACAATTGGTATCAGAGCATCTGAGTTGCTTGGAATAGAGTTTTAAGGACTTCAGAAAAAAGATCACAAAATGTATAAGAGGGAAGTGCCAAAGCTGAATAAGGACAACTTTACAATATGAAAAAGTTGAATGAGACTTCAAATATCTAGGATTGGGAATTCTGCCCTCACCCTATTGGATAATGGCTACTTAGCACCACCTACAAGACCTTTGAGTCTTGATCAATTAAGAGATAGACATGAGCATAATGTTACTATGATGGAGATTGATGTTGCTCTGTTAGATGTTGAGTTTGAAGATGTCAAGGACTACCTTCAAAGGAAATGTGGGATAAACTTACTCAAGTTTATAGTGGTGATGCAAATGTCAGAAGAGCCAGAGCTGAAAGTTTAAGAGGAAGATTTGATGATATGAAAATGAAAGCGAATAAGGTGAAATAGTATCCACCCTAAAATGTATGGGGGAAATATGAGATCTACTTCTAAATCCAAATTTCCAAAGGAGAGATCCAAATTGATTAACTGAAAGGTTAATGCACAATTAAATCAATCTATGGAGAATATGAAAGAGGAAGAAAACCTTATATTTCCTTATGGATAATATGTGCTTGAAATCTGAAATAATTGAAAGGCAAGTACTAACCTCAAAATATGACAGCTCTGGAAAATGCTCATGTCTAATGTCTGTGTGCAGTTTCGAGCAATTCTACAACCTGTTTCAGACTGGAAATGTTGAGACGGAGAAAACTCAAAAAAATTTTATCTTTCTGACAGTAGGTAGTTTTTGACCTCAATAAAAAGTCAAAGGCTACATTAATATTTTGAAGGTTGACTTTGACTTTGTTCACAGATCTCAGAAGTTCACCGAAAAAAGTATCCAAATCCAAGCTTAGATCCGCAATTCTGCACTTGTACCTACAAGAAAAAGAGAGTTTTTTTTTGAGGGGTTTGCCTTGGTCAAACCCCAGTTTGGAATCAACCTTAAAATTGAAATCAAGAATGCTAGCAAGTAGTAGAAGTAGATCTAACAATGAAGCGATGTAATTCAATAGATATGTAATTATATTAGAAATGTAATCAAGTATGTTGATATGAAAGCTTGAACATAATAATGAAAAATGTAAATCAAAACCTTGAAAGTAAATGCAAAACCTCCATGATTGTATGCTTGGAATCCACCTTGAGGGAAGAATGAATGGATCTTAGAAGATGAACAAAAGATCTTGAAGGAAGATCATACTATCATGATGGCTAGATCTAGGGTTTGAATGATGAATCTTGTATGCTTCGGCCAAATCCCTTCAAAGGCTTGAATACTTGAATCCTTGATCTTCAATGGAGAAGAAGAATTGAATGCTTCCTTGAAATTGCTTGATGAGATGCTCACTTGATCTTGCTTGAGAACTTGAGTGCTTGATGGCAAAAGGAGATGTGAATGATGGATGAGAAAATGAGAGAGGAAGGCTTCATTTTATAGTGATCTAGGGCAAAAACCTCTAGAGAAGGCTGACATTGGGGAATTAGATTACAATTAACCTTAACTCCTAGAAATGGACCCATATTAAATGCAATTTAAAGATTTACCATTTTGAAACCCGAAATGGCTGACCCGGAAGTGGGAAAACAAATATCTCTGAAACTCGACATCTAGAAATCTTGGGATCCTAAAATTTGAAATCTAGGTCTAGGACAAGGTAGACCTTGCCTTAGGTTAGGGTCAAGGTCATCCTTAACCTAGGTCAAGGTCAAGGTCGACTTTGAACCTCAAGGATGACTTTGACCTTGAGGTCAAAAACCTCAGGACCTTAATCCAGAGTGCTAGGAAATGCAGAAATATACTGAAAATAGAGACAAAGAGAAGCATAATGGGGAGAACAAGTCAAATCTGAGAAAAGGGCCAATTCAAGGTGCTTGACATGACCTAGACCACTCACTTGGAGGGCTAAACGCTCTTAACATGGAAGTGCTTCCATTTTAAGATGATACATTAAGCCCCCACTTTAGCAAGAATATGGATTCGATGCAAACTCTTGGTAAAGGAAATGAAAGAAGAGATCCAAGTGGATTCATAACGAGATAAAATAACACTTAGATAAGGGCACAAGCCCCTAGACTAAGGATTTTAACTCAACATATACGCACGAGGGTGCAAAAACAAAAAAAGAAAAAGACACAAAAGAGGGGTTACTACTAAACAAACCCAAATCAACTAGCATAAGAAACCTCGCTAAGATACATTTGTCATACTAATATCATATCTAGAAAGCTATCATAAAAGCATACATGATTACATAAGAAAGACAAGAGCAACACTATAAATAACATAGCTTCATGATCCTGTCCTACTAGCATGAAAGCGAAAAGAGAAAAAGGGAAAAGAGTGATTACCTCGCCTAGTAAGATGTCGACCTTACCATGAATCACCCTAGAGGGAGAGCCCAACAGGTTCACCCATAAACTATGCTTGTAATTTTAATGCGTCTTCTAATGACTTCTAAAATACCCATAAATCTACCTTCTTGTATCACTATGAATATGAAATACGCATCTCCTTAGGATTTAGCAACTTATGTGCGTTACCTTCGGAAGATTTAGCATATAGATGCATATCTTTTTAGGATTTAGCAACTTATGTGCGTTACCTTCCAAGATTTAGCATATTAAAATTTTTGAAAAATACGTGTCTCCTCAGGATTTAGCAACTTATGTGCGTTACCATGAGAAGATTTAGCATAAAGATGCATGTCTTTTTAGGATTTAGCAACTTATGCATGTTACCTTCCAAGATTTAGCATATAAAAATAAAAAAACTATAGTACAAGGGAGACCTTATATATGCCCCCCTCCTTATCGTGGTAGTCTACTAGACAGGATAAGGAAGAGGAAGAGGATACCTACTTCACAATGCAAGGAGATATCCTGTTTACAACAATGTATACCATATTCTTAGCGAAGGATATTGACCCCAACATCCAAGAGTATAGATAATCGTAAAAAGAATATGTCACTCATGGAAAAAGGATCCTCAAAGAAAGAGATCTTATCAACAAGACCCCCACCAAAGAGGAGTGCTTTAGATAAAACATCATCTTTCAATAGTGGGAACAAAGATTCAATCATCAAGCCCCCTGCAAACAAGAGGAAAGAGGAATCTTTGGAATGAAGGAAACAACTCTTAACACCAAAGCAAAGGGTGAAAGTTTATAAAGATCATAATTTTGAGTGATGACTTAGGACAACAACTTCTCATATAAGAAAGTTATCCATAGTTAAAACATCTGTCAATATGATGAAATAATATTGCAATATAAATAAAGACCACTAAGCTAAGGAAAGTAGTTCCCTAAACAAAGAGAAAGAAGGAGGTACCTTGCCCCCTAGGGATAGAGACAAGGGATATCTTTGTAAAATAAATATCTTAGGAAAGATATCTTAAATAAGCAGAATGCAAAACCATTAAAGAATAGGAGAACAAGAATACCAATTAAGCTCAAGACATAATATATGCTAAAGGCTAATGGATCCTAGGAGTTTGGATGGAGATATGCCTCTTGCCCCCCAGTCATGAGACAAGAGGGGAAGAATATCTACATTATATCAGGAGGGGAATCCCCTATATCAAAATTATGAAGGAATTGTAAAACTGCACGAGAGTGAGATATAATTCCTAAAGCAGCTCTTTCTCTAACATATAACTTGAAATGTTTATAATCAACAAGTAAATGTGTATTTCTATAATGAAAAAGACATTTATATTTGTATAAAGTATCTATCGGCATAGGTCTAAAGATTTCTTTTTTAGAATTCATTAGTTCAACATATACCTTCTTAGCCACTTCTTGACAAGTATTAGGGTTATCTAACATAGGTGTGGGGAGAAGAATGTGAAGAGGAGGACGATGTTTAACATCACCTACCTTGACTTGAGATTTTGAACAACCAACACCATACATATCCGATTTAGGGGGTATATGAACTAGAAACCTAATACCATGCTCATTAACTCCAAGCCCTAAACCTTTATAACCTTGTTTAGTCACCATATTATATCTGGTAGTGTACATATTATGTAAAGCTTCTACAGGAGGTGATTGTTTATCATGTTCATGAGTAAAGGTTGTATAAGGTGGAATAATAGGTTTTGAAGAAGTTTCTTTACCCTTTCCTTTAATATCACCATGCATCGGAGGATAAGGTAAATCAAAGAAATCTTTCACATCCGCATCCTGAACTATAGCTTGAATCCCATCATAAGTATGGGAAGAGCGAGGATGAACATATGGAGAATCAGGTATCAGATTAGGAATAAGATTAGGATTGATATGATTAGGATTAGGAAGATTAAGAGATGGTGTATCATCTACCAAATTCTTCACATAATCCAAAAGAGTAATAAGGCTACCACATAAATCTTTTAATGAAAGGTTTGAATGTAGGAAGACTAGTGTCGGTCAACTTCACAAAAGTGTAGGCAAGAACAAAGTGAAGGGTCATCAACATAATGAAGTGAATGATACTCTCATAAACATCATAGGTATTGTAAAGAGATGTTTAAAGAAGGGTAAAAAAAAACATGACCACACACCAAAGCATCTTAACAATCTCCATAGTAAAATGAAATGCAAGAAATATTTTTATATTTTATTGAATATGTAGATTTTTTTTTTTTGTATTTTTGAAAATGTAAGAGCATAAAATAAACCTAATCTTAATGCAAGAAGATATTAATCTAACACAATAGGGCATCTAAATCCACAAAAGAAAATAGGGTAAGTATGTCAAGTTCACCAAAATGAATAAGGTGAAATAGTATCCACCCTAAAATGTATGGGGGAAATATGAGATGTACTTCTAAATCCAAATTCCCAAAGGAGAGATCCAAATTGATCAACCAAAAGGTTAATGTGTAACGCCCCGCCAGGAAACCCAAGAGGACAAGACATAAACCTCTATAAAATGTAAGTAGTAAATTTCTTTTTTTAAAAATTTTAACTAGAATAATATTCATCATTACACTTCATATTTCTAAAAGAAGAAATAATTTTCTACTTCTTGAATGTAATATTTATACAACTTAAGTCCTCACGGGTTCCCCAACGTCGCTACTAAAGAAACATCATATAAACCATTTACATGCATAAGATATTCATGGAATCATGAGCTTAAAAGATCTACGTTCATTTTAATGCATCAAGTTAAATGTCCCTAACTTATTTCTTTTATTAAACATAAGTTAATCATCCAACATCATTATTCTTTTTACCAACTCATTCCATAAATTCATATTGATTTCATCTACATCTAGTATCCTTTATATCACTTTTTCTCTAATAATTTAGGTAAGAGATTAATATTCATTAAGGTAGGCATTATCCTAGGTACTTCATTAACATGAACCAAGTATTAACATTATAATCAAGTTACTATTTTATTTCATTGTTTCATAACCATTCATTGTTAATAATTCCAATCACTAACCTATCATTTCTCAATAATTTTCTTGAATTCTTTCATCAAGAGAGAATACATTATTGTTGTAATACATCATTATATATAATTGTATTTAAGATTATTTCCTTTACACATGGACAACATAAGAGGATAGGAGAAATAACATAAACACTTTCTTTTAATGCTAGTAACATGTCCAATATTCCACATTCTTTTCCCTTTCTTTTACCTAGAACTACCCATTCCCTTATGCATTGCTTTGAATTGAGATTATATCAATACTACAAGAATCTTTTTAGGAGATTAAAATTACACGAATAAAAATACATAAGTACATCTCAACATATTAAAATATCCAATAAGAAATCTTCAACTGTAGATCTGGAAAGGAATATGTGCTAGGATCATCCAAAGAATCACAATCAATACCTCGATATAAATATTAACCACCCAACCATGTGGAACCAATAGGCCCACTCCCTCGAGCTAGGAGATAGAACCAAAGGCCCATACAAGAGGTAACAACTAGGAAATTCCTAAAGTGGTGATAAAATTTACCCATAGTCACAACACAAAAGAAAAGACAAGAAGACCACAAGGACTACCAGAGGCATGATCAAATTTGGTAGAGACTCTAAGCTACAAGCTAGGTGAGTGTCATCGCATAGCCCTCACCCCTTGGGTTGTCCAGGTACTAGCCACTCTTGGCCCCGGCCCCCAAGTAGGCACATGCGGAACCGAATGCCTCTCGTTCAGACAAGGTCATCCAGTCGTACCTACGCATAGGTACCTTCTCCCACTCCCATCCTTAGTCTTTACTAGCACTAAATGCATGGGCAAGGCACAATTAATCTTGATTAGTGTGTAATTTCCCATTCCAATAATCTCCCATTCTCAATTCATTTATTTAGGTTATCACTTGATTAAATAACTCATAGTAGGTTATCCTGGTACTAGCCACTTAGGGCCCTAGCCCCTCACTATGAGCCACTCACCTAGTGTACTTAGGTTCCCTAACATACATATAAAAAATCATAAGAACACAATAGATTCATCATCAAGAATTCATATCAATTCCATAACAAGATTTGATTGAGTTTAGGAAAACATATGTTGTCCCTAGTCCACTTGACAACCCTAAACCCAATATGGCATTTAGAATGTTCCAAACATACAAGAAGACATCCAAGTGATATTATAAACATATTCAGAGTATACATAGATCTAATTAACCAAAAAAAAATTCTAATAGCCTCTGGTAACCATACGAAACCTTAAAACTTAATGATGTTCTTAAACTGAATTATTTCAAGTAAGGATTAAATGCAAAGAATAGTCATCATAGAACAGTCATCCATATCTTCCACAAAACAAATAATAAAGCCAATCGCTTCAGTGGAGATTTAGATAACATAATTATGGACTCTCAATTTGATTTTTAGGAAGATCCAACAGTGGGAAAGAAAGTTATGACTTCTGATTTAAAACAGAAAACTCTGGTTAGGGTTCAGACCTGCCTTCACTAAAACGGTTGTAATTTTCACAAAACATAATAAAAATTCTCCAAACCAACTGGAAATGAAAGATAATACTTAGGATAATTTTTGATATCAAATTTAGACTTCTATATAATCATATCAGCCTGTAGCATACGAATACATTTGACAGAAAATTCAGAATCAAGAATGGACAGGCATAGTCTGCCAAAATGTCAAAAATAAGGCATTAATTCGACCCTAAAAATAAAATCAGAGAGACACCCATTTGAGATCTGTGAATTTTACTTCCAGAAAATCAATTTAGTAAAACCTTAGATGCAATTTAAATTGTTATAAAAATAGATATCCAAAAACGGGTTGCTAAAAACCCTAGGAAAACACATGCCAATTCTTACAAACAAAAACTCAAAACTTTAAAATAACCATACAAATGAAAAGTACAAATATAATAAATAATGAAAATATATAAATAGATCTATAATCTATCAGATACATCAAGTAACTAAAATATTCAATCCATACCTCATGTCCTACGAAGGTTGAATCGAAGAAGGAAGGAAACAAAAGAGAAGACAAATCCAAACTTGAGATGCATCCTTCAAACCCTATCCACTTTTAGAAATCTCCATGAAAGAAAGAAATAATTCCACAGCAAAGAATCCCTCTCTCAACTACTGAAATTCTCACAAAAATGTCTTTCTCCCAAAAGCAAAGATAACCAAAAATTTTTAAAGACATGCTTACAAAATCTCCCTCACATCTCCAAGTTTTTTCTCCAAAATCACCATGAAAATTAAGGCCATCCTCTCCTCAATGCTTCAGCCCCAAAATCCCCTCTCTTCAAATGAGAAAGTAGTTCATATAAATAGATTTCCAAAGGTTGAGAGGAAAAGTAACCAACTCCCAACTAACTCTTAACTAAAGGGTATTATAAAATAACTTAATATCATACAACTATATTACTCAAATATACAATAAAAGATTATTTGTATTCATTCATACACTAATGTAATATTATCCTAACATATATGCATATGCCATCATTAATTACATCAATATCTATATATATAACCTATCCTCATTATTAATAATTAACAATTGAGAATAATATACCTCGCATTATTTAATATTTAATTATTAATAATATTATACTTTACATTAATCCCAAAATATACACCATCAACAATATCTACAATAATTAACATATAATCACATATAAATTATATATATATATATATATAAATACATATATGTGTGCACCCATATATATATTTCCATATATATATATATATATATTTATATTTATATAGATACATGCCAAATACCAAACACTATAATCTATAAGATTATGAAGTAATAGATCACAATATTATTACCTATTTATAATTGCTATAGGATATAACATTGAGGTAGAATAAAATCACATGCCTCAAAATAAATCTAATCATCGAAAGAGGCCATACAAATCATCTATGAAACATATCGAGAAAACCATAAGATCAAACAAGGTCAACCAAAGTCAACAAGGAAAGTCAAGCCAAGCTCCTGAAACACAACATAAAAAGATTAACTAAGAATCATACCAAGAAGGAGAAATAAATAAAATGAGTAAA
Source organism: Chamaecyparis obtusa (assembly GCA_027943335.1). Lineage (NCBI taxonomy): Eukaryota > Viridiplantae > Streptophyta > Pinopsida > Cupressales > Cupressaceae > Chamaecyparis > Chamaecyparis obtusa. The sequence continues at coordinate 907,564 of BSBK01001097.1, forward strand.
CAAATCATACAACCAAATGAATTCAAGTGGCCACAAGGCACTAACTACAACCATGCCCAACCGGGTGCATTGGATCTGGGTTTTTGACCCAAAGGTTGACTGACAAAGAAGGAACCCTAATATTCCAAAATTGGAATAATGAAAAAGGAAGACTCATGTAGGGGCCTTAGTACTATCTCCATAACAACAACCATCGAGGATTTGAGGGCATGCTCAGACCTGTGAAGCCAGGTGAAGTCAATGCCCGGTACCTGCAAGCCTGCATCACAAAGAAGAAATACATATGCACGAATATACATATAAAAGAAAACATTGCAGATAGATGACCAGGATCGATACATCGTGTGGACCTCAGCTATGTGAGTAACTATGACTTCGTCCTGAATCATGAAAACACATCATGTATATATATACACCCAAAGCATGTAGCATCATCATAACGAAGGTTAGAATCTCAAGCATTGTGTTAGTCTCTTATCAATACTAATAATAAATCAACATAATCAAATCATCAAGTGAGATACAAGATTCATCCAAAGTAACCTTAATAGAAGAAAATATAAATAACCACTTATATATATCTATCAAGTACATATCATATAACATCCTAACTATGTTCATAAAGGTCTTGAAGGCACTCAATACATACACGGAGATAAATACATACAAAAATGATACCTTTAGATAGTATGTCTGATATTAGAATCATTATGTACTAGCTTATGAAATTATTATAAACAAACTATAGGAATAGATCAAACAAGTATCATGTACAACTTAAGCTGTAAGAAAATATCGAAAGATCTTAATTCTTTCAAAAACACAAAACTTATATTAGGGTTAGAGGGGTATTACATAATGCACAATTGAATCAATCTATGGAGGATATGAAAGAGGAAGAAAACCTTATATTTCCCTATGGATAATATGTGCTTGAAATTTGAAATAATTGAAAGGAAAGTACTAACCTCAAAATAGGGCAAATTTGGAAAATGCTGATTTCTGATGTCTGTGTGCAGTTTTGGTCAATTCTGCAACCTGTTTCAGACTGGAAATGTCGAGGTAGAGAAAACCCAAAAAACTTTTATCTTTCTAACAGCAGGTAGTCTTTGAACTTGATAAAAGGTCAAAGGCTACATTAATATTTTGAAGGTTGACTCTGACTTTGTTCAGAGATCTTGAAAGTTCATTGAAAAGGGTATCCAAATCCAAGCTTAGATCCATAATTCCACACCTGTACCTACAAGAAAAAGAGGGTTTTTGTTGTTTGGTTGATGGGTTTGCCTTGGTCAAACCCCAGTTTGGAATCAACCTTAAAATTGAAATTGAGAATGCTAGCAAGTAGTAAAAGTAGATCTAACAATGAAGCTATGTAATTCAATAGATATGCAATTGTATTAGAAATGTAATCAAGTATGTTGATATGAAAGCTTGAACATAACAATGAAAAATGTAAATCAAAACCATGAAAGTAAATACAAAACCTCCATGATTTTATGCTTGGAATCCACCTTGAGGGAAGAATGAATGGATATTAGAAAGATGAACAAAAGATCTTGAAGGAAGATCATACCATCATGATGGCTAGATCTAGGGTTTGAATGATGAATCTTGCATGCTTGAGCCAAATTCCTTCAAAGGCTTGAATACTTGAATCCTTGATCTTCAATGGAGAATAGGACTTGAATGCTTCCTTGAAAATGCTTGATGAAATGCTTTCTTGATCTTGCTTGAGAAATTGAGTGCTTGACGACAAAAGGAGATGTGAATGATGGATGATGGATGAGAAAATGAGAGAGGAACACTTCTTTTTATAGTGATCTAGGGCACAAACCTCTAGAGAAGGCCAACATTGGGGAATTAAATCCCAATTAACCTTAACCCCTAGAAATGGACTCATATTAAATGAAAATTAAGGATTTACCATTCCAAAACCCGAAATGGCCAACCTAGAAGCGGAAAATGAAATATCTCCGAAACCCGACATCTAGAAATCGTGGGATCCAAAAATTTGAAATCTAGGTCTAGGATGAGGTAGACTCCGCCCTAGGTCAGGGCTGAGGTTGTCCCTGACCTAGGTCAGGGTTGAGGTTGACTTTGACCCTCAAGGTCGACTTTGACCTTGAGGTCAAAAACCTCAGGACCTCAATCTAGAGTGCTAGGAAATGCATAAATATACTAAAAATAGAGACAAAGAGAAGCAGAATGGGGAGAACAAGTTAGATCCGAGAAAAGGGCTGATTCAAGGTGCTTGACATGACCCACACCACTCACTCGAAGGGCTAAATTCTCTTAACATGGAAGTGCTTCCATTTTAAGATGATACAGAAAGAAGGAGAAAACATAGTGCAGTATACAAATCGAATAAAGGAGGTAGTTAATGCTATCAGAGGATCTGGTGGTGTCATTATTGAAGAAAAAGTGGTAAGTAAAATCCTAAGAACTCTATTGCCTATTTATGCTATCAGAATATCTGCAATACATGAAATGAGGTCTGCAGTTGGCAGTACTCTCACTCTTGATAGTCTGATCGGTAACCTAACAACTTTTGAACTAGATAATTTTGATAATAGTGTTGTACCATCTGTTGAATCTTCTTTCATGACTTCTCTAACGATCGGTAAGTCTAGTAGTAGAAGTAATAATGATGATAATGACAGTAATACTGATGATGATCTTGATGATCTTGAAGCTCTTATGGCTAGGAGATTACCTAAAGGTAAAGGTAGATATAGGGGTAAATTACCTTTAGCATGTTTTAACTGCAAAGAAGTTGGTCATATTGTTGCTAGATGCCCAAACATGAAAGAAGATGATAGAAACAAGGATCAATCTGGTGAAGGAAGCTATGGGAGAATAAATAACAGAAGTTACTGACATGACAACAGAGATAAATGAGACAGCAATGATAAAGGAAAAAAGGTATGTTACATTGCTGAAGAGAATGATACCGAGACTGACATAGATGATGATGTGAAAGTGGTTTTTGTTGTGATGAAGGATGATTCTGAGGAAGAAAAAAAGGTATGTAGAGACAACACTAATTTCTAAGGTTAATAAAAATGATACTTGGATCATTGATAGTGGCTGTACCCATCACATGATTGGTGATGAAGAAAAATTTGATCATCTTGAGCAATATAATGGAGGATCTGTAAAAATGGGTAATGATAATCCTTGTATGGTTAGAGGAAAAGGAACTTTAATGATAAATGATAAAATCAAATGTGATAATTCTTATTGGGTAGAAGGACTAAATTAAAATCTACTAAGTGTGGCACAGCTTAACAACTTAGGTCACCGAGTAGCTTTTGGGAGCAAAAAGGTTAAGATATTTGATGATGGAGGAAAACTTGTTGGAACAGGAGCACAAACAAAAGGTAACTTGTTTTATCTTGATAATGATAAGTCTTCCTATTTAATAATGCAAAATGAGGATGCATGGCTATGGCATAAAAGGTTATGTCATGTAAACTTTGATAACATGATTAAAATTAGTAGAAAGAAAAAGGTTAAAGGTCTGCCTAGCCTAGAAAAGCAAGATCATGTTATGTGTCATGAATGTCAAAAGGGTAAAATGAAAAAATCTAGTTTTAAGAGTAAAGATTATTCAACAAATTTTTTTGGAGCTAGTTCACACCAACCTATGTGGTCCCATGAGAACTCAGAGCTATTGTGGAGATAGATACTTCATTTTGTTTGTTGATGATTACACTAGATTAATGACTGTGATGTTTTTAAAAGAGAAATCAGAGATGTTTAAGATGTTTAAATGGTATAAAGAAAATGTAGAGAAAGAAATCGGGAAGGAATTGAAATTCTTGAGATCTAACAGAGGTGGTGAATTTATTTCTGATGAATTTACTAACTATTGTAATGAGCATGGTATAAAAAGATAGGTTTCTGCACCCAGAACACCTTAGCAGAATGAGATTACTGAAAGGAGGAATAGATCAATTGTTGATTGCGCAAGGACACTGATGTTGCAAAAGAATGTTGCTCAGACATACTAGAGAGAAGCAGTCAGCACAACTATCTATGTTCTAAACCGAGTACAACTGAAAGACACAAACAAAACACCCTACGAGCTATGGTTTGGTCACAAATCGACTGTAAGTTACTTCAGAATTTTTGGTAGTAAATGTTTTATTCTGAAAGATGAAAGAAACGGAAAGTTTGACTCTAAAGGGGATGAAGGGATATTTCTTGGATATTCCACTAAAAGAAAAGCCTATAAGTGTCTGAACAAAGTTACTAATAAAATGATTGAAAGTACTAATGTCAAGGTTGATGAATTTGACACTAAGAAGAATGAAGAAAGCATTAGGGAGCCAAAAGACTACAATAGATTCACTTACATTGAACAACCAAAGTACCTACCGAAGCCACAGACTGTGTCAACCGGTCATCAGGAAAACAACACCAAGGAACAACAAAGAGAAACTAATGAGCAGGAAGGAGCTACCGAGCAAGCACATGAACCTGAACATGATGAACAACAAAGAAGAGATCAAGTACTAGCTAGATTTGTCAGAAGACATCATCTTGAGAACCAAATCATTAGCGACAAGCAAGCTGACATGATGACAAGAAGTAAGTTGAGATAAGGTACATGCTTAGTTTGTGAGTTTGAATCAAAAAATGTTAAAGTTTCATTGGACAATGAAGAATGGGTAAATGCAATGAATGAAGAGATAGAACAGATAGAGAAAAACAAGACATGGAATTTAGTACCTAAGCCTAAGGATAAGAATGTTATCGGTACTAAATAGATTTTTAGAAACAAGATAAATGAAAATGGAGGGGTCACAAGAAATAAAGCTAGACTTGTATGCAAGGGTTATGCACATGAGGAAGGTGTAGATTATGGTGAGACTTTTGCACCTATTGCTAGACTAGAACGAGTTAGAATGTTACTTGCATATGCAGCACATAAGAATTTTAAAGTTTATCAAATGGATGTCAAGTCTGCATTTCTAAATGGGATACTAGAAAAAGAGGTCTACATCGAACAACTAGAAGGGTTTGTTGATCCAGACAAGAAATATATGGTATGTAGACTACATAAAGATTTATATGGTTTAAAGCAAGCACCTAGAGCCTAGTATGAAAGACTGCATACTTATTTGTTAAGTATTGGTTTTGTTAGAACTAGTGAGAACAACAATCTGTTTATGAAAGGAGATACTGATGATACTATCTTGATTGCTGAAATATTTGTGGATGATATTATTTTTGGAGGACAAGATCATATATGTAAATAATTTTCTGATGAGATGCACAAAGAATTTGAAATGTCTATGTTTGGAGAGATTAAGTTCTTTCTAGGCTTGCAGGTTATTTAGTAGAATGATGGAATATTCATCACACAATCAAAGTATATAAAGGAAGTACTGAGAACATTTGGCATGGTAGATGCTAAACTAGTTGTAACATCGATGGTCATAGGCTACAAACTGACTAAAGATGATGAAACTACTGAGGTGAACTAGACATTGTACCGATCTATGATTGGTAAGTTGATGTATGTAGTGCATAGTAGACCAGATATTGCACATGCTGTGGGAATTTTTGCTAGATTTTTTGCAAATTGAAAGGAGTCACACATGGTTGCAACTAAAAGAATCTTAAGATACCTGAAGAAAGAAGAGGAATATGAATTATGGTATCCTAAGGAAGGGAAGTTTGAACTAAGAGTTTACACTGATGCAGATTGAGCTGGAAATATAGATGACAGAAAAAGTACCACCGGAGGAGCATTTTGCTTTGGTGAAAGACTTGTTACTTGGACAAGTAAGAAACAACCTTATATTTCTCAGTCTACTACTGAAGCAGAGTATGTTGCTATTGCAACAAACTATTCAAACATTGCCTATATCAAGTAAGTATTGGAAGGGATGAACAAGGTAATCAATGAACCGGTGATTATATACTATGATAACACAAGTGAAATAAACATTTCTAAGAATCCTGTAATGCACTCAAAGACCAAGCACATCTCTATTAAGTATCACTAATTAAGAGAACAAGTACATGAGAAGCAAGTTAAATTAGAATATGTTACATCAAAAGAGAAACTTGCTAACATATTTACCAAGCCTCTACCGAAGGAAAATTTTGAATATTTGAGGACTAGACTTGGGGTCGATCCCCTGTCTATCGATCACTAATGTGCTTTGGAGGTTGCATCAGCCTAATCTTATCAGAAGATCATTCATGTTGATGTAGCATAACTCACACTTTGGATTCTATCTAAGGTTGTGTAGATTTGAGGAGTCAGAACACGAGATTTGCATATCAATATACTAAGATACAGAGATACATTGTATACACCAGACAACAAAGAATCAAATGGCTAATACAGAGCTATATGTTTATTTGTTTCTTTGGCATTGCTGTCAAAGGGAGAGATAAACAATATGATAACCGAGGAGATTACTGGAACATCTATCTAAGGGAGAGACAATATGAGAAAGTCAGGGAGAGTTTTGAAGATTTGTTGCTGAGAACAGAAGGAATATGAGAACTGGAAAGATCATATCTGTAGAAGAGAGTCTACATTTGAAATGCTATCATGTAACATAGTGATTAAACATATTGATGCAGGAGCATCTTGGGTCCTTGGCAATCCTGTGTCACCAAAAATAATTTGGAGTTTGTCTTTGTTTCTCGGTTCCTACTTTGACTGAGTTGGTCGATTTCCTTTGGTTACCGAGTGTGGTCAGTTTTCTCTTGGGCGGTCGGTTATTTCATTGGAGCTCGGTGTTGTCTGTCTGCTGCTTGGTTATCATGCTTACCAATGGGTTTAGTTTTGTTTCCTATTGTGGCTGACTTGTCCATTTATATTGGATCACAAATTTAATGTTTGTATCCATCATTGGGAAGCATGTGGTCCCAGATCTGACCATTACTTCTGTTAATTATGGATTTGAAGGCCAACTCAGTTTGGTAGCTTCTTGTATAAATGTAGTTGTTTGGTTGTAGTTTAGGAGTCAGTTTTGATAGAAGATAGTAGACATTAGATCAGAGATTTATAATAGATCCTCGCATGTTTGAGGACTTTTGAGATTCATTGTAATATCTGGCTGTAACCGGGATGGCCTTACAACCTGACATGTATGATTTAATTGATGATAATCTATGAAAGCTTCTCCATTCTCTCTCTCACTCTTGTGTTTGTTGGCTTCCATGTGTGTTGAGTAGGCTTGGATCATCAGGGTGTGCCATCCCTTGGCCCCTCTTGCTCCCTGCCTTGCGTCAAGTGGTATCAGAGTGAGGTGAGATCTTGATCTAGTTCTACGAATCTAGGTTTGTAGGTTCCTCTTGAAGCCCTGGTTGATTGTTGTGGGGTAGCAGATTGCGATCTAACTTACAATTGCAGAGGGTTGTCAAGATGGTTCGTGGGAGGTGAGATGCAGATCCAGGATTGGTAGATATGCTAAGGCAGATTGTTGCTAGGTTATAAGCAGTGGAGACAACCCAGAGAAGAGGCAGACATCTTGAAGATGATAGTGATGATGAAATTGAAGAAGAACATGCGAATGCAGAACCTACACCTATTATGGATCAAGGTGAAGAAATATTTTTGAAAGCTTTGACAAGTCTGAAGTCAACACCACATTTCAATCCTCCTGAGTATGGTGGAAAGCTAGATTCTGATGCATTGGTGGACTGGATCACCGAAATGGAAAAATATTTTGAATATGAAAACATTCCTGAGAATAAGAAGGTAAAGATTGCAAGTACAAAGTTGAAAAGTCATGCATCCTTATGGTGGGAACATCTACAATTGGATCAGAAGAGGAAAGGAAAAGACAAAATAAAGGTATGGAGTAAAATGGTCAATAAATTGAAAGGAAATTTCTTACCCTGTGATTATCAGATTAACCTAGTTCGGCGAATGTAAAGTTTGAGACATAAAGATAGCTCGGTAAAGGAGTATACTGAGGAATTCTATAGATTGGATATCAGATCTGGACATGATGAAGATGATGTGGAAAGAATCAACAGATACCTGAATGGTTTGAGAGTTTCCATCCAAGAGGAAATTAGCATGGTCAAGTTAGAGAACATTGAAGAGGCTTATCAATTTGCTTTGAAGGCTGAGGAGAAATTAAACAAAAGACATGAGCAAAGACAGAGAGGTCATGGTGGTAGATTCCCTAGAGGAAGAGGTATATCTAATGGTGAAAATGGTAGATCTGAACCTGAAAAGACAAGTCTGGACAAAGGCAAGACCGAGTGGAAAGGTGAAAGTTCTAGAGGTAGAGGTAGTAACTACCGAGGTGGTTATGGCAGAGGAAGTTTCTAAGGAAATTGTTATCATTGTGGAGAAGGACATAGATATTTTTAATGTACACAAGCTAGTAAGAAGGCTGGTAGTAGTAGAAATGCCTTGGTGCAAGAAGAGTCACCGAATGAACCTGAGAAAGAAAATAACTTGATGGTAAGGAGAGCACTATGGAATGAAAGCAAAAAGGAAGATCCGGTCAGGAAAAGTTTGTTCAAGACTAGATGTAGAGTTTTTGAAAAAGTTTGGAAGGTAATCATTGATAGTGGTAGCTTGGAGAATATGGCATATGAAGAGATGGTCATAAAATTGTAGTTGGAAAGGTTGGTACATCCGAAGCCCTATCGAATTTCATGGATCAAAGATGAGCATACACTCCTGGTAAGTGAACAATGTTATGTGAATTTGAAGATTGGAAAATACTATGATAAGGTGTTATGTGATATCATGCCTATTGATTGTTGTCATATTTTGCTGGGTAGACCTTGGAAATATGATAGACATGCTATATATGATGGGAGATTACATAAGTATACTATTGTGGCTGATGGAAAGAAACAAATCTTGTTACCATTGATGGAAGAACCTGTTAGTAATGTTTGCAAATCTGTGAAAGTTTGTTTGATGGAAGGAAGTTTGTTAACTCTTTGAAGAAGAATGATGTATGTTTTGCTGTGATTCCTAATAAGCCAAGTAAGAAAACATAGGATAATGTCCTTGAGGAGATTGATAAGTTATTCACCGAGTACAGTGATATCATTTTTGATAATGTACCTGATGGTTTGCCATCAAAAAGAAGCATTGATCAGTGTATGGATCTAATCCTTGAAGCTAGTTTACTAAATAAGGCACCTCATCGGTTGACACCTACCGAGAATCAAGAATTGAACCAACAGATTCAAGAGTTGCTGGACAAAGGTTTGATCAGAGAAAGTTTGAGCTCTTTTGCAGTACCTATTGTATTGGCACCGAAGAAGAATGGAGAATGGAGAATGTGTACCGATTCCAAAGCAATCAATAAGATAACAGTGAAGTATAGGTTTCCTATACCGAGGATGGATGATATAATGGATAGTTTGACTAGAGAAAAATATTTCACAAAGATTGATTTGAAAAGTAGATATCATCAGATCAGAATCAGAGAAGGTGATGAGTGGAAGACTTCTTTCAAGACAAAAGAAGGTTTGTATGAGTGGTTGGTTATGCCTTTTGGTTTAACTAATGTACCGAGTACTTTTATGAGGTTGAAGAATGAAGTTTTGAAGAAATTCTTGGGTAAATTTGTGATTGTATATCTTGATGATATTCTGATATTTAGTAAGACAAGAGAGGAACATTTGTTGCATGTTAGACAAGTTTTGCAGAGATTGAAAGAAGAAAAGTTGCTGATAAATTTGAAAAAGTGTTCATTCATGAAAGAAGAGATTGTGTATTTGGGATTTGTTATTTTAGCTGATGGTTTGAAGATGGATCTTGAAAAGGTTGAAGCTATTTGAATTGGCCTACACTTGTGAATGCTAGTGAGGTAAGATCATTTCATGGTTTGGCAAGTTTTTACCGAAAGTTCTTAAGAAATTTCAGTTCAATTTGTAATGCTATGACTAAGACTATGAGAGGAGACAAAAGAGAATTCAAATGGACACATGGAGTTGATAGAAGTTTTGAAGCTCTAAAACAGAAGTTGTTGAATTACTTGTTTTGGCATTACCTGATTTCAGTAAGGTATTTCAAGTAGAATTTGATGCAAGTGGAAGTGCAATTGGAGCTGTGTTGAGTCCAGAAGGTAAACCTGTTGCTTTCTTTAGTGAAAAGTTGAATGATGCTAGAAGGAAATATTACGTGTATGATCAAGAATTCTATGCTATTGTTCAAGACTAAAGAAATGGAGACATTATTTGATACCAAGTGAATTTGTGTTGTATACTGATCATAAGGCTTTACAATATTTGGGTAGTCAGAATAAGTTAAATCAGAGACATATGAAATGGGTTGAGTATTTACAGAGTTACACATTTGTGATAAAGCATAAGAGTGGAGTCACTAACTGAGTTACTGATGCATTGAGTAGAAGAAGATCTTTGATGACTAAGATGAAGATTGAAGTTCTTGGTTTTGATGAGATGAAAGGTTTGTATGAAAATGACCTTAATTTTTTTGAGCTATGGAGAAAGTGTAGAGCACCTATTCAAGATCAACAAGATACTAAATGGGATGAATATTTTATTTAGGAAGGTATGTTGTTTAAAGGTATTTAGTTGTGTATACCGAGAGGAGTAATGAGATCTAATTTGATAAAGGAGAAACATAGTAGTGGTTTGGCTGGACATTTTGTCATTGATAAAATATGGAATTTTTTTAAGGAGAAATACTATTGGCCGCAATTGTATAGAGATGTATAGAAATTGGTGAAAAGTTGTGAAATTTATCAAGTTGCAAAAGGAGTAAGAATACTAGATTGTATACACGGATTGCTATTCCTGAGAAACCTTGGATTGACATCAGTATGGACATTGTTCTTGGTTTACTGAAGACAGTAAGAGGTAATGATTCAATATTTGTTGTTGTGGATAGATTTTCTAAAATGACACATTTTATACCATGTAGAAAGACATCGGATGCAATACATATAGCAGATCTTTTCTTTAAGGAAATTGTCAGATTGCATGGATTACCAAGGAGTATTATCTCTGACCAAGACAGTAAATTTCTTGGATACTTTTGGAAAACACTTTGGAAGAAATTTGTCACTGAGTTGAAATATAGTTCTACATTTCACCCACAAACCGATGGACAGACTGAAGTTGTAAACAGAAGTTTGGGAAATCTTTTGAGATGTTTAGTTGGAGACACACCGAGTAATTGGGATTATGTGTTAGCACAAGTAGAGTTTGCATACAATAATTCAATGAATAGGAGTACTGGAAAGACACTATTTGAGATTGTGAATGGCACACAACTGAGAGAACTATCTAATTTGAGAGACATTGTTGATGAGAATAAGAAAAGTGCTGAAGGATTAAAATTTGCTGAGCACATGAAAACATTGCATGAAGATGTGAAGCTGAAGCTGGAAGATAGTAATAAAAAATACAAAGATAGAGCTGATAGATCAAGGAGACATAAGACTTTTGATGTTGGTGATGAAGTGATGGTTCATTTGAAGAAAGGTCAATTTCCTATTGGAACATATGGGAAGCTGAAGATGAAGAAGTTTGGACCTTGCAAAATTTTGAAGAAATTTGACAGTGGAAATGCATATGAGATTGAGTTACCTGATGACATGGACATATCACCTATTTTCAACATTGCTGATTTGTATGAGTATCATGAACTTGATGAAGAAGTGACAATACTGACAGAATATCCTAAGAAGCAGAATGATGAGATTGAACAGATTTTGAAGGAAAGAGTTGGCAAGAGCACACGAAGAAAATAGTATATGGAATATCTGGTAAAGTGGAAGAATAGACCGATGGAAGATAGTTCATGGATTTCACAATCTGAGTTGGATGCAACCTCAGACCAGGCATACCAAATGATTCAGAGAATCATTTCAAAATAACCCCAGGTATGTGATGCAGGAGCATCTCGGGTCCTTGGCAATCCCGTGTCACCAAAAATAATTTGGAGTTTGTCTATGTTGCTCGGTTCCTGCTTTGACCGAGTTGGTCAGTTTCCTTTGGTTACCAAGTGTGGTCGGTTCTCTCCTGGGTGATCGGTTATTTCACTGGTGCTCGACGTTGTCTGTCTGCTGCTCGGTTATCATGCTTACTGACGAGTTTAGTTTTGGTTCCCTATTGTGGCCAACTTGTGCATTTATATTAGATCATAGATTTAATGTTCGTATCCATCATTAGGAAGTGTGTGGTCCCAAATTTGACCGTTACTTTCGTTAATTATGGATCTAAAGGCCGACTCAGTTTGGTAGCTTCTTGTATAAATGTATTTGTTTGGTTGTAGTTTAGGAGTCAGTTTTGATAGAAGATAGTAGACATTAGATTGGAGATTTGTAACAGATCCTCGCATGTTTGAGGACTTCTGAGATTCATTGTAATATCTGGCTGTAACCGGGAAGGCCTTATAGCCTGACATGTATGATTCAATTGATGATAATCTATGAAAGCTTCTACATTCTCTTTCTCACTCTTGTGTTTGTTGGATTTTGCGTGTGTTGAGCAGGCTTGGATCATCAGGGTGCGCCATCCCTTGGCCCCTCTTGCTCCCTGCCTTGCATCACATATTAAGCTAAGGAGAGCTTACTGAGCTACAACATTTGCTTATAGAGTTGTAGAATACATGTTTGGTATGTGTATGCTATATTTCATATTGCTTGAGTTGCCATCAATGCCAAAGGGAGAGATTGATGAACTACAACTGATTGAAGAGCTACAAGTGATTAGAGATCACCGAGCACTGAATTGTTATGTAGGATAATTGAATCAGTCATTATGTTGTCATTGATGTCAACTAGCTTTGACAGTACTTATCATGGTCATTGCAAATATCTAAACATCTGTAAAGGAGGAGAAAAGATGAAGAACTGAGATATCTACATGGAGGAAGATGGATATGATAGATGAGGATAAGGAATACTCTTGGCAACTTATTGATGAGTCTATGAGTCATATTGTTGACTTGATTATGTTGCATTAATTTGTTATGAAGACAGAAGCAAAATGTTACAAAGCAGTGTGGTTGGTTAATGAAGCATTCCAGTATACACCGAGCCAGTGTAGTGTATACTGAACGACAGTATCAATCGAGCTTGTGTTTACTGACACATTTGTTTGTTAATCGAGTATGGAAAAAAGAACTAAATGATTAGTTTAGCCGACATAAATTGATGAGCTATAAAGTGTATGATTACGAGGTGAAAAGATAAAGTTTTTTGTAAGATCTATGACTAACAAAATTTGGAGAAGATCTAAAGGATAGAATTGAAATGTGTTAATGACACATTAGCCGAGGAAGGTTTAAGCGAAAAAATCAACGAAGGAGATTAAGCGGAAAAATCTGATGGATGAACATAAAATGGTTTACTTGTCTATTTAAGAGACTAAGGTTTCACAGTGAAACTTATGCCAGAAGGAGATTGTAGAGATATTGTGTGAACAAGCTTCATGCATGCCTGATCATACTAGTTGAAGAAGAACCGAACTGCAAAGTAGTACCGAGCATCAGAGAGTTTTACCAAGGGACAATAAGTTATTGAATGTTGATGAACTGAATAAGAAATATTGATCAGAGGATTTATATGGACTTAAGATAGATTTGATAATCTGCAAATCAAGTTGTATTATAATCGGATCACCTACTGTTTTAGTTTAACCATTGTAAACAGATAAAATCTCTTAACCGAGTGGACTTGAAAGTCTTATATGTCATTCATAGAATGTACATTGTTATCCTATCAACCCCATAGTGAATGTTGGTTGGACAATAACTGTTAGTGTTAAATCCTCTAACAAGGTCACACCTTATAGTGTGTTTTGTAACCTTTAACAGGGTTGGCTCTTCACCGAGCTCACTTCAAAAGAGTGAAAAGTTTTTGGGTTATCGATCCCAGGTGGTTTTTCTCTTTGCAGGGTTTCCATGTTAAATATTTTTTGTTATGTGTTTATGTGGTGATTTTTTGGATATCATACTTTACATATTGCATGTTATATTTGGTTGGTAATCACTATGAGCAATTAACTGGTAATCGGTAATTTCACACACAGTTAGTATTTTATGTTTACCGAGATGTAGATTTAGTTGAATTTGTTTTAAGTAATACATTTTGTAATTGGGACTGTGGATAACTGATTCACCCCCCTCTCAGTTATTCTAACAGAGGTATATAACCACCCTATATTTCCTCATTTTGGTAAGAAACCATAATCAAGATCAATGATGAGAGATCATACTCAAGATTTTACATTCAAGCAATCAAGAAATTAAAGATTTGAAGGAAAGCATCCAAGATCTAGTCTCTCTCCAAGAATCCAAGTAAATTTGAAGGAAATATTCTCCATTAAAGAAATATTCTCTCACATGATGGCCAAGTATAAGATTTATAAAGAAATAAAGAAGATCCTTTATCCATTCTCATGCATTATTCCTCTACAATAAGTGTTTAATCAAGCATAAAAATTTGAATATCTATGCGTGGAATTCATAGATCTATACATTTTTGAAGGAATTCTTGATTCAATTCTACATTCCAAGGTCAACCACTTTAATAAAAGTGAAATTCAAGCATCTTAATGAATATGTACGATCTTAATAATCGTTCATGAAGGTATTGGCAAGGTAGATCGAATATGTACCTTCATATCTCATTTCAAATTTTATTCCTAGAAGGGGTTTAACTAAGGAAAACCCCTTTCTACAACCTTTTCCTTGTTTATTTATGTGCAAGTATAGGCAATGCAACTATTAGAATAGATCCAAAAAGGTTGGGACTTGCAAAACTATCAGTCAAAATTGTGGGCAGATTAGGGAAAAAAAAACCTCTAGATTTATGTTCCCTAGAACAAAATGCCTAGAGCATTTATTTCAACTGAAAATAACCTCAAATTTAGATATTAGGTTGGTACAATTTTTGGTCTTCTATTTCTAGTAGTTACAGGTTCCTGTTTGTTTCTACCAGTCTATATTTTCTTGAAACTATATAATTTATCTTATTTTAATAATTTATCTTGCATCATTAGATTAATTTCTCAAATGCATTTCATTCTTAATCATAACAAAGAAAATGATATTTCCACTCATTTAGCACTTAAGTCCTACTTGAGCCTATTAATTCATCTTCCTTCCAAATGTACATTAAGAAAGATGATGGACAATTATCTTACATACACCTTAGGTATCATTGTCAATTTCTCCCACCATTATTTTTATGTACATTATTTAAGCATTATATTATTAAAAAAATAATTCACTTTACTAATAAAAAATTATGAATGGGAGTCATCAAGATTAGAGCCTTATTAGGTAACAATGTTGTATCTAACCATTACAAGTAAAGAAAAAATAATAATAATCAATAGCATTCATAAGGAATTCATATACTTAATGATCCTTCTCTACACTCATTGAAATTTGGCCACAACATAAAATAGAATATTAGAAATGATAGATATAAAATAAATTAGAGTTATACAACACTATTCAAATACATATTTTAGTCACACACTTAAATATGGTGAAAGAAAATCAACAAAAAAGTGAGGACACCTCTATATCTAAAAACCTATAAAATGTCAATGAATAGCCAAGGAGAGGTGTGATTACATGCATCTACTAGTATAGATATCTCTCTACAACTTAAAGGATAGCTTTAATGGTGAATAGAATTAAAAAAATTAAACTCTAGCGGACTCTGCATTGTGATACAATAAAAACCTAATAACCAACCCTTATAGTGAAGAAAATATCATAAACATGGATTTGTAGTATGTGAAATTGAGTTTGTTATCAGAAATATAATGAGAATGAATTATAAGGGTTTCCTAGACATTCATTGCCATTTTTTTCAAAGCTAGCATAAAAATTTGATTTCCTTCGTACTTGTAGGGATACAAAAAAATTTCAAAAATAATAATCATCATTATGATCACCATCATTTCAAGCAATAGTAGTATAAGGTTTTGAGCATGTAGAGTCAAATGGGCTCCCAAAATCCATTGTAAAGTGGTTTGGACATGCTATGAAGTCATCATGTTTTAAAAAACCTAATGGTTTAATTAACTAAAGTATGAAATATTTTCTCTCTCCTCTTTGAACTTGTGCCTCCAAAAAAAATTGATTCATATAAAATATAGTTTCTTTTCTCTATCACTATTCAAAATAACAATTTTTTTATTAGATACATAACATATTTTCAGAAGAAAAATACCTATGTTACAGACTAGGATAGAAAGATTGGTCATAAATGAACTTTTAGATCATGTAGGGGCTAGGTGAAAGGTATAACAAAAATTGGAATCTTGAGTTTGAACTATCAAAGATTGAGGATAACACATATTGTATGATTTTGGTTAGGTAAAAGAGGATTGAAGGTGGCAAAGAAATCATACTATTAAGGTATGTGGAATTATCAAAGTCCAAATTAGCAATCTCAAAAAAAATTTTAAGCTTCAAAATGTTGAGGATTGGTAGTCACAAGTATCTTATGACAAGTTTCAAATTGAAGAGAAGGATGAAAATGCAACTCCAAAAATATATACAAATAAAAAAACTAAGTTGATGAGTTAGAGAAGGAATGAAAAGAATGATGAATTTGAAAATACAAATAATATTTATGAAATTTTTATAAGCTAAGATATCAAGATATGGCATGGAAAGGTACACGAGAGAAAGGAAACTTGCAACCTTGAATTTAGTAAAGTACTTAGTGGAAATAATGAGTTGAGTGTTAGGAACCAAGAAACAGGTAAATGAGGTATTTAGATAGAGGGTGGTCTTAACACTTAGTTCAAAAGACTTAAATACTTTTCTAATAATGAAGGATTGAGATATTCAGGGAAAGGGAAACTATATATGTCAAGAAGGAGAAGTTATATGGACCTTGATAAGGATAAAACGGGAAGATAGAGATGAAAAAGATATCATATTGGGTTTGATAACCTTTAAATATTGACAACTTGCACAAGCTTAGGATTTTACTAGAAAACACCTTTGATTTAGAACTTTTTGGATTTTTTGAAACTATTAGCATATGGGGGATGACAAAAGGAAACACTTAGGAATTTCAAAATCAAGGACCCAAAGATTATTTTTAGGATCAACTATTAATCATGGGAAAAATAAGTCGAAGTCACACAAAAGAGAGTTACTTTAAAAAAAATAAACATTATTGGATTGAGTCCCAAAATATACCATAAAGACTATTTTTCTCACTCAAAAAAAAAGTTACCATTTAGATAAAAATAAACTAAAATTTCCCCATTTGAAATAAGCATGTTAGGATATATTTTCAAGGTAAATAGAAATTAGTATAGGCTAGAAATGAGAGTCTCCTTCCATTAATGCTTTTGAATTTAAAATAATATCATAATTATACCAAGAAGGGGGATCCAAGAATATATCTAATATAGTATGGATTTTATTCTTTTGTTGGTCCATGTTAACTAGTATTTCTTTTGACAAATATCCTAAAGGGTTGTATCATTGATAAAGGTAAAATGACCGCATTTATCTAATCAGGAGAAGGAACCCCTTAATTTTTTTTTTTATCAAATCAAGCCTAGAACTAAAACACTAGCCATAACCCACATTGCATCTTCATCCATTCTTATTAGCTTATTGATTTGGTTCCATATTTGGATACTTTCTTGGTACTATTGAGGATCAAAATATTAATAATGTATAAGTGGATATCTATATTTGGAACTTTAAATATTGCAACAATCTACCCCTTTTCCAATATGGTTATTGGATGATATTTGTTTTTCTATTCTAGATTAATATGAAGCCACCAATATATCCATGATCTCTTTTGCACAAAATCCTACATTTGTGCTAAAATATACACATTTTATATTCATATTTTGAACTAATTTTAGTATTTTGTATTAAATATATATCTAGTTGAAAGCTCTCCAAGAATCTTAAAAGTTGTCTCTTCTTGGATAGAGTTAAATCAAATAATATTTTATTACTATAACTTCACTAAGAAACCTTATATTTATTAGTGTTCATTGATCTATTAGCTAGAAGAGATTGATTATTTATCAATATAATTTAGCTAAAAGTATATATTGAAGGACTTCATTCTTGTTTGCTTTTCCAAAATTTTAAACCCCTCAGTCCCCTTTTCCTTTTTTTCTTTCTAAGATTAATAATCCTATTAGGTTCATTCTCTTGTAGATTAGTTCCATCTCAATGCTTCACCTAAAATGCATTCATATCTTGAACTTTACTTTTTAAGCTATATCTAGATGGATTGGTATTGGTAGCTTGAATTGTTTGAACTATTTACTCTTATTTTCTTCATAAGTTTGAAAATCTATTTTCTAGTTATATTATTTCAACCTATTTTCTTAACATTTTGGCTCATTTTCTATGAATTGAATTTCCTTGACCATCTCCACAACCTCCAAAGAATTTTTTTAAAATATATCCTCTTTTTGATATCAAACTTTTGACTCTTGTTCCTTTTTGTAATTTAGGGTCAAAACCATCCCAATCTTTCTCATATATCCTTGATTTTTTAAAAAATTTCTTCTTATCTTTCAGCTCTCATCTATTTTGGGACTTTTTTTTCTTTATTAATTACACATTTTCTAAGGAGATATAAATAAACATGGAAACCTTTACATCTAAATGGAATCTTTTTGTAATTGATATTTTGGAATCACCACCTTAGATATTAATGCATTTTTAGAGGGAGATTATGCTACAAGTAGTGGTTTCCGTTGCACCAAAACATCGACCTGTTAATGCCCAATACAACCACTAGACTTATAGAAGACACATGAGGCTGTTAATCCATGTCACAAATCCTGAAGGGAGACCTTGGTGGTTAGTCCAACAATCCCCCCCTCAACGTCACCCGAGAGGATTCAAACCTATGACCAAGCTCTAATACCACTTGTTACAAGTAGTGGTTGTCGTTGCACCAAAAGATCGACCTGCTAATGCCCGATACAACCACTAGACTTATAGAAGACATAGGAGGTTGTTAAACCATGTCACAAATCCCGAAGGGAGACATTGGCAGTTAGTCCAATAGATTATGAGATCAATATTGACATATATATTAATAGAAATCGAAAGGTTATTTCCATGAGATGATTTGGAGACATTAAATGTGGAGTTCAATTTTTTTTATGTCCTTACAAAATATATTCTAATAAAACCCAGCGAAGCACATTGATGAATCCAAATTGGAGCCATTGTTGGCATCTCTAGCACATGCATTGGAATCATACTCTCTTATTATTTTTCAAATTTTTTTGGTCCTTCCATATAAATCCTCTAGTAATAGTTGTATGCCATGGAAATAGTAGATTGGGATTGCATACTATAGGTTAGGAACATTCTACCAAAGTTCTTTAATATCACTTGGTTAATAATTTTTGGTTCATCTACAACTCAAATGCATTGATTTGAGTTATTTATGTGAGGATCAACATTATTTTTTCCTTCCATGAAGAGAAACTTATCCACTTCCTTATTACTATATTTAGATTTAGATCTAGTGAGAACACTCCTAAAATATTCTAGGACAATACCTCTTGCTTAGATCCATATGAGGACTCAAGAGCAAAAGATATATATCTAAGATCATTGAAGCAAAGAAAACCACAATGTGCTTAGAATATATGTATAATTTTTAAAATAATATATTGTTTATATTAAGTTTTGTAGGTACAAGCTATTTTTTTCAAATTAAGTAAGGGGTTATGTTCATTTATAATTAGAAGGAAGAAACATGCACATTTTTCATTTTTCAAAATAAAAAAATCCCAAAATAACTTTAAACACATATAAAATTTTTTAATGTGACATGAAATTTTTGATATGGTACTTTAGTGAGGGTAGTATTGGTAGTGTAGTGAATCCATGTATTCCAATCAAGACTATGCATGTACGTGAAATGAAGTTAAGATAGTGAAACAATTGTACAATAATATTGAGAGGGGTGTTATGAAAAAAATCAAATTTTCACAACAACTACAAAATAAAAATAAAAATTTCATACCATTGCATATTAATTCACATTGAGAAAACCCTTTTGGAAGAGAAAAAACCACACACCAAAAGCCACCTAATGTAGTATTAAAAAATTGATAATAGAATACAATGTACTTGCAGAGAAAGCTTCTAACATGGGTATCACCAACTAGAGATCTAGAGGTAACTCAATAGTTATAAGACTCTTACAAAAAACCTCCATCTCATAAACCTAGTATTTAGGAGATAAACCACATGAAACTGTCAAATAATATTACAATATCACAAGCTAAAAGAAACCAAAAAGTGGTGCCCAAGTTATCTCCAATCCAAGATGCCTTATGATGTGCCAAAATATACACCAACACATGTAACTCCCCTTTACAACTCATTTATGTGTCCAACATGATTTTATATTTTCTATTTCAAGAGACCCAACTTCCAAAGACCATAAATTTTGATTTGAGAGTTTGATTGAGAAATTTTTTGAGGCACCAAAAATAGCATGAAGTGCTCGATCAAGCAATAACCCACTACATCGATTATGGCCACTGTCAACGCCAAAATGCCTATAAGGCCTTCAAAATCGACTTAAAAATTTTAAAAAATGGAAACTTTAATATCTTCAAATCCAAACATGATCTTACAATAATAACTTATCAAAATTCTTATTTAGCCAATTCATAGCTCTACAAATTTTTCATCTAATATGTGGTAAAATGTGAAATTAACATAAATAATAGTGGGTCTTGTGCATACATGTCACCATGAATAATTCTATCTTGTTGTGGTTCCACACAATTCATTATAAAGAAATGTTTTCTATATGAAGAATAATGTGGGGGACATCTTATAGAGGGAACATACATCTTTGAGTGGTGCATGTAGAATTTAAATCTTATAAAATAACTATATCTAGCAATTTTGTAGCACTTATATTGAAGTTATTTCTTAAATGATAAGATATATTTTATTTTTTCAAATATTTATAAACTAATTTTTTACTAACATAATTATATATAAATTTTTAATGATATATTTAAAATATGATATTTTATACTATACACGTTATTTTTAAACATTTATTATTTTAATACTTAAAATGTCTAAATGCAACCATAAAATACATCAAATTTAGGTCTTAAGTATATGGACATGCTTAGATAATTAAATTTGACTCTATGATATAAATGCGATTAATTACTTACTTGTCAATTATATATTTGTGTATGCATATGATAGTTATGCATTTTATTGTCTAATATAATTTGGATATCTTTTAATGTCACCATGTTTCCTCAACTTCTTTTGTAATGTATGAATTGGTTTACCATATTAACAATTTAATGAGATATATAATAGACTAAAAATATGATTGTGACCTAGTAATTTTGTGTTAATGACTAAATACAATTATGTCAACTTATACCTTCCAACATATTTATGAGATATATTTTTTGCATTTTCTAAAAACCATTGAATGTATAATAGTTATAATATTTAAATATTTTCACTTTTATAACAATCACGATTTATACATTATTACTCAAGACTCTATTTAACTAATAAATTAGTCTTTAGTATATCATTAGATTTTTTGTATCAAGTTCTTAGTTTTTATAATTTTAATATTGTATTTTACATTATATTTGGATTTTTATTTATAAATAAAAATAAAGTATTGTGATTTTATACGCTTGAAGTGTTTTTTAAATGTAAGATATGTTGATTCATTTATATAGAGAAATGTACCAAATCATAATAATAAAAAATTGTTAACATATTTGTGTTCTTGGATTTTGACTTTTGTGATAGTCTTAAAATGAACATGAAAAATATTTTATAGCATGACAATAATAAAATAAAAATTAGAACAAAGTTTTAACTTCTATTGTATTGGCTTGCTAAACTTATGGTTGAAATTTTATTTTAGACATCAAGGATCATTTTGTAATCTAGGCTATAATTTTCTATTACAAATGGGTGCATTATTCTTAGAAGTTGATTGATAAAAAGAGTAACATTTTAATTTAAGTACTAAATTTATACAAGCATATAACATATCAATCTTTAATAAACCATACCAACAACTTGATATCAAACAATTATATATAATATAAAAATGAGTTAATAATTAAAATCTATTTATACACTACGTTAAATTTTTTTTATAAAAATGATGAAATGTCTTAATATTCATCTTCTTAATATGATTAGATGTTTTACTATTTTACTTTTAAAAGTAATATTTTATTTTTTTAATGATTGCAGGTGACAAAAATTAAAGAGACGCAACAATTTGGAGGAATTGAAAATTTTAGACTTGCGAAATCAAGAAAGAATTTACAAATAAATACAAAAGGAGATATAATTAAATCAAGGATCCACTTATTGAATAAAGAGGAACAACATTTGGAAAGTATTGTTCAAAGAGAACGAAAACAACTTCAAACATTAGTTCATACATTTTGTAAGATCATCCAAATGGAGCACCAAGGTATAGCCTTAGATAACAATGAATTGTGTGGATTGATTCATACACAAAAAGACAGAGATATTTCCTTAAAGAGTACACAGTTACAACTACAACATGTACATCTAGATAAATCTGACAAGTTGCAAGAAGAAAAACTACCAACTCCTGATATGATGAAACAAGTGAGAAATGATTCTTCATATACAGAAAAGTTACAAATTAATATCGAAGAGATTAAGGAGAAATCTTTAGACATGTTAAATTCTGTGAAAGAAATTGAACTAAAGCGTCGAATAGTCCGAGAAGAACTTGATATACTTTCAGGAGAAACACAAGGTGATCCAAATAAGATCCTTTATAGCCAATATAGTTTCATGCCATATTTTAAAGGTAATTTGAAACTCCAAAATGTGAGACCCAAAACATCATCAAAATTGAATAAGCGATGTTGTGCGTGCTTATCTAATCTTGACCATGATGGGTTTTATGGATTGCAATGCAATCATTTATACCATTTCAGTTGCCTTTTACTATATATTATTGGCCAAAATAAATGTGCTTCTTGCAAGGGTGTAATATCTTATGACACATACTTGAATCTTGGGATTGAAGATTTTATTCCCAAGGAACACATTTTAGATGGGGGGTTCTAACTTTTCCTTTATTATATCACTATAATAATTTTATTTTAATGGTATAGATTCACCCATGTCAACTATTATTTATTTATTTTATTAATATTTATCATTAAAATTTATTTCCATAATGACATTGGAGTTGTTATAAATTGCTTGAAGAATGCTATCAAGTTTTCTTATACAATGATCTTTGAGAAAATAAAATTGTTTATTTATTTTATTAATATTTATCATTAAAATTTATTTCTATAATGACATTGGGGTTGTTATAAATTACATGAAGAATGCTACCATGTTTCTTTATAGTTAATATATTTGAGAAGAATAATAATTTGCTTATGTAGATTAAAATAATAAGAAAATATTAATTTAAGATTAGGTGAAAATGGTATTTAGTTTTGTGAATGTTTATAAATAACATGGAATTGAATTGTTAATAAAGCGATTACACAAAAAATACATACATTTGGTCATTCTTTTTGGTGTTATTTGTAGCTACGTAGAAAATGATTGAAATATTTTTATATGCTTTGTTTCTCTATTTTTTGATCATCTACTCTACTTCAAAATGTACTATGAGGATTATTCTTTATCCCCTCCATTTTTTTTTTCTAAACTCTTTGTAAGTTTCTCTAGCCTTTTACTAAAGGAAAAAATGTGTTTACTTATGTGTAAAATCCTTAATTAGGGGCCAACATTTTTTATCGACCACAATTTTAATGAATATTTTGTTGATTCCTCAACTTGATTTTTACCCAAAATCTAGCTCCAAGGAGAACATGAAATGAGATATTCTACTACTTTAATTATTCAAAATAGTTTGATACTCAAAATAATTTTTTTTAGTTCACTAAATTATTTAAATTATCAATTTAAGCAATTATACTTTAACTCTCTAGTATAAGCTTATCCAATAATTACACCAATTAATCAAACTCATTTTGTAATTCATCTAGTAAGGTTTATATGTTAGTGGTAGATCATGAGAAATTCTTAGTACATAGTTAACATGAAGTGTAGGATATGCTATCTAGGTTTAAGATCACTTAAAACTAGTCACAATATTTTAAAATATAAAATGTATTAGTTCATTGAACATTCTAAGTAATTAACTTGTTCATAGCACTTATATATGCAACCATATTATGCCAAAAAGACATCGATTTGTTAAAAACACAGTATGAATTATCTATTAAGGTTTGTGATTTGTCAATGGATCTAAATACTTTTGGTATAATTTGACATATATATAGGATACAACAGTTAAGATTAAACTCACTTTACTAATCATAATATTTTAACATATGATAAGCTATAATTCATTGAACATCAAAATTGTTGACCAACTTGTTGGTTCCCAAATTGGGCTTTATGCTTTATAAACTACCAATACACTCTATTTAATTTCTATGAAGATGCAAACTCTAATTATGGAAACTATCAAGAAGATTGGACCAACTAATAAGGATGTTAAATCTTTCTTCACTTTAGGCTTTGCAAAAGCTAGGATGGTTCACCTTGATTCATCTATATAATCTTTGCACCACACTTATTCTTGAATCATTTAAGTAGATAAATATCACCTAAGGCTCAATGGCATTAAGAGAATACTGAAAAGTGGTTAATAGCTCATTGATCCTCAATTAAAGTGGAGCATGAGATAATACATCCATACTATAAACATAAAATAAAGGCTGATTAAAGAATTTTTAATGAAAATATGATAGTACCAAATATTAGAGTTGATGAGTAAACAACCCACAACTCCCAAGAACACTTGCATGCAAACACCTGTCACAGAAAGAGAGAGAAGAAGTAAGAAGCTATGGAGGCCTGAATGCATTGATCCATGAGAGAGGAGAAATCATTCTTGATGTGCAAAGACAAAAGTTGTAATTTAATAATTAATAATCTGTTATGAATACAAAGGAGATCAATCCTTATAAAAGGAATCTGAAAACCTAAAAGGTAAAACCTAGGTTGCACAATAATAATTAATAAAAAAATTAATTATTATATGCCTAAAATTTAGCTTAAGTAGAAAGAGATAATAAGTGACTTAATAATTAAATCAAACATGATTTAATTAATCAGTAAACCCTTTATTACTCTAACACCCCTCTGGAGAAGCTAAAAAACTAGAAAGAACTACTAAAAGAAAATGGATCTTGACAACAAAAGGCCTAATCAGGTACCCAAGTACAAAAGAGAGTCTCTATAAAGCGGAGAAATAGAGAAAATCACATGGGAAAAAATCTGCTCCAAAAAGAGACAAAGACTAGTCTGAAGGACTGAAGAAGCCTCCAAAACTAGGAATGTTCTAGAAAATAGGAACAAGGATGAACATGTACAACATCACTGAAGCAAGAAACTACAAAGTCTGTCAAGAAGTAACTGATGATCTAAAGATCCTCCACTAAAATATGACCAGGTAGAGAAGATTGTAATCTGCATGAGTGATGTAACACAAGTCTTTCTCAACTCCTTGTCTGCTTCTAGGGTGTCCTATAGGCCACTTCTCTAGCCTCTCAGGGTTCTTTCCTATCCCTATTCCACTAATGAATTTCTACACAAGAAGCTTCTACTTTCAACTTGTGAACACCAAACAAGAAAATCCAGAAATTAGCTCCCGACCCCTTTTTAGCTCTTCCTGCCCATACTCACTAAATGACCTAGCAGGATCACAATAACTTCCACATGGAGTGATGGCTTCTAAGTTGTTAGTTGGATCTGATCCAATGCCTGCAACCACCCTTAGCAATAGAAACTTGATTGAATTCTAAGAAACATAACAATTTCACCCAAAATAGAGCTACCATCAATTAGGCCTGATTTTAGCTCTTTTGCTCAAATAACTTGGAAAATACCTTAACAAATGTCAAACTAAACTTGGTACTGACACCCCTTACAGAGACTCAAAAGATTTACCAGGTCTTGGTTCTAACTTCCTGCACAGTAGCTTCCTATAAACAAGGCTATCAACCAAGGTTTAAAGACATTAGACTGTCAACACACGAGTTTGAATCCTTGGTACCTTAAACTCTTCACCCAACCTTCTCCATTCAGCTTGGGGCTTCTATAGATGTGTTTCTACCTCTCCATGAGCTTTTAGTTGAAGCAACCGATGCATTCAACTCACTGTAATCTCCTTGCAATGCTCTGTCGTCCCTAACCGTGCTCTGCCATCCCTAACCGTGCTCAACTGGCTCGCCTAGGGCATCATTGCAAAAATAGAAGATGAGCTTCCCAAGCCCCCTCCTTGTCCAAAAATATAGTACATGGAGTCTCCTCACCCATTCTAAGAGCCTGTACAAGACTGACAGTGGAATGATGAGCTAAGACCCCATTTTTTGAACCTGCTTGGTTCAGACCAGCAACAAGGTACTTAACAAAAGAATTATACAAAGCTAATTGAAATGCTTCAAAACTCAAAACAAACTCCACATAGAATCACTAAACAACCTATCACAACTTATCCAATAGACACAACAAGCTATCTAATCCATTAATCAACTGAAAACAAAGAAACAAAAAAAACTCAAGAATTCACTGAAAATGTGTCACTTTGCAAATCTTCTTAATTCCAAATATTTTCCCCAACCTTTTTCATAGGTCAAGGGAGGCCTCTTATAGTTGACCCAATCCCTAATTCGATGGTTTCAGATAGTTACGTAACCATCTTACTCAAAAATGCAATCTTGCACAAATGTTATCAATGTTGTCAATGACAACATTGACAACTTTTTATAACCTTTGGGATTTTGGGTCAAAGCTTGTTGTTCAAACACCATAAGACCCAATTTGACCCCCTAAATTCTTCATTCCCACTTTTTCCACAATATTGGAAACTTGGGTACAAATTGGCACTTTCCTTCACAAAGGTCACATAAACATAACAAGACCTCCACTATAGACCTCTACACATCCTAGGACCTATCGAGTCCTATTATTCCACTAGTGGTTTGGCTAGAACCACGACAAGCCAAAACTTAATTAGAAGCCCCTAGGTCACTAATGAGCCTTACCTAGGTGCTCCTGCACCATACTCCTCCACAAAGGAAAGTCAGGTCACTCCTGGGGACACAATAGTTGCAGGAATGCCCACCTTTGTGAAGTTAGCTTCGACAATCCATGAGGCCTCAGATTCAGGCCTATCCTTCCATTTGATAAGGTGCTCCATATACACCTTGTGTCTAGTTGTATTTTGGACCCGTGAATCCAGAACTCTCTCTACTTCTAGCTATTGTTTGGTAGAGATCACCCCATGTTCTACATCACTAAGAACTCCCAGACTATTCTGATTGATCTCATTCAATGGCCCTTTAAACAAGACCAAGTATTGCACATTTAAAGTAGAAGAAATGTTCAAATATGAAGGTAAATCAATTTTATAGGCATTAGCCCCATATTTGGCTAAGACTTTACAAGGTCCCACCCTCTTCATTTAAATTTTAGTAGGCACACCCTTTTGCAGTCTAGATTTGTTCAAATGAACCATAACATAATCTCCTATCTAAAATTGTATGTCTTTCCTCTTCTCATCCACTTTGGCCTTCGACTTTTGTTGACTATCTTGAATGGTTTTCTTGACTTGCTCCTGGATCTCTTTCATGGTCCAAGTGAAGTCCTCAACATGACCACTCCTATATTCCATGCCTCCAAGATCCCTATGTTCACACAAACCCCTTGGGTGCATCCCATAAATAATCTCAAATGGGCTCCTTCCTGTCATCCTATTCTTGCTGTCACTATATGCATATTCAACTTGAGGAATAAAAACATCCCATGTCTGACCATAATCCTTAGTTAGGCACCTTAATAGGTTACCCAACACTCTGCTGACCACCTCAGTCTAGCCATCTATCTGAGGGTGGTAGGCTGATCAAAAAGATAGATTTGTTCCCAATTTTCTCCATAATATCTTCAAGAAATGGCTCATAAATTTCACATCCCGATCTAATACAATACTTATGGGTAGACCATGAATTCTCACAACCTCCTTAAAGAACAAATATGCTATGTGGCTAGCATCATTAGTAGTCTTGCATGGTATGAAATGCCCCATTTTACTAAACCTATCAACCACTACATAAATACTGTCATATCCCTGCTTTGTCTTGGGTAGACCTACGATGAAGTCCATGCTCACACATTCCCATGACCTATTAGGGATAGGTGAAGGTTAGTACAAGCCTACATTATTGATTCCTCCTTTTTCTTTCATACATACCACACACTGCTCCACATATCTAGTGACATCTATAGTCAATTTAGGCCAATGATAAAACCTTTGCACAAGTTCCAAAGTTTTACTAACACCAAAGTGTCCACTCAAACACCCATTGTGTTTCTCCTGTATGAGGTTTTCTCTCATTGAACCTCTGGGTACACATAGCTGATTAGCTTTAAGAATAGTCCATTTTGAAAAGTAAAATCAGATAGCTTGCTATGAAAATGATTTTGGAAATCATTACACACCTGATAGGCTTCACCAAAGTCTTCATCTAACTTGTAGAGATATCTAAAACTCTCTATGCCAATACTATTTAACTGAACCTCTTGGACTATCAAAAGCCTCCTACTAAGTGCATCTACAACTTTATTGAGTTGGCCCTTCTTATGCTTAATGGTGAATGTGAATGCTTGCAAGTATTCCATCCATTTTAGGTGTCTATTGCTTAGTTTCTCCTGAGTGTTGATGTAACTAAGGGCTTGGTTGTCAGTGAACACCACAAACTCCTTGGGCAAGATATAACGCCTCCACTTTCTCAGTGACTATACTAAAGCATATAACTCTAGATCATAAGAAGAGTATTTCATCGTAGCTTCATTTAATTTCTCACTAAAGAAGGCTACTGGCCTACCTTCTTGGCTCAACACACCCCCTAGTACCATACCACTTGCATCACACTCAATGGTAAACAACTTTTCAAAGCTAGGCAATCTCAGGATAGGTTGTGTAGCTACTTGTCTTTTCAAAATTTCAAATGATTTCTCTACTTCTAAGTTCCACCTAAACTTAGTCTTAACCCCACCCTTGATGGTGTCCAGTAAAGGTGAACATATACCACTGAAATTCCTAATGAATTTTCTATAAAATTGAGCTAGGCCATGGAAACTTCTTACCTTAGTTGCTATGGTAGGTGGTGGCCAATTGAGTATAGCTGCTACTTTGTCTTGATCCATATTCAAGGATCCCTTTGATACTACAAAACCCAAGTAAACAAGCTCTTCCTTGAGAAACTCACACTTCTCCAAATTAATGGCTAGTTTCTCTTCATGTAACCTCTAAAAAATAGTTTCAACATGCTTGATATGCTCCTCCCTTGTTTTACTATAAATCAGCATATCATCAAGATATACAACCACAAACTTCCCTGTGAAGTCCTTAAGCACTTCATTTATAAGCCTCATGAATGTCCTAGGAGCATTTGTGAGGCCAAATGGCATCACAAGCCATTCATACAACCCATCAATTGTCTTGAATGTTGTCTTCCACTCATCTCCCTCCTTAATCCTGATTTGGTGGTAGCAACTCTTCAAATATAGCTTAGTAAAATACATTGCTCCTCCAAGACAATCCATAAGATCTTCAATTATAGGTATTGTGAATCTATACCTAATTGTAATTATGTTTATAGACCTTGAATCCATGCATAATCTCCACTTTCCACCCTTCTTGGATGCCAACACAACAGGGAATGCACATGGGCTTATACTCTTCTTGATCAAGCCTTGATCTAAGATTTCTTGCACTTGTCTAGCTACCTCCAAGTTTTGATCAGAAGTTAACTTGTATGATTTTTTGTTTAGCAATGAAGCACCAGGAACAAAGTCAATTTGATGGCTAATCACCCTTCTAGGAGGTAATGTTGTAGGGGTCCCATCATTGACTATCTCTTTATACCTTTCAAGAAAAGTCTGAATCTCTATGGGCAGTGGTTCCTTGATTGGTTTTTCTCCCTCCTTTGGTTTTAGTACTATAGAATACCCTACATTCTCATCTTCCATAATGACTTTGACAAACTCCTTGCCACTACAAAAAATAATACTAGGAGTCTTGGGCTATGGCTCCTCATCTTCCAATAAAGACTGTATTTTAAATGCCTTGCCATTCTTCTTAAAGGATATAGAATTCTCCTTTCCATGGTACACCATCTCTCTGTCGTACTACCATGGCCTTCCTAATAACAAGTGGAAAGCATCCATTGGTAGGATGTCACAAAGTAATCTATCCTTATATCATGGTATAGAAAACTCCACCCATGTTTTCTCATTAACCAATACACTTTGACCTCTGTTTAGACAAGTCACCTTATAGGGATTCACATGAGGTATTTTGGTTAACTTCAACTTGTTGACTACCTCCTCTGATATTATATTATCAGTAGAACCAGAGTCTACTATGACCTTGCCGACTTTACCAAGAATCTTGCATCTGATCCTAAACAGTGCTCTCCTTTGTTTAGGTTCATCCTTCACTTCCTGTCTTATCAAAACCATCCTAAACATAAGGTTCTCACCCATCTCTGAGTCTAAATGGTCAATCTCAGGTGCCTTGACACTTGAAGTGTCCTCATAAGCATAAGCCACTCTCTTGTCACTGTTAGATGCAGTTGGTTTGTCAGGGCATCTGTATGCTGGATGGCCCAACTGTCCACAGTTGTAACACTTCATACTTGCAAAGTATGAGTTACTTCTACCTCCTCTTCCCTTGCTAGGACCACCTTGGTTTCCTCTACCTCTATTATAGCCCCCTCTTGGAGTGGCCTCATTGCTATGCTTAGTCAATTTGGTTTCACCTTGTGGCCTTTTCTCACTGCCTCTACCTTGGTAACCTCCTCTTTGACCTCTCTGGTCCCTTCCTCTACCTCTACCTTTGAGGTTGGAATCACCTTTCTTCCTATTCTTCTCCTCTACCTTTAGGGCTAGTTGATGGAACCTATGAATAGTGGTTGGTGTCCATAAACTAATCTCTTCTTGGATGTTCCACTTCAACCCACCCAAATACCTTGCTACCTTGATAGCTTCTTCTTCTTGTTTCCTAGACCTAAGTATTAACTTATGAAACTCCTCAGTGTAAGAAGCCACATCCATGACTTTTTGTTTCAGTCCTTTCCTTTTCCTATGAAGTTGAATCTCATAGTCCTCTGGTAGGAAGTTTTCTTTGAGTTTGGTCACCATTGCATTCCAATTGGCTATAGGCTACTTGCCCATTCTTACTCTCTCATCTTGAAGATACTTCCACCAAGTTACTACTGATCCTCTTAATCTTGATCTTTCCACCTTTACTTTCTGTGCCTCAATGAAACCTTCACAATCGAAATGGTTCTCCATTCCTTCAATCCAATCTATGACTAATTATATGTCCATTTTCTCATTGAACAATGGAATACCCTCTAGTTCCTTTCCCCCTATTGCTTTGATGGCTTTTAAGAATGGATCCTCATGTATTGGAGGGTCTGGTTCAGGAATAAGATCATCTTCTTCAACCTTCAACTTCCCTCTATCACTATTTTCACCTTCTTTGTCTTTGTCTCTGGCATCAACTACTTCTTGCAGTTTGATCCTCATCTCTTCTAGGGCCTCTTCAATGAGTCTATTCTTCTCCTTTTTCTCATCCATATCCCTAGAAAACTCTGCATTTGCCACCATGACTGATTCTCCTACCGACTCTCCAGTAGATGCTGTCATACACTTCAATCCCAAATCTTTAGCTTGCTCTGATATCAAATCTAATGTAACACAAGTCTTTCTCAACTCCTTGTCTACTTCTAGGGTGTCCTATAGGCCACTTCTCTAGCCTCTCAAGGTTCTTTCCTATCCCTATTCCACTAATGAATTTCTGCACAAGAACCTTCTTCTTTCAACTTGTGAAGACTAAACAAGAAAATCCAGAAATTAGCTCCTGACCCCTTTTTAGCTCTTCTTGACCATACTCTCTAAATGACCTGGTAGGATCACAATCACTTCCACATAGAGTGATGGCTTATAAGTTGTTATTTGGATCCAATCCAATTCCTGAAACCATCCTTAGCAATAGAAACCTGATCGAATTCTAAGAACCATGGCAATTTCACCCAAAACAGAGCTACCATCAATTAGGCCTGATTTTGGCTCTTTTTCTCAAATAACTTGGAAAATACCTTAACAAATGTCAAACTAAACTTGGTTTTGACACCCCTTACAGAGACTCAAAATATTTACTAGGTCTTGGTTTTAACTACCCGCATAGTAGCTTCCTATAAACAAGGCTATCAACCAAGGTTTAAAGACATTAGATTGTCAACACACGAGTTTGAATCCCTGGTACCTTAAAATCTTCACCCAACCTTCTCCATTCAGCTTGGGGCTTCTATAGACATGTTTCTACCTCTCCATAAGCTTTTAGTTGAAGAAACCAATGAATTCAACTCACTGTAATCTCCTTGCAATGCTCTGTCGTCCCTAACCATGCTGAACCGTCTCGCCTAGGGAATCATTGTAAAAATAGAAGACAAGCTTCCCAGGGCCCCTCCTTCTCCAAACATATAGTACATGGAGTTTCCTCACCCATTCCAAGAGCCCGTACAAGACCGACGATGGAATGATGAGCTAAGACCCCATTTGTTCAACCTGCCTGGTTCAGACCAGCAACAGGGTACTTAACAAAATAATTATACAAAGCTAATTGAAATGCTTCAAAATTCAAAACAAACTCCACAAAGAATCACCAAAAAACTTTTACTAACTTATCCAATACACACAAAAAGTTATCTAATCCATTAATCAACTAAAAACAAAGAAACAAAAAAAACTCAAGAATTCACTAAAAATGTGTCACTTTGCAAATCTTCTTAATTCCAAATGTTTTTCCCAACCTTTTTCACAGGTCGAGGGAGGCCTCTTATAGTTGACCCAATCCCTAATTCGATGGTTTCAGATAGTTACGTAACCATCTTACTAAAAAATGCAATCTTTCACAAATGTTGTCAATGACAACATTGGCAACTTTTTACAACCTTTGGGATTTTGGGTCAAAGCTTATTGTTCAAACACCATAAAACCCAATTTGACCCCCTAAATGCTTCATTCCCACTTTTTCCACAATATTGGCAACTTGGGTACAAATTGGCACTTGCCTTCACAAAGGTCACATAAACATAACAAGACCTCCACTATAGACCTCTACACATCCTAGGACCTATCGAGTCCTATTATTCCACTAGTGGTTTGGATAGAACCACTACAAGCCAAAACTTAATTAGAAGCCCCTAGGTCACTAATGAGCCTTACCTAGGTGCTCCTGCACCAATGAGTGCCCTCAAATGAAACTACTTGAATCAAGAGGCAAAGAAAGGCAAACAACTGAAGTGGAAGATATAGAATACTGTAATCTACATGAGTGCCCTCAAAGACACTACTTGAATCAGGAGGCAAACAAAGGAAAACACCTGAGCTCAAAAATACAGATGGCATAAAAACACCAAAAGTCTGAAGAGCTGATCAATCAAAGCTAGAAGAGTGCATCCAAAAATAGGAAAGAAAGAGTGTCCATATGGTAAATGATCCATCTCACCATAATGCATAGGTACCCAACCACTGCATCTACCTAGTACATAGAATCAAATACTAAATACATAGCTCACACTATCGAACCAAGGAAGCAGTAAAACAAACACTAGAAACCCCGCCATAATGCTGACAAGGGAGTAATAACATGTACACTAAAAATATCATCCAATATGAGCTGCATGATGAAGATGAATCTGAAACATTGAAGGTGCAGAGAGTGTACAAACATAAATAAAGATACCCAAGGCTAATGTCATTGGAGGAATGCTCACATGACAAAATTAGATGGAAAACAAAGGCAAACATAAAACCCCCCTTGCACTTTATAATGGAGTGCAAGTATAAAGAGCACAAACATGTGCAATATCCCATGTATTTAATAGAATGACACTTTATCTCAGTGCGTATGCATAAAAGAATGCTACAAAAGTGAAGTATATACTGCTCAAAGAAGAGTGAAGACTAATGAAACAAAAGAACAACCTAAGATGAGTCATTCTTCAAAAGGAAAAGATCCCAGGACCTGAAACATCCAAGATATCCACCAGATTGCAAAAAAGAAATTTTTTGAATAAAATGTACCAAGAGAAAAATCTGGAAAAAAGACTCACAACATTAGAAATCTCTTAGAACAATCTTTCCAATGATATATCATTTGTCCAAAATGAAGTCCGGATGCGTAAGATAGAGCTCCCAGAGTGCAAAACTAAACATTTATCTTTGACAGATAAAAAAACCATCAACAAAGAAAAATAAAAAATTCAAAGCTCCATATTTGGATAGAGCTTGGAACCATCTTTCCGATGATGTATCATTTTCCCAATTTTGCCACCATATGCTCAAGATATGAGAAAAAAACCACAAGTTGCGCTAGATGGAAGACAAAAAAAAGCTTTGTCTTTGAACTCCTAGTATGAAAAATGGATGTAAAAAATCCAAAATCCAAAATATCGCAAAGATCCACCTCTAAACAAGCTTTCCAATGGTATCTTGTTTTCTAAAAAATGATACTGTATGCTCAAGTTATGAGCAAAAAACCAAGTGCTTTGGAGGGCCCAAAAAAGGTATCCGAAAGGTGCTGATGTAGTGCTAATGTCAACACTTCATGGGACTAAATTTGACAGCCATATGCCCGTCATGGCAAAAAAATAATAAGCCCTTGGGGCCAAAAAACTCTAGCCCCTGGTCGCCACATGACCAGGGGCTGACTACCTGGGGGATGGAGCAACGGGGGGCTGGTCCCCCATGTGGCCAATGACTACATGAAGGGGCCTGAACTGCAGGTCACCAGTGGTAACTGCGCAATGATCCCAACCTACATGACGGTGAAGCCGGTGGTGACCGTAGGCCACCGTTGGTGACCACGACCTGCCAAGTGATGACCGCAGCTCGCCTTGCGGTGGCAACCGTGTGGCCCATGGGTGGCGCTTGGGTGGACCTTGGGTGGCCACTTGATGGTGTGGCCAATTTTAAATTTTTTTAAATTTTTTGAATCATCTACCTTGATCCATGTGCTAGGGTTGTACGACCTTGGTATGTAAATAAATTTTGCCACATAATGCAATGTCATCCAAATTGGATATGCCTTATATGGAAATAGGGGTTTTTGGGCATTGTGGACGCATCCGCGAGGTCCATTTGGGCCAAAAATGCTCCAAAAAATAGTGACCACCTCAGGATCCTTGCTAGGGTCGGTTGCAAAATTTTTTTGCCACAGATTCCAACTTTGTCCAAATTGGACAAATTTTATAAGGATCTAGGGATTCTTGGATGCTCTGAACACAACCATGAGGTTTGTTTGAAGCCAAGATGACCAGAAATAGGTCGCCTCCAGATCCAACTGAAAACCCTCTAAAAATGTAGATATGACAAACATGATTGAATCTCTCAAGAAGAGGATAGGGGCAAACATATATGAAGCTCTGATACCATATTGAAGTTGATGAGTAAACAACCTATAGCTCCCAAGATTACCTACATGCAAATACCTATCACAGAAAGAGAGAGAAGAAGCAAGAAGCTATGGAGGCCTAAACACATTGATCCATGGGAGAGGAGAAATCGTTCTTGATGTGCAAAAATAAAAGTTACAATTCAATAATGAAGAATCTGTTATGAATACAAAGGAGATCAATTCTTATAAAAGGAGATCTGAAAACCTAAAAAGGCAAAATCTAGGTTGCACAATAATAATTAATAAAGCAATTAATTATTATATGCCTAAAGTTTAGCTTAAGTAGAAAGAGATAATAAGTGACTTAATAATTAAATCAAACATGATTTAATTAATCAGTAAACACTTTATTACTCTAACACCAAATACATATGAAATACACCCAATATGTAAATGTTACAACAGGCTAACCAATGCCTTATCCAAATTGGGTAACAGACTATGAATGTAAACGCTATATGAATGGACCACTTTGGGTTATTTTGATCTAAGAATTATTGCATAACAATAATCTATATCTATAATTTCAACTTATACTTCTTATAATGATCCTTATGTTGAACTTGTGAACCTATGAATTATTATCAAGTGTTTAATTGATCATTGACCAAAGCATAAAAATAACTCATACAAATTAAAATAATGCACCGAATAATATAAAAACTTTCAATTATATTATCCACAAATCACAAATTTAATACAAAGGAGAGAAATAAGCTACCATTGTATTTGTATTAATATTATGAGTCACTCCCACCATGCATTGCTCAAACATTCAAAGTATGAAACTCAAAATACTAAAAAAACTCTAACTTAGACTTGTATTTTCTTTGTAGACAATTACAACATGATCACATTATTTGTACTATCCTGGACTGAGACTTATGACTCAAAACACTATGAACTTTCACAAAAAAATTCTCAGCCCCTTTCCTAAGTGATCATGTAATTATTTTTATATCAAGGAATGCAACAAGCTTTATATCACTTAGGGTAAAAATTTACAACCACCTTAAAACAATAACAAGATAAAATATGAACTGAAAAACAATTGGAACTACAACAAAAAACCTTTGAACTTGATATTGGGAACATGAGCAACAACTCTGACTTGGAACCTTTTTCTATAAGTATTCAGAATAATATCTTTTGGTTAACAAAGGTCATCCACAACCTTCACAACAAATTCAAGATGCCTTTTAAAACTATTATTCTCCTTATTAGCATCCCTTGGGTGCCAGGTCACTCTACTCCCCAGAATAGACAA
Source organism: Chamaecyparis obtusa (assembly GCA_027943335.1). Taxonomy (NCBI): domain Eukaryota; kingdom Viridiplantae; phylum Streptophyta; class Pinopsida; order Cupressales; family Cupressaceae; genus Chamaecyparis; species Chamaecyparis obtusa. The sequence goes on from BSBK01001097.1 coordinate 944,404, forward strand.
AAATTAAATGAATCATATAGTTGGGGCCCTCTTGTCCTAGATCATAATTAACTCCCATATGGAAACCTCTTTTTTTGTTGGCCAATATAACTTCTTGACCTCCTCCAACTATGTAACAACATCATTCCATTAAGCATCAATTATAGCTCATGCATCAACAAGAAATTTAGAGAAGTCCACCTCAACCTTATAAAGTGCATCCAGAACCTCATTAAATCTATGGATATCAATGTCATTGCCGAGGTGGAGTAGGATTTTTGTATTCTCAATAATCATTTCAAACTCACTTCTCTAGAAATCTAACTGCTTCAAATTCCCATCCTTATCATACGTAGAAAGAATAAAAACTTGGTAATCATCAAAAAACATATGTAATTTACTCTTTATTAAATTATCCTTGCCTTTGAAAAATGAGAATAAATAATTGATAGTGCCTACCACCTCCTTGGTATCACTAATTTTTTTAGGTAAATCACTCCCATATATCATTTCAACTTCTAATTTTTCTATCAAGTTGTTCCTTCCTGACCATTTACTGAATAATGGTTCCAAGAATACAATGGCAGAAGCACATACTTCACCGAACTCCTTCAAAGAAATGTGAAAATTATTAACATCATCTAGTCTACCTTTCAATAAGTCAATCTTGTGTTGTAGTACCTCTAATAATATGGTCACTCCACTCTCATTTCTGGCTTCTTATAAACTCTCAATTTTTCCAATATACTCCTCAATTTTAATCTTTTATTTATCAGGAAATGCAACATTTGTGGAAGCAGGAACAAATTATTTTGGTACATTGGTGGAAGCATCCACCATTTCTATAGCATGGGATGTAGATGACATATTTTCCAACTTCTTAGTTAACTCCTTGATCTTCTCTTCTATGGCTACACCTTTTATTAACTCTTCTCCATACCTCTTAGCAATGAAAATTATCTCATGGTATGTTTCAATATATCTATTATGCATATCCATGATTTTGGCTTTGTTCATATAGGAAAAGTGTGTCATCATAATACAATTTCAGTATCACTAGTATTTTACAAGTTCCAAATCAGTCTATCACATATACTTCCCCCTTGAATGTTTATTACATGAGGTCTTTGTGTAGTAGGGACAAGTGACCAAATAGCCAATATTTTGGACTTAGGATCAAATCCTGATCCTCTCACAAAGTCACCTGCTTCAACTTCTAATATGAATAGAGGATTAGGTTTCCTTCTTATTTGATCAATGATAAAGGTGGATTGGAATCCCCACCTAGGAAAAAATAACATTCCACTATTTTATACAAGCAATCTTTCTTTTTCTACTATTATTTCCTCACTATCTGGATCATACTATTATAAGGCTTGAACATTTTGTTCATTCTTTTCTGCACCTCCTTCTCCCAAGTCTAGATACTTTCTCAATTCATTCTACTTTAACTTAATCATGAAAATTTTAAACTCATCTATTTTTATGAAGGACTCATCCTCCATAAAAGTCTTTGACATCATAATTCTTTCATCTATATGATTTGCAAGAGGCAAATCAACTCCTCCTACCCCCTCTTCAATAGGCTTCTCTCCAAGCCTCTACCTAATTTATTAAAAATACTTTCCCTTTTACACCACCTCTTCCTTTGTAGGGCCTCTCCTCACAATTATTCCTGGTTTCTCAATTTTTTGTTTCCTTATTGGTGGCTCTCTAACTGACTTAAGTTGATCACCACTTTCTATATCCATAATTGGCTTCTCCATGGGCTTGTTGCCTTGAGAAGACATTTCATCTTTTGTTTCTTGTTGTTCTTCTTCCCATTCTAGAAATTGTGGCATATAGGCCATTAGATCTATTGGTGTTCAAAAATGCTTATGCCACTTAGGGCTACCAATATGCCTTGAGACTAATGTTAGGAATGGTTAGCTCCAAGTGTGAAAGTTCTGCAAGACAACTGGACCAACTATAGGGACAAGACTGCCCTCTTCACTTTTGGCTTTGCAAAACCATGGCGGGTGCACCTAATCCAGTAACTTATGGCATTTTAGGACTTTGGACTGGATTAAACAAAGTAGATGATAGCAACAGACTACTAAATGTTAACCAGGCATTCTTTGAATCTCTATTGCTATGAAGGGTAAAGACTTGAAATGGTATTGATATTCAAAGATGTAGAAAATAGCCCAAACCCATCAAACACTGAACTCAACTGAATGTACTATTCCTTGATCAGTGCCATTATCCATTGGGCAAAACATTAAATGCAAGTATAGAGACATGAACCAACTACTGTCAAAGACTCAAAGCCATAAATACAACTATTCCAACCCATCCACTACTTATAAGATCCTTCTGTAGACAACCAAACTGAATCTATGCCCTATCTGAAGTATATTTCACTTGACCCTAGATCAAGAACTAAAGAATAGAACATATAAAGAGGCAACCCAATGCAATGGATTAGAAAATCCAAAACTCATAAGACTGACACCAAGGAGAGACTTGAAAGCATGAGAATAGTTATAATAAGTATGATGAGGCATGTACATGTCTATACCAGAAATGAGACTACCACTTCAATAACCTATAAAAGATGCAAAGAAGTTCTATTCAGCTTCCTATAATGCGACAGAGTTTTCTATTTCCCATAGGAACCGAAAGAATTCAGAACCCTTGTTCTATCAAAAACTTGCAATATATACCACTAGTCATCTTGGAAACCCAAAATAGGTTGCAACAAGCTACGGATGATTGGGGTCAAAGTTTCACCCACCTAACCAACTGGAACACATCAAAATTTAATGTAGGGGCAGGAAACCAAGCAATCCAAAGAGATAAAATCTCAAACAGATCTACAATTATGAAAATCTATGAGCCAGGATAGAAAACTAGGAATTGCCATGAAAATCAGTCTAATCAACCACCTGCAAATACACCTCAAGCACAAAACAACACTCCAAAAACAAGCTCCACCAAACCAATCAAATCTAGCAATGAAAGCATTCAATCCTGGTACTTTCTGTCGCAAAAACTCTCTGCAAGTTCAAATGGTCACATTCATGGTGCTAGAAGTAAATCAGTGGTCTACATTCAAATCTCGGCCAACTTTAAGTCTCCATCATCAGATCTTCACTTTCCCGGGCATCAGCAAGATTAACCGCAACTAGAAATTGGGCTACATTTATGCTTGGTCACATGATCACAAGGCACCATGGACCACCTCTAACTCCATAATGGTGACGTTCATAGCAGTTGTCGCATGATCACATAGCCAGGAGATAGGCTATGCGAACATGCAACAACTCTCCTGCATTGCAACCCTTTACCACATCATAACTCTGTAACGCTGCTGAGAGTTAACATAAAGAGGTTAGTTGCATGGTCACATAGCCCATTTCTTGGCTATGTGATCATGCGACAACCCGCCAACACTGCAACCGTTAACCTACCCTGTCACCGCCGCATCACCGAAACACCAGCCCCACTTTATTTGGTAAACTCGTGACCGAAGAAATTTTTCCAGTTTGCAAAATACTTTATGCCATCACCAAATCATTATGTGAACCATCGATAAGAAGGAAATTTTTTGGGCCGCCACATTTTATCCATACCGTGAAAAACATCGAGAAGTCACACTGGGCCCGCCAAGGAAAATTGAAAGCCGGTCGCATGATTGCATGGACCGGAAAGATTCCACATGATCACATGACCACTATTGATCTGGAATCTTCCTAATAGTACCTAGGCCCATTCACCATTATGCCACCTCAGACCAACCAGAAGATGCCACACCACCACCTGCCACCGAGCTCAGGAACAGGTGTCAACCAGTCGCATGATTGCATGTCAGAAAACTCTGACATGCGATCATGCAATAGCCAACCATAGGCTACCACATAACCACCAGTGGGACCATAACCCTTCCGCTAATGGGCCCCATGTGCAAGGAAAGAAACTTGTCGCATGATCGCAAGCCACAAAACTGGCCCTTGCGATCATGCAACAAGGCCATATGACTACCAAGCATTCAGAGATTACGCGACAAACTGCCTGCTAGGTCATTAGATGCCAGCCGATAACTGCCAAACATGAAGAGATTATGCGACCACATAGTCGTGTGATCTCTGAATAAAAGATGCAACCGCCAGAAGATTTGGAGAATCGGCGACACAACCAAGCAAGGACTGGGCCCCACACAAGAAATAGCCAATCGCATGGTCACATGTCAAAAATCTCTGACATGCGATCATGCGACAACTAATCAATTTAAAACTTTTAAAACCTGGGCCCACCAACAGGTCGCAGCTACGTAGATAGGACTGACAAACAAGGAGTGCTGGCAAGAGGAAAGAAATATGAGGTCGAAAACACACAAAGTTTTCGACACAACGAAAGATTGAAAACACATAGAGTTTTCAATGCCAGAAGACAAGTGCACAAAAGTAGGAAGGCATAAGGTCAAAAATAATGAAGGTTTTCACACAGACCGAAAACATCATGGACTTTCAAAAACATTGTGGGTTTTCGACACTGTGGTAGATTCTAAAATTGTTTCTTACAGACCTTAAAACTTGAATAACTTTCTAGATTTTTTGAATTAGGAAATGCGATCTGGACTGGAGCTAGGTGACATAATAAAGAGCACAAGGCTAAGGGCGCACAAGAAAACTTGTGAGGAAATGGGCCATTTTCAAAAGATTTTGCATTGACAGGAAAATGGCCTAACAGTGGCTCTAGCTAGGGACGATGGGTACCTTGTGCTCATGCAAGAATTCAAGATTTTTGGGAGAGTAGACCACCCACTGGACAAAAATAGGGAACTCAAAAACTGGCAACCAAACTAGGAAAGGAAACACACAGTAGAAAGGGAAGAATATTTACAAAATTTACAAGATCAGAACTTTACAAATTTACTTGATGGCCCCAGGCCACCAAAAGAAAATCAGAGACCCTCCTGCATCAAAAATCTAGTTTTCATCCACATATGTGACCCCATTTCTAAAAATTTCTTCACCATTCTGCTGCAAACATATGTGAATAATCATGGGCTAAAAAATAAAAATGTACTGATCACTATCCATGCTTTTCCAGTCATGACTGTTACACTCATATTCATATTCCAAGAAGTAGGGAACATCATCTACTTCTTCTTTATGACTGGAACAAATATAGTTTTCATCTAGTAATGCATCAAAAAATAGAACATGTTGAGCATCACGCATTACCATAAAATTACCTGGCTGAAAAGGAATTGGATCCTCTGATTTACCTTCATGCATTGCCTCAGCCACTGAGCAACTTGGTTCAACCATGACATCCTCATCTGATGGATCATGAACCAAGTGAAGGTTTTCTTCACTATCATATTTGGAAAATGGAGGAAAAGAGTATGAACAAGAAACTTGTTCACTAAAACAATCTTCATAATAGGACAACACACTGTCATGGCCTTCAACCTCTTCTTCTGTAGGGTAACCACATGAGGAGAACTCTGATGAACATGAATCATCAAAACTATGAGCATCCTGCATCTTGTCAGCACTTGACAAACCCAAAATTTGCTAGTGGGTGGGAGGGGAAACATCAACACATTCATTAGGGATATCTGCATCACTTGAGGCCAAAAAAATACTGATGACATCATCATCTGATATATCATACTGAACCTAGTTGTCATCTAGTAATGTGGGAGTAGTAAAAGAATCAAAGGCACACATGTCAAAGTCAAACCCTATTGACTCACGCTCTCAGTCAAAATCAATGTGTGTTGGATGTAGGAACTCAGAGTCATCCCTCCCTGCATACGTGAGATATTCACAAGATAGGAGATCTAAAATTTGTTCACTATGAAGTGAACAACTGTCCACAAGAACACCCTCCTCTGACATACAATCATCAGCAACATATTCATCAATCCAATCCTTTTCTTCATCTGATTGACTACATAAACTTTCTACCCCATACTGAGAAAGAGCATCACTTTCATGACTGCAAGAAAGAGTGTCATCACTTGACACATCTCCTTCATAACTTCCATCATTCTCAATATTAGTACCAAAGAACAAAACCCCAAGTGCATCCTCAGGCTCAAGACTATCATCACTAAGTACCCAATCCCTGATACATCCATAATACTCCTCCTTCCACAAAGCATCTGACCAACTGGTTGACTCAGGAAAACAAAGCTCTAGGAATAAACCAATGAATTCAGATTCAGGAAAATCAACATCATCTGGAAGCTCATCATATGCACCACAAAATCTATCATAAAAAAGAGATATGGATAGATCCTGTCTGCATCCCACCTTCAATCTTATCAATTTTATGCAATCCCTCTGGATGCTTGGTCTAATAATGCAAGCTCATCCTCAAGCTTACCCATTACAACTTATTAATGCAATACTTCCATAAAATTACAACTGAAAGCTTGAAGCATGCAAACCTCTACTCACACCTTATTCCTTTTTATTGTGCTTGACCACTTAATAAGGAAACATTTCAACTCTTGAGAAATACCTGAATGTATTGGAGCAGTTGCAAGAAATGTGTGATTTGGAGTCACCTTCAAATCACCCTTAACACTTTGTAGAGCCGCCACCCCTTTGCAGAAGAAAGAAAAGAAAGCCGAGACCTTCTTCAAATCAGAAACTCACAATACATCCCACATAGAGTCCTCGTATGATTCCTCTCTTGACTTAACACTATAAGTCATAGGAGCCCAAATGTCTGCTGCCTCTGTCACTACAAGTCTACCTCTTTTCTTTGTAGCCTTCCTTCAAATATGCACACTGGTGCAAATCAGAGAACTCAGAGTCACCACTCACCAAATGTGAGAAATTACTAAAAATTAATTTAGGAACTTGGACTTTCAGACTTAACAATGACATGTAAAACAAAATTGACTCACTTTGCAAAACATGAGGAATGTCTTCTTTACCAAACATGACTCTATACCATGGCTCCCTAGTAGAGTCACCATCTTGTTGGTGACTCGGATGGGCAAATCAATCTGGTCAACAAGGATTTTGACTTTACAATATAACCATAACCAGAGATCCTAACAAATATTTTTCTTTTTCAATGTTCTCCCTAGCAGAGTCACCATCTTGTTGGTGTTCGAAAATGCTTATGCCACTTAGGGCTGCCAATATACCTTAAGACTGATGTTAGGAATGGTTAGCTCCAAGTGTGAAAGCTCTGCAAGACAACTGGACCAACTATAGGGACAAGACTACCCTCTTCACTTTTGGCTCTACAAAACCATGGCGGGTGCACCTAATCCAGTAACTTATGGCATTTTAGGACTTTGGACTGGATTAAATAAAGCAGATGATAGCAAGAGACTACTAAATGTTAACAAGGCATTCTTTGAATCTCTATTGCTATGAAGGGTAAAATGGCCTTGTGAAGGGTAAAGACTTGAAATGGTATTGATATTCAAAGATGCAAAAAATAGCCCAAACCCATCAAACACTGAACTCAATTGAATGTACTATTCCTTGATCAGTGCCATTATCCATTGTGCAACACATCAAATGCATGTATAGAGACATGAACCAACTACTATCAAAGACTCAAAGCCATAAATACAACTATTCAAGCCCATCCACTACTTATAAGATCCTTCTGTAGACAACCAAACTGAATCTATGCCCTATCTGAAGTATATTTCACTTGACCCCAGATCAAGAACTAAAGAATAAAACATATATAGAGGCAACCCAATGCAATGGATCAGAAAATCCAAAACTCATAAGACTGACACCAAGGAGAGACTTGAAAGCATGAGAATAGTTATATTAAGTATGATGAGGCATGTACATGTCTATACCAAAAATAAGACTACCACTTCAATAACCTACAAAAGATGCAAAGAAGTTCTATTCAGCTTCCTACAATGCGATAGAGTTTTCTATTTCCCACAGGAACCGAAAGAATTCAGAACCCTTGTTCTATCAAAAACTTGCAATATATACCACTAGTCATCTTGGAAACCCAAAATAGGTTGCAACAAGCTACGGATGACTGGGGTCAAAGTTTCACCCACCTAACCAACTAGAACACACAAAAATTTAATGTAGGGATAGGAAACTAAGCAATCTAGAGAGAGAAAATCTCAAACAGATATGTAATTATGAAAATCTATGAGCCAGGATAGAAAACTAGGAATTGCCATGAAAATCAGTCTAATCAACCACCTGCAAATACACCTTGAGCACAAAACCACACTCCAACAACAAGTGCCACCAAACCAATCAAATCTAGCCATGAAAGCATTCAATCCTGGTACTTCCTATCGCAAAAACTCTCAGCAAGTTCAAATGGTCACATTCATGGCGCCAGAAGTAAATCGGTGGTCTACATTCAAATCTCGGCCAACTTTAAGTCTCCATCATCAGATCTTCACTTTCCCAGGCATTGGCAAGATTAACCACAACTAGAAATTGGGCTACATTTGTGCTTGGTTGCATGATCACAAGGCACCATGGACCACCCCTAACTCCACAACGGTGACATTCATAGCAGTTGTCGCATGATCGCATAGCCAGGAGATAGGCTATGTGAACATGCGACAACTCTCCTGCATTGCAACCCTTTACCATGTCATAACTCCGCAATGCCACTGAGAGTTAACACAAAGAGGTTAGTTGCATGGTCGCATAGCCCATTTCTTGGCTATGCGATCATGCGACAACCCACCAACATTGCAACTGTTAACTTGCCCTGTCACCACCGCGTCACTGAAACACCGGCCCCACTTTATCTGGTGAACTGGTGACCGAAGAACTTTCACCAGTTCATGAAATACTTTATGCCATCACCAAATAATTACGTGAACCAACAACAAGAAGGAAATTTGTCGGGCCACCACAGTTTATCCATACCATCAAAAACACTGAGAAGTCACACTAGGCCCGCCAAGGAAAATTGACGGTCGGTCGCATGATTGCATGGACCGACAAGATCCCACATGATCACATGACCACCGTTGATTTGGAATATTCCTAATAGTACCTGGGCCCATTTTCCATTATGTCACCTTAGACCAACCGGAAGATGCCACACCACCACCTGCCACTAGGCTCAAGAATAGGTGTCAACTAGTCGCATGATCGCATGTTAGAAAAATTTGACATGTGATCATGCGACAGCCAACCACAGGCTGCCACATAACCACCAGTGGGACCACAACCCTTCCGCCAACGTGCCCCACGTGCAAGGAAAGAAACTTGTCGCATGATCGCAAGCCACGGAACTGGCCCTTGCGATCATGTGACAAGGCCATATGACTGCCAAGCATTTAGAGATTACACAACAAACTGCCCGCCAGGTCATTAGATGCTAGCCGATAACCACCAAACATGAAGAGATTACACGACCACACAGTTGTATGATCTCTGAATAAAAGATGCAACCGCCAGAAGATTTGGAGAATCGGTGACACAACTAAGCAAGGACTGGGCCCCACACAAGAAATAGCCGATCGCATGGTCGCATGTCTGAAATCTCTGACATGTGATCATGAGACAACTAATTAATTTAAAACTTTCTAAAACTTGGGCCCACCAACAGGTCATAGTTACACAAATAGGACTGACAAACAAGGAATGCTGGCAAGAGGAAAGAAATATGAGGTTGAAAACACACAAAGTTTTCGACACAGTGAAAGATTGAAAACACATAGAGTTTTTGATGCCAGAAGACAAGTGCACAAAAGTGGGAAGGCATAAGGTTGAAAACAATGAAGGTTTTCATACAAATCGAAAACATCATGGACTTTCAAAAACATTGTGGGTTTTTGACACTGTGGCAGATTCTAAAATTATTTCCTGCAGACCTTAGAACTTGAATAACTTTCTAGATTTTTTGAATTAGGAGACGCGATTTGGACTGGAGCTAGGTGACATAATAAAGAGCACAAGGCTAAGGGTGCATAAGAAAAATTGCAAGGAAATGGGCCATTTTCAAAAGATTTTGCATTGACAGGAAAATGGCCTAACAAGATCATCATATGCATTAAGAATTTTTTCCATCCTATCAAAATAACCCTCTCAATGTTAAAAACCTAGAAAACTAGGGTCATTTTCCTTAAATTCTTTTTCTAACCTTATTAAGTTTCCCCATTTTCTTATTCTCTCTTAAACTACATGCCTCTCCATCAGGTTTATGACTACATCCTTCTTGAATCAAGAGATTCATGATCCTTAATTTATGCCCATGGAGTTAATTTACTCAATGCAAGCTTTCAAAACTATTCTAGATCACGAAACCTTTGTCCATATTTGAATAGGCAATTGCATGCCAAGATCATCTCTATACATGATCAACTCTATATTCATCTAATTTGCATTGTAGTACATGACAAGGTGCATCAAAATAGATTAGTTCTTGAAGTTGATAATAGAGCTATCCTTTTTAATGTCCACCAAATCATCATGAATATGTTGCACCAAGTATGCTACATAGTCATAATCTATGTTGACCTCTCGATGTTGAATATTAATCACCATCGTTAACAGTTCAAAAACCATTATGTTGCTTCCATACATACCTAATACCTTGCACAACCCATACACCATGCAATTCATGTAGAAATAAAATGTGCTAAAAAAATAAGGCTCCTCTACATTGTCTAGAATTATAATTATAGATCTCCCATCCCTAGGCATGTATCTAGGGATAACATGCTTCTTTGAAACATATTTGCAGGCCTTGTAGTTTTCTTTTTCCTTCTCTAGGTTAATATCTATGCAAGTTGCACTAGATATCTAGAATACCTCCAAAAAACTAGATCTATGAATCATTACTAGGGAAGACTTATCCTTTCTTCTTATAACCCTAGTTACAGGGAAATAAGCCTTAGCTAACTCTCTAACCAAGTTTACATCCATGTATACATCAGGCATAATCAGTTTCACCATGTTGAATTCTTGGGGATTTGACATTGGAATCCCTTTCATCCTGTTATCCCAAAAATATAGAAATAGAGATGTGTCAAAAGCATTAGGCGTCTCTAGATTTTGACACTAAGTACAAGTATCATTCTAGACATACTCGTTCATTGATAAACCATTTGAAGGGCTTGGTAAAAGATCAATAAATTTATCATAATATTTCTTATCCCTTGCACATTTATTCCTAGAAAATTGTGAGCTACCACTAGTTGTCGCCTTACTCATTTTTATAGAGAAATAAACCTCAATTCTACTCAATCAAGAAACTCAATACCTCCACCAACTTAAAATTTGCAGTTGCAGAGAAAAGCTCCCACTAGTGCTGCCATCTCTCATACCAAAACTCAGAGATTAAATTATAACTATGACAAGTCCTTCACATAGCCATGCCTTTATAATTTTTAAAGCTTCATGCAACTAGTCATCATCTAAATCATTAATGCTCATGCATTCAACCATTAAAACTACAAACTATCCATGCAAAGAAATTATGTCATTATGATCTGTATGCAAAATTTGAAACTATGTCATCTTAGAATAAAAATTCAATTTACTCAACAAAAAGTGCTAAAAGAATCCACATGTCATTCAACTATTTGTTTGAACCCCATGTTATTATACACCTCAACAGTCACGTATACACCTTAGTAGTCACCATCAAGTCACTAGAAAATGTGGTACATACTCATGAACTCTCGACCCAAAAGACTACCTGTTATAACATCTCGTGACCTGGAAACAAGCCATTCACAGTTCAACCTCCAAATCTCTAACTGAAAGTGTTAAATCTTCATAACCTCATGAGTTGGTGACTGAAGGAAAATAAACTGCTCCTTGCTAAATATTGACCTCAAATTGTTGAGCCTTTTAACTGCAATGACTTGGAGAGAATAACAATCATAACCCTTTTCGCATACTCCTTGACATAAATTTGTTTAGCACTTAACCACTACGATCCAATGACCATTAGTACAAAAATATTAGTCGCTATCTTGTGAACATATTGTAATACCCCAAAAATGGGCTATAGGTTCATTAACCTCCTATATCGACACATCGAATGAAATCGACATCAAAGTCCTAACCTAAGGCACATCGGCACATTATCGAATCTTAATTGATTATCATAAATTCTGCATCGGAGAATATTCCTTATTCCTATTTATCCTAATTATCTTTAATTTAATGATTATTTGGCGATAAATCTTATTTATCCTAAAGATTGATTAATTGAATATTCTAAATATTTAATTAATTAGATTTAATACTGCCAATTAATTATTTAATTATATTTAATTATATTTATTCCTAAATTGTATTATTTAATTCTGATAATAAATCAAATATCCTATGACTAATTGATTAAATTCTTATTTAATTAATTAATGTCAATTGTCAAATTTAATAATATAGTTTTTGAATAAAAGTTTGATTTAATAATTGATTAACCCATAAATCAATTATTTTATTTTTAAAATCAGTTAAGTTGAGGATAAATCATTTTATTTATTAAATTAATTCATAATTAATTATGTACATCCAAAAAAAATAGTTAAGCTTTAAATTAGAAAATCAATTCAAGTTGTTTTAAAAATAAACTCAACTCTCTTTTGAGTTGAAAGCTGATCTCAACTTCTGATTTAAATCAAAAAGTTGTTTTTGCATGATTTTTGTGAGTTAACTATCTTTAATTCCTTGTTGACTCAAAAATCAACCTAAGTGATTTATGGCTTTTTCCATGCACCTCCAAAAACCTGGATTTCTATAAATTAAGGCCTCAGCTCTTCATTTTGGATCCATCCACGAATTGCATCCTCACGTTGGTGAATTGGTGATAGAAGAATCCATCTTTGGGAATCCAAGCTGTTGTGAGATTTTCATTGTTTTGAGCATTCATATCATTTAGCACATCATTTTTAGATTAATTGCATGTCATATCCATTTTTCATATAGAATAGATTCATATCAATTTGTTTTATCTTATTGCATAGAAAATCCAAAAATATAGATTAATTTGCATTCATCTCATATCTAGATTCTACATTCAAATCCTTCGTTTAGGTGTCGTCAAGGTCATTGATCTCGGTCCAATCTGAGAATACATACTCGCATCTACTAGAAGGAAGCAAACCACCTAGTTAGATTAGTTTCCATTTCACTGCACTATTTTGATTTTAACTAACCTCTAATGTTTTACTGAAGTGTTGTGTCTACAGCTAGGTACAAAACTCACACACACATTTCTTACCTAAGGAGGTGAATGATAAAGGGTCACTACGGGTAATTCACATTGGATTTAGAATGATCTCTTGACTATTTGATGTGTTTGTATATAAGGCATATTCAGGTCATCATGACGTTTATGTTTTGATGCTTATACAAATTTCTATATCAAAATGGACATGATATTCAGGTCATCCTGGCGTTTGTGCCTTGGTGCTTATATCTAATCTGACATTTTGAAAATAAAATCAATATTCATATGTCCATGGTTGCCTAACTAGTGGGTGTTGTATTGATTCTTGTGCATACAAATTGATATTCATATGTCTATGGTTTCATCACTAGTGGGCATTATATTGATTTATCCAGTTACCTAAAAATTCAATGATGAGAATGACCGACACATGATCAGTGACTAGGTCCTAGGTCTTAGGTTGCATTTCATATTGCATGTATCTTTGCATTTTTTCATATTTGCATGATCTCACAATGGGTAGAGTAACTTCAATGCTTAAACAATTCTTCAATTGTCTCTTCAACTCTAACAAGAGCTGAAACCTAACTCGAAGGTCTCTTCATAGAATCACAAGCAGTTATCCTCCTAGGTTAAACATCCTTTTGACATAAGACTGAGTACTTGTCTTCATCAATACCTACAAAACATATCATGTGTATCGTTGCATTTACAAATCATAATCATCTATTGCATTACAATTCATCCATGTGAATAAACATAAATTATACATACATCTTTCCCTAATCAAATACATCTTTGCATAACATCCATACATATGAAAGAAATCATTGCATTTCATTGATCCATACATTCATTCTACACTACTCATAGCATTAACATCACATGATATCATCATAAATTAAAACATGACAAGTACACATGAAGTCACAACCAAAATATTGATCCCATATATATATATATAAAATCTTGAAATATTCAGGGGTGCACTACTGGCATAGTGTACAAAAGAATACACTCATATGAGCTATCAAAGTTAGAATAGTATATCAATGATAAAAAAAAAGCACAGTATATCAGAACATATCAAAATAGGTCAGCTATCAACCTAATCCTCTGCATCTGGTGGAGGGGGAGGTGGTGCATTTGGTACTACCTCTACTCTAGGTGCTTTGGCTCCCTCTGATGCCATCATATACTGAGAGTACAAAGGGACTCTTTGTGTAGTAGGAATAATCATATAATATGTGGACACATAATAGGCTACCCAAGAGGTCTAATGAATCACCTCTTCTTGTAATCTCTACACCTCTGCATGAAGCTTAGTGCTCTACCTATCTGCCTCTATGTATCGCTCCTCCCACCGAGCATTGCAAACCTTCAGGTCCCAGACCTATAATTTGAGCCTCCTCATGATCTCCTGTGTAGACAATGGTGCACTAGGCTCAACATCTACCACTGACATGTCAGCATCCTCTACAGGCTGCTCTGTGGTCTCTACTCTCTGCACCTTATGGTGTCTGACCTCGACACCTAAATCAAAACCTGTAACCTCCTATATTAGATCAGTGCCACCACCCACAACCTGTTCTGTTGCAAGTACCTCATTAGCTATGCCAACACTCCCTAGAGTATCACCCTCTCCCCTAGTCTGTCTATGAGAACCTATCGATCTACCTACTATAGAACTAGTGGGATGAGGGGGCCTCATCTGTCTTGATGGTCTCTATAGAGGAGCCATCACTCTAGGTCTCAAAGGTGTGGGATGCACAATAGGAACTTGTGTGGGTCTGGGACCCTATCTCATTGGAGTACTTATAACGTCCATCACCTCCTCCATAGAGGGTATCAAATTTGTCAGATCTAAAAATTTGTGGATGGGATGGTCAGCAAGCTAGGCAATGAACCCATCTATCACTCCAGTAGCAAGTACCTTTGGTCTGTACTCCCAATCTCTACCAATGATAGCACTATACTCATGTGAACACAAAGTGTAAGAGAGCCTCGTGGTCCATCTGAGTCCAAGCTCATGAGCTATTCAAGCATAAGTAGCATAATCCTCTGGGGCATCTTGTACTCATCTGTACTGCCGCCACACCCTGGTAATAAGGAATCTCTCTATAGTGGAGGATGACCTCCCGATCAGCACATGGCTCTAAAAGAAGAAACTAAATTGCTCTTGTGTAGTTGGCCAAGGCTCAATAGCTACATATGGTCTCCATCGAACAAAAGTCATATCGTCAAGGCATCACCTCCAATACTTCACATGGCCCATCCACCCTTGTATGACATATCCAGCATACATATATATACATATATACATATATACATACATACATATATATATATATATATATATATATATATATATATATATATATATATATATATATAGAAATATAACATGCTCCTAAGGCTACCTCTGGGAGGTACATACTGGTCTCAAAATTGAGATATGCTCCCACACATAGATTTGTAGAACTAAGGCTTTGGCTGCAAAAGACTTGCTCTCCTGATACACTACCTTGTGCATCTCAGAGAACATATGGGCCAAAAGACACTGACCCCAAGCCAACTCAGGGGGAGTCACCATCAAACATGCTACCATATGGGCCCAACCCATCAAAAGACTGTTCTGCTGATGGTTAGACATAATAATACCCCCAATCATCTCGATAATGATACACTCCAGCCGGTGCGTCTATCCATATCGCTGCACTAGGGTCTCCCAAGAAATAGAGGCAGTCATCAAGGTATCATCTCCAAATACATGTCAAAAGGCTAATAGACCTGAGTTCCCTAAACTCACATACTCTGGTCACCAGCCTGCATGGAATGGAATGTGCAGTATCCGATACACATCCTTAGGGGTAATAGTGATCTCCCCAATTGGCAGGTGGAATGTCTAGGTCTCCAAGTGAAATCTCTCAATCAGAGTAGTCAAAAGTCTATGATTTACCCTAATCTCAGGTAAATGTATAAGGTACTCAAATCCACAAGAAGCAAGGTGTACCCTCATAGGGACTGGCAGCGACACACATAGTCTCTGTGTGGCAGGATGTGAAATACGTACATGTACATTTGGATATATGACCTACACAACATAGAAATAGGGAATCCTATTAGTAATTTGGTTACTGAATAGGTTACAATGGTAGAAATTGGATAGTTTAGTATTTCAAAAGGTAGGTTAAAAGGTTAGCAATCAGGCTAAAAGATCAGAAAATTCAAAAATTTGACCTAATAATGAGTTTTTCACTCACTATTTTCCATACGACACTTCAGACTAGCAGGGAAAGTCATACGAGTTTCTACATCATACCATATGACAAAGCATAGTGACACGATAGTGCATCCCTCATCGTACGAGTTATGAGGGACCCGATGAAACATTGTACGACTCTTGGGTCCCTCTGATACGAGTCTTCGGGGCTTATGAAATGACAACCTATCTACAATTCAAAAGTCGTACAAGTCTCGTTGGAGAGTCGTATGAGTTTTCATGCATTCAAAAATTCAAAATTGAAAAGCATATGAAAAATGCTAAAAATGCTATAAATCATGGAAAAATTGAACTTTTAGCAAAGCAAAGAGGTCCACCTATCGGATGTCCGTACTGTCAAGGTCTCTAGTGTCTTCGGCTAGGCTCAAATTGATGTGAACTCACAAGTACCTTTGGTTCTACCATTTTCTCACTCGGAGGGCTCCACAAGATTTCTAAAGTCAAAAGGTTGAAATGAATTGAAAATGATCCTTTCGGCCTTTATATAGCTTTTGACCTAATTTTCAAAAGTGCTCCATTTTTTATGAAAATTGCACCCCTGGCTAATTTAGGGGTTCTGAACCCATTTTTGGGATCAAAATCAAAATCTGAGATCCTTTACTATGTCAAAATTGTGATTTAAAATTTTCTGACCCAGGATAGTCTACTACTTGCATAATCAACCTTCCATCATCACAGAAATCCAGTATTCAACTTAACTAATTATCTTATGTCAAAATATCAAAATTTCAACTTGGTCAACCATGGTCAACTCATGGTCACACCTAGTCAAACTTGGTCTCCAGGACCTCTAAACGATGTAGAATGCATTCTCGAATGTGTTTAACCACTTCTCAAATCAATTAACATGCTTCTAAACTATCAACACTGAATTTTCTTGTCAGATTTCAATTTTTATCTCTAAGGGTGCATGGTATTGCATATCATTCAAAGTCTATAATCTAAAGCTGAAATCATATCTTTCCTTAGTAATTGAGACAACAACCACGTCTAATTGCTGATTCATCAAAAAGACCTCATCGCTTGGGGCAAATCAATCATCACTTGGGGCATATCAGATTCATCGAGATCCATATCAATTTGGTATTCTCTTAATCTTGTAAACTATATCAGTTTTATACAACCATCGACTCATTAATGTTATTTCCTTGGTTCTTCGTAATTGAAGGGTTCAGATGTGATACCAATGTGATTCTTATCAACAATCAGGTCTAGAATCAGTCACTCACTTCTTCGCAATCATAAGGTTCAGAATCAGGCATTTTGACACTTTTTTCACAATCATCGATTCATTGCTATTATAGTTAACATTATCTTTGGTCATTCAGGACCTAATATCTTCGAATCTTTCAAATCAATTTCAATTTCAAACATTAGTTTCAACATCATACACAGACTATCTTTGAACCACTGCGCTTCGCATAGTAATTCAAAGAGGGGCAAAATGTAATACCCCAAAAATGGGCTATAGGTTCATTAACCTCCTATATTGACACATCGAACTAAATCGACATCAAAGTCCTAACCTAAGGCACATCGACACATTATCAAATCTTAATTGATTATCATAAATTCTGTATCGGGGAATATTCCTTATTCCTATTTATCCTAATTATCTTTAATTTAATGATTATTTGGTGATAAATCTTATTTATCCTAAAGATTGATTAATTGAATATTCTAAATATTTAATTAATTAGATTTAATACTGCCACTTAATTATTTAATTAGATTTAATTATATTTATTCCTAAATTGTATTATTTAATTCTGATAATAAATCAAATATCCTATGACTAATTGATTAAATTCTTATTTAATTAATTAATGTCAATTGTCAAATTAATTCATAGTTAAATTGAGGATAAATCACTTTATTTATTAAATTAATTCATAATTAATTATGCACATCCAAAAAAATAGTTAAGCTTTAGATAAGAAAATAAATTCAAGTTGTTTTAAAAATAAACTCAACTCTCTTTTGAGTTGAAAGTTGATCTAAACTTCTGATTTAAATCAAAAAGCTATTTTTGCATGATTTTTGTGAGTTAACTATCTTTAATTCCTTGTTGACTCAAAAATCAACCTGAGTGATTTATGGCTTTTTCCATGCACCTCCGAAGTCCTAGATTTCTATAAATTAAGGCCTCAGCTCTTCATTTTGGATCCATCCATGAATTGCATCCTCACGCTGGCGAATTGGTGATCGAAGAATCCATCTTTGGGAATCCAAGCTGTTGTGAGATTTTCATTATTTTGAGCATTCATATCATTTAGCACATCATTGTTAGATTAATTGCATGTCATATCCATTTTTCATATAGAATAGATTCATATCAATTTGTTTCATCTTATTGCATAGAAAATTCAAAAATATAGATTAATTTGCATTCATCTCATATCTAGATTTTGCATTCAAATCCTTCGTTTAGGTGTCATCAAGGTCACTAATCTTGGTCCAATCTGAGAATACATACTCGCATCTACTAGAAGGAAGTAAACCACCTGGTTAGATTAGTTTCCATTTCACTGCATGATTTTGATTTTAACTAACCTCTAATGTTTTACTAAAGTGTTGTGTCTACAACTAGGTACAAAATTCACACTATCATGTTATCTTTATTAACTGACATGAGCTAGAGACAACCATTGGCTTTAAACCCTTTGGACACATGGCCTTTGCTTGTGTAGTCTCGAATTTGAAAAAAATATTTTAAAACTTGAGAGCTAGCGACAATCCTAAAATAAAGTCTTCATTATTTAAAATATGTGTCTTCCACATGGCATGCATTCACTAGTTCTCCAACCTTAAAAGAATATTCCATTTCATCTTGTAAGCCAATAGAAAAGTAAAAAGAAACCCATTGTTAGTCATAAAGATGAGATGTGTGGCATTGAATTGCTAACTCACATATTGACAATACTTAAGATTTTAAAATCCTACGAACTAGTGGAAAATATAAAAATTAACCACTAACATCTCACTCGCTAGCTCGCGGCTTAATACTGCTAAAATAAGATGAATTAAGAGCTAGCAAAAACTATCTAAAAATACTTACTCCTTAATGCTTGTAGTTACTTAACATGACACATGTCAAACTAGTGACCATGTGACCAAGAAAAAATTAACAATATTGTCCAAATCACCTACAATAAACATTAACATTCTAATAGCCAGAGACCTCATGGATAAACCACAAGGTAAGACTCGCTAACTTGCCACTTGTAATGCTAAACATAAAATTGACATATGAGTTAGAGGTAAAGTATAAAAAATGTCTGACCAATTATTTGAAGAAATTTGAAAATGATATGGACCAATAAAGAAATGATATCTTGGCTTTTAACGCTAGATGACTAGCCAACTAAGGAAAAATGAAAATACAAAACCTTAATCACCATGAACGAGACCAAAACATGAGAAAACCATTTCTATAAAAATAGAAGATCAACATGATAAAACCACAACATAGAACAATGAAGATCGACATGAATTAGCCAAAAATTTTATAGTCTAGGAGTGTCTCTGATTGGGGAAACTCATTCAATCAGAATGATATGAGAATCTATGAATTTACTAGTGAAGTAGACCGTCTACAGAGAGAAACTCCTAAACCCAACACAAAAAAAATATGATATATGTTAGTCAATTTTCATGTCATTGAGTTTTCCTATGAAAATTCCCTAGCTTGAAATAGGTCTTTTTAATTTTCAAAGGGTTTGTGAAATTTGCCTTGTCTAAATGTGAAAACCCTATCCTAGATCTATTTGAGCATTACTTTTCCATGTCACTTAAGTCTTTTATTCAGCACATGGTTATTGTTTCCCTTTATCTCCAAGTCTCATAATGTTTAAAGATAAGTATTAAAAATTTGAAGCTTGGGCAACTAGATAATATCTTAACGGCTATGAGGTTATCTCTTAATCTCTCAATGGCCAGTAGCTAGTCCTTTTTATCTGGTGACTTGGCAAAAGTGCTTTCTCCAAGTATCATAATGTTTGATGGTGATGTCTTAACTTTTAGCAATCTAGTGACACAACTATCTCCAAGTCTCCAAATGTCTGGTAGTTAGTTCCTTCAGTCTCGCGATCTAGCGCAACAGTTATCTCCAGGTCTCACAAGGAAACAATTAAGTCATGAAGCATTCAGAGATTTGGTAAAAAGGGTAAGAGACTTAACAATGATAGTTATCTCTAAGTCTCATAAAGTGATGGATAAGGCTTAATAGATCTGGAGATCAAGCAAAAAGGTTTAAAGGACTTGATGGTGAAGGTTATCTCCAGATCTCCAAATGGTTGGAGGTTAAGTTAAAGTGTGCAGTGATGAAGAGATATGTGTTATCTCCTTATCTCATAATGAAACTGGGGTTAGAGCTAATGCATTGAGATTACGATAATCCTTTGGTCGTTTAAACTCATGATCAAACTTAGGTTAGGCTAAGAATTTAGAGATCACTAGGAAGCTATGGTCACTGAATCCCCAGAAGGGATTGTGATTAGTTTTCATGGCAATAAAGAATTATAAAAAGCCTAACGTGTTAAAGTACATGGCTGAGTTGGAAAAAATAAAAAGTAACAACCAATCACTATACAATAGGGGTTTTTAGTAGTTTTCAAGGGTTTTAAAGACAAAGATACAATGATGGCCTTTTTTTCCATTTTCTCAAGAATTTAATGTACACATCAACCTCACATGCCATGACTAACTAAAATTTGAAATTAGTTACATGTAGAGTGAATGCTAAAGTGATTGAGGAAGGATTTTATGTGATCTCAAAAAGATCTTTGCATTCATTGCAAAATGATATAAGGACAAGACACTGCCTTCTCTTACACTTAATATATTTTTAGATTTTTCAGTGAGCTACAATTGAGAAGAATATTTGTGAGAAGAGATTGAGCAGTGATATTTCAGTGCATTTTTAGAGAAAAACATATTCAGTGCTTTTAGGATGAGTCAACCAGAGTCAACCAAAGTTTAATTTAGTGAAGGGGCTAAGGATTTAGGGGAAGAACAAAAGAGAAAACATAAATTTTGAGAGGAATTCATCACTCTACTCCCACGGTCTACACAACATAAAAAGGTAAATGATGAAACCTTTTCTGATTACATGTCTACTTGTAGAGACCCAATTACTCCTTCCTATTCTAGTTACCATCTTTTCAATTACTTCTATAGTAACCGATTCAAGTAGATCTTGGTCTACAATGCTTGGAATTGGCATGAGAAAGATGATTATCCTAGATGTGTTCCTTGATGTGGACTTGTTGGTAGAATTAGCCAAGGCATATGACCCTATGTCCAAAATAATAAGAAAAGGTCATCAATTTGCCTTAGTGAATCTTGAAAGGAGTTCATTCATGAAAACCTTTTGTGCCTACCCCTCTTCATCCACATAAATTGATTTAAGTAAGGAAAAGGAAAAGTACAAGAAGAAGATCAATCTAGTTAAAACCTTGATCCCAAAATTCATGCCAAAGATAAAGAAATACATATACCCTCTACCCACTCGAATGAATACACCTTATGAATTTAAGGAACTTCATTTTTACATGAAGTATTTAGCATATGGGTTGTGCAGAGTGTTGGGGAGAGATGTAGATGTAGAGAAAATGCCTGTAGAATTGCTAATGATCATTCTTGACATCCAAAACTCCCATGTCAATGTTGACTATGATTACATTCAATATGTAATAGAACAGATGCATGAGGGTCTTATGAGAAGGAGAACTTGCAGCCCCACTTTATGCATTATTCTTTGTTAATGGATATGATATTATTTTACAATGTACATAGTTTTGATGTGAAAATGGTAAGGCCAAGAATGATGATAAATGGCCAACCAAACCCTCTTCATCTATGGTTGAGGGTTTGGAATTATACATCAAATGAGCATGATTTCTGTGGGTTTCAGAACTAGATTGTCCACCCAATCCTAAATCTTCTTGGGGTAAATATTGTCAAATTATCCACCAAGGTGTTGAGGCTATTGAGGCCATGTGAATATGAAGATAAGTTTCCCCTAGAGCATAATTAAGGTGATTTCTAATTGTGAAATACCTTCACTATGATTGGGGTATTTGGATGCCCTTATCCCCCACATGTACTCCCTAAATTTGTAACCCTAATGGTAGCCCTCATAAAATTTATATGGTAATTGATATGGATAGATAGGGAGCATTTGGATCCACATAGAAAGGGGACTTTCACCCCTAGATAGTTCAAAGTGACCAACTTTACCATTGGAAAGAGGGCTATGCCTGAACTCAACAAGTGGTTGGGTTAGTTCAAAATGAGCACAACTGAATACATATTTGTTGATCCGGAGGACTTCATAAGGAACACCAAGAAGCTATTGATTCCTAGTATCAACACTGTCCATCAACATGAGGGGTTGGATGATGAAGATGTCATCAGAAACATATTAGAAGAAGAAGAAATTGAAAAAATACTTGGTAAGTTCTATGATTTGTTGGGCCTAGAGGCAAAAATGAAGAAGGAAGGGATTACCTTTGGAGGATACTTTCCTGACCTCCCATACATTGCTAGAATCAATAAAATTATTAGCATGTATGATACCTTGTACAACTTACTTGAGGATCCATTGGATGAGAAAATAGAATTCCAGAGGGAATACTCATCCTCTGAGTATGAAGAAGACAATGAGGGATCCTATGAGTAGGACACACCTCAAATGAATGAGCCACCAGGTTTTGAGCCAGGACCAAATTTCCCAGAAATAAAGGAAACAAGTGAGCCTCCATTGAAAAGACTAAGAATAGAGGCACATGAGTCCTCAAGGCCGAAGGGGTCAGAAAAGAAAATAGATAGAGTGACTACTCTGGTTCCTAGTGATAGGCCTTACCATCACCAATTGAGAAAGAACATTAGAGAAGGAAACAAGAAAGAGACTCAAGAGGAGGTGGAGTTGCCTCTCTAGATGTGCAGGGATGAGAGGGAATTATACTAGGAAGAGTTGTTAAATGATGATTATTTCATCAAGAGTGATGAATTTAAGAACTTCCTTATATGGAGAAAGCAACAAGAGATAGGTAGTCAAGTTCAAGTAACAAATGGGATTGATCGTACTAATGAGGCCCTGCAAGCCCTAGTCACATATGACCCCAGCTTAGAGAGAATTACTATTGATGAGGCTAGGCAATTGGTAAAATCAAGTGGGATGTTTCTTGTCCTAGGATGGGATCTAGCTTCAGCCTTTATCATAGATCAAATCATAAGGTAGTTAGAGGTCCAATTGTCTTATGAGACATAAATTGGAGAAATGATTAGGGGATGTGGATATGATCCAAGATCCCAAACACTTGCAATGTGGTCCCTTTCTCCAAGAACACAGAATCCTTCTTTGGTCAATGTTACTGAGAAAATAGATGGAGATAAGATCATATGGATAGTACAAAATACAACAAACCTTGAAGTCTCCAAGGCTGTTACTCACTTTGCCCATTTAAATGAGGCCAAAACTGTACACCTGTCCAATAGATATGGGAGGCTATTTGACCAGACAATTGTCTTGGAAAAGGATAGAGAGAAGAGCTTGATGAGGATTAAGGTCTTGGAGGAAAAACTAGAGGAGCTGAAGGTCAAATTAGAAGAAGCATCAAAGGCTGCTCCCCCTCCAACCCTTGAAATTGAAAGTCCTTCTCCTCCAGTGATAGAAGAGCCTGATGTGTCAACTAAAAATTTTGAAAATGAAAAGATTGAGGTTTCACTTGGTGCCTTAACCAATATTATGCAACATAGGTATGAAATAATAACAGGAAAAATGGATTTAGTCCATGATTATTTTAATGTGTTGCATAAAATAAGTGGAAATGTAAAGGCTGCAATGGCTATTTTGGAGCCATTATTCAACATCTGGTCATGTAGGGGCCCATTGTTTGAGAAATTGGAGGTGTTGAAACCTCATAGGCCAGATATTCTAGAGTCAGTTAGCCAAGTGGGAGAGATGATAGAGCTAATTGGTGCAACTCTAACATTCTTCAAAGGAAAAGAAAACCATGTGAAGTAAAAAATGGACATGTTTGGTCCTAATTACAAAAATTACATGCCTCCAATTCACAAGGAAGATAATGAAATAAAGAGTGTTGAGGAGTGGATGAGTAATTTGAGTGCTTTTCTAATAGGGCACGAGTCCTTCTTGAATGAAGATGGTACCTTGGACATGGACAAGTTTAATCATGTCTTGGATGACATGTTCAAGGTAGAAACTAACTACACAAGCTGTTTTGTTGATACCAAGGCTATAACCAACTCCAGGTGGGAGAGGAAAATAAATAAACTAAAGAGCTTGAACACCTTCACGTGGCCAACAAAAGAAGAGGTGGCACAATGGGATAAATGTACAAAGACAAAGAATAAGAAGTTGTTAGAAAGTAAAGTCCACCAAGATATCTGAGAGGGGGGGTGAATCAGTTATCAGATAATTATAACTTTTATCATCTTCAACATCATTAAACCATATAAGAAATATAATTACCAACCATAGAAAGATATTCATACACAATAACACAATGACATAAGATATGTTGACTAGGGAACCTCTTGATCAAAGAGTAAACCCCGGTGGGAATGATACCCACAAAAGATGCACTAATATGAATATTCCTTGTGAGAGGATAGAATCTATTAGGAGTCTTGTGAAATACATTTAGTACATATGAATCCCTGTTAGGAGATTTTGAATCCATGTTAAAAGATTCTAACCCTATTGAGAGTTATGGAAGAAAGAAGGACCCACTGCCCAAACAACTTCAGGGTAAGATCACTAAACACACTATCCAAATAATATTTGTATTACTCAATAGAATAATATGTTACCTCTTCTCTAACTATGCCAAACTGCACTCACTGATACATCAGATCTCAATTTCAGATCTCTGTACTTTGCATGTCTTCCTTCACAAATTTGCTTTCATACTTAGCTCTATTCTTCACTTCATGCATGCAACATCAAAAATAATCACTACAAATACATCAAAAATCTCATCAATAAGAAAATAGATTCCTTCCTTTATACCAAACTCAAATAATTACAAATGAGTCGGCATACAATTACAAAATAAAAGTTTCCACATGCTACATCAAAATTACACAAAACTGTCAGCTTCCAAATACAATAAATATTTACTCGTGTGACCTCAAATTTTGTGCTATCATCCACATCACTATCAATGTGTCTCTAACTTCCCTTTAACTATGCAAAACCAGATTCCATCCCAATTAGGAGATATCATCTGATTTCCACAAACCGCTACTCAGGAACACTGCTTGAATACTGCTTCCACCAAAATGATCATAACTTCCATGAATAAATGAATTAGTATGTATGCTCTTAACCATAGACATAGAAAATATCAAAGAGTATAACCTCAACATTGCATAGCTCCAACTACAATAACCCATGCGCGCTAATCCAAACTCTGTCTGCTTCTTTGCAAGTCTTCGGTAAATCACTGTGTTGACATCAATGACAATCATAGTCATGAATGCAACAACAACTACTACAGAATGGCTGCCAAACATTTAGCATTCATTCCTAACAATCTCCCCCATTGGCATTGATGGAAACATAGATGAAAAATATCCAATGTTCCAAAAATCCAATATTGCAACACTGCTTCTTCAAATCCTCTTCATCAATTAAATCTTGCTTCATTATCTTATTAAGTTCTCTCAGACAGATGTTCTATATTTTTTTTCATGTATACTTCTCCCCCATAGACATCAATGACAAGAATTTCATCACTATGTCAACAACAACTCAATGTCAAAAGACACTTTTTAGAAAATACATTTATTAGAGTCCTCATGACTTAGCTCATATACACATACTCCCCCATAGAGGAAGTACCAACATCCAGTCCAGAAGAAAGATAGGGCTCATATACCACTGGACGGATGCAACCAAATACATCACTTCTCAAAAGTAGGCTAGGGCATAACCCCAAGCATACCTCTCATATACTCAAATGTATCCTTAGGAAAAGGATATCTGCTATTTGCTCCTTTGTACTTATGTACTCAAGTCTGACTTCTTTCTTAGCAACTTTCTCTCTTACAACATGATACTTAATATCTATATGCTTTGTCTTAGAATGTAATACATGATTCTTAGACATACTAACTATACTGGTATTGTCACAATGTATGACAATAGGCTCAACAAATTTTATTCCAATATCCTTCAGCATCTACTTCATCCAAATTATCTAGTTACAATTGTTTGCTACTGCTACATATTTTGCTTCTGATGTGCTCTGTGAGATACAATTTTGCTTCTTGCTTAGCCAAGAAACTAATCTTTCTCCAAGGAAAAATTCTCCACCACTGGTGCTTTTCTTTTCATCAACACTACCTCCCCAATCAACATCTGTATATGCACATAGGGTAAAATCATCATATTTTTCATACCATAGTCCATAGTTCATTGTGCCTCTTAAATATCTTAGTATCCTCTTAACCATTGCATAATGTGATTCTTTAGGTTCTGTAATACCCCAAAAATGGGCTATAGGTTCATTAACTTCCTATATCATTATATCGAACGAAATCAACATCAAAGTCCTAACCAAAGGCACATCGACACATCATCGAATCCTAATTGATTATCTCAAATTCTGCATCGAGGAATATTCCTAGTAATATTCCTAATCATCATAATTATCTTTAATTTAATGATTATTTGGCGATAAATCTTATTTATCCTAAAGTTTGATTAATTGAATATTCTAAATATTTAATTAATTAGATTTAATACTGCCACTTAATTATTTAATTGAATTTAATTCCATTATTCCTAATTATGATATTTAATTTTGACAATAAATCCAAAATCTTACAAATAATTGATTAAATATTTTATTTAATTAATTAAATCATTTTGTCAATTTTTAATATTGTAATTTGAATAAAAGTTTGAAAAACAATTGATTAACCCATAAATCAATTGTTTTATTTTTTAAAATTAGTTAAGTTGGAAATAAATCACTTTATTTATTTATTAATTCATAATTATCCATGTGCACAATCAAAGAGCAGTTAAACTCCAAATCAGAAAATCAATGCAAGTTATTGAATTTTTGGAACTCAACATCATTTTTGAGTTTTAAAGTTGATCTAAACTTCTAATTTGAGTTGGAAAGCCGTTTTTGCATGATTTGCATGTTTTTGTGAGTTAATTATCTTTTATTTAAAAATAACTCAAAAATCAACCTAAGTTATTTGAGTGATTTATGGCTTTTTTTCATGCATCCCCAAAGCCTTAGATTTCTATAAATTAAGGCTTCAGCTCATCCCAAATCATCTCATAATTTTGCGAGCTTACTTTGCCAAAGTCGTCTATGAATTGCACAACTATTTTGAAGAATTAGAATTTGGAGAATCAAAGCTTATTGCGAATCAAGGCTATTGTGAGATCAATTAGGTTTTTACATTCATTTAGATTCTTTGTCATATCATTGTTGGATCAATTTCATATCAATTCATTCTAGATTAGATTCATATCAGTTTTTGTCATATTATTGCATAGAAAATTTAAAAAAAAAAGGTTAATTGCATTTATTCCATATCCATCTTTTGCATTCAAATCCTTCATTTAGGTGTCGTCAAGGTCACTGATCTCGATAACAATCTGAGAACATCATACTCGCACCTATTAGAAGGCAGTAAATCGCTTGGTTAGTTTATTTTCAATTATTGCATGATTTCAATTTTTGCTAACCTCTAATGTTTTACTGAAGTGTTGTGTTTATAGATCAGGTACAATTTTCACACACACACTTATGTGTGTGTGAAAATTGTACCTGATCTATAAACACAACACTTCAGTAAAATATTAGAGGTTAGCAAAAATTGAAATCATGCAATAATTGAAACTAAACTAACTAGGCAATTTACTGCCTTCTAATAGGTGCGAGTATGATGTTCTCAGATTGTTATCGAGATCAGTAACCTTGACAACACCTAAATGAAGGATTTGAATGCAAAAATGATATGAAATGTATGTAATTAATCTTTTTTAAAAAATTTTAGATACAATAAGATGAAAAAATTGATATGAAATCTATGATATGTAAAAACTGATATGCTATGAATTGATCTAACAATGATATGATATGAAAACTAAATGAATGTAAAAACCAAATTGATCTCACAATAGCCTTGATTCGCAATAAGCTTTGATTCTCCAGATAGCAATTCTTCAGCGTGCTTATGCAAAATTATGAGATGATTTGGGATGAGCTGAAGCCTTAATTTATAGAAATCCGAGGCTTTGGGGATGCATGAAAGAAAGCCATAAATCACTCAAATAACTTAGGTTGATTTTTGAGTTATTTTTAAATAAAGGATAATTAACTCACAAAAACATGCAAATCATGCAAAACATCTTTCCAACTCAAATTAGAAGTTTAGATCAACTTTAAAAATTAAAAATGATGTTGAGTTCCAAAAAGTCAATAACTTGCATTGATTTTCTGATTTGGAGTTTAACTGCTCTTTGATTGTGCACATGGATAATTATGAATTAATAAATAAATAAAGTGATTTATTTCCAACTTAACTAATTTTGAAAAATAAAACAATTGATTTATGGGTTAATCAATTGTTTTTCAAACTTTTATTCAAAATTACAATATTAAAAATTGACAAAATGATTTAATTAATTAAATAAAATATTTAATCACTTATTTGTAAGATTTTGGATTTATTGTCAAAATTAAATATCATAATTAGGAATAATGGAATTAAATTCAATTAAATAATTAAGTGGCAGTATTAAATCTAATTAATTAAATATTTAGAATATTCAATTAATCAAACTTTAGGATAAATAAGATTTATCGCCAAATAATCATTAAATTAAAGATAATTATGATGATTAGGAATATTACTAAGAATATTCCCCGATGCAAAATTTAAGATAATCAATTAGGATTCGATGATGTGCAGATGTGCCTTTGGTTAGGACTTTGATGTCGATTTCGTTCGATATGTAGATGTAGAAGATTAATGAACTTATAGCCCATTTTTGGGGTATTACATTTCTCCCCTCTTTGAATTGCTGTGCGAAGCGCAGTGGTTCAAAGATAGTCTGTGTTTGATAAAGATATGAAACTGATTCAAAATTGATAATTGATATGAGACATAAGCTGATTGGATTTGATATGAAGATAATAGGTCCTGAATGACCAAAGCTAATGTTAACTATAACAGGGATGAACCAATGAAACAAAAGTGTCAAAATGCCTGATTTTGAACCTTATGATTGCAAAGAAGTGAGTGACTGGTTCCAGAATCAATTGTCTTAGAAGAACCACGTAGGTATCACATCTGAACCCTTCAGTTACCGAAGAACCAAGGAAATAATACTAATGAATAGATAGTTGTGAAAAGCTGATACAGATTACAAGATTAAGAGAATACTGGATTGATATGGATCGATGAATCTGATTTGCCCCAAGCGATGATAGATTTACCTCAAGTGATGAGGACTTTTGATGAATCAACAACTAGACATGGTTGTTGTCTTGATTACTGAGGAAAGATATGATTCCAAGATTTAGATTACAGACTTTGAATGATGTGCAATACCATGCCACCTTCGGGATTAAAATTGAAATCTGACAAGAAAAGTCAACGTTTGATAGTTCAGAAGCATGTTAATTGATTTGAGAAGTGGTTATACACGTTCAAGAATGCATCCTGCATCGTTTGGAGGTCCTGAAGACCAAGTTTGACTAGGTTTGACCATGGTTGACCAAGTTGAAATTTTGATAGTTTGAGGTAAGATAATCAGTTAAGTTGAATATCAGATTTTTGTGATGATGGAAGGTCGATGATGCAAGCAGTAGACCGTCCTGGGCCCAAAAATTATAAATCATGATTTTGACATAGTAAACAATCTCAGATTTGAATTTTGATCCTGAAAATGGATTCAGAACATCGAAATTAGCCAGGGGTGCAATTTTCGTGAAAAATGGAGCACTTTTGAAAATTAGGTCAAATGCTATATAAAGGCTTGAAGGGTCATTTTCAATTCATTTCAACCATTTGACTTTGGAGACTTTGTGGAGTCCTCTGAGCAAGAAAATGGCAGAACAGTGAGATCCGAAGGTTCCTATGAGTTCACATCGATTTGAGTGCAGCCAAAGATACCAGAGACCCCGACAGTATGGACATCTCATAGGTGGACCTCTATGCCCCTCTGAAAATGTAATTTTTTCATGTTTTATAACATTTTTTAATTTTTTCCTACACGTTTTTCTTTTTGAATTTTGCATGTTTGAAAACTCGTATGAGTCCCATCCTAGACTCGTACGACACTTCATTTTAATTTCCTTTGTCATTTCAAGTCCACCCAAGTGTCGTATGAGAGGGACACTTGTGTCGTACGACATTTCATCAGGTCCCTCAAAACTCGTATGATGCCATGTACAGTATCGTACGACCATGGTTTGTCATTTGGCCTACTGTGGAGTGTCGTATGACACTTGATGGTAGTCTGGAATGTCATTTGAAAAACAATGAGCTAAAAATTGATTCTTAGGTCAAAAATTTGATTTTTCTGATAATTTGGCCTGATTGTAGACCCTTTGACCCACCTTTTGAAATATCAAACTGTTCCATTCTTGTACTATTACCTTGATTTTGAACTCAATTTCTAATAAAACACCTTGTTTCTATATGATTCAGGTCACATATCCAGACGTCCATGTTTTTCATTCTTACCCGGTGACACAGAGACTGTGTGTCTTGCTTCCCGACCCTATGAGGGTTCATCTTGCTGCATGCGGTTTTGAGCATCTCATTCATTTACCTGATATTAGGGTAAATCATGGCCTATTGACTACGTTGATAGAGAGATTTCACTCAAAGACTCAGACCTTTCATTTACCAACTAGAGAGATGATTGTGACTCTAGAGGATATTTATAGGATACTATGCATTCCATTCCATAGCAGTCAACATCCTGAGTATGTGAGTTTCGGCCAGATTGGTCTTCATGCCTTTAGGCATCTATTTGGTGATGATACATAGTTGACAAGGTCCATTTCCTGGGAGACCCTTGTACAAAGATATGGTCAGATGCACCATTTAGAGTGCATTATCGCTGGGATGATCGGAGAGCTTATCATGCCAGGCTGTTAGCAGAACAACTTTTTGATGGGATGGGCTCTAATGGTAGCCCTTCTTATGGCCACTCCTAGTGAGCTTGCCTGGGGTCAGTGCCTGTTGGCCCACATTTTAGAGATGCACGAGGTTGTGTATCAGGATTGCAAGAGATTTGCTTCTGGAGCTCTTTTATTATAGATATGGGCATGGGAGCATATCCCAGTGTTGAGACTAGTTTTCCAGTCACAGCGTCAGCCACAAGAGCTAGTGATATATATGTATGTTGGTTATGTCACAAAGGTCTACATGGGTCATACTGAGTACTTCCAATGATGTTTAGATGATATGACATTTGTGCATTGGAGACCCTACTTGCAGATAGAGGCCTGGCCCACTGCGAGGGAGTAGTACAGTTTTCTTTTTCAGAGTTGGGTACTTATTGGCCGGTCTCCCACCATTTTGGAGAGATTTTTTATTACTAGAGTGTGGCATCAGTATGGATGCAGAAAGGATGCCCCATAGGAGTATACTGCATATGCTCACATTGTTTGTGAGATTGGGCTCGGATGGACACAGCGGCTCACCTATTTATTATGTTCAGAGGAGTATAGTGCCATCATAGGTAGAGACTGGGACTACCGTCCACAAGTTGTTGATGCAGGGGTCATAGATGGATACATTTCTTAGCTAGCTGATCATCCCATTCCCAAATTCTTGGATCCCACTAAGTTGATACCCTCCATGGAGGAGGCGATGGATTTTATAGGTGCTCCCATGGGATAGGGCCTGAGACCTCAGGTAGTGCATCCTACACCACCCAGACAGAGAGTGATAGCTCCACTTCAGAGACCATCAGGACATATGAGGCCCCCTCATCCTTCTACTTCTACAGCAAGCATGTCCACAGGTTCACAAAGATGAAGTAGGGGTGAGAGAGGTACTTTAGGTAGTGTTGGTACTGCAGATGAGGTTTTAGCAGCTGAGCAGTTTGTAGGTGGCAATGTAGATCCCTCATAGGAAGATACCACTTTTGATCTGGGAGATGAGGTTAGACGTCATAAGGCACATAGAGAAGATACCATTGATCAGCAACCAGAGTAGCCACAGGACATAGAGATGCCAGTAGCTGAGGCCAATCCTACTGTTCCTCTCACTTCATCAGAGACTATCAGACATCTCAGAGCTTAGGTCCGGGACCTAAAGGTATAGAGTGCTAGGTGGGAGGAGAGGTATCAAGAGGCAGATAGGTAGCACATAGAGCTCTGTGTAGAGTTTCACTCAGAGGTTCAGAGATTACAGACAAAGGTGACCCATCAGACTACATGGGCTTCATACTATGTGTTTGCATACTATGCTATTGTCCCTGCTGTGCAAAGAGTGCCCACTTATTTAGATTACATGGTAGCCTCAGAGGGAGCTAGGGCACCGAGAGTAGAGGCTATACTAGATGCACCACCACCTCCTCCACTAGATACCGAGGAGCATGCCAAGAGTTGATTCTCGCTCTCATGTTTTGATATACTCTATTCTTTTTGATTACTGATATACTGTTCTGACTCTGATAGCTCTCTGGAGCTCATTCTTTTGTACATTGTGCCAGTAGTGCACCCCTGACACATTTCAAGATTTTTTTTTGATATATATGAGATCGATATGTTGGTTGTAACTTCATTTGTACTTGTCATGTTTTTTGCAGGTTGATGAAGACAAGTACTCAGTCTTATGTCAAAAGGATATTTTAACCCAAGAGAGTTACTACTTGTAGTTTGATGAAGAGACCGTCGAATGAGACTCAACTCTCGTTGGATGTGAAGAATTGATATGAAGAATTGTTTAAGCTTTGAAGTGTTTCCAAACATTTGTGAGATCATGCAGACATGCAAAATGCAAAGAAACATGCAGAATGAAATGCAACCTAGGACCTAGGACCTAGTCACTAATCATGTGTCAATTTGTTATCATCATTGAACTTTTAGGTAACCAAATAAATCAATACAATGCCCACTAGCTTTGAAACCATAGACATATGAATATTGATTTGTATGCGCAAGAATCAATACAACACCCACTAGTCAACAACCATGGATATATGAATATTGATTTTATTTTCAGAATGTCGGATTAGATATAAGCACCAAAGCATAAGCGTCAGGATGACTAGAATATCATGTCCATTTTGATATAGCAATTTGTATAAGCATCAAAACATAAATGTCATGATGACCTAAATATGCCTTGCATTTAAACACATCCAACAGTTAAGAGATCATTCTAAATCCAATGTGAATTACCCTTAGTGACCCTTTATTGTTCACATCCTTAGGTAAGATCAAATTTCATAGGAGAAAGAAATCACTCAAAAAGAAAATAGTTAGATCAAAACTTCCTTGAATCTTTCAGGTATCAATGGTTGAGGTACACATGGCCGTCCAATTGGAGATAGAGGCTCTTATAGTTGGACACCATTTCAATCTAGAATTTTTGAAGTGGTTAGATTTTCACATATAAGAAGAAGACAAAGAAAAGATTATGCCCCCAGTCATCACTCTCTAAATCCTGTAAAGGACATCATCAAAGAGCTTGAAGGGACACAATATGCAAAAATCTCAATGCGAATCAGTAAACATACAAGGAGATAAAAGTATGTAAAAAGAATAGATTGTTTTCAGTTTGATATTTGATTGCGTTGTTTGTAGATGCAAAATCCTTTCTAGAGACAAGACAGATTGACTGACTTGGATGAAGCTTCAAAGGACTCTAACTGGATATGATACGTCTAAGATATATTGGAGGCCATAGGATATGACATTGATTGCCCCCAAGTTTGGACATTGATAGGATATAGATGCTTGAGCTGATTGATGTACAAACTGACTTATTGAAAATAGGAACACGGAAACAAACCAGGAGATATGTACAAACTAAAGCAAGACTGAAAGCAGGGAAAGACCAAGATTGCGTTGATAGATGGAGTGTTTTGAAACAAGGGGCACCCGTTTGTTGGGTTTTCACCATCTTGGTAGAGATTCTATTTTTGCTACCAAGGCGCCTGTTTCCAGGTTTTCACCAAGGCACATTTTTTTCTTTTTTTCTCTTTTTTTTTTGTATTTTTCATATTTTTCAATTTTTTTTGTACTTTTGATATTTTTTGATTTTTTTGTGAATCATCAAGGTGCCTATTGCTAGGTTTTCACCAAGATGTTCATTTTTTCAAGACATTTTCCAATTTTTAATATTTTTTCAGGACATTTTACCATAGACTGAATGCTTTAGGCATAGAATTTCTTCAGATGGAGAATGTTGATTGGTTCTCAGAGCTGTTCTCCTTCAGTCATTGAGAGTTGATAGGCACTAGAGCCAAAAGTAGCAGTGATAACAAAGGGACCTAGCCAATTGGGTTCAAACTTCCCCTTGCATTCTTGATGGGATTGATTTTTAGGATTTTCTCTCAAGACTAGATCACCAACCTAAAATTCTCTATGTCTGACTTTCTTGTTGTAGCCTCTAGACATTCTCTTCTGATATACTCTGAGATGATCATACGCTACTTGTCTGTGCTCATCTAGTAGTTTAAGTTCTTGCAACCTAGACACTCTGTAGTCATCATCAGTTACTAGACCATGCATTCTGATTCTTAGTGATGGGATTTTGACCTCAATAGGCAGTACTGCTTCAGACCCATAAACTAAAGTGAAAGGTGTAGCCCCAGTAGGTGTTCTGATACTTGTTCTGTAGGCCCAGAGAGCTGGATTGATCATGAGATGCTAGTCTCTTCCTATTTTATTAACTATTCGGTGCAAGATTTTGAATAGATTTTTGTTAGAGGCCTCAGCTTGGTCATTCCCTTGAGGATAGTAGATAAAAGACCAATGTTGTGTGATCTTGAATTTGGCACATAGATCATCTAGGTCTTTGTTCTTGAATTGGCCACTGTTATCTATGATTATGGAATGAGGTATCCCATATCTGCATATGATATAGTTCAATATGAACATAGATATTTTCTTTCCAGTTGCTTGTGTCAAAGGGACTGCTTCTACCCATTTTGTAAAATAATCTATAGCTATGATTATATGGGTATGTCCATTGGAAGAATGAGGATGAATCATTCTGATAAGATCAAATGCCCATTGATGGAATGACCATTGTGTTGTAAAGGGGATTAGATCCCTCCCTAGGGCATGAATTAAGTTGCCATGTACTTGGCATTTTTGACAATTCTTAGCAAATTTGATAGCCTCTTTCTCCATCTCAGGCCAATAGTACCCCGCTCTAATAAGTTTTTGAGCTAGTGTTAAACCATTCGAGTGTGACCCACAAATACCATCATGGACTTCCTCTAATGCATGTTGAGACTCTTCCCATTCTAAACATCTAAGTAGTGTACCATCTAGACCTTGTTTGTACAGATCATGACCAATGATGACATATCGGGAGGCATTTTGGATAAGGTATCTCTTTTCATGGTGGTTGAAGGTATCGGGAATGATTTGTTCTTGGAGATAGGAATTAGGTTTTTATATCTGGATGAATCATGACCAACAATAGTGCAAATCATGTGGGTTTGGGGGGAATCATATGCAGGATAAGATAGTGCTTCCACTAGGAACTCATAGCGTAGCTCATGCTCAGGCTGCTGTAATAAAGTAGATAGCGTTGCCATTGCATCGACAGACTTGTTCTCCGTTCTAGGAATTTTCTCAAATGTGATAGATATGAAATACTTCTTAAGATCATCTACCATTCTCTTGTAAGGAATGAGCTTTTCATCTTTATTTTGGTACACATCATTGACTTGATGAATAACAAGTTGAGAGTCTCCATGAATGTGTAGCTCTGTTACTGTCCATTCAATTGCTATTTTCATACCATTCAAAAGGGCCTCATATTCAAAAATATTGTTTGTGCATGGAAACTTTAACCTGAATGCTTTTGGGATTGAGTATCCTTGAGGAGTTATGAACAATATGCCTACTCTTGATCCATTCTATGTATAGGAGCCATCGAAGAATAATTACCATTCTCTAGAAGAAAGATGCATGATAGAGGAATCTAGAAATTCCATTTGTAGTGGTGTGTCATCAAACAATGGTGCTTCTGCTAATTGATCAACAATGACTTGCCCTTTGATATCTTTTCATTCCACATATTCAATGTCAAATTCACTTAAGAGCATAACCCATTTAGCTAATCTACTTGTGAGGGCAGCTTTCCTTAGTAGGTACTTGAGGGGATCAATTTTAGCTACCAATTGTGTGGTATGAGCTAACATGTTATGTCTCAATTTCTATGATGCAAAGATCACAACTAGACAAGCTTTCTCAATCATTGAATAGTTCTTCTCATATGCAACCAATGTCCTACTAATATAGTATATAGCTCTTTCCTTTTTGTTCTCATCGTGTTGTGCTAGCAATGCCTCTAGTGATGTATCTATTGTGGAGATATATAAGATCAATGGCTTCCCATGAATAGGAGGCATCGAGATAGGAGGATTTGATAGATACTTCTTGATACGGTCAAAGTTTTTCTCACATTCTTCATTCCATGCGAAGGTCACACCTTTATGTAATGTTTTTGTAAAAGGCTGTGATATGTCCGCTAGCTATGATATGAATCTTCTGATAGATTGAACTCTTCCTTGCAATGTCCTCATCTGACTGATATTCTTAGGGGGTTGCATCTCCATTATAGCCTTTACTTTAGCTAGATCAACTTCAATGCCCTTCTTTGAAACTATGTATCCTAAAAGCTTTCCAGAAGTGACACCAAAAGCACACTTCTTAGGATTTAGTCAGAGACTAAACTTTTCCATTCTATCTAGGATCATGCTCAAGTCCTTTAGATGTTCAGTTCTAATCATAGATTTTGCTAATGTATCATCAACGTAATCTTCCATAGTTTGATGCATCATGTCAAGGAAAATAGATGTCATGGCTCTTTGATATGTAGCACCAACATTTTTAAGCCCAAATGGCATGACATTCCAATAGAAGGTGCCCCATGCACATGTGAAAGCCATTTTCTCTTGATCCTCTGGAGCAATTTTTATTTGATTATATCCAGAGAAACCATCCATTAAGGAATACATCTTGAAACCCGTAGTCATGTCCACTATCATATCAATGTTAGGTAGTGGAAAATCATCCTTAGGGCATGCTCTATTCACATCTCTAAAGTCTGTGCACACTCTGATTGAACCATCTGGTTTAGAAATAGGTACAATATTGGAGATCCACTCTACATAGTCAATAACTCAGATGAATCTAGCTTTCAGGAGCTTCTCTAATTCAGCTTTTACCAAGAGTGCAACATGAGGATGCATCTTTCTCAATTTTTGCTTAACAAGTTTGACATTTGGAGCTATGGATAAATGATGCATTATAAGATTAGGATCCAATCCTAGCATATCTAAGTATTTCCATGCAAAGTTGATCTTTTTCTCTATTAGGAATGTAGTAAATTTTTTCTTCTCTCCTTCTGATAATGATTGTGCTACATGTACCAATTATGGTTCCTCTGTTGTACCCAAATTGATAGATTGAGTGGGCTCAATTAGAACTAGAGATCTGTCCTATAAATGACTCAGAAGGACATTAAATATCTCATCCTTAGGCACCTCAAAGAGGTTTTCACCTTTGGATATGTCTTTTATTTTTACTTTTGTAGGTTCTGAGACTACCACAAAGTGGTTTTCACCCTTAGAACTCTTTTTCTTTTTATTTTTATTCTTATTTTTCTGACTAAGATACTTGATGTTCAACTCCATCATGCTAACGCTTGGTTCATTGATGGAACTCCTCATAGGCTCAACTGCATTAAGGTAGCAAGCAAGGGCATAGTCATTCAGGAAGGTATAAATACCATGGCTCAGATTTGTGGAGGTTTGATCAATAAGTTCTAGATATTTGATAGTCAAAGTAGGGAAAGATTGGGAGATAGTGTTTATGGATATGGATCTATCATCATTGGTCCTAACCTGATGCTCAAGTTCAAAGGTAATATTACAACTTAAGACATTCAATTCATGAATAGGATCAATGTCATTGTGGGAGTCCAATTCAGCCATAGGTGGATTAGACTCAATAGGTTCATCATTTCATTCTAGACTTACATTGGGGTTAGGTGCATATTGGTGAATAACATCAACATGTTTCTCTATAATAAGCTCATCTAGTTCTAGAATGGCTCCCCATTCATAGTCATTTGATTCAACTTCTGATTCAGGATCTTTAGGAAATCTTAGAACATGAGTAAAGTCAGGGTGAATACCCCAAGAAGGGTTACCCTCAGATTCTGATTTGAATTCATACTCATGGGAATCTATCTCAGAATCACTACCACTTCCTGCTTCTTGATTGTTTTTGAGATTAGTTGGTTCTTGTGTTGCAACTATCTCTTGGTTGATAGTAGGTTCTTGTGTTTCTACTACATTAATTCTTTTGATTGGATCATCTTTATCATCAAGAAGGTCTTTGATCTCTTTAGGAAATTTTTCATAGGGGATGAGTTCTAAGCTATCTAAATCACTATCTAATGGTTCTATTTCTTCTTTCTTAAGAAGAGGTTCTCCTAGTGTGATCTGCTCTATGACATGAGAGCAATTACCTTTGAGGTGATAAGGTTTCTTCTTAAAGCCTAAGCCA
Organism: Chamaecyparis obtusa; assembly: GCA_027943335.1. Taxonomy (NCBI): domain Eukaryota; kingdom Viridiplantae; phylum Streptophyta; class Pinopsida; order Cupressales; family Cupressaceae; genus Chamaecyparis; species Chamaecyparis obtusa. Next base: position 983,599 of record BSBK01001097.1, read on the forward strand.
ACTTTGTCTTTATTTTCTCTACCAGTATGTGGGAGAGGTGCCATGAGACCTTTCCCTCTGACTCCTAGAGGTCCTTGACCTGGATATCCCATCTTAGCTATCAATTTATCTCCTAGACCATACAACTTAGAAGGGAGTTTGGATACTATAGAGTCACTAGTTGGAACGAATTGAGATTCAAGTTCATCTTTGTATAGCCATGATAACACTTCATCCTCTTCAAACTCTTGCTTGGATACTTGTTCTACTAAAAAATTCTTTTTATATGCTTCAAGAGGTTCTTTAAAGTCTGGTTTGGATTGTTTCAAAGATTTCTCATAATACTTAGGCAAGATAGGGAGAGATGTCAAAGATAATACTGGCTCTATAATATATTCTCCCATCCCATTTTCTTTGATATTAACCTCTTTTTCCAGATCTTCCATTTTAGATGTGGATGCTTCTTTAGTTAGTTCAATGGAAGATTCTCTGTTATTAGGCACAAGCTTATCTGCACTTTCTTTCAATGTATTGCAAGTTGTATTCAGATCTGTGGGGATAGTAACCTCTACTCCTTCATAAGGAAACTTCAAATAGTGATGGTATGTAGAAGGAATACCTTGCATTTCATGTATCCATGGTGTCCCTAGGAGGATGTTGTAGGCCAAAGGTAGATCAAGCACTTGACAGATGGTATCTTTGATAACTGGACCCACTCGGATGGGTAAGACAATGGTGCCTTTAGAAGATCTTTCTTGTTCATCATTGGCTTTGATAGTTATTTTCTTTCTATTATCAATAGCCAATTCTAAAAATCCCAATTGTGTGATCAAGCTGTAAGAACAAATGTTTAGGCCAGATCCCCCATCTATCAACACATGTTTGACCCTACGGTTCTGGATCAAGATTTCTATAAGCAAAGGCTGATTGTGTGGGTGACTCAAGGAGTTGTCATCTTCCTCTGAAAAGGAGATATATTGCAAAGATGTAAGATGTCCAACCATAGTCTAGAACCTATCTAAATCAAGGTCATCAGGAACATTGGAACTGAGCAAAGCTTTGTCTAGTATGGCTTTGTGAGCTGGAGAAATTTGAAGCAACTCAAACATGGAGATTTTGGCATTAGTGTGCTGGAGTTTTTGAACAATGCTATAAGATGTAGGCCTTGTATCTTTAGAACTGGAAGATTTGGAAGCAACCTTCTGTTTAGAAGTAGATGAAAGATTGAAGGGCACCTTAGGGACATTTGATGAATCTAGGATTTGTCCTTTCAGATGTGCTTGGGCTTGTGATCGAGTAACTGCATTGGTGGATTGATTTTGTCTATCTCTTCTTACAATTGTGATGACATTGCAATGCTCTGAGAGATAGGGTTCAACCATATTGATGAAAACATTATTTCTAAGGTAGGCTTAGTTGACTTTTGCCCCCATATTAGGCTGAGAAGTTGAAACTTTTTCGCCATGTTTCAGAAATGGTTCTGTAAATGCCGAATGATCGTTATTGCTCTTAGGATTGTCAACTGTGATGTCTCCATTATCAATTAGATCTTGAATGGTATGTTTCAAGTGGAATTAGTTATTAGTTTTGTGACCTTTACCTTGATGGAAATCATAGAATTCATTTTCTCTCCATCATTTTGGCTTAGGCTCAGAATCAGGTGGTCAGATTGGTGGCAAAGAGATGATGTTATCAGCCAGTAGAGTTCTCATAGTGGATTCTGAAGATTCTCCAAGAGTAGTGAACTTTCATTTATTACCCCATCTTTTGTATTTTGGCTTCTTTTGAGATGTTTCAGAAGACTTTTGTTCTAAAGCTTTAATGGCTTGGGTGCCAAGAGTGAGATTGTAGGCCAGTGCCTTTGATGGGGCACAGATAGTGTCAACAACACCATCTATGATGATGCCTTTGTTCTTGTTCCAATTTTTGTTCTTGTCTTTAGAACTGGATCCTAATTTGTACTTATCTTTTTGAAGTGTGATTTCTCCTTTTTTCACAAGCACTTTTTCAATTTTGATAGCATTATCCACCATCTTATCAAAAGATGTATGATCTTGCATTTGTAGAGGATAATAGATTTCTGGAACAAGGTTATTGATGAAGATTACCAATTTTTCTATTTTTGGAATAGGTCTGGCATATAGAGAGAACTTCTTCCTCCATCTTTTAAGAAATGTTAGGAATGGTTCCCCTAGACATTGCTTGAGATTACAGATATCAATCATGGTGACTGGATGTTGAATATTGTAGGAGTATTGCTGATAAAAAAATTTGATCAACTCCTCAAAAGTTTTGATAGTAGAAGGTAATCTAGAGAACTAGTGGATGGTTGCTCCCCCTAGAGATCGAGGGAAGAGACACATGAGATAGGTTGGTTCATGCATGAACTCCATAGATTGTGTACAGAACTCTTTGACGCGATCTTAAGGATTAGAGTGTCCATCATATTTATCATACTTTGGTATCTCCACTCTTTTTGGGAATGGGGGCATGTACAAGTCTTTGTCAAAAGGGAAAGGACAAAGGGCCTCCATGGAGAATTCCTTGGATTCCTTCTCTTTCTTAAGATTGTTAAGTTCAACTTGCATAGCATGCATCTATTTCATCATAGCTGTGAGTGGAGTTTCTTCCTAATGCATAATGATATCTTCAACATTAAAGTTGGGAGGAAGTTTAGCTCCTTCATGAGCCAATTGTAAAAAGTATGCTTCTCTATATTCTTTCAAGAAATGCTTCATCATTCATTTGAAGTTATCATCATTTTGATATTGAGAAATTTCTTCAGGTGCGGGTTCCTAATTTGCACCATGTTGAGATCGAGTTCTCTGAGAGCCAAAGTTTGTCCCTACTTGAGACATGGTAGGAGTTTGTGGACTCCCTAGAATAGATTAATGCGGGGTTTGTTGGGTACCTACGTGAGCTGATGGAGGAGGAATGTAACTAGTTTTTAATCGATAGTTGCCAAGACCATCATCCTTGTAAAGACTAGAATTGATGAGTTGCTCAAGAGTTGGACCCCTAGTAGTGGTTATAGGTAAGGTCTGGGATGCTTCTCCATAATTCTTGTGTGAGGAATCTCTAGTTTCCACCATCAAGTTTGAGTGAAACAAAAGAATAAGATCTAGATAACTGAAGAATGAATTGAATCAAGATGATCAGATGATGCAACCTTGTCAAGGTTTGATTGATTTAAAGATTCAATTAGATGTGGGTGAAGGATACTATGCCCTGGATGTATGGGTAGATTCCCAAAAGATAGTGGACAAGATATCACAACACTTAGTCATTTTGATGATTGATTGAAGATTGATAGTTATGACAAGGTTTTGAGACAAGATGAAAAGGACTCAAATTGATTAAATACAAGGCTAAATAAAATTCAAAAGGCCACTTTGGGATAATGATTTGATTCTCAATAGCTACTACTCTGTTCCTGACATAGTGATTTGATCGACAGATTCTGGAAATAGGCTGAAAAAGCTAAATATCTGGCAATTCTGACAACTTTCAAAAATTTTCCCAAATGACACTCTACAGACTCGTACAATAGTGGGTATGCTATAAAATGATAGTTGAAAAACTTGTACGACAGTTGAAAAACTCGTACAACAGAGGATCTACTATGAAATGATAGTTGAAAAGCTCGTATGACAGTTGCTAGCAGGATTTGAATTTTTGGAATTTGACTGGCAGAAAGACTCGTACGACACTGGGTCCCCTATCATACGATAGATGGGCAGTAATGAAATGACACTTGACAAAAACTTGTATGACTTTCTGACCTCCTGAGATGACTTTTGACTCCAAAAAAGAATTTTACTTCAGATTTTGCAAATTTTGAGTTTTCAGATTCAGATTGTTTGCAAATTTCAATGTCTAGATTTGAGAATTGTAACAGATTTGTTCATTTTCAATAACCAGATAGATAAACAAGCATGCAAAACAACAAGCAAGTGATTTCAAGCATGTCTGAAAACAATGAACAAGGGCAAAAGCAACCTTGTGCATGAACAATCAAGTGACTTATTTGTTCTAATCCTCAGAAGCACTAATTGTGTATGTTCCAAAAATGTTTTGCAATAATGCACATATACCCTAGAAAATGAAAATTTGGCCTCACTAGGGTTTTTAGTAATGGTTTGACTCTACAAATTTTATGATCCAAAGGGGTGAACTCCAATCCCGGTGCACCAGGGTTTTGACACAGTCTGAGAACTTAATCTTCAAGAGATGCTAGGGAGATCTGACAACCCAACAATGAACCACACCTGTGAAGATTTCTTCCACAAGGACATTTATATAGTGGCTATCACTACCATGGTGAAAATGGCTATTACCGCTCGAGGTTCCATCAATGTAGTTTTCCCTGTGAAGGGAGTGTCTGCTACGGTTAACCCTCTCTAAAGGTGACTCACAATAGTATACCATAAGGGGACTTGGCTCCAGATCCAAGGGTTTGATGCCTTTTCAATTTCAACCCAAAAAAAGTAGGCAGATAAATCTGACATGCTAAGATGAAGATTATCTCACCAAGGTCTATGATATCAACCCCATGTGATCTATCAACCCCTCTAGAGAGAGAACATATCAATCAATAAGGGAAGAGGCACGAACCTAGTAGAACGTGAGACGCACTAAGTATCCTCCCTACCTACAAGGATTCTATCATCAAGAAGGATTTCACTAGGAATCCAATCTCTCAAGAACCACAAATAGTGTTCATAGGGCCTAATTACTATGTTTTGACAGATATATTTCTGAAAGAAAATCTACCGAAAGTACTCAAAAGTAGAAAGAGGAACACTTAATGCTTAAAGAGAATATGAGGTGAGTCCACCAGGTGGAACAATTAACCCCTCACACAAGCTAAAAATGAGTCCACAACTTAGAAAACAAGTGAGTTCTAAAAAGCACAAAAGGGTTGCTTGGTGGAACAATTAACGCTTCTCTCCTATAGACCCCTCCCTTTTATGGCACTGCGATTGCAACCACGGGGTGGAATGAGGGGCTAGTGGATTTAGTGAGTCCAATAACCCAAGATAGCAATCTAGATCAATCACAAGTATCTAAGATTGCTTATCAATACTTAAGGTGTTACAACCTAGTATTCAATTATGCAAATTTGAAGAAAAGCATGCAAAGAAAACACTCAAGCCAAACACATGAGAGATTCATTTTAGGATCCAAATTGAAATGTTATCAGATTAAGGGGAATACTTGGAATCCTTGCAATGCGCTTAGTAGATTTTTACCTATTTTTAGCAATTCTTGCACTTTTTCCATTCAAAACCAGCAGGAGTCAATAAAAAATAGAGAATTTCAATTGTTAAGGTTAGCCGTTAGTCAAAATTTGAAAACCAAATATGAAAAACTGCCCTGAAAAGTGAAATGACAATTAAAATATGATGCTGAAACTCATATGATAGTGGGTTTGTTACCAGACGACAGTGAGAAACTCGTATGACGGTGGGTATGCACCTGGATGACAGTCCAGAAACTCGTACGACACTAGGTGTATGATGAAATGACAATTGAATTTCCAAATGATAGTGTGTACAGTCTGGCATGATTCTTGATCCAATAGACTATCGGACGATAGTGGGTCTAGTGCAAAATGACTTTTGGCAGAAACTCATACGAAGATTGTACGGACAGAAATTAAAAATCATAATTTTGCACAAAAACTGAGGAGAAAAAGATATAAATTGATAGAATTGAATTGGAAACCCATTTCAAGGCCCCACGGTGGGTGCCAGAAATGTGTGTGTGAAAATTGTACCTGATCTGTAGACACAACACTTCAGTAAAACATTAGAGGTTAGCAAAAATTAAAATCATGCAATAATTGAAACTAAACTAACTAGGTGATTTACTGCCTTCTAATAGGTGCGAGTATGATGTTCTCAGATTGTTATCAAGATCAGTGACCTTGACGACACCTAAACGAAGGATTTGAATGCAAAAATGATATGAAATGTATGCAATTAATCTATTTTTTTTAATTTTAGATACAATAAGATGAAAAACTTGATATGAAATCTATGATATGTAAAAACTAATATGCTATGAATTGATCTAACAATGATATGATATGAAAACTAAATGAATGTAAAAACCAAATTGATCTCACAATAGCCTTGATTCACAATAAGCTTTGATTCTCCAGATAGCAATTCTTCAGCGTGATTATGCAAAATTATGAGATGATTTGGGATGAGCTAAAGCCTTAATTTATAGAAATTTGGGGCTTTGGGGATGCATGAAAGAAAGCCATAAATCACTCAAATAACTCAGGTTGATTTTTGAGTTATTTTTAAATAAAGGATAATTAACTCACAAAAACATGCAAATCATGCAAAAATAGCTTTCCAACTCAAATTAGAAGTTTAGATCAACTTTAAAACTCAAAAATGATGTTGAGTTCCAAAAAGTCAATAACTTACATTGATTTTCTGATTTGGAGTTTAACTGCTCTTTGATTGTGCACATGGATAATTATGAATTAATAAATAAATAAAGTGATTTATTTCCAACTTAACTGATTTTGAAAAATAAAATAGTTGATTTATGGGTTAATCAATTATTTTTCAAACTTTTATTCAAAATTATAATATTAAAAATTGACAAAATGATTTAATTAATTAAATAAAATATTTAATCAATTATTTGTAAGATTTTGGATTTATTGTCAAAATTAAATATCATAATTAGGAATAATAGAATTAAATTCAATTAAATAATTAAGTGGCAGTATTAAATCTAATTAATTAAATATTTAGAATATTTAATTAATCAAACTTTAGGATAAATAAGATTTATCGCCAAATAATCATTAAATTAAAGATAATTATGATGATTAGGAATATTACTAGGAATATTCCCCGATGCAAAATTTAAGATAATCAATTAGGATTCGATGATGTGCAGATGTGCCTTTGGTTAGGACTTTGATGTCAATTTCGTTCAATATGTAGATGTAGAAGATTAATGAACTTATAGCGCATTTTTGGGGTATTACAGGTTCAGCTTGAAATCTTGCTACAATTCCAACTGAATGTGCTATATCAGGTCTAGTATGAGTCAAATACTACAATCCTGCAATCATAGATTTGTATTTCTTCTGTTCTACTGCAGGTGTTTCATCTGTGCTAGATAACTTATGTCTAGTCACCATGGGTGTTCCAACTGGTTTACAATCCTCCATTCCAAATCTTTTCAACAAGTCATTCAGGTACTTTCTCTGACTTACAAAGATAGCATCATTGTTTTGTGTTATCTATAATCCTAAAAAGTATTTCATTTCACCAATCATACTCATTTCAAATTTAGTCTTCATTTCATCAGCAAATTTGTCAGTAGCTTCATCTTCTCCTCCAAAGATAATGTCATCAACAAAAATAACTATAATTAACAAACTATTTTCAATTTCTTTTGTGTATAGATTGCTATCAACTATTCCTTTTATAAATCCCAATTTTAACAAATACTTATCTAGTCTTGCATACCAAGTTCTAGGTGCTTGTTTAAGTCCATACGAAGCTTTCTTCAATTTACATACCATGTCTCCTTCTTGAGTCAAAGGAAAACCTTCAGGTTGCTCAATGTAGACTTCTTCTTCCAATCCTCCATTCAGAAATGCTGACTTCACATCCATCTAATATACTTTGAATTTATTGTAAGCTACATAAGACAAAAACATTCTTACTCCTTCAATTCTTGCAACAGGTGAAAAGGTTTCTTCATAATCAATTCCTTCTTGTTGTGAGTAACCCTTACATACCAATCTTGATTTGTTTCTTACTACTCCTTGTTCATTCATCTTGTTTCTGAATACCTATTTAGTTCCAATAACATTCTTGTCTTTAGGTCTAGGGACCAATTCCCATGTCTTGTTCTTTTCAATCTGATCTAGTTCTTCTTTCATATTATTAGTCCAACTTTCAACTTCACAAGTTTCACTAGTAGTCTTAGGTTCAATTTGAGAAATCAAACATAACTGTTCTTGTACCTTATTCTGAGTTAGAACTCCTCTTTTGATGCTTCCAATAATCTGCTCAATAGGATGATTCCTTAACAAACTCTTGCTAGGTGTCACTATCTCAGATCTCTCTTCAGGCATAGGTTCTTCAGTAACTTCACTATGGCTTTCATTCAACAAATCACTGTCAGTTTCATAAAACAATTTAGTAGATCCAGTGTTAGGTTTAGGATGAGCTTCTTCATTAGATTCATAATCAAGCATTCTTTCCTGAATTTTGAACTTTTCATCAACTTTAACATTTGTGCTTTCAACAATAGTCTTAGTTCTTTTATTGAAATATCTATATGCTTTGCTTTTCAAAGAATATCCAAGAAATATACCTTCATCACTTCTAGGATCAAACTTTCCAATATCATCATCTCTCTTTATATAACATTTGCTTCCAAAAATTCTAAAATACTTAACTGAGGGTGCATGTCCAAACCATAATTCATAAGGTGTCTTGTTTGTGTCTACTTTGATTTGTACTCTGTTCATTGTATACACTATTGTGTTCACTACTTCTCTCCAAAATACCTTCACCAAATCATTCTCAAACAACATAGCTCTTGCTGCTTCAGTCACTGATCTATTCCTTCTTTCTGCAATACCATTTTGTTTAGGTGTTCTAGGGGCTAAATACTGTCTTAATGCCATTTTCTTCACAAAAGATGTTAAAATCTCTAGAAGTAAATTATCCACCTCTATCAGATCTCAAAAATTTAATCTTCATTCCTTATTCATTCTCAACTTTATTCTTAACAATCTTAAACTTATCAAATGCTTAAGATTTTTCGTTAAGAAATGCAAACCACATCATTCTTGTAAAATCATCAACAAGAATCATAAAATACCTTTCTGCATAGAATCCTCTAGTCCTGGTAGGACTGCTCAAATCTATATGAATAATCTCCAGCTTCTTTGTAGATGTAAACTTCTTACTAGGGAAAGAACTCTTCTATTTAGCCATTACACATTCTTTACAAATCATGTTAGTAGGCTTCATAATCTTAGGTAAATCTCTCATTGCAAGTGTAGTACTTACTTTCACAATGTTATCAAAGTTTATATGACAAAACCTTCTATGCCATAACCAAATGTCATCAATCTTAGTAATCAAACATGTCATCTCAGTAGGATTCAACTAAAATACATTACCACTGGTTCTAGATCTAGTTCCAATCAGATTTCCATCTTTATCCTTTATCACACAAGTTTTCTCAGTAAACCAAACTTGATATCCCTTATCAACTAACTGTCCAACAATCAAAAGATTATGTTTCAATCCATCAACAAAATAAACATCATCATTATTAGTCTTTCCATTAAGAATAATAGATCCTATACCTTTAATCAAACAAGGTGCATTGTTTTCAACTCTAACAACTCCTCCATCATATTCATTAAACTTTATGAAATTTTTCATGTATCCAGTCATATGATGTGAACAACCACTATCTATAATCCAATCAACTTTCTTTTCAACTTGAGAAACTAAGGCTTTTTCTTCCTTAACATTAGTTTTAGAATTTTCTTCTTTAATTGCTACAAATCCTATATCATCATTATTCTCAGTATCACTTTCACTCAAAGTTCTTTTGATACTAGCTTCAAGATCTTCATCATTAGCATAATAACATTCATTAGATCTTCTAGGTTTGAAATTGCTTCTATACTTTTTAACTCTCTTAGGACACTTAGATGCAAAATGACCATATTCTTGACAAGTCCAACATTTAAATATTTTCTTACCGACTGGTTCTCTTTTCATAAGTAAAGAAATGCCTTCTTCAATCTTCTTGTCTTCTTCATTTCTAGATCTACTTCTGCCAACATAATCTCCACTCACACTGATGCTTCTTGACAAAGTAGGGTGAACACTAAGAGAACTGAATGCTATCTCCATTCTAGGTAAGTCTCCTGATAATCTCACATTTATTTCTGCTGCTTCCAATCTTCCAAGAAGAGTCTCTCTTGTAAAGTTTGTTGTACAAGGTATCACTTGTTTAATCATCTGTGTTGTCTGCTTAAATAGAAGATTCAATGTCCTCAGAATTTTCCATGTCACTTCATTTTTTGTCTTTGTTCCTCCACAAGATTTTATACCTATAATAATTTTTGACATTCTACCAATATAGCTTCTAATAGATTCATCTTCCAACATTCTTATATCTTCAAATGCACATATCCAATTATGTAATCTAACTCTTTTTGCATGTTCATCACCTTCAAAAGTAGATTGTAAAACATTCAAAATTTCATGAGACTTTTTCAAATATTTTACCTGACTGTACTCATTCTTCGGAAGTGCTATCAAAAGTGCTTCTCTTGCAAGTATGTTACACACGAATAGATCTCTTTCATCAATACTACATGTTTCAAGATTGTCTTCTTCAATGATAGTCTTATTATTCTTTATAATCAACCAATAACCTGGTCCTAAACATAATAGGTGTGTCTTCATCTTTTCTTTCCAGCTATCAAAATTTACTCCATCAAACTTAGGGCTTTCTTTCCTAAAATTTTCCATGGATCTCCTTAAGTTGTTAAACTTCTTTTTCAAGGACCTGCCGCTCTGATACCAATTGTTAGAAAGTGAAGTCCACCAAGATAACTAAGAGTTGGGGGGGGGGGGTGAATTAGTTATCAGATAATTATAAATTTTATCATCTTCAATAGCATTAAACCATATAAGTAATATAATTACCAACCATAGAAAGATATTCATACACAATGACACAAGATATGTTGACTAGGGAACCTCTTGATCAAAGAGTAAACCCCGGTGGGAATGATGCCCACAAAAGATGCACTAATATGAATATTCCTTGTGAGAGGATGGAATCTATTAGGAGTCTTATGAAATACATTTAGTACATATGAATCCCTGTTAGGAGATTTTGAATCCCTGTTAAAAGATTCTAACCTTGTTAAGAGTTATGGAAGACAGAAGGACCCATTGCCCAAACAACTTCAAGGTAAGATCACTGAACACACTGTCCAAATAATATTTGCATTAATCAATAGAATAATATGTTACCTCTTCTCTGACTATGCCAAACTGCACTCACTAATACATCAGATCTCAATTTCAAATCTTTGTACCTCACATGTCTTCCTTCACAAATTCACTTTCATACTTAGCTCTATTCTTCACTTCATGCATACCGCATCATGCATCATCACTAAAACTACATCACAACTCTCATCAATAAGGAAATACATTCCTTCCTTTATGCCACACTCAAATAATTATAAATGAGTTGACATACAATTACAAAATAAAAGTTTCCACACGCTACATCAAAATTACACAAAATTGTCAGCTTCCAAATATAATAAATCTTCACTCGTGTGACCTCAAAGTTTGTGCTGTCATCCATGTCACTATCAATGTGTCTCCAACTTACCTTTAACTGCAAAAAACTAGATTCCATCCTGATTAGGAGATATCATCCGATTTCCACAAACCGCTACTCAGGAACACTGCCTGAATACTGGTTCCACTAAAATGATCATAACTTCCATGAATAAATGAATTATTGTCTATGCTCTTAACCATAGACATATAACATATCAAAGAGTATAACCTCAAAATCAAATAGCTCCAACTACAATAACCCAGGTGCGCTAATCCAAACTCTATCTGCTTCTCTGCAAGTCTTTGGTAAATCACTGTGTTGACATCAATGACAATTATAGTCATGAATGCAACAACAAATGCTATAGAATGGCTGCCAAATATTTATCATTCATTCCTAATAAAAGCCAACTGTAGTAGATTTTTTAGGCAATGGAGGAGGACTCAACAACACCTGGTACTTGATCATTGACCACCGAGAGGGTAGCTATCATGAAAAGGATAATGTATGTTAGCAAGTTTGGTGGTCATTATCCATACAACCACTTTTAGAAGTTACCTTGAACACATGTAGACAAAGGTGCCACCTATTGAAGATTTAGTATGATTTCAATCTCCTATTTCTCTCCATTTTTTGTAATCATTGTAACTACCTTTTTGTCTTATAATGTCTTTCTCTTTCCTAGCCATTCATAGCTAGTTTCATCCTAACTCTTCCAGGATTCCAAGATGGCTTGTGGATAATATAAGTAGTAGGGCTTTGTGTTGTTTTAAGCATGGTGAATTTTATAACTATAATAGAGAGAGAATTTTGGATCTAGAGTTTTTGTTCTGGCATTTTGTCATTTTTAATATACTGATATAGAAAATTTTAATGATAATATAATAGAATCCCTTCTCATATTTGTGAATGTCTTCTTGTTTTGAGCTTAAGTTCTTATATGTTAATTTTGCAAAGCATTTTAATATATGGTTTACAAAGTAAAATTTGAAATTGTTCTTGAGTTCCTTTCAAGGGAAAGCTAATTCTTAGGGGTAATTTCAGAGAATTCATGGTTCTTATGATAATTTGATGTCTAAGTGTAAAAATGAGAGGAATGATTTGCAAAGCATCTCATCTAAGTTTTAGGCATGTTTAATTTAGAATCTTTCTATGGATGTATGTTTCATTTGAATCTTTGCCCTAGAATTAGGCACTGGTCTGTTCTTAAGAGGCAATTATCATCATCAAATATTTGAATGATAAAATATTTCAGTTTATGTTTCAAGAATATTAATGCTTAGTATCTATGTTTGATAAATGCAAGTAAGTTTTGTTGATTCCTTAAAGAAGTGAATCCTAGAGGTCCATCCACCCGAGCATTAAGGCTCAAAGTGTAGGAGGACTTGATCCTCGTTAATTGGTCATTTTTCTTGTCAGATTTAAAGTTAGTATAAAGGGTCAAGGACACTAAGTTGTCACAAAGGGTTGAAATTTGCAAGAAGAAAGGTAACCAAAAATATATATACAAACCTAATCCATTTTTCATGGATTATGATTTACTTCAATAAAAGTAATGTTTCAAGAACTATCCATGAACTAGTAATTCAAGAGTTTCAATGGTCATCTATTTTAAGAAATAAGAATAATCTCCCCATTTCTTGTCAATAATATATGGGCCCAACCAGATACAATCAAACTTTCCATGCTTACCCTTCTCTTCTATCCTGACATTCCACATGAGAACTAAGTCATTCTCCTCAAAACTTCTTACAATTATTTTTATATCATACATATTCTTAACCTACAACTGTAGCTTAGCATTTATAGTACATGAATATATTCTAGTCTCATCCAGTTGCATCAAATATTCCATTCTTAGTGTCATTTCATTATCAATATCCTCATCATAAATTTGCACAAATTTTTACATTTCTATTAGGTTATTTTGGGTAACCTTGCCTGAATACCATACACTAAGTTAAATGGTGCACAACCAATTGCCTTCTTGACTATTACCCTATTAACCCCCCAAAAAAGATTAAGTTTGGAAAGATTAACTTTCTTGACACCTATAGTAGTTTTTTATTTTTCTTGTGTCTTCTTGGTGTCTTCCTTATTTTTCTTTATAAATAAACTTGTTGGTCTTCCATCTACATTACCAATTGTCCTATTTCTTGAAACATAATTACTTCTAGCTTGAGTAACCATACCAAAAGTAATTTTTTCTATTTATTCATCAGAAGGTCTCCTTAATACATTGGGTTCTTCACCCTTTTTTGTATTACAGATTATCTTATCAATTTCCTCTTCTTGTTCATCAGAAAATATCTGCTGATGATAAACTTCCTTTCTACCTTGGGAGCTAGCCACATCTTGGTTCTCAATTTCAACATCAGAACATATTTCATCATATAAGTGTGATGAAGTCATAGCACAACCATTCTCATCATATCTATCTTCTTCCTCACCTTCTTGGTCCTCATTTGCAGATACACTTAAAAGAGAATGCATAATGATTAGGATCATGTGGGGATTGGCAAGATATACACCATGGGACATCATCACTCATGTTAACTAAGTACTTTTGTAATGGATCAAGGGTTTTATCACTAGGTTTGTCCTTACTTTCTGGGAGAACAGGTTTCCCATCCTTCCATTAGGTGTGGTAAGGGAAGTTTTGCAACCTTGGCTACCCACTAAAATTATTGAAAGGAGGCTTCTCATTATTTTGAACCCTGTTATTTCTATTTTCACCAGGCTTCAAGTCCTTCAGAGCATTCAATATTTGTTTCAAGTTATCATCCTGTTTAGGCTTTATATTGGTGGGTTTATCTAATTCCTTCTTTCCAAACCTAGGAGGCCTAGGGTCTTCTCTTCTACCTATTTTACTTGATACCCTTCTGTTACTCTCAATATTTATAGCAAATCTTTGAGCTTCGTTGATAGTTCTAGGATTTTTTTCCTTGAGAAGGTAGCCTTTCTTAGCATAAAAAGCATTTAAATATGTTTCTAGACATACCTTCTCATCCAACCTCATTACTTGGAAAAGCTTATGCATGGCTTTCTAAAATCTCACATTGAATTCAAGGACCTCCTCATTCTGATTTTTCTTGATATTATTGAATTCATTTAACATGAAATCTTGATTTTTTTTTGTATAATGGAAAATATGGATGGGGTCTAGAACAATGGGGTTAGCACATAAAAGAGACCCTAAACTAATGTTTAACACATACATGAAATTCTAATGATATGAAAAGTAAATCTAGAAGACTAATATTGAAATGAAAAAATAAAAAGTACTTACCTCCGAAAAAGAATTTACTAATAACCTTGTCAAATGGTCTCAGAAACTATTAATTTTTTCATTCTTGAACCGAAATTGTGAGATCTATGAAACCCATAAATATTTTTCTTTTTTGAGAAAGTTTGACCTTGACCCAAATGAATGTTGAACTTAACCCCAAAATGTTGACCTTGACCTACACTGCTTCGATGGAAATTCTATTCACGGATCCCAAAAGTTTGCCAAAAAGGGTATCCAGATCTGCACTATAATTCACTGTTCCGCACCTATTCCTACCCTAAAAATGGTTTTATTTATTAGGGGGAGGGGTTTTCCTTGGTCAAACCCCAATTTAGGAATTAACCTTGAAATTGAATTGAAATTGCAGTAATAAACAAAGTGAATGGAACAATTCAGCTTGCTTATGTTGAAACCCTTGTGGAGGATTCAAATCCTTGAATCCATAATTATGGATTCTCCAAATGAATGTAGAGTTGTAGGATTTCTTAAATCAATTCTCTTTAGATCTTCAACACCAATCTTAAATGGATATGGATGGAGAAATCTTCAACAAGAGGGCTCCATAGAGATTGAATCCTTCAATGGCTACCAATGGATCTCCTTGATGAATTGGATCTTGAATGCTTGAATGCTTGAAGATAGATGAATTATTGAATGCTTTCCTTCTCCTTCTTGCTTGCTTCTTGATTTATTGATTCATATATGCTTGATTATACTTGATGTGTGATGTGTGATGGAAATGAGAGGAGAAACCTTCCTTTTATAGTGAGCTAGGGCACAAACTTCTAGAGAGGTGAACATAGGGGAAATAATTTCCCATTAAGCCTATACCCCTAGAAATGGACCTAAATTAAATATAATTTAAAAGTTTACCATTTTGAAGAATGAAACAACTGACCCAGAAGCGAGAAATAAATCTTTTCGAAACCCGACATCTGAACACTTTGGGATTTTGAAATTTGGACCCTGGTGTTGCTTTCCTTTTCTTTCTAATTGCAGATTTACACTATGATTGACAAACTAATGTCACTGAATCTATCATTACTCCAAACTCTACAAGGAAAAGGGCCAATTAACAAGGATCAACTATATGATCCTCCTACACTTTGAGTTTTAATTCTCAGGCGGGTATACCTTTGATTCACTTCTTAAAGGAATCAGTGAAATGTTAAGCATTAATGTCCTTGAAAAATTGATTTAAAGATTTTATCATTTATATGTTTGATTGATTATGATGAATTGCTTCCAAAGAACAGATCAGTGTCATACCCTAGGGCACAGAGTCACAAACAACATACATCAACTGAAAACCTAAAACACACCCAAATCTAGAATAAGTGCTTTGCCTATTATTCTTCTCACTCTCACATCTGGACATCAAATTCTCATTTAACCATGAATTCTCTAAGACCATATTTAAGGATTTAATCTTGACTTTGGTAGGAACTCAAAGACAATTTCACAATACACTTTGTATAGTATACATTAACTCACTTTGTAACATTAACATATAAGAATTCAAGATCAAAAAAAAAGACATACACAAATTTGAGATTGAAATTCAAATGTATTCTCATTAAGATTTTTAGAATCAATACATTGAAGAATGACAAAATGCTAGAGCCAAACCCTAAATCGAAGCTCTCTCTATTCAATTCCCAAATTGACCATCAACAACCTTGAAAAATACAATTGACTACAATATATAGTCACTAGTTATTGTTACTAAAAAATACAACATACAATACAATAAGCATAAGTAGGAAAAGGTTGCATTTGTTTGTCTAATTAACATTACCTTGCAGGTTTTGTTAGTTTACATTATTGCATTCATTCTAGATGTCATTATTGTACTCTAAGTATTGATCAAGTATTGCAAAATTCAAAATTCATCAATGATCATTACATTGTACATTCATACTAAATGTAGTATACAAATGTCATTTCTTGTTTCATATTTCAATTCAATATTTAGACTACATTGTAGAATTGAAAAGAAAGATTGAATTATGGAATAGGGGTCCCATGCATTGCCTAGTCTTGTCTTTGAGTCTGCTGGTTTTTTGTTAGGTCTCTACATTTAGGTCTTCATCTTTAGAGTCTTCATCTGCATTTAGGTTTTCATTCTTCATTCTCCATTTGTATCTAAGTCTTCAAGGTCTCCATCTGCATGAAAGAAAGAAAAATGATTAGATCTTGATGGATCTAAGCAATACATGAGAATCAAATAACATACTATAGCAATGAAGTTTTCAATACTGCATCAATCTGGAAAATTAAATGAAATAAGGAAATGTACATTGACACTCACTACAAGGTAGTGTTAAAGGGACTTGTTTCTTACATGAAACCTTTTACTACTAATGATCATTGTGGTGTATGTTGTCCTATTATTAACCAAGTGTTTGAATTAAAGGGACTTAGTATGTTTCCAAACTAAGAAACCCTTTTCAAATAATGTATTTCATAATGATGTTATTTGAGAACTTAACAAATTATCTTGCAGATAATAGCTAACTGGTGTTCATATTTAGTTATTGTCAAAGATGCAGATCAAGCTGGTTTGGGTACAAAAGAATGCTACAAGAAATGCCAACTTTATAGTTCAAGATACAAATGGTGCTACATAAATACTAGTACAAATATGTCCTTACTATTCCCAAGTACATTTTCAAATCATAAACATGTTTGTTGTTGAATACAAAAGAGTGCTTCAAGATTAAGCTATAAAATCATAAAGTGTTTACAGTTTGTTTTTATTAAGTGTCATGAACCTGTGTTCGAACCTCATTAGTTAGAAATTCTGATGTCTACAGAATGCAAGCTGAACATAAATAAAAAATATGTATAAATTGGAACAGAGTATGTGGAACCAGTAGAAGAATATCATAAAGAATAGAGTACTTATTTGCTATGGAAATAAGAAAGTGTGTTGAGCATCTCTTAGTCATAATCATCTTCTAAGCACTACTACATTTGGGGGCAAATTTCAACAGAAGTTTTCAACAGGTAACTTTTTATTATGAATTTGGTGTTTTTTTTTTGTAATAGGCCCCGATGATGCCGGTATTCCAATGGGTGTTTAATTGACCATCAGAATTCTGACAGATTCAAAGTATAGATAAAAAAAAAAGTGAAACGGCCTCATCATTTTTATTTCAATTGGATAGAGGGAGCGGGAAAAAAGGAGCGAAAGCTAAGTGTGGGAGAAGGTATGTGATTTCTTCATCTTTCGAGCCTCTGGCATCATATTTGAATGCATTTCATTTTATTTGATCATGAATGCTCTTTGAAATGACCGCATTCTACTAGTGTTGTGTAGCCAATGCTTTATCTCTATTATTTGATGTTATTGGTGCTTGTGCTCAAGGATATCGATTCACTGTATTCAAATGTTTGGATTCACGTTTGTTGATATTACTGGCATATATATTTAATGATGCCATTGTAAATTAATGTCACTGAAATGATCACATTCTACTGGTGTCATGCCCTAGCCCATGCTTTAACTCCATTATTTGATGTTATTGGTGCTTGTGCTCAAGGATATCCATTTTTTTGAAATGTTGACTATGGTTATCAAATGGACAGCCCGTGAGCTTCTAGCTAGGTGCCATTTGTATTGATAGCTTAGGGCATCAAATGTATTGTATCATTGATAGTTGATACTTTATTAAAAGGAAATAGGACAAAGAACGATTTTTATTTAGTTTCTCTATTTTGATCCCTAAGTGGCTTACAACCCTAGAGAAGTATATGCAAATTTATGGATGCAGTTGCAGGATACATAGCCGTCGATAATTCACAATAAATCCATGCATCCAATTTGAATAGCAATTAATAAAAAGAACTAGGGTCCTCTAATGGCCCAATCATCCAGACCTTGATTGTCCCCTTAACCAGTGACCCTTCAAAACCAGGTTATCATGCAATCAATGAGTGATCCTTCATTCTCCTACTGAGCTTCTACATAGGTGCCATTTGTATATTTGATAGCTTAGGGCATCAAATGTATATTGTATCATTGATAGTTGAGACTTTGTTAAAATAAAATAGGACAAAGAATGATTTTGATTTAGTCTCTATATTTTGATCCCTAAGTGGCTTACAACCCTAGAGAAGTATATGGAGATTTATAGATGTAGTTGCAGGATACATAGCAGTTGATAATTGACAAGAAATCCATGCATCCAATTTGAATAGCAATTACTACAAAGAAATAGGGTCCTCCAATGGTGCAATCATCCGGACCTTGACTGTCCCCTCAACCAGTGACCCTTCAAAACTGGGTTATCATGCAATCAGTGAGTGATCCTTCATTCTCCTGGTCTACCCTGCATCCAAACATATTGGAAATACACAATACAATGATAACAAGTCTTTCACAATCCCTGTTCCCTCAAGGAACACTATCAACCATCCCTTCCACATAGCATTTCACTATTTTATGATTGGATTATGTAGGAACAGTTAACATTAAACAAGGAGAAAACTCCTCAACACATCTTGGAAACTATTGAATTCAATAATAAATGAAACCTAACACCAACACTATTCCTTCCATAGTTGCAAGATACAAAGCAGTCAATAATTCACAAGAAATCCATGCATCAAATTTTTATAAGGATATCCTACTAATCAATAGGAATTTTCTTGAGATGACCAATGGTTATGCATTTTGATGGTAGTGTGCTAGTTCAAAAGGATAATATAAATTTGAAACAATTTTTTTGATTTTCTCAAACAATAAATGTGGTTAAAGGGAAAATATTATGTGGAAAACCCACAAACCAAGCTAGAAAATGATTGTACATCAAATTATTCCTATATTCATTCAAGTATTGCTATGCTTTAGCTACTTGACCTTTAAGCTTCATCTAGAGGAATGTGTAGCTTTAAGATAGAGTTACTTCATGGGCCTTACAATAGGGTGGAATATGATCAAGATTTGTTTAGGCTGTATCTTTGTTAGTCCCATTGTTAGGTTCTTATAGTTCATGGTTTGAATCTATTATGGTTGTGTAAGGGATTTGTAGATGCTTTTTCTAACATAATTATTGGACATCATGATTGGAACAACTGGTTGTTGGCTATTGTACACATGAATCATATCTATCAATGGTTCTTTGTGTTCAAGAATTCGTTGATCAATCTTTGAGATTTATTGTCCTAGCTTTAAAAGAGTGATAAAATATATAGTGAGTGCTATCTTTTCCAAGTGTTTTGTGGGTGCCATTATCTTCTAGGAGTAATTGCTGGAACCAAATTATGTTCTTTGCCTCTAGTAAATATTGCAGACACAACCATCTTCTTAGTGAAGGGTTTCTTCCATCCTCATGAGGCACTATTGTATGGTTTCCATTCCCTTGTAGTATATTGAACCTAATTTAATACAAGTGTGCACTATTTTGGGTTCCATAATTTATGGCCCCTACACTGTGGTTGTTAGCCTAATTAAGACAGGCCTACCTTTGCATATAATAAGAGGCCAACATGAAATAAATATCCAGAGGTTAGGGGGTTGTTCCCTATCCATAATTTATTATTTAAGTGCTAAGTGATGATGGGTATATCGTGTAATTCATACCTAGTGTGTCTCTTTCTTTCTCTCCACATTTCACATTAGGAGTATATGTTATAAAATACTAATGAAATCAACTATAGGTCAAATCTAATCAAAATTGCAATATAAAGATTAAAATAGATCTCGAAGAAATATGGGAACCATTTTTGACAGATATTGTATAAACGAAGAGAATACTCCAAAGAGGAGATGCTTCAATGTGGAACAATTGAAGGACAATATTTTACTTTTATAGGCACATCTGCAATGTTTTTGATATATTTCTGAGATAAAAAAACCATAGAAAGAATAGCATATAGAAGAAAGTAAAGAATAATGATCATACTTTGAGATATTGTGGAAAATTAAAGGAAAGAATGCTTGGTGGGGTTATCATGCAATCAGTGAGTGATCCTTCATTTCCCTCTTCTAGTGACCCTTCAAAATCAGGTTTTTATTTAGTTTCTCTATTTTGATCCCTAAGTGGCTTACAACCCTAGAGAAGTATATGCCAATTTACGAATGCAGTTGCAGGATACATAGCAGCTGATAATTCACAATAAATCCATGCATCCAATTTGAATAGAAATTAATACAAAGAACTAGGGTCCTCCAATGGCCCAATCATCTAGACCTTGACTGTCCCCTCAACCAGTGACCCTTCAAAACTGGGTTATCATGCAATCAGTGAGTGATCCTTCATTCTCCTGGTGAGCTTCTAGGTAGGCACTATTTGTATATTTGATAGCTTAGGGAATCAAATGTATATTGTATCATTGATAGTTGAGACTTTGTCAAAAGGAAATAGGACAAAGAATGATTTTGATTTAGTTTCTCTATTTTGATCTCTAAGTGGCTTACAACTGTAGAGAAGTATATGCAAATTTACAGATGTAGTTGCAGGATACATAGTAGCTAATAATTCACAAGAAATCCATGCATCCAATTTGAATAGAAATTAATACAAAGAAATAGGGTCCTCTAATGGCCCAATCATCGGGACCTTGACTATCCCCTCAACCAATGACCCTTCAAAACTAGGTTATCATGTAATCGATGAGTGATCCTTCATTCTCCTGGTCTGCCCTACATCTAAACATATTGGAAATACACAATACAATGATAACAAGTCTTTCAGAATCCCCCTTCCCTCAAGGAACACTATCAACCATCCCTTCCACATAGCATTTCACTATTGTATGAGTGGATTGTGCAGGAATAGTTAACATTAAACAAGGAGCAAACTCCTCAACACATCTTGGAAACCATTGAATTCAATAATAAATGAAACCTAACACCAACACTATTCCTTCCATTCACTTCTACCAAGGAACACTATCAACCATCCCTTCCACATAGCATTTCACTGTTGTATGAGTGGATTGTGCAGGAATAGTTAACATTAAACAAGGAGCAAACTCCTCAACACATCTTGGAAACCATTGAATTCAATAATAAATGAAACCTAACACCAACACTATTCCTTCCATTCACTTCTACCAAGAATAAATCATTTAATCCATTCAACATTACATATAATCATTAGATAGTTACATTTCCTGACTATGTAGAGGAACAATCATGACCAAAATGATCAAAACTACTTTCACCCTTGCAAAAGCTATTCCTCACTCTTAATGAGTTATAAACATGCCATTGTTTCAATTTTTCTTGCGAGTTATGATAATTTTTGTAAACATGTCATTGGTTCAGTTTAGTGTATTCATTTTTGTCAAACAAATATTCATTGTCTTTTGATTGTCTTCTTTATATAGTTGCATGTATTAATTGGTTGACAAATAAAGAAGCATTTAGAAAATTAGAAGACAATTGAAAGATTTGGCTGATTAAGAGTGAGGCCTTCTTTAGAATCTCATATAAATTTGGCCGATTAAGATGAGAAAAAAACACAATTCATTAGTTAAATTTTTCAATTTCATGTATTTTTTCTCCTATTTATTAGGTGCATGAGTTGAAGGTTGAATGTAAGAGTCTTATAATGTTGTGTTAACTTAAATCTTGAGTTTTTGATACTCCTATGATGATCTTTCTCAACAAGTATTTTATTCTATTGTTGTTTTTTGAATAACATATTGGGCAAATACAAAATTGTGTACTTCTACAGGACAGTTAACACAAAATTGAAGCATCAAACAAGACTTGATCAAGTTGCAAGTGGAACATGCACTCAAATAGTAAGTAATGTAGAATAACAAAATAAGTAATCTGTCATGTCTACATTTTGTTATTTTCTGAGATTACATCCATGTTATATTCATAGAATGGTTCAAAATTGAAATTTACAATTCAATAAAAGTACTGACGAGTGTTGTTCCTTGCACCCTCAATCAACAACTTGCCTCCATTTTATTTTGATTTACAAACTACTATATTATTTGAATATCTTTCTTTCTTGCCACAATAGGAAAGAGTTTGAGGTGGAAGACTACAATAATAGAAGTGTTTCAATTTGGTATACTATACTACAACATCATTTCATAACTAAGTTTTCAATTTCTATATATAATTAAGTTATAGATAATCTAAGTGAAGAAGCATCATGTCAGACAATCCAAGTGAAGAAGGTAATGGGGATGCAATCAATAGATTGTGGTCAAACTTGAAAAGAAAAGGTGATGGAAAATGTTATTGTCCCTGCAATAATTGTAAGGGCTTAAACATTAGAAGATTGCTAATCAAAATAGCTAAGAGACATTGTAGGGATAATGGTCACATTGAAGGATGCTTTGATTATCATGAATTGGTAAGTTTTTCATTATATTTATTTAACAATTAATATATATATGAAATACACCTAATGATGAGATCATTATCATGGTTTATTTGTGTTCATTTTAATATAGGTCAACCTCCCTAGGGGAGTATGTGATATGGACCATGGAGGTGAGAATATTGAGAATATGGCTTTGGAAGTGGAGGATCATGGAGGTGCAAATATTGAAGTTGAAGATTATGATCCCATGGAAGATGACAATGATGCGCTAGATGATGGTACTAATACATTGATCCATGACACATTTGGTATTGGTGCAACTGATGATGATGATCAGGATGATGTTGATGTCATCCATGATATACCTCTACTTGAGAAGGCAGCCATGCCCCTTTATGAAGGCTCCTAAACAACTCTTCTCTCTACTGTATTGTTGTTGTTGAACTTGAAGGTTATGAATGGTTTATCCAACACATCAATATCACGTATGCTATGGTATGTCATATATGTCATTATAGTAATTAAATGGTGAAACATGTACCATAAATATTGTTAATATTAACAACATATATTTTTTTCTACAGATTGATAGGTGAGTTCTTGTTACGACCATCAAATATTCTCCCTCACTCATACCGAGAATTATGTGCCACTATGAAAGATATTGGAATAGAGTATCAAGCAATAGATACTTGTCCCAATGATCATATTATTTATCATAAAGAACATGAATTTGCAATAAAATGTCTTGAATGTCATACAAGTAGATATCGAATAGATCAAATAACAAAAAAGGTGCCTCACGAGTTTCTTCGTTACATCCCCATTATACCACATTTGCAAAGATTATTTAGGTGTAATAGCTTGGCACAATTTATGGATTATCATGCATGCAATAAGAGTCAAGATGACATTATTCAAATGCCTATGGATGGTTCTATATTTAAGGACATAGAGGAAAAGTGGCCACACTTTATCGAAGAACCTCAAAATCTCAAGCTTTCAGTGGCAGTGGATGGTGTCAATCCATTTGGAGAGCTAAGATCTATTTGCACTATTTGGCCTATTTTTGTCATCAACAATAACATTCCTCCATGGATGTCAATAAAGAGGGAGCACATTATGTTGGCAATGATTGTTCTAGGTATTTGATCATTTAATAGTTATTTGCATGTAATTATAAATTTTGTAGTAAAATGGTCACAATAATTATGTAATGTTGTTCATTCAACCAGGTAAATACCAAGTTAAAGATATGAATATTTATATTGAGCCTCTTATCGATGAGTTGGTGGAGTTATGGAAAGGTGTCACTATGTATGACATCTCTAGACCAATAGGAGACAAACAATTTCAATTCCATGCAATGCTTGTATGGACAATACATGATGCCCCAGGGCTAACACATTTTTCTAGTATGTTATGGTGAATTCAAGTTGCACATGATAATTCTAAAAATTAAAAATTAACATATTTAATCCAATTATATCATTACCTTGTAGGTCTTCAAACAAAGGGAAAATTTGCATGTCCAGTTTGTGGTCCAAAAATGAAATCTCATTATTCAAAAAGTTTAGGAAAGTAGGTGTTTGATGAGTATAGGTACTTTCTCCACAAAAATCATAAATTACAGAAAAACATTTTTTCAATGGGAAAGAAGAGAGTACATCTAAGCCACAAAGAATGACACCTCACTTATGGAAGTTGGAATATAATAGAATTAATTGTCAAGGTACTACCATTCTACCTAGTGGTTTATGTTTGGAATTTGTATATTTTTATTATGTTTTGTTTGCTGATTATGTGATTGATGATCATGAATGTCGTCAAGGAAACACTACTGAGCACCTTCCAAAGGGACTAAAGAGTTATCCCAGACAATTTAGTAGGTTGCTCTACTATGAGCAGCTGCTTGATGTGCATTTGTTTGATACTATGTATATTGGAAAGAATGTAACGGAGACATTGTGGAAGATATTGGATGGAAGGTGTGACAAAGAAAAAATTGCCAAAATTTGTAGCGACATTCATGAATCCAATCATGCAATAAAAAATTTCATTGAATCAAATAGAAATGGAGAACGGATTAATACAAGTGCCCTTCCTTGGTTATTAACAGAACAACAAGGTGATGCCATAAAAGAAGTCATACGAAAAATTTGATTTCCCATAGGATTTGCTGCAAACATAAGTAGTACCATATCAAAGAAAGGTGAATTTGGGCCAGGGTTGAAAATGCATGATTGACATACCTTCATCAAGGTAACTCATATTCTTTTGTATTTACAATATATTTGTAAACTGCATGTACTTCTCATTGTATTATATGAGAAAAGAATGACATGATTATTTTTATAATTGTTGCAGTATGTGCTACCCCTATCTCTCCCAGAGAACTTTGACAGTAACATCAAACAAGTGATATATGATCTTGGAAAATACATGAGGTAAGCAATGATATCTGTTCAATTTGTTGTGTATATATATATATATATATTGTAAAGTATCATGTTTATATATTTTTGTGTCTTGAATGTCTTGTATGTGGTTTTCATCTAAAGAAATCCATAGAGCAGATATAAAATACTGGAAGAGAAGAATTCCTCTTCTAATGCGTGAAATGAAAAAGTGTCTACCTTCAACCTTTTTCAATGCACAAGAACACTACCTCATACACCAAGTTGAGGAGATTGAAATGTGTGGACCCATACACACTCGGTCAATGTGGATGGTTGAGAGGCACTTGAAATTTTTGAAGGCTTTGGTTTGGCAAAGAGCACATCCTGAGGGTTCTATGGTGGAGGGATATATGGTATACCAGACTATGGTGTATGTTACTAAATATCTTCCTAAGCTTGTAGCAAAGATCCATATAGATCGCATTTGGGATCTCGACACCATTAGAAAATTTGAAGGGGAGTACTTGGTGGGGGAAGGTAGAATGAGGAAAGTGAGAGGTAATAAATTATAAGATGTTATTGTAGTTGTTAATTAATTCTTAATCTTCAAAATTAATCGGTTGTAGGTCATCTATTTATTTTTTGTACAACTGCTCGAGAGTGGGATGCAATACATTTGTATATTGCAAACAATCAAGATTTCAATGATGAAATAGATTGAACGATGTCACCATTTAGGTCGCACATTAACATGGGAAGTTGTGTCTTCATTGGTTAATGAAGCTCATTGTAATGGAGATCCAAATGTTACCCAAAGGGAAATAGATTTAGCACATGGTTTAAAAGATTTCTAGGTACATATAAATTTGTTAATTACTCATACATTTATGAACTCTCGATGCATTAATTTATACATGTTTTACATATTTTTGCAGGTCAAACACCACAAGGCTATGTTTTGAAATGGTCATAAATTTTGCATCAAAAATTTGGATGACACAAAGAAAACTTGTGATTTTGGGATAAGTGCAGTCTTTCAGGTGACTAATATTTCATCTAGAAATGACTTACATCCTCGAGAGTTTGAAAATCGATACTATGGCATTTTGGATGATATACTTGAGTGTGACTTTAATTCCTTCAGATTAGTTCTCTTTGTCATCAGATGATATAGGCTATGACTTAATCAAAATGATCCTGATAGAACTGTTATTGAACATGACAATGGATTTCCAATGATTAATACAAGGTGGTTTGAGCCAGTTGGGGATGAACCCTATGTTCTTCCAAGCCAATGCGAGTAGGTATTTTACTCAGATGTTCCACATAAATTAGGTTGGTTGTTTGTTGTTAGAAATGATCCAAGAGGAAGGCTGATGAGGTATAATGCGATGGAAGAAGATTGCGAACAACTAGAAGATGATGTAGATGATGATCACAAACAACAGTTAGTCGATGATGTTCCTGACGCAACTTTTCTTGAAGAAGAAGAAGAAGATGATGATGATGATGCTACTGATGATGCTAATAATGATGCTACTGATGATGATGATGATGATGATGATGATGATGTTGCTGATGATGATGATGATGGTGATGATGATGTTGATGCTGATGCTGATGACGATGATGATGATGATGATGTCAATGATGATCATGGAAATTAGTTGGATGAAGAAGAAGATGAATGAAATGAATGAAATGTATAGTTACGTGATCACTGCTTAATCTATTTAATATTTATTTCTTGATAGAAATGTGCAGTTATGCAATCAATGCTTAATCTAATTAATTCATGATGTACTTACTATGGGATGCTTATGGTTTTTAATGTACTTACTATGTGGTTTTGAGTATATGTATCATGAGTTTTTTAGCTAACATTAGATAATTGAATTACATATGTAGGTACCCAGACTCCTTTCATAAGCATCCCACATAGTCTCATGGATCAACAAACTAACCTCGATGTTGATGATGTGACTAGATCAGGTAAAGAGCTATATGATTATGGCCTATAAAGTATTGAAATAATTAAAATGTTTTTAATTATAATAAAATGTTTTTAATTTAACCCTTTTATATGTTATTGTAGATGAGCCCCCTTTGCATCAACAGAGAACTAGGCGTGCATTGAGATCTAATGAGAGGGTAGATGATCATGATGATGATATCGATACTCATCTTACAATTATATCTTAAAAACTAGAAATCAAAAGAAAAAAAAGAAATGATTGTCATCTATGCACCTTAATTGATAATGACTGATTTTAATATGCCAATGAATTTAATTATGTGGTAGTGAATGTTCATAAATTTTATAATGTGTTAATGAATGTTATCATGTGATAATTAATGAATGTCACATTTTATTAATGTGTGAATGAATGTTATTGTGTGATAATTAATGAATGTTACATTTTATTAATGGATGAAATAATGAATAAATGCTAGATGTTAATGGGGAATTTAGAGTGATGTTAGGGGGGGGGGGCAAATGAGTTCCACCTTCACATGGTTGGCCCTATTTAGTACATAATATAAAACTATTCTCGAAAAAAAGTGAAGCTTAATAAGTTTGTTCCTTATATAGGGTCTCAAGTGTAGCTTTTATCCCACTCTCAACATTGCAAAGCTTCAAGTGGTGTTCTGATATTGGTTTCTCCATCTCCCACTAACATCTTGTCTTTCTCCTAAGAACTCTCATTGAGTTATGATACATGGATGAGCAGAAGATGTCCCTTACAAGCTACACATATATAATATGGTAGATCTAGGGAACAAATATACTACAACATAGAATGAGTCAACTTGAATCTATAGTTTCTTCATTTACAATAAAAATTTAAATTAAAAGCCATATTTTATATTTAATATTCATATTTATCTTCATCATGATCATAGCCATCACGGTCAGCATTTGGTTCAACTTCATTTGAACCACACTTCATGTTGGATTATAACATATTGACACTTACACCATGAAGAAGACAAATGATTAAATAGAAAGAGAGGACCAACTAAACCATCTTGTGGTCAGTCTATATCACATTGAGAAACAACATCAAGACTTGAAAATTAAAACAATCAAAAGTTTCTTCAAGACCATGAATGATCAACAACATTCCATTAGAAAACAAAACACTAATCTATATTATCATTAAGCCATAAAATATGTTTTAAAGTTTAGAAGCATATCACAAGAACTTTCAAGAAACATAGTACTATCCAAGGACCAAAATGAATACCCTCCAAATGATTATGATTATGTTGATGTTGATGTCTATAATTTATGTCTAATGATTATGATGATGTTGATGTTGATGTCTATAATTTATTTCACTTACTGATGCTTGCCTAGATTGAATTTTGAATTGCCAGGCTGGAGAATGCTTTCAAAGTTTAGGGTCTGTTCTACATGATACTCTTAGTTACAACTCAAATGCACCTCAACATATTTTTGATGCTGGGAAACCCACTATAGAAACTCATCCGCAGGTGAAATTTAATGCTGTGAATCTTGGCATTGTTAATGTTATTACTTTTCCTCACGTTTCATATTTGTGAAAATGTTTCTTGGCACTATCTTATTCTTATTACAATGTTCTTTATTGTGGGGCAGGAGGTCAATCTTCATTGTCTTCATTGTGGGGGATAGTGAAGATTTCTCTGACAAATAACAGGTCTTCTTTAGTATCTTATAATAACATGCTAAACTGATAAAGGTGTTATGGGCATTTAATTTGCAATTACTAATAGACTAAGCATATTATTAATATGCTTAATGTTCCATTTAAATGCATTTAACACAAATTTTTTTTTTACAAAACTGAACCAATGGCATGTTTACAACAAAGATGTGTTGAGGAGTTTGCTCCTTGTTTAATGTTGACTGTTCCTGCACAATCCACTCATACAATAGTGAAATGCTATGTGGAAGGGATGGTTGATAGTTTTCTTGAGGGAAGGGGGATTTTGAAAGACTTTTTATGATTGTATTATGTATTTCCAATATGTTTGGATGTAAGGCAGACCGGGAGAATGAAGGATCACTCACCAATTGCATGATAACCCAATTTTGAAGGGTCATTTGAAGAGGGGAATGAAGGATCACTCACTGATTACATGATAACCCCACCAAGCATTCTTTCATTTAATTTTCCACAATATCTCAAAGTATGATCATTATTCTTTACTTTCTTCTATATGCTATTCTTTCTATGGTTTTGTTATCTCAGAAATATATCAAAAACATTGTAGATGTGTATATAAAAGTAAAATATTGTCCTTCAATTGTTCCACATTGAAGCATTTCCTCATTGGAGTATTCTCTTCATTTGTACAATATCTGTAAAAAATGGTTCCCATATTTCTTCAAGATCTATTTTAATCTTTATATTGCAATTTTGATTAGATTTGACCTATAGTTGATTTCATTAGTATTTTATAACATATACTCCTAATGTGAAATGTGGAGAGAAAGAAAGAGACACACTAGGTATGAATTACACGATATACCCATCATCACTTAGCACTTAAATAATAAATTATGGACAGGGAACAACCCCCTAACCTCAAGATGTTTGTTTCATGTTGGCCTCTTATTATATGCAAAGGTAGGCCTGTCTTAATTAGGCTAACAACCATAGTATAGGGGCCATAATATTTTCCCTTTAACCACATTTATAGTTTGAGAAAATTAGAAAAAATTATTTCAGATTTATATTATCCTTTTGAACTAGCACATTGCCATCAAAATGCATAATCATTGGTCATCTCAAGAAAATTCCTATTGATTAGTAGGATATCCTTATAAAAATTTGATGCATGGATTTCTTGTGAATTATCAACTGCTATGTATCCTACAACTATGGAAGGAATAGTGTTGGTGTTAGGTTTCATTTATTATTGAATTTAATGGTTTCCAAGATGTGTTGAGGAGTTTGCTCCTTATTTAGTGTTAACTGTTCCTACACAATCCACTCATAAAATAGTGAAATGCTATGTGGAAGGGATGGTTGATAGTGTTCCTTGAGGGAAGGGGGATTGTGAAAGACTTATTATCATTGTATTGTGTATTTCCAATATGTTTGGTTGCAGGGTAGACAAGGAGAATGAAGGATCACTCACCGATTGCATGATAACCCAGTTTTGAAGGGTCACTAGTTGAGGGGACAATCAAGGTCCCCATGATTGGGCCATTGGAGGACCCTATTTCTTTTTAGTAATTGCTATTAAAATTGGATGCATGGATTTCTTGTGAATTATCCACTGCTATGTATCCTGCAACTGCATCTGTAAATTTGCATATACTTCTCTACAATTGTAAGCCACTTAGAGATCAAAATAGAGAAACTAAATCAAAATCATTCTTTGTCCTATTTCCTTTTAAAAAAGTCTCAACTAGATCTATTAGATTTCCACAATCCATATTAATGCTAGTATCATTTTTTGGGTTCGATTATGTTTAATTTTTTCTATCAACATTTTGAATCATACTACATGATCCATCATATCATGTTCTTTTCTCTCTAGCATCCCGATGATGGATCATGTAGTATGATCTAAAAAGTTGATGGAAAAAAATATACACAATCGAACCTAGAAACTGATACTAGCAAAGTCTCAACTATCAATGATACAGTATACATTTGATGCCCTAAGCTATCAAATATAAAAATGGCACCTACCTAGAAGCTCAGTAGGAGAATGAAGGATCACTCACTGCTTGCATGATAACCTAGTTTTGAAGGGTCACTGGTTGAGGGGATAGTCAAGGTTTGGATGATTGGACCATTGGAGGACCCTAGTTCTTTGTATTAATTTCTATTCAAACTAGATGCATAGATTTATTTTGAATTATTGGCTGCTATGTATCCTACAACTACATCCATAGATTTGCATATACTTCTCTAGGGTTGTAAGCCACTTAGGGATCAAAATAGAGAAATTAAATAAAAATCATTCTTTGTCCTATTTCCTTTTAACAAAGTATCAACTATCAATGATACAATACATTTGATTTCCTAAGCTATCAATACAAATGACACCTAGCTAGAAGCTCACGGGCCGTCGATTTGATAACCACAGTCAACATTTCAAAAAAATGGATATCCTTGAGCACAAGCACCAATAACATCAAATAATGGAGTTAAAGCATGGGCTAGGGCATAGCACCAATAGAATGTGGTCATTTCAGTGACAACAATTTAGAATGCAGTCCTTTGGCATGTATTAAACAAAATAGAATTTTCAGCATATTATTATCATTGTATTTCTTTGTTGTAAACATGCCATCGGTTCAGTTTTGTAACTTCATTGTTGTATGAGTGGATTGTGCAGGAATAGTTAACATTAAACAAGGAGCAAACTCCTCAATACATCTTGGAAACCATTGAATTCAATAATAAATGAAACCTAACACCAACACTATTCCTTCCATTCACTTCTACCAAGAATAAAGCATTTAATCCATTCAACATTACATATAATCATTAGACAATTACATTTCCTAACTGTGTAGAGGAACAGTCACGACCAAAATGATCAAAAATACTTTCACCCTTGCACAAGCTATTCCAAACTTCAAGTAAAATGAGCAATATGCTATATCAAATCATTCATATTCATAGTAACCATTCGAATGATCATTTTGTCAATGAACCCTCTGACTGTACCCCTATGACAGAGAAAGGAAACTTAGTAAAACCAGTCTATGCCGATGTTTGTGAGGGTACAGTCATGATAAGTGCCTCTCAAACCTCTCCAAACATGTAAGATTGTCTTTAAATACTTTATTAATCTCTTCTAAACATTAACCAAATCAAACCTTCCACACATAATAACCCCAAAATGAAGGGTTTTATATCCTTTAATGAATCTCAGTCACTGTTAGCGCATGGATAGTCAAACTAGTAGTCTCCAAAGCATTCAATAAGTGACTAGATTGTATTTAATACACACTATTCCTTCCATTCACTTCTACTAAGAATAAAGCATTTAATCCATTCAACATTACATATAATCATTAGACAGTTACATTTCCTGACTATGTACTAGAGGAACAGTCAGGAAATGTAACTGTCTAAACGATCCAAACATTTGAAAATAGTGAATCAATATCCTTGAGCACAAGCACCAATACTATCAAATAATGAAGATAAAGCATGGGCTAGGGCATGACACCAGTAGAATGCGGTCATTTCAAAGAGCATTTGTGATCAAATAAAATGCAATGCATTTGAAATTTGCAGTTGAATATGATGCTAGATGCTCGAAAGATGAAGAAATCACATACCTTCTCTCGTGTTCAACTTTCGCTCCTCTATCCAATCGAAATAAAAATGATGAGGCCATTTCACTTTTTTTTTTCATAGCCAAATCTTCCTTGTACCACATGAAGAACATGCCATTGGTTCAGTTTTGTAATTTGTTTTTTGTGTAATTAGTAATTGGAAAATTAAATGCATATAACACCTTTATCAGTTTAATTAGCATGTTATTATCATATCAGATAAAGTATGTTTGAGAATTGTTGGGACTAGTCCTTTTGCGTGTATTAAACATAATATAATTTTCAGCATATTATTATCAATCTATTTCTTTGTTCTAAACATGCCATTGGTTCAGTTTTGTAGATTTATTTAATTTGTTAAATGCATTTTTCATGAGGAGGGGTCTTGTTCTCAGGAGATTGATGAAGATTGTGCACCTCAAAAATCAATTCATAAGGTACCAATCATGTTTCCTATTCACTTATATTTTTGGATTGGTAAATCTCCTTATAAGTTTCATGTCCTTTCTTTTGATTACTATGGATGAGATATATATCTTACATTTAACATTCAACTTCTTTACACTTTAGAACATGTAGTGTGCTTTTTGAGGATTTTACCAAATCAACTTTTAACATAAACCAAAAACACCAAACTGATATCTTGCCCTTTCAACTTGACAAAACATTTACATTTGACCAATAACTGCAAGCAACTGAATGATAAATCCACATACCTGTATCTTTGTAAAATACCTGGAACATCAAAAAGATGGCTAAGTGGTTGCCACCATGATTTTTATCTATTGAATATGGGAAAAAAAAACACCAAAAAAAATTGAATAGAAAACATGATTTGTCATTTCAGAGAACATTCATGATCAAATAAAATGCAATGCCTTCTCTCGTGCTCGATCAACTTACACCTGCTCATTTTCTCCCACTCCTTTTCTCTACAAATGAAATAAAAATGATTTGGCCATTTCAAAATAGTGAATCGATATCCTTGAGCACAAGCACCAATAATATCAACTATTTTGATATGTGGGTACCCTAATGTTGGTAAGAGTTCTTTTATTAATAAGATTACTCTGCAAGCTTGAAGAAATGATATATTTTGGCAAATGAAGAGTATAAAGATGATGATATTCCTAAGATCATGGATGGACACAATGTTGTAGACAAAATGGGAAGACATCTTTCTAGACTGACCCTAGATCCTTTGACAATTAGGGTAGGATCCAGACCCAGGCTAAAAAGATGTCTTCCTTTATGTTGTGGAATTATCCCTTCTTTGGCTTGCACTCATTCCTCTTCTCAAAAATGGTTATCTAGAAACTTTGGATACTATTTCTCATCCATGCACAAAATGTACTAGTGATTGTATAAAATTACTTTAGGCCTCCATTATTGATGAGATGTACAAGAGTAAAATGTTTTTGCAAGACTGGGATCAATTTGTGCAATGTACATAAATGCAAGGCGGTGATTATTCTCGATGATCGATAGGTAGCTAGGATAGTAGCTAGGACTAAAGATAAAATAGCTCAAGAGACCATCATAGGTTCTCTCTTTCTTCGGTCTATATTATTGACAGAATGTTTTACCTTTCATTAGCTCATCAAATCTAGGGATTTGAAATAATTTAATAGAATATTTGCATGACAACGTATATTATTTATGTTGACATTGCACGAATTTATCTACTTCGCACACTTGTAGACTATGAGGATGATGATAAAGAAGCACCACCATGCTTCTTTATTGCCATCCTCATAGTCTACAAGTGCGCGAAGTAGATAAATTCATGCAATGTCAACATAAATAATATACGTTGTGATGAAAATATTCTATTAAATTCTTTCAAATCCCCAGATTTGATGAGCTAATGAAAGGTAAAACATTCTGTCAATAATATAGACCAAAGAAAGAGAGAACCTATGATGGTCTCTTGAGCTATTTTATCTTTAATGTGCATATCTATCAGTTTTTTGACACTAAATCATTAATTTTGATAGAAGTGCTATGCATTCAACAGATGAAATGTTAGAGAAAACTAGTTTATGATAATAGTTCCGACAGTAATGCTATACGTTCGAGGGAATCTCTCAAAGAAATAATGAAGGACTGTCACTCTTCTGACATTTCAAGTGTCACAAATAGAAATTTTTTGACAGATGGTTCAACATTAATGCCATATCACCAATGGGTATATCTGTTAGGATTAAGTGGAAACGGTCACTATTCTGACAGTTATAATGTCAGAAAAGATATCTTTTCAACAGTTAATAGGTATTATGTTATAATTTTGATGGATAAACTGTAGAAAATGCCATAATGAAGTTGTTGTTGAAATGCAAGTTTCTGATGTGATATGGTGTCGGTAAACTGATGGATACGTCTTTTGTCAAAATTTCCAATGCAAAAATGGTGACAGACCCATCTGTCGAAATGCCAACAAATTAGCATTGCAAATCTGACAAATGGCCATCAAAATTTGACCCCAAATGTAGTAGTGAAGGTTTTTGAAGGTTATGAGTGAAAGATGTAATGGTTTTGTGTTTTAACAGATTATATCTTTAAACATTTTTCACTCATAACCTTGCAACTTTAGTGAGTCATTAAGAGGTGTTTTCATGGTTCCCTGGAGCAACTGTTCAGCATGGCCAAACTCATCATGTATGAATTGTAAAGCAGAGAGTTCATCAACTCATCATGTTTATAGCTATTAATTACATAAGGTTTTATTCATGTCAGCAAAAGAGAGTCAACAATTTGGGTGCTCTATGTTACCACAAAATATGCTAAGGTTGATGCTAAAATTGATAAAGATGCAGTTGCAAATAATTCAAGATTTCATCAACATGAGAAGTAAGTTTCATGTTAATTTCAAAAAATGACCACAAGCTGCTTATTGGTATTCCAGTTATTAAGATGTAAAGGGATTATTTTCCTTTAAGTAATTGTTGAACTTGTTTATAAACTAGTAACAGTCATGGTTTCAAAAGAATAATGAAATGACAACAGCAAAAGAGTGACTGTTACTATTTTATAAGCAAGTTTATATCTGTGCCAATCATAAATATCATAAAGTGCTTCAAATACATTTACAGTTGTCAGTGTAACTATGGTGAACAAGTTTCAGGTTCACAAACTTTTGAACCCATATAGAAAAAGGAGATCAACAATGTTTGACTGTTACTAATAATGTAATTGACATTATTAGTAACAGTCAAAACTGAGATTGTCATCATTGGTCACAGTGAAAGCCACGGTTTATACTGACAGTGAGCTCAAAGATAGAAACAAAGAATATCAATGAAGGCAATGATACTTCAAACCCACAAATGATGGTAAGTTATAAACCCAGCTCATGGCATGATAACAATCATAGCATGGTAAGCAAGTCATGACATGATAACAATCACCACATGGTAAACAATCATACTATGGTAAGATAAACAATAGTGAATACCGCATATGGCATGTGAACTATAGTGAACAAGTTTGGGTTCATAAACCTTTGAACCCGCATGTACAAAATAACAGATAAACAACAGTGAGTTCAAAAAAATGCATGGAGCTATATTGAATAGAGCCCATGTAAATATGGGGAATGACAAATATAATGCATGAAGTCATGAAGCCATGGTGACAAGCCATAGTCGAAGAAGATGAAAGCTAAGGAACAGTTAAAGAAAGATGCAAAATGATAGATGCCATAAAGCATGATATAGGCTCATGGCCTTAAAAGAAAACCTTTAGTAATGCAAAGTAAAGGAATGAAATAATAAGTTCAACTATTGAAAACAAAGACACAACTATAACTCATAAACTATGAGTATATCAAAAGCAGTAGTAGAACAAACAGTTAACAAGGAGAAATGCATGCTTATTCTTTGTATTCCATTGCAAAAGAATTAATAGCGAGTTTGAATAACTTACAGTTCACTAATGGAGAGATGGAGAAATTCTGAGTTCTAACAAAGATGCACACAAAGGAAGTAGCAGATGAAGGCTCAACTCCAGCAGTAGTCAAAGATTATCATAGTCAAGATGAGCTCCTTCATAGTTATAGGATGCTTAGGGTTTCATTTCCTTGAGTTTTCTTTGAGAAGCTTCAAGAGAACAAACACAAATGCCAAGAAAAATGGAATAACTATTTTGGAGTCTGCCAAGAAAAGTAGTGCATTCAATACATGATAGTGCCAGCTTAGCCTCAAAAATTGAACATGCCACCTTTCATACTTATCCCCATCATTCTTTCATATGCATTGCATGTGGATTGAGGGTCATGTCGACTTCTCCACTTTGTAATAGTTCACAATTATATTTTTATCTAAGTTAGGAAATAGGAGTTAGGGTATAGGGGTAGTGTAATTAGTATTAATTTTTTATTTAATATTAATGTTAGGAATAAGGTGTCTCAACCTTGGATAATTCCTATTCTTATTATTTGTTTTGTAAATGTATTTTTTGCAAATAATGTAATTAAGTGTGAGTGTACATGTCTAGTTGGCATGTTGATGTGTCACTCCACTTGATGTGTCGGCATCTTGAATTGTGTGTAAGGAGATCATGGCTGAAATGGTTATGACGGATTCCTATGATGTGTAAGAGCTATTTAAGGAATTTGCTATGACAAGTGTAAGAGCATCTTATGACTTGGGCCTATTTGGGTGCCCAAGAAGGAGTGGTTACTGTGTGTAAGAGAATATGCCAAAAATAGGTTGGTATGATAGATTCTCTTACACTTCTCTTGTGACCATTATTTTTGGTAGATTCTATGACAAGCTATCATAGTCTATTCTAGGGATGGATGCATATTCTTAGGATTGCATGTAACAGCTATGTACATGTGGCTTTGTGCATGGGTCTTGGTGGTTGGACACCAAACTCCTTTTTTGGGTATTTGTTGGGTCCTAAGGAGTCTATATATGATGCTACTTCTATGGGAGAGACATAAGTTTGATAGGTATACTATTTGTTGCTGGACTTGTCTCTCATCTCCTGAAAGAACTTGAATTGCAAGTGTGTTGTAGTCTTTGTGTTGAAGAAAAATACATTGTGCAGGTTTTGGAGGGGTGGGGTTGTTTTACCGAAAGGTTTTTCCCCACCGGCATATCTTTGTGTTTATGTGTTTTAGTCTTCTCTATCTATTTTCTGTATGTATGGTATATGTTGCAATATTATTGTTAAGTAGCTTAACGAATCTAAAATTGTAAGGATTTAAATAGATTTTGCACAATATTTTCCTTAAGAGGTTAGTGTAGGAAGCTGTTTCGCACTTGAGTTTCCTTACAATTAATTCCTTAAATAATTTTGGCATATCTTCTTTGTGTAAAAGGATTAATTCCTTATATTAGGCAAAAAATTTAGGAAAAGAGGCATGTTTGAGGAACTCAATGTAGTGGCATATTTTTAGGCACGCTTTTAGGCTAAAATTGAGGAGCTTAGATTTTTGAATTTGAGGCTAGAGCTGGTTATAAAATTGATTTTTGATGATCAATTACGGGTTGCAAATTTTGGAGAGAGGGCATTTTAGTGAGCATATAATTCCTAGGTGCTTTGAAGGCCATTTTTGTAATCATCTTATCAGATTTTTGAAGAAATGAATCAGATTCTTTGACTCCCATTTCATGCACTTGTTTTTTCAATATCGAATCCTGTTTCATTTTTTCTAGCAAGTGTTAAATTGGTTATTATCTGAAGGAAGTGAATGATATTCTGTTCCTTCTCAAGAAAATTAGCTACCCCTAGGCCTTGCATGAGAAATGTATGTTGTTAATTCTCCAAGCTATTTGTGGTAGAACCCTGATAGCATGAGTTTGTTAACCTATATGTTGAACAAAGATTTAGATTGTTAAAGTATTCATTTATGAGTTAGGATTGAAATTCATCTTTTTTGAGAAGTCTAAATTACTCATTGGTGTATCACCCTAATCTTTTTAGTTATAGTATTCTTTTCCCTTTTTCCAATAGTTTGCAGATCAAGAAAGTGATATTCCATATTTTATAGGAACTGGCCTAGAATCTGGAGATTCCTCTTCATTCATAGTCTACCCACAACTAGGAGAGGTTTCCATTGTCAGGATAGAATTATTGTTAGCCTTAATGCCTGATGTAAGGTAACAATTCTAAGCCTGAATAGTTTTTGGCACGCCCGGTGGGACAATGAACTACTTCTCAATTCTGAGCTATTAGATTTATGATTGTTTCAAGTTTCAGTTGCAGCTCTACGTGTGGATTTTAATGAGAAAAAATCCAACAAGATCAAATAAGGAAGGTTTTGTGTATCAAGAGTTACAACCAAAAAAAAGGGGAGGGAGATCATCTAGAGGTGGAAGAACATTACATGATCCAAGAGGTACTTCTTTGAATTTATATTTCTCATCATTTGATAATCCTATTTTTGAAAGACAAGCTATAAATTCAGAAGAATTAGAGGTTATCGTTGAGTAGCTTAATCTTCCTGAGGATCTAGAGGTTCCTAATCATTCCGGATTAGAATTCCCAAGCATTGAAAATTTATCTATAGATAATTCTATTCTCAGAGCTTCTATGAGTGGTGCTGCAGTAACTCCTCAAAATTTAAAGACTTATCAAAGAAAGGTAGATCAGTCTGCTCAAACATTTGTTACACTAGCTATTCAACAGCAAGCTCCTCCACATCAAGCAATGACTAGAAATTTTTCATTTGTCACATTCAATCAAGGTAGTCCTTTGAGGATTACAAATCACAATAATGTTCCATTAGCTACTCTTAAAGGCTTGCCATCATTCACTGGAGAAGGATCAGTAACAACCATTGAGCACA
Source organism: Chamaecyparis obtusa (assembly GCA_027943335.1). NCBI lineage: Eukaryota > Viridiplantae > Streptophyta > Pinopsida > Cupressales > Cupressaceae > Chamaecyparis > Chamaecyparis obtusa. Next base: position 1,023,035 of record BSBK01001097.1, read on the forward strand.
TCAGAGATGTTGCAACTCTTTGCAATGTTCATCATGTTACAGAAGAAGATGTAGCTTTGAAGCCGTTGGCTACATCACTCAAGGGTAAAGCCCTTGATTGGTTCAGAACTCTTCTGATAGATTCTATTGCTACTTGGGATGCTCTAGGTGAAAGGCTATCAAATTTTTTTGAAGACAAATCTGATAACTTGTCTCTTGTGGAAAAATTAACTACAATCAAGAGAGCCCCACAAGAGGAGATGAGTGATTTTAATCTTCATTTTTAGAAGACTTGGAATCAAATCCCTGTTATGGTAAGACCTTCAGCTGAATAAGAATTCTTATATTATTTGAAGAGTCTAAATAGTGATATCTCTGTAATGATTCAATCTATGGGAGGTAATACTTTACCTCAAGCTTTTGATATTGCTATTAGGGCAAAGAATAGTCTTATCCAGGTAGGAAAGATAGCTCCTAGGCCTCCTATGCCTTTCTTTCCTAATATACAGTCTAACATGCCATTGGTAATTCCACCATTATCTATTGTCCCATCTTATAAACCTTCAGAAATAGCTCCTACAACCCCCCTAAATGAATTACAGACTATCAAGGACAGTCAAAAAAAATTTGAAAATCTATTGCAATCTTTTGGTAATGATTTAGTGGCCCTAAAGAGGAATCAAGCTCATGTAAACCTTTCTATTCAAAATTAGTTTGTTGGTTCTTCTATACAGTATCCTAGTCAACCTAATTTTTAGGCTAATAGGAAGAAATTTCAAGGAAATACTAATGCAAACAAGCAGAATTGGAATATGAGACCAAATAGACAATATAATCTAGCACCTCTTAATACTGTTAGGGATATTGTGCCTACTCAGAATAATATTGCTACTGATTGGTGTTTTCCATGCAATGAGCCACATGATCAATCTACATGTTCTAATGGAATTCTTAATCAAGCTCTCATGGTACAAAATTCAATAAATTCACAGCAAAATGTGTCTGTTGAAGAGGTTCAAAATCAGTCAGATCAAAGTACTACAGATACTATATTTTTAAACTAGCAAGAGGAAGAATTTTGTGGACTTAATGAAGATTCATCAATTGTAGCAAATACAAGAGCAAAAAAGAGAGCTCTTGAAGCAGATCAATCTGCTAGGAATGTTTCTTCTCCACTAGTTTCTATTTTGAAGAGTCCTTCAGTTTCCACTAACAAGGATCAAACTCAAAGGAATTCTGATCAAAGTTCTCCTAGATCATCACATAAGGTACAATTTACTATTCCATTAAATATTGTTTATATAATGAAAAAGAAAAATGTTACTTTGTCCGCATGGGAAACTCTGTCTATTCTAGGATAGATTGAAATTTTGAAAGAGGAGTTGTCCAAGTTGGCAACTAATTCTCAACAAATAGTACAACAGTTACCAAGTGTGGTAATGACTAATTCTAAGCCTTCTAAGGTTTAGGAAAAGCCATTAAAAGAAGATAAAAAGCCTGCTAAAGTTCAGCAGCCAATAATACCAGAATTTAAGAAGGCTACAAATGTTGAGAAAATAGTAGTAACTACTGACAAGAAATTGTCAAATGTACAAAAAACATCAAAAAAGGAAGGTAAGAAATCTACAAATGAAAAGCCTCCTCCTTTTTATGTGTCTTTGATAATTAGAAATAAATTAGTTCATAATTGCATGGTGGATAGTGGTGCAACCAGTACTGTTATGCCTAAGAAGGTGGCAGATTCATTGAACTTAAAATATGAGCCTCTTGAGAAGGGTGTAGTCCAGTTGGATGGAACTTCTATTAAGACTTTAGGAGCTATTAAAAATGCAAGTTTGACCCTGCACTCCTGCCCAAATTTTTCAATTCCACATGACATAAATGTTATTGATTTACCAACATATTTTTTTGTGTCTATCTAGAGATTTCATAGCAAAAATAAATGGTTATTTTTCATTAGATTGGTCACATTTGTACTTCAGAACTAGACATGGTACTAAGGTAACCATAAAATTAGAATTATTGGCCAAAAATCACATAGAGCCTTATAATCTAGGTCCTATTAATGCAAGTTGTGTGATCATGGATCAAGATGAAATTCCTAATTATTCAACGTATAATACTCAAACTGAAGCATATCTAGATATTGTCCTAGATGAATGGGCTACTAGGAATGAATAGAATGATGACATGTTTGATGCTGGTTTGGAAACTACATAATTTTAGAATCTGGTTCAGTAGTTCCTAATTTCATTAAAGACCCAAAATCTGAATTTGATGTATCTAACCAGCTTTGGGATTTGTATTTTGATGGGTCAAGGAATAAGGATGGAGTTGGTGTAGGGGTTATGCTAGTTTCACCTAATGGTGATAAGTTTTATGCTGCATTTAAATTGTCTTTTCCTTGTTCTAACAATGTGGCTGAATATGAAAGTTTAATCCAGGGATTAGAATGGAAAAGATTGAGAGGTATCAAATATCTGAGAGCATTTGGTGACAGTGAGCTTATTGTTAAGTAGGTGAGAGGCATCAATACTATTAAAAATGATTTTCTTAAGATATATAAATGTAGAGTTTCTAATGTTCTAGATGAATTTGATGCTTTCAACCTAATTTCAATTCCTAGAAGGGAAAATATACATGTTGATAGGCTGGTTGGTATTGGAGCTCATATTACAATAACAAAAAATAAAGGAATAATTTCAGACTAGTCACATATTAAGATAATTTTTAGGCCATCCATTCTGGATAATGACACTTATTGGCAAGTTTTTAATACTGATGAACATATCCTAAGTTTTTTGACAGAAATAGATGGTTTTTCAGCTTCAAGAGATAACAAAAACATTCAGCAAATGGAAGACCAGATTATTCAATTGAAAACCAATAAGCTGCCAAAGGGATTAGTAATCTTGGAATCAAATTTTAATTCTGATGACCAATTTAGAAAGGGTAAAACCAGCCTACTGATTGAAGAAGATCATTATGAAGAAGTGGAAATTTTCAGAGATAAGCGGTTGAAGGTTGGTAAAATAAATTCTCCTGAAGAAAAAGAACTGTTTATTGATCTTTTTAGAGAATATAATGATGTTTTTGCATGGGATTACTCTGATCTAAAAGGTTTTGATCCCTAATTAACTCAGCATACTATAGAATTGGAGCCTAATGCTAGGCCAATTAGACAAAAGCAAAGACCTATAAACCCCAAATTAGAGCCATTAATGCTAAAAGAGCTGAGAAAAATCCTAGATGGTGGTATTATATTTCCTATTAAGCACACATCTTGGGTTTCTAACTTAGTACTAGTAAGGAAGAAGAATGGAGAGATAAGACTTTGTGTAGATTTTAGAGACCTTAATAGGGCATCTCTGAAAGATAGACACCCTCTTCCTTCCATGGAGCAAATTTTACAATATGTTTCAGGTTCTGAGAGATTCTCACTCTTAGATGGGTATTTTGGTTATAATCAGATTTTAGTCAAAGAATCTAATCAGTTTAAAATAGCTTTTACAACTAAATGGCGTACTATGGCCTACAGAAGAATGCCATTTGGGTTATCAAATGCTGGAGCTACTTTTTAGAAAGAAATGGACATGGCTTTCAAGAATCTAATGTATAAGTTAGTTCTAGTATACCTAGATGATGTGACAATTTACAACAAGGTTGCAAATCAACACATTGATCATTTAAGATAGATATTGCAAAGATGTAGAGAATTTGGAATATCTTTAAATCCTAAGAAATATGTGTTTGCAGTTCATGAGGGAAAACTCTTAGTATACCAAGTGTCTAAGGAGGGAACAACAATTGATACTAAAAGAATTCATGCAATTCTTGAGCTTTGATTGCCTAAACATAAGAAAGGATTACAAAGTTTTATTGGAAGAATTGACTTCGTAAGGAGGTTTATCCCTGATATTGCAAATTTACTAAAACCATTGACCACAATGCTTAAAAAAGATATTCCTTTCATCTGGATTGATGAAGGAAAGAAGAATTTTGAATTGATAAAATAGGCTTTGTCTTCAGCCCCTACTCTTGTTAATCCTGATTTTACTAAAGACTTCATTTTGTATGCCTATGGTGGTTCTGACACAATTTCTGCTATGCTGGTTCAAAAGAATGATGAAAAACAAGAGTAGCCAGTTGCATTTTTTAGCAAAGGTATGGATGATTATGAGAGAAGGTACACTTTTATTAAAAAACATGTACTTGCTGTTATTAAAGCTTTGAAGAAGTTTAAGCATTTAATTGCTAGAAATAAAGTGCAGTTAATGGTTTCTCATCCTAGCATCAAGGAGTTTTTGTTGAACAAGGATGTTAATGAGAAGAGAGCTGGTTGGATAATAAGGGTTATGGAGTATGATGTGTAGATTCACGTAACTAAGCTGGTTAGAGCCAGAGGCCTTTGTGCACAAATGGCAGAAGAAGAAGAATAGATTGAAGCATCTAAAGAATCTAAAAAATTACAAGGTGATATTGTATTATTTAATGATCCTATGACTTGGTTGTCAGATATGACCAGATTCTTGCAAACTGGACAATGCCCAAATAATCTTGATAAGGCAAAAAGGAGGTACTACAGGTTACAATCTATTCCCTATGTTCTTATTGATGGTGTTCTATATAAAAAAGATTATTCTGGGATGTTTCTTAAATATATTGATTCACTAGATCAAGGAAGAATTTTATCTGAGTTTCATGATGGATCTTGTGAAGGACATTTCAGTCCTAAAACTACAGCCTGGAAAATACTAAGGGTAGGTTATTATTGGCCTGATTTATTTAAGGATGCTCATGTTTGGGATAGAAAATGTTAGAAATGTGCACTTTTTGTAGGTAAAAAAAGGCTGGAAACACTACCATTAAAACCAATTGTGGTTGATCAACCATTTGCTAAGTGGGGAATGGACTTTATTGGTCCTACCAATCCTAATTCTAGTGCAGGTCATAAATGGATTTTAACTACTACTGATTATTTTACAAGATGGACTGAGGCTATTGCACTAAAGGAGGCTTCTGGACCTGTTGTGTTAAAATTCTATGAAGATATTACAACCAGGTTTGGAGTTCCTCAATCAATTATTTCTGACAATGCTATGGCTTTTATTGGTTTAGCTATTACAGAATGGGCTATAAAGAATGGGATTTATTTAAACACTTCTTCAAACTATTATCCTCAAGGTAATGGTCTTGCAAAATCTACAAACAAAAATTTAATCAGAATTATCAAAAAGACTCTGCAAGAAAATAAGAGGGACTGGCATTCCAAATTGAAGGTAGCCTTGTGGCTAGATAGGATTGCACCTAAATAGGTAATTGGGAATTCCCCTTATGTCCTAGTTTATGGTAAAGAGGCTAGATTGCCAGTTTCCACTAAATTTCTAGCCTTGTAGTTAGTTGATCAGATGTTATTGTTTGGAGAAGAAGATCCTCTTAAACTGAGGTATGCTAATTTGTTACAGCTTGAAGAGGAAAGAAGAAAAGCATTGGATACAATGGAACTTAAGTAAGCACAAACTAAAATATCTTTTGATAAGAAAGCTAAGTTCAAAGAATTTAAAGAGGGATATTTAGTACTCAAGTGGGATGTGCTAAAGAGCAGGCCAGGGCAGCATGATAAATTTGATAATTTTTGGTCAGGCCCTTTTGTTATAATAGCCTGTAAGGACAAAAATGCTTTTCAGTTGTCCACAACTGAAGGGGAAGAATTGTAGATTCTAGTTAATGGAATACACCTCAAGCTTTACTTTGAGGGTTAGGTTTGTTTCAGTTTTTTAAAATTCAATAAGTGTTGTCCAAGCACTAGGTTTCTAGGTTGCATTGAGTCTAGTTTAGGTGCACTTTCATTTTCAATAAAGGTTGCATTCATGGTTCAATTTTCCTAAATTCTATTGCCCTATGATAAGCCTACAGGTCATGTCTAGCAGGCAGACATCTAGCAGAAGTCACCAAAATTGTTACTCAAAAATACAACATACAATAAAATAAGCATAAGTATGAAAAGGTTGCATTTGTTTGTCTAATTAACACTACCTTGCAGGTTTTGTTAGTTTACATTATTGCATTCATTCTAGATGTCATTATTGTACTCTAAGTATTGATCAAGTATTGCAAAATTCAAAATTCATCAATGATCATTACATTGTGCATTCATACTGAATGTAGTATACAAATGTCCTTTCTTGTTTCATATTTCAATTCAATATTTAGAGTACATTGTAGAATTGAAAAGAAAGATTGAAGTATGGAATAGGGGTCCCATGCATTGCCTTGTCTTGTCTTTGAGTCTCTTGGTTGTTTGTTAGGTCTTTGCATTTAGGTCTTCATCTTTAGAGTCTTCATCTACATTTAGGTTTTCATTCTTCATTCTCCATCTGCATCTAAGTCTTCAAGGTCTCCATCTGCATGAAAGAAAGAAAAATGATTAGATCCTGATGGATCTAAGCAATACATGAGAATCAAATAACATACTATAGAATCAAGTTTTCAATACTGCATCAATCTAGAAAATTAAATGAAATAAGGAAATGTACACTGACACTCACTGCAAGGTATTGTTAAAGGGATTTGTTTCTTACATGAAACCTTTTACTACTAATGATCATTGTGGTGTATGTTGTCCTTTTTATTAACCAGGTCTCTGAATTAAAGGGACTTAGTATGTTTCCAAGCTGAGAAACCTTTTTCAGATAATGTATTTCATAATGATGTTATTTGAGAACTTAACAAATTATCTTGCAAATAACAGCTAATTGGTGTTCATATTCAGTTATTGTCAAAGATGTAGATCAAGTTGGTTTGAGTAAAAAGAATGCTACAAGAAATGCCAACTTTACAGTTCAAGATACAACTGGTGCTGCATAAATACTGGTACAAATATGTCCTTACTATTCCCAAGTACATTTTCAAATCATAAACATGTTTGTTGCTGAATACAAAAGAGTGCTTCAAGATTAAGCTATAAAATCATAAAGTGTTTATAGTTTGTTTTTATTGAGTGTCATGAACTCGTGTTCAAACCTCATTAGTTAAACATTCTGATGTTTTTGGATGTCATGAGCCCATGCTCAAACTTCATTAATAGTAAATAAACATTTTCATCTTGTTGTACTTATCATGTTAAGTGTAGATTTAGCTATCAATGTGAATTATTTACAGTGGACAAAGCTACATAATGCAAGCTGAACATAAATAAAAAATATGTATAAACTGGAACAAAGTATGTGGAACCAGTAGAAGAATATCATAAAGAATATAGTACTTATCTACTATGAAAATAAGAAAGTGTTTTGAGCATCTCTTAGTCATAATCATCTTCTAAGGTTTGCGAAGGTTATGAGTGAAAGATGTAATGGTTTTATGTTTTAACAGATTATATCTTTAAACATTTTTCACTCATAACCTTGCAACTTTAGTGAGTCATTAAGAGGTGTTTTCATGGTTCCCTGGAGCAACTGTTCAGCATGGCCAAACTCATCATGTATGAATTGTAAAGCAGAGAGTTCATCAACTCATCATGTTTATAGTTGTTAATTACATAAGGTTTTATTCATGTCAACAAAAGAGAGTCAACAATTTGGGTGCTCTATGTTATCATAGAATATGATGAGGTTGATGCTAAAATTGATAAAGATGTAGTTGACAATAATTCAAGATTTCATCAACATGAGAAGTAAGTTTCATGTCAATTTCATAAAATGACCACAAGCTGCTTACTGGTATTCCAGTTATTAAGATGTAAAGGGACTATTTTCCTTTAAGTAATTGTTGAACTTGTTTATAAACCAATAACAGTCATGGATTCAAAAGAATAATGAAATGACAACAGCAAAACAATGACTGTTACTATTTTATAAGAAATTTTATATCTATGCTAGTCATAAATATCATAAATTGCTTCAAATATATTTATAGTTGTCAGTGTAACTATGGTGAACAAGTTTCAGGCTCACAAAATTTTGAACCCATATAGCAAAAGGAGATCAATAATGTTTGACTGTTACTAATAATATAATTGAAATTATTAGTAATTGTCAAAATCAAGATTGTCATCATTGGTCATAGTGAAAGCCATGGTTTATACTAATAGTGAGCTCAAAGATAGAAATAGAGAATATCAATGAAGGCAATGATACTTCAAACCCATAGATGATGGTAAGTTATAAATCCAGCTTGCGGCATGATAACAATCACAACATGGTAAGAAAGTCACGACATGATAACAGTCACCGCATGGTAAACAGTCATAGTATGGTAAGATAAACAATAGTGAATACCACGTATGGCATGTGAACTGTAGTGAACAAGTTCAGGTTCATAAACCTTCGAACCCACATGTACAAAATAACAGATAAACAACAGTGAGTTGAACAAAATGCATGGAGCCATATTGAATAAAGCCCATGTAAATATGGGGAATGAAAAATATAATGCATGAAGCCATGAATCCGCGGTGACAAGCCATAGTCAAAGAAGATGAAAGCTAAGGAACAGTTAAATAGAGATGCAAAATGATAGATGCCATAAAGCATGATATAGGCTCGTGGCCATAAAAGAAAACCTTCATTAATGCAAAGTAAAGGAACGAAACAATAAGTTCGACTGTTGAAAACAAAGACACAACTATAACTCATAAACTATGAGTATATCAAAAGCAGCAATAGAACAAATAGTTAACAAGGAGAAATGCATGCTTATTCTTTGTATTCCATTGCAAAAGAATTAACAAGGAGTTCGAATAACTTTTAGTTCACTGATGGAGAGATGGAGAAATGCCAAGTTCTAACAAAGATGCACACAAAGGAAGTAGCAGATGAAGGCTTGACTCCAGCAGCAGTCAAAGATTATCATAGTCAAGCTGAGCTCCTTCATAGTTATAGGAAGCTTAGGGTTTCATTTCCCTGAGTTTTCTCTGAGAAGCTTCAAGAGAACAAACAAAAATGCCAAGAAAAATGGAATAACTATTTTGGAGTCCACCAAGAAAAGTAGTGCATTCAATGCATGACAGTGCTAGCTTAGCCTCAAAAACCAAACATGCCACCTTTCATCCTTATCCCCATCATTCTTTCATATGCATTGCAAGTGGATTGAGGGTCATGTTGACTTCTCCACTTTGCAATAGTTCACACTTAGATTTTTATCTAAGTTAGGAAATAGGAGTTAGGGTATAGGGGTAGTGTCATTAGTATTAAGTTTTTATTTAATATTAATTCCTTGTATAATTTTGGCATATCTTCTTTGTGTAAAAGGATTAATTCCTTATATTAGGCCAAAAATTTAGGAAAAGAGGCATGTTTGAGGAACTCAATGTAGTGGCATATTTTTAGGCATGCTTTTAGGCTAAAATTGAGGAGCTTAGATTTTGGAATTTGAGGCTAGAGCTGGTTATGAAATTGATTTTTGATGATCAATTACGGGTTGTAGATTTTGGAGAGAGGGCATTTTAGTGAACATATCATTCCTAGGTGCTTTGAAGGCCATTTTTGTAATCATCTTGTCAGATTTTTGAAGAAATGAACTAGATTCTTTGACTCCCATTTCGTGTACTTGTTTTTTCAATATCGAATCCTGTTTCATCTTTTCTAGCAAGTGTTAAACTAGTTATTATCTAAAGGAAGTGAATGAAATTATGTTCCTTCTCAAGAAAATTAGTTGCCCCTAGGCCTTGCATGAGAAATGTATGTTGTTAATTATCCAAGTTGTTTGTGGTAGAACCCTGATAGCATGAGTTTGTTAACCTATATGTTGAACAGAGATTTAGATTGTTAAAGTATTCGTTTATGAGTTAGGATTGAAATTCATCTTTTTTGAGAAGTCTGAATTACTCATTGATGTATCACCCTAATCTTTTTAGTTATAGTATTATTTTCCCTTTTCCCAATAATTTGCAGATCAGGAAAGTGATATTCCATATTTTATAGGAACCGGCCTAGAATCTGGAGATTCCTCTTCATTCATAGTCTACCCACAGCTAGGAGAGGTTTCCATTGTCGAGATAGAATTGTTGTTAGCCTTAATGCCTGATGTAAGGTAACAATTCTAAGCCTAAACAGTTATCTTGGAATCCTAATGAAAGGATGCAACAAGCTTCAGATAACTAAGATAGAGTTAGGGTTTTCAAAAACTTCACCAACTAGATTTAATCAAGAATTTACTGTAGGGAAGAAATGCCAAACAATTTGGAACAATTAGAACTAAAATTGATCTTCATTTATGGCCATAATTTTGACTGGCACATCAAAGACTGGAAACTCATCATGTTAACCCTCTGTTCAATTCACCTGCAACATAATTTGAGTGACTATTTCACCCATTTTCCACGGCATAGACATCTTTCACAGTCAATCATCACGTCTGGACCATACTGTGATAGTAAAAAAGATCAAATCATGCAGATCAGTTGCCCAAGCATTGCATAACAAGGCCTTTTCTCACTGAAAACCCTTAAACAATTCAAATATCTAGTGGGAATGATTAGTCATATAAGTTTAAAATGCGGCCGTTGATCTTTGCTCCTCCTGGCACATCATACGATCCTCATTAATTTACAATAGTCAACCAAGGCTTCATCAGTCCTTTAAAACACAACCATTGATCTTCACTAAAGGAAGGGATCAATGGCTATCACAACATCACAATCAATAAAACCCCATTCATCTCTCCTTTGCGGAAATGAAACAACCATCGGATCAAGGAAGATCTATAGTGATTGAAACTTGCAGCATCCCGGTCCCACTGACAACTGGACATATTGCCAATGCTTTCAACCAATCAGAAACAAGCACATCATCAAACCTAACATCATACCCACTACTTCATCTATCATTACATGCTGGAAGATCATATGGTCATCGCATGATCGCAAAGGGGAAAAGCTTGGGTTGCAGTCATACAACAACCGTCAGATTAAAGGAAGACTAAAAGTCGGGCCCCTCTACCAATTTAGGATAGGTGGCGATCGGTCACAACATCATGAAGAGGAAAATTCAATGTTAGGGAAGCAATGTGAAGATGTGGAAACCACATGATGATGATTGATCAACGACCAAGATATAAAGTGGAGGCAAAGGTCCCACCTGATGGGAGCACTAAGCTGTCAATAAGATCGATGGTTGTCACAGTATCACAAAGGGAAAGACTAAGCCTTGTGGACATGTGAAAATTGTTAGATTAAAGGCCTTTTAATCAATGTTGAAACATTAGTAAAATCAATAGCTTAGGACTTAGGAAAAATTAAAGCTATCAAGACCTTAGGAAATAAAGATATCAGCCCAGGTAAAAATATGTTAAGGGATGTGGCCCCGCCCGATGATTTCAATTTAACACATGTATTTTTAGGAATTCAAGTGATCTCAAAAAGTAACACTCAAATAGAAAGAGGGTAGGGATTTTTGGACTTAGGCATTTTTTTAAACCCTTTGAAAATGGATAAAAACCCTAATTCTAAAGACCTTAAAAATGCAATTTCTCACTAGTTTTTTCAATTGAGTACATGCTCTTTTGACTAGATCCTGATGAAATCATAAAATACCCTTGGTTAAGGGCACAAGCCATGAAACATGTATATTTTTATCGCTAGCCAAAACAAGCAGTGATAGGGTAAGGCAATTTTTAGGGCTTTGTAGGGAAAAAGGCAATTTTCATTGGATTTCTTGCAATGACAAGAAAATGGCCTAACAACTAGGTCAAGGTCAAGGATGACCTTGACCTAGGTCTGGGTTGAGGTCAACCTTGACCTAGGTTAGGGTTAAGGTTGACCTTGACCTAGGTGAGGGTTGAGGTTGACCTTGACCCTCAGGTCAAGAATCTCAGAATTTCAATTTAGGATGCCAGAATCATGTAGAAAAGAAGTGGAAAATAGGGCAGAATAGGGGAAAAAGCTAGATCCAAGTCAAAGACCCATTCAAGGTATTTTACATGACCCCAAACCACTTACTCAGAGGGCTAAACCAGTCCTAAATGGAAGTTCTTCCATTGTCCAACGCTACATTTAGCCCCCACTTTAGCAAGAGTATGGAATCAATACAAACTCTTGGTAAAGGAGATCACAAAGAAAAAGAAAATCTTATTGAAATCAAAGGGACAAAGCAATCCTCAAGCCCCTAGGGACTCAAGTCTTTGTCAACCCCAAGATTACAATAAGAGAGACATCACTAGAAAAAAGAGACAAAAGGGGAGAGAGGAGTGGCTAGCTCGTCTAATAAGATATGTGTATCTCAATGTGAACCACAAAAAGGATAGGATGGTCTACCAAGAAAACACTTGATAGTTACCCCATAAAGTTGTGCACCTTCTGGAGGCTTTGTGCATGTATGTAGTGCATCTTCTGATAACTTTAATGAAGTACACATGGATCCATATCCTCATATCATCATAAAATACATTTTTAAAATATGTATCTCTTTAGGATTTAGCATATTTGAAATTGGAAATGCGTGTCTCTTCAGGATTTATCAACTTATGTGCATTACCTTTTGAGGATTTAGCATGCTACAAAATAAAAGGTTAGAACAAAAATGCATAATATAGAAAGAGGGAGGTCGTATATATGCCCCCCTCCTTAAGATGGAAAATAACCTACTATTTTGACATGTTAAGGAAATAAAATAACAAGGATAAAGCCTTCTTCAACATCCAGATAATATCCATAGACAACACCCAGTCCAAGCCAAGAAGACCATAGCTCCTATGAGGCCATGGAAGGGATGAATGCAAACAGATATCATGCAAGAAGGGAAAAAGTAACCTTTGTGAGGATAACACACTATTCAGCTTCCAAGGTGAGAGATTGATCAACCATGGAAATCCAATGTCAAACAATGAAAGAGGTTATGATCAAGGACAAAGATCCTTAATGCAAACCAAAATTTCAATGTATGATTGGATATCACATAATAGATAGATACTGCTTAACCAAGGGAAAACTGGATCCTAGAAATATAGAAAAGAAGGAGATGGCATGTTTTCCCCTCAAGCATAGGAACAAAGATGGAAGGGGACCTATTATATCACTCACAACACTATACAAGACAATGATCCCCCAAGGATTAGGCTAACATTGTTTACATAATGTGGAGCTCTATAATAGAAACATAAATGTTATTTAGAGAACACATGATTGAAATACAACTCATTACCACATGATGTATAAATAACCATACTATCAATGAGATGCCAAATCTTATAATGTAAAGCTTGACATTCATTAGTAGAGTGACCATGAAATATATGATATAAACAAAAAGGAAGACTCTTTGAGTGTGTAATACATTTATTTTTGCATTTAGGTCTAGTAATCATCTTAGCATGAACAAGTATAGGAAAAATAACTTCTTGGTCAAATTCTTCATAGGTTCATCATGTTTTGAAGTGTTATTTGAGATGTTGATAACATTGATTTTTTGTTGAGGATTAAATCCCAATCCATAATAATTATCATGCCCCCCATTTTGTAAGGGCATTTGAATTCCCTATTTATGCTTACCACATACTTGACCATTGAATCTTTGTTTAACTAGGAAATGATAACCAGGACCATAACGAGAAACCATATCAACAGGAGTCAATGGAACTTCAGTAGTCACTATGTCATCATAAGTAGGTTTGAAAAATTCATAGTGGGTAGAAGTAGTGACAAAGTTATTATGAAGGGCATTAGAAGTAGAAGCAAAAGCTCATTGTTCAAACTCTCTTTGTTGCTTCATAAAATATAGATTAGAAACCTTATACTCTCTAATAAAGGTAGGATTAAAATCCAAGGTTCCCCAATCATCATGAGGAAGAGTATTAGAGGAAGAAGGATTACTATTAAGAATAGGAGTAGTGTAGGTTTGAATATTCAAATAAGTATTTGGCACATCATTCACATGAAGTGTATACATTATGTTGTTATGGATAAAATTGACTTTACGGTGAAGGGTGGAAGGAACAACATGCATTTCATGCAACCAAGGTCTACCCAAAAGGAGGTTATAATTAAGAGGTCTAGGCATAACATTAAAAGGAGTATTTAGGATGACTGAGCCTACTTTGATAGGTAAGGTAATGATTCCCAAAGTGTTCTTATCAATGTTATCAAAGCCACATATAGGAACATTGTCAGGTTGAATAGTTGAAAGATTGACTTTAATCACTTTGAGCATGTCCATGCTATAAATATTAAGCCTAGATCCATTATCAATAAAGGTCCTATGAATGATGCTCTTATTGATAGTAATTGAAACCATAAGAGCATCATATTGATTTTAACTTCTTTAGAAGGTAAATCCTTTTGTGTAAATACAATGTCAGGAGCACCCGGGGTAGCATGCATGCACTGTAAGAAGGTATTGATGTTTTCTTGATTAGGAGGTGGAGTGGGAAGAGCTGCTAGATATTTTTTCAAGGCTTTATGGTAGGTAGATGAAATTTGAAGAAGCCCCCATAGAGAAATCTTGGAAGGGGTATTGCACAATTGGTTTATCAAATCATACTCCTTGCTAGGAAGACAGGGTGGAGAAGGAAGAATGGGTTGAGAAGGTGGTAAAGAGGTAGAAACCACCAAATTAGGTTGAGGGTTATTTCTTGTATGATAGGTGTGAGCTATCAAATATCGATCATTGAAAGACTCTAAAGACTCTATAGATTTACCTTTGATAGTAATGCGAGGACAACCTTTGATAGTCAACAAGGGTTCTGGATAAAGCATGTTAGTTGTCTCAACACTACAAATAGATTCACATGAAGGAAGCAAAGAAGATATCTTAGGAGGAGATGAGGTAGGATCTTGATTCTCCATAAGATCATCACTAAGAGGGAGAGAATTAAGGGAATTCATATCATTCTCTGCTAATGCCTCATCACTAGAAGGAATCCCAACTGGAGGTAAAGCATCTATAATTTTGTCTTCTTTTACTAAAATGTCTGCATAAGGGGAGCATGTTTTAGAAAAAGAGTCACCATCATACATATTAATATGTCATCCATTAATAAATCACCATTTTTTATTAAAGCTTCTTCATGAGGAGGGGATAAATCAATATCTTTATACAAGGGATCATCCACAATGGTTTCATGAGGAAGAGAGTAATCAACATCCAAATCCAAAGGTTCATCCCAAATAGGAGGATTATCATCCCTATAAATAAAGCACATTGTAGGAGCACCATAAATCACTAAAGCTTGATCCCTAAGGGGAAAATGAGGTAAATTATGTTCTAAAGTAGGCTCATAGAAAATACATGTATTAGGAGAAGAATTAACGTCAATCCCCAACTCATCTCCATAAAGAGAAATATGATGGAGAGATAGATTAAAGTCATCTTCCTACTCTAATATATCCTTACAAGGTAATACAAGAGAGGAAAAACAAACATCACATGCAATAGATAAAGTCTTTCTAGGTGTAACACCATGCAATGGTAAGGTAAGATGAAGATGTTGTGTAATCCCAAATGTTATACAAGGATGTTTGGAAAACACTTGAAACAACTTGTGCAACATGATAATAAATAAAAAAAATGCATATAAAATAGATATAGATATATCCAAATGCATTCAAATGAAATTTATAAGCATGAAAAGGAAATCAAACACCACAAACACAATAGGGCATCTAATTCCACAAAAGATAGGGGGTAAGCTTGTCAGGTTCACCAAAATGTATAGGGTGAACCACAAACACAATAGGGAATCTAATTCCACAAAATATAGGGGGTAAGCTTGTCAGGTTCACCAAAATGTATAGGGTGAATCACAAACACAATAGGGCATCTAATTCCACAAAAGATAGGGGGTAAGCTTGTCTGGTTCACCAGAATGTATAATGGAAAATATAGATGGGGTCTAGAACAATGGGGGTTTGCACATAAAAGAGACCCTAAACCAATATTTAACACATACATGAAATTTTAATGATATGGAAAGTAAATCTAGAAGACTAATATTGAAATGAAGAAATAAAAAGTACTTACCTCTGAAAAAGTATCTGCAAAAAACCTTGCCAAATGGTCTCAAAAACTGTTGTTTTTCATGATCCTAAACTAAAACTGTGAGATCTAACAAACCCAAAAATATTTTTCTTAGTGTTATCATTATGGAAACAAAGTCATATGAAGTTTTGGTGTCAGTGCATTTACTTAGAAGATTAGAATTTGGCTAAGTATGGAAGATAGAGCAGGTAGTTATGTACCTGATGAATAGAGCATCAATGCACGTGTATATGATTGAGTTTTGGCATGCGCCCTTGAACATAAAATTTTGAGTATGTAATCATGCTAAGTCTAAGAACACATGATCATATGAATTAGTATGGAGAAGTTACATCAAGTTGAAGTGACACAGTCAGTGAGCGGCAGAACAGAACAAAGCATGCAACTGACAGACATTATTTTGATTAGCAATTATTATTTTGTTTTGTAAAGGCTATGCATGTATTGTATTTATGTTATAGACTTTTTAATTGCAATGTATGTAAAAATTCTTGAGCCAATTTATTTGGAAGCATTGTATGTAATAGGTTATAGGTTGACTTAGTGAATAGTTTTGTTTGTGCCTATATATAAGGCATGCGCCTTTGTATTTGAGCATGTCATGAGATAAAAAGTTGATAGAAGAAGAGAAAAAGTATATGAAGAGCAATCAGAATGATATAGAGCTTTACACAAGGTTAAAGCATCAACACAAATAAGGAACTGATAAGACAAGCAGTGTCATAGCAATAGTTCACCATTCCAGATATAATTAATATTTGATATCCAGGAGGTTATAGCCTTCTCTATTAAGTAGTGAGCTCGGGCAGTGAGCCTGTTAGCTGTTTTTCTTGCACAGGTAAATAACTAGACCATAACCTGATCTCTCCCCTTTGATGCTCTTTTCCTGGCAAGAGAAATGCTAATTGATAAGGATGAAATCCTTCTTCTACTTCGGGCTCCACAAACCCAGGCGGGTGTACCTTAATTCATCTACCTCAAATGATAATTTTCTAAAGATCATAGGCAGGTATAAACATGGATTAGACAGGACACTAATATCCTGTAACTGGATTCACCCTTTCAAGCGAATCATTGGACAGTTTCCAGCCCGTCTTGCTAGATTTAACAATCAAAGTACCCAAAAACAGAAAGGGAAAGTTATTTTGAAATGTTTTGGATGCAACTCTGGGAAACCAGTGCCTAATCCTTGGGCAAGGAGTCAAAGAGGGATACATTCACAGAAAATCCTAAGTCCACAAAACTGAAATCCAAATCAGTATGCCTTGCATATGATTTTACTCATCACCTCACTCTTACATCAAATTCACAACAAATTCCCCCATTCCCGAAGATAACCCATCAAGATTTAAATCCTCCTTGAAGAAAACTCAAAAGGAAACCTCACAATTTACCTTGTAAACCAACATTCAATCTACCTTGCAAACCAAATGTACAAGAACATGGAAAGAGCCATGAAGACATAAAAATGCTGCAAAGGGATTTTGATTATGCTTTATTAATCATCCTACTACAATACATTTATCAATGACAAAAAACCACAAGAATTATCCACAAACTAGAACCAGAAGCTGCATTGATGGAACTTAAACTTGCAGAGCTTCACCCCTGCAAAAAGGTTCGAACCCTCTAAAAATATCTGAAATCAGAATAAGAAGGAGAGGAGAAAACTCCAAATCCATCCACAAACTGACACTTGTCAAACTCTGAGCTACCTACTAATGAATCATTACTCTGAACTAAAAATCTGATCTGCATCATTCTCCTGAGAACACCTCTTTTCATCTTTTCAAACTGACTGATGAATCACCAGATGCAACAAAACAGATATTCTCAAAATATCTTCCTAGCCCCCTATTTCATTCAACTGGAAATATCTTGAAACCAACATGACCTGCACTAAAATTGACAACAAAAATGGAATCCTTGCGTCGAGACCTTTCCGATGGTATATGATACTTGATATTTTGGATAAAAAATGAATTCTCAGGCCATTTTTCGTGCACAGGTCTGATCATTTAAATTTTGGATTTTATCAATAGTTCAGACTATATCACTTTTTGAATTCCTTTTAAATCTGCAATATTAAAATTATTTTCACATTAATCTGCACTTTTCTCAGGAAGCACCAGCATCCGCCACATGTCACCATCTCATTGAGTGCACAAGCTTGACCTCGGGTTAACTCCATCATCTGGAGAATTGGTGAATATGTGCAACCTCTGAATCTCCAAATACATTGACTAACTATAGTTAACCTTGGAGAACTAGCGAATAAGTCATTCTCCAAGTCTCCAAATCTAAGCTTAACCGTGGGTCAGATCTGGAGAATGGGCGACTAAGCCCATTCTCCAATTCTCCAAATTATATGTGCTAACTGCCAAGGATTAGGAGAACTCACGACTACACATTCTCCCATTCTCTCTGAATTTTTCCTTTTGACCGCTACCATTTGGCGACCTAGCAAACGTAGTTAGTTGACCATTTTGCTAAGTCGTGCAGTTATCTAGTGACCGCTGGATTTATTTGGCAAATTTGTGTGCACGTGACCCATGTCGATCTGATCCCTGTCAGTGTCTTGCAAAATTAACCTCCATTCGGGCCTTTTAATACCCAATCGGCACGGGAATCCGAGTGGGCCCACCGAGGTGTGAGGCACGTACATCCTCAACACACATCATTTATCTTTGTCTTGGGCCGCTATGTACTTAAACATTTTGAAAAACTAAATTGCGGTGTATGTGGGATAATGCTTCCCATGATACACAGCACTTTTCCTTACTTCTCCTCTTTCAAACGGTGCATGGGTTTCCATATGCTTGCCCTGCATGATGCCTTTGTTATGCGAGCCTGCTGCTGTGCAATCTCCACTAATTTCCTTCACACTGGCGTTGCTCTATTTGGCACTCACGCTTCCTACATACCTTTTCATATACTGGTATATTCAAACACAAGTGCTAACTTCCATTGAAAACACTGGCCTATTCTGACGCACACATTGCCAGAATGAAACATCTGTATTCTTTAGTTCTTGCGCAAGTATCTCTTGATCTTATTATGTGAGCTTCTATGTACTCAAATGCTGGTGTTTTTAATCCAAATGCTGGCAGCTATCATTATTTTTCTCTTAGCAAAATGAAACCCTACAAAATGTAAGTGCCATGACTACCATAGCAGCAACAGACCTGCAAGACTGAGATAACCCATTCTCATTCACTAAGTTTCTTGTTATTGTGTGCAAGTCATCCCCTTTGTTTAGCCGCTGGCAGTATATAGTCTTGTGTTGGCATAGCATGGACCCTTACACAAAATTTGAATAGTGACCCCTTTCTCAACACGTGAAGCCTCTCACTAATTGTGCAAGACATTCAAAATAGTGCCTCACGCACCCCTGCCTTGCACTAGATCTCCATTTCTACGTGAGGAACCTCCTGCTGGTAGTTGTATGCACATTTCAAAATGTGCAAATAGCATCATATATTCTGCCATTCACGCTTGCCTCTCAATGCATATTCACATGAATTACCACTATATCGGCCTCTATACGCTAGTCTTCTTTCCCTTTGTAAGCTCACTTATATCTTAGACTGGCGGCTCTTTCTTCATTTGTCTCGCTGGCACCTTTCTCTTTCAAATCTTTAATTTCAGAATGCTCTGAAATGTCTTTTCTTTCTCCTTCAATTGTTGACGATGTACCTCCTTGGAGATCTGTGTTTGTTATAACATTTTTCACTTTGTAACTCTTCTTATGTCGAGAATCAACAAGAGCAGTCAACAACTTGTGTGACTTTGAAGATAAAGAAGATGGCATAAATCTCATCTTATGCTGTAGCCGCCCTTGAGATTACAGAACACCCTTTCCATGGCCTAGAAATAGATGAGCATTATCATGTCTTGTATTTTGAACAGATATATCAAGCACTTCATTTCCAACAAGCAATTGCATACTGCCATCTGACCATCTCACATTCATATTCTTCATCTCTTTCTTCCATCTGTGAAGCTAGTCGGGTCCAGAGTGGGCCCGACTAAAAAAATTTTCAAACTCAAACACCCGATCCCTGAAACGATCTCAAACATCTTGTATGCTCTTTGCATACTTTTGAATTCATTTTAAATCAAACCCAGATCATTGAAACATTGAAATTCACATTTTATGCAAAGTGCCAAAACTAGGTCAGAGGGCTCCAAGAGCGGTTTTAAAAAACTGACAATTTCACTTGACTGGGTCACACCACTGAACATGCATGAACATTGAGCCACATTCATTCATACTGCAAAATGACATTTCTTGACTGTAACCCAGCTGAAAGATTTTAAATGGTGAACATAGCACTTTCATTTTGCCTTGCAAAAATCATGTCAGAAAATAATTTTAATCATCGTGATTGATTTCTAAAGGCAGACAAATGGATTAGCAGGGGGCTCAAATTGGGACTGGGGTTAGTACTCCAACTTTGAAAAACAACGCAAAAAGAAATTCCTCAAAAGAGTCAACTGGTCAAAAGTTATAACCTTGTAAAGTGGGCCCCCGACAAACAAATAGTTCAGTACAACTAGGAAATTCAATTTTCTGCAAATGGAAAGGGCTCACAAAACTGACCAAACGGATTCACCAAGACTCATCATCTCAGGTCATAGAAGTATTTCATGTTTGGAAGACAGGGAAGCAATTGGATTGCAATTTAGATTACCTGGGCAAAAGATACAATTTGTCAAAGTAGGCTTCTGACAAAAGTTCGCAGAGTGCACCTTGTCCAAACAACGAAAACTGCAAATGGAATCGCATTGGGAAACTCATCCAATGCATTCTTCAAGAGCTAAAAACTGACAAGGGTAGAGTAAAACTTGTCTATAATGCAGGGACATGACCATCACTTTAGTTTTGATCACCGGGTATTAGATATAAGCTGTCAAACAGGGCCTCCGACAAACAAATGAACAAGTACATTTGTGCAAAATCAAGAAAACACCTCCGGAAGGGGATGAATAAACAGGGTTGAAACTCATCACTGGGACCTAAAACCTGATACATAGAGAACATGCAATGTGTACGACAAGATGCCAGGCTCAGATTTTCATGACACTCTCCAGGATGCATATTATTCAACCTCAAAGTGGCCCTTCCCGGTGATTTCTATACTTAGCAATTTGCCGAATTTGAGACCCCCGGAATAAAATAATGAAAACCCATTTCAAGGTATAGTCCAAGGACTCAAAATAACTCAGAGAGGTATAAGAAAGGTGAGAAATGCATCACCTTCATGAAGGGACCTCCGGACCACCCATTAGAAACATGCATTTCGGGACAAATGGAGCACTACTTCAAGCAATTTACGGAGTTCCTCAAAACTCCATTTTGAGGACCAACAGAGCCAACCACCCCTAACAGGGTTTCTTACTTCAAGAATCCTAATAGGGTCTGACCCTTGACAAGGTCATTGTACTAACATGGCTAAGGAATGTTAACAGGTTCATAATACTCAATAAAAATTATTAGTGGGTATTAATTCCCACTGGGGTTTTCCTTTGGCCAAGATTTCCCCGTAATCATATCTGGTGTTATGTGTTATGGTTATTTTCTTTACTTACTTTAATATTCAGTTTAGCAATTAAGTAATTAAGATAAATTTCAAGATATCAGAAATTAATATTGTAGAACACTAATTCACCCCCCCTCTCAGTGTTCCCATTCCTAACAATTGGTATTAGAGCTTGTTAGGAATGAGAACACTAAGAGGGGGGGGGGGGGGGGTGAATTAGTGTTCACTATATTTTATCTTTTAACTTTAATCTTTATACTGAACTTAAATGCTTAAATACTAAATTAAACATTCACATAAACATGAAACATGAAATCAACACAAGACACCAATATGGTTACGGAGAAACCCAAATAGGTAAAAACCCCAGTGGGAATTGACACCCACTAATATTCTGTACTAGTGTTTTGTGATCCTTGTTAGAAGATCCTTAAACCTGTTAGGAGTTGCTTTAAAATGCTTTAAGTATAGTAGACCTTGTTAAGGGTCAGAACCTATTAGGAGTCTTTTACAATAGTCCTTGTTAGGGGAGTGGACACACTATCCTAGAGCTCACTGCTCAAGTGATGAAGGCTACAACCTTCTGATCTCAGATACACACTATATCTACTGGATGAACTGTCATTGTGACACTGCTTGTCAGATCAGTTCCTTTCATGTGCTGATGCATTGACCTCTTGCAAAGCTCTAATACATCCTATTGATTCTTTACATACTTCTTCTCTACTTAACACAACTATCTATCCACTTCCATACCAAATACAATGGGCACATCTTATATTTATACACGCATACAAAATAAACACCTAGGTTGGCCCTTAAACCTATTACATACAATGCTTCCAAATGAATTGGCTTAAGCATGTTTACAATAAAACAAGTATACATGTCAAAAACCTAATTAAAATAGTCACAACTCAAAATGATAACTGTCAGCTACTTACTCTGTTCTTCACTAGCACACAATGGTTGTGCAACTTCAACTGACTGTATCTTTCTCATACTTGCACATATGATCATGCTCTCATAGACTAAGCATGAATATAGTCTAACCAACTTAACTTCTAGGGTGCACACCATAATTCTATTGTACGCACATGCATTGATGCTCTAAGCTATAGGAACTCTATACACTATCTAGTCTTCAACACTTAACCGATTTCTGATCTTCTCATCAAGTGCGCTAACTCCAAAACTGCTATATGACTTTGTTGCTATAATGAAAACACTATATCAAGTCATATATATCAGTATAGCCAACTTTCCAACAATCTCCCCCTTTTTCATTGATGGCAACAAAGGAATATGGCCAAGTTGCTAACTGTCCTTAATACAAAAACTTTTGTCTTCTATACATATACTATATATCCCGATACATATTATGATCCATATTCTATACACAACTCCCCCTTTGACATTAATGACAAAGGTGTTACAAAAAATGTATCTATACATAGTTACTGAGGGAAAACATCCGGATATGAAATCTTTAGGTTCTGGATCTCCTCATTCCAAAATGCGATCAAAGAGTTTACTATCTGGAGATGGGTGGATAATACATATTGAAGCTTCTCCATCTTCTTCAAATATGAGGAAGGACCTTGATCATAGGTTATCATGGTGGCATCAATCTCTTTGATGTTCTGATTTAGAATGTCTAATGAGGGTGGAAGAGCATTCCTCAATTGAGTCTTTCTAGCCCTTAACTTTGTCATCTCTTTTTTTGCCTTCTCAATTTTGTCTATCTGACCTTGGTAGACATTATTGCACATGTTCACATCTATGGATGTGTCTTTCACTGAACTCTTCACTTGCTGAATCATAGCTTCTACCTCTTTTATTTTCTTGAAATGAGCATCGGTGAGCTTATCTTGATCCATGCATTCTGTAATGATTCTTCTTCCTTGATCAAGAAATTCTTTTAGGGATGCTTGACCAGTCTTGAGTGAGCTAAGGTCAAGTGAAAAGTTACTAACCAATTCATTCAATCTCTTCTTCAGATACTTTTCTTCTACAACTAGGTATGCAGATTCTTCAAGGCTTGAGAAGTTTCTTTTGAAATGTGAGATGACTGTACTCACATCATTAACAAAGTGTATCTTTGACACTTTCTTGTCCTCTGGCCATAAATTGCTCAGAATATTTACTGATTCTACCAGGAGGGGATTCCTCATTACTTGTTTTTCTTTGGCCTTCTCCATAGCTAAGACATTGAACTTAATTAGGTCTTCTTCTCTTCGTGAGCCCAAACTAGATGTGTCAGGTGTCAAACTTGACAACAATGCCGCAGAGGGAGTGATGGGAGTGCTATCCATCAATTCTTGTTTTAACTTGACTAGTTCAACTGATGGTTCATTATTCTTTTCTTTTTTTGTTTCTTTCTTTTCTTCTTCTTTTTATATTTTTTATTTTTCTTGTTCTTTTTCTTCCATCTTTTCTTCTTCTTTCTCATCTGTTATATTTTCAATCAATACCTCTTCTTGATAAATGGGAGGTGTGTTATTGCATAAAATTTTAGCTTCTTGTGTGCTCACAAAAGCTTCCTCAAACTTGTCCAACTCAGTGTCAGTGGCCGCCATGGCTATTTCCACATTATCAATGAAAATGGTACTATCCTTGAGTGATTATATCATGGGCATAGACTTATCTACCTCTGATTGTGTTTCCACTATAGGTACTAAATCCTGAGGACCTGTAGATTGTACCTTGATGGTCTCTGACCCTTTGGTAACCATTATGGGTACATGTGCTGTGGGTGCAGCAGGTGGATAAATGTTCCTATTCATAAAGACCTTCTCAAAGGATTTCTCTATTTCTTTGGCAACTAACTCATAATTTTTATCCATTATATTCAATGTTTTTGCCTTGGTTCTAAGGTGAGGCTTCACTAGATCTAACAACAACTTCTTTTCTTCTAGCTCACATATAGGAAGGGTTTCATCTAACATCTTTTCCATTATCCATAGATCTTCTTCAATAGCCTATCTCTTTTGGAATTCAAGGATATTCCATACATTGTCAGGGATCATGCTCTTAAGTTCCAAGACTATCTTCTTGAACTCTAGCATGTGTTTGATTAACATACCATGAATCTTAGATTTGTCTATTTCACTATACTTCTCATAAAATTTTCCTACTTGATCAATTATTCCTTCATCAATTATTCTAGCACTTAGCACACTGAGACTGGGTTTGAAACTTACTTCAGGAGGTGCTTGAGTGTTCCTTCTATTTCTTGTGACTCTTGAGGATGGATGAATAGTGTTGGTTTCTTTCTTACTCTTTGGCATTGCCTTATACTCAGGAGCATCAGTAAGGTCAATGGTTTTCTTGGGTGTAGGAGTATCATCCATTATATCCTAATGTTCATTAGATTTCTCTATCTTTACCTTCTTCAACTTGTGATCATGTGATTCTACCTTTGTTGCATATGCGCTCTTTAGTTCCAAAGCAATCTTTGGTTATTGTTCTTTGTCAAGATCTACTTGAGATGCACCATGTATTCTCAAGATCTCTAATGTGACTTTAGCAAATTTTCTTTTTGTTGCTGCACTTTTTAGCTTGGCATCTATTTCTCTTGTCTTCTCCTCATAAGCTCCCATCTAGGCTCATTAGGGTCAGTAGGAGCTGAAAGCAATACTTGAGCATATGCTTTTAAAACTTGTTCCTCTACTTCATATCCAAGTGGATGAATCCACTTTTTTCTAGGGACTACTGCCTCCATGCATGTTGCATCTGTTTCAACCATAAAAAAAATTGTATCCTTGTACTTTTCAACAATGTTTTCTATAATTTTCTACCTCATTTGCATCTTGGCCCTAAAGGTCTTCAATTCCAATGTTATATAATCTCTCAATGTACTCTTAGTGGATTCTTTGTTAGATATCTATGGCATGGTTGGAATGGAATTATCCAAATACAAATATGATACTTTCCCAACTATATGAAAATACATGTAAATGGTCAATGACCCAAACCTGAATATCTTGGTCTTGTCATGCTTAATTTCTTTGATGTTATCAATCAACTATGCGTGCAAGATCTCACACAAGTTGAACTCTCCATCTTCCTTTACAAGTTTAATGGCTGCTAGAATTATGCCTGCAGACACACTATTCACCCTGCTAGTGTGATGAAACTAGTATCCAAGTATCATAGACATCAATTTGATGTCAGCTTGTTCAATAGGCTCAATTTTCATCTAACGCCTATCACTCCTTGACTTACATGTTTTCTCAACAATTTTCCTGACATCCTTGCCATAGGAAGGATGGAGCCAGTGTTAGATAGGCCTGTCATTTCATATATCAAGTCACTAGTGATTCTTACAAGCACATCACCTATCCAAAATAGGTCATCATGAATTCTACTTAGAAGTATTTTAATCCATTCTGTCTCATAGAACTCATATGCTATAGCATACTCCACTATAGGGTGATCATTCCACTTCGCATATTCATCTAGGAAGGTTTTGTCTAATTTTAGTGTGGTTTCCATGTGCGCCCTTAACCTATCCAATCATACTGGTTCCTTCTTATAGTAAATGTAAGCCCTAATGTCTTCCACATGCATAACACCCATAGGCATGTGGGAGAATGCTCCCTCTAACTCATTTAGGGTAGATTTACATGGATGCTTCTTAAAAACATATTCTTTCTTTTTTGCAACATCAAATACTATGGGAGTGGCCATCACTTACTTGTTTTATCACTTTCCAACTATACTTTTAAGATAATCTGAAGACTTCTCAATTGACATGATGAACTAGGGTTTCTGCAACTGATCAATTATGTTGCTAATCACTGATAGATCAATCTCCAAGTCTTCACAATGACTTTGAAGGCTCTTTCTACTCTTCAATCACTCTGAATTTTAATGCAATGAGTAACCAGACAACTTTCTGTGTACTTAAAGTGAAAATTTCACCATTAATGCTTTCCACGTAAACTAGGCTATCACTTAAAAATTTCCAACTTGAGTTCTACTAACAATCAGTATGTGCGCTCTTGGATGAAGGTTCCTTTATACTCCAAAAGCTTAAGTTCAAAGGCGCATACTCTGATAGTGAGTATACCAGCCACGCAGGGGTCTAGAGCTAAATTAGCTCCCCCTATGACCCTGAGGGCCATTCATCCAGATGTAGAGGGTGCATCCACTATGGATGCATCCAATACATACTCATCAGTCTTGTCCTTCTTTTTATCTGACCAAATCAAGCTCGCATCCTCTGAGGCTTTCACAAACTTGACTTCTCCTTCAGGATCCAATACTGGTTCTTCAGCCTTTTTAGGGCTTTCCTGACCTTGCATCCTTGATCTATAGAACTTTGAGATATGTCCAACCTTGTTACAAGAGTGAAAAATGACTAGAGGCCTTATATTCCTCAACGCATTGACATGAGTCACCATTTTACATTGTCTAGTTGAGTGACCATTATAGTTACATATCCGATGTAACATTCTAAGAACTTCTTACATTTGTCTGATTCTAATTTCTCTGATCATGTTGAATCCTATTCTTCTTACTAGTTGTTAGTACTATTTTAAATTTTTGATATTCATACTTTAGATTTTTGAGAAATCATGGTTTTAAAAACTAGCAGTAAGCATTGTGGCTAAAAACCCTAGGTCAGCCTAAGCTTCGTTATGTTTGAGTGTTACTTTTTTTATCATTAACATTTCTAATAAAGCATGTGCAATTTTTGACCTTCATAAAATGCCCACTTCATGTGTTATACCACAAGGTTGTTGAGCGGGGTCCTTTTTAATTAATTCTTTCAAAACATTAGTAATCCCTGTTTATTTCTTCAGCTGACTACCCCTTTTAAAACTAGTGGTTGTCGTTAAATCTTAAGCTTCCAATTGTCAGAGTCTCTGACATGCACTTTGGTGACAAATTGATATCTATCTAGGCGGGCCCATTTTCAAAAGTGTGCTACCAATTAAAAAGTGGGATGCATCTACGGTTGTCATTGTATCGCTTGGATGAGTTGACTTCTTTTTAATCAATGCACTTTAGTGACAAGTGTCTGATCAAGGTCCTTACTGACAAGGCAAAGTTCTGATAGTTCTTGTTCCATGGAAACCTTCTCGTGTTGACATTTGTCTTCAGTGACATAGTATAGTGGGGTCAGGAATTTTCAAAGGATTAAAGCTCTGATAAATGTTGTGACTGTCATTGTACTACTAAGATAAGATACATGATGTTTAAGGTTTGCAGTATAGCGATGACCGTTCGATTTCACATGTAGGATGTGGGCTGAGGAGTAGGATTTTAATTGCCATATCACGCTGATATGTTTTTTTTTCATTGGTCAAAATAAACACTGATGTGGCAATTTTTAGTATGTGTGGTATTAGGAAAGGAAAAGGGAAAGAGTCCGCTTGCCGGTTTGTGCAACGTGATAGTTTCTGATTTGATGAAAGGTTCATGAAGTGGAAAGTGGGGCCAAATTTTGTAGATTGCAATGATCATTTGATTAAAGTGCATTGGCGGTTATTGTTATATCTTAAACTGATAATTCTGATAATTTTCTATTCGTGATTTAGTGATAGGTTGACATTTGTCTCTTATGTTGTCAGTTGTCAACATTCTGGAGTTTTCAAGTGTTTCCACGTAGACATTTGTGAAGTGGGATCACTATTCTTGGAAGATGGTAAAGGCTTGTTAAGTTGGGAAAAGATCTATGGTGGTCATTATACTACCAAGGAAAAGTGCTTGAATCTTATGCTTGCAATTTAGGGATAGGTTGACACCTATCTAGTCTGATCAAAGCTTAAGTTAAGTTATAATTTTCTACACATGCATAATTTGGACTGTTCTCATTGGTCGAGAACTAGTCTAGGGAAAGGTATTAAAGTGTTACACTACTGATTTTGTTAACCATCTGATGCACCAAAAAGTAAATAGGATCGATGGTTCAAATTTGAATTTTTGTTCAGTGACGTTGTTCGCGTCTTGTGAACATTGAAGCCACTAGTTTTTAGTAATGGCGAACTTAATGAGTTTCATGCAGATGAATTGTGAATGGTTGGCAAAACATTATATACCTTGATTTGATCGTTGAATTGTTCACCTCTTTCAAAGTATCTTGGCAAGCGAGACTATTTTTCTCTCTGGAGTGATATCAAGTAGAGTTTTTCAAAACATCTAGTAGGCCAAATTTCTAACTTGAGAATTGCATGAGATTTTAAGGAAAATGGAATGTGAAGAGATTATTTTTCTTGATTGTTGTTATTTGATAATATTTAGGGTTTTCTCTAGTATTTTTGCATTATTTTAAAACCCTAGCTAAGATGTCACCTAAGAGGGAGTTGTCGAGAAAGACAAAGTATAAAGATAGGGGTGTTTTTGAAGACTTGATGCAGTTTCTCCCACATCCAGACAATGGGGCGACCAGGGTAAGAGAATTGGTCCCAAAAAACCCTAGAGATTCTATAAATGAGGGACTTCATGATAGAGGGCTCTGGATGAGGGATGCCATGGTAGGAAAAGATCACAATGGTTTGATTTTTTTTAGGGAAACATACTCTCAAAGCAATTCTTGTGCCCCTCTTAGTAATATATGGCAGTTTGATATAGTGAAATTAATTGTCCATGGAGTATTCATGGATGCAGACCTCCTCATTCATATTACTAGATGTTATGATCCTGTGACCAGGTGTCTCAAGGATGTAAATGGGAATGATTTAATAAGTATCACAAAGCACAAGATCAAGGAGGCATTCTCATTAAATGACCCTTATGTTGGGTTAGAAAAGATAGATTTTAAAGAGTTTACTAAGATATATGAGGCCTAGAGAGATTCTTTGAGGGCAGGGCCCTTAAGGGATTTCCTTGATCAGATTGGAGAAATGTGTGTGATTAGCTCAAATACACCTGAGCCTTTCAGGTTGGATTTATTCAGTCTACATGCACCAGGTTTTTATAAGTCTTTAACTTTGATTTTGGGACATGATAAGGCAACCCATATGCCAATCCCATATATGTTTATGATGATACAGTCTTTACACCCATAGTTGGCACTAATTTTTGACTTTGCTTCTCACCTTGCTGATTTAATCCATGATGGATTAATGGGGATAAAGAACATGAAGATAAGAAGGCCTTTTGAGTGGTACTCTATGCTAATGCATATGTTCTTATACAAGGCTGAACAATTTTTCAGTTCAAAAATTAATATTGTCAAGGAGAAGAATGGAGAAACATTGCTAGTTCAATTGTGGACAATAGATTTTTCTTGGGATAGGACTAAGGCCAACTTCCTTGTCTTTGATAGAAAATTTTCTTCAAGGCTTAGGACATTGTTATATTTTGAAAATCCAATGATCCCAAGAGAATTGTTGAGGTTAATTAGACCTAAGGAGTATTTTCAGGACATCACCATAGTACATAATTTTGGTGACATAATATTGTATCCAATTTCTACAGTCTTTAGAGTATATAGTTGTAGGAAGGCACCATACATTTTGCCTTACCAAGTTCCACTAAAAATAGGGTATGCATAAATTCTGAGGCAGATTGGTGATCTGCAAGAGACAACCCTCACTTGTAAAGGAAGGGGAACTTTGTTCATAGATGTCACAATTTCACACCAGTAGGTCATTAATAAGAATGTTTGGGTGCATTTGAATAAGGTCTTACACCCTTACAGAATGGCTACAGCTATAGCCAGGTGTGTAGACAATGAAGGTTTCTTATCAAGGATGTTTAGAGAAAAGATAAGGTGTGCTCCTTTTAAGCATCAATTTAATTTTCTTGGAGATATAATAAGGAATGATTTTGATCTCCAAACTCAAGAGATTAAGAAAGAAAAGTGGGTAATCTACAAGAAGACTGTAGATTTTATTAGAAATTTTGATAAAAGTTATGACCCCTTGAAGAATTTTGAGCCATTAGTTAGGAAGGTAGATTCTCTCATGGAGCATTTTGAAGGAATTATATAGGAAGTAAATGAGAAGAGGGATGTGGTAAGCAAGATAGAACCTCAAAGAGAAAGGAGGTTCTTGAGCCAACCTGGGTACATAAAATTGACCCCAAGAGGAACTTACACTATGCAACAAAGAAAGGGCTATAGTGTTCTTCTCCCAGTCCAGCAAAAGGATGAGAGTGTTCCATCTACTTACAAGGGGAAAAGACCTATGGGTGACCCAATAACATAGGGGCCTTCTCCAAAGAGGTAGAGAATGGAGGAGTCAAGACCAAAGTAGGATGTATATTCTCCTTCTCAATCTCCCTTACAATTAGATGAACATGGGGTTGTTGATGAGTTAGTGTAGATGAGAAATGAGGGGAATATTTTTGTTTCCAGTGATGAATTAGAAGAGGGAGTTCTAGCGGCATCCAAAGAGATTTAAATGGATCTTACTATTGCAGATTTTGAGGGTAAGCAAATTGACCCAATTTTGAAACAAGCTAGTGATTCTTTTATTGCTGATGATAAATTTGTAAAGACTAGGGCATTCTTTCAATTTTTGTGGAGAATGAAAATAAACCAGTTTAAAGAGATTTGTGAGAAGAAGAAAGAGGAGTTCCTTGATAGGGACATAACCAAAATTAAGAATGAAACCAAAGGGGAAATGATGAAGCAATTTGAAAAGATCACCCCTCAGGAGGGAAGGGCCATGATCCATAATACAGGAGTGATAATTCTTCCTGAATGGGATATTGTAGATGCAATAGTTTCTTATCAGATTAGAAAAAGTAAAGTAAGGACCCTCACTACTACAGAGAAAGCACAACAAGTTGCTAGGGGTATTACCTTTTCTGATGATCATGTAGCCCTGGTTATGTGGTCCCTAAAGAGGGAGGAAAATAAAGGAAAAAGAGAGGCTCTCTCTTCAGGGTATGCTGGAAGTTTGATGGTACAAAGAGTAGGTGAGACTTCTGGTGTTGAGGCCTCAAACATCATACTAGAGATAGCCAAGTTTAATGTGAAAGTGGCAAAAAAGGATGCACAAGAAAAGGAAGAACTAAGGATTAAGTTTGAAACAATCCTTAAGTCTTATAATGAGTTAAAAATGGACTTAATATAGAAAGATAAATTGATTGCAAGGTTGTCTAGACCACAAGATCATAGATCACCCCCATTGATGATTTCTGACAAGCCTGTAGTGGCTTCTTCATCAAGTCCTATCATTGAGTTTCTACCATCACCATTCCCAGAAACAAATATAGATGCAAGAGTCAATTGGGAGAAGTAACAATTGACTGAGGAGACAAATAAATTAAGGGAAATAAGGGTACAGCTAGAGAAGGAGAAGGATGAACATGTAAAGGCTACATCCTTAGTAAATTAGAAGTATGAGGAGAAGATGATAGAGGTGATAATGCAGTTTGCACATGATCTGAAGCCCTCAGTTTTCTTCAATCATGTAAATAAGTTGCAAGTCTTGTTTGTAGCTTTAAATAAAGATAAGATTGAGTTAGAACCAATTTTAAATAAATGGATTGAAACAACTTTGAGTGTGAAGCTATTTTAGTGGCTATCTAAGGGCTAGGAGGATCCTGATCTAGTGATTAAGCTAGTACATCAGTCTGTGAAGAAAATAGTGGAGTATGACATTATTCTGGATAGTTTTAGGAGGAAATCTAATGTGTTAAGAAGGGAATTGACACATCCAATCTTAGAGATAGTGCCAAGTTTGTTCAAGGATACTAGAGAATTAAAAGAATTATATGAGTGGAGAGAGGAGATGGATGCACTTTTGTCCGAAAGAGTAACTAGTGTTTTAAATGACACTTATTCTTTTATTAGCACCATCAAGTTATTAATGACCGTAAAACAAAAGTTTGATTTTATTCATCAAGAGGTAAATCAAATGGAGAGCAAATGGGAACAACTATCTAGTAGGAAGGCTGAGTTTGCAAGTTTTGAATTCCTAAGTGAAGAGGTGTATAATAGGTGGAAGTACCAGTACATCCCTCATGCAGAAAAAGTAGATACTCCACCTACTTCTTGAGCCAAACAAGGATTACAACTTTTTGAGTCTTAAAGGTGGTTGAGATACAAAATGTATTTATTGCAGGGATGATTACGGAGGAATAACAATCCAATTTGCTGGAAGACACTAAGGAAAGAATTGAAGACATAAACCAAGGCGGCTCAACTACAAAATATCTCTCCAAATCTAATCGAGGCATTTATTGTAAACCCAATGGGGTTGTTGTAAAGTTTTAGGGTTGAATTTTGTAAACCCTAATATGATTGGTAGCTTGTTGCATTTCCTTTTATATAAAGGATTTTCCACAATCATATTAGGCATTGAGAGTTTAGGTGTTGAGAAGATAGAAATTTTGAAACTCTAACCCTCAATTGAGGATTGGAATATTTTGTATCATTTCTTATCATGTAAAAGAGAAGAAGTACAAGTTGCTACTACTATCCAACAAGCTTGCTATTCAGAACATATTGCATACAAAAAAATTGAAGGTTACACTTAATATAGATATCAAGTCTTTGTCTCTCCTTTATGTTCATTCTGTGAATTTTTTAAGTCTCTCCGAGACCTATATGTATGTATTTTTACTTTTGAGTTCTGATCTAGGGTTGGGTTAAATATTTCTCGAAGTAGGATAGATGTTCATTAGATTTACATTAGGATTATCTGCAAGAAGGAAAGGGTTGGAGTATTTGTATTTATGTTCAAAGACTAGTTCTTTTAAAGGGATCTTTGTATTCATTCTATTTTTTGGTATCGCATGCCCAATGGCTAAGGCACTGGCCTGTATAGACCTATCTTTTCCTCATGAGAAATGATTGAAATCATTGTAATCACAAATATATAATCAAAACCAGTCATTTTACTTTAAAATAGTTATCCTATCCAATGATGGAGAGTCAATGAATAATAGTTTGTTATTTAGTACTTTCTCACTGATATCTATTGTTAAATCCAGTATCAAGTTAGGAACAAAATCATACTTGTTGGATCAGGTACACCCACCTTGGTTTTGCAGAGCTAGAAGTGAAGAGGGTAGTCTTTTCCCTATAGTTGGTCCAGTTACCTATAGATTTCTCACATTTGGAACTAACCACTCCTTAATATCGGTCATAGGTATATTTGTGTCTCATGGACTGTAAAATCTTTTCAAGAACAAAGAAAATGGTGACTCTACTAGGGAATAGTGTAAAATTTGTTTCAAATAACATAGGTACAAGTTGAGCTAGACTCCTGGCCTGCTTATTTTTAAGAAAGTGAGTTACCATTGAACACATAGAGTTATTCCTTTTCCAAATTTTCCTACCCTTTCTATCTATTTAAAATCATAAAGGAATCCCATTTATTTGGGTGGCAACTCTAAAATATCTCTGTACTAGTGCTAGATAAAGTTTTATTTTGTCATAATGAGTTTCAAGAATACAAGGTCCTAGAGAAATGAACATCCAGAGGAGATTTTGGAGGGTGAACTTTCAACTACATCCAGACAAGGTCAAATTAGAAGAGAAAAGAGTACTAATGACATGTCTTTCACATGGAAGCAGAAAGGAAACTCAAGGCAAGAAAGTACTGCTTGTCCTAGCCAGGAAGGAAATGCCTCAGAGTATGAAGAGGTTGTTGATTTAGGTCTAAATCAATATGAGGATTATTATTCCCCTTTAGAGAGAGGGTGAAAAGTTGCCCCATAATAAGAAAGTAATCCCTAATAAAGGGTATGGAGTTGAGAGGAGGTCTAGAAGTAAGAGTAGAAATACACAAGATTTTGTCCCTCCTTTTACCCTTGGCTCTTCATTGCCCCAAGGTCTCCATGAATCTTAGGATCAACAAGAGGATCTTCAAACACATCAAGTTGAGTCTGAAACAACTTTTCCTAATTCTAAGGAAATTTTTGAAGAATTATATGAATTAGAAAGAAAAATTTGTGAGCAAGTAGCTATTAGGCAAAAGAGAGAAAGGGAAAAGGAATAAAAAATTAGACATGCTATGATCAGAGCTGATCAATTGAAAAGATAATTGCTAGACCTGGAAGCAATAAATTATGTCCCTATACCTGAATAGACAGGAGAATAGCCTATTCATGTTCAAGAGGTCTTTGAGATAAGACATCCCAAGGATAGAGGTAAGTAAAAGGCTGTGGGAGTTTCAATTAAGGAGCCTACTAGCCCTAGGGGTTCTATGGACTAGGCTCTAAGCTTGGAAGAAAATCTTGAGAAGGCTTAAAGGGAGCAGGAATTTCTAGCCAAAGAATTGGAACAAACAAATTTGGAAGCTTCAGCATTAGAGATGAGAAAGAAGATAGATTTTCTCAAATGGTTTGCAAGGCCCACTAATGTTGGCAATTCTACTTTGACACAAGGAGGAAATGTTGAAAATAATGTTAACCAGACAACAAGTGTTCCCCCACCAGGGGGGCACAAGATCTCTACTATGTCAAACACTAATGCATCAACATTCCAGGGTGCTAGTATATCTAATGTAGGGCCTATTCATGAAAGATGCAAATAGTTGGTTTTACAGGCATCCTTGGATATCCTAATCCCATCCCTAAGGAAATTAGGAAAAAGCTCCCTAAGTTCACTAGAAGTAATATTTTCACCTATGAGGAACACTTAAACAATTTCATTGATGTGATAGATGATTACAACATTGTGCCAGATGATGTTATAATGAAACTGTTTGTATAATCCCTGACTGAGGATTCAAGAGATTGGTTTAGAGATTTACCACATGGTAGTATAGGCTCATGGGATTAGCTTAGACATTGTTTCAAGGAACAGTATGGTGATAAGACAAATTAGGGCTTTGTATTAAATGAGTTTAATAAAATCAAGAAGAATTTTAATGAGGATGTAATAGAGTTTAATGTCAGATTTCAGAAGGCTATACATAAAATCCCACAAGTCATCAAATTGGATGATAGAGTTTATCTTGTCACTTATTTAAATGACTTTGATTCTAAAATGGGTTACCTTTTGAGGGACAAGAATCCAAGAAATCTTGTAGAAGCTTATAAGTTAGCTATAAATGTTAGAAAGTAAAGTCCACCAAGATAACTGAGAGGGGAGGGGGGTGAATCAGTTATGTGATAATTATAACTTTTATCAACTTTAATAGCATTAAACCATGTAAGAAATATAATTACCAACCATACAAAGATATTCATACACAATAACACAATGACACAAGATATGTTGACTAGGGAACCTCTTCATCAAAGAGTAAACCCCGATGGGAATGATGCACAAAAAAGATGCACTAATATGAATATTCCTTGTGAAAGGATGGAATCTATTAGGAGTCTTATGAAATACATTCAGTACATATGAATCCTTGTTAGGAGATTTTGAATCCCTATTAAAAGATTCTAACCCTATTAAGAGTTATGGAAGACAGATGGACCCACTGCCCAAATAGCTTCAAAGGCAAGATCACTAAACACACTGTCCAACTGATCTCTAGATTATTCAATAGAATAATATCAAATATGTTACCTCCTTTCTCACTATGCCAAACCGCACTATCTGCTTCACCAGATCTCAATT
Organism: Chamaecyparis obtusa; assembly: GCA_027943335.1. Taxonomy (NCBI): domain Eukaryota; kingdom Viridiplantae; phylum Streptophyta; class Pinopsida; order Cupressales; family Cupressaceae; genus Chamaecyparis; species Chamaecyparis obtusa. Next base: position 1,059,010 of record BSBK01001097.1, read on the forward strand.
TTAGATATCTCTACTTCACATGTCTTCCTTCACAAATTCACTTTCACAACTGCATTAGCTCTTTTCTTCACTTCATGCATACATCATCACATCCAACCATATCTCACCAAGGAAAAACATTCCTTCCTTTATACCACACTTAAATAATTACAAATGAGTCGACATACAATTACAAAGTAAAAGTTTCCACACACTACATCAAAATTACACAAAACTGTTGGCTTCCAAATACAATAATTCTCCACTCATGTGACCTCAAATTTTGTGCTATCATCCATGTCACTAACAATGTGTCTTCAAATTCCCTTTAATTGTGCAAAACTAGATTCCATCCCGATTAGGAGATATCATCCGATTTCCACAAATCACTACTCAGGAATACTTCCTGAATACTGCTTCCACCAAAATGCTCATAACTTCCATGAATAAATGAATTACTATCTGCACTCTTAACCATAAACATATAACATGTCAAAGAGTATATCCTCAACATTGCATAGCTCCAACTACAATATCCCACGTGCGCTAATCCAAACACTGTCTGCTTCTCTGCAAGTCTTTGGTAGATCATTGTGTTGACATCAATGACAATCATAGTCATGAATGCAACAACAACTATTATAGAATCACTGCCAAACATTCAACATTCATTCCTAACAATCTCCCCCATTGGCATTGATGGCAACATAGATGAAAAAACATCCAATGTTCCAAAAATCTAATACTGCAATACTGCTGCTCTAGAAAAATATTTCAAATCCTCTTCATCAATCAAATCTTGCTTTGTTTTCCTATTCAGATAGTACAAATGGATTTTTCATGTACACTTCTCCCCCATTGACATAAATGATAGAAATCTCATCATCATGTCAACAACAACTCCAATGTCAAAAAAAACTATTCAAAAAATACATTCACTAGAGTCCTCATGACTTAGCTCAGATACACATACTCCCCCATAGAGGAAGTACCAACATCCAGTCCAGAAGAGAGATAAGGCTCATATACCACTGGATGGATGCAATCAACTACATCACTTATCAATAGTAGGCTGGGGCATAACCCCAAGCATACCTCTTAGATACTCAAATGTATCCTTAGGAAAAGGCTTTGTAAATATGTCTTCTATCTGCTCCTTTGTACTTATGTACTCAAGTCTGACTTCTTTCTCAACAACTTTCTCTCTTACTACATGATACTTGATCTCTATATGTTTTGTCTTAGAATGTAATACAGGGTTCTTAGACATACTAACTGTGCTAGTATTGTCACAATGTATGACAATAGGTTCAAAAAACTTTATTCCAATATCCTTTAGAATTTTCTTCATCCAAATTATTTGGTCACAATTGTTTACTGCTACTACATATTATGCTTTTGTTGTGCTCTGTGAGATATAATTTTACCTCTTGCTTAGCCAAGAAACCAATCTTCCTCCAAGGAAAAATGCTCCACCACTGGTGCTCTTCTTATCATCAACACTACCTCCCCAATCGGCATCTGTATATGCACATAGGGTAAAATCATCATATTTTTCATACCACAATCCATAGTCCATTGTGCCTCTTAGATATCTCAGCATCCTCTTTACTACTACATAATGTGATTCTCTAGGTTCAGCTTGAAATCTTTCTTTGTTTCTTACTACTTCTCCTTGTTCATTCATCTTGTTTCTGAATACCTATTTAATTCCAATAACATTCTTGTCTTTAGGTCTAGGGACCAATTCCCATGTCTTGTTCTTTTCAATCTGATCTAGTTCTTCTTTCATAGCATTAATCTAACTTTCATCTTCACAAGCTTCACTAGTAGTTTTAGGTTCAATTTTGAGAAATCAAACATAACTATTCTTGTACCTTATTCTGAGTTAGAACTCCTCTTTTAATGCTTCCAATAATTTTCCCAATAGGATGATATCTTGATAAACTCTTGTTAGGTGTCATTGTCTTAGATCTTACTTCAGGTGTAGGTTCTTCAATGACTTCACTGTGGCTTTCATTCAACAAATCACTGGCAGTCTCATAAAATAATTTAGTAGATCTAGTGTTAGGTTTAGGATGAGCTTCTTCATCTGATTCATAATCAAGCATTCTTTCCTAAATTTTGAACTTTTCATCAACTTTAACATTTGTGCTCTCAACAATAGTCTTAGTTCTTTTATTGTAACATCTATAGGCTTTGATTTTCAAAGAGTATCCAAGAAATATACCTTCATCACTTCTAGGATCAAACTTTCCAATATCATCATCTCTTTTTATATAACATTTGCTTCCAAAAATTCTAAAATACTTAACTGAGGGTGCATGTCCAAACCATAATTCATAGGGTGTCTTGTCTATGTCTGCTCTAATTTGTACTTTGTTCATTGTATACACTACTGTGTTCACTACTTCTCTCCATAATATCTTCACCAAATCATTCTCAAATAACATAGCTCTTGTTGCTTCAGTCACAGATCTATTTCTTCTTTCTACAATAACATTTTTTTCAAGTGTCCTAGGGGCTGAAAACTGTCTCTTAATGCCATTTTCTTCACAAAAGGTGTTAAACTCTCTAGAAGTAAATTCTCCACCTCTATCAGCTCTCAAACATTTAATCTTCATTCTAGATTCATTCTCAATTTTATTCTTAACGATCTTAAATTTATCAAATGCTTTAGACTTTTCTTTTAGAAATGCAATCCACATCATTCTTGTAAAATCATCAACAAGAATCATAAAATACCTTTCTCCATAGAATCCTCTAGTCCTGGTATGACCACTCAGATTTGTATGAACAATCTCCAACTTTTCTATAGATGTAAACTTCTTACTGGGAAAAGAACTTCTCTTTTGTTTAGCCATCACACATTCTTTGCAAATCATGTTAGTAGGCTTCATAATTGTAGGCAAATCCATTACTGCAAGTGTAGTACTCACTTTCACAATCTTGTCAAAGTTTATATGACAAAACCTTCTATGCCATAACCAACTATCATCAATCTTAGTAATCAAACATGTCATCTCAGTAGGATTCAATTGAAATACATTACCTCTGGTTCTAGATCCAGTTCCAATTAGATTTCCATCTTTGTCCTTTATCACACAAGTTTTCTTAGTAAACCAAATTTGATATCCCTTATCAACTAATTGTCCAACACTCAAAAGATTATGTTTCAATCCATCCACAAAATAAACATCATTAGTATTAGTCTTTCCATCAAGAGTAATAGATCCTATACCTTTAATCAAGCAAGGTGCATTGTTTCCAATTCTAACAACTCCTCCATCATAATCGTTAAATTTTATGAACTTTTTCATGTCTCCAGTCATATGATGTGAACAACCATTGTCTATAATCCAATCAGCTTTCTTTTCAACTTGAGATACTAAGGCTTTTTCTTCCTTAACATCAATTTCAAGATTCTCTTCTTTAATTGCTACAAATCCTATGTCATCATTATTCTCAGTATCACTTTCACTTAGAGTTTTCTCTATACTAGCTTCAAGATCTTCATCATTAGCATAATAAAATTCCTTAGATCTTCTAGGTTTGAAATTGTTTCTATACTTTTTAACTCTCTTAGGACACTTAGATGCAAAATGACCATATTCTTGACAAGTCCAACATTTAAAAAATTTCTTACTGTCTAGTTCTCTCTTCACAAGAAAGGCAATACCTTCTTCAATCTTCATGTCTTCTTCATTTCTAGATTTGTTGTTTCCAGCATAATCACTGTTCACACTAATGCTTCTTAAAAAAGTAGGGAGAACACTAAGAGCAATGAATGTTGTCTCCATTCTAGGCAAGTCTCCTGATAACCTCAAGTTCATCTCTGCTGCTTCCAATCTTCCAAGAAGAGTCTCTCTTGTAAATTTTGTAGTACAAGGTATAACTTGTTCAATCATCTGTGTTGTCTGCTTAAATAAAGGAGCCAATATCCTTAGAATTTTCCATATCACTTCATTCTCTATCTTTGTTCCTCCAGAAGATTTTATGCTTGTAACAATTTTTGACATTCTACCAATATAGCTTCTAACAAATTCATCTTCCATCATTCTTATATCTTCAAATGCACATTTCCAACTATGTAATCTAACTTTCTATGCATGTTCATCACCTTCAAAAGTAGAGTGTAAAGCATTCCAAATTTCATGAGATTTTTTCAAACATTTTACCGGACTGTACGCATTCTTTGGAAGGGTTGTCAAAAGTGCTTCTCTTGCAAGTATGTTACACATGAATAGATCTCTCTCATCGACAATACATGTTTCAAGATTTTCCTCTTCAATGATAGTCTTATCATTCTTTTTTATCAACCAATAACCTAGTCCTAAACATAGTAGGTGCATCTTCATCTTTTCTTTCTAGCTGTCAAAATTTACTCCATCAAACTTAGGGCTTTCTTTTATGAAATTTTTCATGGATCTCCTTAAGCTGTTAAACTTCTTTTTCAAGGACCTGTCGCTTTGATACCAATTGTTAGAAAGTAAAGTCCAGCAAGATAACTAAGAGGGGGGGAGGGTGAATTAGTTATCTAATAATTATAACTTTTATCAACTTCAACAACATTAAACCATGTAAGAAATATAATTACCAACCATACAAAGATATTCATACACAATAACACAATGACACAAGATATGTTGACTAGGGAACCTCTTCATCAAAGAGTAAACCCCGATGGGAATGATGCCCAAAAAAGATGAACTAATATGAATATTCCTTGTGAAAGGATGGACTCTATTAGGAGTCTTATGAAATACATTTAGTACATATGAATCCTTGTTAGGATATTTTGAATCCTTGTTAAAAGATTCTAACCTTGTTAAGAGTTATGGAAGATAGAGGGACCCACTACCCAAACAAATTCAAAGGCAAGATCACTGAACACACTATCCAACTAATCTTTAGATTATTCAATAGAATAATATCAAATCTACTACCTCCTTTCTCATTGGCCAAATCGCACTCTCTGCTTCACCAGATCTCAATTTCAAATCTTTGTACTTCGCATGTCTTCCTTCAAAAATTTGCATTCACAACTACATTAGCTCTTTTCTTCACTTCATGCATACATCATCACATCCAACCATATCTAAACAAGGAAAAAAATTCCTTCCTTTATACCACACTGAAGTAATTACAAATGAGTCAACATACAATTACAAAATAAAAGTTTGCACACGCTACATCAAAATTACACAAAACTGTTAGCTTCCAAATACAATAATTCTCCACTCATGTGACCTCAAATTTTGCACTATCATCCATGTTAATAAAAATGTGTCTTTAACTTCCTTTTAACTGTACAAAAGCATATTCCATCTCGATTAGGAGATATCATCAAATTTCCACAAACTGCTACTCAGGAACACTGCCTGAATACTGCTTCCACCAAAATGCTCATAACTTCCATGAATAAATGAATTACTATCTGTACTCTTAACCATAAACATATAATATATCAAAGAGTATATCCTCAACATCACATAGCTTCAACTATAATATCCCACATGCGCTAATTCAAACACTGTCTACTTCTCTGCAAGTCTCTGGTAGATCACTGTGTTGACATCAATGACAATCATAGTCATGAATGCAATAAAAACTTCTACAAAATGGCTTCCAAATATTTAGCATTCATTCCTAATAGTAAACATATAGAGTAACCATAGGATTTCATGGAAATTGGGAAGAAGGGAGGATAACAGGTCCCAAATGTTGAATAGAAAGGAACCAGGAATACCTGTGAATGTAAAAACAAAGGATGATGATAGTTTAAAGAGGATTTTGAAAGCAATAAAGGATTTGAAGCTTGGTGAAAATAGAAATAACAAAGTTGTAGGAAATGACAAGCTTGCCTTTAATAATTTCAATAAGTTGCCATGAATGCAAAACTATCCATACAATACTCAATGGAAGGATGGGAAGCCTATTCTCCCAGAAAGAAAAGATAAACTGAATGATAGGACCCCTGATCCATTACAAAGAAACTCAATGAATGTGGTTGAAGATGTCCCATGGTGTATTTTTTTCCAATCACCACATGATCCTAATTATTGTGTCATATCCCAGAGTGTCTCTTCACAAGAGGAACAAGAGTGTAATGAGGAACAACCTTATGATGACCAGGGATGTGGAATGACTTCCTCCCATGTTTGGGATGAGATTGATTCAGCTGAAGAAGATGAAAATAAGGATATTCTCAATTCCCAAACTAGAAGTGAATGATACCATCAACAAATCTTTTCAGATGATGATGGTGAGCTAGATAATGTTTAATGTAATGTTTTAAAGGGTAAGAAGACAATTGTTTTGAGAAGGTCATCTAATGAGGAAATTGATTTGATAATAGTAGATATGGTTACTCAAGCTAAGACAAATTACAACTTAAGGAATAGAGTAGTTGGTGATCCAAGTCAGAAGCCCACTGGTATTTTCATCAAGAAGATAGAAAAAGATGTAAAGACATCCCAAAGTAAGCAAAAGGAGGCCAATGCTATTAAGCTCAAAGTAAAGAAAAATGTTAAACCTAACATTATTTATAAAGTAAAGTCCAGACCCTCAGCTGAGGCTACTCCAACCTTGTAGGAGGAAGTTAAGATTCAAATTGAAGAGCCCAAAGGTACTTCCACCCAAAATTTTGGTAAAGAAACTGCAAATGTGAAGCAAGATGTGTTTGATTGAAAATATGTTCCACTTGATATGAGAAAGTTATTGTCATAGATTATTGTCAAATTCCCATTGCTAGAAATGATGAGTATAGAAGAACATAAGGAAAATGCCCTGTATTGGGTGAATGGTGTAGTGTCCATAGATCCCAAAAAAATAGAAAGGATTGAGAAACAGGTAGCAACTGTGAATGATGAAAATGGATTTCATAATGATGAAATTGTTTCTAAGATTCCCTAAGTTTATTTGGACACAAATTTTGTTAGTACCATAGCAAGAACAATTGATCCTTTCTTCTTAACCTTGTTGATAAATGGAAAATTGCTAAAAAATTGCATGATTGATTTGGGGGCATCAAACACTGTTATGCCCATTGAAGTTATGAAATAATTGGGGCTAAATGTGGATACTCCCCATGGAAGATGTCAAGTAATGGATTCAAGAGAGGTACCAATTGTGGGTACTATCAAAGCTTTACCGTATAGACTAGTAGCACACCCTAGCGAACAACTGACTATGAGTGTACTAGTGGTTGATATTCCTCCTCAATATGGGATGTTATTATCAAGAAAGTGGAGTTCTTCTATGGGAGGTAGCATACAGTGTGGATTTTCATTTGCCACTTTCAATTTGAGGTGCAGAATATCAAAGTATCCAGGGAACCTAGAACTCTACATATGATTGAAGAAGAAGAAGAAAACACTATGAATTGCTTTCTTGATACCGACATTAATGCTTTTAAAGTCCAAGATAATATGTTGGAGCAAGGTGTTGAATCTACCTTTGTATCAGAAAGAGAGGAAGGATGGATTGACCTTGATAGTCTATGGACCATGTACTTCGATGGGGCCAATTCAAAAGAGGGATCTAGAGCTAGAATACTGCTCATATCTCCAAATGGTAAAACTTTCAAATTCTCTTTCACTTTGCTTTTTTCACGTGCCAATAATGTTGTAGAATATGAGGCTTTGTTGATAGGCCGAAGGTTAGCATCAAGGAATGGTATAAAGTGTTTAAGAGTGGTGGGTGACTTTGAGTTAGTAATTTCCCAAGTCATATCAAAATATGCATAAAAAATAAAAAATTGAAGCAGTATAGAATTGCAGTGTGGGATGAAATTGAGAGCTTTAGTGCTTTTAATATTTGTTGGATGGAAAGAAGTCAAAATAGAATGGAAGACTTGTTAGCTAATGTGGCTCTTAGACTAGAGGATGTTACATTTGTAGATATATCAAACATAGAAGTTTAGGCCAGGCCTTCCATCCCTAATAATGTAGAAAATTGGCAAGTTTTTTCTGATGATCAAGACATATTAAGATTTTTGCAATGTGAGTCACATTTTGGTGATAAGGAAATGGATTTCAGTACTTATGTTGATACAATGAATGGAAAGGAGGTTATATTTGGAAAGGAAGTGTTGCAGTTGAAATCAAATAGAGTTCCCAAGGGATTAGTTTCTTTGGAAAGAGCATTTGATAATAAGGGCAAAGCCTTTTCTACCAACACTGATAAAGAAAATGACCTTGAGGAAATAAATTTGGGCATAAGGATGGTGCCCAAAAGGGTTTATATAGGTAAGACATTGTCCCCTAAAACTAGAAAAAATTTGATTGATCTTCTTAGGAAGTTTAGACATGTTTTTTCTTGGTCTTATGAAGACCTCAAGGCTTATAGAGAAGACCTCTTTCAACATGAGATTCCACTAAAGGAGGGTTCTAAATCATTCAGGCAGAAGCTGAGACCTATTAACCCTACCTTGGCTCCCAAGATGCAAGGAGAGCTCAAGAAAATGATAGATGCTAGAATAATTAAACCTATTAGACATTCCACTTGGGTCTTGAATTTGGTTCCTGTCAAAAAGAAGAATGGTGATATTAGGTTTTGTGTTGATTTTAGGAACCTTAACATAAATTCTTTAAAAGACAATTATGGGCTACCAAACATGGAGAATATGTTGCAAAAGGTGACTGGATCAGAATTGATGTCCATGATGGATGGCTTTTCTGGTTACAATCAGGTTATGGTTAAACAATCAGAGCAGTTCAAGATTGTATTTACAACCCCATGGGGACATATGTCTATGTAAGAATGCCCTTTGGGTTGACTAATGCTGGTGCTACTTTCCAAAGAGCTACGGATGTTGCTTTTGCAGATTTTATAGATAGATTTATTGTAGTGTATCAGGATGACCTTATAGCATTTTCAGCCAAAGAGGAACAACATTGCCAGTATCTGGAAAGGATTTTCATCAGAGCATTAGAGTATGGAGTTTCCTTGAACCCAAAGAAATGTGCTTTTTGTGTGGTGGAAGGAAAGCTCCTAGGGCATATTGTTTCAAAAGATGGAGTAAGAATAGACCCTGAGAGGGTGGAAGCCATTGATAAATTATCTCAACAAAAGAATGTCAAAGGAATTTAGTCCTTTTTAGGACAGGTGAATTTCTTGAGAAGATTTATTACAAATTTTGCAGAAATTAGTATTCCTATATCAAGGATGTTGAAGAATGGAGAAAAGGTCAAGTGGAATGTTGAAGCAGTGCAAGCTTTCAATGATATCAAAAGGGCTATTAAGCATGCCCCAATTTTGTAAACACCAGACTATAGTAAACCTTTACAGATCATTTCTTTTGCATCTTCCCATATTGTTGCAGCAGTATTATTACAAAAGAATGTAGATGGGTTTGAGCAAGCCATTTCCTTTTTTAGCAAAACCCTACAAGCAACAGAATTAAATTATGACATTGTTCAAAAACAAGCTTATGCCTTGGTCAAGGCTATCAAAGCATTTAGGTGTTACTTAGTTGAAGCCACAGTGGCTGCTTATGTCTCGAGTGCCGCAATCAAAGATATATTGGTCCATCAGGAAGTTTTAGGGAGAAGATGTAGGTGGATCAATAGAATCTAAGAATTCAATATTGATATTCATATTAAAAAGTTGGTAAGAGGGTTGGGCCTTGCAAAATTAATGGCTCAAAGAAATTTGACTGCAAATCAAATAAATATGTTGGAGGAAGATCAAAGACCTTTTGTTTGCAAGATGAATTTTTGTGAATGGTACAAAGATATTGTCAAATACTTGCAAAAGATAATTTTACCCCCTGAGTTGGATGATAACAAGAAAAGAACTATTAAGCTTCATTCCATAAGATATGCAATTATAAGTGATGAGTTATGGTGGAGGAGTAATGAAGGTGTCTTGCTTAGATGTGTAGACAAGGATAAAGCCAAAATCTTGCTAGATGAAATGCATAATGGGGTTTGTGGAGAACACTACATGGCAAAGACTGCAGCCCACAAGATTATTAGATTAGGTTTTTGATGGCTAACACTTTTTAAAGATACTCACCAGTTTGTAAAGAAATGTGACTGTAGACATCGAAAAATCCTTCAGAAAATAAATTATTTTTGTTTTCTGAAAATCCTTGATGACATCATCATTTATTAATTAATTATTTATTTAATTAATTAATTTATTTTTATGGCATTAAATCCCTCTCTCTTAATTAAAAATCTTTAATTAAGGAATCTAGCCTAAAAATGTCATTTGGACATTATCCCTAATTTATTAATTATTTAATTAATAAATTGACCAAAAAACTTCAAAAATAAATTAATTTATTTTTAATTTATTTTTTTATCCCAAAACTTGGCCAATTTCCTTAAGACCACTAACCTCTTCCAAAATCTTCTAATCCCTTCTTATTTTCGATTAAAAGGCTAATCCCATCTTTTCTAACCCTAATCCCAAGGTTAAATATTTAATTAAGGTTAAATATTTAATTTTCATATTTATTGAAAATATTTTAATAAATATTCCTAAAACTTAAGCTTTTGGAATGAATAACTTTTATTCCATGAAACTAAGGAGAAATCTAGACTCTTCTAGAATCTTCTCAAATCCACCCTCTTCACCCATCCTAATCCTTTTTTTGTCCTAATCTAATCCTACCCTTAAACCTTTGTGCAATCCTAACCAAGCTTAAGACTTTCCTAAACCAAAGCAAAGTCTTTCCTTCCAAATATCTCAACCACAAAGCATTTATTGCTTCCCCAAAGTCTTCAAAGCCTCTTAAAGCCCATTCATTGCTCTTACAAGCATTTATTTGGAGAGTTATGAGCTTGGAGCCCCCTTTGTTGACTCCTCTTTTCCCTTCCCTTCATCCACTCACCTTGTGACATGTGTCACCTCCTGATTGGCTGAGAACTAGCACAATCCATGTGCTTCCCTTTGAGTGAATCTTGGCCTCTCTTAAGGATTTCAATCCTGGCCCTTCATTACTCCTACCCCAAGCCTTTAGAAATCCTATAAATACCCTCACTTCCTAAGGCAAATCATCTTTCAACTCTCAAACTCAATAGCAAAGTTATAATGCCATTTTCATTCTAGCATAAGCATAAACTCATCTTTTTAGATCAGTTTCAAGCTTAAATCACATCTAAATTAGCTTAATGGGATTAACATAGATTCATTTCTTGTTTAATCAATCTTAGTTCATCTTTTAGCTTTGCATATTTGTGTGTTCTTGAGGCCTTTGAGGCAAAATAGGTTCCTCATACCTATTTTGTGTCATTTTGGGTCTTCTTGATCCTCAAATCATCCTATTTTGCATGCTCCAAGTGCTTGAGTTTGCACACCCACATCCATCTATATCTAAGCATATCAAACGGTGCATGGGCGCATCTGTTTTAGGCTTAAACTGAGGTGGCTTTGATTTTAGTTTGTTTACCATTAAATTTGATTTGATTATATGCTATGATGTTTGTTTGTCTTTGGCCTTCAAAACAGGTTTAGGTGCACACTCAAATCCTAGTCTACATTCTGGCATGCCCGGTGGGACTCAAACCATAATCATTTTGATGAAATTATACTTTATATGCTTGTATTTTGCAGGAAATAAAAGAAATGTCGCCTTCATGAAAAGAAATGACGCCTACAGCAATTAAATGTCACCTTCAAACAAAGAAATGTCGCCTTCATCAAAAGAAATGTCGCTTACAAAGAATCCAGTCACGCCTTCAAGCAATTAAATCACGCCTTTGAGGAAAGAAATGACGCCTATGAGCTCTGTTTTCACGCCTGCATAACTGAGATTTTCCTATGATCGACAATGTTTGTTCCGTCCCAGAATTCTTCTTCTGTCGCCTGCATGTAAAGAAATCACGCCTGTAACGAAAGAAATCACGCCTCTGCATTTTTATCTGTCACCTTTTGAGGTACATAATGTCGCCTGTAAAAATGAAGTGTCACCTCTGCACTTTCCAGCGTCGCTTATAAGCTGGATAGTGTCGCTTTTTGTTTTTGCTTGGCACTGGTTTTTCATTTCTTTTATTACAGCAAAGGTCAAAACAAAATCTTGAATGACATTAAGGAAATGAACTTAGGTCCTAGAATGTCATTGTCATTTTGAAAAGCTAACTCAATCTCGAATGCACTAAAGGAACGAACAACTCTATTCCCTATCTCGTTTTAGATTTCAAAGCAAGCAAACAAATTCAATCTTGAGTGATCTAAGGGATAAAACAAAGCTTTTTCAAAGTTCTTAAATCAACTCGCTAATCAAATCTTGAATGCACAAAAGGAAAGAACTTGCAACTGTTCAAATCATTTTACATCTTGGAGAAAGGAACAAATCAAAATCTAATCACGAGTGTCTTCATTTATAAGTTCAAACATCACTTAATCAAATTTGAGAAAATGAACAAAATCTGCTTGATGTGCATGTAGGAGTTTTTCAATTCTTGCATAATCCTTGTTAGAGTAAGCAACGTGGAACATTTGAACTTGGACAAGTTCACTTGTTCTGCTTTTAGCGAGGCCTGTCCAAGGAGAAGCGCTTCCTCCTCGGAGAACGACCTCAAACCGGTATCCCCCCCGGCCGGTAAACAAATAAGCGAATACCAAAAGAATCGCTTACATCTCCTAATCGCCGGGCGTTCATGCCAAACATGTGTCTGGGGATGGTAAACATTCCTCTCCCCCAGCATTATTGGCAAGGCTCTTAAGTGATTCACGGATGATCAGCATAACCAGGTATGGAGACTCCACGAAACTAATAAAAACCTGATAAACTAGAGGCTACCCTATCTAATTCCGAAAGTATCAAAATCCTTGTGCAAGGACCGATTCCAAGGGGTTTACCGGGTCGCCTCAAGATTACTCACCATTTGTATTCCCTTCTGGGGGATACCAAGCTATGGGCAAGTGATTTTGATACTCACCTTCCTTAGGTAGATCTGTTTGAAGTGCTTGACAGTCAAGGACTCTGTGAAAACACTTGTTGAAACATACACTTTTTAGAGATTTTTTAGAGTCAGTTGCCTTTGTTTGTATCTCGCAGGGTTGCTTTGTCCCTTGCGGAGATTGCTTTGACTTTAACTTTTTCCATTGGAAACCTTTTCCTCAAAATCAGAACCCTCTTTTCTCCAAGTGATGCCCAACAAGAACAAACATCCTAAAGCGAAGTTGCCCAAATCCCAAGCCTATCAAGAGTGAAAAGTTGCCAAGAAGAACACCAAGACCTATCAATCCATTATCCAAGAAACCCAAGCAGAGGAGAAGTCCCAAACCAGACTTGAGAACATTGCCCATAACGCCCGCATCAAACAGTTCACCTTCCATTTCCGAGTTAACCATCACTTTGTCAACCTTGAGCCAGAAGATTAGCCAATTCCTTGTTCATGTCTTGTTCCATCTTCAGATCTTGAAATCTTGTCTCAAATAGCCTTGCATCTTGGTTTCATCCTAGTTTCACCCTTTGCATCAGCATCAAAACCTTAGTTGCATTTCAAAACATCATAAAGTTGCAAGTGCATTCATCTTCCTACCAGCATTCTAGAATCAATCCTTGTCATTTGCATTATCCCTTTAGATAGAGCATTGTCCCTTCACCCTTCAATACCTTTTTCACCAGCATCCCCCCATCAGCTTTCCATATCTTTCCGGCAGATCCATCATCTTTTGCTCCAAATCCAGAGATCCACTAGCACTTAGTGTTCTACCTTTTTGAGTTGTTCCTATCCCATATCCAAGATCAGAGACCATCATCCTCTTTTTTGGCACAACGTGTTGTCATAAAGAAATCAAACCTTGTCCTTGCATAGCCATCATCTCAAGCAAGAGATTGGAGTGTATTGATAAGAAACTTGTTGACCGAAGATCATCAGTCTATCTTAGGTTGACCCCATCATATCTCTGATCCTCCATTGGGAAAACAGCAGCTCATTTGTTGACCACTCAGTAATCTTTCACCAGCTTTCCACCAGCAACCTATCCTTCCTCCACCATCTTGATCCATATCCGTTCCATCCAGCTTCCATCATCACCATCTTGATCCCTATCTTTGCATTGCATCCTAGAAAGTCATCATCTTTAGAAGTTCATCAACTTTGCATCCATCAACATCTTTTAGCCAAACATCTTGCATACATTTAGCACTTACATCTCCATGCCTGTTGAGACCAGATCTCGGAAAAGAAGAAGCATGAATCTTATCCACCAACAACCTCATCCGATCCCAACCTTTTCACCAACGCCATGATGACCTACAATCCCCAGAACCAAGCCAGTAACCCATGTGAAGATCCAAACATCCCTTCATCCCCGTTGGCAAACCAAGCATTTGCAAATCCTCTAGAAAGCCCACCAGCGACCAATGCCCTTGTACCGCAACATCAACAAAGTACGTTTGCCCACTATCTACCAGAAATTACCTCCATCCCACCATCTCTCTATCCACGCATCCCCATCAAAACTATCCAAGTTCCAGCACAAGCATATTCTCCGTTTGTCCAATCATTCCCCGATCCTATCATGCAAACACCCCAAGAGCTTTCCACCATTCCCCTTTTCTTGCAAGGAAGCCTCGCCAGTCCCACAACACAAGCTGCAGTGCCATCCGCTCCATCTCCTACCCCTTTTGCTTCATCATCTGCTATGGCTACCCAAGCCCAAAACCAACTCTTAACCCAAAGTTAGCTTCCACCTCTCACGCAAGCTTTTACACCAAAAGCTTCACCACCATCCGCAAGTCAAGCAACGCCTTTCACCATCAAAGGAGCACCGTCACCCTTTACCCCCCAAGCACCTATACCTTCTTCTTTGGGGTTAGCGCAATCACTTCCCATTCCAACCTCATCTTTCTCTTGGGTGTTTCCTTCATTTTCCTCCTCACAAGCATCCGCTCAACCACAACCTCAACAAGCTCCTTTATCTGAACCATCATTCGTGTCCCAAGCTCCTGCCATTCCATCATCCGCTGCACTGCACCCTAACACAAGCTCTCAGTGGGGCCTTACATAAGAAGAAATGAAGGCATGGGGGATTCCATCTCAATCCCCTACATCTATGGTTGCAAGTCAACAAACCATCTTCACCCAAGTAGCACAGTAGCAACTACCCCAACCACCGCTAGCTTCAAGCCATTTGTCCCAAATCCCAAATACCTTCCAGCAAGTTCCACCACCTCAACAACCAACTTTCCCTAGCTATCTTACCCCATCACCCTTTGCTTCTAGCTTCCCCACATCTGTTCCACCTCTAAGTAACGCAGGCATGCACCCAGCTTATATCAGCCAAACCCAAAGCCAACCTCAGCAACTACCACCATCATACCCGCAAGCAGCATCGTTCCAACAGCCTCCCCAACAACAACCACATGTCCCCTTTCAGCAAACACCCATCATTCCTCAACAACAGAAAGTCCCTTGCTATCAGCCTCAGCAACAAAACCCTATCATCCCCCAGCAACAACAAGTTCCCACCCATCAGTTACAACAGCAAGTTCCAAATGTCCAATATCAGCAAGCAGTCCCACAACAACCGCTAGTTCAAAAACAGCAAGTAGCCCAACAACATCAAGCGGTCCCATATCAATATCCCCCTATGCCACACCAGCAATATCCCCAGCAACCATTGCCCCAAAATCAGTTCCAACCCATTTATCCACAGCAAGCACCATATCCAGTTCCACAGCTTCCATCACAAGCAGAAGTTCCAGTTCCCTCGCCACTCAATGCTGAGTGGGAAGCAATGAAAAATGCTCTAAAGGAGCTCCAAAGTGGAACAGAGAATAAAACATACAAGTTCGAAGAGGTGTGCTCATATCCCTTCGATCGGTCCATAGCAACTATCCCTTTCTCCAAGCATTTTGAGATGCCCAAGTTTGACAAGTATCGGGGGAAAGGAGATCCAGTAAACCATATCAAAGAGTTCTACATGGCATGCCAAGAAGTGGCTTACAGTGATAACTATCTCCTGCGCCTATTTCCCAAAAGCTTGGGAGGAACTACTGTTGAGTGGTTTTATAAAATACCACATGGGACAATAAAAACCTTTGCTGAACTCTCTGAGAAGTTTATCACACACTATGCCCATAATGTGGAGAATGAGTTGTCCTTGCTAGACCTATGCAACTCAAAGCAGAAAGACAGAGAAAGCCTTGCAGAATACTTGCAAAGATGGCAGAATCTTACAACCAGGTTATCATATCAGCCACCAGAGAAGCATCTAACAAAGATCTTCATTGATAACCTACATCCAAAGCTATCCCATCACATGTGAATGAACTGTCTCCAGACATACCAAGACATCAAGAGCAAGGGCATAGGCATCGAGAAAGCTCTCCTAGACGAAGGCACTATTCGTCACTTCAAGGATGATTCCAAAAACAAACCCAACAATGATAAATCCCGTTACTGGAATCGTAACAAGAATGTTGTTACAGATGGAGCCACTGACACTAAGAATGTACAATTCATTGTGGCTAGTCCTACACCAGCTCAAACATACCAACCGCCACAAGCGCCCATCTATCAGCAACCACCTGCTCCCGCATATCAAGCACCTATTTATCAGCAACCTCCTCAATCTCATCAACCACCTGTGCAACAGTATCAGCAGCAATACCAACAGCAACAGCTAGCACGTCAAGGCAATCCTGTTAACACAGTTAACCTTGCCCCAAGGAAGAACAAACCCAACAATCAGAACAATCCAAAGAGGACTTTCACACCTTTGGGTGAGCATCTGGATCAGATCTTTTATTGGCTAGCCAAGGCAAATATGATCACATATCTGCCCATCTCACAGAAGGATGACAACGAACCAAAGTCTGATTGGTATAAAGAAAATGAATACTGTGATTACCATCGTGTGAAAGGGCACACAACATTGAAGTGCATGCGGCTTAAGAACTACATCCAGGATCTCATTGATCACAAGGAGATCTAGGTCGATGCACCAGCTCAAGCTTCACCCAACGCTAGTTTGCAAATATATCAGAATGTGTTCCCTCAACACGATACCGGGAAGAATCAAGCCAATGCCAATCAGCCCCAAAATCGTGGCAAAGGCAAGCAAGAAGATCACACAGCAGCTTACATCAACTATGACAAGTATGTCGGATGCATAACTCAAGTTGAGCCCATCCAAGATGAGCCCACCATCAATACCATCCACGTCAGAGGGCCGGATCGACAATGTGCTGCAACTACCCACAGTGGTAGGATAACTGTTGCCGGTGCTCCTCCGAGGTCAGCTGCTCCTCCAAGGCCAACATCTACTGCATCCACAGCATAGTCTAACACCAGGCCAGCATCAAATGCACGCGCAACACAACATAATGCACCAAGTGCACAATACAATATCATAGAGCATCTTGGGAACATGCCAGCCCAAATATCTATCTTGGATTTGCTCCGCACATCACCCATCCATCAGGAGATCCTGGACAAAGCTCTAAAAGAAGGCCATGTCCCCACGGACATTAACACAACTCAGTTTGAAACTCTTGTGGGACACCTATCAGTAGCATGTGCCTTATCCTTCAAAGAATCTGATATACCAGATGTCGCTCCTGACCATACTCTCCCTCTCCGCATTGCTGTCATGGTCAGAGATTTCGCCATCAAACGAGTTCTAGTGGATAATGGCTCAGCCCTCAACTTGTGCACATTAAAATTCATCAAGAAGATTGGGTTCACGGAGGCCGACATACAACATGAGAAAATCACTATCAAAGCATATGATAACTTGGAGCGTACCTCCGAAGGTACTATCACCTTGCCTATCCAGCTAGGCCCAGCAACGCAAGATACTATCTGCCACATTGTTGATCTTGACCTACCATTTAGTATTCTTCTCGGCCACCCATGGATCCATTCCATTAAGGCTGTACCATCTACTTACCATCAATGCATCAAGTTTCCACATCAAGGCACTGAGGTTACCATCCACGCTGATCCTAACCCCTTCGCATACTGCCGTGCGATGGAAGCATCTTTCCCTCATTCTACTCATTGTCCTGGAACCGATATTGGTACTTCTATTGCTAGCTCATCCCGATCCCATCGTGATCTAGAGACCATCCTCTCTTCCACCTTATCATTCGTCAAGATCAACAACCAGGGTTGTGGCGAATACAGCCTCAGTGATGCATTTGCTATAGGGGCTCTTCCACGTGATCCACATACCCAAGGGCACCCAAGTTGTCAAAACAAGCCTGTTGAGGAACATTATAAGCTCAAGCAAATTGGAAACATGACTTTTGAGTCTCATGGTACCATCAACAGCAAAGAAATAGATCCAGATATTAACAAATGGTTATACAAAGATCCCCCATCACGTGACACACAACTTCTTGAGTACTTCAAAGAGAAATACCCAATCCCCTACAAAAATGTCACAGAACACTATAACTATCAAGGTGGTGGTCTAGGACCACAAGAGGATGGAAATTTGTTTCCTATCATACCATCCCAAAATCCAGAATAGCAAGGACTTGGCTTTAATACTTCTCTCCTGCTTGAACAAGAGCCCAATACCACAACTGCAGGCACTAACATGACCAACGTGAACTTTTTGAATAGCTAGGATGACCTTGTGGAAATTGAAGACATCCCCGAAGAGAAAGACATCCGATACTACGATGATATCTTTGCCGACGACACCCTCCTGGGGACTTCTGTTCTCCAACAACTCTCCATTAACCTCATAGATCTTCCCCTCACAAACCCCGACCTCATAGATTGGGACCAACCAAGCATCGCACACATCGATGAGTTCCAAAGCGCACAAGCACTCCTAGAATTCATGGGGGCATCAGGTCCAGCAAGCAATCAGGATCCAACATCAATCTCTGTCTATCAGCTTCACCCAGAAGGATATTTTGGGGAAGAGGCAAGCTTTAGTCACAAAAATGAAATAGCAAGAGAACATCATGAGTCTTTATGTGAAAACTCCCTTGGGGCACATTCTGATTCCAAAATAGTAAAAATAAAGGGCGTATCTTCTAGTGAAAACCTGGCAATTCAAGCGCTAGAAGATGAAGCCTTACCTCTTCCCCCTATCCAAGATTATAGACCAGAGCAGTCGCCGATCATCATAGAGGAAACCAAGCCAATCAACTTGGGAACAGAAGAATGTCCAAGGATCACCTACATTGCAGTCAACCTAACAGAAGGAGAAGAAATCGCTCTCAGTGCCTTACTCAAGGAATCCATCATCAACTTTGCATGGTCATACGCCCACATGCCTGGGCTTGATCCAAACCTTGTTGTTCATCATCTATCAGTAGATCCAAATGTCAAGCCAGTGAAGCAGAAGCTAAGGAAAATGCATCCAAAGGTAGCATTGCTTGTCAAAGCAGAGCTTGAGAAGCTCCTTCAAGCTAAGATCATCAGAGCAATAGATTATTCAGAGTGGATCTCTAACATGGTGCCAGTCACAAAGCCTTCTGGCGACATCAGAATCTGTACTGATTTCAGGGACTTGAACAAGGCATGTCCTAAGGATGACTTCCCATTGCCAAACATAGACATGCTTGTAGACCTCACAGCGGGTCACGAAATGCTATCACTCATGGATGGATTTTCAGGCTACAATCAGATTCATATAGCAGAAGTAGATCAACATAAAACAACATTCACAACCCCATGGGGTACCTTCTGCTACAACATGATGCCATTTGGGCTAAAGAATGCAGGGGCCACATATCAGAGAGCAATGACAGTGATCTTCCATGGCATGATCCACAAGATCCTTGAAGACTATGTGGATGATATCCTTGCAAAATCCAAAACAAGGGATGAACACCTCAACATCCTAGAACGTGTGTTTGATCATCTGAATCATTATGGCTTAAAGCTTAATCCTAAGAAATGTGTCTTTGGTGTTACATCTGGCAAGCTTCTAGGCTTCATCATCTCTAGACGAGGCATAGAGATCGATCCTAAAAAGGTAAAAGCAATAACAGAGATGCCTCCACCAAGAAATCTCAAACAGCTTAGAAGCCTACAGGGCAAGCTTCAATCAGTACGACGGTTCATCTCGCAACTAGCGGACAAGTGCCAACCATTCTCACATCTCTTATGCAAAGACACCAACTTCAAGTGGGATCCCATATGTCAAAGAAGCTTTGATAAGCTCAAGGAGTATCTAGTTAATGCTCCAATCCTAGTACCACCGGTTTCAGGATGCCCACTCATCCTTTACATCTCAACAACAGCTACAGCACTAGGGGCACTCCTAGCACAGCATGATGATGAAAACAAAGAATGAGCTATCTACTACATCAATCGCACTCTTGTGGGCTATGAGCTTAACTATTCACCCATAGAGAAAGCATGCCTAGCAGTGGTCTTTGCCACTCAAAAACTTAGACATTACATGCTTAGCCACACAATCAAGCTCATATCAAAGGTGAACCCTCTTAAGTATCTGTTATCAAGGACAACCTTCACAGGCCATATGGAAAAATGGGTCATGTTACTCAGTGAATTTGACATTTAGTATGTAGATCGCAAAGCAATCAAAGGGCAAGTCATTGCCGATCAACTAGTAGAAGCACCACTGGTGGATGCCTATCCACTAATCATGGAATTCCCTGATGAACACTTATGCATGATTGAAGAGCAGCCCATGTGGAAACTATACTTTGATGGTTCCAACACATCCCATAGCTCTGGAGCAGGAATCCTATTCGTCACACCTCAAGGTGACTATATTCCAAAATCATTCAAGTTGGGATTCCCCTGTACCAATAACATTGCAGAATATGAGGCACTCATCTTAGGTCTCAAAACAGCTATCCAATGGAACATCATAGAACTACAAGTCTTTGGAGATTCACAGCTCATTATCAAGCAAGTCCTAGATAATTATCAGACAAAGGATGACAAATTGCTACCCTACAAGCAACTGGTGGATAAACTAAAAGAGCATTTCCTACATCTACAATTCAATCAGATCCCAAGGCTTCAAAACAAAGCAGCAGATGCAATGGCAACCATCGGATCCTTATTGGAAATCCCACGTGACGCAACACAATATGAATTTCTAGTCGAGAAGCTACACTTGCCAGCTTATGAGAATGCCGATGCAGACATGGTGTGTGTCTTGGTTGGTCCTCAATCCCCATGGTACCACGAAATCCATGTATATCTAAAAAATGGTATCATATCTCCCCATCTCACCAATAACCAACGCCAAAACCTTATTCACAGAGCTTCCCACTACACTCTTGTAGCCAACACCCTATATCGTCGCGGGTATCACAACGTCCTATCTAGATGTTTAGATTCAAATGAGGCCATCCTGGCCTTACAAGAAGTTCACGCTGGAATTTACGGTGCCCACACGAGTGGCATGGTTCTAGCAAAGCAGCTGCTTAGAGTTGGATATTATTGGCCAACAATAGAACATGATGCGTGTGAATTTGTCAAGAAATGTCTCCCATGTCAACAGAATGCCAATTTGATACATGCACCAGCACAGGATCTACAGCCTATTGCACCACCATGGCCTTTTTCATGTTGGGGCCTCGACCTCATTGGCTTGATCACCCCCGTCTCTTCGGATGGACACAAGTATATCATAACAGCCATAGAGTACTTTACCAAATGGGTTGAAGCGATTCCGCTCACCCTAACCACTGGCATCCAAATATCCAAGTTCATCCTTTACCACATCATTTGCCGCTTCGGCATACCATCTACCATTTTCACAGACCATGGCACACCTTTTGAAAACCAGCATGTGGATGATCTATGTGCCAGACTCCACATCCATCACCGTTTCTCCAGTCCATATTTCCCTCAAGGAAATGGCCAAGCTGAGGCAACTAACAAAACTATCTTGAAAATCCTCAAGAAGGTTGTCAATGATTCTGGTCGTGATTGGCACCTCCAAATCAATCCCACCCTTTGGGCCTACCGCACTTCTTATCGCACTCCCACAGGCACCACCCCATACTCCCTTGTATATGGTGCTGAAGTTGTTCTACCGATTGAGGTTCAGCTCCCATCCTTGCGCGTCTCCATGAAGAACTATACAACTGATGAAGACTATCGTGTGGCCCGGCTCACACAGCTAGATCTGCTAGATGAAAAGAGACAGCAAGCTTACGATCACCTGGTTGCATACCAGAATCGACTCAAAAGGAGTTATAACAAAAAGGTCCATCCTAGACAATTCCAAGTCGGTGACATGGTTCTTAAAGAAAATCAGAAGGTCCTAGCAAATAGAGAAAAGAAAGGCAAGTTTGAGCCTACTTGGTTGGGCCCTTATGTTGTCACCGCATCCTTTAGCTTGGGAGCCTATCAGCTATCAACACCAGAAGGCGAGCCCTTGAATGATCCTATTAACATCACCCATCTAAAGAGGTTCTATGCCTGAACCTGATCCTGCATATATCAGAAAAAAGCAAAAACATTCAAAAAAGCAAAAAAAGCAAAAAAAAAAAGCAAAAAAAAGAAAAGTAAAAAAAGAAGAAAAGAGAAAGAGAAAATAATCGTCCAACGGTGAAAACTTGGCAATTCAAGTGCCTTGGACAAGTATGTTGGTGAAAACCTGGCAAACAGGTGCCAACATAGTAAACTGAGCTATTTATCTATTCAGTTGTCCTTTCAGCTACCGTCCTCTTCCTCCATCCATAATCGCTTAACAGATCTCCCAGCAGTTCCATCTCCCCTATTTTCCAAGCATTCAGCTTCCATCTTCCTCCAACCCATCTGCAATCCATATCCTATTCCAAAGCTTTGTACCATATCTTGTACCATATCTTTTTCCCTTTCCTATACAGCGCATTCCTCCCTATATTTATCCTTCTTGTCTCCGTCCTAGTGAGAGTCCCGCTGAGTGTGATCTTCCTATCCCCAATCCTGAGCTTCTGTACATATCCCTTGTGCATATCATTCCTCCTTGTTGTATATAACCTTTGTCCATCTTGCAGCAGCATTTGATCAAATATCTTGTCCCATCCCCAGCCTCAGAAAACTTTTAGTCCCACTCGGGCCTTGTGCTTCAGCAATATCAATTGTCGACTTATCCTTGCTCATCCTGATTATTCCTTGAACTTCAGCTTTTGCCAGCGAACAACTACACTTATTCTCTCACCAACCCATGGGTCCTTGAGGATATATCGTTCCTCCTGTCTGACCTAATCTTCCATCCTGGTCCTTGAGGATATATCGTTCCTCCTGTCCGACCAATCTTCCCACCATCAATCAAACGTAATCTCTCTCCTTGGCAAAGGATGTCTTTTTGGAGTTATCATTTTGATCTTGGATTTTTGTCCTTTGGGTCTTGTTAATCTTTTTGGCTTCTCATTATCCCACCAGGGTCACCATGATTCATTATATCACGGTGTACTGCATGTGCGGATAATCTGAGGCAAGGTCTTTTGATCTTTCGCTGCTGCCTGTGAGTCAGTTGTGTGTTTGTGGTTCCTTCAGCATCGGTTCCACCATGTCGCCTCTGCGCTTCCTGTGTGATGTTGGGGCAACCCTGTGTGTTTGTTTAGCGTCAGTCCTCGTCAGTCCTCGTCAGTCCTCTGCGACGTTGTTGATAGGCCTCGTGATCCCAGTATCCTTGGCAGGTCTCTAACATAGCTATATTAAATCTAGGTTGTGCACTCCCGTTTGCACTTGGAGCTATCTGGTCCCTTGCATTTATCATATAGATTAATCTTGCATCTTTGCATATCGCTGCATCTTGCATCTTGCATTTCCATCTCATCCTGCATATCATCCATATTTGTTCTTAGAAGTGAGGTTATTTATCTCCCCTTTCTTCCTAACCCCTCTTCCTTCCTCGTCCCGCCGGGCACACTCTGTCCCAGGGCGTAATCCCTCTTTCTCCTTGTCGCACTGGGTGCATCTTCCATGATTTTGTCCCACCGGGGCATGTATCTCTCTTTCTCCTAGTCCACCCAGGCGTCATACCCTCTTCTTCTGATTCTAGCCTTGGCATCTTGTTTTCTTGTCTTTGACGCCATGCCACTTGCGGCATCGCATCAAAGAGGGCCAAAATGTAGACACCGAAAAATCCTTCAGAAAATAAATTATTTTTTTTTTCTAAAAATCTTTGATGACATCATCATTTATTAATTAATTAATTAATTTATTTATTTTTATGGCATTAAATCCCTCTCTTAATTAAAAATCTTTAATTAAGGAATCTAGCCTAAAAATGTCATTTGGACATTATCCCTAATTTATTAATTATTTAATTAATAAATTGACCAAAAAACTTCAAAAATAAATTAATTTATTTTTAATTTATTTTTTTATCCCAAAACTTGGCCAATTTCCTTAAGACCACTAACCTCTTCCAAAATCTTCTAATCCCTTCTTATTTTCGATTAAAAGGCTAATCCCATCTTTTCTAACCCTAATCCCAAGGTTAAATATTTAATTAAGGTTAAATATTTAATTTTCATATTTATTGAAAATATTTTAATAAATATTCCTAAAACTTAAGCTTTTGGAATGAATAACTTTTATTCCATGAAACTAAGGAGAAATCTAGACTCTTCTAGAATCTTCTCAAATCCACCCTCTTCACCCATCCTAATCCTTTTTTTGTCCTAATCTAATCCTACCCTTAAACCTTTGTGCAATCCTAACCAAGCTTAAGACTTTCCTAAACCAAAGCAAAGTCTTTCCTTCCAAATATCTCAACCACAAAGCATTTATTGCTTCCCCAAAGTCTTCAAAGCCTCTTAAAGCCCATTCATTGCTCTTACAAGCATTTATTTGGAGAGTTATGAGCTTGGAGCCCCCTTTGTTGACTCCTCTTTGCCCTTCCCTTCATCCACTCACCTTGTGACATGTGTTACCTCCTGATTGGCTGAGAACTAGCACAATCCATGTGCTTCCCTTTGAGTGAATCTTGGCCTCTCTTAAGGATTTCAATCCTGGCCATTCATTCCTCCTACCCCAAGCCTTTAGAAATCCTATAAATACCCTCACTTCCTAAGGCAAATCATCTTTCAACTCTCAAACTTAATAGCAAAGTTATAATGCCATTTTCATTCTAGCATAAGCATAAACTCATCTTTTTAGATCAGTTTCAAGCTTAAATCACATCTAAATTAGCTTAATGGGATTAACATAGATTCATTTCTTGTTTAATCAATCTTAGTTCATCTTTTAGCTTTGCATATTTGTGTGTTCTTGAGGCCTTTGAGGCAAAATAGGTTCCTCATACCTATTTTGTATCATTTTGGGTCTTCTTGATCCTCAAATCATCCTATTTTGCATGCTCCAAGTGCTTGAGTTTGCACACCCACATCCATCTATATCTAAGCATATCAAACGGTGCATGGGCGCATCTGTTTTAGGCTTAAACTGAGGTGGCTTTGATTTTAGTTTGTTTACCATTAAATTTGATTTGATTATATGCTATGACATTTGTTTGTCTTTGGCCTTCAAAATAGGTTTAGGTGCACACTCAAATCCTAGTCTACAGTGACCCTTGTCAAAGGTTTGTTGGGAAGCTTAAATTCAGTGGGAATCTAACACTCAAGCCTGTTACAGTTCAAGCCCCTTTCCAAAAGTGGGGTATGGATTTTATTGGAGAGATCCCTAATAAGTCTAGTGGTGGACACTCTTATATCTTGGTAGAAACTAATTATTTCACCAAGTGGGTTGAAGCAATTCCCTCAAAAAGAGAAACTAGTAAGGTGGTAATAGATTTTTTGATGCAAAATATCCTTACTAGGTTTGGTTGTCCAAAAACCATGGTGGTTGATAATGCAATGTGTTTCAGATCAGAGGAGTTTGTTGACTTTTGTCAGAAGAATGGTATTGGAATTTCATACTCATCTCCCTACCATCCATAGGGCAATGGCCAAGCTGAGTGCAATAACAAAAGTTTGATCAAAATATTGAAAAAAATATTCGATAAAAATAAAAGGGCTTGGGATTCTAAATTGCTGCAAGCCTTGTGGGCTGATAGAGTTACAATAAAGAAAGCAATAGGACATGCTCCTTTTGACTTAGTCTATGGAATTAATGCAAGATTACCCCAAAATAACTTATTATAAATGTATCAGTTTATTCAAGCATATGATGATGATCTAGAAGATGAAATGACCATTAGGATTAATGATTTGATCCAGTTAAATGAGGTGAGAAATGATGCACATACCAGAAATGAGAAAATTCAGGTTTAGTGTAAGGTTTTGTATGACAGAAGGACTACCTAGAGAAGTTTTCAAAATGGTGATTTGGTCCTGATGTGGAAAGAAAAATTGGAAAATAAGGGAAAACATGGAAAGTTTGACCCCATCTGGTTGGTTCCTTACATCATTCAAGAAAAATGGGGAACAGGTTCATATTTGCTAAAGAATCTAATAGAATAACTCATGGAGTTGCCAGTTCATGGGCAATTCTTAAAGCTTTACTTTTCCTAAGGATTTTTCCAAGTTTCTATGGAAGTTTTAGTTTAGGGTTTTTTGTATAGTTCCTTTGTTTTAGTCAAAGCTTTGGATTGGTCTGCTCTTCCATGGGATTCTAGTTTTCTCATTGTATCTGCAAGAGATACACGTCCCCAAGTATGAGCCACTATTAGTACTATTTTAAATTTTTTATATTCATACTTTAGATTTTTGAGAAATCATGGTTTTAAAACCTAGCAGTAAGCATTGTGGCTAAAAACCCTAGGTCGACCTAAGCTTCATTATGTTTGAGTGTTACTTTTTGCTCATTAACATTCCTAATAAAGCATGTGTGATTTTTGACCTTCATAAAATGACCACTTCATGTGTTATACCACTAGGTTGTCGAGCGGGATCCTTTTTAATGAATTCTTTCAAAATATTAGTAATCCTTGTTTATTTCTTCAGCCGAATACCCCTTTTAAAACTAGTGGCTATCGTTAAATCTTAAGCTTCTGGTTGTCAGAGTCTCTGACATGCGCTTTGGTGACAAATTGACATCTATCTAGGTGGGCCCATTTTTTAAAGTGTACTACCAATTAAAAAGTGGGACGCATCTATGGTTGTCATTGTACCCCTTGGATGATTTGACTACTTTTTAATCAATGCACTTTAGCGACAAGCATTCAATCAAGGTCCTTACTGACAAGGTAGAGTTTTGACAGTTCTTGTTTCATGGCAGCCTTCTCATGTTGACATTTGTCCTGGGTGATGTAGTACAGTGGGGTCAAGAATTTTAAAATGATTAAAGCTCTGATAAATCTTGCAGCTATCATTGTATGACTGAGATAAGATGTGTGATGTTTAAGGTTTGCGGTATAGTGATGACCGTTCAATTTCACATGGAGGATGTGAGCTGAGGAGTAGGCTTTTAATTACCATGTCATGCTGATATGTTTGTTTTTCATTGGTCGAAATAAACACTGATGTGGAAGTTGTCAGTATGTTTAGTATTGGGAAAGAAAAAGGGAAAGAGTCCGCTTGCCAGTTTGTGCAATGTGGCAATTTTTGATTTGATGAAAGGTTCATGAAGTGGAAATTGGGGCCAAAGTTTGTAGATTACAATGATCGTTTGATTAAAGTGCATCAATGGTTATCATTATATCTTAAACTGACAATTCTGACAATTTTCTATTCATGCTTTAATGATAGGTTGACACTTGTCTCTTATGTTGTCGGTTGTCAACATTTCAGAGTTTTCAAGTGTTTCCACATAGACATTTGTGAAGTGGGGTCACTATTCTTGGAAGATGGTAAAGGCTTGTTAAGTTGGGAAAAGATCTACAGTGGTCGTTATACTGCTAAGGAAAGGTGCTCAAATCTTATGCTTGTGCTTTAGTGATGGGTTGACACCTATCCAATCTAATCAAAGCTTAAGTTAAGTTATAATTTTTTGCACATGCATAATTTGGATTGTTCTCATTGGTCGAGAACTAGTCTAGGGAAAGGTATTAAAGTGTTACACTACCGATTTTGTTAGCCATCTGATGAGCTAAAAAGTAAATAGGATCGACGGTTCAAATTTGAATTTTTGTTCAGTGACATTGTTCACATCTTGTGAATGTTGAAGCTACCAGTTTTCAGTAATGGTGAACTTAATGAGTTTCATGCAGATGAATTGTGAATGGTTGGCAAAACATTATATACCCTAATTTGATCATTGAATTGTTTACCTCTTTCAAAGTATCTTGGCAAGTGAGACTATTTTTCTCTCCGGAGCGATATCAAGCAGAGTTTTTCAAAGCGTCTGGTAGGCCAAATTTCTAACTTGAGAATTGCATGAGATTTTAAGGAAAAGGGAGTGTGAAGAGATTATTTTTCTTGATTGTTGTTATCCAGTAATATTTAGGGTTTTCTCTGGTATTTCTGCATTATTTCAAAACCCTAGCTAAGATGTCACCTAAGAGGGAGTTGTTAGGAAAGATAGAGTATAAAGATAGGGGTGTTTTTGAAGACTTGATGTAGTTGCTCCCACATTCAAATAATGGGGCAGCCAGGGTAAGAGAATTGGTTCAAAAAAACCCTAGAGATTTTTTAAATGAGGGAATTCATAATAGAGGGCTCTGGATGAGGGATCCCAGGGTGGGAAAAGATCACAATGGTTTGATTTTGTTTAGGGCAGCATACTCTCAAAGGAATTCTTGTGCCCCTCTTAGTAATATATGGTAGTTTGATATAGGGAAATTAATTGTCCCTGGAGTATTCATGGATGCAGACCTCCTCATTCAGATTGCTAGATGTTATGATCCTGTGACCAGGTGTGTCAAGGATGTAAATGGGAATGATTTAATCAGTATCATAGAGGATGAGATTAGGTAGGTGTTCTCATTAAATGACCCTTCTATTGGGTTAGAAAAGATATATTTTAAAGAGTTTACTGAGATATATGAGGCCCAGAGAGATTATTTGAGGGTAGGACCCTTAAGGGATTTCCTTGATTAGATTGGAGCAATGTGTGTGATTAGCCTGAGTACACCTGAGCCTTTCAGGTTGGATTTATTCATTCAACATGCAAAAGTTTTTTATAAGTCTTTAACTTTGATTTTGGGACATGATGAGGCAACCCATATGCCAATCCCATATATGTTTATGATGGTATAGTCTTTACACCCATAGTTGGCACTAATTTTTGACTTTTCTTCTCACCTTGTTGATTTAATCCATGATGGATTAATGGGGATAAAGAACATGAAGATAAGTAGGCCTTTTGGGTGGTACTCTATGATAATACATATGTTCTTATACAAGGGTGAACAATTTTTTAGTTCAACAATTATTATTGTCAAGGAGAAGAATGGAGAAACATTGCCAGATTAGTTGTGGACAATAGATTTGTCTTGGGATAGGACTGAGGCCAACTTCCTTGTCTTTGATAGAAATTTTTCTTCAAGGCTTAGGACACTGTTATATTTTGAAAATCCTATGATCCCAAGAGAATTGTTGAGGTTAATCAAACCTAAGGAGTATTGTTAGGATATCACCATAGTACACAATTTTGGTGACATAATATTGTATCTAGTTTCTATAGTCTTTAGAGTATATAGTTGTAGGAAGGAACCATACATTTTGCCTTACCAAGTTCCACTGAAAATAGGGTATGCAGAAATTTTGAGGCAGAATGGTGATCTGCAAGAGACAAACCTCACTTGTAAAGGAAGGGGAACTTTATTCACAGATGTGACAATTACACACCAGTATATCATTTCTGAGAAGGGCTGGGTGCATTTGAATTAGGTCTTATAGCCTAATAGAATGGCTACTACTATAGCTAGGTGTGTAGACAATGAAGGTTTATTGTCAGGGATGTTTAGAGAAAAGATATGGTGTGCTCCTTTTGAGCATCAATTTAATTTTCCTGAAGATATAATAAGGAATGAGTTTGATCTCCAAACTCAAGAGACTAAGAAAGAAAAGTGGGTAATCTACAACAAGACTGTAGATTTTATTAGAAATTTTGATAAAATTTATGGCCCCTTGAATAATTTTGAGCCATGGGCTAGGAAGGTAGATGCTCTCATGGAGCATTTTGAAGGAATTATGCAGGTAGTAAATGAGAAGAGGGTTTTGGTAAGAAAGAGAGATCCTGAGAGAGCAAGGAGGATCTTGAGTGAGCCCGGGTACATAAAATTGACCCCAAGAGGAACTTACACTATGCAACAGAGAAAGGGCTATAGTGTTCTTCTCCCAGTCCAGCAAAAGGATGAGAGTGTTCCATCTACTTCTAAGGGAAAAAGACCTATGGGTGACCCAATCACACAAGGCTCTTCTCCAAAGAGGTAGAGAATGGAGGAGTCAAGACTAGAGTAGGATGTATATTCTCCTTCTCTATATCCCTTACAATTAGATCAACATGGGGTTCCTAATCAGTTAGTGCAGATGAGAAATGAGGGGAATATTTTTGTTTCCAGTGATGAATTACAAGAGGGAGTGCTATAGGCACCCAAAGAGATAGAAATGGATCTTACTCTTGCAGAGTTTGAGGGTAAGAAAATTGACCCAATTTTGAAACAAGCTAGTGATTCTTTTATTGTTGATGATAAATTTTTATAGACTAGGGCATTCTTTCAATTTTTGTGGAGAATGAAAATAAACTAGTTTAAAGATATTTGTGAGAAGAAGAAAGAGGAGTTCCCTGATAGGAATATAATTCAAATTGAGAATGAAACCAAAGGGGAAATGATGAAGCAATTTGAAAAGATCACCCCTCAGGAGGGAAGGGCCATGATCCATAATATAGGAGTGATAATTCTTCCTGAATGGGATATTGTAGATGCAATAGTTTCTTATTAGATTAGAAAAAGTAAAGTAAGGACCCTCACTACTACAGAGAAAGCACAACAAGTTGCTAGGGGTATTACCTTTTCTGATGATCATGTAGCCCTGGTTATGTGGTCCCTAAAGAGGGAGGAAAATAAAGGAAAAAGAGAGGCTCTCTCTTCAGGGTATGCTGGAAGTTTGATGGTACATAGAGTAGGTGAGACTTCTGGTGTTGAGGCCTCAAACATCATTTTGTAGACAGCCAAGTTTAATGTGAAAGTGGTAGAAAAGGATGCTCAAGCAAAGGAAGAACTAAGGATTAAGTTTGAAACAATCCTTAAGTCTTATAATGAGTTAAAAATGGACTTAATATATAAAGATAAATTGATTGCAAGGTTGTCTAGACCACAAGATCATAGATCACCCCCATTGATGATTTCTAACAAGCCTGTAGTGGCTTCTTCATCAAGTCCTATCATTGAGTTTCCACCATCACCATTCCCAGAAAAAAACATAGATGCAAGAGTTAGTTGGGAGAAGCAACAATTGACCGAGGAGACAAATAAATTAAGGGGAATAATGGTATAGCTAGAGAAGGAGACAGATGAACATGTAAAGGCTACATCCTTAGTAAATTAGAAGTATGAGGAGAATATGATAGAGGTGATAATGTAGTTTGCACATGATCTAAAGCCCTCAGTTTTCTTCAATCATGTAAATAAGTTGCAAGTCTTGTTTGTAGCTTTAAATAAAGATAAGATTGAGTTAGGACCAATTTTGAATAAATGGATTGAAAGATCTTCAAGTGTGAAGCTATTTCATTGGTTATCTAAAGGCAAGGAGGATCTTGAACTAGTGATTAAGCTAATACATCAGTCTGTGAAGAAAATAGTGGAGTATGACATTGTTCTGGATAGTTTTAGGAGGAAATCTAATGTGTTAAGAAGGGAATTAACACATCCGATCTTAGAGATAGTGCACAATTTGTTCAAGGATACTAAAGAATTAAAAGAATTATATGAGTGGAGAGAGGAGATGGATGCACTTTTTTAGGTAAGAGTAACTGGTGTTTTAAATGACACTTATTCTTTTATTAGCACCATCAAGTTATTAATGACTGCAAAATCAAAGTTTGATTTTATTCAGCAAGAATTAAATCAAATGGATAGAAAATGGGAATAGCTATCTAGCAGGAAGGTTGAGTTTGTAAGTTTTGAATTTCCAAGTGA
The DNA here is from genome assembly GCA_027943335.1 of Chamaecyparis obtusa. Taxonomy (NCBI): domain Eukaryota; kingdom Viridiplantae; phylum Streptophyta; class Pinopsida; order Cupressales; family Cupressaceae; genus Chamaecyparis; species Chamaecyparis obtusa. The sequence continues at coordinate 1,090,864 of BSBK01001097.1, forward strand.
AGAGGTGTATAATAGGTGGAAGTACCAGTACATCCCCCATGCAGAAAAAGTAGATACTCCACCTACTTCTTGAGCTAAACAAGGATTACAAATTTTTGAGTCTTAAAGGTGGTTGAGATACAAAATGTATTTATTGTAGGGATGATTATGAAGGAATGGTGATCAGATTTGCTGGAAGACACTTAGGAAAGAATTGAATACATAAAGAAAGGTGACTCATCTACAAAATATCTCTCCAAATTTGATTAAGACATTTATTGTAAAGCCAGTGGGGTTGTTGTAAAGTTTTAGGGTTGAATTTTGTAAACCCTAATATGATTGGTAGATTGTTGCATTTCTTTGTATGTAAAGGATTTTCCATGATCATATTAGGCATTGAGAGTTTAGGTGTTGAGAAGATAGAAATTTTGAAACCCTAACCCTCAGTCAAGGATTGTAATATTTTGTATCATTTCTTATCAAGTAAAAGAGAAGAAGTATAGGTTGCTATTGCTATCCAGCAAGCTTTCTATTTAGAACATATTGTATACAAACAAATCAAAGGTTACACTTAATAGAAATCTCAAGTCTTTGTCTCTCCTTTATGTTCATTCTGTGAATTTTTTAAGTCTCTTCGAGACCTAGATGTATCTATTTTTACTTTTGATTTCTGATCTAGGGTTGGATTAAATATTGCTCAAAGTAGGATACATGTTCATTAGATTTGCATAAGGATTATCTACAAGAAGGAAAGGGTTGGAGTATTTGTATTTATGTTCTAAGACCATTTCTTTTAAAAGGATCTTTGTATTCATTCTATTTTGTAGTATCGCATTCCCAATGGATAAGGCACTGGCCTGTATAGACTTATCTTTGCCTCATGAGAAATGATTGAAATCATTGTAATCACAAATATATAATCAAAACCAGTCATTTTACTTTCATTTACTTTAAAATAGTTATCTTATCCAATGATGGAGAGTCAATGAATAATAGGTTGTTATTTAGTACTTTCTCACTGATATCTATTGTTAAATCTAGTATCAAGTCAGGAATAGAATCATACTTGTTGGATCAGGTACACCCACCTTGGTTTGATCTTTAGTCTTCTCAGTATTAGTAGAGTCTTTTTGTGTATCCTTTATTGCTCACATGTTGTCAATCTGATTTTGTGGTTCATTGTATCCAATACAACTAGTGTCTCCTTTGGCTCTTTTTTCATACAACTGAGATTCTATCAAATTAGAACTGGAGTGTAATTTTTCAATATGATTCTTTGCTTCTTTCAATTCAGACTCCAAGCTTTATTTGCTATTCCTTAGCTCCAAGATTTCCATGTTTTCTTTCCTTAGTTCTTCATTGAGTTGAAGGTTCTCTTTCACTTGTTCATTATAGACTTCCTGATTGTTGATCAACTTATCATCAAATTCTTCAAGTAGTTCTTTTAAAGATGCATTGTCTTCATTCATCTTCTTGATCTTTGCTCCTAGATCACTATTAGAGCATTCTTTCAAATCCTTTCTTAGTCTTTTGATAACTAATTGAGCATCACTGAATTTTTCCTTTAGTTCTTCAATTTCTCTTTTTGATTTATCCATGATCTCCTCAAGTGGTTAAACTTCTTTGCTGAGGACCAATGTTCTAATATCAATTGTTAGGAAATGGAACATTGAGAGGGGGGGGGTGAATCAGTGTTCACTGTATTTTATCTTTTAACTTTAATCTTTATACTAAACTTAAATGCTTAAGTACTGAATTAAACATTCACATAAACATGAAACATGAAATCAACACAAGACACCAATATGGTTATGGGGAAACCCAAATAGGTAAAAACCCCGGTGGGAATTGACACCCACTAATATTATGTACTAGTGTTTTGTGAACCTTGTTAGAAGATCCTTAACCTTGTTAGGAGTTGCTTTACAATGATTTAAGTATAGCAGACCTTGTTAAGGGTTGGACCCTATTAGGAGTCTTTTAAAATAGTCCTTTTTAGGGGAGTGGATGCACTATCCTAGAGCTCACTACTCAAGTGATGAAGGCTACAACCTTATGATCTCAGATACACACTATATCTACTGGATGAACTGTCACTATGACACTGCTTGTCAGGTTAGTTCCTTTGATGCACTAATGCTTTGACCTCTTTCAAAGCTCTAATACATCTTATTGATTCTTCTCATACTTCTTCTCTACTTAACAAAACTATCTATCCACCTCCATACCGAATACAATGGGCTCATCTTATATTTATATGCACATACAAAATAAAAAACTAGGTTGGCCCTTAAAACTATTACATACAACACTTCCAAATGAATTGGCTTAAGCATGTTTACAATCAAACAAATATACATGTCAGCAACCTAATTAAAATAGATGCATAGCCTTTATAATATTAGAATATAGTCACAACTCAAAATGATAATTATCGACTTCTTACTTTGTTCTTCACTGGCACACACTGGCTGTGCAACTTCAACTAACTGTATCTTTCTCATACTTGCACATCTGATCATGTGCTCATATACTAAGCATGAATATAGTCTAACCAACTTAACTTCTAGGGCACACACCATAATTATTTTGTATGTACATGCACTGATGCTCTGAGCTATAGGAACTCTGTACACTGTCCAATCTTAAACACTTAAACTGATTTATGATCTTCTCATCAAGTGCCCTGACTCCAAACTACTATATGACTTTGTTGCCATAATGACAACACTATATCAAGTCATATACATCAATATAGCCAACTTGCCAATAGAGCTTTGGTCCTCTGAAGATAAGTTTAACCACTTGAGGAGATCATGGATACATGAGAAGTGAAACATCTGAAGAAGAATCTTGAAGAAACTCTTGAAGACCTTGACAAATCTGGAAAAGAAATTGAAGAACTAAAATTAAAGGTTAGTGGTTATCAAGTATTCATGAAGAAACTAAGAAAATATTTGAAAGATAGTTCTACAAGTGATTTGGGAAAAATGGTCAAAAAGCTGAATGAGGAAAACACATCTCTGAAAGATCAGATTGAAGAGTTGGATGAAAAGCTATTTAATAATCAGGAAGTCTATGAAGAATAGGTCAAAGAAAACAAGTAGTTGGATGAAGAACTGAGGCAAGCAAACATGAAAATCTTGGAGTTAGAGAACATTAAGAAGTAGGTGGAATCTAAATTGACTGAAGAAAAGAATCATATTGACAAATTGCACACAAGTAAGGATCTAATAGAGTCACAGTTGTATGCATAGAAGATCAAAGGAGATACCACTGGTATTGGATCCAATGAAGCACAAAATCAAATCAATGATATGAAAGAAAGAATGAAAGCACTAGAAGAATCTATAGAAGCTAAGAAGATTGAAAATCATACTGAAGCTAAAGTCGAACCATCTAAGAATGAGCACAAGCCAGTAAACAAAACTTGCTATGCCTGTAACAAGCATGGACATATAGAAAGAGATTGTAAAGAGGTAAGAACTTTCAATGGTTATTGTTATTCATGCAATAAGTTTGGTCATAGAGCTATGAATTGTAGATCAAATAAAAGAAGTCAAACTTAGAAAAACTAGAGAAATCATCCACAACAGAATGTTAGAAGTCCTTAGAAAATTACATGTCAGATATGTAATTATAGTGGTTACATAGCTAGACAATGCAGTATGGTAACTCACATCAATGCACCAAGGAATATAAGGCCTCTAGTTATTTGTCACTCTTATAACAAGGCTAGACACATCTCAAAGTTCTGCAGATCAAAAGCGCAAAGACAAGAAAGCCCTAATAAGTCTCAAAGATCAATATTGGATGAATCTGGAGAAGTCAAGTTTGTGAAACTTCAAGAAGATGCGAGCAAGATTTGGATGGAAGCAATTCAAGATAATGTTGATGAATATGTAGTAGATGCATCCACAATGGATGCACCTTCTACTTCTAGATGAATGACCCTCATGGTCATAGGGGGAGCTAGATTAGCTCTAGACCCCTGCATGGCTGGTATACACACCCTTAGAGTATGTGCCTTTAGTTTTAGATGTTTGGATACTAGTTTATGTTGTATGCAAGAGTGCACAAGTTGATTGTGAGAAGGAATGAACATTGAATTCTTTGTTGTATTCCATATTATGGTGACAAGCATTAATTGCAAAAAGTTTTTTTTATAGTCACCAGAGATCCATTATCCACACATTTTCATTCAAGTTAAAGCTTTGGAGAGCACTAGAGATCAAAGTAGTTTGTGTTGAAAGATTGAAGTCGGTTTATCAATGAAGAAGTGTGAAAATTTTTGTGGAACCCTAGTTTGGTTGTGACGATTCAAAAACCCTTTGGAAACCTATTTGAGAAATTAATCAAGTAAGTAATGGCCACTCTAGTTGTTTTTTATTTTACTAAAAGAAAAAAGATACATTTTTAAGAAGTATCCTTTGAAGTTAGTCCTAGATGACCTAGAAGGAGCATTCTCTAGGACTCCGATGGGAGTTATGCACATAGAAGACATACACGCATACATTTACTGCAAAAAGGAACATATAGGTTTGGATAGAATTAGGTCGCACATGGAAACAATGATGAAACCAAACATGACATTCATGGATGAGTTTGCGCACCTTGTAAATCACCCAATTATTGAGTATGCGACTACATATGAGTTCTATGAATCTGAATGGATTAAGATCCTACTGAGAAGAATTCATGATGACCTATTTTGGATAGGAGAAGTTACAGTTTGCATCAATACTAATCTCATTTATGAGATGATAGGACTATCTATGACAAGCACCATTCTTCCTACTTGTAAGGATGTCAGGAAACTAGTTGAGCAAGCTTGTAAGTCCCACAGTGATAAGTGTGGCATGACCATTGAGATGATTGAGGAGAAGGACATAAAGCTAATGGCTTTGATTCTAGGTTATAAGTTGCAACATGCAAACAGAGTCAATAGTGTTTCCACGGAAACAATTCTTGCAGCTATCAGAACTGTAAAGGAAAATGGAGAGTTCAACTTGTGTAAGATCTTGCGTGCACATTTGATGGATAACATAAAGGCTATTAAGCATGACAAGAGAAAGATATTTAGGTTTGGGTCACTGATCATCTATATGTACTTCCATATTATTGGAAAAGTATCAGATCCCTATCTAGATAGGAGCATACCTACAATGCCACAAATTTCATTGAAGGAAACATCTGAAAGCACCTTAAAAGATTTCATGGACTTGGAAATCAAGACATTCAGAATCAAGATGCAAAGAAGGTATAGGATACCAGAAAGTATAGTTGAAAAGTATAAGAACATCATTTTCTTTATCATGGAGACTGATATCACATGCATGGAAGCTGTAGAGCCTAGAACTAAGTGGATTCATCCACTTGGTTATGAAGTAGAGGAACACATTTTAGAAGCATATGCACAAGTCCTCCTTTTAGCACCTAAGGATCCTAATGAACCAAGATGGGGTACTTATGAAGAAAAGACAAGACAAGTAGATTTAGTCTTGTCTAGTACAACAACAAAAAGGAAAGCATCTAAGATAACATCAGACATACTGAAAATCCATGGTGTTACACAAGCATACCTTGATAAAGCTAGGGAAGCCAAGATTTCAATGTAACTTGAGAGCACACCCTCTTCTGAAGTGAAAATAGAGAAGATTGATGATCCTAAGGGGAAGAAGAAAAATATAGAAAAGACTCCTGCACCCATATATACTATTGATTTGGAGTCCACACCACCTCCTAAGCCTAGCAAGATTCCTAAGAGGAAGAAGTAGACTGATGCAAGCCACCCATCCTCTAGAACAACAAGAAGTAAAGGCAGAAACACTCAAGCACCTCCTGAGGTAGGATTCAGAATGAATCTTGAAGTGTTGAGAACTAGAATAGTTGATGAAGGAAGAATTGATCAAATAGAAAAATTCTATGAAAAATATAGTAAGATAGATAAATCAGAGATCCATGGTATGATAACCAAGAACATGATTAAGTTCAAGAAGACAATTATGGAAATTAAGATAGTTATACTAGATAATGTATGGAACATTTTAGACTTTTTGAAGAGACAAGCTATAGAAGAAGATCTCAGGATAAGAGAAAAGATATTGGATGAAAGCATCCCTGTATGTTCAGTTGAAGAGAAAACATTTTTGTTGGATTTGGTGAAGCCTTGAACCTAATAACCAAGCTAAGAACTCTGCAGATTATGAATAAGGACTATGAGTTGGTTGTGAAGGAAATAGAGAAGGGATTTGAGAAGGTGTTCTTGGATAGGCACATGTATCCTCCTACTACACCTGCAACTCAAGTTCCCTCAGAGCAAGAAAAAGAAGCTAAGATTCCCAATGCACCTATGACAGGTCCATGGGATTCTGCACCCATAGTGACAACACCTAGTGAAGCAATGGAGTCTGGACCCATGCCTAAGACAAAAGATGACACTATCATGATTGATAATGTTGAAATATTAATGGAGGCAATAGATAAAGATCTTGATAAATTTGAGGAAGCCTTTGTGAGCACAGAAGAGGCTGAGATACTATGTGGTGATGACACACTTATGTAGCAAGAAGAAGTTCAGATTGAAGACTTGATTGGACATGAAGAAGAAAAGTAAGATGAACCTACAAATGAGCCCTCTATTGAAATACTAGTGAAGGTAAAGAGTGAATTTATGGACAGCACACTCCTTACCCCTAAGCCCTCAATGTCATTATTGTCAAGTTTGACCCCTGATACAACAAGTTTAGACTCTTGGAGAGAAGAATATTTGATAAAAATAAGTGTGTTATCAATGGAGAAAGTGAAGGAGAAATGAGTAATGAGGAATCCATTATTTGTTGAACCAGTAAGCATACTAAACAGCTTAATGCCTAAGGATAAGAAAGTAATAAATGTTCATTCAGTGGATGATGTAAGAAACATCCTTTCAAACTTCAAAGAAAACTTCTCAAGCCTAGAAGAATCAACATCCAAGGTTGCAGAAGAAAAGTATCTCGAGAAAAGATTGAATGAGCTGATAGAAAATTTTGTACTTGACCTCAATTATCTTAAGGTTGGTCAAGCAATGTTGAAGAAGATTGGAGCTAAAGGAAGGAAGATAATAGTTGATTGTATAAACAAGGAAAAAATCACATTAGATCTTTCCATGAAGATTCGGGAAGCTAAATCTATGATGGAAGCTATGAGAACATCAGTAGAAGACCCCTCATAGGATATCACATGTTTAACAATGTCTATCAAGGTCAGATAGATAAGATTGAGAAGATAGAGAAATAGATAGCGAAAATAAGGGCTAGACAAACAGAGATGAGACATGCACTTGTGCCCTCATTGGATGTACTTAATCAGAATATCAAGGATATCGATGCTACCATTATAACATATGATTAAGGTCCCTGTAAAAAATTGGAGAAGATGGAGAAGCTAACTTATCCACTATGTGCCCATCTCCAAATAGTAGATGCACTCAAGGCATTTTAACAACAAGAGATCCAAAATCTTCAGATTGCATACCTGGATGTACTCAATGTGTAAGTACTTAAAGTTCCATTTTTTAGCACCTTTGTCATTAATGTCAAAGGGGGATTAAAGTAATATGGAATAGTAAAAGGATAGAGTAATATGGAGTAGTAGAAGGGAGATATAATATAGAGTATATGATGTACAAAAAAAGATAAGAGTAAATGTTAGAAAGTTTTTGTGTAAGATACAGTTTACTAACTTCACCATATTCCTTTGTTTCCATTAATGAAAAATGGGGAGATTGTTGGCAAGTTGACTATACTATTTTATATGACTAAGATTAGTGTTATCATTATGGTAAAAAATTCATATAAAGTTTTGGTGTCAGCACATTTTCTTAGAAGGTCAGAATTTGGCTAAGTATGGAAGACAGAGCAGATAGTTAAGTACCTGATGAATAGAGCATCAATGCACATGTATATGATCAAGATTTGGCATGCGCCCTTGAAGATAATATTTTGAGTAAGTAATCATGCTAAGTAAAAGAACACATGATTAGATGAATTAGTATGAAGAAGTTACAACAAGTTGAAGTGACACAGTCAGTGAGCAGTAGAACAAAATAGAGCATGTAGCCGATAGACAATATTTTGATTAGCGATTATTATTTAGTTTTGTAAAGGCTATGCACCTATTGTATTTATGTTATAGACTTGTTAATAGAAATGTATGTAAACATGCTTGAGCCAATTCATTTGGAAGCATTGTATGTAATAGGTTATAGGCCGACTTAGTGAATAGTTTTATTTGTGCCTATATAGAAGGCATGGGCCTTTGTATTTGAGCATGGCATGAGATATAGAGTTGATAGAAGAAGAGAAGAAGTATGCGAAGAGAACTCAGAATGATATAGAGATTTACAAGAGGTTAAAGCATCAACATATATTAGGAACTAATGAGACAAGTAGTGTCATAGCAGTAGTTCACCATTCTAGATATAGTGTATATCTGATATCCAAGAGGTTGTAGCCTTCTCTATTGAGAAGTGAGCTCTAGCAGTGAGCCAACCACCCTTAATATGGTTTGTTACTTCAAGACTCCTAACACGGTCTGACCCTTGACAAGGTCATTGTACTAAAGCATTATAATGAGAGCTCCTAACATGACTAAGGAACATTAATAGGTTCATAATACTCAAGTACAATTATTAGTGGGTATTAATTCCCATTGGGGTTTTTCCTTTGGCTAAGGTTTCCCTGTAATCATATCTGGTGTTATGTGTTATGGTTGTTTACTTTAATTTATTTAATATTCATTTTAGCAATTAAGTAATTAAGATAAGTTTCAAGATATCATAAATTAATATTGTAGAACACTAATTCACCCTCCCACCCCTCTCAGTGTTCCCATTCCTAACAGGTAATACAAGAGAGGAAAAAGAAACATCACACACACTAGATAAAGTCTTTCTTGGTGTAACACCATGAAATGGTAAGGAAAGAAGATTTTGTGTAATCCAAAAAGTTATAGAAGGATGTTTGGAAAACACTTGAAACAACTTGTGCAACATGATAAAAAATAAATAAATGCATGGAAAATAGATCTAGATATATCCCAATGCATTCAAATGAAATTTATAAGCATGAAAAGGAAATCAAACATCACAAACACAATAGGACATCTAATTCCATAAAAGATAGGGGGTAATCTTTTTAGGTTAACCAGAATGTATAGGTGATGAACTACAACTGATTGAGAACTTGATTGATGAACTACAAGTAATTAGAGATCACCGAGCACTGAATTGTTATGCAGGATAATTGAATCAATCATTATGTTTTCATTGATGTCAACTAGTCTTGACAGTACTTATCATGGCAGTTGCAAATATCTAAACATCTATAAAGGAGGAGAAAAGATGAAGAACTAAGATATCTACATGGAGGAAGATGGATATGACAGATGAGGATAAAGAATACTATTGGTAACTTATTGATGAGTCTATGACTTCATATTGTTGACTTGATTATGTTGCATTAATTTGTTATGAAGATAGAAGCAAAATGTTACAAATTAGTGTGGTTGGTTAATGAAGCATTCTAGTATACACTAAGCCAGTGCAGTGTATACCAAGTGCCAGTATCAACCGAGCTTATGCTCACCGAAGCATTTCTTTGTTAATCGAGTATGAACAAAAAAACTAAATGTACAAAATTGATGAGCTGTAAAGTGTATGATTTCAAGGTGGAAAGATAAAGCTTATTGTAAGATCTACAACTAACAAAATTTGAAGAAGATCTAAAGGATAGAATTGAAACATGTTAGTAACACATCGGCCGAGGAAGGTTTAAGCGGAAAAATCAACAAAGGAGATTAAGTGGCAAAATTTGATGGATGAAAAGGAAATGGTTTACTTGTCTATTTAAGAGACTAGGGTTTCATAGTGAAACTTATGCCACAAGAAGGAGACTCCAGAGATATTGCTTGAACAAGCTTCATGCATGCCTAATTATACTAGTTGAAGAAGAACACAACTGCAGATCAATACCAAGCATTAGAGAGTTTTACCAAGGGATAGTAAGTTATTGAATGTTGATGAACTAAATAAGAAATATTGATCAGAGGATTGTATGGACTTAGAATAGTTTTGAATCTCTGCAAATCAAGTTGTATTATAATCAGATCACCTACTATTTTCATTTAACCATTATAAAAGATAAAATCTCTTAACCGAGTGGACTTGAAAGTCTTTTATGTCATTCATAGAATGCACATTGTTATCTTGTCAACCCCATAGTGAATGCTAGTTGGACGATGACTATTAGTGTTAAATCCTCTAACAAGGTCACACCTTACAGTGTGTTTTGTAACTGTGTGATGATGAATATCACCTTCATGAAATTAAGATCTAATAGCATCAATTTAAAGAAAATACTATAAAAATCTAATTTAAAATGAAACTATAATCTAGAACATCTCATGGTTCTCTAGAAAGAAATGGTAAGTGAAGCTCTTAGCTTAGATCCTCACTAGTGACACTTATAAAATGAGAATTTATGCTACTATATGCTTCTACAATACTTCTATTATGATTCTACCATGCTTAATCTAGCTCACATTAACAAACTACAATGATAATTGCTCTTAGAATGATCTCAATTGCCTATAGTAACAATGCTTTGCAAATGAAATTCTAAGATGGAAATGCTCTCCAAAATGCCTCATATTTATAGTAAATGTCCAAGGGTAGGGGGTAGAGTGAAGTAATCATGGTTAACCCTTGGTTGAGTCAAATACTTTGCTTTGTTCATAAATGGGGGGACAAATGAGGGGACAATCCTTTAAATGGTTTCAAAGCTTTGGACAATTTAAATGTTTGAGTGATTTGTGTCTTTTTGTCCTCAATTCTCATTGGTTCATCAACTTTGTTGAAAGAAATTAGGATTTATTGAATTCAATTAATTAATTAAATTTATCCATGCAAGGGTAATAGGTTCATTTTGATTTTTGATTTAAATAACTATATAATTAATTAATTAAAATCAATTATATAGTGTTTTTCACCCCTTTAAGCTTTGATTTAATTATTTAACCTCATCATTTGATTTTTCCTTTGCTTTAATCGATTTTGTCCCACTTTATTTAATTATGTCCATTTTTAATTGATTTGATCCATTTTGATGATTTAGTGCATTTTATTGATTTAAAAAGCACTTGTCCAATTTTGCGTGTCTACAAATGCCCCTCTTTGAATTGGTGTACGAAGAACATTGATTCAAAGATTCTTATGAGTGCTAATCACTTTTTAGGTCCTGATTGCTGGTTCATTGATATGCCTCTGATACTGATTGATTGCTGCCTCTGATAATGAAACAAATTCTTTTATGATGCCCCACTGATTCCATGATGTTTGATTGCAACTTCCATTTGATACCTTGATGCCCCCTCAGAAATTAAAACATATGAATTTCTTGATTTGAAAAATTTGATTATGTTTGATTTCTTGAATATGTTTTCATTTCTGAATATTTGATTATATGTCATGATTTAAGAATATGCCCCATTTGATTGATATGTTGATATAGGTCCATGTCCATTTTCACCTCCAAAATTAGGTCAAAATACCTTAAATAGGTTGATAAACCTTGTTTTACTATTCATTTTCACATTTCATCTTTGGTGATTTTGCTTTGGTCCTCTAGTGAATTTTGAGATGGTTGTGCCGATTCGAGAGCATAGATTTGAGAGGTGCCAAAGATATGTGAGGCCAATTGACTATGGACCTCTGGTAAGTCATTCCCAACTCTGTCTTTACATTTATGATGCATTTATTATCATTTATTGCAATTTCCTTGTTTCATCAGTGTTTAATTTGCAAAATCTCACCTAGGAGTAATTTAATGTCACTTAGACCTTTTAACTATCACCTCCATGATTTTCTCTCTTGCTTTTGTGTATTTGACTACCGCTTAAGAAAATTGCATCCTCACCTAGGAATAAGATACTCACACCTATAGCTAGGTCAAAATGCCCCTTTTCATGTATGCTATCACGTATGAACACCATAGCGATTTTACTATCGCCTAGGCCACCTTTTTCTATCACGTAACGTGATTCACTGTCGCGTAGCATGAAAACTATCACCTAGCACTCGAATTAATGTCACGTTGCATGTTTTCATTATCACCTTAGTTAGACTATCACCTGACATAAGTAAAATCACACCTGCTGATTTTTTGAAAATTTTTACCCTTGTACTTGATTGTGTCTGATGAAAAATTTGATAACTTTTGATGATAGGTTCAAATGATCAGTTTAGGTCTATTTCTTTCAATAAAACAAATGGTTTAGGATATTAGGATAGTGGTATCATAGAATATGATTTGTCAATCTGATTAGGATAGTTACTGATAGGATAAATCAATCAGTGTGAAAACCAATATGATTTTGATACTACGTAGTTCATTCTTAGGATATAGAGACACAAACAAATGGTATTGGGTGTGATTACTTGATACTTTTGATAAGATTGACTTGAGATAATTCCTTGATATGATATACTGATATGATTCCTTTGCTTTTCCAATAGGCTCACTTTCCTACCCTATATATTCGTTTGGTTGCATCATGGGTTATTGATTTAGGTCAAGCTCTCACAGTGCCAAGTATCGTGTGATTGAGTGATGTGGTTTGAGTTTCCTGCTTGATCTCCCATGGTGTTAGCTGAACCATGAGTTACTTACTATAGTGGTAGAGTGATGGCACTCCGACCACAACACATTTCATTTTCCTTATGGAGAGATGATGATAATGCCTGAGGACGTGTATCAATTACTACAGATCCCCTGTAGAGGAGAGTTGGTATATTATGACTCCGTCTATGATTCTACTGTCCGTCGATGAGTGTTCAGGGACAACACTATAGGTGATAGTGATACTATCACATGGCCTTAGTTTTCTTCCTTTCCAAGATTGCCAATAGTACTTGGTACACTGATCGGTGGTTTTCTCCTTCCTAACCGATGAGGTCATGATTTTTCTGTCAAATGGGGTAGGATATTGGAGGATTTTCTTTCTCATCCTTGATGGTTTGATTGGGGTTCTTGCATCCTTTCTTAGCTTTATCATGACTTACATGACGTAGTGTATAGATAGAGTTCTTCTTTGTCAACTGGTGCTATTGTTCTTCAGTTATGGATATGGGAGCATCTTCCCATTACTAGGCCCATTTCAGATAGGAGATGGCCCTAGGGTTTCCTTATGCTTTTTTATATACTAGGATGGTTACTCAGCATCATTTAGGTCATTTGGACTACTGGCACCAATAGATACATGATCTTGATCAGGTTCAGTGGTGTCCCTACCTTGGTTGTGATCGGTGGAGAGAGGATGATGATGAGTTATCTTATATGTTCGCTCCTTGCTAGATGATTGGGTGCACTACTACTACTATTGAGCACTTCTACTTTGGAAGAGTTTTGAGATAGTATGGTTAGATGCAGGGTATGCCTTAGGGAAATACTTTATATGCGTGAGTACAGGCAGAGACATCTATGTGGGGGCCTTACATTGATTATGAGTTTTCCTTAGATCAGATTGTGGGTATGACTACTTGCAGATGGGAGATGCTTTCTGGTATGGTAGATGTAGGTATGTCTCATGAGTATGAAGATTGGTGGGCTTGTAATTGGTTTATTCATTTCATTGATCTAGTAGAGCCTATTCCTGTTCAACGTGATGGTGGTGGTGCTGATGATGGTGGTGGTAGACATAGAAGAGGATGAGGATGTAGAGATCCTCTAGTTGTAGTAGGTAGAGGACAGGTGAGGGATAGACATGGTCGGGGTGGTGCTAGAGATATACAGGTTGATGCAGTCCTGACAAATTCATCCTAGAGTAGCAGTCAGACAAGATAGAGCTCATAGATAGTAGAGAGCTCAGAGATAGGCTCACATTGATGCTGCTAGATAGGTTCCAGGGGGTTTAGATCCCTTAGTGCAATTGCAAAGAGTAGCTTTGGCATAGTAGGATGATGGTGCTTAGCAAGATCAAGTATAGTAGCCATAGGATTAGGGACAGGATGCACAGGATGTTCCCACGATTGGTTCTTTAGCCTGAGATATGTAGTCACTGAGGACCGATATGTCCACTGTTGTTGGGCAATTATCTTAGGTTGCTTCCTTGATGCAACAGTTTGTTTCAGCCATGGTTGTTCCAAGATAGGATGGTGTGAGCACTTCTCAGGCTCCTCCTCCACCAGATGGTAGAGATCCAGGTGCCATAGGATCGTGATTGATTGCTAACAAACTCATTCATCATTGATGTCCTTTGTTCCCCATTTCATGCTATTTGATTGATCGGGACCTTTGATGTACCACTTTTGATGACATTGTCCCTTGATATACTGATTTGATGGATCATTGATGAACACTTTATTGATGATATATGATGATATACTCCTTGGATCATCTTGATGAGTTGTCTATGGGATTATCTTTTATGCAGCTATTTGATGTGTTATGCATTTACGATTTATGCTATGGATGCAGTTATCTTATTTTATGATATAGATAAATGGGTGCAATGATGTATGGATTTTGATGAGATGCTTTTCTATTTTGTCAATGTATGGATGCAAAATGTTTTATGGAAATGCATATGTATTTTCCTATGTTTTTTATTGATTTTTTTTTTTTCAAGTATTTAGATGTATGCAATGCTAACTCTTATTTACATGAATGTATGATGTATGGAAAATGATTTCTTTTCATTTATTTTTTGTCTGATATATGAGTAATGAATAATGATTAATGCTATGCATGAATGCAAAAGATAATCTCACTTGCGTTGTTCGGAATCACAAATTATGATGAATGTTTGAATTTAATCCCCTCCCATTTCTTTGATGTTTGAAACAACTCAAGTTTTATTGATGTGCCCCACTTTGTCCTTGGAAATTAACCATAAATAAATGCAATTGACTTAACATGATAATGCAATGCAATTAATCTAACATGATAATGCAACCTGAGTGTCACCAGCTTTTAGCAAAGAAATGCCATGAGGATAAATTTTCATCATTGAGCTTTTTAGGACCAGAAAGCTAGTACAATCATCACTGACCACATCATGATGATATGAATACCGCTTTTTATCACTTTTTGGTAACCTTGTTTTGAAACTGGTACAACCCTCACTAGTTGGATGACCAAACTATGGGAGCCTGAATACCGGTGTCAATGGATTCAATGTTGCAAGTGGATTTTTGGTATTAAGATATGGAAGATCTAAATAGCCAAGGTTAATCCTTCCTCTTATGAGATAGTCCTCAATGGTTCTTTGATGACCATGTCGTTAGACAAATTCTCATAAGTTGATGAATCTTCCTCAAAACAATCACTCAAAGGAAAGAAAATATCACACCTCTATCATGGCCAATCTATCCGAAACATCATTGATTAGCCAAAGAGATGTGATAAAAAAATTCAATTTCCTAAAAAAAATTTTATCAAAAGAAAGCTTTAAGTGTTTTGCCATGTTTTCATGATTTTCAAAAAGTATTTCAAAGCATTCTAATCTTTAAGATGTTTTGTCAATTTTTAATCCTAAATAATAAAGTCAATGAAGGCTCATGGATCAAGTTGTAGGATCAAATGGTTGTGAATAACGATAGCCATCAAAGGTTCATGAAAATCACTCTCTCTAAAGTTCTGATAATTCTCTCTCTGACATGCCTGATTGTAGCACTTATTGACTCCATATGGTAACAAAATCCCAATCCTTTCCTACCCCCAAGTGATAAATGTGATCACGTGACAAATTCAGGGTTGTAGGCAATGCAACAATGTGACTGAAAGCTTTATTATGACTATGTACAAATGACGGATGCAATGAAGGTTTACAAAGGGTAATAGGTTCATTTTGATTTTTGATTTAAAAAACTATACAATTAATTAATTAAAATCAATTCTATAGTATTTTTCACCCCTTTAAGCTTTGATTTAATTATTTAACCTCATCATTTGATTTTTCCTTTGCTTTAATTGATTTTTTTTTACTCTATTTAATTATGTCCATTTTTAATTGATTTGATCCATTTTGGTGATTTAGTGCATTTTATTGATTTAAAAAGCACTTGTCCAATTTTGCGTGTCTACAGTAACCTTTAACAGGGTTAGGTCTTCATCAAGCTCACTTTAGAAGAGCGAAATTTTTTTGGGTTACTGGTCCCAGGTGGTTTTCCCCTTTGTAGGGTTTCCACATTAAATATTTTGTGTTATGTGTCTTTGTGGTGATTGTTTGGATATCATACTTTACATGTTGCATATTTGATTTGGTCAGTAATCACTATGAGCAATTAACTGGTAATCAGTAATTATATAGACAGTTAGTATTTTATGTTTATTGAGTTGCAGATTTAGCTAAATTTGTTTGAAGTGATACATTTTGTATTTGGGACTGTGGATAACTGATTCACCCCCCTCTTAGCTATTCTAACAATTGGTATCAGAGCATATTGGTTTCTTGGAACAAAGTTTAAAGGACTTCAACAAAATGATCACAAAATGTATAAGAGGTAAGTGCCAAAGCTGAATAAGGACAACTTTATAATATGGCAAAGCTGAATGAGACTTCATACATCTAGGATTGGGAATTCTTCCCTCACCCTATTGTACAATGGCTACTTAGCACCACCTACAGGACCCTTGAATATTCACCAATTGAGAGATAGACATGAACATAATGTTACTATGATGGAGATTAACTACTGCTCTATCAAATGCTGAGTTTGAAGATGTCAACTACTTCCTTACTTCAAAGGAAATGTGGGATAAACTTACTCAAGTTTATAGTGGTGATGCAAATGTCAAAAGAGCTAGAGTTGAAAGTTTAAGAGGAAGATTCATCGATCATATGGAAATGAAAGAAGGAGAAAACATAGTGCAATATACAAACCAAATAAAGGAGGTAGTTAATGCTATTAGAGGATCTGGTGGTGTCATTACTGAAGAAATAGTGGTAAGTAAAATTCTAAGAACCTTATTGCCTGTTTATGCAATCATAATCTTTGCAATACACAAAATGAGGTCTGCACTTGGCAGTACTCTCACTCTTGATAGTCTGATCGGTAAGCTAACAACTTTTGAACTGGACAACTTTGATAATAGTGTTGTACCATCTATTGAATCTGCTTTCATGACTTCTCTAAAGATCGGTAAGTCTAGTAGTAGAAGTAATAATGATGATAATGGAAGTAATACTGATGATGAGCTTGATGATCTTGAAGCTCTTATGGCCTGGAGATTACCTAAAGGTAAATGTAGATATAGGGGTAAATTACCTTTAGCATGTTTTAACTACAAATAAGTTTCTCATATTGCTACTAGATGCCCAAACAGGAAAGAAGATGATAGAAAAAAGGATCGATCTAGTGAAGGAAGCTATGGGAGAAGAAATAATAGAAGTTACTGACACTACAACAGAGATAATCGAGACAACAATGATAAAGGCAAAAAGCTATGCTACATTGCTGAAGAGAATGATACCAAGACTGACATAGATGATGATGTGGAAGTAGTTTTTGTTGTGATGAAGGATGATTCTGAGGAAGAAGAAAGGTATGTAGAGACAACACTAATTTCTAAGGTTAATAAAAATGATACATGGATCATTGATAGTGGTTGTACCCATCACATGACTGGTGATGAAGAAAATATGATCATCTTGAGCAATATAATGGAGGATCTGTATAAATGGGTAATGATACACCTTGTATGGTTAGAGGAAAGGGAAATTTAATGATAAATGATAAAATCAAATGTGATAATGCTTATTAGGTAGAAGGACTAAATTATAATCTACTAAGTGTGGCACAACTTAACAACTCAGGTCACCGAGTAGCTTTTGAGAGCAAAAAGGTTAAGATATTTGATGATGGAGGAAAACTTGTTGGAACAAGAGCACAAACAAAAGTTAACTTGTTTTATCTTGATAATGATAAGTCTTCCTATTTAATAATGCAAAATAAGGATGCATGGCTATGGCATAAAAATTTATTTCATGTAAACTTTGATAACATGATTAAAATCAGTATAAAGAAAAAAGTTAGAGGTATGCCTATCCTAGAAAAGTTGGATCATGTTATGTGTCATGAATGTCAAAAGGGTAAAATGACAAAATCTAGTTTTAAGAGTAAATATTATTCAACAAAGAGAATTTTGGAGCTAGTTCACATCGACCTATGTGGTCCCATGAGAAAACAAAGCCATTATGGAGATAGATATTTCATTATGTTTGTTGATGATTATAGTAGATTAATGACTATGATGTTTTTAAAAGAGAAATCAAAGGAATTTAAGATGTTTAAATGGTATAAAGAAAAGGTAGAGAAAGAAACTAGGAAGGAACTGAAATGCTTGAGATTTGATAAAGGTGGTGAATTTATTTATAATAAATTTACTAACTATTGTAATGAGAATGGCATAAAAAGATAGGTTTCTGCACCAAGAACACCTTAGCAGAATGGGATTGCTGAAAAGAGGAATATATCAATTGTTGATTGTACAAGGACACTGATGTTGCAAAATAATTTTGCTCAGACATACTAGACCATTGTTTGTATCCTTAAGTTGTAATTGATATAGTTTGTATCCTCAGACATACTAAACCAAGTACAACTTAAGGATACAAACAAAACACCCTACGAGCTATAGTTTGGTCACAAACCGACTGTAAGTTACTTAAAAAATTTTGGTAGAAAATGTTTTATTCTTAAAGATGAAAGAAATGGAAAGTTTGACTCTAAAGGAGATGAAGGGATATTTCTTGGATATTCCACTAAAAGAAAATGTTACAAGTGTCTGAATAAAGTTACTAATAAAATGATTGAATGTACTAATGTCAGGGTTGATGAATTTGATACTAAGAATAGTGAAGAAAGCACTAGGGAGCCTGAAGACTATGGTAGATTCACTTACATTGAACAACCAAAGTACCTACCAAAGTTGTAGACTGTGTCAACCCGTCATCAAGAAAACAACACTGAGGAACAACAAAGAGAAACCAATGATCAGGAAGGAGCTACCGAGCAAGCACATGAACCTAAATAGGATGAAAAATAAAGAAGAGATCAAGTACTAGCTAGATTTGTTAGAAGACATCATCCTAAAAATGAAATCATTGGTGAAAAGAAAGCTGGCATGATGAAAAGAAGTAAATTAAGACAAGGTACATGCTTAGTTTGTGAGTTTGAATTGAAAAATGTTAAGGTTGCATTGGAAAATGAAGAATGGGTAAATGAAATGAATGAAGAGATAGAACAGATAGAGGAAAAAAAGACATGGACTTTAGTACCTAGGCCTAAGGATAAGAATATTATTGGTACTAAATGGATTTTCAGAAACAAGTTGAATGAAAATGGAGAGGTTACAAGAAATAAAGCTAGACTTGTATGCAAGGGGTATGCATAGGAGGAAGTTATAGATTATAGTGAGACTTTTGCACCTATTTCTAGATTAGAAGGAGTCAGAATGTTACTTGCATATGCAGCACATAAGAATTTTAAAGTTTATCAAATGGATGTTAAGTCTACATTTCTTAATGGGATAATAGAAGAAGAGGTCTACATCAAACAACCAGAAGGGTTTGTTGATCCAAACAAGAAAGATATGGTATGTAGACTACATAAAGATTTATATGGTTTAAAGAAAGCACCTAGAGCCTAGTATGAAAGGTTGCATACTTATTTGTTAAGTATTGGTTTTGTTAGAACTAGTGAGAACAACAATTTGTATATGAAAGGAGATACTGATGATACTATCTTGTTTGCTGAAATATTTGTAGATGATATTATTTTTGGAGGAATCGATCATATCTATAAATCATTTGCTGATGAGATGTGAAAATAATTTAAAATGTCTATGTTTGGAGAGATTAATTTCTTTCTAGGCTTGCAAGTTATTCAGTAGAATGATTGAATATTCATCACACAATCAAAGTATATAAAGGAAGTACTGAGAACATTTGGCATGGTAGATTCTAAACCAGTTGTAACATCGATGGTCATAGGCTAAAAACTAACTAAAGATGATGAAACTAAAGAGGTGAACTAGACATTGTACCGATCTATGATTGGTAAGTTGATGTATGTAGTGCATAGTAGAACAAATATTGCACATGTTGTGGGAATTGTTGCTAGATTTTTTGTAAATCCGAAGGAGTCACAGATGGTTGCAATTAAAATAATCTTAAGATACCTAAAGAAAATAGAGGGCTATGGATTATGGTATCCTAAGGAATGGAAGTTTGAACTAAGAGTTTACACCAATGTAGATTGGGCTGGAAATATAGATGATAGAAAAAGTACCACCGAAGGAGCATTTTTCTTTGGTGAAAGACTTGTTACTTGGACAAGTAAGAAACAACCTTGTATTTATCAGTCTACTACCAAAGCAGAGTATGTTGCTGCTACAACAAACTATTCAAACATTTCTTACATCAAGCAAGTATTGGAAGGGATGAATGAGGAAATCACTGAGTCGGTGATTATATACTGTGATAACACAAGTGCAATAAAAATTTCTAAGAATCCTGTAATGCACTCAAAGACCAAGAACATCTCTATTAAGTATCACTACTTAAGAGAACAAGTACAGGAGAAGCAAGTTAAACTAGAATATGTTACATCAAAAGAGAAACTTGCTGACATATTTACCAAGCCTCTACTGAAGGAAACTTTTGAATATTTGAGGAATAGACTTGGGGTTCGTCCCCTATCTATCAGTCACTAATGTGATCTAGAGGTTGCATCAGCCTAATCTTATCAGAAGATCATTCATGTTGATGTAGCATAGCTCACACTTTGGATTCTATCTAAGGTTGTGAAGATTTGAGGAGTTAGAACAAGAGATGTTCATATTGGTATACTGAGATACAGAGATACATTATATGCACTAGAAAATAGAGAGTCACATGGCTACTACAGAGCTGTATGTTTATGTGTTTGTTTGGAATTGTTGTCAAAGGGAGAGATAAACAATATGATAACCAAGGAGATCACTGGAACATCTATCTAAGGGAGAGACAATCTGAGAAAGTCAGGGAGAGTTTTGAAGATTTTTTGCTAAGAACAGAAGGAATCTAAGAACTGGAAAGATCATATCTGCAAAAGAGATTCTACATTTGCAATGCTATCATGTAACGTAGTGATTAAACATATTAAGCAAGGGAGAGCTTACCGAGCTACAAAATTTTCTTACAGAGTTGTAGAATACATGTTTTGTATGTGTATGGTATATTTCATATTACTTGAGTTGCCATTAATGCCAAAGGGAGAGATTGATGAACTACAACTGATTGAGAACCAAATTGATGAACTATAAGTGATTAGAGATCACCGAGCACTGAATTTTTATGTAGGATAATTGAATCAGTCATTATGTTGTCATTGATGTCAACTAGTCTTGAAAGTACTTATCATGGTAGTTGCAAATATCTAAAGATCTGTAAAGGAGGAGAAAAGATGAAGAACCAAGATATCTACATGGAGGAAGATGGATATGACAGATGAGGATAAGGAATACCCTTGGTAACTTATTGATGAGTCTATGACTTTGTATTGTTGACTTAATTATGTTGCATTAATCTATTATGAAGATAGAAGAAAAATTTTACAAAGCAGTGCGGTTGGTTAATGAAGAATTCCAGTATACACCAAGCGAGTGTAGTGTATACCAAGTGACAGTATCAATTGAGCTTGTGTTCACCAACACATTTCTTTATTAACCAAGTATGAACAAAAGAACTAAATGTTTAGTTTAGCTAACAAAATTGATGAGCTGTAAAGTGTATGATTATGAGGTGGAAAGATAAAGCTTGTTGTAAGATCTATGGCTAATGAAATTTGAAGAAGATCTAAATGATAGAATTAAAACATGTTACTAACACATCAGCCAAGGAAGGTTTAAGAAGAAAAATTAACAAAGGAGATTAAGTGGCAAAATCTGATGGATGAAAAGGAAATGGTTTACTTGTCTATTTAAGAGACTAGGGTTTCACAATGAAACTTATGCCGAAAGAAGGAGACTATAGAGATATCGCCTGAACAAGATTCATGCATGCTTGATCATACTGGTTGAAGAAGAACCAAACTACAGATCAATACCGAGCATTATAGAGTTTTACCGAGGGATAGTAAGTTATTGAATGTTGATGAACTGAAAAAGAAATATTGATCAAAGGATTGAATGGACTTAGAATAGATTTGAATATCTGCAAATCACTTTATATTGTAATCAGATCACCTACTATTTTAGTTTAACCATTGTAATAGATAAAATCTCTCAACCGAGTGGACTTGAAAGTCTTATATGTCATTCATAGAATGTACATTGTTATCCTGTCAACCCCATAGTGAATGCTAGTTGGACAATAACTGTTAGTGTTAAATCCTCTAACAAGGTCACACCTTACAGTGTGTTTTGTAACCTTTAACAGGGTTGGCTCTTCACCGAGCTTACTTCAAAAGAGTGAAAAGGTTTTGGGTTACTGGTCCTAGGTGTTTTTTCCCTTTGCAGGGTTTCCACATTAAATATTTTGTGCTATGTGTCTTTGTGGTGATTGTTTGGATATCATACTTTATATGTTGCATATTTGATTTGGTTGGTAATCACTATGAGCAATTAACTGGTAATCGGTAATTACATAGATAGTTAGTATTTTATGTTTACCAAGCTATAGATTTAGTTGAATTTGTTTGAAGTGATGTATTTTGTATTTGGGACTATGGATAACTGATTCACCCCCCTCTTAGTTATTCTAACAAAAGGGTGAACCAAAAACACAATAGGGCATCTAATTCCACAAAAAATAGGGGTTAATCTTGTCAGGTTCACCAAAATGTATAGGGTGAACCAGAAACACAATAGGGCATCTAATTCCACAAAAGATAGGGGGTAAGCTTGACGGGCTCACCAAAATGTATAATGGAAAATATAGATGGGGTTTAGAACAATGGGGGTTTGCACATAAAAGAGACCCTAAACCAATATTTAACACATACATGAAATTCTAATGATATGGAAAGTAAATCTAGAAGACTAATATTGAAATGAAGAAATAAAAATTACTTACCTCCTGTTGGTGTAATTAAGTATTTACTAATTACACTTTACTTAAGTTTACTTAGAATAATGCATTTGCATATTAGTTGTCTTTGAGACACCTAGGAGTTTGCATTTTTTTTTGCACATGGTTAGGAGAATCTCCACTTTAGGTGTGATAGTTGTCATCACATACCTCTTTGTGTGTGAGATCCACCTTTAGTGCTCTTATCACATTATCATCCTCTCATTGTTGCACATGTTGCACATACTTTCATGTACAATGGAGGATGATCCACCTTTGGTGGACATGTGATTCCACCATGTCTAGTTGTGATCTTATCACTTGCATATCTTCTAGATATCATGCATTGCCTATATATTTAGGCACTTGTACATTGTATGTAAATCATTAATTCAATCTATTATCTTTATTTGATCATTTGATCATATCATATTTTGTCTCTCTTGTGCTATCTCTTGAGCTTCTAGATCTTGGTTTCTACTCTTTGCCTTAGGCAAATTCTTACACCTCTGAAAAAGAATCTGCTAAAAACTTTGTCAAACAGTCTCGAAAAATATTATTTTCCATCACCTTGAACTCAAACTGTGAGATCTACAAAACCCAAAAATATTTTTGTGTTGTCATTATGGAAAAAAAGTCATATGAAGTTTTGGTGTCAGTGCATTTACTTAGAAGATCAAAATTTGGCTAAGTATGGAAGATAGGGCATCAACACATGTGTATATGATCAAGTTTTAGCATGCGCCCGTGAAGATAAGATTTTGAGTATGTGATCATGCTAAGTCTAAGAACACATGACTAGATGAATTAGTATGAAGAAGTTACAACAAGTTGAAGTGACACAGTCGGTGAGTGGAAAAACATAACAGAACATGCAACCGATAGACAGTATTTTGATTAGCGATTATTATTGTGTTTTGAAAAGGCTATGTGCCTATTGTATTTATGTTATAGACTTGTTAATAACATTGTATGTAAACACGCTTGAGCCAATTCATTTGGAAGCATTGTATGTAATAGGTTATAGGCCGACTTAGTGAATAGTTTTGTTTGCACCTATATATAAGGCATGTGCCTTTGTATTTGAGCATGGCATGAGATATAGAGTTGATAAAAGAAGAGCATAAGTATGTGAAGAGCAGTTAGAATGATATAGAGCTTTACAAGAGGTTAAAGCATCAATGCACATAAGGAACTAATTAGATAAGTAGTGTCATAGCAGCACTTCACCATTCCAGATATAGTCTATATCTAATATCTAGGAGGTTGTAGCCTTCTCTATTGATCAATGAGCTCTGACAGTGAGCCAACCACCCCTAACAGGGTTTCTTACTTCAAGACTCCTAATAAGGTCTGACCCTTGACAAGGTCATTGTACTATAGCATTGTAATGATAGCTCCTAACAAGGCTAAGGAACATTACCAGGTTCATAATACTCAAGTACAATTATTAGTGGGTATTAATTCCCACTGGGGTTTTTCCTTTGGCCAAGGTTTCCCCATAATCATATATAGTGTTATGTGTTATGGTTGTTTACTTTACATGCTTTAATATTCAGTTCAACAATTAAGTAATTAAGATAAGTTTCAAGTTATCAAAAATTAATATTGTAGAACACTGATTCAGCCCCCCACCCCCCCCCCCCCCCACTCTCAGTGTTCCCATACCTAATAGGTAATACAAGAGAGGAAAAAGCAACATCACATGCACTAGATAAAGTCTTTCTAGGTGTAACACCATGAAATGGTAAGGTAAGAGGAAGATGTTGTGTAATCCCAAAAGTTATAGTGTGTGTAAGTTTGTGACTTGCAACACAACACTTCAATAGGATAATAACATCACTTGTTAGTGAAAAATAAAGATCTAATTGCAAAAACTAACAAGCAAAAACATCCTATTGCTCTCTAATTAGTGTGAGTATGAAATAGGGGTTAGTTGCTCTCAGATTTGACCTTTAAAATAGTGACAATCTACACTAAAATGAGAGATTCTAAGTTCATGTAAACAACTAAAATGAAAGCATGAAATCCTAATTCCTTCCATTAAAACCCAATTTGAAGTGTTTTCTACTTAATAAAAGCTTGAAAACATGGAAAACAACTATTAATCTAAGCATTAGTTAGCAAATTCTCCAAAGCATGAGAGTTCATAATCATGGAGTCCATGTGCAAGCCTCCTAATCATAAAGTGTGTTTGTTTGATTTAGGAGGTATTTATGCATTTGTTTTAATTAATAACTCTAGCCTTTGCATTTGATGGGATTTGATTAATTAAATAGGCCTAGAGTTAATAACTTTGATTTTTGCTTGTACCTTTAGTAATTAATGCTTGATTTAGGATTTTGATGGGGTTTAGTGGATTTTTGAGAGTTCATGCTAATAATCAAAGATTTAATTAACATAATTAAGGTTATATGCCGAATTAAGGGAAAATAGGGCCTTAGGTTCTATTAGCCCAATTTTAGATGATTACATTTGCCCCCCTTTGAATTGCTTTGCGAACAACAAAGGGATTCAAAGAAAATCTGATCCAAGATGTGATTCAAGAGATTTATAGAGCAACAAGAACTACTCTAAAATTGATAATTCTAAGCTTGATTGAATGAAGTCCTACTTGGTTTGAAAAGCTACCAATTCTGAACTTGATTGAACTCAAATTGACATTACCGATTTTGAGCTTGATTGAACGAAGACTGATAAAAGAATGTTGAGCTTGATCAAATGAAATTCTGCTTGATTTAGAAACTATCAATTCTAAACTTGATTGGATAGGAATTGACCATAACAACTCTGAGCTTGATTGAACAAAGGTTGATATGAGATTTTTGAAAAGAATTTTCAGTTAAAATTAACAGTCTTAGCTTGATTGAAGAGAACTGTCGTGCCCTTGGTGTGAAAGAATTTGATTCAAAGTAGTAGATTTGATATGATTATGCCCACTTGAGACCAAAATTGGAACAAATTTGAATGAACTCATCAGTTTCAAGCATTTAGAAAGATTTGTAGTGTTTGAATTAGTGTC
This sequence comes from Chamaecyparis obtusa, assembly GCA_027943335.1. Lineage (NCBI taxonomy): Eukaryota > Viridiplantae > Streptophyta > Pinopsida > Cupressales > Cupressaceae > Chamaecyparis > Chamaecyparis obtusa. The sequence continues at coordinate 1,116,953 of BSBK01001097.1, forward strand.
GGATCAAGCATAGATGGATTTGGAAAGAATTTTCAAGCTAGTTAAATCAATTTAAGTACCCTATAAGCATTGTTTGACCAAGTTTGACCAATAATTTAAGGGAGTTGACCAAGTTTGACTTGTGTTGAAATGATATCCTAGCATATAAATCTAATTTTCCTTGCTCATTGCATTATTTATGCACCATTTGCCCTCGTTTGACCGTATTTTGACTTTTCCCTTCTGAATGTTGACTTTGCTTTGTAACTCCATTTTTACTATGCTTGGATGATCTAAATCACCTATTTCAATTTTGGTCCCGATTTAAGCCTATGTGATATCCTATACATAAATGTCCCTTAGGGTTCCGGGGCCCTCGGGAGGCTTAAATAGGTCAAAAAGTGACTTTTAGCTATTCATTTTCACTTTTACCCCTTAGAAATTCACTTAGCTCTGAGAAACCATGGTGTTCTTAGTGAAGAGGCATAGATTCAAGATGGCCAAGTGACACAGGAGACCATGACATTATGATGCACCTATGAGTATTCGACAAATGAACCTTCTCAATTTAAAAATTTGAAATTTTACGCATTTTTATGCAAGGTTTAGGCAATTTAATTTTGCGTTGCATCCCATATATGGGATCACACCATGTCCATCCTGTGTTGCATCCTAGATTCTGAATCACATCCATGATTTCAGGGATCACACCCCTTCGGGTCGCGTCTAGTCAATTTTAAGTTTTCTTTAGCTTTTCAATTCCATTTTGAAAACAGGTCCGCATTCGGGATACCGGATCGCATCCCAAATTTCCTGGTCCACATTTGGGATATCGGATCACATCCCATATTTCTTGCTCTGTATCTAGGATTTTTAGGATTGCATAGTGTTTTAGGGTCACATCCTAGATTTCCTGATCTGTATCTGGGATTTTGAATCGCATCTAGTTTTTTTGAGTTTTGAGCCAAGTTAACTTGTCTTTCTGATCTTTTTGAGCAATTATTCATCAATTTCCTTTTTCTAACCTTGACATAGTGCCCCTATTTTCTATTGTGTGGACTGATTTCCCTGTCATGTCATTTAGGTCACAAAGACCTACCCAGGTATTAGCATTATTTGACCAGCTGAGCCCCGAGGATCAATAGGTGGTTCACCGATGTGGATTATGGAGTCTTGTACACTTACCACATATTCTGGTAAACTATGGATTATTGATAGCACTAGCTGAGGGATGGCATTTTGAGCATAACGCCTTCCATATACTGACCGGTGAGATGATGGTGACACCAGAGGATATGTGGAGGATCTTGCATATTTATGTCATAGGTCACCGAATTGAGTATGAGGCAGCTGTGCCTCTAGCCATTGCAGATGCCCAGAGAGTATTCCAAGATGATACGATCACCTCCCATTACCTGAGTTGGGATCACATGATTACCCACTCTGCCCCTCTTCCTATATATTTGGCTAGTTTGATAGGTGGCATCATGATTCCTGATAGGGGCCAACACAGTTTTATGTGTGGTTGGTCTCGAGTGATAGGATAGATGTTTCAGTCTCCAGGGAGATTCACTTGGGGGAGTTGTATCCTAGCACACATGTACTGAGAGCTACATGAGATTATGTACCAACATTCTTGATCTATGATTGTAGGTAGCATGTTTTTATAGATCTGGGCATGGGAGCATATCCACGTGACCCATCCCATTGGTTAGAGGCACCACAACGCTAGACTACCATAGATTTATATGTATTCTAGATTTATTCAGCAGCCCCACCTGGGCAAGTTGGAGTATTGGAGACATCTCCTAGATGACATTACATATGTAGAGTGGCACCCTTATTTGAGTTGTGTGGCCTAGCCCTCAGATGTGAGATAGATGCCATTCTTCCTTCAGTCGAGGTATCTAGTTGGGTGGACCCGCTATATTGTTGAGCATTTTTTTATCACACGAGTTTGTAGACAATTCAGATGAGTGCAAGGGATGTCCTAGGAGACTTGCTTATATGCTCAGGTCAGGACTTAGGAGGCTTAGTTGGTAGCCCGACTTATATTTGAGATAGCGATCCATGAGATCTCACACATGCAGCCTATGGACTGGGATTATCAGGTGGCAGTCTATGATGCTGGGGTCACTGATGAGTACCATGCTCATTATTTGAGATTTCCATACTTGAGATTCACTGCTCCCGATGATGTTGTTCCATGGATCGAGGATGCTCTAGACTATGATCATGATGATGATCTTGCTGGGCAGGCTTGCGGTGGATGTGGTGGTGAGAGGGGTAGATGGAGAGATGGAGATGGATCCCATGGAGGTGGAGGAGATGGAGGAGACAGAGGGGATAGAGGGGATGATAGAGGTGGTAGAGGTATTGTAGTAGGTGGTATCAAGTGATGAGGCTCGGGAGGTGACACCAGCCATAGACAGTGCAGAGTACAAGTCACTCCTCCTCAAAGGGATACAGGACCACTATTGCATAGAGATGAGCATGCACAAAGACCTATCAGGGGAGATCAGGATCCACAGTAGCAGAAGGCATGATAGGACCCCCCCACAGGTAGTGATGGTGATAGGCTTTCACAATGTGAGGAGGAGAGAGCTACTTTGAGATTATAGGTTGCTACCCTCACAGTGCATTTATCAGAGAGGGACTCATAGATAGCATAGGCCTGAGCTGAGTGAGACACATAGATAGCTCAGCTGAGAGTAGATAGAGATGCTCAACTAGCATAGTTGAGAGCACATAGGGATGTGCAACTCACACAGTTGAGAGCTGAGTGTGATAGGTATGTGCACACAACTACCCATTAGGGATAGTGAGCTACCTATTACTTTACTTTATATTGCGGTGCAGTTCCTGCTGCTCAAAGGGCTCCTCTATATTTAGTCATTTCTCAGAAGTCAGAGGGTTCCATGCCACCACCACCACCACCTAGTAGATTAGATGCACCCCCTCCCAATCCTCCTGCTAAGGATGAGGGGGCCAGTGAGGTGTAGACCTCTTATTTTATGCATATTTTGTATTTGTGGACTCCTTTGTACTTTGTTGACAGCATGCACTTGTACCATTTTTTATCCGATGTACTCTCATATCTTTTGGACTCTGTATTTTTGTTTATATGTTGTTTCATGCTTTGATATATTGATACTTTGATTCATGGGTGATCTTTGATAGACATTCTTGCTTATGAACATTTCTGATTTATATATTAATGCTCGTACTTATTCTGCCATTGATACTCTTTATCTGATGCTTCATGTGTTGTCATTTCTAATATCTGATCTTTGATGGTCTTAATTTCTACACATGTGATATCTAATGTTCATTTTATGCTTGGGATATTTGATGTAATTGTCATACTTGGTTAGGATTGGATTAGGTGATGATAAAATGATATCATAATATATTTCATTGATATATGCTCATGTTTTTGTTATTTTTAAAGCTTCATGAATGAATGGATGTATGAGATGTATTGTGATATGATGTATGGACATCTCAATTTCATTTATGTATCAATCAATATGGATGCAAAGTTCAAGTGGTTTTATGATATGAAATGGTTTATGAATGTAAATGGATATTAGTGATTTATACTCTATCATTTTAGATTCAGTTGTTTATGATTCCTTGATGTACTTGGCCATACATGTCAAATGGTTAATGCTTAATGGTCTGAATGTTTAGCTTATGTCATAAATGCTTTGAATAACTCTCAGTTTATATCATTGCTTTAGATAGTTGAATCCACACTTTCATGCTTATGCAAGACTAAAATTAATGCAACTGAGTTAAAATGAATGCAATTTTAATAATGAACTTCAATGCAACTAAAGACAATGAAATGAATCTAAATGAACTTAATGCAAACTAATATGATATGCAACTAAAATGAACCTTAATGCAATTAACCAATGAAATGCACCTAAGACACCTAGGATAGTCACTTTTTATTCAAAGTGGGTCATTTTTCATCATAGAGCCTTTGTTAACAGGACCGCATTAGGATAGTACAATTTTCATGAATAGATTTGGCAATCTTGAAAATATGAATACATCCTTTGTTTTCATCATGTTGGAAGACAACCTAAACATTAAAGCACCCATCTATAAATGTCTTGTCAGTTACTTCCTGTTTGATATAAACCATTTCTTTTCTAGTGCATAATGTGTAAATGTATACCCACAATGACCTTTCATTTTGTATTCATATCCTTGGGTATAATCCGATTTTTGATGCACCTTATGAGGAAATAGTTTATCTTTTGTAGTTTTTAAATAGGAAAGGAAATAGATCCAACCTCACTAGGTCTTTCATAAAAAAAAGGTCAAGGTATACATGGCATTCCACTACAAGGTGGAGGCACTTATAAGTAGACACCCATTCCCCACGATCACCGAAGATCATTGGATTTATTACCAAAAATAGAAAACAAAGAAAATGTCATGCCCCCAGTCTTTGTTTCTCTAGTCCGTAGACATCATCGAGTTACTCATGGAAACATAACTATCAATAATTGATAATAAGAAAAAGAAAGTTCTTTATCCCTTAGCATGGTCATTATACTTATAGAATATAGACAATCATGATTATAGTGTTGAAAAACACTCTTGATTCATCCTTTCAAACACACACTTAGGAATTATCATCAATCAAAAATCCATTTCTTCATCCATAAGTGTCTCACTTGTTTTAGTGTTTAAAAACACTATTTTTATCATGATGTTGTGTTGAGAAAAACATTTTTAGATCTTGCTGATTGGTGCTTTAAAACACCATTTTTTCGTAGTTTATAGTCAATTGCAGACAAAGGTGGTATTGAGAAATACCGTTGTTCATAGTTTATTGTCATTGCAGACACATCATCCTATCAACAAATGTGATTTGATTAATTCCCCCTAGGGAAAAATAGTTTACCTAGGACCCTAATGTGGATAAATTCTAGTCTTAGGAAAACACAATTCTCTGAAAGTTCTCTTAGGACTTGGCGTATCACAAAAGTGACTGAGGGATATATACAAACTTATATTTACATAGGCCAAATGTGCAAGTGTTGTCTTGATAGATAGAGCATTGATTACAAGTAGCGCTTGTTTACCAAGTTTTCACCACTTAGCCAAAGTTTCATTCCATTTTTGCTATCATGGTGCCTCTTTACCAAGTTTTCACCAAGACACTTTTTCTTTTTCAATTTTTTTGTTCTTTTTTATTTTTCAATTTTTTTTGTATTTTTCTCTTTTCTAATTTTTTTGTTGACATATCAAGGTGCCTATTGCTAGGTTTTCACCAAGATAGTCATTTTTTCAAGACTTTTCCAATGTTTTTAATTTTTTCAAGATCCATATTTGATGTTTTTGAACTTTTTTTCAGGACTCTTTTCGCTGTATAAGAGCTTCCGCCAGAATGTCAGGCATAAAACCTTTTCAGATGTAGGGTATTGATTAGATCTAGAAAAATATCTCCTTCAGGCATAGCCAATTGATAGGCTCCTGATCCAAATGTTGCTATAATAACAAAGGGACCTAGCCAGTTGGGTTCAAATTTTCCCCTTTGTTCTCGATGTTGTTGGTTTTTAGGATTTTCTTTGAGAACTAGATCCCCTATCTCAAAGCTTCTGGGTTTTAATTTCTTGTTGTATCCTCTTGACATCCTTTTTTGGTAAGCTTTGAGATGGTCAAACACTTATTGTTTGCACTCATCTAGCAATTCAAGCTCTTGCAGTCTAGAGATTATATAGTCTTCATCAGTTACTAGATGTTTCAATGATACTCTTAGTGATGGAATCTCTACCTCAACTGGTAAGACTACTTCTAATCCATAGACTAGTGCGGAGGGAGTTGCACCAATTGGAGTTCTTATGCTCATTTTTTAAGCCCACAATGTTGGATTGATTTGCAAGTGCCAATCCCTTCCTGATTTGTTTACTATCCTATGCAAGATTTTTAGAATATTTGTGTTTGATGCCTCAGCCTATCCGTTACCTTGAGGGTAATAGATTGAAGAACAATGCTAAGTGATTTTGAATTGTAGACACAACTCATCTATGTCTTTATTCTTGAATTGTCCCCCATTTTCAGTCACAATCAACGAGGGTACGCCATAACAGAAAATGATGTAATTCAAGATAAACATTGAAACTTGTTTTCCTGTTGCATTAGACAGTGGGACAGCCTCCACCCATTTAGTGAAGTATTTAGTTTTAGTGATGATATATTTGTGTTCACTTGATGAATTGGGGTAAATCTATCCAACCAAATCAAAGGCCCATTGTTGAAATGGCCAATGTGTTATAAAAGGAATCAGCTCTGTAGTTGGTGCATGTTTGAGGTTGCCATGGATCTGGCATTTCTCACAAGTTTTTGCAAAGTGAATAGCATCTTTCTCCATAGTGGGCCAATAGTATCCAACCCTTAGGATTTTCTTGGCTAATGAAAAACCATTCGAGTGTGATCCACACACACCTTCGTGAACTTCTTTTAATACCTGATTAGACTCTTCATGTTCTAAACACTTAAGAAGCATTCCATCTAGACTATGTCTAAACAAGTCAATAGTGATGATCACATAGCAAGATGTTGCTCTTATGAGGGATCTCTTTTTGTTTCTAGAATAGCCTTTGGGAATAATTTGGTCTTTGAGGTAGGAGTAGATAGAGGCATATCTGGACAACACTTCAGTTTCAAGGGCACAAACAATTTGGCATTCAGGAGAGTCATAAGCTAGGAAAGGGAGTTCTTCCACTAGGAAGTCATAGAGAAATTGGTGTTCTTCCAATTGTAACATAGATGCTAAAGTAGCCATCACATCAGCTGCTCTATTTTCTAACCTATGAATTTGTTGAAAGGTAATGAAGACAAAGTACTTTTTCAAGTCATCCACCATTTTTCTATAGGTCATTAGCTTTTCATCCTTAGTCTAATAATCACCATTCACTTGGTTGATAATAAGATGAGAATCCCCATAGATGTGTAATTCAATGATTTTCCACTCTATTTCAAGCTTGAGCCCATTCACAAGAGCTTCATATTCTGCCATATTGTTGGTATATGGAAAGATCATCTTATAATCTTTTGGGATCTTATATCCTTGTAGTGTAATGAATAAGCATCCAACTCCTGATCCTTGTTGTGTGAAAGACCCATCAAAGTACATTTTCCAAGGGTGTTCTGTTAGGTGCATGATAGATTCATCTAGAAATTCCACAAGTAATGGCTTATCATCATTTAATGGCATCTCTGCAAGTTAATCAGCAATCACCTACCCTTTAATGGCTTTCCTGTCCACATATTCAATGTTGAATTCACTTAGAATTAGGACCCACTTAGCAAGTCTTCCTGTTAACATTTCTTTATTCAATAAGTATTTACGTGGATCAATTTTAGTCATTAGTTTCACCTTGTGTGCTAGCATATAGTGTCTCAGCTTCTGGGATGCAAACACCACTGTTAAGCATGCTTTCTCAATCATTGAATAGTTTAGCTCATCTGTGACCAAAGTTCTACTGATATAATATATGGCTTGTTCTTTCTTGGCCTCATCCTCTTATGCAAGCAATACTCCTAGTGATGTATCTATTTCTGATATGTAGAGCAACAAGGGTTTTCCATAAATTAGCACCATTAGAATTAGAGGATTCATTAGATAATTCTTGACTTGGGTAAAATTTTCTTCACACTGCGCATCCCAAGTGAATGTGGTTCCCTTCCTCATTAACTTTGTGAAAGGTTGTTCCTTATCAGCCAACTAAGATATGAACCTTCTTATGGATTGTAGCTTTCCTTCTAAGGTTCTCATTTGACTAATGTTCTTTGGTGGTTTCATTTCTAGAATTGCCTTCACTTTTTCAGGATCCACCTCAATTCCCTTAGCTGAAACTATGAAACCTAAGAGTTTTCCAGATGACATGCCAAATGCACACTTCTTAGGATTAAACCTTAATTGGAATTGTTCCATTCTATCAAAGATCCTCCTCTGATCCTCTATGTGTGTAGTCCTTATCCTTGATTTCACCAAAGTGTCGTCAACATAATCTTCCATATTCTTGTGCATCATATCATGAAATATTGTGGTCATTTCCCTTTGATATGTGGCACCTACATTTTTGAGACCCAATGGCATCACATTCCAATAGTAGGTTCCCCATGCACAAGTGAATGCTATTTTCTCTTCATCTTTAGGAGTAATTTTGATCTGGTTATATCCTAAAAATCCATCCATTAGGGAATACATCTCATAACGTGTTTTTAAATCCACAATCATGTCTATGTTTGGGAGTGGGAAATCATCTTTTGGACAAGCCTTGTTGAGATCCCTAAAATTTGTGCACACTCTTATGGATTTGTCCGCCTTAGAAACAAGAACTATATTGGAGATCCACTCTACATAATCAATTGCTCTAATGAATCCTGCTTTCAATAGTTTTTCCAGTTCTGCTTTCACTAGCAATGCCACAGGTGGATTCATTTTTATAATTTTTTTCTTGACAAGTTTTACATCTGGTGAAATAGACAAATGGTGCATAATCAAATATGTATCCAATTCGGGCATATCTGAGTAAGACCAAGAGAATTTGATCTTCTTTGCTTTGAAGAAATAAGTGAATTGGATTTTCTCATCTTTTGTCAATGATTGAGCTATGTGGACTAACTGAGGAGCCTCTGTTGTTCCCAAATTAATGGGTTGTGTTGGTTCTATCAAAACTAAGGACCTTTCTTGAAAATGATCTGGGAGGATATCAAGTATCCCATCTTTTGGTGCCTCAAGTAGGTTTTCACCATTAGATACGTCTTTTTCTTTTTCTCTTTTAGGATCTGATACTACCACTAAGTGGTTTTCACCATCAGACCTCTTGTTCTTTTTGTTTTTCTTTTTAAGACTAAGAAACTTGATATCCTCTTCAATCTTGATTTCACTTGTTACGCTAGTGGAAGAATGGAATGATTCACAAGCATTAAGATAATAGGCTATGGAATAGTCATTTTCAAAGGATAGAAAGTATGTGTTTGTAGGTTCATCCCAGTCTATCAAGTCAGGGTGTTTCAAGGACAAATATTCAATAGGTTCAAGAGACAACACCGCATTGTTATCATTGTTCATAACTTGCAAGTTATCATCTATTAAGTTTGCCTCTAGATAAGTGTTAGGATTATTAGAGTCAGATTCATTATTATTAGAGTTCATGTTAATGTTATGTGGATCTAACTGTAGTGATCTAACATTAGAACTTTCTCCTTCTTCAATCAAGAATCTAGGAGAAAACTTGTGTATCACATCTATTTCTATGTCCATGGTTGCATCAGAAAGGATATCCCATTTGTACTCATGTGAATCCACCTGAATATAATCTAAGACTCCTAAAAAGTGACTAATAGTCATAGGCACCTCATTTTCTTCATTAGCCCAGCTCTCTTCTTCTTGCAATGGTTCTTGTGGATTCATTGCTTCAGGTTCTTCATCAAAATGTGGTGTATCAAAGATAAGAGGTTCTTGTTCTTGTTCTTCATTAGGTTCATCTACTTGTTCTCCTTCTGATTCTTGTCTGATACTTTTGTCAAGGAAAGTCATATCTGGGTCCCCTTGTAAGAGTAGCAACCTTTCATAAGGAATGGGTTGTGCTTTCACTTCTTCTTCTTCATTAGAATCTTCTGATCTGTCAAATACAGGACCTTTTCCTACAGTGGGATGAAATCTAACCTCTCTTAAGCCTAGTCCAATCTTATCCTTAGGATTTCTGAAATCCATGTGTAAGGGTCCCACTAGTCCTTTAGTGTTTTGTCCCAATGGTCCTTTGCCTTTGTATCCCATTCATTTCATAAGATCATATCCTTTCCTATATTTTCTTGAGGAAATTTCAACATGTTTAACATTCCCATCTTCTTCAGGTTCTTTATAAAGCCATTGCAAAATAGCCTTTTCTTCATTTTCTTCCTCTAGGGATCCCTTTGCTTTCACCATTTTGGTTCCTTCATGTATAGTCAAAGCACTGCCATTAGAAGGTGTGAATGTAGATGAGGGCATTCCTTGTATCCTAGGAGATATAGGAAGATCTATCAAAGATGCTGCAAGATCTATTTTGTACTCTCCCATGTTTGTTTCTTGGATATTGATCTTCTTAGCAAAGCTCCTCAAGACCATTTCTTTAGATGTCTCTGCTTTGGTGGACCTTTCTTTGTTATGAAGAACCATGCTTTTAGTTTGTTTGAGGTTATTACAAGTATATGTGGTATTCACTAGAATAGTCACCTCCACTCCATTATGAGGAAACTTTAGGTGTTGATGATATGTGGAAGGCACTACTTGCATTGAATGTATCCATGGTCTCCCAAGAAGAATATTGTAAGCAAGGGGTAAATCAAGAGCTTGAAAAAGAACATCTTTCTTTATAGGCCCTACTTAGATGGGTAAGACAACCAATCCTTTAGAGGATCTCTCTTCCTCATCATATGCCTTGATTGTTATTTTTCTCCTAGGATATATTGCATGCTCTGAGAAACCCAGTTGTTTTACCAAATTATAAGTACAAATGTTCAAACCAACACCTCCATCTATCAAGACATGCTTGAATTAGTGTTTATGAATAAGAACTTCTAAATGAAGGGGTTGATTATGTGGTTGGTTTGATGATTTATCATCCTCTTCTGAAAAAGATAGGTAATGTGGGGAACCCATGTGACCAACCATGGCCTGGAATCTATCCACATCTAAGTCTTTTGGTACATTGGTTCTCAATAGGGCATGATCAAGAAGCTCCCTATGACTAGGGGAGAGTTTCAACAACTCTAGAAAAGATATCTGTGCAGGTGTCTTTTGCAATTGTTCGACAAGATTAAACTTTGGAGATGGCACTTGTTTAGATGTTTCTGTTGTAGGGGGTGTGTTAGATGTTGAGACTCCATTAAGAGTAAGCTTTCCTTGGCTTCATGTTACAACATTTGAAGATTCAGATTTTTTTTCCACTCCTTTGAGAGTGATCATGTTGATGGAATATTCACAAGGTTCCATCATGTTAATTACATTGTCACCATTAGTGTACATGTAATTAATCTTATTACTTTTAGAAGCTTCTCCTTTTTCATAGTTAGGTAGTGGAGTTTGAAATGCTTTGTGATCATTGTTCGTGTGGTGTCCATCTACCTTGACTTTACCTTGTTCAATAAGGTCCTGAATAACATGTCTCAATTTCAAGCAATTATTAGTGGTGTGTCCTTTATTATGATGGTAATCACAATATTCATTATCATTCCACCACTTGGGTTTGTCTTCTGGATCCCAAGGCTTGCCGAGTTCAGGCATTGTAATGATTTGATTATCCACAAGTGATTTTAAAATCACTTCCAAGGTGTCTCCCAATGGAGTAAATTCTCTCTTAGGCCATGGTGCCCAAGGTTATCTTCAAGGTTTGTTGAAATTATTGTTCATCTTTGGAGTCTCAGTAGGATCTAGATGCTTGTTCGTTTGAAGACTTGTTGTTAAATTGAAAACATCTTGTTTGGGTTTTGGATTAGGAGTATCAACCACTCCATCATTAACCACATGTTTGTTCTTTTTTGCATATTTGTACTTGTCCTTAGTAGGATAGGACTTGTCTTTATGTTCCTTATGAATGGTAATGTCACCTTTCTTGATTAGAACTTCCTCTATCTTGAGAGCATTATCGATCATTTTGTAAAAGCTAGGTGGTCCTTGTAATTGAATTGGGAAATTCATTTCTGGAACCAAGTTGTTAATGAAAATATCCATCTTTTCATTTTCAAGAATTTCTCTAGCATATCGTGAAAATATTTTTCTCCACCTTTGTAGGAAACTCAAGAATGATTCTCCCATTTTCTGTTTGGTATTACATAAATCCAACATTGTGACTATGTGTTGGATGTTGTAGGAGTAGTGTTGTATGAATTTTTGCACTAATTCATCAAATGTTTTGATTCTAGTAGGTAGTTTGGAAAACCACTCTATAGATTGTCCACCTAGGCTTCACGGAAATAGCCTCATGAGGTATGTTTGCTCATGCATGAATTCCATACTAGTTGTACAAAAATCCCTCACATGATCTTGAGGGTTGGAATCTCCCATGTATTTTTCATACTTTGGTATTGCAACATTTTTAGGAAATGGAACCATTGTGAGTCCCTTATCAAAAGGGAAATGAAATATGTGCTCTAGAGAATATTGTTGTTTTGGTTTGTCCTTTGATTCCTTGAGTTCTTGAATTTTTGCTTTCATGAGAAGGAATTGTCTATTCAGAATTGACATGGGACTAATATCCACCTTTTTTTTGAGTTTCTCCACATCATAGTCTTTAGGTAATTTCACACCTCAGGAAGTAAGTTCCAAGAAGTACTTTTCTTTTTTTTCTTCCAAGGCTCTTTCAAGGATTTTGTGAAATCATTTTCTGCCTAAAGCTCTATTTTATTGTTTTTCAGTGGGGTCTACATCATCATCATCATCATCATCATATTGGACTTTTTGTTTTTGTCTCTCATGTTCTACTTCTTCATTTTGTGCATGGAATCTTTCATCCCATCGGTATTCTTCTTGATCATTCATGTTTATTTGTTCGGGTGTCACTATATAAGTAGTACTAGGTGTAGCATCATACAAGGGATTATGTGTGTGAATTTTGTACATGATCTGTAGACACAACACTTCAGTAAAACATTAGAGGTTAGCTAAAATTGAAATCATGCAATAGAATGAAAACTAAACTAACCAAGTGATTTACAACCTTCTAGTAGATGCGAGTATGTATTCTCAGATTATATCGAGATCAGTGACCTTGACGACACCTAAACGAAGGATTTAAATGCAAAATCTATATATGGAATGAATGTGATTAATCTATTTTTTTGGTTTTTCTATGCAATTATGATAAGGAAAACTTGATATGAATCTATGCTAATATGAAAATTGATATGCTACAATGATCTAACAAAATATTCTAAATGATATGGATGCTATGCAAAAACAATGAAAATCTCACAATAACTCGAATTCTCAAGATCAATTCTTCAGTCTCCAATTCGGCAGCATGAGTGTGCAAACTTTTCAAATATATGATTATGAAGAGTTGAATCCTTAATTTATAGAAATCTAGGGCTTTGGAGGTGCATGAAAAAAAGCCATAAATCACTTAAATAACTCAAGTTGATTTTTGAGTTATTTTTAAATAAAGGATAATTAACTCACAAAAACATGCAAAAGTAGAGTTTAACTCAAAATAGAGTTTAGATTTAATTGATAATTGATAGTTGTCTACTTTTCTGATTGTGCATGTTTTATTTATGAATTAATTAAATAATAAAGTGATTTATTTCCAACTTAACCTATTTTGAAAAATAAAACAATTGATTTATGGGTTGATCAATTATTTTTCAAACTTTTATTCAAAAACAATATTATTAAAAATTGACAACTTGCTTTAATTAATTAAATAAGAATTTAATCAATTAATGATAGGAATTTTGATTTATTGTCAATTTTTAAATAATACAATTTAGGAATAAATAGAATTAACTTCAATTAAACAATTAAGTGGCAGAATTAAATCTAATTAATTAAATATTCAGAATATTCAATTAATCAAACTTTAGGATAAATATGATTTATCGCCAAATAATCATTAAATTAAAGATAATTAGGATAAAATAGGAATATTACTAGGAATATTCCCCAATGCAAAATTTAGGATAATCAATTAAGATTCGATAATGTGTCAATGTGCCTTAGGTTAGGACTTTGATGTCGATTTCATTCGATGTGTCGATATAGGAGGTTAATGAACCCATAGCCCATTTTTGGGGTATTACATTTTGCCCCTCTTTGAATTACTATACGAAGCACAGTGGTTCAAAGACAGTCTATGTACAATGCTTGATTGATATCAATATGAAATTGATATGATGTTTAAACTGATGTTTAAAATTGATATTGATATGATAGGTCCTGAATGACCAAAGATAATGTTAACTATAACAGCAATGAACCGATGATTGTGAAAAAGTGTCAAAACACATGATTTCGAACCTCATGATTGTGAAGAAGTGAGTGACCAATTCCAGACCTGATTGTCCTTATATTGAATCACATTGGTATCACATCTGAACCCTTCAATTTCTGAAGAACCAAGGAAATAACATAATTGAACCAATAGTTGCAAAAATTGATACAATTTACAAGATTAAGAGAATACCAGATTGATATGGATCTTGATGAATCTGATATGCCCCAAGTGATGAGGACTTCTGATGAATCAGCAACTAGACGTGGCTGTTGTCATGATTACTAAGGAAAGAATAGATTATAGACTTTGAATGATATGCAATACCATGCCCCCTTCGGGATTAAAATTGAAATCTGACAAGAAAAGTTAGCATTATGGTTTAGAAGCATGTTAATTGATTTGAGAAGTGGTTATACACGTTCGAGAATGCATTCTGCATCATTTAGAGGTCCTGGAGACCAAGTTTGACTAGGTGAAACCATGAGTTGACCATGGTTAACCAAGTTGAAATTTTGATAGTTTGATGTAAGATAATCAGTTAAGTTGAATTCTAGATTCCTGTGATGATTGAAGGTTGATTATGCAAGTAGTTAATAATATGAATGATCTTAGATTTCAATTTTGATCCCAAAAAAAGATTCTACTTGCTATTTCATTGGATGGGCCTTCGTGTAAGATTCAGCTCTTGTTAGATTTTGAAAAGACAAGTGGAGAATTGTTTAAGCATTGAAGTTCGTTGAGTCATTGTGAGATCATGCAACGTGCAAAATGCAAAGAAACATACAACATGAAATGCAACCTAATACCTAAGACCTAGTCACTGATTATGTGTCGATCATTCTCATCATTGAATTTTTAGGTAACCGGATAAATCAATACAATGCCCACTAGTGATGAAACCATAGACATATGAATATTGATTTTTATACGCAGGAATCAATACAACACCCACTGATTAGGAAACCATGGATATATGAATATTGATTTTAATTTCAGAATGTTAGATTAGATATAAGCACCAAGGCAGAAGCACCAGGATGACCTGAATATCATGTCCATTTTGATATAGAAATTTGTATAAGCATCAAAACATAAATGTCATGATGACCTAAATACGCCTTGCATAAAACACATCAAGTAGTCAAGAGATCATTCTAAATCCAATGTGAATTACCCATAGTGACCCTTTGTCATTCACATCCTTAGGTAAGATCATGTTTCACAGTAAGAGAAAGAACTCACTCAAAAAGTGTAGACTAGGATTTGAGAGTGCACCTAAACCTGTTTTGAAGGCCAAAGACAAACAAACGTCATAGCATATTATCAAATCAAATTTAATGGTTAGCAAACTAAAATCAAAGCCACCTCAGTTTAAGCTTAAAACGGATGCGCCCATGCACCGTTTGATATGCTTAGATATAGAGGGATGTGGGTGTGCAAACTCAAGCACTTGGAGCATGCAAAATAGGATGATTTGAGGATCAAGAAGACCCAAAATGACACAAAATAGGTATGAGGAACCTATTTTGCCTCAAAGGCCTCAAGAACACACAAATATGCAAGCTAAATGAAAGAACTAAGATTAAAACAAGAAATGAATCTATGTTAATCCATTTAAGCTAATTTAGATGTGATTTAAGCTTGAAAATGATCTAAAATGATGAGTTTATGCTTATGCTAAAATGAAAATGGCATTATAACTTTGCTATTGAGTTTGAAAGTTGAGAGATGATTTGCCTTAGGAAGTGAGGGTATTTATAGGATTTCTAAGGCTTGGGGTAGGAGGAATGAATGGCTAGGATTGAAATCCTTAAGAGAGGCCAAGATTCACTCAAAGGGAAGCACATGGATTGTGCTAGTTCTCAGCCAATCAGGAGGTGACACATGTCACAAGGTGAGTGGATGAAGGGAAGGGCAAAAAGGAGTCAACAAAGGGGGCTCCAAGCTCATAACTCTCCAAATAAATGCTTGTAAGAGCAATGAATGGGCTTTAAGAGGCTTTGAAGACTTTGGGGAAGCAATAAATGCTTTGTGGTTGAGATATTTGGAAGGAAAGACTTTGCCTTGGTTTAGGAAAGTCTTAAGCTTGGTTAGGATTGCACAAAGGTTTAAGGGTAGGATTAGGATTAGATTAGGACAAAGAAAAGGATTAGGATGGGTGAAGAGGGTGGACTTGGGAAGATTCTAGAAGAGTCTAGATTTCTCCTTAGGTTCATGGAATAAAAGTTATTTATTCCAAAAGCCTAAGTTTAGGAATATTTATTAAAGTATTTTCAATAAATATGGAAATTAAATATTTAACCTTAATTAAATATTTAACCTTGGGATTAGGGTTAGAAAAGATGGGATTAGCCTTTTAATCGAAATTAAGAAGGGATTAGAAGATTTTGGAAGAGGTTAGTGGTCTAGAGGAAATTGGCCAAGTTTGGGATAAAAAATAAATTAAAAATAAATTAATTTATTTTTGAGGTTTTTGGTCAACTTATTAATTAAATAATTAATAAATTAGGGATAATGTCCAAATGACATTTTTAGGCTAGATTCCTTAATTAAAGATTTTTAATTAAGAGAGAGGGATTTAATGCCATAAAAATAAATTAATTAATTAAATAATTAATTAATTAATAAATGATGATGTCATCAAGGATTTTCATAAAACAAAAATAATTTATTTTCTGAAGGATTTTTCGGTGTCTACATTTTGCCCCTCTTTGATGCGATGCCGCAAGTGGCATGGCGTCAAAGACAAGAAAACAAGATGCCGAGGCTAGAATCAGAAGAAGAGGGTATGATGCCTGGGTGGACTAGAAGAAAGAGGAACATGCCCCGGTGGAACAAAATCATGGAAGATGCACCCAGTGGGACAAGGAGAAAGAGGGATTACGTCCTGGGACAGAGTGTGCCCGGCGGGACGAGGAAGGAAGGGCCTAGGAAGAAAGGGGAGATAAATAACCTCACTTCTAAGAACAAACATGGATGATATGCAAGATGAGATGGAAATGCAAGATGCAAGATGCAGCTATATGCAAAGATGCAAGATTAATCTATATGATAAATGCAAGGGACCAGATAGCTCCAAGTGCAAACGGGAGTGCACAACCTAGATTTAATATAGCAATGCTAGAGACCTGCCAAGGATACTGGGATCACGAGGCCTTGTCACCAGCGTTGCAGAGGACTGACGAGGACTGACGCTA
Organism: Chamaecyparis obtusa; assembly: GCA_027943335.1. Lineage (NCBI taxonomy): Eukaryota > Viridiplantae > Streptophyta > Pinopsida > Cupressales > Cupressaceae > Chamaecyparis > Chamaecyparis obtusa. The sequence goes on from BSBK01001097.1 coordinate 1,134,135, forward strand.
AACAAACACACAGGGTTGCCCCAACATCACACATGAAGCACAGAGGCGACATGGCAAAACTGATGCTGAAGGAACCACAAACACACAACTGACTCACAGGCAGAAGCGAAAGATCAAAAGACCTTGCCCCAGATTATCCGCACACACAGCACACCGTGATATAATGAATCGTGGTGACCCTGGTGGGATAATGAGAAGCCAAAAAAGATTAACAAGACCTAAAGGATAAAAATCCAAGATCAAAATGATAACTCCAAAAATACATCCTTTGCCAAGGAGAGAGATTAGGTTTGATTGATGGTGGGAAGATTGGATGGTGGAACTGCTAGAGGATTCTAAAGATGGAAAAGCTGCTTGGAGGATGAAAAGCTGGTGGAAGACGAAAAGCTGGTGGAAGATGGAAAGCTGGTGGAAGATTACCAAGTGTCAACAAAATGAGCTGCTGTTTTCCCAATGGAGGATCAGTGATAGGATTGCGTCAACCTAGGATAGACTGATGATCTTCGGTCAACTGGATTCTTGTCAATACAAGCCAATCTCTTGCTCGAGATGATAAGGCTATGCAAGGACAAGGTTTTGATTTCTTTAAGACAACACGTTGTGCCAAAAAGAGGATGATTTCTGATTTAGGATAAGGGATGGAAACAACTCAAAAGGCTGGAACACGATAATGCTTGTGGATTTGGAGCTCTGGATTTTGGTGCAAAAGATGGTGAATCTGCTTTCTGCTGTGGATGGTGGATGTTGGATTCTGATAAAGGATATGGGACGCTGAGTTGGTTTGCTGGTGGATCAAGATAGAGGATGCTGGAGGAACTGCTGATGGATTAAGATAAAGGAGTGCTGGAAGGATTGGATGGTGGTTGGTTTGGATTTGGATAGAGAAATTGCTGAGGATTTTGGGAGATGGAAGATTTGAATTTGGATAGTCTCCAAGGAATACGTCACCAAGGAAGAGGATGCCCCCTGTTTAAGATAGTTCATGTGTTTTAAAGGCATGGTGTATGCTTGGATGAAAGATATGCCAACAAGAGGATGAGGAAGGATGGAAGCTAGGATGAAAGGATTGGATAGAGGATATGTAGCTGAAAGGTGCAATGGATGCCAAGGAGGTGCCCAAAAGCATGTACATCTGATAGTCTCTATTTTTGTCATCAAGATCCAATGGAAAATGAAGGAAGTGAGAGACAAAAGGGGATGGAGGACATGTTGGATAAGAGGTGATAGAAAGGAAGCCCCTAACTGCAGAAAGGAATTAGGGGGGGCACTACGCATGGTGCCTGTTTGCCAGGTTTTCACCATGGTACTTGTCCAAGGCGCTTGAATTGCCAAGTTTTTACCAGAGGACGAATGTTTTTTCTCTTGATTTTTGCTTTGTTGATAACTTGCTCCTTTGATTTATCCAATTTTTATGGATTTTTGTGTTTTTTCCTTGACTTTGTGCTGATCTTGCTGATTTGTTGCTGAGCTTGTGCTGATATTCCACTGATTTTCTGATTTTGTTTGGATGTGTTGCTGATTTGGTGCTGATATGCACTGATACTTCTGATTTGTTGCTGAAGCTCTGATTTAATGCTGTCGTGCTTGTTGATCAGCTGATGTCGCCGTTTTGGTGCTTCCTCTTGATTAGATGGTGACCTTTTGATTTGTCACTGATATTCTGATGGTGTTGCTGATTCTTTGATTGGATGTTCCCTTATGATTTGATGATGGCCCTGCTATTTTTGATTTTGCACAGATATTTTGATGTTGTTGCTAACTCTCTGATGTAGCGCTGAGTTTTGTGCTGATTTTGGTGCTATCATGCAATTTGATGTTGATCTTCTGAGAGATTCTTCACTGATTTTCTGATGTGGATTGCTGATTTCTGATGTTGCCAGCTTGTCATGGGGATCCATTGCTAGATGATGAACGACAAGCTTAAGATCACACCTAGGCATGTGTATATGACCATGCACAGTTGATAATTGACTCCTCAGAGCAAGGCACTTAAGGTCATGATTCACTTTCTATCAGGTTAACCTCCATGTAGATGAGCCACAAACATCCTTCTATACCCAAGTTGATTTAGCTTGGTTTCTGCAATGTTGATAGGGAACTATCATGTGTTGTTATCCCAGATAGGAGGAAGAGGCAAAGCTCCATCTTCTAGCGCTTGAATTGCCAAGTTTTCACTAGAAGATACGCCCTTTATTTTTACTGTTTTGGAATCAGAATGTGCCCCAGAAGGGTTTTCACATAAAGACTCATGATTTTGCCTTTGCTTTTTTAACTTTTGCGACTAAAGCTTGCCTCCTCTCCAAAATATGCTTCTGTTTCAAGCTGATGGACACATGTTGATGCTGAAGCCTGATTGATTGCTGATTTTGCTGATTTCTCTGATTTGTCATTGATTTCCCTTTGCTATTTTAGATGTGCTGACTGATTTGTGCTGACTTTCTTCACTGATTTCTTCTGATTGTGTGCCTGGATGTTGGTACAACTGTAGCAGGACGGGGGAATCATGCAAAGTCATGGATTAGATGGGGGAGATGGGAAAGATGGTGGTAGAAAGTGTTTGGATGGAAGGATGGAAAGTGATCAAGATAGGGGGATGTTGTCAGGATCAACATTGGCACATGTTGCGAGGAAGATGAATGATTAGATGTGGAAGATAGAGATAGATGTGATGGAGGATTTATGCTAGAGAATGGAGGAGATGGAGGGGAAGATTGAGGAGCTGGGAGATGAGCAACGTTGGATGCCATTGTGGATGTTTTTGTTAGATGGATTACATCTTTTTGCTTTGGGATCCACATTATTTTTGTTTTAGCTTTAGTGTGCCTTTGCGGCCATTGGTGGGCATCAGATTGTGCTTTTTCTTTGCTAGGCCTTTGTGGCCATGTGATAGATTTTGCTTGGACTTTGCTAGGTTTTTGGAGCCATTGGGGTGCTTTAGCATGCCTGATTGGCTCTTTGCTGGGCCTTTGCGGCGCATTTGATTGCCTAATTGGAGCTTGCATTGATTGACCATGTCGATTAGACTGGACATGGTAATCGTTATTGGGCCTTTGCAGCCATTGGGATGCATTAGATTTGGCATTTGCTTTGATGGGCCTTTGTGGCCAGTGGTTTGCTTTGGCTTGCTTGATCGGATTTTGCTTTGATTGTGCATGTCGATTAGACTGGACATAACAATCTTTGGATTTTTGTGGATATTTCCCTTTATTTACGCGCGATATGGCATCCAAGTTGCGAGGAGCATTGGGAGGAATATGAGGAGTTGTCTGGGATGGAGGAAATTTGGATGGAGAGATGGAAGGAGATTGGTAGATAGGATATGTGGACATGTGCCATTGTTGATCTTGACTAGGGATGCTTGGATGTTGGATGAAAGGCTGAGTAGGATAAGATGGGGGATGATATTTTGGGATATAAGGTCCCAAAATGGATTTGCTGGGTAACAGAGATGCGCTGAAAGACTTTGGGACATAGGGACCCAAAATGGATGGGGAGGATGAAGGAGGAATATGATAGGTTGTCCTTGGTTGTAACGATGGAGGGGGAGGAATTGCATTGTGGGCTCTGAAAGATGTTTTGTTGGTTTTGAATGGATATTTGAACTTTGCCTTAGCTGTACCAACATTTTTGGATGAAGTACCCTTTGCTGATGTGGAAGAAGTAACCTCATCTGGTGTGCAACCGATTCCACAGCCTTTCGGATGTTTCTTGCCTTGAATGGGCTGTATATTTCCCTGTTCGTGAGTGCCAAGGCCTTTGCCTTGATAGTTCCATCTTTTCAGCATTTTATCCAGACAAGGATATTTTTGACTTGGGGTGAATGACAAACAACCATTTTCTGGTTCCCTGATGGAAGATAAGAAGCTGATGTCTTCTTTTTCAAGTGGTTTACCTTTGACAAATGTTAGTGACCCAAGAGGATAGAGTGACGGCAGATGGACAGTTTGGTTAGGAGGATCCTCAAGAGGAGAGGATAGGATGTTGGGATTTTGACTAGGATTGGGGGATGGTATTGGATCTTTAGTTGGAGAAACTGGGATGATAGGATCTCGGATTGGAGGAATTGGGATTGTAGGATTTTGGATTGAAGGTGATGGAGGCAATAGAACATGCAATGGGGGAAGTAAAAGGGTTGGATCTTGATGTTCTTCTATAGATATTTCAACATGCTTTTGGTCCAGATCTTGACACGATGGGATTTGTTCAGATAGAGGATTAGTGGATATATGGATGGACTCTTCAGAGGGAGTGGATAGAAGGATTGGAGACTCTGCTGCTGGGGTTTCTGGAAGAAGGAAGAACTCTTCAGATGGTATGGATAAAAGGATGGAAGATCTTTCAGCTGCAATGGTAGGAAGAGGGATGAACTCAGGAAGCTCATTAGGTATGCTTTGGATAATGCTAGGAGGAGATGATTCTAGGGATTGGATGGAGACTCCAGATGGAAGGGACTCAACGATGATAGGAGATGGAAGAGGATCAACGGTTGGGATGTATGGAAGATAGATAATAGATGGGAGCGCTGGATGGGCCTCATCAATGATGGCTTCACATGAAGGATTGCTTGGCTTTTCAATTTCAGGCGTGGATTTTGCTATTGGCTCTTCCTTGGGTTCTGTTATTGGTTTCCTTGGAGACTTTTGTGGTGAAGAAGGTTTGGAAGGTGGAGGAGATGGGGAGCTTGGATGGTCTTCGCATGAAAGTGGAGTTTGTGCTTGGGTAGATGTTTGCGAAGGAGGAGAGAAAGAAGGGAACACCCATGAAAAAGATGATTTTGAAAAGGGAGCTTTGGATTTTGCTTGAGGGGATGATGGTGCTGAAGAGGTAGGGCTAATGGCTTGAGGTACAGGTTTTGGAGTGGGTTGAGGGATGAACTCTGCTGGTGGGGAAAGATTTTTGGTAATGTGGTTTGGAAGAGAGGATGGTGGTTTGAGACAGGATGGAGGATTAGGGTTTGGAGTAGAAGATGGTGGTTTGAGACTGGATGGAGGATTGGGGTTTGGAGTAGAAGATGGTGGTTTGGGAAAGGATAGAGGTTTGGTGAAAAGGATGGGAGGACTAGAATCTTGGATTGCAGAATGTTTTGGAGGATGGGTAGATGGAGGCCTTAGATAGGGGAAGTAGCGTGAAGCGTTTCTAAGCGATGATGGTGATGGAGAAATGACCATAGCAGAAAGTGGAGGCCTGAAAGGAGCATATGGAAGAGGTGTAGGTTGAAGACAAGGATAAGTTGGGGATGGATAAGATACTGGGGTTGCTTTGCCAAGGACATGAAAAGGAGTGCTAGCCTTGCCGAGGACATGAAAGGGAGTGCTAGGAGATAAGCGTGAAGGCATGGTTGGCTGGATTGGAGGAATGATGGAACGCTGGGGGTTGCTTGGAGGAAACTGGCTGTAATAGGCATCATGGTCTACAAGACCTTCATCATCATTAGGATCGATTGGTGGGAGAGGAGAGATATCATAACCAAACTCATTATAGATTGGAGACATGCTGACTTTGCGAATGAGTTTGGATAAGGAGGAAGGACGAAGATGGTTTGGAAGACTAAGGCTCAGATTGGGATGACTGACGGAAGCAGATGGTTTTCTAGAAGAAGACAGACAAAGGGATGGGAGATGACCAAGTTTTGGGATGGCTGCTCTGATTGTCCTTCGAACCAAGTTATAGATCTGCTTGATGTTTTTCCATTGGCAAAGGATTTGATAAAAGCAATCTTCACAAAGGACAAAGCAACTTTGTGAGATACAAACAAGATAAAAGACTCTGATAAATGCTTTCGAAAAAGTGTATGTTTGACAAATGTTTTCACGGAGTCTTTGACTGTCAAGCACTTCAAACAGATCTACCTAAGGAAGGTGAGTATCAAAATCGCTTGCCCACAGCTTGGTATCCCCTAGAAGGGAATACAAATGGTGAGTAATCTTGAGGCGACCCGGTAAACCCCTTGGAATCGGTCCTTGCACAAGGATTTTGATACTTTCGGATGTAGATAGGGTAGCCTCTAGTTTATCAGGTTTTTAGTAGTTCCGTGGTGTCTCCATACCCGGTTATGCTGATCATTCGTGACTCACTTAAGAGCCTTGCCAATTATGCTGGGGGAGAGGAATGTTTACCATCCCCAGTCACGTGTTTGGCACGAACGCCCGGCGATTAGGAGATGTAAGTGATTCTTTTGGTATTCACTTATTTGTATACCGGCCGGGGGGGATACCGGTTTGAGGTCATTCTCCGAGGAGGAAGCGCTTCTCCTTGGACAGGCCTCGCTAAAAGTAGAACAAGTGAACTTGTCCAAGTTCAAGTGTTCCACGTTGTTTACTCTAACAAGGATTATGCAAGAATTGAAAAAACTCCTACATGCACATCAAGCAGATTTTGTTCATTTTCCCAAATTTGATTAAGTTTGTTTGAACTTTAAAAAATGAAGACACACGTGATTAGATTTTGATTTGTTCTTTTCCTCAAAATGTAAATGCTTTGAACGTTTGCAAGTTCTTTCCTTTTGTGCATTCAAGATTGGATTAGCGAGTTGATTTAAGAACTTTGAAAAAGCTTTGTTTTGTCCCTTAAATCACTCAAGATTGAATTTATTTGCTTGCTTTGGAATCTAAAACAGATGAGGGAATAGAGTTGTTTGTTCCTTTTAGTGCATTCAAGATTGAGTTTGATTTTCAAATTGACAATGACACTCTAGGACCTAAGTTCATTTCCTTAAGTTTCATTCAAGATTGAGTTTGACCTTTGCTGTAAAAGAAATAAAAAACCAGTCCCAAGCAAAAAACAAAAGGCGACACTGTCCAGCTTATAGGCGACGCTGGAAAGTGCAGAGGCGACATTTAATTCCTACAGGCGACATTCTGTACCTCAAAAGGCGACAGATAAAAGTCCAAAGGCGTGATTTCTTTTGTTACAGGCGTGATTTAATTACAAGAAGGCGACAGAAGAGAATTCTGGAACGGAACAGAAATTGTCAATCACAGGAAAATCTCAGTTATGCAGGCGTGAAAACAGAGCTCATAGGCGTCATTTCTTTCCTCAAAGGCATCATTTCATTTCATGAAGGCGTGACTAAATTCCTTGTAGGCGACATTTCTTTGTTTGAAGGCGACATTTAATTTCTGTAGGCGTCATTTCTTTTCATGAAGGCAACATTTCTTTATTTCCTGCAAAAAAAAAGCATATAAAGCATAATTTCATCAAAATGATTGTGGTTTGAGTCCCACCGGGCGTGCCAGAATGTAGACTAGGATTTGAGAGTGCACCTAAACCTATTTTGAAGGCCAAAGACAAACAAACGTCATAGCATATTATCAAATCAAATTTAATGGTTAGCAAACTAAAATCAAAGCCACCTCAGTTTAAGCTTAAAACGGATGCGCCCATGCACCGTTTGATATGCTTAGATATAGAGGGATGTGGGTGTGCAAACTCAAGCACTTGGAGCATGCAAAATAGGATGATTTGAGGATCAAGAAGACCCAAAATGACACAAAATAGGTATGAGGAACCTATTTTGCCTCAAAGGCCTCAAGAACACACAAATATGCAAGCTAAATGAAAGAACTAAGATTAAAACAAGAAATGAATCTATGTTAATCCATTTAAGCTAATTTAGATGTGATTTAAGCTTGAAAATGATCTAAAATGATGAGTTTATGCTTATGCTAAAATGAAAATGGCATTATAACTTTGCTATTGAGTTTGAAAGTTGAGAGATGATTTGCCTTAGGAAGTGAGGGTATTTATAGGATTTCTAAGGCTTGGGGTAGGAGGAATGAATGGCCAGGATTGAAATCCTTAAGAGAGGCCAAGATTCACTCAAAGGGAAGCACATGGATTGTGCTAGTTCTCAGCCAATCAGGAGGTGACACATGTCACAAGGTGAGTGGATGAAGGGAAGGGCAAAAAGGAGTCAACAAAGGGGGCTCCAAGCTCATAACTCTCCAAATAAATGCTTGTAAGAGCAATGAATGGGCTTTAAGAGGCTTTGAAGACTTTGGGGAAGCAATAAATGCTTTGTGGTTGAGATATTTGGAAGGAAAGACTTTGCCTTGGTTTAGGAAAGTCTTAAGCTTGGTTAGGATTGCACAAAGGTTTAAGGGTAGGATTAGGATTAGATTAGGACAAAGAAAAGGATTAGGATGGGTGAAGAGGGTGGACTTGGGAAGATTCTAGAAGAGTCTAGATTTCTCCTTAGGTTCATGGAATAAAAGTTATTTATTCCAAAAGCCTAAGTTTAGGAATATTTATTAAAGTATTTTCAATAAATATGGAAATTAAATATTTAACCTTAATTAAATATTTAACCTTGGGATTAGGGTTAGAAAAGATGAGATTAGCCTTTTAATCGAAATTAAGAAGGGATTAGAAGATTTTGGAAGAGGTTAGTGGTCTAGAGGAAATTGGCCAAGTTTGGGATAAAAAATAAATTAAAAATAAATTAATTTATTTTTGAGGTTTTTGGTCAACTTATTAATTAAATAATTAATAAATTAGGGATAATGTCCAAATGACATTTTTAGGCTAGATTCCTTAATTAAAGATTTTTAATTAAGAGAGAGGGATTTAATGCCATAAAAATAAATTAATTAATTAAATAATTAATTAATTAATAAATGATGATGTCATCAAAGATTTTCAGAAAACAAAAATAATTTATTTTCTGAAGGATTTTTCATATCAACACAAGCTCAGTGACAAATCAGCAAGATCAGCACAAAGTCAAGGAAAAAACACAAAAATCCATAAAAATTGGATAAATCAAAGGAGCAAATTATCAACAAAGCAAAAATCAAGAGAAACACGTTGTCCAAGGCGCTTGAATTGCCAAGTTTTCACCAGAGGATGAATGTTTTTCACTTGATTTTTTGCTTTGGTGATGTCCCACCAGGCGTGCCAGAATGTAGACTAGGATTTGAGAGTGCACCTAAACCTGTTTTGAAGGCCAAAGACAAACAAACGTCATAGCATATTATCAAATCAAATTTAATGGTTAGCAAACTAAAATCAAAGCCACCTCAGTTTAAGCTTAAAACGGATGCGCCCATGCACCGTTTGATATGCTTAGATATAGAGGGATGTGGGTGTGCAAACTCAAGCACTTGGAGCATGCAAAATAGGATGATTTGAGGATCAAGAAGACCCAAAATGACACAAAATAGGTATGAGGAACCTATTTTGCCTCAAAGGCCTCAAGAACACACAAATATGCAAGCTAAATGAAAGAACTAAGATTAAAACAAGAAATGAATCTATGTTAATCCATTTAAGCTAATTTAGATGTGATTTAAGCTTGAAAATGATCTAAAATGATGAGTTTATGCTTATGCTAAAATGAAAATGGCATTATAACTTTGCTATTGAATTTGAAAGTTGAGAGATGATTTGCCTTAGGAAGTGAGGGTATTTATAGGATTTCTAAGGCTTGGGGTAGGAGGAATGAATGGCCAGGATTGAAATCCTTAAGAGAGGCCAAGATTCACTCAAAGGGAAGCACATGGATTGTGCTAGTTCTCAGCCAATCAGGAGGTGACACATGTCACAAGGTGAGTGGATGAAGGGAAGGGCAAAAAGGGGTCAACAAAGGGGGCTCCAAGCTCATAACTCTCCAAATAAATGCTTGTAAGAGCAATGAATGGGCTTTAAGAGGCTTTGAAGACTTTGGGGAAGCAATAAATGCTTTGTGGTTGAGATATTTGGAAGGAAAGACTTTGCCTTGGTTTAGGAAAGTCTTAAGCTTGGTTAGGATTGCACAAAGGTTTAAGGGTAGGATTAGGATTAGATTAGGACAAAGAAAAGGATTAGGATGGGTGAAGAGGGTGGACTTGGGAAGATTCTAGAAGAGTCTAGATTTCTCCTTAAGTTCATGGAATAAAAGTTATTTATTCCAAAAGCCTAAGTTTAGGAATATTTATTAAAGTATTTTCAATAAATATGGAAATTAAATATTTAACCTTAATTAAATATTTAACCTTGGGATTAGGGTTAGAAAAGATGGGATTAGCCTTTTAATCGAAATTAAGAAGGGATTAGAAGATTTTGGAAGAGGTTAGTGGTCTAGAGGAAATTGGCCAAGTTTGGGATAAAAAATAAATTAAAAATAAATTAATTTATTTTTGAGGTTTTTGGTCAACTTATTAATTAAATAATTAATAAATTAGGGATAATGTCCAAATGACATTTTTAGGCTAGATTCCTTAATTAAAGATTTTTAATTAAGAGAGAGGGATTTAATGCCATAAAAATAAATTAATTAATTAAATAATTAATTAATTAATAAATGATGATGTCATCAAGGATTTTCAGAAAACAAAAATAATTTATTTTCTGAAGGATTTTTCGGTGTCTACATTTAAAGATAATAGTTAGATTAAACTTCTTTGAATTTTTTGGGTATCAATGGTTGAGGTACGCATGGCCATCCAATTCAAGATAGAGGCTCTTACAGTTGGACACCATTTCAATCCAGAATTTCCAAAGTTGTTATATTTTCACATACAAGAAGAAAACAAAGAAAAGATTATGCCTCCAATCATCACTCTAAATCTTGTAAAGGACATCATCGAAGAGCTCAAAGGGACACAATATGCAAAAATCTCAATGTGAATTAGTAAGCATACAAGGAGATAAAAGCGTGTAAAAAGCATAGATTGTTTTCATTTTGTGTTTGATTGCATTGTTGTAGATGCAAAATCCTTTCTAGAGACGAGACTGACTAACTGACTTGGATAAAGCTTCAAAGGACCCTGACTAGATATGATACGTCTAAGATACATTGGAGGCCATTGGAAATGAGTTTGATTTCCCCCAAGTTTTAACTTTGATAGGATACAGACGCTTGAGATGATTGGTGTACAGACCGACTTATTGAAAATAGGAATATATACAAACTAAATCAAACTGAAAGCTGGGAAAGACCAAGATTGCACTGATAGATGGAGCGTTTGGAACAAGTGGCACCCATTTGCCAAGTTTTCACCATCTTGGTAGAGATTCTATTTTTGCTACCAAGGCACCTATTTCTAGGTTTTCACCAAGGTACTTTTTCTTTTTCTCATTTTTTTGTATTTTTCATTTTTTTCAATTTTTTTGTACTTTTGATATTTTTTACTTTTTTTGCAAATCATCAAGGTGCCCATTGCTAGGTTTTCACCAAGATGTTCATTTTTTTAAGACTTTTTCCAATTTTTATAATTTTTTCAGGACATTTTACCATACACTGAATGCCTTAGGCGTAGAATTTCTTTAGATGGAGAACATTGATTGGTTCTTAGAGCTGTTCTCCTTCAGTCATTGAGAGTTGATAGGCACCAGAGCCAAAAGTAGTAGTGATTACAAAGGGACCCAACCAGTTGGGTTCAAACTTCCCCTTGTGCTTTCTATGTGATTGATTTTTAGGATTCTCTCTCAAGACTAGATCACCAACTTGAAATTCTTTATGTCTGACTTTCTTGTTGTAACCTCTAGACATTCTCTTCTGATATACTCTGAGATGATCATATGTTGCTTATCTACACTCATCTATTAATTCAAGTTCTTGCAACCTAGACACTCTGTAATCATCATCAGTTACTAGACTATGCATTCTGATTTTTAGTGATGGGATTTCAACCTCAATAGGTAGTACCACTTCAGACCCATAAACTAAATAGAAAGGTGTAGCCCCAATAGACATTCTGATACTTGTTTTGTAGGCCCAAAGAGCTAGATTGATCATGAGATGCCAGTCTCTTCTTGTCTTATTAACTGTGCGGTGTAAGATTTTCAACAGATTCTTATTAGAAGCCTCTGCTTGTCCATTCCCTTGAGGATAGTAGATAGAAGATGATGTAGTGCAAGGCAGGAGAATCCCCGATGGAGATGTCCTAGCCCCCAAAAAATAACCACACATAAGAATATATAAACAATACAAAGATATAGATCCACACAATGTCAATACTCATAATAGAATCATCATATTTTCATCCAACATGCCCGGCTGTAAGGCCTTCCGGGTTACGGCCAAATATAATGCAATTAAAATAGAAACTCCACAAGATCTCACAAGATCCAAACCAAACCCTAACTAGCCTAGATCCACACACTAGTAGGAACCCCCAAGGAAGATCTAAACTTGTGCTCACAAGCCCACCAAGCAATCTCCTTGTTTCCCAAGCCGCAGCTACTAGCTCTCCTCAAAATTTGCTCCACAGCCACCTCCTCTTCTCCCAGGTGGATGAATAATGCCTAAAGACTTCCCCCATAACCCCTACTTATACCAATCTAAGCCACAGGTCAGCCCTGAACATAAATTAAATACAAATACCGAAATTAAATGCCACAAGTTGGCCAACAACAATTAAATTCCCAAAATTGATGTCTTAGTAAAATTGCGATATCTCCTAGCTCCGAATGAATCAAAACTCATGCTTCAAATCGTAGGCAGAAATATAGGCCCTCTTAAATTCCTAAAATTTTTAGCCTCTAACTCTTTGTGGAAAATTACTTATATGGCCTGAAATAGGCACCAAATTTCTAAGAAAGGCCGAGCTCCCCTAGGCCATGCTGAGCAACCAAGACCATGCCAAGTTCCATTAAATACATCAAATAAAATTACCCAAGACCCAAGTGGGTTTATCCAACTCTACCAAACCCCTCACATATGAAAATAAGTCCACACGACTCCATCAAATTTCCCAAACATGCAGGATAGCCAACTACCCTGGGATGCTCCTGCATCAGAAGACCAATGTTGTGTGATCTTGAATTTGGAACATAGATCATCTAGGTCTTTATTTTTGAATTTTCCCCCATTATCTATGATTATAGAATGTGGGATCCCATATTTGCATATGATATAGTTCAATATGAACATAGATATTTGCTTTCTAGTGGCTTGTGTCAAAGGGACTGCTTCTACCCATTTGGTAAAATAATCTATAGCTGTGATGATATGGGTATGTCCATTCGAAGAGTGAGGATGAATTGATCCTATAAGATCAAATGCCCATTGGTGAAAAGGCCATTGTGTAGTAAAGGGAATTAGATCTCTCCCTAGAGCATGAATTATGTTACCATGTACTTGACACTTTTGACAATTCTTAGCAAATTTGATAGCCTCTTTCTCCATTTCAGGCCAATAGTACCCAGCCCTAATAAGTTTTTGAGCTAGTGTTAAACCGTTGGAGTGTGACTCACAAATACCTTCATGGACTTCCTCTAATGCACATTGAGTCTAAACATCTAAGTAGCATACCATCTAGACCTCATTTTTAAAGATCATGACCAATGATGACATATCGAAAGGCATTACGGATAAGGTATCTCTTTTCATGGCAGTTGAAGGTATCGAGAATGATTTGGTCTTGGAGATAGGAAAATAGGTTTTTGTATCTAGATGAATCATGACCTACAATAGTGCAAATCATGTCAGTTTCAGGGGAGTCATATGCAAGATAAGATAGTGCTTCCACCAAGAACTCGTAGCGTAGCTCATGTTCAGGCTGCTATAATAAAGTAGATAGTGTTGCCATTGCATCAACAGCCTTGTTCTCCATTCTAGGAATTTTCTCAAATGTGATAGATACGAAATACTTCTTAAGATCATCTACCATTCTCTTGTAAGGTATGAGATTTTCATCTTTAGTTTGGTACACATCATTGACTTGATGGATAACAAGTTGAGAGTCTCCATGAATATGTATCTCTATTATTATCCACTCAATTGCTAGTTTCATGCCATTCAAAAGGGCTTCATATTCTACAATATTGTTTGTGCAAGGGAACTTTAATCTGAATTCTTTTGGAATTGAGTATCCTTGAGGAGTTATGAACAATATGCCTACTCCAGATCTATTTTGTGTGTATGAGCCATCAAAGAATAATTGCCATTCTCTAGAAGAAATAGTCATGATAGAGGAATTGGGAAATTCCATTTTCATTGGTGTATCATCAAGCATAGGTGCATCAACCAATTGATCAGCAATCACCTATCTTTTTATAGCTTTTCTTTCCACATATTCAATGTCAAATTCACTTAAGAGCATGACCCATTTGGCTAATCTACCCATAAGGGAAGCTTTGCTTAGTAGGTATTTTAGTGGATCAATTTTAGCTACCAAATGTGTGGTATCAACTAACATGTAGTGTCTCAATTTCTGTGATGCAAAGATCATAGCTAGACAAGCTTTCTCAGTCATTGAATAATTCTTTTCATATGCAACCAATGTTCTACTGATATAATATATAGCTCTTTTCTTTTTATTCTCATCATGCTGTGCTAGAAATGCCCCTAGTGATGTATCTATTACAGAAACATATAAGATCAATGGCTTCTCGTGAATAGGAGGAATCAAGATTGGAGGATTTGATAGATACTATTTTGTATGATCAAATTTTTTCTCACATTCTTCATTCCATGCAAAGGTCACACCTTTATGTAATGTTTTTGTAAATGGTTGTGATATGTCTGCAAGCTGTGATATGAATCTTCTGATAGATTGAACTCTTCCTTGCAATGTCCTCATTTGATTGATATTCTTCAAGGGTTGCATCTCTATTATAGCCTTTACTTTAGCTAGATCAACTTCAATGCCCTTCTTTGAGACTATGTACCCTAAGAGCTTTCCAAAAGTGACACCAAAAGCACACTTCTTAGGATTTAGTCTGAGACTAATTTTTTCCATTCTGTCTAGTATCTTGCTCAAGTCATTTAGATGTTCAGCTCTAATCATATATTTTTCTAAAGTATCATCCACATAATCTTCCATAGTCCTATGCATCATGTCATGGAAAATAAATGTCATGGCTCTTTGATATGTAGCACCAGCATTTTTAAGCCCAAATGGCATAACATTCCAACAGAAGGTGCCCCATGCACATGTGAAAGCAGTTTTCTCTTGATCCTCTAGAGCAATTTTTATTTGGTTATATCCAAAAAAACCATCCATTAAAGAGTATATCTCGAAACCCACAGTCATGTCCACTATCATATCAATGTTAGGTAGTGGAAAATCATCCTTAGGGCATGCTCTATTTAGATCTCTAAAGTCTATGCACACTTTGATTGATTTATCTAGTTTTGAAATAGGTACAATATTAGAGATCCACTTTGCATACTCAATGACTCGGATGAATCCGGCTTTCAGGAGCTTCTCTAATTTAGCTTTTACCAAGAGTGCAACATGAGGATGCATCTTTCTCAATTTTTGTTTGACAGGTTTGACATTTGGAGCTATAGATAAATGATGCATTATAAGATTAGGATCCAACCCTAGCATATCTGAATATTTCCATGCAAATTTGATCTTCTTCTCTGTTAGAAATGTTGTAAACTTTTTCTTCTCTTCTTCTGATAAAGATTGTGCTACATGAATCAACTGTGGTTCTCCCATGGTTCCCAAGTTGATGGATTGAGTGGGCTCAATTAGAACTGGAGATCTATCCTATAAATGACTTGGAAGGACATCAAATATCTCATCCTTAGGTGCCTCAAAGAGGTTTTCACCTTTGGATACATCTTTTATTTTTACTTTTGTAGGTTCTGAGACTGCCACAAAGTGGTTTTCACCCTCAGAACTCCTTTTCTTTTTATTCTTATTTTTATTTTTCTGACTAAGATATTTGATGTCTGACTCTATCATGCTAACGCTTGGTTCACTGATGGAAGTCCTCATAGGCTCAACTGCATTGAGGTAGCAAGCAAGAGCATAGTCATTCGGGAAGGTATAAATACCATGGCTCGGATTTGTGGAGGTTTGATCAATAAGGTCTGGATATTGGATAGTCAAAGTAGGGAAAGATTGGGAGATAGTGTTTACAGATATGGATTTTTCATCATTGGTCCTAACCCAACACTCAATTTCAAAGGTGATATTACAACTTAAGACATTCAATTCATGAATAGGCTCAATGTCATTGTGGGAGTCCAATTCAACCATAGGTGGATCAGACTCAATAGGTTCATCATTTCATTCTAGACTTATATTGGGTTGAGGTACATATTGGTGAATAACATCAACATGTTTCTCTATGGTAAGCTCATCTGGTTCTGGAATGACTCCCCATTCATAGTCATTAGATTCATCTTCTGACTCAGGACCTCTAGGAAATCTAAGAACATGAGTAAAGTTAGGGTGAATACCCCAAGAGGGGTTACCCTCAGATTTTGATTTGTATTCATACTCATGGGAATCTCTCTCAGAATATCTACCACCTTCTTCTTGGTCCATTTGATTAGCTTCAAGATTAGCTGGTTCTTGTGTGGCAACTATCTCTTGCTCTATAGTAGGTTCTTGTGTTTCTACTACATTGATTCTTCTGATAGGATCATCCCCTGCATCAAGAAGGTCTTTGATTTCCTTAGGCAAGCATTCATAAGGAATAAGTTCTAAGCTATCTGAATCACTATCTGATGGTTCTATTTCTTCTTTCTTAAGAAGGGCTTCTCCTAGTGTGATCTGCTCTATGACATGAGAACAATTACCTTTGAGGTGAAAGGGTTTCTTTTTAAATCCTAAACCAACTTTGTCTTTATTTTCTCTACCAGTATGTGTGATAGGTACCTCAAGACCTTTTCCTCTAACTCCTAGAGGTCCTTTACCCAGATATCCCATCTTAGCTATCAATTTATCTCCTGGGCCATATGACTTAGAAGGATCTTTTGGTACTGCAGAGTTAGTAGTTTGAATATCATGGGATTTAGATTCATTTTTGTATAGCCATGCAATCACAGCTTCATCTTCTTCAAATTATTTCTTGGAGACTTGTTCTTCTACAAAATTCTTTTTATATGCCTCAAGAGGTTCTCTAGATTCTGGTGTAGATGGTTTCAATGACTATCCATAAGACTTAGGTGAGATAGGGAGAGATGTCAAAGATAAGACTAGCTCTATAGTATATTCCCCCATACCATTTTCTTTGATATTGACTTCTTTTGCAACATCTTCCATTTTAGATGTGGATGCTTCTTTGGTTGACTCAAGGGAAGATTCTCTATTATTAGGCACAAGTTTATCTGTACTTTCCTTCAATGTATTGCAAGTAGTGGATATATCTACTGGAATAGTGACCTCTACCCCTTCATAAGGAAATTTCAGACATTAATGGAATGTAGAAGGAATAGCTTTGATGTCATGAATCCATGGTCTTCCTAGAAGAATGTTGTAAGCCAAAGGTAGATCAAGAACTTGACATATAGTATCTCTGATAACCAGACCTGCTATGATAGGTAAGACAATGGTGCCTTTAGAAGATCTTTCTTGTTCATCATAGGCTTTTATAGTTATTTTCTTTCTAGGATCAATAGCCAATTCTGAAAATCATAATTGTGTGACCAGGTTGTAAGAACAAATGTTTAGGCCAGCACCCCCATCTATCAACACACATTTGACTCTACAGTTCTGGATCAAGACTTCTATGTGCAAGGGCTGATTATGTGGGTGACTCAAGGAGTTGTCATCTTCTTCTAAAAAGGAGATATATTGTGGAGATGTAAGATGTCCAACCATAGTTTTGAACCTATCTAAATCAAGGTCATTTGGAACATTAGATCCGAGCAAAGCTTTATCTAGAATGGCTCTATGAGCTGGAGATATTCAAAGAAACTCAAACATGGAGATTTTTGCATTAGTATGTTGGAGTTGTTGAACAATGCTATAAGATGTTGGCCTCATATCTTTAGGATTGGAAGATTTAGAAGTAGCCTTCTATTTGGAAGCGGAAGAAAGATTGAAGGGCATCTTAGGGACATTCGATGAATTTGGGATTTGTCCATTTAGATGTGCCTGAGCTTGTGATCTAGTAACTGCGTTAGCTAAAGAATGATCTCTATCTCTTCGCACAATTGTGATGACATTGCAATGTTCAAAAAGACAAGGTTCAACCATATTAATAACAACATTATTTCCAGGGTAAGCATAATTGACCTTTGCCCCCATATTAGGTTGGGAAGATGAAACTTCTTGACCATGTTTCAAAAATGGTTCTATGAATGTCATATGATCATTATTTCTCTTATGATTGTCAATGGTGATATCTCCCTTATCAATCAAATCTTGAATAGTATGTTTCAAGCGTAAGCAGTTATTGGTTTTGTGACCTTTACCTCGATGGAAATCACAAAATTCATTCTCTCCACCATTTTGGTTTAGGATCAGAATCAGGTGGTCAGATCTCAGGCAAGGAGATGATGTTATTATCTAGCAGAGTTCTCATGGTTGATTCCAAAGATTCTCCAAGAGGAGTGAACATTCATTTATTATCATTGGACCACTTTTTATACTCTGGCTTCTTTTGAGATGATTCAGGCACCTTTTGTTCTGAAGCTTTTATGGCTTGGGTACCAATAGTTAGATTGAAAGCTAGTGCCTTTTATGGGGCATGAATAGTATCAACAACACCATCTATGATGATGCCTTTATTCTTGTTCTATTTTTTTTTCTTGTCTTTAGAACTGGATCCTGATTCGTACTTGTCTTTTTGAAGTGTGATTTCTCCTTTTTTCACAAGCACTTTTTTGATTTTGATAGCATTGTCTACCATCTTATCAAAAGATGTATGATCTTGCATTTATAGAGGATAGTTGATTTCTGGAACAAGGTTATTGATGAAGATTTCTAGTTTTTCAATTTTTGGAATAGGCCTAGCATATAGAGAGAACTTATTCCTCCATCTCTTAAGAAATGTTAGGAATGGTTCTCCTAGATATTGTTTGAGATTGTAGATATCAATCATGGTGATTGGATGTTGGATATTGTAGGAGTATTGCTGATAGAACAATTTAATCAACTCCTCAAAAGTTTTGATAGTAGAAGGCAATCTAGAGAACCAATGAATGGCTGCTCCTCCCAGAGATCTAGGGAAGAGATGCATCAGATAGGTTGGTTCATGCATGAACTCCATAGATTGTGTATAGAATTCTCTGACATGATCTTGGGGATTTGAGTGTCCATCATACTTATCATACTTAGGCATCTCCACTCTTTTTGGGAATGGTGGCATGTACAAGTCTTTGTCAAATGGAAAAGGACATAGATCCTCCATGGAGAACTCCTTGGGTTCCTTTTCTTTTTTGAGGTTGTTAAGTTTGACTTGCATGGCATGCATCTATTTCATCATAGCCATGAGTGGAGTTTCTTCCTCGTGCATAATGATATCTTCAACATTAAAGTTAGGAGGAAGTTTAGCTCCTTGATGAGCTAATTGTAAAAAGTATGCTTCTTTATCTTCTTTCAAGAAATGCTTCATCATTCTTTTGAAGTTATCATCATTTTGATATTGAGCAATTTCTTCAGGTGTGGGTTCCTGATCTGCACCATGTTGAGATTGAGCTCTTTGAGAGCCAAAGTTTGTCCCTGCTTGAGACATGGTGGGAGTTCTACCTGGGATAATTTGATGTGGAGTTTGTTGATTACCTTCGTGAGTTGATGAAGGAGGAATGTAACCAATTTTTAATCAAAGATTTCCAAGACCGTCATCTTCATAAAGACCAGAATTATAGGGTTGCTTAAGAGTTGGACCCTTGCCAGTGGTTATAGGTAAGGTCTGGGATGCTTCTCTAGATTTCTTGTGAGAGGAAGCTCTAGTTTCCTCTATTAACCTTGGGTGAAGCCAAAGAATAAGATGAAGATAAATGAAGAATGAATTGAATCCAGATGATCAGATGATGCAACCTTGTCAAGGTTTGATTGATTGAAGTATAGATTTTACTTACATGAGGGATACTATGCCCTGGATGTATGGGTAGATGCCCAAAAGATAGCAGACAAGATATCACAACACTAAGTCATTTTTGAAGATTGATTGAAGATTGATAGTTATGACAAGGTTTTGACACAAGATGATAAAAGACTCAAATTGATTAAATAGAAGGCTAGATCAAACTCAAAAGGTCACTTTAGGAAAATGATTGGATTCTCAATAGTTTGCTGCTCTATTCCTAACATAGTGATTTGTTTGACAGATTCCAGAAATAGGTTGAAAAAGCTAGATATCTAGCAATTCTGACAACTTTCTGGCAATCTTTCAAAACTTCTCAAATGACTTTTTGCAAGCTTGTATGACAGTGGTTATAGAATGAAATGACAATTGACAAGCTCGTATGATAGTTGACAATAGGAAAATTGACTTTTGAAAATGGTTGCCCGAAACACTCGTACGACAATATACCTGTTACCATATGACACTCAGGGGGTTATGAAATGACTCTTTCCAAAACTCGTACGACTTTCTGACTCTCTAGGATGACTTTTCACTCCAGAAAGGAATTTCACTTTAATTTTTGCAAATTTTTGGGTTTTCAGTTTTAGATTGTTTGCAAATTTCAATGTCTAGATTTGAGGATTGTAACAGATTTGTTCATTTTCAGTAACCAGATAGATAAGAAAGCACACAAAATAGCAAGCAAGTGATTTCAAGCATGTCTGAAAACAATGAACAAGGGCAAAAGAAACCTTATGCATGAATAATCAAATGACTTATTTGTGCTAATCCTTAGAAGTGCTAATTGTGTATGTTCCAAAAAGTTTTGCAATAATGCACATATCCCTAGAAAATGAAAATTTGGCCTCACTAGGGTTTTTAGTAATGGTTTGACTCTGTAACTTTTATGATCCAAAGTGGTGAACTCCAATCTCAATGCACAAGTGTTTTGACACAGTCTGAGAATTTAATCAATCAGGAGCTGCTAGGGAGATCTGACAACCCAACAATGAACCACACCTATGAAGATTTCTTCCACAAGGACATTTATATAGCAGCTGTCACTACCATGGTGAAAATGGCTATTACTGCTTGAGGTTTCATCAACTTGGTTGATCTAATTAAGGGAGTGTCCACTACGGTTAACCCTCTCTAAAGGTGACTCACAAGATATACCACATGGAGACTAGATTAGATTCAAGGATCTAGGTTTCTAGTACTATCCAAAAAGGAAGTAGAGCATAATCCCCTAGCCTCTTCACTTCACCAAAATAAAGCAAATAGATAAATCTGATGTGCTAAGACTAAGATTATCTCACAAAAATCTATGATGTCAACCCCTTATGATCTATCAACCTCTCTGGAGAGAGAATGCCTCGATCAAAAGTTGAAGACACACGGATCTAGTAGAATGTGAGATGCCCTCAATATCCTCCCTACCTACAAGGGTTCCTTCATTAAGAAGAATTTCACTAGAAATTCACTCTCTCAAGAGCCACGAAGAGTGTTCATAGGACCTATTTACTATGTGCAACAAAGATGCTGAAAGCAAATCTATGTTCATTTTTAGAGCCCAAATGAAATGTGTGATATGGAAAAGAAAGGTACTCAAGCTAGACACGCAAGATGTTCATTTTAATCCAAATCAAAACGTTATCAGATGAGAAGGTTACCTTAATTCCTCACAACATGCTTAGTATATTTTTACCTATTTTTAGCAATTCTTGCACTTTTTCCAATCAAAAACTAGTGAAAATCAATCAAAATAGAGAATTTCAATTGTTAGGGTTGGCTGTTAGTCAAAATCTAGAAACCAAATCTGACAAACTACCTGAAAAAGTGAAATGACAATTGAACCCTAGCACTAAAACTTGTACAATAGTGGGTTACCTCCCAGATGACAATCCAGAAGCTCATACGATAATGGGAATTAGATAGCATGACAATCTAGCTTCCAGATGATAGTGGGTTTCTGCTTGTGTGATCCTCGATCAAATCAACTATCGTATGATAGTGGGTATCTCTTGGTACAAGTTTCTGACAAAACTCATACAAAAATTGTACGGACAGAGAATAAAATCGTAGCTTGAAACAGAAAAGACAAGAAAATGATAGAAATTGATAAAATTTGAAGGGAAACCCGTCTCAGGGCCCCACAGTGGGTGCCAAAAATGTGTGTGTGAATTTTGTACCTGATCTGTAGACACAACACTTCAGTAAAACGTTAGAGGTTAGCTAAAATTGAAATCATGCAATAGAATGAAAACTATACTAACCAAGTGATTTATTTCTTTCTAGTAGATGCGAGTATGTATTCTCAGATTATACCGAGATCAGTGACCTTGACGACACCTAAACGAAGGATTTAAATGCAAAATCTAGATATGGAATGAATGTGATTAATCTATTTTTTTGGTTTTTCTGTGCAATTATGATAAGGAAAACTTGATATGAATCTATGCTAATATGAAAATTGATATGCTACAATGATCTAACAAAATATTCTAAATGATATGGATGCTATGCAAAAACAATGAAAATCTCACAATAACTTGAATTCTCAAGATTGATTCTTCAGTCTCCAATTCGACAGCGTGAGTGTGCAAACTTTTCAGATATATGATTATGAAGAGTTGAAGCCTTAATTTATAGAAATCTAGGGCTTTGGAGGTGCATGAAAAAAAGTCATAAATCACTTAAATAACTCAGGTTGATTTTTGAGTTATTTTTAAATAAAGGATAATTAACTCACAAAAACATGCAAAAGCAGAGTTTAACTCAAAATAGAGTTTAGATTTAATTGATAATTGATAGTTGTCTACTTTTCTGATTGTGCATATTTTATTTATGAATTAATTAAATAATAAAGTGATTTATTTCCAACTTAACTGATTTTGAAAAATAAAACAATTGATTTATGGGTTAATCAATTATTTTTCAAACTTTTATTCAAAAACAATATTATTAAAAATTGACAACTTGCTTTAATTAATTAAATAAGAATTTAATATATTAATGATAGGAATTTTGATGTATTGTCAATTTTTAAATAATACAATTTAGGAATAAATAGAATTAACTTCAATTAAACAATTAAGTGGCAGAATTAAATCTAATTAATTAAATATTCAAAATATTCAATTAATCAAACTTTAGGATAAATATGATTTATCACCAAATAATCATTAAATTAAAGATAATTAGGATAAAATAGGAATATTACTAGAAATATTCCCCGATGTAGAATTCAGGATAATCAATTAAGATTCGATAATGTGTCGATGTGCCTTAGGTTAGGACTTTGATGTCAATTTCATTTGATGTGTCGATATAGGAGGTTAATGAACCTATAGCCCATTTTTGGGGTATTACATGGATCGAGTCTTGAAGTTTCTCATGTTTCCAATGTGAATATGGGTGTTCCATCCAAGAACAAGTTGGTTTCAAAATTGTAAGTTTTGTTCCTTGTAACAACCATGAAATCCGGATTGAGTAACCAATGAGTGTCTTGTGTTTAAGAGTGGTTCTGATAGTTTGCAATGTTTGATTGTGAATCCAAGGATGCAAGAGTGGGTTTGAAATGTCTTTATGGATCCAACGTCAAATGGGGTTAGAATGCCCTGCTTATGAGTTGGGAACCAAAGTGCAAGTGGGTTTGAAAGTGAAAGTTTCAATGTCAAAGAGTGTCAAAGTGCCCTGTTTATGAGATACGAACTTGTTTGTAACTAATTGGGTAAACTGAATCCACAATTGGACAATGCAGTTTTGGACCATGCAAGATGACAAGACGTTCTCAACAATTACTCTTTTTGGGTATTAGATGATTGTATTTTAGCAACAGGAACCTACTAATTGGCCAAATGGGTATCTGGAAATGTGAAATTTTTTCTTCTGGGATGTATGGAAGTGCTCTCTATCCCAGATGTGATCCTAAACAGTGACTGGTGAACAAAATGGAACCTCGGATGTGACCCAAGAAATACAATATGCAACCCAGGAAATGGAATGTGCACCAGATGCGACTCAAGAAATGGTGTGAATACCAAATGTGATCCAAGTTTGAACAGATGCGATCTGAGATATGGGGTGCGACTCTAGAATACCGGATGTGATCTTATGATGACCAGGAATTTGCAATTTTAGTTTTTCTTGGAAAATCTATCGTGTCTATCAGATTCCAGTGACTGTCAGGTGCTTGAAAATTTTATGTGCTTGTTCATTTGGGGGAAATTAACTAAGTTTGTATTTAAGACACACCAAGCAATCATTTTTAGAGAAAACACACCTAACCTTCCTTATACTAGGTAGAGATTGAAACCACTTGTTCACTGACTTAGGAACACACCCAAAGACTCCTCAGAATATGGCAGTCCAATAACACACAATGGAGATTGGAGCCTATATTATCTGAGTAGTAATGTCAATGGGGGCTCGATATGGTGAATGTCTTGGGGCAATTACTATTTTCCTCGCACAAGTGATAACAACCTTTTGGGGGTGATCTGGGTGGCACTAACATAGAGCTTTTAATGAAGGCATCTATTCACAATTATCTCCCATAGTCCCACAAACAGGATTGAGGCTATTAACCCTATAGGAACCTAAAAGTGTGTAGTCTCGAGAAGCGAGATTAAAGTGGCTCTGCTCTACATGAAATCCAAGTCAGTCATTGGGATTGATCATCAATCTCCCAAGAAAAGATAAATCATGTCTCCCAAGGCTTTATCCTCAAAGGAGCGTCAAATTTTATAGTGGGGTGGAAGAGTCAGCAAAAGACTTGTCCCCACTTGGGTCATTCCCAGGAGATTTTTTCCTCAACCGGCAGGCCCTCTAAAGGTGTACAATAAAGAAAATAGACAAGGGATAGTAAGCTCTAGATTTTTGGTTCTCCAAGAAGGAGAAGAGCATAATCTCCTAACTTATATCACAAGTCTCAAACACATCATGCATAGTAAGAGTTCAATTACTCCAATTTAATGCCAAATAGCAAACCAATGTTTGAGTTTCTATTTTTCCCTCAAGGGGAAAAGAGCATAATCCTCTAGTTGGTTCACAACTTGATCTCAAATTATTTTAAATTCCTACAAAACAAGCATGAAATTCTTTTGTTGATTTTGCTTTAGAGGCAACCTGCATAACAAGCATTAGTAGTCTTTTTGTCTCTTTTTGGGTCTTGGGAAAACGTCCTCCAAACAACTGTTAGGATTTTAAAATCAATCATAAACACCAAGTTCACCCATTAGCTTGTTAGTGGGTTAGAAAATTCAAAATCTGAAGATAAAACTTTAAGGAAATTACATAAGAAAATTGTTAGCCTTCATTTCCCAATCTAATTTCAAAAACATAAGTCAATTTTTGAGTTTCTAATTTTCTCTCAAGGAGAAAAGAGCATAATCCTCTAACTGATTTATGTGGTGAAATCAAACTGCCATTAGGTGCTCAAAACAAAATACATAAAGGTTCATTTTATCCTTAAAGTAAATCAAAATCACAAGTTAACATTTGAATTTTTTATTTTTTCAAACCTATAAACAACAGTTAGACTATCAAAAACTAGAGAGATCAATCACACAAATTATTAGCCATCAAAAAACCTAAGAAATCAATAAAAATCACTAGATGCGATCCTAGATTTTTCCCCCCAAATTCCTAGAAATGACCCTATTTCCCGAATGCGACCCAATTTACTGCATGTGATCTAGATCTATAAGATGCAATCTTGTATTTCAAATAGGTGTGACCTTGTAACCGGATGTGATCTACAAATCTAGGATGTGACCCAAGATTACTAGATGCGGATGTTCTTCCCGTATGCGATCCTTTGGAAAATTTTGTACAGCAATAATTAATTCTAAAAGGCTAGAAAATTGAAAAATCAGGGGCTCAGCCCCACGCTGGGCACCAAAAATGTGTGTGTGAGTTTGTGACCTGCAACACAACACTTCAATATGATAATAACATCACTTTTTAGTGAAAAATAAAGATCTAATTGCAAAAACTAACAAGAAAAAACATCCTATTGCTCTCTAATTAGTGTGAGTATGAAATAGGGGTTAGTTGCTCTCATATTTGACCCTTAAAATAGTAACAATCTACACTAAAATGAAAGCATGAAATCCTAATTCCTTCCATTAAAACCCAAATTGAAGTGTTTTCTACTTAATAAAATCTTGAAAACATGGAAAACAACTATCAATCTAAGCATTAGTTAGGAAATTCTCCAAAGCATGAGAGTTCATAATCATGGATCATGAAGCCTCAAATTCATGAGCAAATAGGAGTCTAAGCATTAAAATTGGAAGCAATTAGCAATGTGTCAAGAAGAAGAAAAGCCTTTTGAAAATTCTATTTTATAGGATTTGGAAGAGAATCGATAGTTGAGATGCATC
Organism: Chamaecyparis obtusa; assembly: GCA_027943335.1. Lineage (NCBI taxonomy): Eukaryota > Viridiplantae > Streptophyta > Pinopsida > Cupressales > Cupressaceae > Chamaecyparis > Chamaecyparis obtusa. The sequence goes on from BSBK01001097.1 coordinate 1,160,201, forward strand.
CATAAGCAGTGGTTGAGATGTATCTTGGCTTGATCCTTGATCCATGTGCAAGCCTCCTAATCATAAAGTGTGTTTGTTGTGTTTGTTTGATTTAGGAGGTATTTATGCATTTGTTTTAATTAATAACTCTAGCCTTTGCATTTGATGGGATTTGATTAATTAAATAGGCCTAGACTTAATAACTTTGATTTTTGCTTAGACCTTTAGTAATTAATGCTTGATTTAAGATTTTGATGGGGTTTATTGGATTTTTGAGAGTTCATGCTAATAATCAAAGATTGAATTAACACAATTAAGGTTATATGTTGAATTAAGGGCAAATAGGGCCTTAGGTTCTATTAGCCCAATTTTAGATGATTACATATAGAAGGATTTTTGGAAAACACTTGATACAACTTGTGCAACATGATAAAAAAATAAATAAATGCATAGAAAATAGATCTAGATATATCTAAATGCATTCAAATGAAATTTATAAGGATGAAAGGAAATCAAACACCAAAAACACAATAGGGCATCTAATTCCACAAAAGATAGGGGGTAAGCTTGTCGGGTTCACCAAAATGTATAGGGTGAACCACAAACACAATAGGGCATCTAATTCCATAAAAGATAGGGGGTAATCTTGTCGGGTTCACCAAAATGTATAATGAAAAATATAGATGGGGTCTAGAACAATGGGGGTTTGCACATAAAAGAGACCCTAAACCAATATTTAACACATACATGAAATTCTAATGATATAGAAAGTAAATCTAGAAGACTAATATTAAAATGAAGAAATAAAAAGTACTTACCTCTGAAAAAGAATCTACTGAAAACATTGTCAAATGGTCTCAGAAACTATTATTTTCTGTGACCCAAAACTGAAATTGTGAGATCTACAAAACCCAAAAATAATTTTCTTTTTTGAGAAAGGTCGACCTTGATCCAAATGAAGGTCGACGTTGACCCCAAAATGTTGACCTTGACCTGCGCTACTTCGACGAAACTTCTGTTCATAGATCTTGAAAGTTTTTCGAAAAGGGTATCCAGATCTGCACTATAATTCACTATTCCACATCTATTCCTACCAGAAAAATATTTTTGTTTGTTGGGGGGAGGGGTTTTCCTTGGTCAAACCCCAATTTAGGAATTAACCTTGAAATTGAATTGAAATTGTAGTTATAAACAAAGTGAATGGAATAATTCACCTTGCTTGTGTTGAAACCCTTGTGGGGGATTTTAATCCTTGAATCCACAAGTATGGATTCTCCAAATGAATGTAGAATTGTAGGATGTCTCAAATCAATTGTATTTAGATCTTCAACACTAGTCTTGAATGAATCTTTGAATAGGAAGAATCTTGAATGGATATGGATGGAGAAATCTTCAACAAGAGGGCTCCATAGAGATTGAATCCTTTAATGACTACTAATGGATCCCCTTGGTGAATTGGATCTTGAATGCTTGAATGCTTGAAGATAGATGAATGCTTGAACGCTTTCCTTCTCCTTCTTTCTTTCTTGTTGATTGCTTGTTTTTTCTTCACCATATTTATAGGGTTAGGGATATCTGGGATATCCTCATCCGTATCTATAGTGATTGCCTCTATTGTTGTAGGTGCTTTTCCCCTATCCTGAACATCAATTTATGATAGGAATATCAGTAAAAAAAAGAATAACTCCAAAACCCTAAATAAAATAACATAATAATATAACATTTCTCAACTATCTAATTTGTACAATTATAATAAGGTTTACTGTTGCTAAAGAATGGGTGGCAGGAGCTCCCTGGGGCCTCTATCACGTGGAGGATCCATGTCATCCTGTGACAAAGATTAAATATAAAAACTTCAGCAAACTGAAAGCAATAGACTTAGCAAAAAAAAATTATTAATAAAATAGTATATTGGAGTCATAAACTTGATGTTAGTTTAAATGGTATTGTAGACATGCAAAAATGGACAAAGTGCTTTTAAATTGCAAAAATCAATAAAATGGCTCAAAATCATCAAAATGCACTAATTCAATCAAAAAGGGATTAAATCAATTAAAATGGACATAATTAAATAAAGTTGGACAAAATCAATTAAAGAAAAGGAAAAATCAAATAAGGATGTTAAATAATTAAATCAAAGCTTAAAGGTGTGAAAAACACTACATAATTTATTTTAATCAATTAGTTGTATAGTTGTTTAAATAAAAAATCAAAATGAACCTATTACCCTTACATGGCTAAATTTAATTAATTAATTGAATTTAATAATTCCTAATATCTTTCAACAAAGTTGAGCAACCAATAAGAATTGAGGACAAAAAGACACAAATCACTCAAAAAGGATGAATCTCAATCACTCATTCTAAAGTTTCAATCTCAACCACTCAATCTTGTCCTTTTGTCCAAAGCTTTGAGACAAACCTTTAAATTGTTCCCCCATTTATGAACAAAGAAAAGTTTTTGAATCAACTAAAGGTTAATCATGATTACTTCACTCCACCCCCTACCCTTGGGAATTTACTATAAATATGAAGCATTTTGGGATAAATTGTCATCTTGGAAATTCATTTGCAAAGCATTGTTACTATAGGCAATTGAAGAACATTCTAAGAGAAATTAAGAGCATTTAGAGCATTTGCATTATATTTTTGTCAATTTGAGCTAGAATCATCATCATAGAAGCATTGTAGAAGCATAGAACAACATACATTCTCATTTTAGAAGTGTCACTAGTGGAGATTTGAGCTGAGAGCTTCACTTACCACATCTTTCTAGAGAGCCATGAGATGCTATAGATCTTAAATTCATTTTTAAATATATTTGCATTGTATTTACTTTAGAATTGTTGCTAATTTGATCTTAATTTTGTGAAGGTGATTATCATCATCACACAAATGGTGCCCACCGTGGGTCTCTAGGCCTCATTTTATCATTTTCATCATAATTTGCATGCTTGTATTGTCTATTTTCCGTGACTATTTTGCAGGAAACTAATGAAGTCACGCTTATGGGAGATTTGTTCACGCCTACAGTCATTTTAGTGTCACCTACAATCTCTATCCTGATGCCTATTATCTGAAGATTCATGCCTAGCATACAAATTCTACATGGTTTTGAGTACTCTGCAGTCACCTACAAATCATTCGCTCACACCTGTGAGATTAATGCATTCAGCCTTTGGTGCTTAAAGTCACACCTATGACTCAGGAAGTATCCCTTTGCTGCAATCTATTATCGCCTATCTTTACGCTTTGCTTTTCCATTTTAAATAACAGTCGCGCTTATAATCTTTCAATTCACACTTACTATTATTAAATTGTCTCTTAGCATAAATCATTTTTCACAAGTTTAAGTTATGTTCACGCTTTGTGATAAATTATTCACGCCTATTAGCTGGACAATGTCGCCTGCTACCTATTGTCTTTATTTATTGTTAAATTGATTAAATCATTTGTTTAACTCCTTGTTTACATGATTTAATAGTAAATGAGCAAACACAGGAAAGTACAAAAGCCGAAAAGCAGATTTAATCAAGAAGGAAAGGCTTTAGCAAAGAGGATTAAGGAGAACTTTGAGTATATTAAGGCTATTCTTGAGACTACACAAGAGGAGGACAATCAGGTATTTTAGAACTATCTTGCAATTTTTCAAGCATATAAAATGAAATTTGTCTCTTTAAATTAGATTTTTAGTCATTAAATCAAGTTTTCCTTTGAAAGTTTGCAAATAAGTTCTCTAAAGATTCATACACAATGGTTGCTTCATTAATTTTTTATTTTGGTTTCCCCTCATTTTGAATGGTTGTGTTGGACTAACTTGTTGGAGGAGGGAGCGGGAATGATCACCACTAGGTGAGTAAAAGCAAGAAAAAAAGGCAAAAACCACAAAAAAAGCACCTAGCCATTGCTAGCTACAAAGGAAAAGGTATTCATTGAATCAAGCTTGCACTTGCTTAAATTGTGACATTCATTGAAATCTAGCTTAATTAAAATAAGGAATTTGACCAAACATCTCAATTATAAGAATCTCTTTGTTACGAGATTAAAAAAGAACTTTGTTGCTTGAGTGTTTGAGGAACTAAAGGGAAAGTTAGGGATATGCTCTTCACCTTTTAGGTGAGCCAAATTCCCAAAAGCTTAACCTTAATTCCATTTTCCTTTCTTTATATGAACATGCTAGTTAAAATAGAGAATTAGTGGGCTCACCTCCCGAGTTGTGCCTTAACGAGGCCGGTGAGAGGGACAACCCAAAGTGGGATACGCTCACTTTTGCTACGGGAATCCAACCCACTATAAAATGAAATGCATGCATCCTTAATGGGGTGTGTGACAAATGGATTTTAAATTTTTTGAATTTCCTCTAGTAGTCTTCATGGATTACACAAAATCGTACCTTGGTGCATGTGGGAAACCCCTTAACATACTTGGGGGATGAAAGTTTAAGATCTATTTGAACGGAATCCACAATAAATCCTAGATAAAGTAGCAAGACTACCTTTTAGAGCCATGTTAAGAGCCAAATTTGACTTTAGGTACACTGCTTGGAATTCTTTCTTGTGTTATACTTATGGAAACAATCAAGAATATACACATTAGATTGTTTTAGGGACATGATGAAAAATTGATGTGTGTGTTGAGATTGTTTTTTATTTTCAAACAAGAAAATTTCAAAGGACCTGATCTTAAAAGTTTAAAAAAATTCAAAATATTACAACCTAGTTAGAGAAGTCCTGCCTGTGCACAAAATAATCCCACCTATCAGAGGTTCAATCACACTTGTGACTTATATAAAAATGCTTAGCAATAGTGAAATCATGCCTAGAAAGTATTGAAACACGCCTACTAAAATTGGAAAATCACCTATCAATAGGAAAGTGCCACCTGAATACCTTCAGTGTGTCACCTAACAATATACCAGTTCATGCATACGCAAAATTTAGTCACACCTATGCTCAGATCAGTGACACCCTGAAATCTAAAAGGGCAAATAGAGAGTATTTGTAGGGGGGGTCAGAAAATTTTGATCATATATTAGAATACCCTTTTCCTTGTTCTTACTGCTCCGACCTTCAGGCCAGTCAAATATCTTGTTCTACACAATTTTTGTAAATTTTACAAAGGATTTGACCAAGGGCACAATTGATTCTTGTTTTCCAAGTGGTTTGTTCATGCCTACTGTTACTAGATCCTACTACATCAAGCAAACTCTGCAAGTGGATGGAATGTACTTAAGACAAGAGCTCCCTTACCTAGGAGATGATTCTACCACTCCAAGAATACCCCAAAAATCGCTCGAACAAGAAGTGGAAGACAACATGATGTACTATGGTAGCTTGGGTAATAAAAGTAATAGTGGCATCGACCCCAATAACCAAGGTGATACAAATAATGGGGGCATTGACATGAATAACCAAGGAAATACCAATAGTGGAGGGGTGGATCAAAACACTCAAGGAATTGATACCACTCACCAAAGAACTAATACTAAAACAACCACCGATGATGCCACTAATGACAAGGTTGATGAAGCCATTCAATGCCCCTATTTCTTAAGACTCATGGAAAAAGAAATGGCAAGAGATGAAGCAAAGTATTTCATGGACCTAGCCCAAATAGGTCTTACACTTCCACGAGACTATGATGTGAATCAACTTAGACCACCTAAAGTTGAAGAAAGTGACATTGACATCATGAACAAACAGTTCAAAATATTTCAAATGCAACTGGATACAATCAAGCAAAGCGGGGATCCAAAACCCTTTTCTATCGAAGCATTGTGTCTATTCCCATTTGATAGAAGTATAGTAATGGCACCATTCCTGATCAATGTAATGTTTCCCAAATATGACAAGTATGAAGGAATGTCGAATCCACAAGATCACTTACATGAGTTTTTTGCATTGAGCTTAGAGTTCATGCATTTTAATGAGACTATTCCCAAGAAGGTTAGGAGGCATGGCTATGGAGTGGTTTTCTAAGTTACCCTCCGGCATAAAAACCTTCGAATAATTAGCTTCAAAATTTGTGGCCCATTACTCATACAACATCAAGCATGAGGTCATGATGATAACATTATGCAATACTAAACAAAAAGATGGAGAGGCATTCCTCACTTTCTTACAAAGGTGGAGGACAATATTTGCTAGGTATCCTAGGAGTGTGCCCAAGAAGGAAAAAATGAATATATTCATTAATAGTTTGAGCACCGAGATGAACTACTGATTGAGAATGCAATGTCCCAAGACATTCCAAGACCTCATAGAAAATGGAGTAACAATAGAAGAAGTGTTGGTTAAGAGTGGGGAACTGAAATTGTATAAAGATAACAAGAACAACTCTAACAACAATAACTCCAATAATGGCACCAATCAGAATAAGAATTGGTTCAATACCAATAATCGGTATAAAAACAACAATAAGGGAATAGTCAATGATGGGGTCATTGATTCTAGCAACTTGAAGGTGACTCCATTTGCTCTTACAAGAAAACCTAACTAGGTGAATAATGCAAACCAGACCTCCAACGCACCTTCCAACAAAAAGGCTAATATTGGAAACCAAGGAAATAATCCAAGGAGTAATAAGTTTGATAAGTTCTTGGTGCAAAATCCTCAAAGGAACTTCACACCCTTGGGTGAACCCCTTGAAAAGGCACTAAAGACCCTCATAGCTAATAATATCATTACTGTACCTAGCATCTAGCCTTATGAGCCCCACAATAAGCCTAGTTGGTGGAGTGCCAATAACCATTGTGAGTACCACAGAATTCGAGGGCACGTGACAAATGAATGCTTGTAGCTAAAGAATATAGTGCAAGACTTAATTAATTGTGGCATGATCACCATTGATGGACCTCAAAGAAATGAATACCATACGGTGTTCAAACAACCCTTCTATAAACACGACAAAGGGGAGTCATCCAATGGAAAGAAACAAATCAGCAATAACATTAACTTTTCCCCACCTTATGATAACATTGTGAATGCTATAATAATCAAGGAATAGCCCCAAAAAGAGACATCCAATGTTATTACTAGAGGGAAGACTTCAAGGATTACCCTACAAGGGGTTGCACCTCAAATTATTAGCACTCCACAGTCCAACATAGTGATCAAGCAATATTCTATAGCAACAAAACCGTATAGCTTGGTAGATCAGCTACAAAGAACTCCAACACAAATCTCTATCTTGGAGTTATTGAAGCTATCCCCTAACCATAAGGAAATTTTAGAAAAAGCTCTAGTAGAGATGAATGTTCCTACTAAATTAGAAGAGGGGAAGTTCCAAAACATGGTAGGTCATCTCATTGCACCCCATTGCTTGTCATTCTCTGACCAAGATGACATGTCTATTACTCATCCCCAAAACCTACCACTACACATAGAGGTCTTGATTAAATGCCATAGAGTCAAAAGAGCTCTCATTGATGGAGGAGCTAGCCTTAACATTTTCACATTAAGTCTTGTTAAATCCTTATGGTTGTTTGAGTCTTGCATTGACCCTATGAAAAGAATCACCATAAAGGCTTATGATGAAGCTGAAAGGGCCTCTAAAGGCATGATTGTATTTCCCATTCAAGTGGGACCTGTCAAAAAGGACACCAATTGCCAAGTATTGGACATGAAGTTAACTTATAATATTTCATTAGGGAGACCATAGATCCATGAGATGTAAGCAGTCCCATCCACGTACCACCAATGCATCAAATTTATGTACATGGGTGAAGAAATTACGGTCGGAGGGGACTCAAATCCGTTCCAATATTGCAATGCACTTAAACCCCTTCATGAGCTATTTATTCCACATAACCAAGAAGGAATTATTCAAAGAGCCATCATTGAAGATACCAAAATGGATGATCCCATGATAACATTGAATGCTACTCCAAACCCTCCTCAAGCCAGCTCAACAACATCAACTAAGGGAAAGGAAAAGATGAGCTACGAGGGTCCAACTACAAATGAAGGTTCAGATCAAGCACCTAAATCAGAGATATTAGCCTACAAACCCACTAGAGAAGAAAAAGATGAAGCTAAAAAGGAAAACTACAAGAAAATGGGTGAGATGATGGATTCATTTGACAAACAATGCAAAATTAGTTCCAAAGGAGTAGGGGAATACTCTATTTCCCTATTCAACATGCCCACATCTCCAAGAACACATGGAAAACCATCAAAAGAACACTTGCCTCATAAGTATACCTCTTACTTCATAAGAGAAAGTCACAAAGTAGCATTCGACAAGGAGGAGAATGAAGTCCTTCAATGGCTTTATCATGATGAAGAGGATACCTCAAGTACTCCCATGGAAAGAATCTAGCATGTTAATATACAAACTAAGCAATATGGGAAAGGGTTTGAGATAATGAAGAAAATGGGATACAAGGGAAGAGGACCCTTAGGCCAAAGGAATAGAGGTTTACTAGAACCCATTGAACCTACTTGGAGGGAAAAAGAAGAAAGATCTAGAGTAGGCTACCAATATAAAGGTGAAAGCTCTAGCCTAATGCAAGATTTCTATCCTCAAATAAATGCCTTAGAATCCGATGGAGATAGTTATGACTCCCAGGATTATGAGTGGGATACCCTATCTGATGAATCATGTCAGGATAAAGAAGTAGTTACAATATATACTTATGAAAAGAGCCCAAGGCAAGAGACTCAAGTCAATGAACAACCTAATATCCAAGGTCTTAACATAGGAAAAGCACCTAATAATCTGCCATGGATAGATACATTTTGGATACCTTCGGAGGAGGGAGATTCAAATGTTAGTTTTAATCTACTCATGGCTTTTCCCATGCTATTTCCCATAGAAGTCGACGAGGACTCAAGTGAAGGGGATTTCAACCCTTCTTCCATGGACCATCTTGAGGAAGTGCACGTCATAGATCTAAATGATATAATGTATGAACCCTCAAATGAAGTCATGTTCATAAACCTAATTGATGAAAACTTACCTAATGAAACCTTATCCTTGATAAATCCTCATCTTATTGATTGGGACCAAACCGAGCCAAGTGACTTGCTTTATTTTCCAAATGACCAAGCAGAAAACCAATACCTTAATGTAGTTGAGCCCTCTTTCACCAATGAATTCGAACTAAACATGATAGAAGCGGTGGGGGTTAAATCTCTTAGTCAAAAGAAAAAAATGAAAAAAATAAGAAAAAGAAAAGTTCTAGTGCTGAAAACCATTATGTGGCAGCATTAGAACCCAAAAAAGTAAAGTTAAAAGATGTTTCCTTTGGTGAAAACCCAATTGTGGCATCAAAGGAAGAGAGATTGGATACTCTATCGAAGCATGAGGAAGAAAGGTCACCTATACTCATAGAGCCGATAGAAAAGGTTAACATTGGGATGGAAGTGGATCCAAAATTTATACACTTGGCAGCATCACTTACACCTCTAGAAAGAGAGGACTTCATCAATTTTTTCCAAGAACAACAAGTGAACTTTGCATGGTCATATGTAGACATGCCTAGATTAGATCCCAACTTTATAATGCATCATTTGAATGTTCAACTAGGGTTTAAGCCCGTCAAACAAAATTTAAGAAAAATGCACCCACATATAGCTCTCTTAGTCAAGGTGGAATTAGAAAAATTGTTGAAGGTGGGATTCATAAGGGCAATAGCCTATGCTGAATGGATATCTAACATTGTACCAATCACAAAACATGACAAATCCATTCGAGTATGCATAGATTTTTGAGACCTAAATCCTCTTGTCCTAAAGATGACTTCCCACTTCCAAGCATTGATGCAATAGTTGACTTGACAGCGGGTCATTCCATGTACTCCCTAGTGGATGGTTGCAACGGATATAATTAGATCAAAATTGCACCTAAACACCAAGAGAAGACCACCTTTACATGCCCTTGGGGCACCTTTTATTGGAATGTCATGCCCTTCGGCCTTAAAAATATCAGAGCCACATATCAAAGGGCCATGACAACTATCTTCCATGACATGATGCATACATTTTTAGAGGATTATGTGGATGATATATTGGCCAAGTCCCACAAAAGAGAGGAACACCTACAAATTTTGAAAAGGATATTCATTCGGTTGGAGCAATTCAAAGTCAAATTAAACCCAAATAAATGTGCCTTTGGTGTCCAATCTGGAAAATTGTTAGGCTATATAGTTTCAGCCAAAGGAATTAAAGTGGACCCGGAGAAAGTACATGAAATAATGGATATGGAGATACCAAAGAACATCAGCCAAATGAGGTCCTTAAAAGGAAAAATACAATCCATAAGAAGGTTTATTTCTCAATTGGCCGAAAAATGTCATTCCTTCACAAGGTTGCTACATAAGGATACTATGTTCATGTGGGATGAAGAATGTGGTTAAGCCTTCACATTATTGAAGACCTATTTGACAAATCTGCCTATCCTAATGCCACCAATCAAGGGAAAAGCATTTCTTTTATACATATATGCTACTGAAAGATCTCTAGGAGTACTTTTGGTGCAAGAGGATGACCAAGGAAAGGAAAGAGCTATCTACTATTTGAGTAGGAAATTGATCAAATATGAACTTAGCTACACATTCATGGAAAGGGATTGCCTAGCAGTTGTTTTTGCATCTCAAAAATTGAGACATTATATGTTGATGCATAAGGTAAATCTAATTGCCAAAATTGATCCTCTCAAGTATTTGCTAAGTAAAACTACCTTAACAGGTAGGATAGCGAAATGGGTCATGATATTGAGTGAATTTGACATAGAGTATGTTGATAGAAAAGCAATAAAAGGACAAGTGATAGCAAATCACTTAGCTGAGAATCCAATGACTTCTACAAAAACTATTCAAGTGGAATTTTTGGATTTTGCCATTGTAAACATAGAAGAAAAAACATGGAAGTTATATTTTGATGGATCCTATACTCAAGGAGGTTTCGAGGCTGGCATATTATTGGTCACTCCTCAAGGTTACACCATTCCTAAGTCCTACAAACTCTTATTTCCATGTACAAATAACATAGCGGAATATGAGGCACTAGTCATAGGCATCAAAATGGCCTTAGAGTGGAACATCACGAAGCTACAAATATATGGAGATTCTCAACTCATTATCAATCAAGTCAACAATGAATATAACACTAAAGATGAAAAGTTGATGCCATATAAGACCATGATTGATGGATGGAAGAAGTACTTTGCCTTGATCACTTTTGAGCAGATTCTGAGAGAGAAAAATAGAGCAGCTGATGCCATGGCCACCTTGGCTTCCTTGTTACAAAAACTAGATCAAAATGAGAAGTACGAGTTCTTGGTGGAAGAGTTGGTGAAACTAGCATTCGACCTTCCTGAAACCTAAATCGTTGCCCTAATTCATGGACATGACTCACCTTGGTACGGCCCTATATATACATATCTCAAAGACCAAGTGCTACCTTTAAACCAAACCCAAGCTCAAAAATGAAATTTTATATGCCAATCAGCCCGTTACATAATTCTCTCAGAAACATTGTATTGTAAGGGTCTCAACGGGACATTACTTAGGTGTCTAGATGAGGAAGAGTCTAAGTTAGCTTTGCATGAAGTTCACGAAGGCATTTGCGGGTCACATGCAAGCGGGTTAAACCTAGCTAAGAAGATCCTTCTCTTAGGGTATTTCTGGAAGACATTAGAAAAATATGCTTGCCACTTTGTCAGGATATGTAGAAAATGTCAATATCATGGTGACACAATACATGCATCGGCATAGGAATTGCACCCATTTGTTACACCATGGCCTTTCTATCAATGGGGGTTTGATTTAATTGGCATCATATAACCACCTTCTTCAAATGGTCACAAATACATCATAACCACAATGGAGTATTTCACTAAGTGGTTCAAAGTGGTTCCTTTGATTATAGCCATGGGTAAGCAAATTTCCATGTTCATCTTGAACCACATCATTTGCAGATATGGCATTCTGCATGCCATAATAACAGATAATGGAAAACAATTCAAAAACAAGGACATGGATGAACTTTGTGCTACATTTCATATCACTCACCATTCCTCATCTATCTATTATCCTTAGGGAAATGGGCAAGCCAAAGCTATGAACAAGAACATTTTGAAAATCTTGAAGAGATCGGTAAATAAATTGGGAAGGGATTGGCATGTGCAAATTAATCTAGCATTATGGGCCTACAGAATGAGCATTCAGACACCTACGGGAGCCACACCATTTTCATTAGTCTATGGAGCTGAAGCAATTCTACCATTAGAGGTTGAAATCTTATCTTTACAAGTCTCATTGCAAGGTTTGATCACAGATGAAGACTATAGAGTCACCAGACTTCAACAATTGGAGTTGCTGGAAGAACACCAAACACAAGCTTATGAGCACCTGAAAGTGTATCAAAATAGAATCTTGAGGAACTACAATAAACATATTAAACTGAGATTCTTTCAGCTAGGAGACTTAGTGTTAAGAGAAAACCCAAAGAATCAGGTTGAAAGAGAGAAGAAAGGAAAATGGGAGGCTAATTGGCTTGGCCCATTCATCATAGTGTCTTCATTTGGAATAGGAACCTATAAGTTATCAGATTGTGAAGGAGAGGAACTCCAAGAACCCATCAAAAACATTCATCTCAAAAGGTTCTACACATAAGGGAGATGAAAGAGTATAAGGAGTATCAGATGAGGAGCATCATATTTATTGCACATAGTCAAAGAGATCTTGAAAAATGAAAAAAAATTGAAAAATAAGAAAAATGCAAAAAAAAGAGAAAAAGAAAAAAAGTGCCTTGGTGAAAACCTAGCAATAGGCGCCTTGGTAGCAAAAAAGAGAAAAAGATCTAGAAGGTGAAATCTTGGTAAACAAGCACCTTTTTTTCCCTTAAGTTTGTCTTTCCTAGTCACATATGTCCATATTGCATTTCCAACATCCCATTTGTACAACTGTCATTACATCCATCATTTGTACATAGTCATAATAAAGTCATTCAGTTGCATTGTTGCATTGCCTATCAGCCCTAAGTTTATCGAATGATCCCATTTATCACTTCGGATCAGAAGAGGATTGGAAATTTGGTACCAAATGGATTCAATAAGTGCTACAATCAGTCATGTCAGAGAGAGATTTGTTAGAGTTTCAGAAGAGTGGAAAGTTTATTGAACCTTTGATGAATATCATTGTTCAAAACCTAAGTATTTGATCCTACAACATGATCCTTGAGCCTTCATTAAATTTATAATTTGGGATTAAAAATTGACAAAACACCTTAAAGATCAGAATACTTGGAAATACTTTTGGAAATCAGGAAACATTGCAAAACACTTGAAACTTTCTTTTGATAATCTTTGTGAAATTGTCTTTTTATCACCTCTTTTGAACTAATCGATGATGTTTTGACTAGATTAGCCATGAGAAAGACGTGATATTTTATTTCCTTTGAGTGATTGTTTTGAGGAAGATTCACCAACTTATGAGAGTTTGTCTAATGACATGGTCATCAAAGAACCATCGAGGACTATCTCCTAAGAGGACGGATTGACCTTTGCTTGTTTACACAAATGGATCCCTTGGCTATTTAGATCTTCCATATCTTAATACCAAAAATCCACTTGCAACATTGAATCCGTTGACACCGGTATTCAGACTCCCATAGTTTGGTCATCCAACTAGTGAGGGTTGTACTTGGTTCAAAAAGAGGTTACCAAAAAAGTGATAAAAAGCGGTATTCATATCATCATGATGTGGTCAGTGATGATTGTACTAGTTTTCCGGTCCCAAAATGCTCAATGATGAAAATTTATCTCAATGGCATTTCTTTGCTAAAAGATGGTGACACCTAGGTTGCATTGCATTGCATTATCATGTTAGATTAATTGCATTGCTTTATCATGTTAGATTAATTGCATTATCATGTTAGATTAATTGCATTTGTTTGTGGTTAATTTTCTAAGGGCAAAGGGGATACATCAATAATATTGGTTAGTCAAAACATTAAAGAAATGAGAGATTCAATCAAACGTCTTACTCTTGATCAATCAAAACACAACAATGGGATTATCTTTTTGCATTCATGCATAACATTAATCATTAATCATTATCCATATACCAAAAAAAGAGAAAAAATCCATACATCATTTGCATACAAATAGCTAAGGATAGAATTGCATACATCAAAAAATTCAAAAACATAGGGGCATTTCCATATGCATTTCCATAAAACACTTTGCATCCATACATTGAGAAATAGGGAAAACCATGTCATAAATCCATACATCATTACATCATTTATATATATCATCAAATAAGATAACTGCATCTATAGCATAAATCAAAGTACATGCATAACACATCATATAGCTGCATAAAAGATAATCTCATAAACAACTCATCAAGAAGAACCAAGGAGTATATCATCATATATCATCAAAAAAGTGTTCATCAATGATCCATCAACTTAGTATATCAAGATACAATGTCATACAAAGTGATACATCAAATGGTCTGATCAATCAAAAAACATGGCATGTAATACAAGTACATCAACCATGAGTGAATCTATCAATCAAGATCCTGTAGGACTAGATCCATCTGGACCTCTACCATCTTATGGGGGAGGAGCCTGAGAAGTACTCACTCCACTCTGTCTCTGAACCATAATAGACATGAACTATTGCATCAAGGTGGCAACTTGATCTAAATGCCCAACAACACTGGACATATCTATCCTCTCGTACTATAGTATCCATAGTGGGAACATCCTGGTAACCCTGTCCCTAATCCCGTGGCTGCTGATCCTATGTAGGCACCTGCTATGGTAGACCCTGATCTTGTTGTATGGGAACATCATCCTACTAAGCCAAGGCCACTCTCTGCAACTGAACCAAAGGATCTAATCCACCTAGAATCTTCCTAGCAGCATCAACATGAGCCTGTCTCTCTTATCTCTAATGTCTATGAGCTCTATGTTGTCTATTTTCTCTAGGATGTACATCAAGTGCATCATCATGACCTCTAGCATGATCTCTATCCCCCACATGAACACCTCTCACCTATACTCAACTAATAGCTGGAGGATCTCTCTATCCTGGTCATCTCTATTGTCTACCACCACCACCTCCATCACCCCAACCTAAGACAGTCTTTGCTAGATCAATGAATGGAGTAAAACTATTGCGAGCCCACCAATCTAAAAACTCATGAGATATACCTGCATCTACCACACCAGAAAGCATCTCCCACCTACAATAAGGCATACCATCAATCTAATCTAAGGCAAACTGATAATCAATGAGAGGACCCCACAAAGATCTCTCTACCTATACTTGAGCATATAGTGATGTACCTTGTGGCATATCCTATGTCTGACCATACTATCTAGAAACTTTGCCAAAATAGAAGCGCTCAATCATGGTAGTAGTGTGAACAATCATCCAGTGATGGGAAAACATATAAGGTAACTCATCATCATCCTCTCTCCACCACTCGCAACCCCTATATGGTCTCCATAAAACCTGATCGAGATCATCAATCTATCACTGCTAGTAATCCAGATGACCCAAATGATGTTGCACAACCATACCCATGTATAGAAAAGCATATGGAAAACCATGAGGTAGAACCCTGTCAGAAATAGGCCTAGTGATGGGAAGATGCTCCCATATCCACAACTGAAGAATAACTACACTGACTGACAAGGATGCACTCTCTATAGACTACCTCATGCAAATCATGGTAGAGTTGTGCAAGGACACATGAAACCTAGTCAAAGCATCGAGGATGAGCAAGTAAATCCTCCAGAATCCTACCCCATCTGATAAAAAAACCATGACCTCACCAGTCGGGAAGAAGCAAACCACCAATTAGTGCACCAAGTACTACTGGCAATGTAGGAAAGGAAGCAAACTGAGGCTAGGTGATCATATCATTATCAATAGAGTTGTCCCTGAACACTCATCAATAGATAGTAGAATCATATATGGAATCATAATACACTACCTCTCCTCTACATGGGATACGTAGTAATCTATACATGTCCTCAGGCGTGATAGTCATCTCTCCATAAGGAAAATGAAATGTATTGTGGTCAGAGTGCCATCACTCCACCACTATAGTCAATAAACCATGGTTCAGTTGGAATCATGGAAGATCAAGAAGGAAGCTCAAACCGCACAACTCAATCACACAAAACTCAGCATCCGTAAGTGTCTAGCCCAAATCAATGACCCAAGAAGCAACTATTCGGATGTATAGAGTAGGAAAGTTTTGTTAGAAAGTAAAGATCCCCAAGATAACTGAGAGGGGGGATTGAATCAGTTATCTAATAATTTATCCATTCAATAGCTTTAAACAATATAATCAATGTACTGATCAACCATAGAAAGATAGCCATACACAATTGCACAATAACACAAGATATGTTAACTAGGGAACCTCTTGAAAAGCGTAAACCCCGGTGGGAATGATCCTCACAAAATGATGTACTAATATGAAAGTTACTTGTTAGAGGATGGACCCTATTAGGATTCTTATGAAATACATTCAGTACATATAAATCCCTGTTAGGAGATTTTAAATCCCTGTTAAAAGATTCTAACCCGGTTAAGAGTTTATGGAAGACAGAAGGACCCACTGCCCAAATAGCTTCAAGGCAAGATCTCTGAACCCACTATCCAAAAGATCTTAGAATTATTCAATAGAATAATATTAAATATATTACCTCCTTCACACTGTGCCAAAACTGCACTCTCTGCTACACAAGATCACAATTCCAGATTTCTGTACTCACAAGTCTTCCTTCATCATTGAATTAGCTCTTTTCTTCACTTCATGCATGTAATCACATCACAATATTCATAGTACACATTAAAATAAGGAAAACATTCCTTCTTATATACCAAACTCAAATAATTACAAATGAGTCGGTCCTCAATTACAAAATAATAAATTCTACATGTTACACACATAATTCACATAAAATTGTCGGCTTCCAGTTACTGTAACTTTCTCCAAACATATCCTTAAAGTTTGCACTATGAACCACATCATCATTAATGAGTCTCCAACATCCTTTTAACTTCACAAAATCAGATTCCATCCCAACTAAGAGATATCCTCTGATTTTCAAACATCGCTACACAGAAAAACTATCTAAACACTGCTTTCACCAAAATGCTCATAACTCTCACAAATGAATGAATTTATTTTTGTGCTATTAACCATAGGTTAATAACACACCAAAGAACATACCATCAACTTCAAAAAATCCAATCTACAATACAACATGTGTGCAAAACAAAACTGTACCTACTTTCCTGCTAATATCCAGAATATCACTGTGTTGACATCAATGACAATCCAAGTCATGAATGCAACAACAACTGCTATAGAATGACTGCCAAAACACTTTTCATTCATTCCTAACAATCTCCCCCATTGGCATTGATGGCAACATAGATGAAAAACATCCAATGTTCCAAAAATCCAATACTGCAACATCACTGCAAAATATCAAATCAAATCTTGCTTCATTTTCCTATTCAGCTCTCTCATACAATCCACAATGTTTTTCATGTATATCTCTCCCCCATTGACATAAATGATATAAATTCCATCACTAAGTCAACAACAACTTAATGTCAAAAGACACTTTTCAGAAAAATACAATAACAAGAGTCCTCATGACTCAACTCATAAACTCCCCCATAGAGGAAGTTCCAACATCCAATCCAGAAGAAAGATAGGGCCCATATACCACTAGACAGATGCAATCATCTGCATCAATTCTCAAAAATAGGTTGGGGCATAACCCCAAGCATACCTCTTAGATACACAAATGTATCCTTAGGTAAAGGCTTTGTAAATATATCTGCTATCTGCTCCTTTGTACTTATGTACTCCAATCTTACTTCTTTTTCTGCAACTTTCTCTCTTACAACATGATACTTGATCTCAATATGTTTAGTCTTAGAATGTAAAATATCATTTTTTGACATACTCACTATACTGGTGTTATCACAATGTATAACAACAGGCTCATCAAACTTTATTCCAATATCCTCCAACATCTACTTCATCCAAATAATCTGATTACAATTATTTGCTGTTGCAACATATTCTGCTTCTGCTATGCTT
The DNA here is from genome assembly GCA_027943335.1 of Chamaecyparis obtusa. Lineage (NCBI taxonomy): Eukaryota > Viridiplantae > Streptophyta > Pinopsida > Cupressales > Cupressaceae > Chamaecyparis > Chamaecyparis obtusa. The sequence continues at coordinate 1,178,273 of BSBK01001097.1, forward strand.
TGTGAAGTACAATTCTGCTTCTTACTTATCCAAGAGACCAATTTACCTCCAAGAAAAAAGGCTCCACCTCTGGTGCTTTTCTTGTCATCAATGCTGCCTCCCCAATCTGCATCAGTATAGGCACATAAGGTAAAATCATCAGAATTCTCATACCATAATCCATAATCCATTGTTCCTTTCAGATATCTTAGTATCCTTTTTACTGCTGCATAATGTGATTCTCTAGGTTCTACTTGAAATCTTTCTACAATCCCCACTGAATGTGCTATATCAAGTCTTGTATGTGTCAAGTACTACAATCCTCCAATCATAGATCTGTACTTTTTTTGCTCAACTACTAGTGTCTCATCTTTGCTAGATAACTTATGTCTGGTTACCATAGGTGTTCCAACAGGTTTAGAATCTTCCATTCCAAATCTTTTCAATAATTCATTTAAATAATTAGTTTGACTTACAAATATACCTTCCTTTCTTTGTGTTATCTGTAATCCCAAAAAATATTTCATTTCTCCAATCATGCTCATCTCAAATTCAGTCTTCATTTCATCTGCAAATTTGTCACTAGCTTCATCTTCTACTCCAAAGATAATATCATCAATAAATATAACTATAACCAACAAACCATTCTCAATTTCTTTTGTGTATAAGTTACTATTTGTTGTTCCTTTTATAAATCCCAATTTCAATAAATACTTATCCAATCTTGCATACCAGGTTCTAGGTGCTTGTTTTAATCCATATAAAGCTTTCTTTAACTTACATACTGTAGACACCTAAAAATCCTTTAGAAAATAAAGTATTTTTATTTTCTGAAAAATCCCTGATGACATCATCATTTATTAATTAATTAATTATTTTATTTATTTATTTTTATGTCATTAAATCCCTTTATCTTAATTAAAAATATTTAATTAAGAAATCCCTCCCAAAAATGTCTAAATCTTATTTAAACATTATTCCCCTATTTATTAATTATTTAATTAATAAATTGACCAAAAATCCTAAAATAAATAATTTATTTATTTTTTGCCCAAAACTTGGCCAATTTCCTTAAGACCACTAACCTCTTCCAGAATCTTCTAATCCTTCTTTAATTTCAATTAAAGGCTAATCCCATCATTTCCTAACCCTAATCCCAACTCAAAATATTTAATTAAGATTAAATATTTAATCCTCATATTTGTTAAATTCATTTTAATAAATATTCTCAAAACCTAAACCATGAAAATAAATAAATCTTTATTTATTTCCTAAAATCCATGTTTATCCTAAGGAAATTTTAGACTCTTCTAGAAAGTCCTAACCCTAATCCTAATCCTAATCCCTCCCCTAATCCTGTCACATTCCCTAACTAAGGTTAGCCGACTCCTAAGCTTAAACCAAAGTCAACAAACTTCTAGAGACTTCTCTTACATGCATTAAGTGCATTTAAGGCCTCCTTATCCCTCTTACATGCATTTATCATGCATTTAAGAAGCCCCTCACCCCTTTCTTACACCCTTTGACCTTAGGCACATTTCCCAAATTGTGCACATTCCTCCCATCTTTCAACCCAATGCCCTTGTGACACTTGTCACAAGGAGGTGGCCCTGAACTAGCACAATCCATGTGCTCCCCTTTGAATGAATCTTGGCCTCTCTTAAGGATTTTGATCTTGGCCATTCATTCCTCCTTTCCAAATCCTATAAATGCTCCTCCTTTCAAGAGCAAATTCATTAGCTTAACTTTTATTCTCATGCATTGTTATCATGCCCATTTAGTTCTAGACTTAACATAATCATCTTAATTTAACTTACTTTCAAGCATTTTAGCTCATCCTAATTTAGTAATAATGGATTAACTTAGTTTATTTCATTATTTTGCATAAGCATAGCATCATCACATCTCTATTTGGCTTAAAATCAATCTTAGCATAAATCTCATGTAGCTTAATATTCATATCAGCATCATTTTGATCCTTGAGGCCTTAGGGGCAAATCAGGTGTTCTATACCTATTTTGTGCCATTTTGGGGTTTTCATGGATTTTAATATGTCCTAAATGCATAAAGAATATGCTCCAAGTGATTAGAGAGCACACCCACATCCCCTTAAGCAAGAGCAAATCAAACAGTGCTTGGGTGCACCTGTTTTAGCTCAATCTGAGGTGGCTTAGTTTAGAGTTTTATTTGTTTTGCATTTATTTCATGCTTAGACTAACATCTAATCTTTGTTTGGCTTGAAGTCTTTCAAAGCAGGTACCCTCGAAAGCCTAGTCCACATTCTGGCATGCCTGGTGGGACCAAAACCACAATCACTTTGATTAGATCATACTTCATATTCTTGTATTTGCAGGAAATAAATGAAATGTCACCTTCAAGCAATTAAATGTCACCTTCAAGCAATGAAATGATGCCTACAAGCTCTGTATTCATGCCTATTTTCTGATAAATTTCCACCATCAATAACTTCTATTTTGTCTCAAAATTCTTCTTCTGTCGCCTACAAGTAATTAAATCACACCTGCAACTTAAGAAATCATGCCTGAGACATAAGCTTTCACACCTTTGGGTATGGAAGTCTCGCTTGTAAACATTCCATCATCACTCAGGATATTTGTGTGTCACCTTTAAATCTTTCTCTGCCGCCTGTAGTCACTTCTTTGTCACCTGGAAAATTCCTCCATCGCTTTTGCATAGTTATCTGTCACTTGTTAAAATTTGAGTGTCACCTGAGAGTTTTTGGTGTCGCCTCTGCACTTTCCAGTGTCACGTATTAGCTGGACCATGTTGCTTTTTGTTTTTTCTATCTTAATTTGGTTGGGACTGGATTCATTTTTTTATTGTAAACAAAGGTCAAAACAAATCTTGAATGAAATTAAGGAAAAATGAACTTAAGTCCTAAGAGTCATTATCATTTTGAAAATCAAACACAATCTTGAATGATCTAAATTGGAAAGAACAAGCATCCCTATTCCTTCTTTTAATTTCAGTTCAAACAAAATCTTGAATGATCTAAGGATAAAACAAAGCTCTTTTCAAAGTTCTTAAATCAACTCACAAATCTCAATCTTGAATGCCCAAAAGGAAAGAACTTGCAAGCACTCAAATCATTTACCTTTTGGAGAAAGAACAAATCAAACCTTAAGCACTTGTGTCTTCAAATTCAAAGTTCAAACAAACTTAATCAATTTGGGAAAAAGAATAACTTGCTTGATGTGCATCTAGGAGCTTTACATTTTTTGTATAACCTTGCTAAAGTAAGCAACATAGAACATTTGGACTCGGACAAGTTCACTTGTTCTACTTTTAGCAAGGCCTGTCCAGGGAGAAAAGTGCTTCCTCCTCAGAGAACGACCTCAAACCGGTATCCCCCCCGGCCGGTATATAAATAAAGTGAAGGCAAAAAGTACTCACTTATATCTCCTAATCCATGAGTGTCTTGTGCCAAATGCAAATGTCTAGGGAAAGGTAAATATTCCTTCCCCAGTGTTGTTGGCTAGGCTCTTAAGTGAGTCACAAGCGGTTAGCATAACCGGGTATGGAGACTCCACAGAACTATTAAAAACTTGATAAAATAGAGGCTACCCTATCTACATCCGAAAGTATCAAAATCCTTGTGCAAGGACCGATTCCAAGGGATTTACCAGGTCACCTCAAGATTACTCACCATTTGTATTCCCTTCTAGTGGGTACCAAGTTGTGGGCAAGTGATTTTGATACTCACCTTCCTTAGGTAGATCTCTTTGAAGTGCTTGACAATCAATACTTCATAAAAACATTGTTGGAACATACACTTTCAAAGCTTTATCAGAGTCAGTTATCCTGTTTGTATCCCACAAGGTTGCTTTGTCCCTTGTGGAGATTGCTTTTCCAAAAATCTTTGTTGCAATCTATCCTTTGCCATTGGGAAACATCAAACTGATCAACAAAAACCCAGTTTGAGATACTCAAGACATTTTGCAGAGAAACCCTTGGAATTAGATATCCAAAGAGCCTTTTTTATCAGAATTTCCCCAAGTTATGCCCAATTTGATCAAACATCCGAAAGCTAAGTTACCCAAATCCAAGGATTATCAAGAGAAGAAAGTTAGCAAAAGAAACCTTAAGAGCCATCAATCCTCTATCCGAGCAACCCAAGCAGAAGAAAAATATCAAGAAAGGCTTGATAATATTGGCTATAATGCAAGAGTCAAACAGTTTGCCTACCAATTTTGAGTGAACCATCGCTACATCAACCTTGAAAGAGAAGATTAGATAGGATCCATCACATGTCCATTCTACCTTCAGATCTCAAAATCCTATCTCGGCAGTCCCTCATCCTAGTCTCATCCTAGTTTCATCCCTACATCATCACCAAATCCTTAGCTGCATTCATCATCATCTTCCTAGCGGCATCATAGATCATCCATCTCAATTGCATTTTCATCATCCTTTTAGAGAAAGAATTGTTCCATCATCCTTCACCATCTTTCCATCAGCAATCCACAATCAGAGTCCCATATCCTTCATCCAAATACAGCATCCAATATCTAAATCAGAACTCACCATCCTTTGCACCAAATCCAGAGATCCAAATCCACAAGTACTTAGTGTCCAAAACCTTTGAGTTGTTTCCATCCCTTATCCTAAATCAGAAATCATCCCCTTTGTGACAGAGCATTGTCTAAAGGAAATCCAACTTGTCCTTGCATAGCCTCATCATCTCGAGCAAGAGATTGGCTTGTATTGATAAAATCCAGTTGACCAAAGATCATTAGTCTATCCTAGGTTGGCCAAATCCTATCATTGATCCTCCATCGGGAAAAATAGCAGCTCATTGTTGACACTTAGTAATCTTCCACCAGCATCCCACCAATCCTCCACCCAATCTTGACCCAAATCAGAGCATCCCACCAAGCCTCCATCATCACCAAGCTTTTTTACCAATTTGCCACCATCTCCCATCAATCTTCCACCATCCTTGATCCAAATCTGAGCAGTTCATCAATCCTTGCATCGCATTCTAGAAATTCATCATCCTTAGAAGTTCCTTAAGCTTGCATCCACCATCCTTTAGAGTCCTTTAGGAAACATCTTGCATCCATATAAGCATCTACATCTCCATGCCTGTCGAAACAAGATCTGGATCTAGAAAAAGAAGGAACATGAATCCTTATCCAATCACCAGTTCATCTAATCCCAACATTTTTACTAGTGCAATGATAGCCTATGATCCCAAAATACAAACTAGAAACACATGGGATGATCCCAATATCCCCTCGGCTCCTCTGGCAATAGAAACATTTGTGAATCATCCAAAGAATCCACCAGTATTCAATGCACTCATAGCCCAAAACCAGCAAAGCATGTTCACTAACTTTGCACAAGCACAGACTTCCATTCCACCATATCTCCATCCTCGCATTCCCATAAGTACTATCCAAATCCTAGCACAAGTATACTCTCCATTTATCCAACCATTCCTTGATCCAACCTTGCAAACATCCCAAGAAACCTCCGCCATTCCCCTTCTTCTGCAAGGAAGCTTTGCAAATCCCGTAACACAAGCTATAACACCATCTACTCCATTCCCTATCCCAGGTACTTCATCATCCACCATGGCTGCTCAAGCTCTTGCACAAATCCAATGCTTGTCCCAGAATCAACTCCCACCTCTTACACAAACCTTTGCACAAGAAGTTCCACCATCTTCCATAGACCAGGCAACACCTTTCACTCCAGGAGGGATGCAATCATCCTCCCCCTTCACTTCACAAGCTTCCACATCCACACCTTTTGTGTCAGGAGGGATGCAATCATCTTTTCCTTTCAATCCCCAAGCTTCAGCATCCACACCATCATTTCAAGGGTCAACGCAATCATTTCCCTCTTTCACCCATCAAACCTCTACATCATCTACTCCGGGGGCAGCACAACCACTCCCCTTTCATACCCAGCAAACTTTCGCATCAACATCCCCCTTTTCATGGGGAACACAAGCGTTCTCTTCATTTCCCCCCCAACAAGCATCTACCTAGGCACAAGCCTAGAAAAATGCCTTCACCACAGGAATGCCTTCCATGGGTTTTCCCAATTCACCATTCATGTCCCAAACTCCCATTACATCTACCTTCCTGGCATCCATTGCAGCACAATTCCCACCTCACACTAGTTCTCGTTGGGGTCTCACTCAAGAAGACATGAAATCCTTTGGAATACCAACTCACTCTCCCACATCCATGTTTGCAAACCAACAAGCCACCTTCTCACAAGAAGCACAATAGAAACCATCTCAACCTCCACCAACCTCATCCTTCACAAGCTATCCATTCCCAATACCTAGTGCTTTTCAGCAAGTTCCTCCACCTCAGCAGCAAAGTTGTTCCCATTTTGCAAGTTGTCCTACCCAGTCACCCTTTGATTCAAGCTTCCCTACATCAGTTCCACCCTTAAGCAATGTGGGAATGCACCCGACTTATATCGGTCAACTACAAAGCCAAGTTCAGTAGAGACCATCCTATCAGCAAGCTGCATCATTCCATCAGCCACCCCTACAGCAACCATACTATCAGTCACAGCAGCAAGTCCCCGTCATCCCACAACACCAACAAGTAGTCTCATATCCATCACCGCAACATCCCCCTATGCCACATCAGCAGTATCCTCCCCAGCAAGCATCACTCCAAGATCCACTCCAATCTACCTATCCCACTGGGCCATCTCCATATCCCACTCCACAATATCCACCTCAAATGGGAGTACCTGCTCAAACACCAATCAATGCTAAATGGGAAGCCATGAAGAATGCTCTTAAAGAGCTTCAAACTGATATGATAGCAAAACCTACAAGTTTGAGGAGGTGTGTCCTTATCTGTTTGACTGATCCATTGCTGCTATACCTTTCCCCAAGCACATTGAGACACCTAAATTTGATAAATATCAGGGAAAAGGAGATCCAGTCAATCATATTAAAGAATTCTATATGGCATGCCAAGAAGTGGCTTATAGTGATAACTATCTCCTACGCCTATTCCCCAAAAGCTTGGGAGGAACCACTGTTGAATGGTTCTACAAAATACCATGTGGGACTATCACAACCTTTGCTGAACTTTTTGAGAAGTTCATTGCCCACTATGCCCACAATGTTAAGAATGAGTTGACCTTGTTAGATCTCTGCAAATCAAAATAGAAAGATGGAGAAAGCCTAGCAAAATACTTGCAACGATGGTAGAACCTTACTACCAAGTTATCATACCAGCCACCTAAAAAGCATTTGACCAAAATCTTTATTGATAATCTGCATCCTAAGTTATCCCACTTCATGAGAATGAATTGTCTCCAAACCTATCAAGATATCAAGAGCAAGGGGATAGGTATTGAAAAGGCCCTCCTAGATGAAGGCACAATCTGGCACTTCAAAAATGATGCCCAAAAACCCAGCAATGATAAATCTCGTTACAAGAATCGTAACAAGAATGTTGTTACTGATGGAGCCACTGATACCAAGCATGTCCAATTTTTTGTAGCTAGTCCTCCGTCAACTCCTGCATACCAACAACAACAAGCACCCATCCATCAGCAACCTCCTCAAGTCCATTAACAACCCATGCAACAATATCATTCTCAGAATAATCAGTAGAATTATCAGCAGCAAGCCCATCAAGCTTATCAAGGTAACCCAAACAATCAAGTCAATGCCGTCAATATTGCTCCCAAGAAGAACAAACCCAGAGCTCAAAATTATCCAAAGAAGACCTTCACATCACTGGGTGAACCTCTAGATGTTATCTTTCATCGGATGGCCAAGGCCAACTTGATTACATATCCACCAATTCAGCCAGTTGATGATACCACTCCCAAGCCTGATTGGTACAAAGATCATGAGTACTGTGATTATCATCGTGTCAAAGGACACATTACCCTAAAGTGTATGAGACTCAAAAACTATATCCAAGATCTCATTGATCAAAAAGAGATTCAAGTAGATACACCTGCTCAAGCCTCACCAAATGCCAATTTACAAATCTATCAGAATGTGTTCCCACAACACAATGCTGGGAAGAATCAAGCTAATACCAATCATCCCCAGAATCATGGTAAAGGAAAGCAAGAAGATCACACTACTGCCTACATCAATTATGATAAATTTTTTGGATGTATAACCCAAGTTGAGCCCACAGTCAATACCATCCATGTCAGAGGAGCAGACAGTCAATGTGTTGTTACCACCTGTAGGGGTTGGATAACTGTTACTGGTGCCCGTCTAAGGCTAGTACAAAATGCACACAATGCACAATACAACCTCATAGAACATCTTGGGAATACACCAACCCAAATATCCATCTTGGACCTTCTCCACACTTCACCTCTCCATCAGGAGATCCTCGACCAAGCTCTCAAAGAAGGACATGTCCCCACAGACATTAACACCACCCAGTTTGAGACCCTTGTGGGACATCTATCCGTAGCCTATGCTTTATCCTTCAAACCATCCGACATGCCAGCCGTTGCACCTGACCATACTCTCCCTCTCTGCATCGCCGTCATGGTCAGAGACTTTTCCATCAAATGGGTCTTAATAGATAATGGCTCAGCCCTAAACTTGTGTACTTTGAAATTCATTCAACAGATTGGGTTCACCTAGGATGATATAGCACATGAAGTGATCACTAGCAAAGCCTATGACAACTTGGAGCATACCTCTGAAGGTACCATTACTTTGCCCATTCACCTAGGCCCAGTAACACATGATACTATTTTCCATGTTGTTGATCTTGACCTACCATTTAATATCCTCCTAGGCCGACCATGGATTCATTCCATTAAGGCTGTACCATCTACTTACCATCAGTGCATCAAATTTTTGCATCAAGGCACTGAGGTTACCATCCATGCTGACCCCCAATCCTTCGCATACTATCATGCGATGGAAGCATCATTCCCTCACTTCACTCATTGTCTTGGAACTGACATTGGTACTTCTATTGCCAGCTTATCCCGATCCCATTGCAATCCAGAAACCATTCTCACCTCCACCCTATCTTCCATCAAGATCAATAACCAGGGTTATGGTGAATATAGCCTACATGATGGATTTTTTGTAGGGGCCCTCCCGCTTGATCCACATACTCAAGGGCACCCAGATCACCAAAGCAAGCCTATTGAAGAGCATCATGAAATCAAGAAAATTGGATCTATGACTTTTGAATCCCATGGCAACATAAATAGTCAAGAGATGGATCCTGACATAAATAGGTGGTTGTATAAAGATCCCCCATCACCTAACACTCAACTTCTTGGCTATTTCAAAGATAAATATCCAAAACAATATAAGTATACCACTAAACAATGGCACTATCAAGGCGGTGGTCTAGGGCCACAAGAAGGCGGCAACCAATATCCCATCACACCATCAAAGAATCCTGAACATCAGGGTCTTGGTTTTAATACCCCTCGCCTGCATATACAAGGGCCCAATACCGCAATTAGGGGCACCAACATGACTAGAGTTCCCCTCTTAAATAGCCAGGATGACCTCATAGAGATTGAAGACATCCCTGAAGAGAAAGAAATCAGGTCCTACAAAGATATCTTTGACGATGACACCCTCCTGGGGACTTCTGTCCTCCGACAACTTGCCATCAATCTCATAGAACTTCCCCTCACCCACCCTAAACTCATAGACTGGGACCAACCAAGCATTACACACATCGATGAGTTCCAAAGCATGGAAGCACTCCTAGAATTCATGGGGGCATCAGGCCCACAATCAATTCACAATTCAGAGTCAACTCACATCTATAAGCTTGACCTAGAAGGATACTTCGGAGAGGAGGCAAGTTTTAGCTGCAAAAAAGAAATAGAAAGAGTAAAACATGAGTCCTTATGTGAAAACCCTTCTGGGGCACATTCTGATTCCAAAAAAGTAAAAATAAAGAGCGTATCTTCTAGTGAAAACTTGGCAATTCAAGCACTAGAAGATGAAGACTTGCCTCTTCCTCCCATCCAGGATTACAGACCTGAGCAGTCACCTATCATCATAGAAGAAACCAAGCCAGTCAACTTAGGTACAGAGGAATGTTTGAGGATCACCTACATTGTAGCCAACATGAAAAAAGGTGAAGAAATGGCTTTCACTACACTCCTTCAAGAAGCTACTATGAACTTTGCATGGTCATACGCACACATGCCTGGACTTGATCCTAAACTTGTTGTTCATCATCTAGCCATAGACCCCAATGTTAAGCCAGTAAAGTAGAAGCTACGCAAAATGCATCCCAAAGTAGCTCTATTGGTAAAATTAGAACTAGAAAAGCTCCTGGATGCAAAGATTATCAGACCTATAGATTACTCAGATTGGATCTCCAACATGGTACCTGTCATAAAGCCTTCCGGTGACATCTGAATTTGTACAGATTTTAGGGACCTAAACAAGGCATGTCCTAAAGATGATTTCCTGCTACCTAACATAGACATGATCGTAGATCTTACAGCGGGTCATGAAATTTGTCACTAATGGATGGTTTCTCTAGATACAATTAGATTCATATAGCAGCAGAAGACCAACACAAAATAGCATTCACCACTCCATGGGGTACCTTTTGCTATAACATGATGCCCTTTGGTCTAAAGAATGCAGGAGCCACATATCAAAGAGCGATGATAGAAATCTTCCATGACATTATCCACAAGATCCTAGAGGGCTATGTGGATGATATTCTTGCAAAATCAAAGACACACCATGAACACCTTGACATTCTTGAGAGTGTGTTTGATCGCTTGCAGCACTATGGGTTATGGCTCAATCCAAAGAAATGTGTCTTTGGTGTTACATCTGGAAAGCTCCTAGGTTTCATAGTATCATGACAAGGAAAGCTTCAATCAGTACGTGGTTCATTTCTCAACTGGCAGACAAGTGCCAACCTTTCACGCATCTTTTATGCAAAGACACAAGCTTCAAATGGGATCCCATATGTTAGAGAAGCTTTGATCAGCTCAAGGAGTATCTAGCCAATTCTCCAATCCTAGTGCCACCAGTTCGAGGACACCCTCTCATACTCTACATCTTAGCAACCACTATAGCACTGGGGGCACTCCTAGCTCAGCATGATGATGAAAACAAAGAGAGAGCCATCTACTACATTAGTCAAACTCTTGTCGGCTATGAGCTTAATTACTCACCCATGGAAAAAGCATGCCTTGCAGTGGTTTTTTCCACTCAAAAGCTTAGACATTACATGCTTAGTCACACAATCAGGCTCATTTCAAAAGTAGACCCCCTCAAATATCTACTATCAAAGACAACTCTCACAGGCCGCATGGCAAAATGGGTCATGATACTCAGTGAGTTTGACATCCAGTACATAGATCAGAAAGCAATCAAAGGGCAAGTCATTGCCGATCAGCTAGCAAAAGCACCACTGGTGGATGCTTATCCACTAATCATGGAATTCCCTGATGAACACTTATGTATGATCGAAGAGCAGCCCATGTGGAAACTATACTTTGATGGCTCCTACACATCACATGGATCAGGGGCAGGAATCCTATTTGTCACACCTCAAGGTGACTACATCCCAAAGTCATTCAAATTGGGATTTTCATGTACAACAACATTGCAGAATATGAGGCACTCATCTTAGGTCTCAAAACAACCATTCAATGGAATATCATAGAACTGCAAGTGTTTGGAGATTTACAGTTGATTATCAAGCAAGTATTAGATGAATATCAGACAAAGGATGACAAGCTGCTACCTTACAAAGAACTCATGGATAGATTGAAAGAGCATTTCCTGAATCTACAATTCACACAGATACCCAGACTTCAGAACAAAGTAGCAGACGCAATGGCAACTATTGGGTCCTTGTTAGAAATCCCACATGACGCATCACAGTATGAATTCCTAGTCGAGCAGCTACATAGACCAGCTTATGAGAATGCTGATGTAGAAATGGTGTGTGTCTTGGTTGGTCCCCAGTCCCCGTGGTACCAAGACATCCATGCATATCTAAAGAATGGTATCATATCTCCCCATCTCACCAATAACCAATGCCAAAACCTTATCTGTAGAGCTTCCTGCTACACTCTTGTAGCCAACACCCTTTATCATCGAGGGTATCACAATATCCTCTCTAGGTGTTTAGATTCAAATGAGGCCATCCTGGATTTACAAGAGGTCCATGCTGGAATTTGCGATGCCCACATGAGTGGCATGGTTCTAGCTAAGCAGTTGCTTTGAGTTGGGTATTATTGGCCAACCATGGAACATGATGCTTGTGAGTTTGTCAGAAAATGTTTACCGTGTCAGTAGCATGCAAATTTGATTCATGCACCAGCACAAGATTTGCAGCCCATTGCACCACCTTGGCCATTTTCATGTTGGGGCTTCGACCTTGTCGGCTTAATCACTCCCCTTTCCTCGGATGGACACAAGTACATAATAATTTCCATAGAGTACTTCACCAAATGGGTTGAAGCAATCCCACTCACCCTCACTACTGGTATCCAAATATCCAAGTTCATCCTTTACCACATCATTTGTCACTTTGGCATACCATCTACCATCTTCACTGACCATGGCACACCTTTTGAAAACCAGCATGTGGATGATCTGTATGCTAGACTCCACATCCATCACCATTTCTCCAGTCCATATTTCCCTCAAGGAAATGGCCAAGCTGAGGCAACCAACAAAATTATCCTGAAAATCTTCAAGAAGGTTGTCAATGATTTTGGTCATGACTGGCACCTCCAAATTAATCCTGCCCTTTGGGCATATCGTACTTCTTATCACACTCCCATAAGCACCACCCCATATTCCCTTGTATATGGTGCTAAAGCCATTCTATCGATCAAGGTTGAGCTCCCATCATTGCGAGTCTGCATGAAAAACTACACCACTGATGAAGACTATCATGTGGCCCATCTCACACAGCTAGACCTGTTAGATGAAAAGAGACAACAAGCCTATGATCACCTGGTTGCATACCAGAATTGACTCAAAAGGAATTATAACAAGAAGGTCCATCCCAGACAATTTCAGGTCGGTGACATGGTCCTCAAAGAAAATCAGAAAGTCCAAGCAAACAGAGAAAAGAAAGGCAAGTTTGAGCCTACTTGGTTGGGCCCCTATGTTGTCACAGCATGCTTCGGCTCTGGCGCTTATCAATTATCTACACCAAAAGGTGAGCCTTTGAATGATCCAATCAACATCATACATTTGAAGAGGTTCTATGCCTGAACTAGATCTACATATTCAGAAAATCCATAAAAATTGGGAAAAGGAAAAAAAGCAAAAAAAGCAAAAAAAAGGAAAAGAAAAACAATCATCTAATGGTAAAAACTTGGCAATTCAAGCACCTTGGACAAGTATGTTGGTGAAAACCTGGCAAACAGGCACCATACATAGTGGACCGAGTCATTATCTATCAAACTCCCATCCCCCCATCCCAACATCTCAATCCTTTTTCTACCATCCCCATCCCCATCCACCATCCCCCAACATTCCTCTTTTTCATGATCCTCATGCAAATCCACAATCCCACTTGTACCATATCTTGTACCCTATCTTGCACATATCTTGTCCCATATCCTGTATAGCATGATCCTTCTTGTATATCCTGTATAGTGAGATCTTCCTATCCCCAATCCTGAGTCTTGTACCATAGCGTCAGTCGCATCTCCACCTAAACTCATTTGTACATATGTGTCTTTAGGTCCCATCCTTTGTGTCAGTCAGCCCTTGTCACTATCTTGTTGTACATATCCTTGTTAGTCCTGCAGCAGTATCTGGTCATAAATCCTATCCTACCCAACCTTGCACTTCAGCAACATCAATTGTCGACTATCCTTGATCATCATGACCATCTTTGAACTTCATCATTTGCCAATCAGCAACACAACATTCTCCCCACCAGCATCGGGTCCACATAGATGTATGCTTCTATTTTGTCTGACCTAAGCCTAATCACGGGTCCCCTCAGTTGTATCCTTCCTATTTGACCTAATCTTCCACCAAGCACACCAGGTCCATGTTTATCCTTCCACACATTTAGACCAATCTTCTTGCCATCAATCAAATCAATCAGATCAAATCTCTCTCCTTGGCAAAGGATGTCTTTTTGGAGTTCTCATTTTGGTCTTGGATTTTGTCCTTTGGATCTTGTTAATCTTTTACGGCTTCTCATTGTTCTCTACTCAAAGTCACCACGATCCTTTATATCATGGTGTGCATTGAATGAGGACAATCTGGGGCAAGGTCTTTTGATCTTTTTCTTCTGCCTGTGAGTCAGTCATGTGTTTGTGGTTTCTTCAGCATCGCTTCCACCATGCTTCCTCTTAGGTTCATGCATGGTGCTGGGGCAACCCTGCGTGTCTTTTCAGCGTCAGTCCACTGCAATGCTAGTGACAAGGCCTCGTGATCCCAGTATCATTGGCAGGTCTCTAGCATTGCTATATTAAACTAGGTTGTGCTCTTCACATTTGCACTTGGAGCTTCCCCAAATCCCCTGCATCTTGCATCATATAGATTAATCTTGCATCCTCATATAGCTGCATCTTGCATTTTGCATTCCATTTCATCTTGCATTCACCCATCTTTGCTCTTGGAAACATGGTTATTTATCTCTCTTGCTTCCTCAGTCCTTCCTTCTCTGTTTCCTTTCGAGAAAATTCCACAATGTTTACTCCTTGTGTTATTTTCTCAAGGGGGCACAACTCATCATTCCTCTAAATTCTAGCCTTGGGCATCTTATTTTCTTGTCTTTGAAGCCATGCCACTTGCGGCATCGCATCAAAGAGGGGCAAAATGTAGACACCTAAAAATCCTTTAGAAAATAAAGTATTTTTATTTTCTAAAAAATTCTTGATGACATCATCATTTATTAATTAATTATTTATTTAATTAATTAATTAATTTTTATGTCATTAAATCCCTTTATCTTAATTAAAAATATTTAATTAAGAAATCCCTCCCAAAAATGTTTAAATCTTATTTAAACATTATTCCCCTATTTATTAATTATTTAATTAATAAATTGACCAAAAATCTCAAAATAAATAATTTATTTATTTTTTGCCCAAAACTTGGCCAATTTTCTTAAGACCACTAACCTCTTCCAGAATCTTCTAATCCTTCTTTAATTTCAATTAAAGGCTAATCCCATCATTTCCTAACCCTAATCCCAACTCAAAATATTTAATTAATATTAAATATTTAATCCTCATATTTGTTAAATTCATTTTAATAAATATTCTCAAAACCTAAACCATGGAAATAAATAAATCTTTATTTATTTCCTAAAATCCATGTTTATCCTAAGGAAATTCTAGACTCTTCTAGAAAGTCCTAACCCTAATCTTAATCCTAATCCCTCCCCTAATCCTGTCACATTCCCTAACTAAGGTTAGCTAACTCCTAAGCTTAAACCAAAGTCAACAAACTTCTAGAGACTTCTCTTACATGCATTAAGTGCATTTAAGGCCTCCTTATCCCTCTTACATGCATTTATCATGCATTTAAGAAGCCCCTCACCCCTTTCTTACACCCTTTGACCTTAGGCACATTTCCCAAATTGTGCACATTCCTCCCATCTTTCAACCCAATGCCCTTGTGACACTTGTCACAAGGAGGTGGCCCTGAACTAGCACAATCCATGTGCTCCCCTTTGAATGAATCTTGGTCTCTCTTAAGGATTTTGATCTTGGCCATTCATTCCTCCTTTCCAAATCCTATAAATGCTCCTCCTTTCAAGAGCAAATTCATTAGCTTAACTTTTATTCTCATGCATTGTTATCATGCCCATTTAGCTCTAGACTTAGCATAATCATCTTAATTTAACTTACTTTCAAGTATTTTAGCTCATCCTAATTTAGTAATAATGGATTAACTTAGTTTATTTCATTATTTTGCATAAGCATAGCATCATCACATCTCTATTTGGCTTAAAATCAATCTTAGCATAAATCTCATGTAGCTTAATATTCATATCATCATCATTTTGATCCTTGAGGCCTTAGGGGCAAATCAGGTGTTTTATACCTGTTTTGTGCCATTTTGGAGTTTTCATGGATTTCAATCTGTCTTAAATGCATAAGGAATATGCTCCAAGTGATTAGAGAGCACACCCACATCCCCTTAAGCAAGAGCAAATCAAACAATGCTTGGGTGCACATGTTTTAGCTCAATCTGAGGTGGCTTAGTTTAGAGTTTTATTTGTTTTGCATTGATTTCATGCTTAGACTAACATCTAATCTTTGTTTGGCTTGAAGTCTTTCAAAGTAGGTACCCTCGAAAGCCTAGTCCACACATACCATATCTCCTTGTGTCAAAGGAAAACCTTTAGGCTGCTCAATGTAGACTTCTTCTTCCAATTCACCATTCAAAAATGTTGACTTCACATCCATCTGATACACTCTAAATTTCTTGTAAGTTGCATATGCTAGAAACATTCTCACTGCTTCAAGTCTGGCCACAGGTGCAAAAGTTTCTTCATAGTCAATTCCTTCTTGTTGTGAATATCCTTTACATATCAATCTTGCTTTGTTTCTTATCACTTCTCCTTGTTCATTCATCTTGTTTCTGAATACCCACTTTGTTCCAATCACATTCTTGTCTTCAGGTCTAGGGACCAATTCCCATGTCTTTTTTTTTCAATCTACTCTAGTTCTTCTTTCATAGCATTGATCCAATGTTCATCTTCACAAGCTTCATTAGTAGTCTTAGGTTTAATTTGAGAAATCAAACATAAATGTACCTTATTTTGAGTCAAAACTCCTCTATCTAAACTTCCAATAACTTGCTCAATAGGGTGATGTCTTGAAGTATACCTATTAGGTGTCATAGTTACTGATCTTGTTCCGACTATAGATTCTTCTCTGCTTTCTTCTCTATTTTCTTCTTTGTTTTCTTCTCTGTCTTCTTCAGTATGACTTTCATTCAGCAAATCACTGTTAGTTTCAAAAAATAATTCTGCATTTTCAATGTTAGGCTGAGGTTGTGCTTCTCCATCAGATTCATAATCAAGCATTCTTTCTTGAATTTTAAACTTCTCATCAACTTTTACATTTGCACTTTCAACAATGGTCTTAGTTATTTTGTTATAACATCTATATGCTTTTCTTTTTAAAGAATATCCAAGAAATATTCCTTCATCACTTCTAGGATCAAACTTTCCTATATCATCATCTCTCTTTATATAACATTTACTTCCAAAAATTTTAAAATACTTAACTGAGGGTGTATGTCCAAACCATAATTCATAAGGTGTCTTGTTTGTATCTGCTCTAATTTGTACTCTGTTCATAGTGTATACTGATGTGTTCACTTCTTCTCTCCAAAACATTTTACCCAAATCATTTTCAAACAACATAGCTCTTGCTACTTCAGTTATTGACCTGTTCCTTCTTTCTGCAATACCATTTTGTTCTGGTGTTCTAGGGGCTGAAAGTTGTCTCTTAATACCATTCATTTCACAAAAAGTGTTAAACTCTCTAGATGTAAATTCACCACCTCTATCAGATCTTAGACACTTAATCTTCATTCCAGATTCATTCTCAATTTTGCTTTTCATGATCTTAAACTTATCAAATGCTTCAGATTTTTCTTTCAAAAATGCAATCCACATCATTCTTGTAAAATCATCAACAAGAATCATAAAATACCTTTCACCATAGAATCCTCTAGTCCTAGTAGGACCACTCAAGTCTGTATGAACAATCTCCAACTTCGCTGCTGATCTGAACTTCTTGTTGGGAAATGAACTCCTTTTCTGCTTTGCCATCATACATTCTTTGCAAATCATGTTAGTAGGTTTCATAATTCTAGGTAAATCTCTTACCACAAGTGTAGTGCTCACCTTGACAATATTATCAAAGTTTATATGACAAAACCTTTTATGCCATAACCAACTGTCATCAATCCTAGTTATCAAACATGTCATCTTAGTAGGATTCAATTGAAATACATTACCTCTGGTTCTGGATCCTTTTCCAATTAGATTTTCATCTTTATCTTTTATCACACAAGTTTTCTCAGAAAACCAAACTTGATAACCCTTATCAGCCAATTGTCCAACGCTTAGTAGATTATGTCTCAATCCATCAAAAAAGTAAACATCATCAGTGTTAGTCTTTCCATCAAGAGTAATAGATCATATACCCTTAATCAAACAAGGTGCATTGTTACCAACCCTAACAATTCCTCCATCATAATTATCTAACTTAACAAACTTTCTTTTATCTCTAGTCATATGATGTGAACAACCACTATCTATAATCCAATCAGATTTCTTTTCAACTTGTGAAACTAATGCTTTTTCTTCCCTTTTATCAGATTCAGAACTTTCTTCTTTAGTTGCTACAAATCCTATTTCCTCAAAGTTATCATTATCACTATCACTTAAATTTTTTTCAATTCCTGCTTCAAAATCTTCATCATTTGCATAATAACATTCTTTAGATCTCCTAGGTTTAAAGTTGCTTCTATACTTCTTAACTCTTTTAGGACATTTAGATGCAAAATGACCATATTCTTGACAAGTCCAACATTTAAAGATTTTCTTACCATCTGGTTCTCTTTTTACAAGTAATGCAATACCTTCTTCAATCTTCTTATCTTCCTCAGATCTGCTACTGCTGGCATAATCTCCATTCACACTAGTACTTCTTGTAGGTCTAATGCTAAGAGCACTGAATGCTATTTCCATTCTAGGTAGCTCTCCTGATAATCTCAAGTTCATCTCTGTTGTTTCTAATCTTCCAAGAAGAGTCTCTCTTGATAAGTTTGATGTACAAGGTATCACTTGTTCAATCATCTGTGTTGTCTGCTTGAATACTGGTGTCAAAGTTCTCAGAATTTTCTATATCACTTCATTCTCTATCTTATCACCTCCATAAGACTTTATTCCTATTACAATCTCAGACATCCTACCAATATAGCTTCTAATAGATTCATCTTCCATCATTCTGATATCTTCAAATGCACAAATCCAATTATGTAATCTAGCCTTCTTTGCATATTCATCACCTTCAAAAGTAGAATGTAAAGCTTTCCAAATTGCATGAGATGTTTTCAAACATCTTACCTGACTATATTCATTCTCCGGTAGTGCTGATAAAAGTGCTTCTCTTGCAAGTATGTTACACATGAATAGATCTAGTTCATCTTTAGTTCCTGCCTCTAGATTGTCTTCTTCAATGATAGTCTTCTCATTCTTTGTAATCAACCAATAACTTGGTCCTAAACACAATAGACGTGTCTTCATCTTTTCTTTCCAGCTGTCAAAATTCACTCCATCAAACTTAGGGATTTTTTTTTTGAAATTCGCCATGGATCTCCTTAAGTTGTTAAACTTTTCTTTCAAGGACTTGCTGCTCTGATACCAATTGTTAGAAAGTAAAGATCCCCAAGATAACTGAGAGGGGGGGGGGTGAATCAGTTATCTAATAATTTATCCATTCAACATCTTTAAATAATATAATCAATGTACTGATCAACCATAGAAAGATAACCATACACAATTGCACAATAACACAAGATATGTTAACTAGGGAACCTCTTGAAAAGAGTAAACCCCAGTGGGAATGATGCCCAAAAAATGATGCACTAATATGAAAGCTCCTTGTTAGAGGATGGACCCTGTTAGGAGTCTTATGAAATACATTCAGTACATATAAATCCCTGTTAGGAGATTTTGAATCCTTGTTAAAAGATTCTAACCTGGTTAAGAGTTTATGGAAGATAGAAGGACCCATTGCCCAAACAGCTTCAAGGCAAGATCTCTAAACCCACTGTCCAAAAGATCTTAGAATTATTCAACAAAATAATATGAAATATGTTACCTCCTTCACACTGTGCCAAAACTGCACTCTCTACTACACAAGATCACAATTCCAGATCTCTGTACTCACAAGTCTTCCTTCATCACTGAATTAGCTCTTTTCTTCACTTCATGCATATATTCACATCACAATCTTCATAGTACAAATTAAAATAAGGAAAACATTCCTTCTTATATACCAAACTCAAATAATTACAAATGAGTCGGTCCTCAATTACAAAATAATAAATTCTACACGCTACACACAGAATTCACATAAAACTGTCGGCTTCCAGTTACAGTAACTTTCTCCAAACATATCTTCAAAGTTTGTGCTATGAACCACATCATCATTAATAAGTCTCCAACATCCCTTTAACTATACAAAATCAGGTTCCATCCCAGCTAAGAGATATCCTCCAATTTTTGAACATCGCTACACAGAAACACTGTCTAAACACTGCTTTCACCAAAATGCTCATAACTCTCACAAATGAATGAATTTCTTTTTGCACTATTAACCATAGGTTAATAACACACCAAATAACATACCATCAACTATGCAAAAGCCAATCTGCAATACAACATGTGTGCAAAACAAAACTATACCTGCTTTCCTGCTAATATCTAGAATATCACTGTGTTGACATCAATGACAATCCAAGTCATGAATGCAACAACAACTACTATAGAATGACTGCCAAAACACTTTGCATTCATTCCTAACAATTTTTCCTATTGGAAAAACAAAGGAATCATATCAGTATACCATATCAAGGAATTATCTCAAGTCAATCAAGTCTATCAAAAGTATCAAGCAATCACACCAAGTACCATTTGTTCGTGTCTCTGTGTCCTGAGAATGAAGCAGCAGTATCAAATCATATCATTTTTCACACTAATTCATTTATCCTATCAATATCCTATCCTAATTGGATTGACAAATCACATTTGTTGGTAAAACTATCTTGATATCCTAATCCATTATTTTGTTGAACGCAACAGACCTATTCTAATCATTTGACTCAAGCATCGAAAGTCATCAAATTTTTCATTAGACACAATTAAGTACAAGTGTGAAACAAAAAGAAGAAAAAAAATTTTCCAAAGTCTGTAGGCGTGATTTTATTCATCCTAGGTGACATTTCTCTTAAGAGATAACAAAAAGTTGTGACGTGACATTATTCAGGTGTTACGTGATAGTTCTCATGCTAGGTGATAGTAAATCATGCTAGGCGACAATGAAATGTGGCCTAGGTGACAGTCAATTTGTTAGGGTTTTCTACATGATAAACTATATGAAAATGGGCATTTTGACCTAGCTCTATGCATGAGTATCCTATTCTTAGGTGAGGATGAAAGTTTCTTAGGTGACATTAAACTATACGGATGCGTGAGAGAAAAGTGTGGATGCGACAGTATAAGGGTCTAGGCGACAGTGAAATTTTCTTAGGCATGATTTTGCATATTAAAGGCAATGATAAAATGGGAAATTGTAATAAATGCAAAGGAGTTCAAAATAACATACTGGAGGTCTATAGTCAGGTGGCCTCGCATATCTCTGACACCTCTCAAATTGATGCTTTCGAATACAGACAACCATCTCAAAATTCACCGCAGCACCAGAGCAAAATCACCAAAGATAAAAGTAAAAATGAATAGTAAAACATGGTTTTTCAACCTATTTAAGCTATTTTGACCTAATTTTGGAGGTGAAATTTGGCTGGGTGACCCCATAATAGTGGGTTACACTTTTTTAGACATACTGATTTTTTCTAAAACAACACATTTTTACTAAAATATGATGATTCAAGCCTCGAGAGGTTCCATTTCTAAGAATTAATTACAAGTAGTTAGCTCAAACCCTCTTAGATAAAAAAAATTGATATAACATCTATACTCCTCATTCATACCTACAATGGAGTCTCCTTCACACCTATTAAAATGCTGACAAAAAATCACTTTGACTTTATCTTTTGGTAGATCAAATGAATCATTTTGACAAACCTATCTATGTAGTAAGGTACTACTGAGAAAAATCTTTCCAATGATTATAATGTTAATATATATTAAGTTTAGTATGACTTTGTATTTTTAGTTTTACTAAACATAGATATTTCACCGTATGTCTACCTCTATGTTTGACGCTTATGGAAAAATATTAAATGAGAGAAAAAAATTCTAAAAATATCTATGCCCTAAGTATTGAAGTTATCTTTCTATAAAAAATAAAATAAATAAAATTGGACAAGTACATGACAAGTTATAAGCTATGTAGTCAAGGTATGTCAAAATTATGGTTTAGTCAACTTCAAACATTAATAAAATATGCAATAATTATGATAATTTCATCAAAACAATTGCATGCCCTCCGTATGAATGTTACAAAACTAAATTCGATATAATCACATTGATATCTATTTTAGAAAAAAACTTATACTCTATGAAAACAATGTAACTCTTTGAAAATGATGTTTTCAAAAACATACCAATAAATCATGATTACTTCATCTTTCTAGAGAGCCATGAGATGCTATATATCTTAGTTTCATTTTTAAATAGATGTGCATTGTATTTACTTTAGAATTGTTGCTAATTTGATCTTATTTTCATGAAGGTGATTATCATCATCACACAGGTATATACTAGTACTTACCACCCCCATGATAGTAACTTTGTTTGTATCTATGAGATTTAAATGGTAATCTCTTAGCAGTTCTTTCCCTGCACTTATTGATTTTATCACATATACAAAAACATGATTCCCCTCACGCACCTCAAATATGCAATTGGGTTTCTTATTAGTTGAGGAAGGTCATGTACTATTTATAAAACCTGCAATATTCCCTATTTGTTTAGGTCTCCCATCAATGTACGTAGAAAATATTTTACTTTGATCATTTTCTTTCCATTGTATATAACTTGTTGACAGTGCATACCTACACATGCTTTTTTTATATTGAACAATCCACATCCAATCATTGTAATTGTAACAAGGTTTGACATACTCCATCAATTCAACAACTTTTTTGTAACATGTATTTATCCCATCCATGGAAAATAGGCCCAAACCATGTAATGAGGATGGAGCTATGCGATATATCCTCTCGTTAACACAAAAATTAGTGTTAATTGGAGGTAGCTCATTGGATACCCATTCTTTCACAAGATGTGTGTATCAAAAGGGAACCTTGATGTCGGCTTTGGTCTCATCATCATAACAACATGACCCCCCTTGAGCAAGGAAAAATTGCATGCATTTATTGAATTTTTTTCTAATCTTTTGACCTCTAGTTGATCTCCCTATTTTAGTCATACTACATGTCAAACTTTCATCTACCATTACTGCATTTCTCTCATTCGAGGAAGATAGATCTGACAAGTACCTATTTGGTGGGTCCTGCAATCCATCAAATGAGATATTGTCATGTCCCCGCTTCAAATAGAATTTTTATAATAATTAAATAATATATATAGAATAATCAAGTCTTGAATAGAGTTGTGACCCATACGGTTCTTTGTCTATACATGGGAGATATAAAATGTAAGTTGAAAATGAAGGAAAGGCACAAAAAAATAGGAACCATATAAAAGGATCATAAAAGTGATGAAGACAAGTCATATCCTTAGCATAGCACACAAGAAACATACGTGCTCAATGATAAACAAGAAGAATATAAGAAAATTATGTCTATTTATTGACTTATACCTAGTGATCCATGTCACTGTGTAGGATCCTCATCAAAGGGGTTAAATTTCCTACATATGTTAATCATTTATCTTAAGTTAGCTAAAAGTTACATGATATGTATGCTACAAATTACATAGAAGACAACATGAACAATATGCAAGATCATAAACATGAACAAATTACCTTTACCTTATATATGGAATGCAATATCATCAATAGAAGGGGTGATGATGTGTGTAGTCAATTGCCTATTTCCAGAAAGGGTGACAATCAAACAAAATATATAAGTGTATCATCAGCAATTAATTGAGCATCATAAGCAATACATTGGTAATTGTAAATCACATATGTTGTAACTAAACTAAGGGAGTTTCACTAATGCATATGTGAATCGTTTATCTTACCTTAGCTAAAAATTACATGATACGTATGCTACAAACTATGTAGAAGACAACATGAACAATATGCAAGATTGTAAACATGAAAAAATTACCCTTACCTTATATATGGAATGCAAGATCTTCAATAGAAGGGGTGACGATGTGTGTAGTCAATTGCCTATAAATATCCCAAATATCCCTAATCCTATAAATATGGTCAAGAAAACACTAAAAAAAGTCAATGAAAAAAATAATAGCATTTTGGATGATGCAAATCCTGTTAGGAATAGGAACACTGAGAGGGGGGATGAATCAATGTTCTACAATATTAATTTCTGATACTTGAATCTTAACTTAATAACTTAAATGTTGAACTGAATATTAAAGCATTTAAAGTAAACAACCATAACACATAACACCAGAAATGATTACGGGGAAACCTTGGCCAAAGGAAAAACCCCGGTGGGAATTAATACCCACTAATAATTGTACTTGTGTATTATGAACCTATTAATGTTCCTTAGCTCTATTAGGAGATATCATTACAATGCTTAAGTACAATGACCTTGTCAAGGGTCAGATCCTATTAAGAGTCTTCAGTAACAAACCCTGTTAGGGGTGGATGGCTCACTGCCAAAGCTCACTACTCAATAGAGAAGGCTACAACCTCTTGGATATCAGATACTCACTATATCTGTAATGGTGAACTGCTGCTATGACACTACTTGTCTGATTAGTTCCTTATGTGCGCTGATGCTTTAACCTCTTGTAAAGCTCTATGTTGGGAGTTCCCTTTGATCTTCAACTTGTAGATTTATACTTTGATGGATAATTTTTAATAATTCTTTGACTCTATCACCACTCCAAAGTCTACAAGGAAGAGGGCCAATTAACAAGGATCAACAATAAGATCATCCTACACTTTGAGCCTTAATGCTCAGGTGGGTGTACCCTTGACTCACTTCTCCAAAGGAGTCTCAAAACAATATTCAACTATTTCCTTTACTACTTGACTAAAATATTTTATCATTAATTTGTGTGTGTGGTTGATGACAATGAAATGCCTCTAGAGGATGGACCAGTGCCTTAACCTAGGGCAAAGAGTCACCCAATTACATACATCAACTAAAGATCTTAAATCAAACACTCCTGGGCTTAGGATAAGTGCTTTGCCTATTACCCCTTTCACTCAAACACAAGGACATCAGATTCTTATTTGGTTGTAAACTCACTGAACTCACCCAAAAGACTTTAATCCTAACTTTTTTAGGAACTCAAAGATGACTTCACAATAATCTTTGTTTACCATATGCTAATACACTTTGTGACACTAACATATATGAGCTCAGAACCGAAACAAGAAGACATACACAAATGCAAGATTGGAACTCAATAGCATTCTCATTAACATATCCAGGATCAATATACAATCAAAGCAACACAAAGATAGGAAAAAGACCCAAAATCTAGCTCCTCTTTTAGTATAATACCATCAACAACCAGGGACCCAAAGGAAAGTTTTGGAACCCTCACTAAATCAAAAAAGCTACCATATATACCACCACTACTCACCTTGGAATCCTCAAAGATGATGCATCAAGCTTCGGGTGACTAGGGTTAGGGTTTCAACCACCCAACCAACTAGAAATGATCACAAATTTATTCTAGGGGAAGAAACCTAGGCAACCAAGAGAAATAAAATCCCAGAGTGATCCTCAATCATGACAAATCTCACTGAGAAGGTATTGAGAACCACAAAAATGCCCAAAATGTCAACCTATTCGGCCACCTGCAGGATGCCTCAAGCACAAAAACATAGTACAAACCCTTGCAGATGATCATGGAACACCCTGGACCACACTGCAACAGCAAGCGCCACTAAACAAATCAAATCTAGTCATGAAAGCATTCAATTCTAGTCCTTTTTGTCACTGAGAAACCCTCAAAATTTTGAATTTGAAAAACAACAGTCACTTTCAAGTGCCAGCAATGAATCAGCGATCATAATTTAAATCTGAGCTATCTTTAAGTCGTGACTGTCTGATCTCTCTTTTTCACAGTCTTTATGACTTATCTCTTAAAAGGGCCCTAGTCAAATTTAGCGAACTGGCGACTGAAGGTTTTTGCTAGTCTGTGAAACACTTTATAATACTGCTAGAAAGTTTAGCAATTACGCGAATGCTTGTTCGCTGAACCGCTAAAACATTTAGAGAACTGTCGTCTTTCTTCGCGAATGAGTGAACCCCTTTAAAAATTTGTCAGGCTGCTAAACACTTTTGTCCGGACTACTAAGACCTTAGATACCACCTGAGCCCACTTTATGCCATTTTTCACTACATCATTCGCTGTCACTACTCAGTCACCACTGACACAGGACCCACCCACCTAGGCCTTTGAAAATGGATGGCGGGTGTAAGATCTCATGGCTCTGACACAATCAATGAGAACCTAACCGCAGATTTTGTCCCCGTCACTGATCCTTTTGAGAATGACCCCACTCTTTTGATTCCTCATGTTGACCAATAAGATTTGAACAACTATGCACCACCTAGAAAATGGCCCCACTGAGAACATTGTACCGCCTAGAAAATTGAACGGATGGCACATGATCTCAAAGGCCTAGAAGATTCCATGAGATCAAGTGCCTGCCGTTGATCTTGAATCCTTTGATTGAGATATCGGGCCCACCTGACAACATGTCTAGCTCACACAACATGGACCAATCATAGCTCACCAAATCAGCACACCTGGCATGTGGACCCACTGCACACTATCCCCTCTGAAAAAGGTAGAATCGACAAACACCGCATGATCTTAAACCTCTGACACATCGCATAAGATCATGCGCATGTCATTAATTTTCTGACAATTTTAGGACCCTCTGATGCATCCGAAAACTAGGTCCCACTGACATCTGCCACCAAACTGATACATGGACCAATGAGAAGCCACCAATTGTACCTACGTGTCAATGGACCCACCTGTTTGAGAAGTTCTGCCAAAAGGAGAATCAATGATCATCATAAGATCGCAAGCCTCTAACAAAACCATTGCACTTTAGCGACAACCATTGGATCAAGATGGTGTTAGAGCCAAGCCAGGAAAATATAGAGCTGAGGACTTTAGGAAATATTTAATTTGCCAGCCACTTAGACTTAGGAAATATTAAATGCAAGGGACCTAGGAAAATTAAAAACCATCGGGGTTAGAGACTTAGGAAAAATTAAAGGACACGACCCCGCAAGGTGATAAAAAAATAAGGCACATGCATTAAAAGGTGTTTAAGTGACCCAAAAAGTAACAACAAATTAGAACAGGGCCAGGACAGAACAAAGGGTTTTCATACCAATGGCTATATTTTCAAAAATTTGAACCAAGGGTTATGCCAGAGACCTAAAAGCAACTGCAGAGACCAGAAGAAAAGGGCTGGAGCCATTAAAATTTTTGCACGTGCTAACACTCTATATCATACTGACTACTCTTCACATACTTCTTCTCTGCTATATCATCTTCTATATCAAACAACATACTCAAATACAAAGGTGCATTTATTATTTATATGCGCAAACAAAACTATTCACTAAGTTAGCCTATAACCTATTACATACAATGCTTCCAAATGAATTAGCTCAAGTGTGTTTACATACAATGATATTAAAAAGAATATAAAAAATTTATGATAGGCACATAGCCTTTATAAAACAATATTATGCTTGCTAACCAAAATACTAACAGTCGGCTCCATGCTCTGTTCTATTCTACCGCTCACTGTCTGTGTCACTTCAACTCGTAGTAACTTCATCATACTAACTCATCTAACCATGTGTTCTTAACCATAGCTTAATGACATATCCAAAATCTTATCTTCAAGGGCGCATACCAAAACTTGATCATATGGACGTGCATTGATGCTCTGTTCCTTAGGTCCTTCACTGACTATCTTGTCTTTCATACTTAGCCATTTTTCTCATCTTCTAAGTTATGCGCTGACTCCAAAAATTCATATGACTTTGTTGCCATAATGACAACACTAAATCTTAGTCATATACCCCAATATATTCAACTTTCCAGAAATCTCCCCCTTTTTCATTAATGGCAACAAAGGAATATGCCAAAGTTACTAAACTGTATCTTACACAAAAACTTTCTAACATATAACCTTATCTTTTTCTGTACATCATATACTCTATCTTATATATCCCTTCTACTATATACTCTACTCCCCTTTTCATCATATACACTACTCCATATTTCTCCCATATTTCTCTACTCCCCCTTTGACATTAATGACAAAGGTGCTCAAAAATGAAACTTCAAGTACTTACACAGTGAGTACATCCAGGTATGCAGTCTGAAGGTTTTGGATCTCTTGCTACCAAAATGCCTTAAGTGCATCTATTGTTTGAAGATGGGTGCATAGTGCATAAGTTAGCTTCTCCATCTTCTCTAATTTTGTACAGGGACCTTGATCATATGTCATAATAGCGGCATCAATCTCCTTAATATTTTGATTGAGTACATCCAATGAGGGTGCAAGTGCATGCCTTAACTGTGCTCGCCTAGCCCTTATCTTATCCAATTGTCCTTGGTAGACATTATTGCACATATTTATATCTCTAGAGGGATCTAGCAATGACTTGCTCATAGTTATCATCATGGATTCAACTTCCTAAATTTTCTTGGAAAGATCTAATGTAAGTTTGTCTTTATCCATACAATCAGCTATTATCTTTCTTCCTTTAGCTATAATCTCCTTCAATATAGCTTGACCAACCTTTAGTGAACTAAGGTCAAGAGTGAAGTTTTCTATTAGCTCATTCAATCTTTTCTTAAGATATTTTTCTTCTGCAAACTTGGATGTTGATTCTTCTAGGCTTGAGAAGTTTTCTTTTAAGCATGTCAAGATGGTGCTGACATCATCCACTGAATGTACACTAGACACTTTCTTTTCTTTAGGCAGTAAGCTATTCATAATGTTGACTGATTCAACAAAAAATGGATTCCTCATTACTTGTTTCTCCTTTTCTTTCTCCATTTCTAACACATTGATCTTAATTAAGTCTTCTTCTCCCCATGAATTTGGACTTGTTGTATCAGGGGTCAAACTTGACAACAATGAAATTGAGGTCTTAGGGGTAAGGAGTGTACTATCCATAACTTCACTCATTACCTTCACTTGAATTTCAACTGAAGGTTCTTCTTTATGTTCCTCTTCCTTCTCACTTTCATGTCTTGTTAGGTCTTCAACTTCCTTTTCTTCTTCCTATCCTGTTAGGTCCTAAATCTGAACTTCTTCATGCTGCATAGGTGAATTGTCACCACATAGTATCTCAACCTCTTTTGTGCTTACAAAGGCTTCCTCAAACTTATCTAGGTCCTTATATATGGCTGCCATTGATATTTTGACATTATCAATCATGATAGTGTCATCTTTTGTTTAGGCATGGGCACAGACTCCATTGCTTCAATAGGCACTGTCACTGAGGGCACAAAATCCTATGGACCTACAATAGGTGCATTAGGGACCTCAAATTCTTTTACTTTCTTAGTGAGGACATGTGTTGCAAGTGTAGTATGAGGATACATGTGTCTATCCAAGAACACTTTCTCAAACACTTTTTCAATCTCTATTGCTACCAATTCATAGTCCTTGTTCATGATCTACAGATTTCTCAGCTTGGTTCTATTCACTAAATCCAATAACAATAATTTTTCTTCAAATGAACAAATAGGGAGGCTTTCATCCAATATCTTTTCCCTTATCCTGAAGTCTTCTTCTATAGCATGTCTCTTCAAAGAATAAAGTATATTCCATACTTGATCAGGAATAACTATCTTAAGCTCCAAGATTGTCTTCTTGAACTTAATCATATGCTTTATTATCATACCATAGATCTTTGATTTATCTATCTCACTATATTTATCATAAAGTTAGCTAATTGATCCATTCTTCCTTCATCAACTATCTGCTCAGGAGGTGGTGTGGACTTTAGATCAATAGTATTTGTGGGTGCAGGAGTGTTTTCTTTTATCTTTTTCTTCTTCTCCTTAGGGTCATCAATCTTCTCCATTTTCACTTTAGAAGAGGGTGCACTCTCAATTTGCATTGCAATCTTGGCTTCCCTAGCTTTATCGAGGTCTTCTTGTGTGACACCATGGATTCTTAGTATGTTTGATGTTATCTTTGATGCTTTCCTTTTGGTCACAGCACTGTACAAGATTGAATCTACCTATCTTGTCTTTTCCTCATAAGTACCCCATCTTGGTTCATTGGGATCCTTAGGCACTGATAAGAGGAATTGTGCATATGCTTCTAGAATATGTTCCTCCACTTCATAACCAATTGGATGAATCCACTTAGTTCTAGGCTTTACTGCTTCCATGCAAGTGATATCAGTTTCAACCATGAAACATATACTGTCCTTATACTTCTCCACAATACTTTCAGGTATCCTATACCTTTTTTGCATCTTTATTCTAAATGTCTTGATCTCTAATTCCATGTAATCTTTCAAGGTTCTTTCAGATGATTCCTTGAATGAAATTTGTGGCATTGTAGGAAAACTCTTATCAAGGTAAAGATATGATACTTTATCAACTATATGAAAGTACATATAGATGATTAGTGACCCAAACCTGAATATCTTGCTCTTTTCATGCTTAATAGCCCTTATGTTATCCATCAACTATGCATGAAAGATCTCACACAAGTTGAACTCTCTATTTTCCCTTACTATTCTAATAGCTTCTAAAATAGTGGCTACGGACACACTATTCACTATCTTTGCATGTTGGAACTTATACCCAAGTATCATAGATATAATCTTTATGTCTTTCTCTTTTATTGGCTCAATTTTCATGTCATGCTTATCATTGCATGACTTACAGGCTTGTTCCACTTGTTTCCTGAAATCCTTACCAGTGGGAAGAATGGCGACAGTCTTAGGTAGTCCTGTCATCTCATGAATGAGATCAGTAGTTATCTGAATAGGGATTTCTCCAATCCATAACAAGTCATCATGAATTTTTCTAAGTAGAATCTTGATCCATTCGGATTCGTAAAACTCATGCAGTCGCATACTCTATGATAGGGTTGTTTTCTAAGTGCACGAACTCATCTAGGAATGTCATGTCTGGTTTCATCATTGATTCTAAGTGTGACCTAATCCTCTCCAATCCAATAGGTTCCTTCTTGTAGTAAATTTATGCACGTATGTCCTCTACATGCATAACTCCCATCAAAGTCCTAGAGAATGCTCCTTCTAGGTCATCTAGGACTGACTTGAAAGGATGCTTCTTAAAGATATATCTCTTCCTTTTAGTAACATCAAATACAACTAGAGTGGTCATTACTTACTTGATCAATCACACAAATAGGGTTCTGAGGGTTTCTGAATCATCGTGTTCAAACTAGGGTTTTGCAACAAAATTTCAAACTTCTTTACTGATAAACCAACTACAATCTTCCAACACAAACTGCTTTGATCTCCTGTGCTCTCAAAGGCTCAATCTCAAATGAAAATGAGTGGATAAAAGATCTTTAAAATCAACTTTCTACCATTAATTTTTGTCGCACAAATACGGATTGCAACAAAGAATTCCAATCTCCATTTCTACTAACAATCAGCCTATGTGCTCTTACATACATTGTCAACTAGTCTCCAAATAGTCATAACCAAAGGTGCATACTCTGAGGGTGAGTATACCAGCCATGCAGGGGTCTAGAGCTAATCTAGCTCCCCCTATGACCATGAGGTTCATTCATCTAGAATTAGAGGGTGCATCCATTACGGATGCATCAAATACATAGTCATCA
The DNA here is from genome assembly GCA_027943335.1 of Chamaecyparis obtusa. NCBI lineage: Eukaryota > Viridiplantae > Streptophyta > Pinopsida > Cupressales > Cupressaceae > Chamaecyparis > Chamaecyparis obtusa. The sequence continues at coordinate 1,209,938 of BSBK01001097.1, forward strand.
ACCTTATCTTACTTTACTTCCATAAAATTCTTGCTCGCATCTTCTGTAGCTTGTACAAACTTCACTTCTCCTTCTTCATCCAATATTGATCCTTGAGACTTATTAGGGCTTTCTTGTCTTTGTGCTTTTGATTTTCAAAACTTAGAGATGTGTCCAACCTTGTTACAAGAGTGGAAAATAACAAGAGGCCTTATATTCCTCAGCGCATTGATGTGAGTTACCAATTTGCATTGTCTAGCTGTATGACCATTATAATTGCATATTTGACATGTAATGTTCTGAGGACTTCTAACATTCTATTGTGGATGAATTCTTTGATTTCGCTAAGTCTAATTTATTTGATTTGATCTACAATTCATAGCACTATGACCAAACTTATTGCATGAATAATAGTAACCATTGAAATGTCTTACCTCTTTATAATCTCTTGCTATGTGACCATGCTTGTTATAGGAATAACAAGTTTTGTTTATTGGCTTGCACTCATCCGTAGATAGTTCAGCTTCAGCTTCAGTATGATTTCCTATCTTCTTAGCTTCTATAGATTCTTCTGATGCTTTCTTTCTTTCTCACATGTCATTGATTTGATTTTGTGCTTAATTAAATCCAATACCAATGGTATCTCCTTTAATCTTCTATGCATACAACTGTGAATATATTAGATCTTTTCTTCTGTGCAATTTTTCAATATGATTCTTTTCTTCTTTTAATTCAGATTCCATCTGCTTCTTAATGTTCTCTAACTCCAAAATTTTCATGTTTTCTTGCCTCAGTTCTTCATCCAAATGCTTGTTTTCTTTGACCTATTCTTCATAGGCTTCTTGATTGTTAAATGGATTTTCATCCAACTCTTCAATCTGATCCTTCAGAGATGTATTTTATTCATTCATCTTTTTGACCATTTTTCCTAAATCACTCATGGAACAATCTTTCAAGTCTTTTCTCAGTTTCTTGATGAATACTTGAGAACCACTAACCTTTAATTTCAGTTCTTCAATTTCTTTTTCAGATCTGTCAAGGTCTTCAAGATATGCTTCAAGATTCTTCTTCAGATGTTTCACTTCTCCTATATCCATGATCTCCTCAAGTGGCTAAACTTATCTTAAGAGGACCAAAGCTCTGATACCAATTGCTAGGAATGGGAACACTAAGAGGGGGGGGGGTGAATCAGTGTTCTATAATATTAATTTATGATACTTGAATCTTAACTTAATAACTTAAATGTTGAACTAAATATTAAAGCATGTAAAGTAAACAACCATAACACATAACACAAGATATGATTATAGGGAAACCTTGGCCAAAGGAAAAACCCTGATGGGAATTAATACCCACTAATAATTGTACTTGTGTACTATGAACCTATTAATGTTCCTTAGCCCTGTTAGGAGCTGTCATTACAATGCTTAAGTACAATGACCTTGTCAAGGGTCAGACCCTGTTAGGAGTCTTTAGTAACAAACCATGTTAGGGGTGGATGCCTCACTACCAGAGCTCACTACTCAATAGAGAAGGATACAACCTCCTGGATATCAGATACTCACTATATCTACAATGGTGTACTGCTGCTATATTTGACACTACTTGTATGATCAGTTCCTTATGTGTGATGATGCTTTAACCTCTTGCAAAGCTCTATATCATACTAAATTCTCTTCACATACTTCTGCTCTACTATATCATCTTCTATATCCAATAACATACTCAAATACAAAGGTGCATGTCTTGTTTATATGCACAAACAAAACTATTCACTAAGTCATCCTATAACCTATTACATACAATGCTTCCAAATGAATTAGCTCAAGTGTGTTTACATACAATGATATTAACAACTCTATAACAAATTTACAATAGGTGCATATCCTTTAAAAAACAATATTATACATGCTAACCAAAATACTAACAACTGGATCCATGCTCTATTCTATTCTACTACTCACTATCTGTGTCACTTCAACTAGCAGTAACTTCATCATACTAACTCATCTGACCATGCATTTTCAGCCATAGCTTAATGATAAAGCTTATCTTCAAGGGCACATACCAAAACTCGGTCATACGTACATGCACTGATGCTTTGTCCCTTAGGTGCTTCACTGACTATCCTATCTTCCATACTTAGCCATTTTTTTGATCTTCTAAGTTATGTGCTGACTCCAAAACTTCATATGACTTTGTTGCCATAATGACAACACTAAATCTTAGTCATATACACCAGTATAGTAAACTTTCCAACAAATCCAACTAAGGATATAGCATTTTGGATAATAGAAATTATCTCCTTATTTTGTTCTGGGTTGATATTATCAAACATGGTCCTTCTTGAATGGAATGACTCATTGGTGGAAGAAGGATGATTTGTTTGCGACTTGCAGATACAAACACTGAACAACTAGTTTGTCAACTCTAATTTTCTCAACACAAAGGGACATTTATCATAGCCATAGAAATATGATTATTTTTAAATGGAATATACTAAGGAGTACCATCAGAAATATTGAGCATTTACAATCATGAATAGTAAACCTAAATCAAATAGCTCATTTTTTTATCAGCATGTGTAGTCTCTGTGTATATGAAAAATGAATGAAATATCAAGCTGAAATAAAATAGTGAACAAAATAGTATTCCACATAGAGTGAATGAAATATACCATCAAAAGGTGACAAAATCTTGTCACCAAGCACAAACATAGGAAATAAAAAAGGGACAAAAGACAAGAAATAAGAAAAATCATTACGACAATAGAAAAATCATTGAGATTTGAAAAACACATAGATTTGACTAAAAATTACTGGGAACTTGATCCCGCAGCAAATGAACTTGTAGTGATGATTTTCACAATAGTACATGTGTTGCGGGATAATCTCCTAGTAGTGCTTAGACAAATCTGCATGTTCATCACCTGTTCATATGAAGTGGCTCTAATGGCAGATACAGTCATTGAACAACCATTTTGTCAACTCTAATTTTGTGAGAGGATCAATCAAATAATCACAAAAAGAAACATGCTTTGTCAACAATGTTCAAAATCATTAGGACTATAGGAAAATCATTAAGAGTATAGAAAAATCATTAAGACTATACAAAATCAAGTTCTAGAAATGGACGGTTTTAATGCTTTGTCATTACAACAATTGAGCATTCATCATTTGGTACTTATTGGTGTATTTCATTTAAGTATGTTAGGCACAAAGTATTCCATTTAGATATGTTCAAAATTTTTCCAGTAATGATTTGCGAAATGCAATCATGTAAAACAAAAACTAATATTATTATTGTTATGAGAAGAGGTCAAAATAATATTCAAACTATTATTATGAAATCTGCATGTTCATCACCTGTGCATATACCTTCTCTAATCACACGACCATTGAATAAAATTTCTTTAACAATTGAGATTTGAAGAACATGCAGATTTGACTAAAAATTACTGGGAACTTGACCCAGCAGTAACTAGACTTGTGATGATTTTCACAATAGTACATGCGTTGTTGGGTTAGCTGCCAATAGTGCTTAAGAAAATCTCCATGTTCATCACCTGTTTCTTTGAAAAGTTTCTAGATTCTGAGAAGATTTATAAGTGAGGGCCAAAGAAGGGATATTTGTGAAGGTTTGATAGAGCTATGTTACTTTTGTCCCACCTTAACTCAGTAAAGAAGATATTCTATAGAATTTTAGAGATCTAGCAAATCTTCACAAATATCCCTTCTTATAGCCTCCACTAAATATATGTGTTCTCATAATCTAAAAACTTTGATCATTGATCTATTTGGTTTTGACAGTTAGTTTTATGGCTATTATGGAACAATTTTGGGCAGTTAGGTGGTTGCAGTCAAGTTTCTTTGAAGATTTTGAGTCTATTTCAATGTGGGCTTTCCAAGGTTACAAACTAACAGGGACATTACAGACAGTTTGGTGCAAGGAGATAGAATGGTCACAAGAATGGATTGAGATGTTAATGAGTGTATGATTTGAGTGTATTGGGATCCTTAGAGGAGTAAAACACAAATGATTGCACAAACATGTAAGTAAAACACATGGCACTGATCTTACATCACTATTCACTCAAGAACACGTTTCCATAAGAAATTTAATTCACTCTTGTAGTGATTACCCATGGGCAGGGATTTACTATTACAAGGATGATTTTTATTTATTGATTGTAATAATTACAAATTTGGTCTCTTACACATCACATCCTACTTCTCTCCTTCCACTCACATGGATCTTAATACAAATAAACTCCTAACTCCCAAAAAATTAGGGATTTTATGAGGAATTGGTGGAAGAATTTGTGAGGAACTTCAATGTGAAAGTGACCCAAGTGAGAGGGGAGAGGAGGAGTAAAGGAAGGTATATGGTTGATTGGAGATCAAATGGATGAATGTAATATACTTTTCTTCAATGAAATGTAAATTAAACAAGACTGGTGCTATCTCTGCCTGTGAGGGTACAATCCTCTTGTTGGTTGCCTAAAATGCTTTCTTTCATTGCAATATGGATAGAAAAGATAGATGTTAGTATGATTTTCCATTTATATGTTAATTTAGATTGATTTCATAGAAGAATTCTATGAATGACAATCATAATAACATTCATTTGAATCCATTTTTGCAATGAAAGAGACGTTTTGGACACCCAATACATTGACTGTACCCTCACAGGAAGAGACAGGAAACTTGCATAAAATACATTTTACATTGTTATGGTGGACTTGATATGCAAGTTGAGGGACTCCAAAACTTTAAAATACATTTTATTGCATAAAATACTTAAAAACCAACTATCACTTCTTTGGAACATCTATATGAACAATTGTTGGTGTACATGCTTTTACCCCTCTAATAGGTCTCCAAATACAAAGAAAGTACTATCACAACACCTTCCCAAAACTTCTAAACCAAAAACATAGTTATAAAATGATCCTAAACTAAGGATTTTTCACTTTTCAAGAGAATACAACAAGTTTTAATCACCCAACATCAAAACCCTCCATTCTAGGCACATTTACCTATGGCTTTCTCTTCAAAGCATCTCCAAGAACTTCTATATCCCCTCAATGGATCCAACACCATCTCTTATCCATATCATAACCATCCATATCATAAAAAGTAGTCCTCTAATGGACCAATCTCCTAGACCATGACTGGTCCCATCACATGTGACCCTTCAATCAGCAATTTGTCTCCATTAGAGACCTCTAACTCTTCACCCCTATTCAACCCTAAAAAAAACACATGAGGAAACATACAAATAACATATTTAAATGCATTTCCACTTCCCATAATGGTCCAGGGGCACCTAGGATCAACAAACAAGGCATGAAGATAACTAGTGCAATCATGAAGACTATGAAGCCTTTGAAGACTTTCAGGGAGAACCAGAGGGAAAAGAGGGTTAATCACCTCAACTAAAAGTTATTGGAACCTATTATGTTTTAATGTCATGTAATGACATTGCAATATGTGGACTTAATTTATATCCTTGAAAGGATCAAATGTTTCTAAAATGGACCATTAGTGTCCAATGGATGTCTTAGAGTAGTTTAAAGTTGTAGGAGTGTTGCAATTAAGTATCCTAGGTGTTGGCAAACCTTTCGAGTTCTTAATTTCTAATTAATAAGGTTTTAAAAGCATTTTCATAGTTTCAATTTTCAAATATTTAAAACATAACGGCTAGTTAGCCATTTGGGAGGGAAGTTAAATTTTTAATGTCAAAACACTCAACTAATCCCTCTAACTGATTAGGAGTGGTTGGGGAAGTTGAGATGGAGATGTCTATTTGTATTTTGAACCCATTGTATGGGTAGACATGGATCTTGTGTGTACGGATGAGAAAAGTGAATGAATAAAATATAAAGTTTTAACTACAATCTATGTTTTCCAGAGAGATTAATATTCTTTGATTGGATTCTAATTCAAGATGAAATAAGGGATAACTTTTGACATTCACTTTCATCCATTGAATGCTTTGAATTTTTTTTTTTGACTATTCCATGCATTAATGCTAGTGTAACAGTGACTAAGAATCAATAAAACTACATTCTCTTTCATTTTTGTATCTTGTGTGTGGATCCTCATGTAAGCTTTACTTGGATAAGATCTACAGGGATTCAATAAGACATTTGGAAGGAAATATTGCATATTTTGAATGTTTTGAGAGTCATTTAACATGATTGTACCCTCACACACAATGGTGTAACCCTATTTATATAGATTTCTTTCCTTGTTTGAAGTTTACTTGTAAACACTAACCATTCCATGGGCTCAAAGGCCTAGAATCCATGGAATGTGATTAACATAATAATGTATCATAATTACTTGACTGTGCATTTGTAGAAACTTGAAAGTTAAAGTAATCACTGGCTGAAAACATAGACTTTACATTGAAATTCATGGCACAAGTATAGCAGTGGCTATTTGGCTTGAACAAGGGGCATGTTTTAATTTTTGGATCACCTTAGTATGTTGGAGAGATGGTGTATCAATCACCAATTTGAAGCAGGAGTGTTTGGAGGGTCGACATTCACAAAGCCCTAGTTCCAAGGGTTTAGAGTGACCAAATTGGGGGTTTTGGTCTTGCTATGGGTTTGAACCTAATTCCTTTTGGATTTGTTCATTTTATAGAATAAGAGGACTATGTCCAGGAGTTGGAGTCTTGGAGAAATATAGAAGTAGGTGTTGCTTTGTTAATCTACCATTTTTGGGGCTGATTTGCAAGGGTACAGTCTGAGAACCTTAATTTGTTCCAAAACAACAATACCTAAATCCTTGATATTTTTAAGTATAGCTTTTAAGGGTATCTATATCTATGTTTAGTTCTCCTAATGTTTTGGGGAAGTGTGCAGTTCAAAGACTAAGAAGGTCTTTGTAGGGCTATAAGGCAGAGCCATTAGGCCTTTGTGGTAGTTTAGAAGGAATTTGAAGAATGTGAGTGTAAGGGTAACTTATAACCTTGAAATTCATTGAATCCAAGTGAATATAAGTCTATAAAACCAGATATATCACTTAGAAGTCTTGTGAAGAGTCTTGGGAAGTTTAAGCCTTGTTGAAGCATTTGAGGATTGGGAGGGTATAGTGCCTAAACCTCTTAAATTTATAAACTTCTCTTGTTTATCGTCAACCACCACCCTTACCTCTACATCATAACATCCATGGGAGTGAGGCACCTCACCAATCCATCGTTTCACCAAGGTAATTTTTTGTTGCACACCCTGACTGTCCAGGGACAGTCACCTCTAAATAGGGTTCACACTTCAAAATCTTCACAAATCAATCCAAATCAACATATAAATGAACAATCATACTAACATCTATCTTTTCTATCCATATTGCAATGAAAGAAAGTGTTTTAGGCAACCAACAAGATGACTGTACCATTACGGGCAGAGACATGGCCAATCTTGTTTAATTTACATTTCATTGAATAAAAGTATATTACATTCATCCATTTGATCTCCAATTGACCATATACCTTCCTTTACAATAAAATATATTTTAAAGTTTTGGAGTCCCTCAACTTGCATATTATTATGATTATTATGATTGTCATTCATAGAATTCTTCTATGAAATCAATCCAAATCAAGATATAAATGAACAATAATACTAACATCTATCTTGTCTATCCATATTGCAATGAAAGAAAGCATTTTGGGCAACCAATAAGAGGACTTTACCATCACAGGCAGAGACAGGGCCAATCTTGTTTAATTTACATTTCATTGAAGAAAAGTCTATTACATTCATCACACAACCTTGCAGGAGTTGCTAACTCATAGAATTATGATCTGCTCGACTGCAGAAGATTCTTTGATTTGGAGTGCCTCCAAATAAGGTGACTACAAGTTCAACCTTTGGTACAAACTTTTGAGACACAGGAAGAGCAGTGAATATTTATGAGTTTTTGAAGAATCTAGGTGATTTTCAAATTCAGCATGTTTACTGAGAAGGCAATAAAGCAGATAGACACTTGGAAAATTTGGGGATTGATAAAGCATCAAACTTGGAGCTCAGTCAGGATGATCTACTACTGTGTGGTCTATAGAACATTATTGCCGCAGATCTTGATTCATGCTCGAGGGCCGAGATAGGATAGATTTAGACATTTGACAACACTGGCAGTGGGAGATGGGATGTTGGCCAGTGTGTGTGCTCGTTGCAAAAATTTTTCACGTGGCTCTTTTGATGGTCTTCATCACATGGCCCTTGTTGGACATCCAGTCCTTTGTAACAATTAGTCAGGTATGAAGAGTTATCTTTTAGTAGAGAGACACCACCGACGGGCTAGATTTTGTTTATAAATGGCCTCCATGGAACTCATTTTCATCTTGGAGTTGATGGTGAATCATTTGGGCATCACTTGTTGCTGTGTTAAAGTTGAGGTGCTAATGGAATTGTCAAAGGAATAGATTAAAATAATTTTCAGCCGGGCCAACGAGTAGAAACACACGACTATGGTGATGATCTTGGGAGTGGAATATTGGGTGGGAGAACACATTCATGATGGGAGGCTGATTGTAGATCTACTTCAACCCATCATTCAGGTCCATAGCCACTCGCTATCCACAGTTGGTATGGTGTGCAAGATGGTGGCAGATGACTTGTATTTAGAGGTGGTAGTTGTGCTGGACAATATTGAAATGAAGCTATTAGATGGTTCTTTGCTGGGTCACTTCGCTCTTGAGGCAAAAGGTAAGAAAAAATTAATGTAGAAGTCTTGGGCAACCTTCAAGATAGGCATCGTAAAGGAATATGATTTGGCCAAATTTGAGTCTTTTGTTCAAGAAAATGGGAACCTCTCTCCAGAGGAAGTAGGATCTAGGCTGATGTCAATTGGAAAAGGGATCATGTATTTGTATCACTGACCCTTGCTGGTTGCTCAAATATGGAGTTCCATCTCCCTTTGTAATTTCATTTTTTTGCAATATAATGGGTACTGCCCCCTAGGCAGAGCTTGCTTTAACAAAAAAAAAAGTTGATTAAGTATGCATTTGGGATTTTGCAACATCAAGCTTAAGATGATAATAACCTTTTTGCTATGTACTGATCTTGAAAGAAAAATATTTACTTGTATATTCAGTTTTCTACAATGAAACCCCAACGTAAAAAGTATATATAACCACATGTAAACATGCAAGTAGATAGTGTTATGTTTCTTCCCCCATTTTGGAAACTATATATCTAGTTTTGGGCTAAGTTTATGATACTTGGATTCTCTTCAAATTTCTCTATAGAGTTGAATGTTATCCAATTTTGATTAACTACTTTAATAGAAAAAAAGTTGTGGTGTAGGACTTATAGTAGTATGGAGGAATAAAGGTGTTATGAGATCAAGGATCAATGATTGTTTAGCCATTAAAGAAAAAGAATGGTTAAAAAAGTATGAAGATAAGGTAGTGAATGTATCTATACATGAAGCAGTGTTGACTTGTGATAAAACACGTTCTTGACAGTATGTTACTAAGGCTTATAGGTGCTATGAATATTATTTCAAATTGATGATCATGTTTTTGTCTATAAATAAGACAAATATGAAAACATTGCGGTCATTTTGTTATACAACCATTTTGACATTATCGAGAGTGAATTTTTTCATTCTTTACTCATATAGTGCATCATTTCATATATCAGTTGGATGTGGTGGAAAATTAATAGAGATCATAGATTTGTTGGTTTGGTGATTATTTTCAACAAATAGAACCACTTGTCATTGAATTGTGAAAGCTTTGGTGGTGGATGCTTTGTAAAAGTGGACTAATTAGCCCTTATGAGAAGTTTACTAGTCATTATTTGGTGGGAAGTGCAATAGTGCAGATAGGAAATGATAGGAAGTGTAGACTGCAAGTACAAAACAAAGTGTAGATTGGGAATGAAGAAAGTATAGACTAGAAATGAAGAAAGTATTGATAGGAAATGCATAAAATAAAGAGATGAAGTGGAGAACAAGAAGTGCAAAAATAAAATACAAAAATGTACTTTGGTAGGAATGGAAGAAGATTTGTAGGTAAAGTAGTGCAAGCAACAGATGCTGAAAATGGTAGGAAGTTGACAGGAAGTACAGTTTTTATAACAAAAAAATGTTGTTGTTGAGTAATGTTGACATTTTTGAAGATAGCATGATACAAAAGCTTATAGATCTGGAATGAGGTGATCTACTTCATAATTTGAAAGTATATTATACATGGATTAGCCTCTAGTATGATTTGATGTTTGATTAATCTAGTGACATTCTTGAATATGATCATGAGAGTCAGAACTTCTAGTGGTATTTAGTAATGCAACAAATATAATAAGGACAAGATTGATGAATTTGTGACTTACTAATTTCAAACATTGAAGAGACCGGTGTTGAAGATGTTTCTACAAGTGCACACTATGGGGAAGTTGATTGAGAGTTTGATAATCCCTTTGTCATATGTTGTCAAAAGGGGGAGATGGAAGAGATTTTTTCCATCAATTCCAAAGGGGGAGTTTGTTGACTTTGGCATGTTTTGTCATTGATGTCAAAAGGTATGTTTGATAGAGTATGTGAAAATGTGTTTATCTCAAAGTGGTCATAATGAGATGACTTTGAAAGGAAGAGTTAGATGAAATTATGATGTGGTATGAGCTCATATGTTCTAAAGGATGTGCTCATGATAGAAGGTGACTTTGGTTTGAATGAGATTCAATGTTAGAACATCTAAGTTTGGTTTGAATGAGATTCAATGTTAGAACATCTGAGTTTGGTTTGAATGAGATTCAATATAAGAACATGTTTGAGTTTTAACATAATGGTCTTTATAATGTCTTTCTTGAAGCCTAAATGCAACCAAATCAGTTGGAGTTTGAAATCAAGGTCTTGCAAAACTCAAGTTTCTACTTCATGCCATTCTGGGAACATGAACCTTTATAAGTGCCCCTGCATTTTGTTTAATTAAAATTTCAGTAATGGGACTAAAATTTATAAGGACAAATGGTAACAACTAAACTAAATTATATACTATTCATATACATAAAATTTTCATTTGTGGCAATAGACCATCCAACATGGGGTTGACACAAAGTTTGAGGGCTAAATTACCTCTCGTTGAGATCTTGAAGTCAAATAAACACAATGAAGCCAAACAAAGCATTAAGAAATGTTGCCTACAAATTTATTTCAACTGGTTTTCTCCAAAAACATGTTCTGTATTCTACCAAAAGCAAGGGTTCACCAGTATTGGTATTGTTGTTTACATGGAACACCTTGCCAAATATTTGAATGAACGCCTTTTAAAGTGATAAAATATGTATTTACATATGATAGTAGGGATTGCAAATATAACTACGAAGAAAAATCATAAATGGTGATTGCTGAAAGTATTAAATGACACAAAGAGGAAGAAGCATGATAAATATTAGAAAGTATCATACACAACATACATATGTTGCAAATGTTTACAACATATTTGAATTTGACGAGGTGAGTTATTTAACAAAGCATACTTAATCAACTTAGAAACCATACCCGCGAACCTTAAGATCGATGCCCTAGTCCTTAAGATCGATGCCCTCCTTCTGACCTCCTTCAACTCTGCAACACTGCAATAACAAATGAAATATTGATGCCCTCCTTAAGATTGATGCCCTCCTTTCGGCCTCCTTCAACTCTCAACAATAACAAATGAAATAGCAATGTTCGCAACACTCAAAGGTCAATTCGCAAGCCTCCTTCAACTCTCACCAATAAAAAATGAAATAGAAATGTTCACAGCACTCAGAGTTCAATTCTCAAGCCTCCTTCAACTCTCAGCAATAACAAATGAAATAGCAATGTTCACAGCACTCAGAGGTGAATTCACAATAACAAATATAATGAAAACTTTAGGTTATATAATAACAAATGAAATGACTCTTTTTTTAGGTTATATGCCCGTGTTGGTTGAAATTTTGACCAACACGGGAATGGATTAAAAAAAATTAAAAAATTCATTTATAAACTGACCAAGCAAAACCATTTTAATGCTTGGTCAGAAATGCTGGTAAAAAATTAGGGTTAAATGTATTAGTGGTACCCCTTAGTAATAGGTACTTGATATATAAGAAGAGAATAGAAAAGGGCTATATTGTTGGCATAACTGATGTAGATGAGATGAGTAAGTATGTTTATGGCTTGATGATGTGATTTTTCAGTTATGTTGTTGTCATTGATGTCAACTTATAGGTATTCTTAGGTAGATGACTATGTTCTTGGTGTACCAAGTTATGATGAAGAAGATGAATTGTGAGTCATGTTGTGAATTGTGGTGTGTGATTTGGTGCATAGGCTCTAGAGGTTTGTATAATTCTATATCTATGATCGCATATGTGTATGATGAGTTTTATGCAAGTTATAGTCAGTTTGGTGAAGACAGGGAATTGGTTCAGCAGTGAAGGAACATAGAAGAAATATTTGATCGGTATGTCCCACATGAATAGAATTACGTGGTACAATATTCTAAAGTTCAAATAGTGAAGAAGGAAAGAAAAGTGAAGTACAATTCGTTAGATTCTTGATCGGTGAAGGCAGATCGGTTTGTGAAGATGGCTAAGTATATTAGATAGAATATGTGATGACATTTCTAGGATTACGTGGAATATTAGGTATGATTCTTATTGGTTGATTTGATCGATAATTCATGAAGAGGTGCATGAACCTAGGGAAGTGTAATATGTTTGACCTTTTGGTGTCAAATTGAAGTGTGATTGGATCTTGATGTCAGTGTGAGAGGGAAAATGATTCCAACCTTTTTGGTGAACTTCTATGGAGCAAAATTTGAATTTTAGATGTAATATTCAAGTGGTTTTATGCCCTAATTATTGTAAATGTATTAATATCATTTTGTAATATTTTTTTTAGTGTGTGGAAAAATAAACAACAAAGATTGTGTGTGTGGCAGAGATAGATAGTAAATCAAGAGGTGTGATTCAGAGGAGAGGTGAATATGTAAGAGAGGAAGATGTATGAGCCTAATTGGATCTATACAACCAAAGCATTGGTGCTATTTTCTAGATCAACCTTCTTGTTGTTCCCTAACTATTGCAACAGGGTAAAGCTCCTAATAGGGCTAGAGGTGAATCCCTTAACCGGGTGGCTCTTAACATGGTTTGTTCTTAACCAAACTTTATTGTAATCTCCTAATAGATCTAAGCTCTTAATCAAGTGTACTTCAAAAGAGTACTTTATTACTCGTGGGCATCATTCCCACGTGAAAAATACTTGTGTCATGTGTTGAATTTGTGTGGATGCCTATTTCTTGGTGTATGTTTTACTACAAGTAAAGGTTACTTATTGCATGCATGTGGTGAAGATTAGAAAGATAATTTATCATATCATATTTGTGTTTATTGGTAGATCACCCCCCTCCCTCCCTCTCAGTAATCGTAGGGCCTGATTATTCCAACATATATACCCTATTTTGGCTATTGGGATTTATCAAAAATTGTTAGGCTATAAAAAATATTATATAGTAGATAGTTGTTGGTTTGAGATAAGCATACTAAAGAATATGTATAAGAAGACTTTTGATTATATGTAAAGACTTCTAAGTAATAGAAAGATCAATATTATTAGATAGAATTTTAAATCTCTTGAGCATTTTGTGAATTTTTTGTGAAATTTGATGATATTTTGATGCATGTAACTTGTCTAAAGATTTAATTTATAAGTAATGTTGAATTTCTTAGACACGACTTTAACCCTTAAACATATACGAAGGGATCTGACATATAAATCAACATTTTGATTATCTGTGTTTTATAATGTGTAAAGATAGAGTGAATGAACTTATAATTAATAAGTGAAATGTATCTAGTTTTCTTTTTGATGGAACTAACTATTGAATCAAAGTGATAAAAATATAGGTGTTTTTAATAAAAATGAATGCAATATAATGACAATACTAATCAGAAGGATAAAGTTGGGATATAAGTATATACAACACCTCATTTCAAAGGCACAGTCAAAAGTAGCACGAAAGGGAAGTGGAAGAAGATAAAAACAATGTTCGGTAATCATGTAAGCAAGTATCTCTTTACCTCTGTTGAATCTATGGAATAAATAATATGAATTCAATGAATATGTAAGATAGAAAATTAGAAGCAAGTAAGGAAATAATATTGAAACCTATATTTATTTATATAAACAGTTACTTTGTATTAAAATCTATCACCTTTGCGCCTATTACCTAGTAAAAAAAAATTTAATTTTGATCTTTTTAACATATAATTGTCCTATAAATCTACATTATAATTATTATATAAATAATTATTCTAATTTTAAATCAAATGATATTTTGCTTAGAAAGAATTGATCTAAATAATCAATTTTAAAATTTATTCTTATATTTTGACACCTCTGTATTGTTATTAATTATTATCTTCAAATAAAATCATATGATATTCTACTTAAACAAATTATAAGTAGTTATATTGAATATTATAACAATTAATTCACTAACACTTGTTCCAAATTGGAGTAGTCTTCAATGATCTCCATCTAACTTTACAACTCCAAACAACTTTGCTCAAGTTCTTAATTTATGAAGAAAGAAAATGAAAAGTGTTCTAGGCGAGAGTTTTTGTAGAATATAATAGCATTAATGACCTGGGGAGTGGGCAAAATGTTGAATTGAAACAAAACTCTTGCAAAGCTCAAATTGTGCCTGGTTTGAAGTGTTGGTGTGTTCAAATCACAGTCTCCCATGTTGTTAGAGTTGGGTAAAACCTGGGCATGAGGCACCTCCATTGAAAGACGAGATTGCCACGTAGCAAAATCCATCTTTGTCGAACGTCCACACAGAGAACAAGATCGACGCGTGTCCATAGCCAAGCCGACGCGTGTTCGAATCTCCATAGCTGTAACACGTTTGAATAAAGGAGTGCCACTATAAATTAGATAAGAAGACAAGCTGCGTCGGTATGTTCAACACAAGTTCAGGATTTGGAAGTTTTAAGCGAAGCTAATCGATTGATTTTGTTCTGTTTTGCTTTGTTGAGAATGGCTTCAGATCGGGAAAGATCGCAGGCTGGTAAAGAGGCAGAAGAGAGAAGAGAAAAAGCTTCGGAGAATTTGGAATCTTCAAAATCGAGCGCCCGTGTTGCTTCTGAAGCAAGCAAAGATTCGGCCTCTGGCTTGCTTGGCGGCCTCAAGGAGAGCACCATGTCGGTCCTCAAGTCGGCTCAAGACAAAATCGACTATGCCAGGGGTGCTACTGCTGAAAAGACCAAGGAGTACAAGGATTCTGCTGTTGAGGAAGCTCGAGAAGCCAAGGATACTGCTGCTGAGAAGGCTAGGGAAACTAAGGATAGTCTAGCAGGGAAAGCGCAGGAAAGTAAGGAGAGAGCCAAAGAATATGAGGAGTACACTGCTCAGAAGGCTCAGGAGGCTAAAGAGGCTGCTAAGGTGAGTTTCTGTAACCTTGTTTGTTTAATTCAGAGGAATGTTTTGTTAGTGAAATGGAGAAATTAAAATATTTTATGTCGAGCAGGAAAAATTGGGGGAAACAACGGAAGCTACGCGGGAGAAGATGGAGCAGCTTCGAGTAAAAGGAGAAGAAAGCAAGGAAAGCGCCAAAGATCGATCCAGAGAAGAAGCGGACCGGGCTCAAGAATCCAAGGGCGGTCTCCTTAATAAGTAAGTGAAAATTGTTATATATGATTCATTATGTTTATTGAACAGCTCAAAATTATCATTTACAGTTCTCCCAAAAACTTAAATTAATATGTGAGTCTTAAAAAAAGTAAGTTATATTTGAATTACACTTCAAAATATGTGAATCTTTTATTAAAATGTCAATCTTTATGTAAATATTAAAAAATGTCCATTTACAGTCTTAATGCAAATCTTTACGTAGATCTTCAAAAATATCATGTACAGTTCTTCGATATGGAAATCTTAGAAATGTCATTTACAGTCCATAAATGTAAATCTTTATAAATCTTCGGCAATGTCATTTACAGTCTTCATAAACTGAAATCTTTATGTAAATCTTCACAAATGTAATTTATATTTGAAGTACACTTCAAAAAATGTAAATCTTCAAAAATGTCCATTTACAGTCCTTTGAAAATGCAAATATTTATGAAAACCTTCAGAAATGTCCATTTAGATAGTCTTTCAAAAATGCAAATGTGTGTAAATCTTCAGAAATGTCGATTTAGAGTCTTTCAAAAATAAAATGCAAATATTTGTATAAATCTTCAAAAATGTCCATTTACAGTCCATAAATGTAAATCCTTGTATAAATATTCAGAAACGTCATTTACAGTCCTCAGTCATTCATAAATCTAAATCTTTCTATAAATCTTTAGAAATATCATTTAGAGTCGTTCATAATTGGAAATCATTAGAAATTTCATATTCAGTCATTCATAAATGTAAATCTTCAGAAACGTCATTTACAGTCGTTCATAAATGTAAATCTTCAGAAGTGTCATTTACAGTTCTTCAAAAATGCAAATCTTCATGTAAAATCTGCAGAAATATCATTTACGGTCCTTCAGAAATGCAAATCTTCATGTAAATATTCAGAAATGTCATTTACAATTCTTAAAAATGTAAGTTATATTTGAACAGGAAAAAATGATCCTTTATGATTCTTTATGAAGATCTCGAAAAATGTAAGTTTGTACTTGAATGCAGGACAGGGCAGGCCTTGACGGGCTTGAAGGAGAGCATATTTGGTGGCACAAAAGAGAGCAGTGAGCAGGCCCAAGAGAAGACAAGAGAGACATTTGAGGGTGAGAAAGAAAAGAATGCAGAGAATGTCCTGCGTGATATGCAGGAGAAAACAGAGAGAGCAGAAATGGGCACCGCTAAGGCACAGGAACATCTCGAGGAAAGCAAAGGAATTCTGAGATCCATTGCAGATTCAGTAAAGGGCGTGGTTGGAGGGGCTAATAATAGCAAATCATCCGATCAGCAACCTTCAGAGCAAGGAAAGCTCTGAACACTGTCTGTCTTACATTGAAAATGTGGATAATTGCAACATGATATTTAGCCATTCAGTTAAGTAGAGAGTTCAGTTCACTTGTATTTTGTTTGCCATTAGCGTTGCCTAGGATTTCGAATAAAATATACCTATGTTGGGTACAGTTTAAAAAGTTGTTTTTGCGACATTCATAGTCGATGTCTCTGCTATAGAGAAATAATTATTTTAGCTGATATTTTGTAATTTATTTTGAGTTCAATTAATGGATTTTGTACACATGGGGGATATATGGGATTTGGGTAAGTAGTTAGCAATTTAATTAAATAATTATTTATAATTGCAGTAGAGGATTGAAAAACCGTCCTCTAATTTTATTTTGAGTAGATTTATTGACATTCAAATTTATATTGAGTATTTATATCGACATTGGTTTATAATTAAATCAAAGTGGGAAAATGTTCGTTATAAAAACAAATATGTGAATTTGATCTTTTAAAAACTGTTTTCATTTAATAATTACATAATTTCAGTCTTTTTTAACTTTTAGTTTTGATTTGAGGGAAAAAAAATTGTAATATTTTTTTTTCGTACTTTTTTAAATAAGTATGATGTACATATATGTTATTAATTTTTTGATTTAATTATGTAGGTATCAAGAGTTAATTCATATCTATATCTATTTAAAACTAAACTAATATACCTAGCTAATCAATTTGAATTATAAAGAATTAAAAAGTTAAATTCCTATTTATATACGACCATAATATTTTAATTATTTTATTTTATTTTTAAATCAGGGGATATTACTATTGCAAGGTAGAAAACTTAGTCAAAACTTAAAGTTGTACTATGAAGATTGGTAATTTTAGTTGTACTATGAAGATTGGTAATTTTAGAAAGTTGAAGGGGATATTACTATTGCAAGGTAGAAAACTTAGTCAAAACTTAAAGTTGTACTATGAAGATTGGTAATTTTAGAAAGTTGAAGTTGTGGTTTAGATTATTTTGATAATTGATAATTTTAGAAAGTTGAAGTTGTGGTTTAGATTATTTTGATAATTGATTTATTTTAAATACTATTGCAAGGTAGAAAACTTAGTCAAAACTTAAAGTTGTACCATGAAGATTGATAATTTTAGAAAGTTGAAGTTGTGGTTTAGAATATTTTGATAATTGATTTATTTTAAATAGTAAAAGGTCGAGGTTAAATATTATATTAATGTATATAAGATAAATTATATAAAAGGTTTGGGGTCAGAATGGAGAGCCATCCCATCCCTGTGGTGATGATGTCATAGCTCGAGGCAAGGTTAAATAGTAAAAGGTCGAGGTTAAATATTATATTAATGTATATAAAATAAGTTATACAAAAAGTTTGGGGTCACAATGGGGCCATCCATGTGGTGATGTCATAGCTTGAGGCTCATTTAATAATTACATAATTTCAGTCTATTTTAACTTTTAGTTTTGATCTGAGGGAAAAAAAAATTGTAATATTTTTTTGTTTGTACTTAAATAAGTATGATGTACATATATGTTATTAATTTATGTACATATATGTTATTAATTTTTTGATTTAATTATGTAGGTATCAAGAGTTAATTCATATCTATATCTATTTAAAACTAAACTAATATACCTAGCTAAGCAATTTATCAATTTGAATTATAAAGAATTAAAAAGTTAAATTCCTATCTATATATGACTATAATATTTTAATTATTTTATTTTATTTTTAAATCAAGGGATATTATTTTAATTATTTTATTTTATTTTTAAATCAAGGGATATTACTATTGCAAGGTAGAAAACTTAGTCAAAACTTAAAGTTGTACCATGAAGATTGGTAATTTTAGAAAGTTGAAGTTGTGGTTTAGATTATTTTGATAATTGATTTATTTAAAATAGTAAAAGGTCGAGGTTAAATATTATATTAATGTATATAAGATAAATTATATAAAAGGTTTGGGGTCAGAATTGAGAGCCATCCCTGTGGTGATGATGTCATAGCTTGAGGCAAGGTTAAATAGTAAAAGGTCGAGGTTAAATATTATATTAATGTACATAAAATAAGTTATACAAAAGGTTTGGGGTCACAATGGGGCCATCCATGTGGTGATGTCATAGCTTGAGGCATTAAGACATTGACAACTTGAGGCATTGACGCCTTCTATGGATATAAATTATACAAACAAAAGGTTCAGTATGGGGTCACAATGGTTTCAATGGATATACATTATACAAAAGGTTCAGTATGGGATCACAATGGGTCATCCATGTGGTGATGTCAAAGCTTCACCTTGAAGCATTGAAACTTTTTGCGAATATGTTGCATATAGTTGTCTCATAGTCTGTAGGGATTCTTATAGCTTCAAAACTTATTACTTTTATCTTCTTATTTTTTCAAACACCTTATCTTTCCATCTCTTTGTCTATGTTTCTTTATCACTCTAAACAACCCTTATCACTCCATTTTCCTATCACTCCAAACCTCATATGCTTCCCAGAAACTACTTATGACTCCATCTTTATCACTCGAACATCTACTTGTTTATCCAGACAACTCCCCTTCCCTCTCCTTATTTTTCTAACCACTCCTAAAAATCCTTATTTCTCTAACGTCTTGTTTCTTTAAGTCTTCTTATATCTCCTAATATCTCCTTTATCCTTTCCTAATATCTTATTTATCCTTCTTATCTAATCATTCCAAATTTTCATGACTTTCTCCTCCATTATCCAATTATTTTTACCCTCCAACATAACCTCGCTTTCGTTCCATTCCTTACAAAAGGTTCAGTATGGGTCACAATGGGCCATCCATGTAGTGATGTTACATCTTTAGCTTGAGGCATTGAAACTTTATGTGGATATGCAATGAGATATTGAAAAATTTCATGGATATAAATTATACACCGCAAATTTATCTTGAGGCATTGTAAGCTTCCATGGATATAAATTATACAAAAGATTCAGTATGGCATCACAATGGTTTCAATGGATATAAATTATATAAAAGGTTCAGTATGGGATCGTAATGGGCCATCTATGTGGTGATGTCACAGCTTCACCTTGAAGCATTGAAACTTTATGTGGATATGTTGCATATAGTTGTCTCATAGTTTGGAGGGATTCTTATAGCTTCAAAACTTCTTATTACTTTTATCTTCTAATTTTTTCAAACACCTTATCTTTCCATTTCTTTGTCTATGTTTCATTATCACTCCAAGCAACCCTTATCACTTCATCATCCTATCACTCTAAACCTCTTATGCTTCCCGAAAACTACTTATGACTCCCTCCTTATCACTCAAACATCTACTCGTCTCTCCAAACAACTCCCCTTCTCTCTCCTTATTTTTCTAACCACTCCTAAAAATCCTTATTTCTCTAACATCTTGTTGTTCTAAGTCTTCTTGTATCTCCTAATAGCTCCTTTAGCCTTTCCTAATATCTTCTTTTTCCTTCTTAGCTAGAATCATTCCAAATTTTCATGAATTTTCTCCTCCATTATCCAATTATTTTTACCCTCTAACATTTAACCTCTCTTTCATCACATTCCTTTAGCCTTATCTCTCCAACTCAAAAAGGAATTCAATCTCATATCTGAGCATTCCCAACAAAGAGTAGATCAAAACAAATTAAAGTTCTCTAGGCCTCCATAGCCAAAATTCACCTCCATAGGAAAGTTTGTCACCTCAATGATACAAAGGAGAGACGAAAACAAATGAAAAATGGGGTGGCTGCAAGAAGTTGAGTCCCACTTTTGGGCAAAAAGTGGAAGTGTTTTCCCTTTTTTTAAAATTTCTTATCAATTGATGTCTAAATTTGAGATACTTAGAGATTGAATCTCAAAACAATTTAGTAATAGAAAATGTAGTTCTCGGAGTCTTCTTTTCAAATATGTAATTTATTTAAATACCCACATGGTATAAATTGCTTTTTAGTAGGAATGTTTAAAAACTATGTTTTCAAAATGCCTGTTTGAGGACCATACCATAGTCGTGTACGACCACCATATTTTGACTTAAATAAATGAATTTTTGCAAATCCTTCTGGGGAACACCAAATATTGATGAGCATATTTTTCCTTTTTTTTTAATTAATTTTTAATTGACTATAAAATATATTTTAAAAACCTCTGGTGTACGACCACCATAATTTGATGAGAATTTCATATTTTTTCAAAATTCCTTTTTCTATCTTCAAGAGAATTGTATCTAGATTGATGTCATATAATTTATATTCCAAAAAACCTAAAAACAAAAAAGTTATTAATGTTTTAGTGAACCTCGCTATTTTACATTTAGGTACCACTTTTAACTAATAAATAATGCAAAAATAGTAAAACTAATCACATCACTATGAAATTTACATTTTTGAAATTAGGACAGTGAGAACTCTAATGAGTTTTTTTTGGTAAAAAGATACGATCAGGAAGACCCTCAAAAAATTACGACAAGGTAGAAATCTGGCATTCCATTGCCTTAACCAAATTTTTGGAGGTCAAGGCATAGGCTGGGTTCTACCAAGCCTAAACCAAACCGATTTTGGAATGAAATTCGAGGTGAATGTGTGCTTCCCGCTCATGTTTTAAGACATGGGCACCCATTTTTTTAAAAAAAAAATCATAGTGTTAAAATGCATTTTTAATTCTAAAGAAAATAAAAAATAAAAAAATTTAGAAACGGGCACCAATTTTTTTGAATTTAGGATCAGGTGCCCGAACCTAAAACGGGCGCCCATTTTTTTAAAATAGGTGCCCATTTCAAGTGACATCTTTCATTTCTACAAGACTTCCGTGGAATTGGTACCCAACTTTGTGCATTGACCCAATGAACTAGAACCATATTGAAACTGCACAGATGCCCCAACTCAATAGGGGCAAATTCCCCCTCAATAGGAACCATATGAGTTTGAATGCATCTAGAGCAACAATCCACTAAAAAAGGACAATTAAAGGTGTTGGGTACCACTCTTCCCCATCCCAATCACCACCTCATTCTCCCCTCCAACTACCATCACTTTTCCTAACCCCTTTTCCCTCTACCAAGCCACCAATCCTAACTTCTCTACCAGCACTACTTCCACCCCAACCACCATCTGGACTCTCCTACCAAAAATGCTCATTGCCTCCACCCCAATCACCATATCTTCTTTCATCCAACCAACATCCCTACTTCCTCTACTGATGTAGCCAAGGATGGAGAATCCAATTGAGGACTATCCAAACCTATAGCCAAACCACAACATAGAAAAATTACACAACCATAACATTAGATCTGACAGAGAATTGAAATCTTCATTCATAAATTCAATGATTACATGCAATGTGTTGAGCTGTAAGGCCTTCCTGGTTACAGCCAATTACAAAGAAAGAACAGTTCTACAAGATCACATAGGATCCAATACACCTCCTAGCTAGTCTAGGTCTATAAAACAACAGAACACTGGTAGGAACTCCAAAAAAGATCTAAACTTGGGCACGCAGGCCACCAAGAAATCTTCTTGTGCCTAAGCTCACAAGCTACTAACTCTATTATCTTCTATCTCTCACCTCCCACTGCTAAACAACTACCCAAACATCCTCTTAAATACTAATTCCCAGCCACAAGTCAGCTTCCAAATATACAAATATCAAATGCAAAATATGGTCAGCTCTCAAATAGCCTTACAATAATTAAATTATCCATGTCAGCCTCTAGATCCACATAGGAGAATGTAACACGCCAGATCTAGGTCCCCACACATCCAATGGTCAATCCATAGCTCAAGCAACATGACCCAGATTAAATGCATCAATCGGCCAAGCCAATTCATCCACACAACCAAGTCATTTTGCAAGAACACCGAGCAACAAAGAAATAATTGAGCGCCAGTGAACTGACCATGCCAAGCATCACCGAGCAATGCATTTATCGCCAAGCACTAGGAGTAACCGACGCCTTCAGTTACCGAGCATTCTTCAGAGACCGAGCGCCTTGGTAAACAATGTAACCGAGCAACCAAACTCCAAAATTGAGCAAATACCTCACCAAATAAGATCAAACTACTAATCTGCCTTTCAAAACAAACATGTTTTTGGTTGATACAGGATTGCCAAGAATCCTAGGATGCTCCTGCATCAGACACCCCAGGTAAAGAATATTTTCTCATAAGGAAATCAAGAATGTCTTAAGGGAATCATAATAGGTATGCCATATATGTTATTAACCCATATCTCCTCTTGTCCTTCATCCCAAGTTGTCTTCACTTCATCCATTATCCCTTGCAGCAAGTTGTCTTGCTTCCCACTTCTCTTATCTTTTCTGTTTGCAACTGATAACAACTGAATCTGACCATCCCTTTCCCTATCGATCACATCAGTACCTCAGTAAGCCCCATCCTCTCTGGACTCCTCAATCAACTTGACATCATCCACATCTCTCTGTGTCATCAATGTCATTATCTGTTGTATAATTTCTATCAAAAAGACCATCTACCTCTTAATCTCATCAAACTCTTTAGATATATCATTCTCCTTCTCTTTCAAACTAAGCTTTGTAGGAATAGGTTCATTAATTGTGTGCTCCTGATGTTTTTTATAAGGACAACACCTAATAAGTCTGCATCCCTTAGCCCCTATCTCCTGTAAAGGTAACAGCTTATGCCTAGATCCTTCATGCCTAACCACATAGGTGTTTGCACAACCATCAAACAAAACATTTCTATCAAATTTTCAAGGCCTCCCGAGCAGTAGATGACAAGCATCCATAGGCAATATATCACACAATATTTCATCATGGTAAGATCCAATCTGAAATTTAACCAAGCATTTTTCTTCAATCCTAACTTTAGACACATCTTGTATCCAACTAATCTGATAAGGATTAGGATGTTTCTTTCTTTCTAGATTCAACTTACTAACCATCTCTTCTGAAACAAAGTTCTCAAAACTGCCACCATCAACTATAACATTACATACCTTATCCTTGCACTTACATCTGGTTCTAAACAAATTTCTTCTTTGCACTAGTTCCTGGTGTGTGCTAGAAAGTAGTCACACTTTTGTGAATCATTACATTCAAGAACACTCAAGAATGAGGTCTCAAACAGCGATTCACAGCTCTCTATTCGTGGAGTGCAGGGGTTTGTATATGAGGCCCTTGGATTGACCTAGTTATGCCCATGCAAGTACACCAAGAAATGAGAGATTCAAAGATGAATAGCAAGCATGCTAATCTCCATGATCATCAAGTTATTGCATACAAATGAAAGTAGTCTAGATGATAACAATGCAAGAAATAAACTATTCTATTGAAATGAATGCTTATAAAATGTTAATCTATGAAAGGAAACATGAATTTAAACTATTATGTGAATGCAATATTAATCTAAACTATGGATTTCCATAAGGCATGAGAGAAGAAGACAAGAAGAAAGAAGTCTCAAATATCCAAGCTCCAAATGTGCTCAACAAGCTTCTTCCAAGATTGCTCTCCAAACCTGCAGTATAACAATAACATGAAAATTCTCAGATCTGAAATGAGAAGGAGAGGGCTCCTTATATAGGAAAATGTGGAAGAGAATGCATCCTCAAGAGCAATGTGGGATAAATCCAAAAAGAGGAAATAAAGCTCATTTTTAGAAAGTGTGGAGAGAAAAGGGATTTTATTTATTTTTAATTATTTGTTTCTCTTTTTTCATCACAAAGAGCTTTAAGAGGATTTTTTATTTATTTAAAAGAATGATTCTCTATTAATTAAATAAGATAACATTATTTAATTAAAAGAGAGATATCATAAGATAAAATCATTTAATTAAAAAAGATTTTAATTAAATAAATTTATTTCATTTTAAAAGATATTTCTTTCAATTAAATAAAGTTATTTTATTTATTTAAGAGGGAATATTTCTTTCAATTAAATAAAATTATTGAAAGAATCAGGAAAAGGATTTTTGTTTTGTTTTTATTTGATTTATTTCCTTTTCCATCACAGATTTTGCTTTAAGTGGGGATTTTATTTATTTAAAAGAGGAATTATCTTTTAAATAAATAAGATAAGTTTATTTAATAAAAAGAGGAATATTTAATTAAATAAGATAAAATCATTCAATTAAAAGGGGTTTTAATTAAATAAGATTATTTTATTTAAGATATTTCTTTTAATTAAATAAGCCTATTTAATTTATTTAAAAGAGAATATTTCTTTTAATTAAATAAAATTATTGATGAAATGATCAAACCTTATAAATATTTGAATTATTGATTTAATTGTGATTTGATCAAGGAATTGATTTGAAAATTGCAAAGCATTGATTCAAGAAATTGATATTTGACAAATTGAATAAATGGGGCCCAAAGTCTAGGCGACCATTTTAGGGTGCATACATTTGCCCCTCTTTGACTAATGTGAGGTCAACTCGGGATCACATGCAATAAAAGAATGGAATTGAAGTGTGAGATCGATTTGGGATCACAAAACAACCCAGATGTGTGTTCGACGGATGGGAACACATCAGGACATAGATAAGCAAACTGAAAAAGACAAGGCCAACACCTGTGAATAGGTAATTGTCAAGTCTCAAATAAGAGATAAGAATCTCAAGCAAGGTTGCCCCAAAAGAAGCAATTGATAAATTTGATAAAGCTAAATCAAGCATTGAAGTTTGGTAGGTACTGCCCCCTCGTGATCGAAATTGAAATGAGATAGAGGAGAAATAGTAAATTGATAAATTTGATCAAATCGAACTAAACATAAGGTTCTTGACATAAGATGAAAGATAAAAAAATAAATAAAAAATCACAGAACCAAGGTAGATCAGCAAGAAAGATTATGCCCCAAGGTTGAATTAGAAGAAAAGAAGTGGGGTGAAAGCGAATGGAAGATAGAAGTTTGGAAGAAATGGAAAGAAATGGAGAGAAGAAAGAGAATTTGCCTCCAGAAAGAAGATGCCCCAAAATCAATCAACTGTTTAAGATAGGGAATTTCGATTGAGATCACGAAAGAAGGTAAGGAAATGAAGATCAAAATGTGACCACAGTTGACTAAAAGTCCACAAGAAAGATGAAGGAAACCCTCTCAAACTCATAATGCAGCCTAAAAGTGCAAATTTAACATGAAGTCTAAATAATGCAAGCTACATGAAAATGCAAAGGTGTACTTGCAATAGGGTAACATAGGATTTTTGTGTTCATCATTCATTAGAGAATGTAAAAGAAATTATTTTAATCATAGGGCCATTATTACCGGACATCGGACAATCACACAATCAACACTAGTAAAAAATGCAACTATGAAGATATGAATGTGATTTATATCAGATTGGAATGTGGAAAGATTCTAACATGAGCATCAAAGACATAAAGGTCAAGATGATTGCAATGTTAGCTTACCCAATTTAATGTAGCAAAACCATGCTCGCATCAAGGCATAAACGCCAGGATGACCATGAGAATGGTTGTGCAAAAAAATAGTCAAGGATGATGCCTTAAATCTCCTAAGTGTGTCAAGGAGACAACAAGAGACACAGAAGAGGTTCAAGACAACACCCACAAGCAGAAAGCAAATAAAAACATGCCCCATGCCCCAAGTTTTCTAGTGATGCATCATGGAGAGACTTGTTAGACAAGGACACTCAACGAAAATCAATATCAGTCAGCATACAAAGAAAAGATCATGACATATCTCAAGCATTAAGTGTTGCGTTTAAAAATTTTAAGTGTGTAAACTGATACTGAGTTCTAAGGATAAGGACTGAATGCTTGCTAGCAGGTAAGATCACATGACCAAACTAGATAAGACCAAACTGATAAGTGTTGAAAAACACTCGATGTCAGGGGTTGTGTTGAAAAACACGGTTGGGTTGGTGTTGAAAAATACCATTTGCGAGGTGTCCTAAAGACAAGCATATCCAAGAGACCAAAGCTAACACAGTGATGCCCCCTAGACAAAGACAAAGACCAATTCCAAACCAAGGTGACAAGGACAAGGCATGATGGAGAAAGTGTTGGAAATATTCAAGACTATCTAGGTTACTGAGAGGGGAGGGGTGAATCAGTAACTTCAAAAAATTTAACAGATTCAGATCTTAATAATATTAGATTGATAATCTGACTGCATGCATGAGTAACAGAAAGAATAAAACATTCATAACACTTAGATCACAGAGATTTGGTGACCCAAAAACCTTCCAAGTAGAAAGTAAAATTGGGGTGGGGATGATACCCACAAAACTTCAATACTACAGAATAAAGTTTTCCGGTTAAGGCTTACAATGATCACTTCTGATGATCTGCCCTGTTAGGAGCAATAAGGACTACTAGGTCCACCTTGTTAGAGGTTTTACAAACATATAATGAAGTATGCACTCGGTTAAGAGATTTTTACAAAGACTGTTAAGTCTACCAAGTTAAACGATTTCAAGCTGATTCACCTATTAGGATGAAACAGTAGATCTCTCACTTGCAACTGTACTTGCTGATTGAGATTCTCTGATGTACTGATCACCTTCTATGATGGATAGATCTTTGCTGCTTCTTATACTATTGTAGCCCTTTGTAATTCACTTATCTCTACCTTTCTCCTTTTTTGTTACTTCTCTATATCTTCCTTTTTGGATATGACATAAAACATTGTTTATATATCAATCTAAGTCAATTCCAAAACAATTACAAAGTCGGCTCTTAAACAAGTAAACACAAATATTACTGAGTCAGCCAAAATATAGTTACATGGTTACTGCAAACTAACTTGGTGACTTTCTAATACTCGGCGTCCACTGCATTACTCGACATCGTCATGCACTCGGTAGAAGTGGAAGCTCGGTCCATACTAACCACTCGGTCGTAGTTTTGAACTCGATAAATACTGGAGACTCAGTAGATAAAGTGTTACTCAATAGAAACTAAATTTCCTATTTAACCATGCAGCACTCGGTAAACACTGTGAAACTTTGCGAGCTCGGTATGCACTGTTCTGATCGGTAAGCTCTGTTCTACTCAGTAAGCTATGTTCTGCTCGGTATGTACTGTTCTACTTGGTATGCACTGTTCTGCTCGGTATGCACTGTTTAGAATAAGTGTGGTCACTAATGACAATCATGCTTAATGCCAACAATCTCCCCCTTTGGCATTAGTGACAAAAACACTTATTGCCAAAACTTATATACAAGAATCATGCTGAATCTTTTTTTGATTTTTCAAAATTTATCTTTGTCAAACTGTTGTTTATACATTTCATGACTCCCTTATATAGAGTACTTTCTCCCCCTTTTGTATTACACACCGTAATCTTATACACTTTCTCCTATACATTTTCTCCCCCTTTTTGACAATAATGCCAAAGGTGTATATACAAGTACTTTACAGGGAGAATCCAAAATGTGAAAGAAAATCAGAATGTACCTTTATGATTAGTGCCAGAGTTCTATCCCAATTCTCTTGCAGAATCTTGCATGTTTGGAGTGCAATTTGGACTTCTGCAGAGAGTTCAATCATGTGATCTGCAATGGAAAATTTATTTTCATGGAGTAATGCTTTTGAGTGAACAATGTGCTTTTGCATTATGTCCATGATGGGAAGGATCATGTTCTGAATATCTAGCAGTGTTGACTAGATCTTTGTATCTTCTTTTAATAATTCCGACTGCCTATTTGATAGGAATGTGATTTTCATATGATGTGCAGAGCTTGAACTAGGTTCAAGTTGCAACCTCTATACACTATCCTTCAAATCCTCATCAATCTTATTCAATTTATCCTTGACTTCCTTAGTGAACTCGGCAACATTACATAGCTTAGCAACAAGTGAGGTAACATTGGAATAGGAGGACTCAATATCTGTCAAAACTGAAGATAATTCTTCCTGATTAATAGCTATATGATGAGCAACTTGCTCAAGCACTTTATTGTCAAACTTCTTCTCGGCTTTCTCAAGAATCTTTTCTGACGCAGTGGAATCCTCATGGAACTTGTTTTCTGCCTCAGCTAATTGTAACAGAATATGTTGAGAGGAATCAACTTTCATGACTCCCAATGTTTTGCATTTGGTCTGCTGAAAGATTTGCAAAGTCTAATTTTGGAATCTCTATCTCCTCATCTAAGTCTATATCCTCTTCTACATTCTTACTCAAAAATCTTGTACTCGGTTGAGCCTTAGGATCAACTGTTATTGCACTTAATGCCTTTGTAGAAGTTATTGTAGACATTGTAGGACTAGCTATGAAAAATGATAAACTACCGACTGGAATACTTGAAGGGCTCAAAACTAAAGTATTCACAATTGTAGAATCAAAAACTAAAATACTTACTTAAGTGTCCAAAATTGAGGTACTTACTACTAGAAAACTTGATATGGAATTAGGTATTGAAGTAGATGCAGGAGACTGCAACTCGGTAAAAGAGGTGGTAGTCATTTCTGTCGATGATACATTGAGTTGTGCTAGTGATGATTTGACATTTGATGTATCTGTGGAAGTTGTCACAATCATACTTGAAGTTATCTCTGTGCTAGGTGTAGCAACTTTTTCTGGAGAGTGAGGAAGTGAGGCAATGACTTCTGCAGCTATCCAAACAATATTATCTTCCTCATCACTTTGCTTGTCTACCTTAGTATCTTCTTCATGTTCATCACTATCATCATCAATATCCTTGATTATCACAGTTTCGGCACTCGGTTTGTGAAGATTATAGATGTTTTTCCATGTGGTAGTGGCACCCTTCACAACCGACTCAATATCTTTGATCAAAATCAAACAACTATTGAATTTGAGTGTCATCTTATTTTCATTATCTATCAATGCCTTATTAATTTCAGCATTTTTCAAACTTGGCATTAATTGCCTCAAGGTTTGAGCATAGATGTCCTTGATAGTTTGTCTTGCATTGGACCATCTCAACTTAATTTTGTTCAGTAGAATTCCTGGGATTTGAGAAGCTATCTCTTCAGGTGAGTATTTCCATCTTCCTATTTTCTCGATAACGGCATCTTCAATTTCTTGCTGCTCTTCCTCAGATCTGATTTCATATTTGAGAGATTTGAAGTTTGCAATTCCAGATCCTTCTCTCATATCCTTGATCTTTTCTTTTAATGAAGGAGGAGGCCTTTTGAATACTATTTCTTCACTATCTTTGCCTACCTTGCCTCTTGCACTCCTTCTTGTAAATACTGCAGAGGGTTGCTTGGGTGCCTTGGTGATAATAACTTTTCCTTTCTTCTTTGTTGGTACTAGTTCTTCTTCCTCCTCATCCTTTTTCTCTTCTTCTTCTTCAAAGTTCTCTCCTTTTTCCTCAGTTGACATTAGAGGTGTGCTAGCTTGTATTTTGGCCATCCTCTTTCTTCCTTTGTTAACAGCCTGTGGAAGCTTTATACTAAGCTCAATTCTCTCCTTAGCTTCTTCATATGTCCCAAAATATGGTGCCTTTGGGTTAACAGGTTGATTAATTAGGGCTTCAATAATATTCTAGGTTTCATCAATATTTACCTCATAGGGAAGAGGTTTCACATGTATGATCCTTGGTTTTGCTGCCTGTATATACAGATTATCACAATCCACCATGAAACAAATATCATCTTTGTAATCTTCCACCAATTTCTGTGGAATCCGGAATCTATTGTTCATTTTCTCTTTAAATGATTCAAAATAGTTATCCATTATGCTTTCAAAATTGTCACCCATTTCTGAAATGTATTCATTCATCTGATAAAGAACCGGCACATCTTTTCTCCATACTACCGTGCCTTTTGATGGGAAAAACTTTTGAGCATAGAAAAATAAACAAACCAACAGTGAGCCAAACTTACATGGATTGTTCTTTGAGGTTTAGATGCTCTCCATGTTCTTGTTGAACTATTTCAACAAAAGATCTGCTAGGTCAAATGACAGATTGTTCTTTACAATTTTATATGCTAGGTCAACTGCTTCACACGGAACACTGTTTTGCCGACTTGAACTGTATATCTTGTGAGCTATGATATGTATACCAAACTTCAATTCTATATCAGTAATTCTGCTTATCTTCATACCTCTACCGTCCCACTTGGCTAGGGTTTTCTCTTCCAGTTTCATCTGACCTAGGGTTTTTGTAGATTTTGCCTTGTCGAGCATGGGAAGACCAGTGATTCGGTGAATCATCTTCTTCGTAATCTCTACTAGTTGCTCAAGCCATATTTTACCTTCATGTACTTGGCTGAGGATATATCTGACCCATTTTATCTGAAAGCTTCCAGGCAAGTGTGTGATGTGAACTAAACCCTTGTCTTCCAAATGTTGATGCTCCGGTTTGAGAACACCATTGACACATAGTTCCTCATGAATAGTATCTATCTCTAGGGTTCCAAGCTCTTGAATTGTACACTTGAAATGATTGCGAATATCATTAATAAGGAGTACCTTAGGAGGGATCCGAGATTGAGCTCCACTTGGGTCTAGGGTTCCGGCAACTGCGGGCACGAGTTTTAAATCTGGTGCTTTCCATTCTCCATGAACCAACATTTTTGAACCTTTCTTCGCTTTAGCGCTGGATGATGCCATGGTAGCTCGGTGAACACAGTAAATTCTTTGAGGAAAGAGAATATCTTGCTAAAATATGTTTTGAAACACTTGATTGCACTAGGAGACTTTTGTTCATGGTGAATAGTGAACTTGATTTCACTCCTTTTGTTAAAACTTTATCATTAATGCTCAGTACGAATTAGGGTATTGAATTAGATAGGCTGTCATCCACTATGAATTAATTGCTTAGTGAAGACTCCGCAACTCGATGATCATACGAGTTCATACTTCTCCGACCTTACTCGGTAACCAAATGAAGTTAGGTTACTCCTGACCTTGCTCGATGGTAACTGATACTGACCTTCTTGTGATCCTGCTATATCTTGCATACTGATTTGGATCTATCTTCCTTTCAGTTCAGGAACTGTTTTGGAATATGTCTATGAAGATACAGTTCCAGTGCTTTCTTGGAGACTAGTTAGAGCTCATAGAGCCACTCCCTTCATTAGTGACTCTAGGATTGGTTTGCTCGGTAGGTTTAAGAATCCACTTCTGTCTCATCTGCTTCCTAATGTTATTTTCTTTTGCTTTCTTTTCATCTTCAATTTTGCCTAAATTCATGCAGTTTTTAGCTATGTGACCAAGCTTAGTGCAATTATAACATCTTATGGTAGAATCCCTTTTTCTCAAGTGGTGCCTTACACAATTCATGCCAATGTGTCCATATTCTCCACAGTAATGACATCTACACCAAGTGTTGTAATCCCAACCAAACATTACTTTAATAATTTGTTCCGCTGGATTGGGTGTTTTAGTTCTGCATTCTGATGCCTTATGACCTTGTTTGCTACATTTGTGACATATGCCTTTAAATCTTGGTTTTTCCTTGCATTCATTTTCTTTATGACCAAACTGATTGCAATTGTAGCATTTTCCATTGAATTTTGCTTTTCCATTGCTCCAACATTTGTTTGAAGTATGACCAATTTTTCCACAGTGATTACAGGTAGGTTTCTGATTCTTTTGAGTACCTTGTTTGGAGGATTCACCTTCCTCTTTCTATCCAAGTCCTGCTTTTCCTTTTTGCCTATGAAGGTTTCATTCATACACCTGATTCATATCTTCTTGAGATTTCAACATTCTCTCATTGATTTTCCTTTCAGCATCTAGCTCACTCATCACTCTTAAATTGATTTGCTTTTCAGATCTCAGCTCTTCTCTCATATTTTCATTTTCTGATCTTAGAGTCAAGATTTCTTCATTTGCATTGAAGATTTGATCAATAAGATTTTCTAGTTGAAGAGTTTTATTCTGGATTTCATTGTTCTTTCCATCTATTTCATCTTTCATCTTGTTTCTTTGTTCCAAGACTTCACAGAATCTTGTTGACTGAATTTCTTGTTCTCTTTTCAATTTTCTCACTTCTTCTTGCAGAGATCCACTCTTTTCTAGAAGTTCTTTGATTGCATTGTTTGCTTCATCTGAGTTGCTTGAAGGGAAAAAGTCTTCAATCTTTTCTTCAACATATTGGTGGTCATTGATCTGATTTGCAAGTTCCTTCCTTCTTTTTAGGGAAAGGGAAAGATGCTCTCTTGCTTCTTTGAGTTGAGTTATGGCCATTTCCAGATCTAGCTTTTCATTCTCAATTACTTTGTTCAGTCTGAATATCTCCATTGTCTTGAATCATTTCTCAAGCTATCAAACTTTATTCTGAGATCCATTGAGCTCTAATACCAATTGTTGGAAATATTCAAGACTATCTAGGTTACTGAGAGGGGAGGGGTGAATCAGTAACTTCAAAAATTTTAACAGATTCAGATCTTAATAATATTAGATTGATAATCTGACTACATGCATGAGTAATAGAAAGAATAAAACATTCATAACACTTAGAACACAGAGATTTGGTGACCTAGAAACCTTCCAAGTAGAAAGTAAAACTGGGGTGGGGATGATACCCACAAAACTTCAATACTGCAGAATAAAGTTTGTCGGTTAAGGCTTACAATGATCACTTCTGATGATCTGCCCTATTAGGAGCAATAAGGATTGCTAGGTCCACCTTGTTAGAGGTTTTACAAACATATAATGAAGTATGCACTCGGTTAAGAGATTTTTACAAAGACTGTTAAGTCTACCCGATTAAAGGATTTCAAGCTGATTCACCTGTTAGGATGAAACAATAGATCTCTTACTTGCAACTGTACTTGCTGATTGAGATTCTCTAATGTACTGATCACCTTCTGTGATGGATAGATCTTTGCTGCTTCTTATACTGCTGTAGCCCTTTGTAATTCTCTTATCTCTGCCTTTCTCCTTTTTTTTTACTTCTCTATATCTTCCTTTTTGGATATGACATAAAACATTGTTTATATATCAATCTAAGTCAATTCCAAAACAATTACAAAGTTGGCTCTTAAACAAGTAAACACAAATATTACTGAGTCAGCCCAAATATAGTTACACGGTTATTGCAAACTAACTCGGTGACTTTCTGATACTCGGTGTCCACTGCATTACTCGGCATCATCATGCACTCGGTAGAAGTGGAAGCTCGGTCCATACTAACCACTCGGTCGTAGTTTCAAACTCGGTAAATACTGGAGACTCGGTAGATAAAGTGTTACTCGGTAGAAACTAAATTTCCTATTTAACCATGCAACACTTGGTAAACACTGTGAAACTTTGTGAGCTCGGTATGCACTGTTCTGCTCGGTAAGCTCTGTTCTGCTCGGGAAGCTCTGTTCTACTCGGTATGTACTGTTCTACTTGGTATGCACTATTCTGCTCGGTATGCACTGTTCAAAATAAGTGTTGTCACTAATGACAATCATGCTTAATGCCAACAGAAAGGCTAAGTGTCGAGGATGCATGATAAGAAATAGGGGTGCAAAGGCCTCAAGTAGCACCCATTTTCAGGTTTTCAACACTTGGAAGAATTTTTTCAGGACTTTTTATTATTTTTTTGTATTTTTGCTACCAAGGCACCTGTTTCCAAGTTTTTGCCAAGGCACTTTTTCTATTTTTTTTGAATTTTTTGAATTTTTTATTTTTTTGGTATTTTTGGAATATATAATTTTTTTGAGATACATCAAAGTGCCTATTGCTAGGTTTTCACTAAGATGATAATTTTTTCAAGACATTTTTTGATTTTTAGAATTTTTTCAGCATCATATATGAATTTTTTTTGGAATTTTTTCAAGATCAATAAGTATGTACAAAAGATGCCCCCAGACAGAACGGGCATCAAGGATAGAACTTCTTCAGGTGCAAAACATTGATAGGCTTAGGGAGTTGCTCCCCCTCTTCAGTAGATAGTAAATAAGCACCTATACCAAAAGCTGATGTGATAATGTAGGGTCCAAGACAATTAGGTTCGAATTTGCCCTTTTGTTCTCTATTTTGTTGGTTTTTAGGATTCTCTCATAGGACAAGATCTCCTACTTGGAATTCTCTAGGGTGAACCTTTTTGTTGAATGCCTTGGACATCCGCTTTTGGTAGACCCTCATATGGTCAAATGATGCTTTACGCTTTTCATCCAGAAGTTCCAATTCTTGTAATCTCATGGCGCAATAGTCTTCATCTGTAACTAGACCTTTGATAGAGACTCTAAGTGACAGAATCTCAACCTCTAAAGGTAACACTGCTTCAGCACCGTATGTGAGGGCAAAAGGAGTAGCCCTAGTTGGAGTACAAATACTCATTCTATAGGCCCACAAGGTCAGGTTTATTTGTAGGTGCCAGTCTCTACCATTCTTATGAACTGTTCTGTGTAAAATCTTGAGAATGGTTTTATTTGAAGCCTCTGCCTGACCATTTCCTTGCGGGAAGTAAATGGAGGACCAATGTTTCTTTATCTTAAATCTTTGGCAGATTTGTGTAAGGTCCTTGTTTTTGAACTGACCCCCATTGTCAGTGATGATCTCAGATGGTACTCCATATCGACAGATGATATGGTTTAAAATGAATAAAGACACAGTCTTGCCTAAGGCAACAGAAAGTGGAACAGCCTCTACCCATTTTGTGAAGTAGTCAGTAGCAATGATAATGAACTTATGTCCACCTAATGAGTTGGGATGAATCTGCCCAACAAGGTCAAAGGCCCATCGCTGAAATGGCCAATGAGATATAGAAGGAATTAGCTCCCTACCTGGAGCATGTATCAGGTGTCCATGTTTCTGACATTTTTCACAAGACTTGGCAAAAGCTACCGCATCTATCTGCATTGTAGGCCAATAGTACCCCACCCTAAGCAACCTTTGAGCTATGGAAAGACCATTAGAATGTCCCCCACATATTCCCTCGTGGATGTCAACTAGTGCTTGATCGGATTCCTCCTTTTCTAAGCACCTAAGAAGTGTCCCATCTAGACCCCTCCTATACAAATCACCAGAGATGAGGGAATGGCGAGAGGTGTTACTGACAAGGTTTCTTCTTTCAGATCGATTAAATGTGTCGGGGATGATGCCATCATGGAGATATGAGTAAATAGCACCATAGCGAGAGGATTCATGATTGACAAGGGTACAAATGATGTGGCTTTCTTGAGAGTCATAAATGGGATAACGTAGCTCTTCCACCAAGAATTCATATCTGGACTCATGTTCCTCTAACTGAAGAAGTGAAGCAAGGGTGGCCATAGCATCAGCTGCTTTTTTCTCATCCCTAGGGATTTGCTAAAAAGTAACAAAAGTAAAATACCATCTTAATGAATCAACCATTTTTTTGTAAGGTATCAACTTGTCATCTTTTGTTTGGTATTGCTCATTGACTTGATTAATGATCAACTGAGAATCCCCATAGATATGTAGTTCTGTGATATTCCACTCTATAGCCATTTTTAATCCATTTGTTAAAGCCTCATATTTAGCTATGTTGTTTGTGCATGGGAAGAGTAACTTGTAAGATTTGGGAATAGTGTACCCATGTGGAGAGACAAACAACACACCAGCTCCAGAACCATTTTGCATGTAGGAACCATCAAAGAACAGTTTCTAGGATCTCTCAATCATGTACATAAGATGTTCATCTGGGAAATTGACTTGAATGGGAATATTATCTTGAATTGGGAAATTAGCCATTTGATCTGCAATAGCCTGGCCTTTGATTGCCTTGCACTCAATATACTCTATGTCAAATTTAGAAAGAATCATCATCCATTTAGCAAGTCTACCCGTGAGAGCAACTTTACTGAGTAAGTATTTGAGAGGATCAATTTTTTCTATGAGGTGTATGGTGTGTGCAAGCATATAGTGTCACAATTTTTGAGAAGCAAACACTACTACAAGGCAAGCTTTTTCAATACTAGTATAATTGACCTCATAAGCAACAAGAGTGCGGCTAATATAATATATGGCCCTTTCTTTCCCTTATTCATCTAATTGAGCCAACAATGCCCCCAGTGAAGATTCAGTAGCTGAGACATACAAAATGAGGGGTTTTCCTAGAATGGGAGGCATTAAAATGGGAGGACTTGCCAAGTATTCCTTAATTTGATCCATGCTCTTCTGGTAATCCTCATT
Organism: Chamaecyparis obtusa; assembly: GCA_027943335.1. Classification (NCBI taxonomy): domain Eukaryota; kingdom Viridiplantae; phylum Streptophyta; class Pinopsida; order Cupressales; family Cupressaceae; genus Chamaecyparis; species Chamaecyparis obtusa. Next base: position 1,246,870 of record BSBK01001097.1, read on the forward strand.
CTAGACACACGGAACACCTTTATGCAATTTTTTGTTAAAGGGCTATGCTCTATCTGCCAATTGTGAAATAAACCTCCTTATGGATTGAAGGTGTCCTTGAAGACTCCTCATTTGACTGATATTTTTGGGAGGTGACATGTCTATAATGGCTTGGACCTTTTCAGGGTCCACTTCTATCCCTTTGGCTGAAATGATGAATCCCAATAATTTTCCAGAAGTAACACCAAATGCACACTTTTTGGGGTTTAATCTTAGTTGAAATTGTTCCATGCAATCCATAATTACTTCTAAATCGGCCAGATGTGTTCCTCTTTTCTTAGACTTAGCGAGGGTGTCATCCACATAATCTTCCATATTCTTATGCATCATGTCATGGAAGATGGTTGTCATAGCTCTTTGATAAGTAGCTCCTGCATTTTTCAATCCAAAGGGCATGACGTTCCAACAATAAGTACCCCATGCACATGTGAATGCAATCTTTTCCTGATCCTCAGGAGCAATCTTGATCTGATTATACCCAGAAAAACCATCCATCAAGGAATAGATCTCATAGCCTGCCGTCATGTCCACTATCATGTCTATGTTAGGAAGTGGAAAATCATCCTTTGGGCATGCTCTGTTAAGATCTCTAAAATCTGTGCAGATTCGGATGGATTTATCATGTTTGGAAATAGGTACCATGTTGGAAATCCAGTCGGCATAGTCTATAGCTCTAATGAATCCTGCACCAAGGAGCTTTTCTAATTCAACTTTCACTAGAAGAGCTATATGAGGGTGCATTTTTCTCAACTTTTGTTTGACTGGTTTGACACCTGGAGCTATGGACAAATGATGCATAATGAGATTAGTGTCCAACCCTGGCATGTCTGAATATGTCCATGCAAAATTAATTTTCTTCTTTTGGAGGAACTCAGTGTAGGCTTTCTTTTCTTGAGGTGATAAAGATTTAGCTAAGTGTACAATTTTTGGAGCCTCTTTTGTGCCCAAATTAACAGCTTCTATAGGTTCAACCAATACTGATGATCTATCCTAAAAATAGCTTGGGAGACTATCAAGTACCTCATTCGTAGGTGCCTCAGAGAGGTTTTCACCCTTGGATACATCTTTTATTTTTACTTTTTTTGGTTCTGACACCGCCACACAGTGGTTTTCGGCATCAGAACTCTTATTCTTTTTTTCTTTTCTTTTTATCTTGTGACTAAGGTACTTGATGTCAGGTTCTATCATACTATTAGTTGGTTCACTAGTGGAAGAGACTACAGGTTCAATGGCATTTAGATAGCAGGTGATCTCATAGTTAGTGTGAAATGTCAAGAGTTGAGGCTCTTGATAATGTTGAGACCAATCAATAAGGTTGGGGTCAATAAGCGGTAGGTTAATGACTGGTTCAAGATTAAGGATATAGGTGATGTCATCTCTGGTGACCATAGAATTGGAGTTTGTCAAGTATCCCTCTAAGGTGTCTAAATCAGAATTTACCCTATCAAGCGAAGAATCATCTACTAATGTGACATGTGGGTTCCAATCTTCTAATCTGACACATGACTCATCAGCTACATCCGGTTGAGAACTATAAGCATGGACAACATCCATATCCAAGTCAACTATTGCATTTGAGAGTGAATCCCATTCAAACTCATGAGAGTCTGTTTCTGAATTATTGTTGGGGCCTCATGATGTAGAAGCCTCAAGATTTGGAAGAGTTTCCTCTCCTCTAGCAATTTGCTCAATCACAAAATTATTTGAATTATCACCATCTATTGTAGCTGGGATGGAGACACTATCCATAGTTAATCTTGCATTCATATAGTCACTATCTATCACAGCTAGGATAGGAGGACTGTCAATTGTTAAATCTCTGGAATCTCCCCAAAGGAGATTTGTTGAAGGTACCCAATCATCTGTCATGTCTTGTTGATTTGTCAAATCTGGTACATATTCTATGTCATCTTCACTATCCCGCCTATCAGGAATGGGGATAGTGCACTTGTTATTCTTCATAAAGCCTAGGCCAACCGGTTTCTTAGATTTATGTCCAAAAAGATCATGATTAAGTGGTTCGGTTCTAGCATCTAACCTGTGACTAAGAGGGCCATATCTTGGATAACCCATCTTCTTGACAAAAGTATATCCTCTCCCATAGGACTTAGGAGAGGGGGACAAATTTTCATTGTGTTGGTACTTCTCCTCTTTGTATATCCAATCTCGAATAGCTACTTCCTCTTTTTCATCTTGCATTGGTATTGAGGATTCCACAAACTTGTCAAATAGTGTCATTGCTGAAGAAGACGGTTTCATCTCCTATGAAGGTTTTCCATAGGACCTAGGGGAAATAGGCATCTTTGTAAAAGAGTCAATTTGATACCCCCCCATGCCAAGGTCTATTGATTTAAACTTGTCATGACAGTCTGCTAAAGTTGCTTGATAATCCTCTGCTTCTCAATTAAGAGGGACATGAACATTAGCTGAGATTGAATTAACTGATAAAGTGCTATCCCCTGGTATGAAAATTTCTACTCCATTGTAGGGGAACTTAACACACTGGTGGTAGGTAGATGGCACTACCTGCATGTCGTGAATCCATGGTCTACCCAATAAGATGTTGTATGCAAGGGGTCCAGTATCAACAATTTGGAACAAGATATCTTTTTCAACTAGGCCAATCCTGACAGGAAGGACAGCCAACCCCTTAGAACTTCGTTCTGCCTCATCATAGGCCTTTATAGTGATCTTCTTTTTAGTGTCGATCACTTCCTCTGAATAGCCCAAAGTTTTTAACAAACTTAAAGTAAAAATATTTAGCCCAGCACCCCCATCTATCAACACGTGCCTGACATGGGTTTTATGAATCATTACTTCAATGTGAAGGGCAAGATTGTGTGGATGGATTAGGGATTTGTCATCATCTTCTGAGAAAGAGAGGTAATGTGGGCTAGTAATGTGATTCACCATGCCTTGGAATTGGTCTATATCAATGTTGTTGGGGACATTTGCTGTGGACAAAGCATCCTCAAGGATCTGTTTATGTCTAGGGGACAACTCTAGAAGCTCCAAGATTGATATTTGTGCTGGAGTTTTTTGTAACTGATCTACAAGATTGTAGTTTGGTTTGGGAGCAGTGGTGGACTTGGTGACATTCTTGGATGCCACTTGCTTGGGTTTTTTGGATGGACCTGAACTAGGACCTCTAAGAACAATAGGGCTTTGACTCCTGGTAACAACATTAAGGGCTTGAGAAGATAACCTAGAATGAGGACCTCTCACCACCACAATAGGTTCTTTGTCAAAGACAGGGGGAGAGTCATAACCATGTGGGTCCTTACTCCTCATCATATTAACACTTGGCTCCACAACTTCAAGCATGTTTACCACATTTTCTGCCACTATGTAAGTGTAGTTGATTGCAGCCTTGCCATCCTTTGGTTTAGAGGTTTCCCCCTTGTCATACTTAGGCAACAGCTCTTTAAATGCTTTGTGATCAGCATTGGTGTTCATTCCATCCACCTTAAGCTTTCCATTCTCAATGAGATCTTGGATAATGTGCTTGAGTTTCCAGCAATTCTCAATGGTATGCCCAATGCCATTATGAAACGTACAGAAAGCCTTCTCATCCCACCAATGTGGCTTAATGTCAGGGATGTAATGTTTTGCAGGATCCTGAGGATGTGCCAAGTTGTTAGCAATGAGAATTTTGAGAACATCCTCATATGAGTCACCCAATTTGGTAAATTTTTGCTTCTCCTTTTTGGGCCTCTCTTGATCTCTTGGTTTACTTTCTTGCTGAGGAGGTGCATTGAGCTTCATAGCTTGAACTGCACTAGACAAGTGAAGGACACCTTGATCTTTAGGTTGGGGAGATTCTACAACTCCATCATTGACAACTTGTTTGTTCTTGTTCCAATTGTTGTTCTTCCCTTTATCCTTGTTGTTTTGTTGACCATTGTTGCCATTGTTGCTATGTTTGGTCAAAATGCCTTGTTCTTTTAGAACATCCTTAATGCGGCATGTAGTTTCAATCATGGTATCAAAGGAATTGAAGACTATCTTTTTGATCTCATATCTCATTTCAGGCACCAAGTTACTGACAAGTATGTCAATCTTTTCATCCTCATGGATCGTCCTAGGATACCGAGAGCACTGTCTCCTCCACCTTTGCAAGAAGGTAACAAAGGGTTCCCCCTGATTTTGTTTCAAGTTGCATAGGTCCAACATAGTAAGAGATCTTGACAGATTATATGCAAAGTGTTGAACGAATCTACGAACAAGTTCTCTAAAAGTCTTGACAAGGGGAGTGATATTGGTAAACCATTCCATTGCTTGTCCTTTAAGACTTCTAGGGAATAACCTCATCAAATAGGAGTCATCCTGATGGAATTCAAAGCTCATAGTATAGAACTAGCACACATGGTCGTGTGGATCACCACTGCCATCATATTTATCATATTGAGGGAATTCCACCCTCTTTGGAAAATCCTTCATACTCACACTCTTGTCGAATGGATTAGGAAAAATTGAGTCTAGTGAGAATGAGCTCTTAGGTTGTATCATTTTCTCCATCATTTGCTTCATTTGGCGGATTTCTTCCTCTTGAGAGGGATTTTTCTTTTGTATTTTGTTGTCCACATCAAAATTATAAGGGACTCTAGCACCCTTGTTGATTAGACTTTCCAAGAATTTATCTTTGTTTTGTTCCAAATACCTCTCCACATACTGTTGGAAGATAGGCTCTTGTTGCATTCGCATGAAGTCTTGAGTATCAAGGTCGTAATGTGAGCTACCACCTCCATGTTGGGAACCATGATGTACATGTTGGGAGTGTGGTCTTGAATTTATGGGAGGGGTCTGCCTCCTATAGTGAGCATACTGAGAGGCCCTTCTTCCTCTAGGACTAGGAGATCTAGAAGGGGTTCTTGACCGCCTTCTACTTCTTGGTGTTCTGGAAGGGGTGGAGGGAGAAGAATTATTTCCACTATTGGCACCCCTATTGTTCAATTGGGTATTAATTTGTTGGGCTAAAAGCCTATCTTTCTCTTCTTGAGCAAGTTTCCTTTGTACTTCCAATAAAGCTTGGCTCTCTGCCTCAAGCTGTCTAAATTTTTCTTGTTGTGCAACTTGCTCATCTAAAAAGGCTTTCTTCTCACACTCAATCCTTTTAAGCCTTTCACTTGTATGCCTTGAGGTTGTTTGAAGTGGAGATTTTGGTCTTGAATGTTTGTACAAATCATTGGTATACATTGCATTGACATGAGCATCACCAGGTTCATTGTCTTGGTCTTCATGTTGTGACCATTATTCTGGGTGATCTCATCTCTCATGCCTTTCGGCTCTTTGATGTGCATCTAGGTACCTAGTGCTGATGGGGGGTGAACTAGGTTGAGCATCATGAGAGGAATTACCAAACAAAATCTTGTCTATGTGTCTTTCATAGATGTCATCAAGAGTTTGATCCATGGCTTCCCTCTCCTGCTTGGTGACAGTATAACTCATATCCATACCTGAGTGGGAAGGTGTTGAGGGGGTACTCAAATTGCTAAAATGGCTCTTTGGGTCAAACCAGGTTTCAGACTTACTCCTAGGTGACTAGTCAAATATTGGTTCCTTTTCCTTTCTCTTTTAATGAGTCTGAACTAGGGGTAGTTGGTTGAAGACTATCTGAGGTAACTTTCCTTGGCTCACTTGATATCTTATTGTTACTGACATGAAAGCGAGAGTTCAGGAAAATAGACAATTCTAGGAAACGTCAATACTAAACTAGGATAGTAAAAATTTTCTCTTGTCCAAGAGAAATGGTGAAATAGAAATGTTGCAAATAGGTGCAAACCAACACTACCACAAAGGTGCTCAATTCTTGGGTGAATACCCGAGCATGTATGGATTAGGAGGATGACTTACACAAAGTATACTGAGTTTGAATTGTATGAAAATGGGTGGACGAAGAGATTACTAGCACTCTCCAAGTGTGTTATCAAAGAGTTTGAAAATTTATCTATTTGATAGGAACAGTTCCTGATTTGCCAATCTCAAGCAAAATCACTTATGAGATCAAGGATCACTAACTCAAAAGGTCAAGGACACAAGAACCCTAAATACAGAACATGTCTCTAGAATTGCAACAAGTCACCTAATCGAAGAACTCAGTATTTCAGTTTGTTGTTCAGTTTCAAAGACCAAGCAAGTATATCAATGGATTTGTATCAAGCACATAAGACAGCAATCAGGGATTTCAAGCAAGCAATTATCTTCAAACAATGAGAAAGGGGCAAAGCAACCTTGCACATGAACAAGAATAGTGACTTAGTATGCTACTCCTTAAAGATTCTACTTGTGTATGTTCTTGGATATGTTTTAGCAGGCACTCAGAACACAACAACATCCTAGCAAGCTATCTACAAGGATATACATGGCTTTTCTAAAGGGTGTCCTCGATATACGCAAGGTATGTGAGGCCCAAATCTGTAGATGAGAAGAATCAAAAATCACACAGCCGGGGGGAGACGGTAACCCAAATCTCCTCCTTCACTTCTCAAAGGTATAAAGTTCTTTGAGACTTAGCCAAGAGTGAAATCTAACTCATTCCCAAGAGAGGTGTCTTTGGATTCACCTCCTGATATTTATACTCCACCGGAACACGGGAGTTAAGGTCATCCCTTGAGGTGATGAAATCCCCAAGCAGGCCTTCTAAAAAAATGAAAAGTATGTAATTCTCTATCAAAAAGTATTGAAAAGCACTAAAGGTGGAACACTTAATGCTTAAATAAAATATGAGGTGAGTCCACAAGGTGGAACACTTAACACCCCACATAAGCTACAAACGAGTCCACAACCTAGAAAATAAGTGAGTTCCAAAAAGCACAAAAGGGTTGCCTAGTGGAACAATTAACGCTTCTTTCCTATAGACCCCTCCCCTTTAATGTGGCGCTAAGATTGCAACCACAGGGTGGAAACAAGGGGCCGGTGGATTAGTGAGTCCAATAACCCAAGATAACAATCTAGATCAATCACAAGTAATCTAAGACTGCTAATCAATACTACTCATAAGTGCAAGAGGGTTTGAATCATAGAATATTTAACTTTCCAAGTAAACATGAAGTGAGTCCACAAAGTGGTGCATTTAACTCTTCATGTAAACTAGGAATGAATCCATGCCCTAGATTACTCAATGAGATGTTTGATATTTGAAACGAAGAATTGCTTAATGTTTAAACACAAGCATTCACTTAAACATAAACTTGTATAAAAGCAAATCTATGTTCATTCATTTCCCATTAAGAGCATCAAAAATGTGTTCTATGAAAGCATGTAACACTCAAGCCAAACACATGAGAGATTGATTTTATGCCCAAACCAAGTGTTATAGAGATTTTAAGAACTCACCTTAGGTCCAAAGATCTTCACTCCAACATTTAGCACACATCTGAAAAAAAAAAACTTAAGATGGTTAGATATGAAAATCAATTGTTAGGAGTTTGATTTAAAATTGTTGTCTTCAAGACAGTCTTTAAAGATTGATTTATTTGACCCATAAAATCATAATATTAAAATTTCTAGAAAAAATGAAGTTTTTAGCCAACATCAAGAACTACCATTTTCCAAAACTATAAAGTCTTATGATTCCATTTGGTTCCTCAACCAATAACCTTTTCAGACTGCAATTTTTCTGTCATAAATCAGATTTAAAACACCAAACCCTGTCCAGAGAATCACATATCTTTCTCAAAAAGAATCCAAATAAAACCAAACCAATTTCAAAAAAACCATTATTGCATCTAGTTTCCAAATATGTAAGCCATTTATTTTTTCAATTCATAAATTATTTTCTAAGAGAAAATCATTGCCTGCAACTCCAATGCAGATTGTTAAAAACCAGTTTTCACTCAAATGCCCATAACTTTCACAAATTTAAATAAAAATGACTCAAACCAAAAGGAAATTAAATCTAATTCATGTATCTTTCCAATTAATATTATTATAAGTCCTGATTCTTCATACTTTGTCCATACTAGATGTTTCAATCTGACTATATTCAGAGAATCTCAAATCTGCAAATACCCACTTTCACCAAAATGATCATAACTTATTCATTTCTTTATAAAAATGAACCAAACCAAAAGAATGAGAAATATAATTCATCATTATATCCATCCATTACTATATTATAGGGTTTCCAGTCTGCACATGGCCATACAAGGCCTGGAACCAACACTAAAACTGAAAAACCAATCAAGAATGAGGCTAGAAATTAATCTTTTCTGCCCCACGATAGGTGCCAAAAATGTGTGCTAGAAAGTAGTCACACTTCTGTGAATCATTACATTCAAGAACACTCAAGAATGAGGTCTCAAACAGTGATTCATAGCTGTCTATTCGTGGAGTGCAGGGGTTTGTATATGAGGCCCTCAGATTGACCTAGTTATGCCCATGCAAGTACACCAAGAAACAAGAGATTCAAAGATGAATAGAAAGCATGCTAATCTCCATGATCATCAAATTATTGCATGCAAATGAAAGTATTCTAGATGATAACAATGCAAGAAATAAACTATTCTATTGAAATGAATGCTTATACAATGTTAATCTATGAAAGGAAACATGAATTTAAACTATTATGTGAATGCAATATTAATCTAAACTATGGATTGCCATAAGGCATGAGAGAAGAAGACAAGAAGAAAGAAGTCTCAAATATCCAAGCTCCAAATGTGCTCAACAAGCTTCTTCCAAGATTGCTCTCCAAACCTGCAGTATAACAATAACATGAAAATTCTCGGATCTGAAATGAGAAGGAGAGGGCTCCTTATATAGGAAAATGTGGAAGAGAATGCATCCTCAAGAGCAATGTGGGATAAATCCAAAAAGAGGAAATAAAGCTCATTTTTAGAAAGTGTGGAGAGAAAAGGGATTTTATTTATTTTTAATTATTTGTTTCCCTTTTTTCATCACAAAGAGCTTTAAGAGGATTTTTTATTTATTTAAAAGAATGATTCTCTATTAATTAAATAAGATAACATTATTTAATTAAAAGAGAGATATCATAAGATAAAATCATTTAATTAAAAAAGATTTTAATTAAATAAATTTATTTCATTTTAAAAGATATTTCTTTCAATTAAATAAAGTTATTTTATTTATTTAAGAGGGAATATTTCTTTCAATTAAATAAAATTATTGAAAGAATTAGGAAAAAGATTTTTGTTTTGTTTTTATTTGATTTATTTCCTTTTCCATCACAGATTTTGCTTTAAGTGAGGATTTTATTTATTTAAAAGAGGAATTATCTTTTAAATAAATAAGATAAGTTTATTTAATAAAAAGAAGAATATTTAATTAAATAAGATAAAATCATTCAATTAAAAGGGGTTTTAATTAAATAAGATTATTTTATTTAAGATATTTCTTTTAATTAAATAAGCCTATTTTATTTATTTAAAAGAGAATATTTCTTTTAATTAAATAAAATTATTGATGAAATGATCAAACCTTAGAAATATTTGAATTATTGATTTAATTGCGATTTGATCAAGGAATTGATTTGAAAATTGCAAAACATTGATTCAGGAAATTGATATTTGACAAATTAAATAAATGGGGCCCAAAGTCTAGGCGTCCATTTTAGGGTGCATACACCTAGACACATGTAGCCAACCTCCTAGTGATAATAAACTCACCCTTCTCTACAACATTCTCAATGTCTTCCTCGGTAGTTAGTGTAACCCTTTTCTTAGGACATTGAAAACTTCTATGACCCGCTTCACCACATTGATAACAAGTACTAGTGAACTCATTTTTCCACCTTCCTCTCTATCTAGCATGAAAATTCTTAGTGACTTGACCATTGCTAGATCCTGCATCAATCTTCTTAGGATTCTCTACCACATTACTTTCAGCAAGTGTTTCACCATCCTTACCACCTCAGTTCCTATTGTTATGTCTTCCTTCAAACTTCTTATTTAGCTTCTCTTCAATCTTTAATGCCATCTGATAAGCATATCCTATTGTTGTCATCTGAATAGTAAGTAACTCTTCTTGAATACTAGGTCTCAAACCATAAACATACATAGAAACCTTCTCTTTATCAGCTTCAACATGTGGTGCAGGAGCACCCTTCCAAGGGCTCCCACCCACTTTTTTTTTGGTTGTAATGAAACTTCTTAAGTGAAGTATGTAAGTAAATAAGAGCTTAGCTCATGCTTGTGTGTGAAGACCTAACTAGAGGTCTTGGTTGTGTTGTGTAACTTCTTACTTGGTTGTATAGTGACTTAGGGCAGGTTAGCATCCTAAGGTCACTTCTTTTCTAGAGTTCTCTAAGTCTTAACATAGGGGTTAGGAGAGTTTTCACACTATCTAGGCATGTAAAAGACCTTAGAATGGTCTTAGGAGTGGAGTGAGCAAAAAGTTGCTCGAGCAAGAAAAATCGCTCTAAAAGTTGCTAGCAACTTTTCAAAAGTTGCTTAGTAACTTTTCTTATGTGAAGGCTAAACCTTACCAAGGAGGCTCCTAACCCTAACTAGGCTCTAATCCCGAGGAGGAGCCTATATTAGACATGAAAAACCCTAATGCAAGGGTTGGAAAATATTGTGTACGGAAGATGTACGGAGGAATCAGACTGTATATGAAAGAACAGTGTGTAATAGTCAATTTTATGGCTTGAAGTGTTGAATCAAAGCATTTCTAGTGATATCATGTGATTTTGTGATAGTATTGTGTTTCATTTTACTTTATTTATCAGCATTTAGACTAGGTTTGGTTGTTTTAACTTGTATATTCTTAGTTTTGTAAGTCTGCCAGTCCATTGTTCAGTTTGAAGGGACTGATGAAGTAGGGCTTGTAGCTCCTATCCCCACCATGGAAAAACCATGGAACTTTGGGATAAGGTAGTGCAGACCCTACCTTTATATATATATATATATATATATATATATATATATATATATATATATATATATATATATATATATATATATATATATATATATATATATATATATATATATATATATATATATATATATATATATATATATATATATATATATATATATATATATATGTATGTATGCAAGTAGGGCCCCAACATGTAGGTGGAAGCAATTGTTTAACTATGCCCTAGGCGAGCTTGGCAGTGCCCAGCTAGGAGCAATCAGCAGTGAAGAAGCTCTCATGAACAGAGGAGTGAGTTTCAAGGCATGCCATTTAGAGGGATGTAAGACACATGTATGAAGGCTTAGTGTTGAGGAGGAGAGATCCTAAACAAGCCAAGAGTGGTGCTGGTGAAGACTTCAAACACTGTGACCCTGAAAGCCCCAAATAGCCCTTAAAATGCTCAATTTTGGTTCAGGCATTGTACGACCTGTTGGTGGCTTGAGACCCCAAAAATCATTAAGGTCTAGTCATTTGAAGTGGATTTTCTTTAGAATAGAATTTTTGAATCTTTGAGGGGAAGGAGGCAAAAGCCCTACAAAACTAGGAGGCCTAATTGGGCACTTCCTTGTAGCCCTGATTTGCAAAGGAACTCTAAAATCAGGTGATGACCCAACCTTGCTAATGCATGGAAGATGTGTCAAATGTCCCAAAAAAACCTTGGAACTCATCAAATCCTATATTAGAGCTTGGGAAGGGAACTAAACTCTAAAAGACCCTTATGAGCCTATGTAAGGGATGAAGCTAGAAACCAAAGCTTGGAATGTTGCAAGAAGAAGTAGATAAACTTGGTGGTTAGGTTAGGTAGGTCAAGGGGTCCTTGGATGAGTAAGGTATCATATAGACCATTCATAGGTGTCAGTAGTACACTTGGGTCCTTGGGTAAGGATCAGGGCATAGACTAGCTAGTCTATCCTAACATCCCCATCAGATTGGTATCAGAGGCTCTTAAGGCTTGGGAAGTGGAAAGTGGATGTTTCAACCATCAGAAGAATCAGTTGGATCATCACAAAAGTAGAAAATGGTGACTAATGTAGAGCTTGCTAAGAAGGTAGAAGACCAGGAGGAAGCCAATAGACTCCTGCAGGAAAGGTTGTATCAGATGGAACAACTCTTGGATGATGTCCAAGCAAAAGCAGAAGAGGTGAAAGATAGGATGGAGGAGCAAGATGCCAAAGAGAAAGAGAAGACCATTGATGATGATGTACCTACACCTGATCCTCCAACCCAAGATGAGAAATTTCTTAAAGCCTTGAAAGCTATCACTTGCAAGGCACTTGAAGGTGTCCCATTACTAACTAGCAGGATGGATACAGAGCTTGTAATGCAATGGATTGAAGGCATGGACAATCACTTCAAATGTGAAGAGATCTCAGAGGCACAAAAGGTCAAAGTGGCCAAATCTAGGTTGAGAGGACAAGCTTTAACCTAGTGCAACTACTTGCAAGATGAAAGGGAGAAAGAGGGAAAGAACCCAAACTCTAATTGGAAAGAAATGGTCAATAAAGTTAGGGAAGCATACCTACCAGAAGATTATGAAATCTAGCAGCATAGGAGAAGGTTAAAACCTTAGACAGAAGGAGATGGATGTAGCCACCTACACTGAAGAGTTCCACAAGTTGAGCTTAAGGTCCAAGATCAAAGAAGAAGAAAGTATCAAAGTGGCAAGGTACCTAAATGGTTTGAAATGGAGCATAGAAAAGGAGATGAGTTTTTTTACTCCCACCACAGTACTTGGGTGTCAGAATATGGCACAAAAGCTTGAAGATAAACAAAGAAGAAAGCAAGAACCTAACTCCAAGAACCAGGGAAGAGGTAGAGACTCTAGAGGGGGTCAAAGAGGAGGTTCTAGTAGAGGTGGTGACTCAAGAAACCAAGGGGAGAGTAGACTTTTGGAACAAAGTTCAAAAATTAGTACAAGAGGATCTTTTGGTAGAGGAAGAGGTTGTCAAGGAAATAGAGGAAGAGGAGCAGGAAGAAGTAGCTCCTACTTTGCCACAATGAAATGCTATCAATGTGGACAACTTGGACACCATGCCTATAGGTGTCCTGATAATCCATCAGCCTCAAGAAATGAAAAGAGGGTAGCCTATACCTAAGAAGACAACATCAGCTCATGTACTAATGAGGTCAGCAAGTTAGAATCAAAAATGGGTGAGAACTTGATGTTCAAGAGAGTACTCATAAGGAAGCCTAATCAAGGTGAACCCAAGTAGAGGAGGGATCTTTTTAGAGTCAGGTGCAAGATACAAGGAAAAGTTTGCAAAATTATTGTGGATTCAGGGTCCACTAATAACATCATAGTAGAGGAAGCAGCAAAGAAGCTCAAACTCACAAAGGTTCCCCATGCAAATCCTTACAAGGTGACTTGGTTGAACCAGGAGCAAAGTTTGGAGTTCTCAATTGGAGGCTATAAAGACAAAGTGCTTTGTGATGTCTTTCCCATGGATGCATGCCATCTTCTATTGGGAAGACCCTAGCAATTTGATAGGAAGGTGATCTATGATAGAGAGGAAAACTCCATTGCTTTCAAGAAGGATGGGAAGACTTTTAAGATTCAATCCTTAATAGAGAATGAAGAGGGAACTTCTAAAACACCTAGTGTGTTGCTTAGTAGTGGTAAGGATTTCCTACAGGCATTACATGATGAGGAGACCATAGGATGTGCTATCATGGTGAAGCCAAAGGAGGAAGACAAGAAGTTGCAAGTAGAAACACCATTGGAAGTGCAACAAATGTTGGAAGAATTCAGAGATATAGTGAGTGATGGAACCCCTGTAAATTTACCTCCAAGAAGGGCCATAAGTCATCAAATAGACTTTGTACCTAGTGCATCTCTTCCTAACAAAGCAGCCTACAAGCTTACCCCGGATCAAAAAAAGGAAGTGGCAAGACAAGTGCAAGAGTTGTTAGATTAAGGGATGATCAAGAAGAGTATTAGTCCATGTGCAGTCCCAGTGGTCTTAGCATCCAAGAAAGGAGGAAAATAGAGACTTTTCACATACTCAAGGGCTATCAACAGGATCACTATCAAGTATAGGTTCCCAATTCCAAGAATAGAAGATTTGATGGATTGCTTAGGAGGTGCTATGTACTTCACTAAGTTGGATTTAAAGAGTGGTTATCACCAAATTAGAGTCAAGGAAGGTGATGAGTGGAAGACTGCTTTTAAAACCATAGATGGTTTGTATGAATGGCTTGTGATGCCATTTGGGCTTACCAATGCCCCAACCACCTTCATGAGGTTAATGAATGAGGTCTTGAAGGACTTCACAGGTAGATTTGTAGTGGTGTGTCTAGATGATATACTCATCTATAGCAAAATAAAAATAGAGCATCTTGAGCACTTAAGGTTGGTCTTGAAGAGACTCCATGAAGAGAAATTAGCCATTAACCTAGAAAAGTGTGAGTTCATGCAACAAGAGCTGGTTTACTTAGGATTTGTGGTGTCCAAGGGTACTCTGAAAATGGACCCAAGCAAGGTGGAGGCAATCTTGAATTGGCCTGCCCCTAAAATAGGGACTGAAGTTAGAAGTTTTCATGGCTTGGCATAATTTTATAGAAATTTTGTGAGGAACTTCAGTGGGATATGTGCACCAGTGCTTGACACCATCAAAGGATGACTAAAAACCAAGTTCAAATGGACTGAGGCAGCTAAGAAAGTATTTCAAACATTGAAGCAAGAGGTAGCTACCAAACCTATCTTACTCTTACCTACTTTTGACAAGTTGTTCACCATTGAATGTGATGCAAGTGGTGTAGTAGTAGGGGGTGTATTGAGTCAAGAAGGAAGGATTGTGGCATTCTTTAGTGAAAAACTCAATGAGGCAAAGAAGAAGTATTCAGCTTATGACTTGGAGTTGTATGCATTGGTACAATCTCTCAAGAAGTGGAGGCATTACCTCTTGCCAAAAGAATTTGTTTTATTTACTGATAATCAGGCTTTAAGCTATATAAACACTCAAGAGAAGCTTAGTAATAGGCATTTGAAGTGGATGGAGTATCTCTAATCCTTTACCTTCACAATCAAACATAAGAAGGGGCAGCTCAACAAGGTAGCAGATGCCTTGAGTAGGAAGATTTTGACTGTCCAAGAAGTACAGATGCAAAGCATTGGAATAGAAAGTTTGAAAGACTTATATGAGGAGGATGAAGACTTCTCACAAGCCTACAAGGTGTGCCAAGAGTTTGAGAACCATTTCCATGGTGAGTTTTCAAAATATACTCTTCAAAATGGATTGTTGTTCAAAGGTAATCAGCTTTGTGTACCTAGATGATCCATGAGGGAAAATTTGATTCAAGAGAAGCATAATGGTAGTTTTAGTGGTCATGTTGGCATAAATAAGACATTGGAGTTAGTACAGAGAAACTATTTTTGGCCTAAGCTAGCAAGGGATGTAAGAAGGTATGTAGAGCAGTGTGGAGTATGTCAAAGAGCTAAAGGAGGTTCAAGCAATGCAGGACTCTACCAACCTTTACCAATTCTAAATAGGCCTTGGGAGTGTGTAAGTATGGACTTTGTGGTTGGACTCCCTAAAACCAAATCAGGTATGGATAGCATCTATGTTGTTGTAGACAGGTTCTCTAAAATGAGTCATTTCATTCCATGTAGAACTACTCATGATGCAAGCTATGTAGCACATCTCTTTTTCAAGGAGATAGTTAGGATCCATGGAATCCCTTTGAGCATTGTGTCAGATAGGGATAGCAAGTTCATGGGCCACTTTTGGAAAACCTTATGGAAAAGGTTAGGAACTAATATCTCTTTTAGTTTAGCATACCATCCTCAAACTGATGGTCAAAATGAAGTCATAAATAGGGTGCTTGGAAACTTTCTAAGGTGTTTGACAAAGGAGTATGGGTAGACTTGGGATCTTGTTATATCTCAGGCTGAAAATGCTTGCAATGATAGTGTAAACAGGACCATGGGAAGAAGTCCTTTTGAAATAGTATATGGAAGACACCCTAGAGGAGTGTGTGAGTTGAGGGATTTAGGTTCTATGGAGTTGAAGAGTGGACAAGCTGAAGATTTCACTCAAACTATCAAGGAGGTTCAAGAGCAAGTGAAGAAAACCATTTTGGAGTCTACCCAAAGACTCAAAGCTAAAGTGGATGAAAAGAGGAAAGAAGTACAGTTTCAGATTGGGGATTATGTCATGGTCCATCTTAGCAAAGCAAGAATGTAGAAGGGCATGCCCACCAAGCTACAGATGAGGAGAGTAGGCCCATGTCATATTTTAGCTAAATATGGAGAGAATGCCTACAAAGTGGACTTGCCATCAGACTTAGCCATCTCACCAGTGTTTAAGGTTGCAAACCTGATCATATTCAAAGGAGATATCAGTCAGCAAGGTACAACTCCACCAAAGGTGCTGCAAGACATGGACACCAATGCAATGCCCAAGAAGAAGCCAGCCAAAGAAGAGAAGATCCTAAAATCCAGAGTGAAGAAGACTTCTAGGCATCAAGTTTACATGGAGAATTTGATCAAATGGATGGATCAGCCTAAATCTGAAGCCACCTAGATTAAGGAAGGATAGTTCAAGAAGTTTGGAGTTGATCTGGTGCTTCTTGACCCCAAAGTGGCTTAGTTTGTGATGAGGGGGAGTATGGTGCAGGATCACCCTTCCAAGGGCTCCCACCCACTATTTTTTTGGTTGTGATGAAACTTCTTAAGTGAAGTATGTAAGTAAATAAGAGCTTAGCTCATGCTTGTATGTGAAGACCTAAGTAGAGGTATTGGTTGTGTTGTGTAACTTCTTACTTGGCTGTACAGTGACTCAGGGCAGGTTAGCATCTGGAGGTCACTTCTTTTCTAGAGTTTTCTAAGTCTTAACATAGGAGTTAGGAGAGTTTTCACACTATCTAGGCATGTAAAAGACCTTAGAATGGTCTTAGCAGTAGAGTGAGCAAAAAGTTTCTCAACCAAGAAAAATTTCTCTAAAAGTTGCTAGCAACTTTTCAAAAGTTGCTTAGTAACTTTTCTTATGTGAAGGCTAAACCTTACCAAGGAGGCTCCTAACCCTAACTAGGCTCTAATCCTGAGGAGGAGCCTATATTAGACATGAAAAACCCTAATGCAAAGGTTGGAAAGCATTGTGTATGGCAGATGTATAGAGGAATCAGACTGTATATGAAAGAACAGTGTGTAACAGTCATTTTTATGGCTTGAAGTGTTGAATCAAAGCATTGCTAGTGATATTCTGTGATTGTGTGATAGTATTGTATTTAATTTTACTTCATTTATCATCATTTAGACTAGGTTTGGTTGTTTTAACTTGTATATTCTTAGTTTTGTAAGTCTCCCAGTCCATTGTTTAGTTTGAAGGGACTGATGAAGTAGGGCATGTAGCTCCATTCCCACTGTGGAAACACCATGGAACTTTGGGATAAGGTAGTACAGACCCTACCCTATGTATATATATGCAAGCAAGGCCCCAACATGTAGGTGGAAGCAATTGTTTAACTATGCTCTAGGCAAGCTTGGCAGTGCCCGGCTAGGAGCAATCAGCAGTGAAGAAGCTCTCATGAACAGAGGAGTGAGTTTCAAGGCATGCCCTTTGGAGGGATGAAAGACACATGCATGAAGGCTTGGTGTTGAGAAGGAGAGATCCTGAACAAGTCAAGAGTGGTGTTGGTGAAGACTTCAAACACTATGACCCTGAAAGCCCCAAATAGCCCTTAAAACCCTCAATTTTGGTTCAGGCATTGTATGGCTTGTTGGTGGCTTGAGACCCCAAAAATCATTGAGGTCTAGTCATTTGAAGTGGATGTTCTTTAGAACAAAATTTTTGAATCTTTGAGGGGAAGGAGGCAAAAGCCCTACAAAACTGAAAGGAGGCCTAATTGGGCACTTCCTTGTAGCCCTGATTTGCAAAGGAACTCTAAAATTGGGTGATGACCCAAACTTTATAATGCATAGAAGATGTGTCAAATGTCCCAAAAATACCTTGGAACTCATCAAAACCTCTATTAGAGCTTGGGAAGGGAACTAAACCCTAAAAGACCCTTATGAGCCTATGCAAGGGATGAAGCTAGAAACCAAAGCTTGGAATGTTGCAAGAAGAAGTAGATAAACTTGGTGGTTAGGTTAGGTAGGTTAGGGGGTCCTTGGATGAGTAAGATATCCTATAGACCATTCATAGGTGTGAGTAGTACACTAAGGTCCTTGGGTAAGGATCAGGGCATAGACTAGCTAGTCTATCCTAACCTCCCCATCAAAATGACCAATCCTAATCAAGATTTTGTAAAACTCCTCAGTATACTCCTACATTTATTTTTTGGTCTGCTTCAAGGCTTACATCTTCCTATGCATGTCTAATTCATAATCCATCAGAATGAATTGCTTCTTCAACTTGTCAACCATTCGGCTCCATCTAGAGATCTTTTCCTTTCCTCTCCTACTTCTTTCCAACTAAACTTCCCTCCACCAAATATTTGCATGACCCTTTAGTTTAGTCTTTGAAAATATAACTCTATTAGGATCTTCTATTTCTTCATACTCAAAGTATTCATCTATCTCATTAATCCAATCAATCAACTCTTCTAGCCTAAGGCTTCCAGAAAATGTAGAAACTTCAATCTTAGGTCTTTTCCCAATTTTAGACATAGCCTTTAGGATTCTATTTTCTTCTAGATCTCTAGCTTCTTCTATAGCTTCTTCAAAATGATCTTCTTCCTCAGATTCATCATCACTATCTTCTTTTAGTGTAGTCTTCTTCTTTCTCAATTCCTCTTGTAGATCTTGCACTTGTTTCTACAAAGCTCTAAAATCACCAAGACTAAATTCTCCAATAGGTTCTTCCTTAGAGATCTCACGAGCTCTCTTCAGAGGCATCTTCAATACAAGATCCTAGTGAAAACTACCTCTCCTTCAGTGATTTGTCCACACATTCAAGATCAACTCACTTTGATACCACTTGATGCAGTCAAGGATGGAGAATCCAATTAAGGACTATCCAAACTTGTAGCCAAACCACAACATAGTGGAATTACACAACCATAACACTAGATCTGATAGAGAACTGAAATCTTCATTCATAAATTCAATGGTTACATGCAATGTGCCAAGCTATAAGGCCTTCCCGGTTATGGCCAATTACAAAGAAATAATAGTTCTACAAGATCACACAGGATCCAATACACCTCACAGCTAGTCCAGGTCTATAAAACAACAGAACATGGGTAGGCACTCCAAGAAAGATCTAAACTTGGGCACGCAGGCCACCAAGCAATCTTCTTGTGCCTAAGCTCGCAAGCTACTAACTCTGTTATCTTCTATCTCTCACCTCCCACTGCTAAAAAAATACCCAAACATCCTCTTAAATACTAATTCCTAGCTACAAGTCAGCTTCCAAATATACAAATATTAAATGCAAAACATGGTCGGCTCTCAAATAGCCTTATAATAATTAAATTATCCATGTCAGTCTCTAGATCTGCATAGGAGAATGCAACATGCCAGATCTAGGTCCCCACACATCCAACAGTCAATCCATAACTCGAGGAACGCAGCCCAAATTAAATGCATCAGTTAGCCAAGCTGATTCATCCACACAACCAAGTTGGTCTACAAGAACACTGAGTAGCAGAGAAATAACTGAGCACTAGTGAACCGACCATGCCAAGCATCACCAAGCAACATAGTTATCACCGAGCACCAAGAGTAACCAACACCTTTAGTTACCAAGTGTTCTTCAGAGACTGAGCACCCTGATAAACACTGTAACCAAGAAACCAAACTCCAAAATTGAGCAAATACCTCACCAACTAAGATCAAACTACTAATCTTCCTTTCAAAACAAACATGTTTTTGGTTGATACAGGATTGCCAAGAATCCTAGGATTCTCGTACATCAACTACCTCTTCGTCCAATCACACCCCATCCCTACCTCCATAACCTCCAATCCCTACCTTCCCCATGTCACTATTTCTACCTTCACCTCAGTCACCATCTAAGCTTTCCTTGCCATCTCTAATTGTATAATCACCATCCAGACTCTCCCTACCTTTAACATCCCAGTCCCTACTACCTCCTTTACACCAAACATCATTCCAAATATCCCCATCCACCCACTCCCCTCCTCTCCTATCTCTTCCAAAAATGCTATCCCTATTTCCACTACTACCTCTGGTCCAATAACCTCCTCTGTCTCAACCACCAACCCTACTTCCTCCACCTCCAACTCTACTACTACCTTAACCACCAATAAAAATCCCCTCAACACTTCATGTTCCATAGATAGGACCACCATCCTTTTCTTTAATCCCTT
Organism: Chamaecyparis obtusa; assembly: GCA_027943335.1. Taxonomy (NCBI): domain Eukaryota; kingdom Viridiplantae; phylum Streptophyta; class Pinopsida; order Cupressales; family Cupressaceae; genus Chamaecyparis; species Chamaecyparis obtusa. The sequence goes on from BSBK01001097.1 coordinate 1,267,060, forward strand.
CATCATTCCAATCATCCGAACTATCACCACCACTACCTCCACTCCAAAAGAAAAACACCAATGATAACTCCCAGTATATCCATATTTATCACCAAGGTTAACTCCCAACTCAAAATATCTATAAACTCCTTGCATATAGCATATCCCTTTTGCACCTTAGAAAGGGGAGGCCACCAAAGAGCTATTGATCCAATGCAATTAGTTTGACCACACTCCAAACAACATAAACTCCAAAACCCAGAAGAACCAAAGCATAATCTTGCTCCAAAGGCACAAAAAAATCTCTACAACCTAACATTGCCAAACAAGGGAGGGATGCTCCAACTATCTCCAATCCACCACATCACACCATCCATAAAAAATAAAGATAATAACACCTTCATATCATAACCCCACCAAGGAAAATCCTAAATAGGTCATGAGGATTCACTTTGTGGATAAATTAGGCTAGATGCCATCACTTCCATTGCTAGTGCATAGATAGAGAAGTTCTCACTCCACACAATACTTTACTGGGAGCCAAAAAACCAAGATGAACCAGTCCTAATATGGGGATGAAAACACTCACTATGAAACACCAAGAATGGGCTCTTTCTACTAAACATATATAGTTCTTATAAGGGTCCGATGAAGGAACCATGACCCTTGTACAAAAAATATTCCTATGGAGAAGGCTATAAATAGTACAAGTCATCTTATATTTTAGGTGCATTGTGACGAGAGGAAAGCCATCATGATCACAAAGACACCTAGATAAACAAAAAATAATTATACCAACATAAGTAAATTGAATTAGACCAGTAAAGAATCAATACATGACACATATATTAACAAAAAAAATAAAGGAAACATAGGCACAATCATCATAATTAATTAAGAGAAAACATGCCAAGGCTAGAGAGTATGCCCTAGAATAAAAATGTTACAACATACAATGCTAGCCGATAAGCCATAGAGTCCTTTTCTCAAAAATATTCAAACTTTTCAAATCTAGCTATATTTCTTAATTGATTGAACAAAGTTCAATCACCCACCTAGGTCCAAATGACTTACCTCTATTACAATGAAGGCCATCAGGTTTTATAGAATAATCTTCTGGGCTATTTTGATCATACAATGATCACTTTTATATTAAAATCAAATGACAATATGCCAAATAATCAAACATGGTTTATTTGATCTTCAAAGATGCAGAGAAGTGTAACCTCACTATTGGTTAATCACAACATGTTTGCCAATTACGGCTAAAAAGGGCTCTTATGGTGCTTTGAATGAAAAGGATCATGATTACACAAGCTAACTGAAAGATGCACCCTTGGAAAATTGTTAAACTAGCTATTATTTGTGTACATCTATGCATCATAGAATATTCCATTAATATGAATTGGTGGGTCCTCTTGAGAGTGAAATCAAACTACAGGACATGTGTCACACTAGAAAACTTTAGAGTGGGGAAGCCTTGTGTGGAGGTGTTTGAAACTCTGTCTGGGTGACATGTGTCAATAGTGATGGAAAATTTGAATTGAAGAGAAGGCTTTCTAAAATGGTCCCATGAACTTGACTTGGCTAAGACAAAAGGAACAAGGAGATGGAAAGTTGGCCCACATAGACAAAGTCTATATATAGGACTATATAATATCCCTATGAGCAGTGTAATGCCCTGCTAGGGAACCTAGGAGAAATTAACCTAAAACATGTTACTATGTTTACAAAATATTTTTTTTCTTAAGATTTTGCACAACAATAAAGATAACAATACGAAAGCAATACAACATAAGATATAAAAATGTACATAAGTACAACTTAATTACATCTAACGACTCTCAAGGGTTCCTTGGCATAGGATTACTTTTAAATTAACTAATCTATTAAGAATAATTATAAGTACAAAATCTCATATATGCTAAAAAATAATAAGTATGTCATCATATAAATACAACATAGATACAAATGATACAACATAGGACACATAACGAACCATCATCCACTACACTTGAGTCAAAGGATATGTAATAAAAAAATCATATGCAAAGTACATATACAACATCCTACAAGATCTCTAATCTGATATAGTGATACAAGATACACATATAAACATGATAAAATAGATATGAACAAGCCTCCAATGAAGAAACTAGTACATTTTGCATCATTTTTTGACACACTATTGGTCGAAGTTTCTACCCAACACAGTTGAATAGTTGACCAACTATTTTGTTTCTATTATCTGCATTGAAATATCGACCCATTGCTGAAACCATCGAATGATCGATGCCAATATTGGTCGAAAATGAGAACAATCTAGGCCGAAAATAACATTGGCAAGTGTTGGTGTATTGGTCGATCTTTCGACCAATATAAATTAATATTGGTTGAAAACTTTGGTCACTCTGACCAGGATGCCAAACTCACGACGGTCATATTTTGACCACATTTAGTTGAAATATTTAGCGGCTCCGACCAGGATGCCAAACCCACAATGCCACATTTCGACACAAAATGGTTGATTTTAGACCAGACTTTCGATGAATGTGGGTCAAAATTTTGACGAAACGTGGAGTGTTTAAAAAAAAATTGAAGATAAATATCCAAACTAATCACCAATGACATCCTGATTGGTGATTAGTCTAGATATTTATCTTCAGGTGTCCACACTCATTTTGTTGCTTGTTATGAAACTATGGGTTTTTTCATTTTGTTTGAACTATTTGAGAGATAGGCTCTGACTGGTGATCTGTGAATTGGTAGAGCTTCCTCTTAGACACCCACAACTCTTCAAATCTATGGGTGTGAAGCCCCCAAAGGGTATTATGCTCTATGGGCCTCTTGGTTCTGGGAAAACTTTAATTGCTAGGGCAGTGGCAAATGAAACCGGTGCCTTCTTTTTCTGTATCAATGGACCTGAGATCATGTCAAAGTTGGCTGGAGAAAGTGAAAGAAATATTTGGAAGGCTTTTGAGGAGGCTAAGAAGAATGCCCTGTCCATTATATTTATTGATGAGATACTATAGAGATTTTTCAGTGGGCTTGCAAGTATGCTATTAGAGAAAATATTGAGAAGGTGAGTTTCAATTGTGGTAGCTTTTGCAAACTAGATTTGGTTATGAATTTTTTAATGGTTTTTTTTTAACTACTTTGTTAGAATTTTACATTTTTTTATTCAATTTTCCTCAACTTGTATCTTATTATTTCAATTTGTCATGTTCTCTTTCCTCTGCACTTTTAGAGGATAATATTGAATTTGAAAGAAAAAGAAGTGAGAACCCCGAGGCAATGGATGAGGATGATAGTGATGAGGTAGCTAAAATAAAGGTTGCTCATTTTGAGGAGTCAATGAAATATGCCCAAAGAAGTGTTAGTGATGTTGATATTCAGAAGTATCAAGCCTTTGCACAAACACTACATCAATCTTGAGGCTTTGGTTTTGAATTTTGATTTCCTGGTGCTTCTACTAGTGCTTCAGATGTATTTTCTACAGCAAATAATAAAGATGATGATGACTTATATAGTTAGGAAACTTAGTACACAATTGTCATCTTAATGAAGTGACAAATGTGTCTGTTCTAGCAGGGACCTTCCACTAACAAATAGCCAATGCTATTCAATTTGGCTCCATCTTTTGCTTGTATGAGTTTTATCTATTCATATGTTTGAAACTTTATTTAGTTTATCATCCCTTTAGCCGAGGACTTACTAACTTGTAAGTCTTTAGAGAAATATTAACTGTGGCAAGGAAATTTAGCTATGGAAACTTTTTCTCAAGTGGTAGATAATGCTACGAAAACCTTGCTTTTTAAAAAAAAAATCTTGCTGGAAAATCAATATTGCTCGCAATCTGATTGCCAAAGTGGCCAAAGACTATGTTAGGCTGATAAAATATGGGGATTCTCTTTACTGCTGCAAATCTTTGAAGGTTGTTGCACTTGGATAGATATGTACCATTGTTAAGAGAATTGGACCAAGTTTGGCTTACCTCAAACAAGTGAGGCAACATATGGTTATGTTCTTTTTTCTATCTATCTGGTTTTCACTACCTATCGTTCCTTGGGATATCTTGCAAGGGTTCTATAAATTGATGGTCTATATTTTGGTGGGTGTCTTGTATGGGCCTATGAAATTTTTTAGGGTACTTGTTCCAAATTAGATGTAATAAGTTAGAGAAGTATGTCTCAAGGATAATTTATTTTGCAAATTCAAAGTTTATAAGAGCGGAGATGTTTTATTTTGAGGGTATTGAGCACGTCGCTTGACTCCAAATATTTCCTGAAAGCTTATAAGAGCAGAGATATTATACGATAATACAAATCACATTAATCTAAAAGACTACTACACCATTTTGAAGATCATATCAATCAAATTAATTTGAATCCTCACAAGGAAAACATAACATTCAGGCATCCAAAAATAATGGATGCAAATTCACAAACTAATTTTCTAAAATCAGCATTTCATCATATAAGAGGAACTGCCAATATTAATATATTATCTCACAAATAGATGCAATTTCACAAATTAATTTTCTAGATTCAGCATTTCATCATATAAGAAGAACTGCCAATATCAATATATTATCTCCAATAGATATAGAACAAAAATATGAACAAAGTTGAGGATAATGAGTTGGGTTTTCTTAAATAAATGAATGCCATCAACCCATTTACAAAATGCAAAAGTATATGCTAGCAATCTCCAACAATATCATGGTAAAAAGGACATTTAGTATTGGATGTAAAAGTCTTGCCTATATTTATTTCATTCATTGCTTTCTTGACATGCATATCAACCTCTATATCCACAATAAGTGTTTGAACTATCCCATATCCGTAGTTTGACATAGCCTATAAGCATAGAAATGAATGATTGAATCATACTGCATTCAAATTTCATCTTGTTTGATATTTAAGAGATATTTTACAGTAATCAATTGACAATACACATCAATAAATAAATGAAACTGATATGAATATATCAAGCTTTTCAAATTCTACAACAGCTTTAGCAACCTCATTCTTTTTCTCAAATATATCATCCATATTCATCTTTGGAACACTAGAACGAATAACTGTAAATCATACATGGAAACAAGGTAGTTTATAAGAGTAGATATATTATATGATAATACAAATCACATTAATCTAAAAGACTACACCATTTCAAAGATCATATCAATCAAATTAATTTGAATCCTCACAAGGCAAACATAACATTCAGGCATCCAAAAATAATGGATGCAAATTCACAAACTAATTTTCTAAAATCAGCATTTCATCATAATAGAGGAACTACCAATATTAATATATTATCTCACAAATAGATGCAAATTCACAAATTAATTTTCTAGATTCAGCATTTCATCATATATGAAGAACTATCACAGACCTTTTGTGAGGGTATCAAGCACGCCGCTTGACTCCAAATATTTCCTAAAAGCTTCCTTCTTGGATTCATTTGTCTGCCATATAAGGATGAGAAGCATTATCATAGAGCTTAAAAGTTACAAAAAAACTTATAAGAAATGTAAACCCTTCCAAGAGCAATGCCCATGTTTGAAATAGTTCCCACACCATTTCAAAAACAAAGTCAACCAACAAAGTTCCACAGCTTATATTACCCAATAAAACCTTCAAGGGAATAATAGGACTCAATGGACAAAAATAGATTTACTAGAGAAATAATACAGAAAATTTTTATACAATATTTGTGGAATCCAACTAAACATTTGGCACACCAGGGCATTGGATGAGCAACAATGTGCACAAGATGAGTCAATTAATAACCACAGAGGATGGTCAAATGAAAATCCAAAAAATTACAAACATCATAAAGAGAACCATCATTAAAAAGATTGTAATAGATTTGACCAATGAAGAAATGGAATGTTGTTATTCAGAGTTGTAATTTTGCTTTTAAGAGATCATCATTGTGCATGCATAGCTTCTTGGATTAGCCACCCTTCACTAGGTGCTTGATACTTAACTACATCAAGTCATCATTTGCATAGACCTAAATAGATAGGCATTTAAATCTTCAATAGGTACAGCCTTGTTGTGCAAGAGTTTTCACCACATTGCGCTTCTCTGTAGTATTTTCTTGTGTTATTTCTCTATTTCTTAATGTTTAGTTCCTATCATTGAATTCATGCATACAATCATCTACAATTGCAGCACTAAAACAACTAATTTTTTAGCACATAAGGATTGTTTGCTTAAGTAAATCCTAAGGGGACAGCAAGTAAATTTATTCACGTGGGTGTATTAGGCTATTATCTATAGAATATCTATGCTACTTATAGATCCAACTGATATCTGATTTAACACTTCACCTACTCAAAAACACAAACCAATGAAATAATCTACATTAGGCCAAGAGAGGTTGACGCATTCAATATGAGAATACTTACACAAAATGAAGCCGAATCATGCCAGAAAATGACATTGAGAAGTTGAATATTGGCCCTTCTATTTTTTTATTTGATAGTTTCCTAACAATGACACATTCAAAATGCACTTATGAGCAAAGACCTAGAATGAATGAAATTGATTAAATAATGAAGGTATGTTAGTTTGAGCTTCACTTGGTTTCAGGAATACTTTAATATTCTCTACTTAACAAGGTCAACCACGTGAAGATGGAAGCTCATCTGGCCTCACCCCCCCTCCCCCTAACATCAATCTAAATTCCCCATTAACATCTAATTACACACTTCATTCATCCATTTATGAACTATAACATTCAATCAATACAATCACATAACATTCATTAATATGCAACACTAATCAAGAATTCATTAACACATAAAAATATTCATTAACATGACATATAATTCAATATTAATACACAACATTCATAGATAATTACTTAAAACAACATTCTTTCATCATCCAACAAAGTTAATCAAACAAGTTTTATCAAAGAGCATTTTTAAGAAATCATTTCTTTTTTGGGTTTTTCTTAGATTTCTTATTTAGTTAAAGGCTGATAGGAGCATCAATATTATCTTCCTCCTCTTGTGGTTGTGATCTCAAACTATGATGCTTCCTCATGTCTCGAGGAGGACGACGCTGCTACACTAAAGGGGGGTCTACTGCAATAACAAGTAAATGGGTTAAATTCGCATACTTTTTTTAACTATTACATGTATTTCATTAACTAGTAGAACATAACATGCATTTTTATTTACCTGACAATGCCACATCATCATGTACAATAAAATTTTGATCTTCCGCCACCTCAACATGCTCAACATGCTCTAAAATATTCAAAAAAAGGTTACACGGCCAATTGCAATTAAAGATGTTAAATTCTATTAATAATTATGTAATTTATATCCAATAGAAAATTAATAGCTCCAACACTGTGATGCACATCATGGCCTTCATCACACCCAGGTTCTGTGGTAGGATTTGAAGGCTTTAGTGAAATGTCATGCACATTGTTATCATGAAATAGTCAATTTATGTTTGAAATTAACTATTCAATTTGATTTACTTTTCATTTGACCAATTTACCTATGTCTCATCTGGTGCAGCAAATTCTTCGTTATGGTTTTGGGATTCTTGGCGTAGGCATGTAGCCACGACTACATAGCCTCCCTTCAAGGATATTCTCTTGTCTTCACCTGTGGGCTCTACATTGAATTATGTGCCCTGTACTTTTATTTTAATATCGTCACTTTTATATGTATGATTTGATTAAACAGAATTGTTTGTAACCTTATATATAAAAGTTTGATATTAAATTCCAATGCTACTACTTACAAGTTGAGAGTGAAGTTTCATGTAGCCACCAGAGCCAAGTTTGTGTTGGCCAACCTTTTTTAATATTGCTTGTGTGGCTTTTGATGTGTCTTGTAGTCTATGAAAAGTTTGAAACATGTTAGATTATATATTTACAAAGATCACTAATTAGTGCATGATTACATTCTACTTAATACTATCACAACATACCTTCTTTTGTTGTCTTCTGGTTGAATTCCACTACCCTTTAGCCTTTTCTCTTTTGTATCTTCCATTATTTCATTCCACTCCATCAATGGAATGATAGGAGGACACTCGTACTTTGGGTTATCCTTTAGAGCCCTTCTATATTGGTCCCTCACATTCTTTATATGTTTGGCTTCTCTTTTAAGAATTATGACTCTATCAAAAGTTTAATATTAAGCTTCTAAAGATTTAATGAGCTGATTTTTTAAGTCAGCATCCTGATCATTCCACCTTTTTTGAAAAAACAAAATTGTTAGATATCATAACTTTAATATAGTACAATAAATGGAAGATAAGAAAAATATTCTACCAATATTATGAAGCTACGTACCTTTTACGTATGGTGGGCCCAAATAGCTTCAATGCCATTTCAAAAAGATGATCATAAAAAACATCATTTCCTACAAAAATATCATGGGATTATCAGTCCAAAATGAGTTATGTATAAGTAAACTACAATTACACTGTAAATAATAACAATTTTAAAGCACCTAGAAGCTTTGGTACTTTTAACAAAATCATATTGTTCTTGCTCAATAACAATGTCCTTGCAAATGAACCAGTACTAGTAACACAGGCTGATCCAGGAAATGGTTGATCTTCACTAGTACTGGTCTGATTTGTTCTTGTACTAGGTGTAGGTGTATCTATTAGTGCACAAAATAGGTCCATGTAGTGTATAAAATTCACACAAGAAAAATAATCAATGCATGATTAGCGCATAACAAAATATAGAAAAATAAGGTTTTACCAATTGTAGATGGTACAGAGGAAGATGTTTGCAAGCACCTTGTTATGGACAATGCAGTCATCGAATGCAGAATGTTAATCGAAGGAGGCATTTGCACTTCATCATGAGCTGAAGAATACATTGTTAGAAAAGACATTTGCAATGGATAAAGATTAAATGGGGTACTAGAAGCATCCTAAACATAACTTGAGTCAATAATACATGCAAAGGTAAAATCAATGGTTAAAGGTTTAAGGATTATTTACATGAAGGCAGTGCGGTGCTACAACCCTCACCATATTGACAACATTTCACATGTGTCAAAAAACCCTGTAAGAAGAACACATCATATTTTAGATCATGATCCATAAGATAGTATAAAATATAAACATCTATTAAACTTTAATTATTGCTTAAGATTAATTACTGCTTACATTAATAGAATTGACTCTACGTGTCAATTCTTCTTCGAGTTCTTTTGACTCCTTAATTTCATTTGCTTCCATCAAAAGGTTAAGAATTTCTTTACCATATTTAGTTTTTATTTGAGTAGCCATGAATACATGGTTAGAGTTAGATTCTATGTCATCTATAAATGTCGCCTCAACTTCAAATCGGAATTGATCTGCTACCTTTTTTGCTTTTATCTATCAATAAGTATCAAGTTGTGACATCAATATCAGTAAAATTATATCAAAATAACTTCAAAGCCATAAACAAAAGAACATAATAATATGACATTTTTTTCTATATAATTTGTATAATTACACTAATTAAGGTTTACCTTTGATGAAGAAGGCATACTGTGAGGAACATCCCCGCCTGTATCTTGAGGTGGAATATCCATGTCACCCTATGACAAAGACTAGTAATTCTTAGCAATTAGAAGCAATTGGAGTCAATATTAATTGGAGGCAATTGGTTTAAATGTTATACTTACCAGTCCCATGATAGGGAATTTTTTTGTATCTACACGATTCAAATTGTAATCTATTAGAAGCTCTTCCCCTGCACTTATTGATTTTATCACACATACAAATACATGATTTCCCTCACATGCCTCGAATATAAAATTCGGCTGCTTATTAGTTGACACAGGTCGAGAACTATTTATAAAACCTACAATATTCCCTATTGCTTTTGACCTTTCATCAATATACATAGTGAGCCTTTTAGTTTGATCATTTTCTTTGCATTGTATATAATTTGCTGACAATGCATACCTACGCATACTTTTTTTATATTGCACAATTAGCATCCAATTTTTGGAATTGTAGAAAGGTCCTACATACTCCATCAATTCAATAACTTGATTATAACTGACATTTATGCCATCCATGGAAAATAAGCCCGAACCATGTAATGAAGATGGAGCTATGCGATATATCCTTTCGTTAACAAAAAAATCAGTATTAACTAGAGGTAGTTCCTTGGGTACCCATTCTTTCTGAAGATGTGTGTACCTTAAGGGAACCTTCATGTCACCTTTGGTCTCATCATCATAAGAACATGACCCCCCCTCAACAAGGAAAAATTGCATTCATTTATCAAATTTTCTTCTAATCTTTTGACCTCTAGTTGATCTCCCTATTTTAGACCTACTAGATGTCTCACTTTTGTCTTCTATTCCCGCATTTTCCTCACTTGAGGAAGATAGATCAGACAAATACCTATTTGGTGATACCTACAATCCATCAAATGAGAGACATAGTAGGATCTATATATTTTTCTAACTAAAGAGAAGGAAACCAAATAATAAATTATACCTTTTGATCCATGTCAAAGGCATTAAATTTCCTGCATATGTAAATCATTTATCTTAAGTTAGCCAAAAATTACATGATATGTAAGCTACAAATTACATAGAAGACAAAATTTACATGATGCAAAATATACTCCATGACTATAGAGTTCAACACATAATAACTTAATTCAAATTTTTATGAATAAATAAATACCTCATATGTGACATTGATCATACCTTGACATACATTTCATTGATCATGTTATTGATCATCCTCCTCATCCATGTCATCATCATGACTATCATCATCATCATCATCATCATCATCATCATCACGAATACTATCATCATAATCATCATCATCATCACCATCATCATGACTATCATCATCATGACCATCATCATCATGACCATCATCGCCTTGATCAACACCATCTTCATCACCATGTCAAGATTATTTGCATCGATCCGTGAGTTGATATTAAACTTATGGGTCATGGTTAGTAAACTTATATGTACCTTTCTACCTCTTAAACCATATGCTAGATCAAGTACCATTGGCATAACATTGGGATCTCCATTACGAGCTTCTTTAACCAATGATGCAACACCATCTCATGTTAATAAGAGACCATTTTTTTGAGATTGTTGAATCCATACTGTTATCTAATCAAGATTGTTTGTAATATACAAATGTAGTGCATCCCACTCATGACCAACTATAAAGAAAACAAATAGACCACTTAAAAACAACTTATATTAAAGATCTATAAGAATTAATAAACTACAATAACATCGTATAATTACCTCTCACTTTCCTCAATCTACCTTTCCCCATCAAGTACTCCCCTTCAAATTTGTTAATAGAGTTGGGATCCCAAATGTGATCTACATGGATATTTGCTGCAAACTTGGGAAGATATTCACTAATATACACTATGGTCTGGTATACCATATATCCCTCCACCATAGAACTCTTAGGATGTGCTCTTTGTCAAACCAAGCCCTTCATAAATTTCAAGTGCCTCTCAACCATCCACATTGACCTAGTTTGTACAGGTCCACACAATTCAATCTCCTCAACTAGATGTATGAGGTAGTGTTCTTGAGCATTGAAAAAAGTTAGAGGTAGACACTTTTGCATTTCACACATAAGTTGGGGAATTTTTCTCTTCCAATATTTTATATCTTTTTTATCAATTTCTTTAGATAATAACCACCTAAAAGAGATTCAACTCACAAGAACATATAAACAATATTTTAGATAAAAATATACAATAAATTACATAAAAAGTAAAGCAAGTCATAAATATAATAACACTTCTAACCTCATGAATTCTCCAAGATCGTATATAACTTGTTTAACACTATTGTCAAACTGATCTAGGAGGGATAGAGGTAGGACGTACTACAATGATTAAAAAATGATCTTTTCAATATATTGTAAAATAATACAATAAAAAGTACATGCAATTTTACAAATATGTTGTAAATAGAGAACATGACTTACCTTGACAAAGGTATGCCAATCATGTGTTTTCAACCTTGGCCCAAAATCACCTTTCTTTGATACAAGACTGCTTATATTTGTAGCAAATCCTGTTGGAAATTTTGTTTTTTACGACTTCTTTTAATGCATCACTTTGCTGCTCAGTTAATAACCAAGGAAGGGCACTCGTATTTATCCAATCTCCATTGCTATTTGATTCAATGAAAGTTTTCAATGCATGATTGGATTCATGAATGTCATTACAAATTTTGGCCATTTTTTCTTTGTCACGCCTTCCATCCAATATTTTCCATAGTGTCTCTGTTACATTCTTTCCAATATGCATAGCATCAAATAAATGCACGATTGGGAGATCCTTGTAGTATGGCAACCTACTAAATTGACTAGGATAACTTTTTATTCCTCTAGGAATTTGGTCATTAATGCCTTGATGACCGTCATGAGCATCAATAACATCATTGGTAAATAAAAGACAATATCAAAATCTAAATTTCAAATAAAAATCATTAGATGGAATGACATTACCTCGGCAATTTAGTCTATTGTATTCCAACTTCCATAGAAGAGGTGTCATTCTTCATGGCCTTGATGTCGTCTCTTCTTTCCCATTAAAAATATGTTTTTCGATAGTTTGATACTTATGATTATTGTGGAGAAAGTGTCTAAACTCATCAAACACCTGCTTTCCTAAACTTCTTGAATGATGAGATTTCATCTTCAGACCACAAACTAGACATGCAAATTTACCGTTTGTCTGAAGACCTAAAAGATATTGTACAATTAGATCATGTACAATTATCATGCTCAACTTAAACATACAACAATAATGTGTAAGCACTATAACATACCAAAAATACGTGACCTTAACATGAATATATAACATACCACAAACATGAGTTAGCCCAGGGGCATCATGTATTGTCCATAGAAGCATTGCATGGAATTGAAATTTTCTTTGTCCTATTGGTCTAAAGATGTCATACATAGTGATCCCATTCCATAAAATCAACAACTCGTCAATAAGGGGCTCAATATACACGTTCATATCTTTAACTTGGTACTTACCTAGTTGAATGAACAAAAATGTTACATAATTATTATGACCATCTTGATGCGGTGTTTATAAATTAATTTACATAACTATTAAATAAAAAAATACCTGGTACACCTGAATAATCGTTGAAGATGTGGAATAAGGGGAATGTACCGAAGACTCTTGTGAGGCACCTTTTTTGTTATTTGATATGACTGATATCTACTAGTATGACAAACAGGGCATTCTGTTGCAAATTCATGTTGTTTATGATATAGAATGTGATCATTGGGACATGCATGTATTGTCTAATACTTCATTCCAATTTGATTCATAATAGTAGATAATTCTTGGTATGAACGAGGCAAAATGTTTGATGGTGGTAATAAAAACTCACCTATCAACCTACAACAACAAATATGAATTGTTAATATAATGAATCATAATGGTATGCTAACATTGAAGATGACAAAAATGGCATACCTTAGCATGCATGACATTGCTACATTGGATAAACCATTCATAACCTTGAAGTTCACCAACAACACTATAGAGGAGAAAAGAGTTGTTTGGGAGCCTTGGTATAGGGGCTCATATGCCTTCTCAACTATAGCTATATCAAGACCATCTTCATCATCATTATCAGAATATGCTAGTACCATCATCATGATCATCTTGATCAGCTACACCAATACCATCTTCTTCAATCATGTCCTCTAGCACATTATCAGCTACGCCAATACCATCATCTTTAATTGTGTTCTCTACCATAGGATCATCTTCTTCCATGGGAGCGTTATTGTCGGCTTGGATATTCACACCTCCATGTTCCTCCAATTGGAAATCCACATTCACCAATCGATGAAAATTGTGCCCCCCTTCAATGTGACCATATTGCCTATAATGAATCTGGGCTGTTTTGATTAGAATTCTTCGATTCTTTAAGCCCTTACACTTTTTGCAAGGACAATTACATTTTTTAACATCTTTTCTTTGGAACTGAGACCACAATCTAGCAATTATCTCGTTATTTTGTTCTGGGTTCATATTGCCAGGTGTGGACTTTCTTCACGGGCTATAAATATACAAAATGTAAACATACAAACATTAGTAGTATCTTGTATATAATAAAAATAAATAAAATATTATAAGATTATACAAGATTTACAAATACACACATAAATCATGCTCACTAGACCGCGGAATATTCAAAAGGATAAGTATTTTGGGAGTTATTATTATTTTGGGAGTTACACAAATCTCCTCACTAGACTACTGAATCTGTGGATATTATTCTTGATGCTGAAGTAAATCAAGAATGTGAAGTTGAAGCAATTACATCTAATTCATTGTTTCCTATATATAGTCTGCTACTGTCTGGATATAATTCACAGATGTTTGTGTTGAATTTTATTTTTTTTCATTGGATGAAGAGTTTCATCTTTCATTTATATGAGTCTTTACCTCCCAAAAGACATGTCTCCTAGTTGGCTGACTAGGCATAGTTGGCCAACTAGCATAATACAAATTTATTTTAGTTCTAAGAGATCCCTAGGGAAGTCACGTGAAAGGTAAGTATTGTAATTAGTAGACAAGGGTTGGAATTTTATCCAAAGAAGACTTTACTTCAATTTACACTTCAGTTTGTAATTAGAGATTATAGAGAATATATTCTGGAGTTGTACAGTCACATTGTCTAGTCTGTAAAGATATACAATATATTTTTTCAAAAGAAACTTTCAATTGAAGATAATAACCCATCAAAATTTGTCATTGTAGTGGAGGTGATTCCATACCTAGTACAAAGTATTTCCTCTAAAGCTTCCAGATGGCCTTTCTCTGGGAGGTGCATTAAGGCATTCAATTGAGCATTACTACATTAATGCCCATCTATATCTAGGTTTGCATCACACATGCTTAAGGCAAAAGTTCCTAATACAACTAAAGAGAGTAATTAATATGGAAATTGAATCAAATGTAAGCAACATATGGCATTAATTTTCAAAGACAGTGACAATTTAAAAGAATTGGAAAAATACAGTGTACAAGAAATGATAGTGCACCATGGGAAGTCACAATAAGTATGAACCCATAGAGGATTTTCATTGTTTCCTAAAAGAAGATCATTTTCAGAGTGAGATTTAGCTACATAGAGGTGAAGCCATGACATACAAAAGGTAAGAGAACCTTAAAATTTCTGACATATAATGTTATCATGTCAAAAGGACAACAAAGTGTAGTTTTTAGAACAATGGAACAACCATCTCTCTTAAAAGGAAAAACCATCATGTTATAGAGTTATTGATGCAATACCCCAAAAATGGGCTATATGTTCATTAACCTCCTACATCGACAAATCAAACAAAATCGACATTGAAGTCCTAACCTAAGGCACATCTGAACATCATCAAATCTAATTGATTATCTTAAATTCTGCATCAGGGAATATTCCTAGTAATATTCCTAATTATCTTAATTATCTTTAATTTAATGATTATTTGGCGATAAATCCAATTTATCCTAAAGTTTGATTAATTGAATATTTTCATATTTAATTAATTAGATTTAATATTTGCCACTTAATTGTTTAATTAAATGTAATTCTATCTATTATTAATTATATTATTTAATTTTGATAATAAATCTAATATCATATGAATAATTGATTAAATTCTTATTTAATTAATTAAAGCAAGTTGTCATTATTTAATAATATAATTTTTAATAAAAGTTTGATTAAATAATTGATTAACCCATAAATCAATTGTTTTATTTTTAAAAGCAGTTAAGTTGAAAATAAATCACTTTATTATTAAATTAATTCATAAATAAAACATGCACAATCATAAAAGCAGACAACTATCAATTATCAATTAAAGCTAAACTCTATTTTGAGTTAAAGCTTAGCTTTTGCATATTTTTGTGAGTTAATTATCCTTTATTTAAAAATAACTCAAAAATCAACCTGAGTTATTTGAGTGATTTATGACTCTCTTTTTTTCCCATGCACCTCCAAAGCCCTGGATTTCTATAAAATCAAGGCTTCAACTCATCTCAATTCATCTCATAATTTTGCAAACTTACTTTGCCAAAGTTGTCTACGAATTGCACAACTATTTTGGAGAATTGGAATTTGGAGAATCAAAGCTTATTGCAAATCAAGGCTATTGTGAGATCAAATTTTTTTTTACATTCATTTAGATTCTTTTTCATATCATTGTTAGATCATTTAGCATATCATAGCATATCAGTTTTTACACATCATAGATTTCATATCATTTTTCATTATTATTGAATAGAAAATACCAAAAAAATAGCTTAATTGCATTCAATCTCATATCTAGATCAATTACATTCAAATCCTTCATTTAGGTGTCATCTAGGTCATTGATCTCGATTACAATCTGAGAACATCAATCTCGCACCTATTAGAAGGCAGTAAATCGCTTGGTTAGATTAGATTTCAATTTTGCATGATTTTGATTATAGCTAACCTCTAATGTTTTACTGAAGTGTTGTGTCTACAGATCAGGTACAATTTTCACACACACATTTATGGCACCCACCGTGGGGCCCTGAAATAGGTTTCCAATTCAATTCTATCAATTTCTATCTTTTTCTTCTCAGGATTTGTGCAAAACTGTGATTTTTAATTTTTGTCCGTACATTTGTCGTACAAGTTTCTAACAAATGTCGTATGGGAGCATACCCACTGTCGTATGATACTGGACCCACTATCATACAACAGTCTATCGAATTGAGACTCGTTTCATCACATACCCACTATCGTTTGGGAGCTCAACTATCGTATGGTAGCATACCTAGTGTCGTACAAGTTTCTGGACTGTCATCTGGGAGCATACCCACTGTCGTACGAGTTTTGGTACTAGATTTTAATTGTCATTTCATTTTTGCAGATAGTTTGTCAGATTTGATTTTTGGATTTTGACTAACAGCTAACCCTAACAATTGAAATTTACTGTTTCTGATTGATTTCTGCTGATTTTGATTGGGAAAAGTGTAAGAATTGCTAAAAATCAGGTAAAATCTACTAAGCGCATTGCGAGGATCACAAGGTATTCTCCTTGTTCTGAAAACATTTCGATTTGG
The DNA here is from genome assembly GCA_027943335.1 of Chamaecyparis obtusa. Lineage (NCBI taxonomy): Eukaryota > Viridiplantae > Streptophyta > Pinopsida > Cupressales > Cupressaceae > Chamaecyparis > Chamaecyparis obtusa. The sequence goes on from BSBK01001097.1 coordinate 1,284,169, forward strand.
ACTTAAAATAAATCTCTCACATGTCAAGCTTGTGTGCATCTTTTCATGCTTTTGATCTATTTCTACACACTTGCATAATTTGATACTAGGTTGTGATCTCTTAAGGATTCATTAAGTAGTCTTAGAATACTTGTGATTGATCTTGATTGTTATCTTGGGTTATTGGACTCGCTAATCCACCGGCCCCTCATTTCCACCCTGTGGTTGCAATCTCAGCGCCATAAAGGGGAGGGGTCAACAGGACAGAAGTGTTAAGTGTTCCACTTGGCAACCCTTTTGTGCTTTTAGGAACTCACTTGTTTTCTAAGTTGGGGACTCATTTTCAACTTGTGTGAGGTGTTAAGTGCTCCACCTTGTGGACTCATCTCATATTCGCTTTAAGCGTTAAGTGTTCCTCTTTCTGCTTTTTGGGTACTTTTGGTAGATTTGCTTTCGGGAATATATCTGTGCTCACATAGTAATTAGGCCCTATGAACACTATTTGTGATTCTTGAGAGATTGGATTCCTTAAGAAATCTTTCTTGATGACAAAATCCTTGTAGGTAGGGAGGATACTTAGTGCGTTTCACATTCAACTTGGTTAGTGCATCTTCTCTTATTGATCGACACATTCTCTCTCCGGAGAGGTTGATAGATCACGTGGGGTTGATATCATGAGCTTTGGTGAATCAAAATTGGTTAGTGCATCTTCTCTTATTGATTGATACATTCTCTCCCCGGAGAGGTTGATAGATCACGTGGAGTTGATATCATAGACCTTGGTGGAACAAAACTTTGTCTTAGCGTGTCGGATTAATCTGCTTGCTTTGTTTGGGTTAAAAGTGAAAAGGTGTCAAAAACCTTGGATCTGGAGCCAAGTCCCCTTGTGGTATAAATCTGTGAGTCACCTTTAGAGAGGGTTAACCGTAGCGGACGATCCTTTCACAGGGCAAACTGTGTTGACGGAACCTCAAGCGGTCATAGCCATTTCAGACGTGGTAGTGACAGCCGCTATATAAATGTCCTTGTGGAAGAAATCTCCATGGGTATGGTTCATTATTGGGTTGTCAGATCTCCCTAGCAGCTCTTGAAGATTAAGTTCTCGGACTGTGTCAAAACCCTGGTGCACCGGGATTGGAGTTCACCCCTTTGAATTATAAAAGTTGCAGAGTCAAACCATTACTAAAAACCCTAGAGAGGCCAATTTTTCATTCTCAGGTATATGTGTGTTATTGCAAAACTTTTCAAAACATACACAATTAGTACTCTCAGGGATTAGCACAATTTGGTCACTTGATTGTTCATGCGCAAGGTTGCTTTTTCCCTTGTTCATTGTTTTCAGACGTGCTTGGAATCACTTGCTTGCTATTCTGCGCGCTTGTTTATCTGCTTGGCTATTAAAAATGATCAAATCTGGTATAACCTTCAAAATCTGGATAGTACAATTTGCAAACAATCCAAAACTGAAAACCTTAAGTTTTGCAAAATTTGACATAAAATTCTTTCTGGAGTCAAAAGTCGTACAAGTTTTGTCAAGTGTCATTTCAGTATTGCCCATCTGTAGTATGATTGAGAACCCAGTGTCGTACGAGTTTTCAAACCAGCAAATTCAAGAAAGTCAAAACCCTGTTAGCAACTGTCGTATGATATTGACAACTGTCATTTCATTACTACCCAACTGTCGTACGAGTTTAGCAACTGTCATTTCATAGACTACCCAGTGTTGTATAAGTCTGCAGAGTGTCGTTTGGAAAAATTTGAGAGAGTTGTCAAAAATTGTCAAATTGCAAGATATCCAATGTTTCCAGCCTAGTTCCAGAATCTGTCAAAAATATCATTGTGTCAGGAATAGAGCAGTAGCTATTGAGCATTCTACCATTTTTTGAGATTGATCTTCTGAATCCGATCTAGCCTTTTGTTTGATCAATTTGAGTCCTTTTTATCTCATGTCAAAACCTTGTCATAACTATCAATCTTCAAAAATAGACTAAGTGTTGGGAACTCATGTCCGCTATCTTTTGGGTGATCTATCCCATACATCTAGGGCACAGTTTCCTTCACCCACATCTCATCAAATCTTCAAAACAATCATAATCTTGACAAGGTTGCGTCATCTAATTTTCTCGAATCAAATCAATCTTCAGTTGTCTTCGTCCTTTTCTTTTGTTTCATTCAAATTTAATCGTAGAGACCAGAGCTTCTTCACACAAGAAATCAGAAGAAACATCTCAGAACTTACTTTTACCCAATACCCCAGGTCCAACTCTTGAACAACTCATCAAGTCCAGTATCTACGAAGACGACGGTCTCGGTAACTTTCGATTAAAAATTGGTTACCTACCTCCTCTATCAACTCACAGAGGTAATCAACAAACTCCTCCTCAATCTATTCCAAAGAGTCCAAAAACTCCTATCATGTCTCAAGCAAGGACAAACCATGGTTCTCTAGGAGGAGGATCCCAAGGACCCCATTCTCAACATGATGCTGACCAAGAACCTACACCCTCTGAAATCCATCGATGTCAGAATGATGATGAATTCAAAAGAATGATGAGGCATTTCTTGAAAGTGGATAGAGAGGCATACTTTTTACAATTAGCCCAGGAAGGAGCTAAACTTCCTCCTCACTTCAATGTCGAAGATATCATCACACATGAGGAAGAAACTCCACTCACAGCTATGACAAGATAGATGCATGCTATGCAAGTTGAACTTAACAATCTTAAGAAAGAGAAGGAACCTAAAGAGCTCTCCATGGAGGCCCTGTGTCCTTTTCCATTCGATAGAAACTTGTATATGCCACCATTTCCAAAGAAAGTGGAGATACCAAAGTATGACAAATATGACGGACACTCTGATCCTCAAGATCATGTCAGAGAGTTCTATACACACTCCATGGAATTCATGCATGAACCAACCTATCTGATGCATCTTTTTCCTAGATCCTTGGGAGGAGCATCCATTCAATGGTTTTTGAGATTACCTTCTACGATCAAAACTTTTGAGGAATTGATTAAATTGTTTTATCAACAATATTCCTACAATATTCAACATCTGATTACCATGATCAATATCTGTAACCTCAAGCAATATCCAGGGGAATCATTCCTAACTTTTCTCAAGAAGTGGTGAAAGAAGTTTTCTCTATATGCTAGACCAATTCCCAAAATGGAGAAACTTGAAATCTTTATCAATAACCTTGTTCCAGAGCTCAACTATCCATTACAAATGCAAGATCATGTATCTTTTGATAAAATGGTGGATAATGCAATCAAGATTGAGAAAGTACTTGTCAAGAAAGGAGAAATCACACTTCAAAAGGACAAGTCTGAATCTGGATCTAGCTCAAAAGATAAAAACAAGAGCTAGAATAGAAACAAAGGTATCGTCTCTGATAGTGTTGTTGACACTATCTGCACCCCATCAAAGGCACCGGCCTATAATCTCACCCTTGGCACCAAAGCCATTAATGCTTCAGAGCAAAAATCTACTGAACCATCTCCAAAGAAGCCATTCAAACAATGGGATAATAAATGAAAGTTTACTCCCCTGGGAGAATCTTTGGAATCTGCCCTGAGAACCCTGATAGCTGATAACATCATCTCTTTACCACCAATCTGAAACCCTGATTCGGATCCAAAACCATATTGGTGGAAAGATAATGAATTCTATGCTTTCCATTGGACTAAAGGCCACAAAACTAATGGATGCTTCCACTTGAAGCATACTATTCAAGACTTGATAGATCAAGGGGACATCACGATCAATAATCCTACCAGCAATAATGATCACACAGCATTTATAGAACCATTTCCACAACATGGCAAGGGAGTTTCCACTTCTCAGCCTAACATGGGGGCAAAAGTCAACTATGCCTACCCTGGAAACAATGTTGTCATCAATATGGTTGAACCATGTCTCTTTGAGAGCTGCAATGTCATCACAATTGTACGAAGAGACATAAATCATTCCTCAGCTAATGCGGTTACCAGATCACAAGCTTAGGCTCATCTGAAAGGACAAACACCAAGTTCATCTAATGTCCCTAAGATATCTTTCAACCTCACATCTGCTTCCAAACAGAAGGCTGCCCTGAAATCTTCCAATCCAAAGGATACAAGACCTACATCTTACAGCATCATCCAACAACTCCAGCATACCAATGCCAAAATCTCTATGTTTCAGTTACTTCGAATATCTCTAGCTCACAGAGATATCCTAGACAAAGCTTTGCTCGGCTCTAATGTTCCTGATGATCTAGATCTAGACAAGTTCCAGACTATGGTTGGTCATCTAACATCTCTGCAATATATCTCCTTTTTAGAAGAAGATGACAACTCTCTAAGTCACCCACATAATCAACCCTTGCACATAGAAGTCTTGATCCAGAACCATCGAGTCAAACATGTGTTGATAGATGGGGGCATAGGCCTCAACATTTGTTCTTACAGCTTAATCACACAGTTGGGATTCTTAGAGATGGCTATTGATCCTCAAAAGAAGATCACCATAAAAGCCTATGATGAATAAGAAAGTGCTTCTAAAGGCACCATTGTCTTACCCATCTGAGTGGGTCCGGTCATCAAAGATACCACATGTTAGGTGCTTGATCTACCATTGGCTTACAATATCCTTCTAGGGAGACCCTAGATCCATGAAATGCAAGCCATTCCTTCTACATACCATCAATGCTTGAAATTTCCCTATGAAGGAGTGGAGGTTACTATCCCAGCAGATCTGAGTACAACTTGCAATACATTGAAGGAAAGTGCCAATAAGCTTGTTCCCAATAACAGAGAATCTTCCATCAAGCAGTTAAATGTTGCTTCCACATCTAAGATGGACGAAATTGCTAAAGAGATCAATATCAAAGAAAATGGGATGGGAGAATACACTATAGAGCCAGTCTTGTCTCTGACATCTCTCCCTATCTCGCCCAAGTCATATGGACAATCTTTGAAGCAATCTAAATCAGAACCTAAGGAACCTATGGAAGCATACAAAATAAATTTTGTGGCGGAGCAAGTATCCAAACAAGAATTTGAAGAGGATGAAGCTGTGCTTGCATGGCTATACAAAGATGATTCTGAATCCAAAATTGTTCAAACTAGCGAATCTGTAGCACCTAAAATCCCTTCTACTTCATACGGTCCAGGGAACAAATTGATAGCTAAGATGGGGTATCCAGGTCAAGGACCTCTAGGAATCAGAGGAAAGGGTCTTGTGACACCCATTCCACATACTGGTAGAACAAACAAAGATGCTGCAGGCTTAGGCTTTACAAAGAGACCTTATCATCTCAAAGGTGGTTGTTCTCATGTCATAGAACAAATTGCACCAGGAGAACCCCTTCTCAAGAAAGAAGAGACAGAACTCTCAGATGATGATTCAGATAGTTCAGAACTCATCCCCTATGAAAAATTGCCTAAAGAGATCAAAGATCTTCTTGATGATAAAGATGATCCTATCAGAAGAATTAATGTAGTAGAAACACAAGAACCTACTGTAGCGCAAGAGACGGTTGCACCACAAGAACCAGCCAATCTCGAAGGTAATCAAACTGATCCAGAAGTAGAGAGTAGTTATTCTGACACTGATTCCCATGATATGAATTCAAGTCAGAGACTAAGGAGAATCCTTCTTGGGGTATTCATCCTGACTTCACACATTTTCTTAGATTTCCTAGAGATCCTGAATCAAAAGCTGAGTCGAATGACTATGAATGGGGACCCATTCCAAAAGAAGATGAGCTTATCATAGAGAAATATATTGATGTTATTCACCAATATGTATCTCAACCCAACGTAGGTCTAGAGTGAAACAATGAACTTAACATGTCTGATCCACCTATGGTTGAAGAGGATTCCCACGATAACATTGAGCCTATTCATGAGTTAAACATTTTGAGCTGTAATATCACCTTTGAACTTGAGCATCGGGTTAGGACCAATGATGACATATCCACATCTGTGAACACCATATCCCAAGCCTTTCCCACTTTGACTATCCAACGCCCTGATCTTATCGACCAAACTTCCACAAACCCAAGCCATGGTGTTTACACCTTTTCCAGTGACTATGCCCTTGCTTGTTACCTCAATGCAGTCAAGCCTATGAGGACTTTCATCAGCGAACTAAGCATCAGCATGACCGAGTCGGACATCAAATATCTTAGTCAAAAAAATAAAAAGAAAAAGAAAAAGAGTTCTGAGGGGGAAAACCACTTTGTGGCAGTCTCAGAAACTACAAAAGTAAAAAGAAAAGACGTATCTGAAGGTGAAAACCTCTCTGAGGCACCTAAGGATGAGATATTTGATGTCCTTCCAAGTCATTTATAGGATAGATCTCCAGTTCTGATTGAGCCCACTCAATCCATCAATTTGGGTAAAACAGAGGAACCACAATTGGTACATGTAGCACAATCTCTATCAGAAGAAGAGAAATAGAAATTCACTACATTCTTATCAGAAAAAAAGATCAATTTTGCATGGAAATATTCAGATATGCTAGGATTGGATCCCAATCTCATTATGCACCATCTATCCATTACTCCTGGAGTAAAACCAATCAAGCAAAAATTGAGAAAGATGCATCCTCATGTTGCACTCTTAGTCAAAGCAGAACTAGAAAAACTCCTAAAAGCTGGATTCATCCATGTCATAGACTATGCTGAGTGGATCTCCAACATTGTACCTATTTCAAAACCAGATGGTTCAATCAGAGTGTGCACGGACTTTAGAGACATGAACAGAGCATGCCCTAAGGATGACTTTCCACTACCTAACATTGATATGATAGTGGACATGACTGCGGGCTATGAAATGTATTCCCTTATGGATGGTTTTTTTGGATACAACCAAATAAAAATTGCTCCAGAAGACCAAGAGAAAACTGCATTCACATGTGTGTGGGGAACCTTCTGTTGGAATGTTATGCCATTCGGACTCAAAAATGCGGGAGCTACATACCAAAGAGCAATGACATCTATTTTTCATGATATGATGCATAGAACAATGGAGGATTATGTTGATGACACATTAGCAAAATCTATGATCAGAACTGAACATCTAAAGGACTTGAGCATGATCCTAGACAGAATGGAATAGTTTAGTCTCCGACTAAATCCTAAGAAGTGTGCTTTTGGAGTCACTTCTGGAAAGCTCCTAGGATACATCGTCTCCAAGAAAGGTATTGAGGTCGATCTAGCTAAGGTGAAAGCTATCATACAGATGCAACCTCCCAAGAATATCAGTCAAATATGAACTTTGCAAGGGAGAGTACAGTCCATCAGAAGATTCATATCATAGTTAGCTGACATATCACAACCTTTCACAAAGACATTACATAAAGGTGTGACCTTTTCCTGGAATGAAGACTGTGCAAAGAATTTTGATCATATCAAGAATTATCTCTCGAATCCTCCTATCTTGATGCCTCTTATTCATGGGAAGCCATTAATATTATATGTCTCCACAACAGATACATCACTGGGGGCATTACTAGCACAGCATGATGAGAACAAGAAGGAAAGAGCCATCTACTATATCAGCAGAACCTTAGTGACCTATGAGAAGAACTACTCAATGATAGAGAAGGCATGTCTAGCTGTGATCTTTGCATCATAAAAACTGAGACATTACATGTTAGCTCATACCACTCATTTGGTAGCTAAGATTGATCCACTGAAGTACCTACTAAGCAAAGCTGCCCTCACAGGTAGACTAGCTAAATGGGTCATGCTCTTGAGCGAATTTGACATTGAATATATTGAAAGAAAATCTATCAAAGGATGGGTCATTGTTGATCAATTAGCTGAAGCACCACTGTTTGATGATACACCCATGCAAATGGAATTTCTTGATTCCTCTATCATGCACCTCTCTTCTAGAGCATGGCGGTTATTCTTTGATGGTTCCTACACATAGAATGGATCTGGAGTAGGCATATTGTTCATCACTCCTCAAGGATACTCGATACCCAAAGCATTCAGACTAAACTTTCCTTTCACAAACAATATTGCTGAATATGAGGCACTTCTCAATGGAATGAAAATGGCAATACAGTGGAGAGTTACAGAGATGCACATCCATGGAGACTCACAATTGGTTATCCACCAAGTCAATGATGTGTACCAAACCAAAGATGAAAATCTCATTCCTTACAAGAGAATGGTAGATGATTTAAAGAAATACTTCATCTTTATCACATTTGAGAAAATACCCAGAACAGAGAATAAGGCTGCCGATGCAATGGTGACACTATCTACTCTCTTACAGCAGCCCGAACATGAGCTATGCTATGAGTTCCTAGTGGAAGCCCTATCCTATCCTGCATATGACTCCCCTAAAACCCGCATGATCTGCACTGTTGTAGGTTATGACTCATCTCGCTACAAAAATCTATTCTCCTATCTCCACGACCAAATTATCCCTGAGTCCTTTAACCATTTTGAGAAATGAAACCTTATCCGATCTGCATCCCGATATGTCATCATTGGTAATGATCTGTACAAATGAGGTCTAGATGGTACACTGCTTAGATGTTTAGAACGGGAAGAGTCTCAATGTGCATTAGAGGAAGTCCACGAGGGTATATGTGGATCGTACTCAAATGGTTTAACGTTAGCTCAAAAACTTATTAGGGCTGGGTACTATTGGCCTGAAATAGAGAAAGAGGCTATTAAATTTGCTAAAAATTGTCAACAGTGTCAAGTACATGGCAACTTGATTCATGCTCCAGGGAGAGATCTAATTCCCTTTACTACACAATGGCCTTTTCAACAATGGGCATTTGATCTCATCGGCGCTATCCATCCGCACTCTTCCAATGGACATACCCATATAATCATAGCTACAGATTATTTTACAAAATGGGTAGAAGCAATTCCTCTAACACAAGCAACGGGGAAACAGATCTCTATGTTCATCCTGAACTACATCATTTGTAGATATGGGATCCCTCATTCCATAGTCACAGACAATGGGGGACAATTCAAAAACAAGGACCTAGATGACTTATGTGCCAAATTCAAGATTACTCAACATTGGTCATCTATCTACTATCCTCAAGGGAATGGGCAAGCTGAAGCTTCAAACAAAAATCTCTTGAAAATCTTGCACAGAATAGTGAATAAAATAGGAAGAGACTGGCATCTCATGATCAATCCAGCTCTCTGGGCATACAAAACTAGTATCAGAACGCCTACAGGGGCTACACCTTTCGCTTTAGTTTATGGGTCTAAAGCGGTACTACCTATTGAGGTTGAAATCCCATCACTCAGAATCAGAATGCATGGACTTGTCACCGACGATGACTACAGAGTGTCTAGGTTACAAGAACTGGAACTACTAGATGAGCACAGACAAGTAGCGTATGATCATCTCAGAGTATATCAGAAGAGAATGTCTAGAGGCTACAACAAGAAAGTCAGACATAGAGAATTTCAAGTTGGTGATCTAGTCTTGAGAGAAAATCCTAAAAATCAATCACATCGAGAACGCAAGGGGAAGTTTGAACCCAATTGGCTGGGTCCCTTTGTCATCACTGCTACTTTTGGCTCTGTTGCCTATCAACTCTCAACGACTGAAGGAGAACAGCTCCGAGAACCAATCAACGTTCTCCATCTGAAGAAATTCTATGCCTAAGGCATTCAGTCTATGGTAAAATGTCCTGAAAATATCCTAAAAATTAGAAAAAGTCCTGAAAAAATGAACATCTTGGTGAAAACCTAGCAATAGGCACCTTGATGATTCACAAAAAAATTGAAAAATATCAAAAATGAAAGAAAAAATTGAAAAATCAAAAAAAAAAAAAAAGGAAAAGAAAAGAAAAAGTGCCTTGGTGAAAACCTGGAAATAGGCGCCTTGGTAGCAAAAATAAAATCTCTACCAAGATGGTGAAAACTCGGCAAACGGGTGCCACTTGTTCCAAATGCTCCATCCATCAGTGCAATCTTGGTCTTTCCTAGCTTTCAGTCTTTCTTTAGTTTGTACCTATCTCCCAGTTTGTTTCCACATTTCCAGTTTTCAGTAAGTCAGTCTGTACACCAATCAACTCAAGCGTCTGTATCCTATGAATACTTAAAACTTGGGGGCAATCAATGTCATATCCTATGGTCTCTAGTATATCTTAGACGTGTCATATCTAGTCATAGTCCTTTGAAGCTTCATTTGAGTCAGTCAAGTCTGTCTCGTCTCCAGAAAGGATTTTGCATCTACAACAACAATCAAACACTCAACTGAAAATAATCTATGCTTTTTACATACTTTTATCTCCTTGTATGCTTACTGATTCGCATTGAGATTTTTGCATATTGTGTCCCTTCAAGCTCTTCGATGATGTCCTTTATAGGATTTAGAGAGTGATGACTGGGGGCATAATCTTTTCTTTGTCTTCTGCTTGTATGTGAAAATCTAACAACTTTGGAAATTCCAGATTGAAATGGTGTCCGACTATAAGAGCCTCTATCTCAAATTGGATGGCCATGCGTACCTCGACCATTGATACCTAGAAAATTCAAGGAAGTTTGATCTAACTATTATCTTTTTGAGTAAGTTCTTTCTCCTACTGTGGAATGCGATCTTGCCTAAGGATGTGAATGATAAAGGGTCACTATGGGTAATTCACATTGGATTTAGAATGATCTCTTGACTGTTTGATGTGTTTGCAATGCAAGGTGTATTCAGGTCATCACGATGTTTATGTTTTGATGCTTCTACAAATTGCTATATCAAAATGGACATGATATTCAGGTCATCCTAGCACTTATGCTTTGATGCTTATATCTAATCCGACATTCTGAAAACAAAATCAATATTCATATATCCATGGTTGTTGACCAGTGGGTGTTGTATTGGTTCTTGAGCGTTACAAATCAATATTCATATGTCTATGGTTTCATGGCTAGTGGACATTGTATTGATTTATCCGGTTACCTAAAAGTTCAATGATGATAACAAATCGACATATGATCAGTGACTAGGTCCTAGGTCTTAGGTTGCATTTCATTTTGCATGTCTCTTTTCATTTTGCATGTTGCATGATCTCACAATGGCTAAATGAACTTCAATGCTTAAACAATTCTTCAATCACCTCTTCCAATCTAACAAGAGTTGAATCCCACACGAAGGTTCCTCCAATGAAATAGCAAGTAGAATCCTTTTTTGGGATCAAAATTCAAATTTGAGATCATTCATATTATTAACTGCTTGCATATTCGACCTTCTATCATCATAGAAATCTAGTATTCAACTTAACTGATTATCTAAACATCAAACTATCAAAATTTCAACTTGGTCAACTCATGGTCAAACCTAGTCAAACTTAGTCTCCAGGACCTTTAAATGATGCAGAATGCATTCACCGGACGTGTTTAACCACTTCTCAAATAAATTAACATGCTTCTAAACTCTCAACGCTGACTTTTCTTGTCAGATTTGAATTTTAATCCCGAAGGGGGCATGGTATTGCATATCATTCAAAGTCTGTAATTAAATTTGAAATCATATCTTTTTTTCTATCAATATCTTTCATTAGTGATCAAGACAAACAATCACGTCTAGTTACTGATTCATCAAAAGACCTCATCACTCAGGGCAAATCTATCATCACTTGGGGCTTATCAGATTCATCAAGATCCATATCAATCTAGTATTCTCCTAATCTTGTAAACTGTATCAGTTTTTGCAACCATCAAATCATAGTGTTCTTTCCTTGGTTCTTCAGCAACTGAAGGGTTTGGATGTGATACCTGCTAGTTCTGCTAAGACAATCAAGTCTAGAATGGGTCACTCACTTCTTTGCAATCCTAAGGTTTGGAATCAGGCATTTTGACACTTTTTCACAATCATAGGTTCATTTGCTGTTATAGTAAACATTATCTCTGGTCATTCAGGACCTTCTATCTCAATATCTTTCAATCGGTTTCTATCTTGAGATCGGTTTATCTTTTGAATCAGTTTCATATCTTTATCAAACACAGACTATCTTTGAACCACTGCGCTTCGCACAGTAATTCAAAGAGGGGCAAAATGTAATACCCCAAAAATGGGCTATATGTTCATTAACCTCCTACATCGACAAATCGAACAAAATCGATATCGAAGTCCTAACCTAAGGCACATCTGAACATCATCAAATCTAATTGATTATCTTAAATTCTGCATCAGGGAATATTCCTAGTAATATTCCTAATTATCTTAATTATCTTTAATTTAATGATTATTTGGCGATAAATCCAATTTATCCTAAAGTTTGATTAATTGAATATTTTCATATTTAATTAATTAGATTTAATATTTGCCACTTAATTATTTAATTAAATGTAATTCTATCTATTATTAATTGTATTATTTAATTTTGACAATAAATCTAATATCATATGAATAATTGATTAAATTCTTATTTAATTAATTAAAGCAAGTTGTCATTATTTAATAATATAGTTTTTAATAAAAGTTTGATTAAATAATTGATTAACCCATAAATCAATTGTTTTATTTTTAAAAGCAGTTAAGTTGAAAATAAATCACTTTATTATTAAATTAATTCATAAATAAAATATGCACAATCATAAAAGCAGACAACTATCAATTATCAATTAAAGCTAAACTCTATTTTGAGTTAAAGCTTAGCTTTTGCATATTTTTGTGAGTTAATTATCCTTTATTTAAAAATAACTCAAAAATCAACCTGAGTTATTTGAGTGATTTATGACTTTTTTTTTCCCATGCACCTCCAAAGCCCTAGATTTCTATAAAATCAAGGCTTCAGCTCATCTCAATTCATCTCATAATTTTGCAAGCTTACTTTGCCAAAGTTGTCTACGAATTGCACAACTATTTTGGAGAATTGGAATTTGGAGAATCAAAGCTTATTGCAAATCAAGGCTATTGTGAGATCAATTTTTTTTTTACATTCATTTAGATTCTTTTTCATATCATTGTTAGATCATTTAGCATATCATAGCATGTCAGTTTTTACACATCATAGATTTCATATCATTTTTCATTATTATTGAATAGAAAATACCAAAAAAATAGCTTAATTGCATTCAATCTCATATCTAGATCAATTACATTCAAATCCTTCATTTAGGTGTCGTCTAGGTCACTGATCTCGATTACAATCTGAGAACATCAATCTCGCACCTATTAGAAGGCAGTAAATCGCTTAGTTAGATTAGATTTCAATTTTGCACGATTTTGATTATAGCTAACCTCTAATGTTTTACTGAAGTGTTGTGTCTACAAATCAGGTACAATTTTCACACACACAATTGAATATGGCCATTATCATGAGATCATAGGGAAAAACACATCTATCTACCATTAATGAACAATTTCTTCTATAGAGGCAATTTTGAATTCTATGCTCATGTGAAAAGGAAATGTCACTCAGTTTGAAGTCCTAATAGAATAAATACAATAAGAAGACATTGACATATCATGCCTTAAATTAGCAACAATCACAATAAGAAGATGGAACAAACACAAGGTACAAGCATTTGCAAGTCATTATAATCATTGGAGATATGTTAAAGGTTAAGTACAATAGTAGAGCACAACCATGATACAATTAATGAAAGTGCCATAAAAAACCATGATATTTATAATCAATCATAGAGAAAAGAGACAGTGTAGCAAATGTTTACATATTCTGCTTAGTTTGTTCAAGATTATAGTTTGTTCAACCTCTTCCCATAAAAACCGCATGTATACTTTAGTTAAAATAGTTTAGTTTTACAACATGAACAGTAACTGATTTTTGATTTGCCAATAAATTTTTTATTAATAACAAGTTAACAACAATGCATTGCCTTTAGTTCTACTTCAAAAGTTAATATGTGAAAGTTTGTTAAAAATTTAATAGTACATAAAGTACATCATATTCTTGCACAAATTGAATTAAGAATACAAATCCACTTAACAATGCTTATACTCAAGTATTGATATTATTGATTTTTAAATTAAATTTATATAACATCAAAATAAATACACTCTAGAAACTAGAAATTAAAAACTCCATTGTTCCAGATTATAGAGATCATAATAGTGAATGTAAACTAAGTTAATGAGTATTGGGAATGGACCAAGTTAATGATCAATTCCAGATCATAACAGTGAATGTAAACTATGTTCAAGCAATGAAAATGCAAATTCATTTGAAATCTACTAGTCACTGCCCATGAGGGTATAGTCTGACTATATTGTTGACAAATATTTATTTTTATGGTTGATATGGATTCAAATGATTGCTAGGATATGGTGTTACATTTCATTGGAGTTTTGAATAGTTTTGTGCATGTTTGGAAGGCATAATATTTTCACTTTTATTGCCCAATCTGACTTCAACATTATTTAATGAGATGTAATATGAATTTTTTTAATGAATTTAGACATGTTTTCATATCTCGAGTTGCCTGATGTTTTTTTGAAATTTTTGGTTCAGACTCAGACATCCAATGCCAGGATTGATTCTTGGGACAAGAATCCTTTCAAAGGTGGTAAACATGGTGCAGGGGCACCTAGAACATCCAAAGACTACCAGGAGTCCATAATGACAACCATGCACCTAATGACATCTAAAGACATCAATTGGAATGTATTGGCACCTATAATGGCCTATAAGGTCATTCCATACAATGCAAATGGAAAATATGTAATAAGTCTTAAAAGGCCTAATAGGCCTTAGGACCAAAATAAGAGCCTAGGATGGTATTTGGTGTTACAAGTTTATAATAGTTTAGATTTGATTTTAATAATGCTTAATAAGTTCATTTGGGTCACATTTCAAAGTCTTAAGGCTTCATTATCTTTAAAAGTTTCAAAAACTCCAAATTTGTAATGTTGCAAATTCAAAATTTGAAATGCAATAGTTATTAGAAAATGGAGGGAATTGGATTTTGTTATGTTTTAGTGCAAACTAATCCATCCAACTGATTGGGATTGGTTGGGGTAGTTTCTAGGAGTCCATTACATGGAGGTTGTAAACCGGTTGGAGAGGCTTATTAGAGCATGGATGTGTATGTTTGAGACATAGGGGAGTAAGGGAAGATAGAAGAATCAATAAATGCCAAAGAAACAATGTAACATACTCAAGTTTTTAATGAAATGTAAATTATTCTCCAACAGACCCTATCACTGCCCGTGAGGGTACAGTCAGAATCCTTATTGATTTATTTCTTCTTTCATGAATGGTATGAATAGAGATGGATTGGTGTAGTATGGTTATATATTTATACTGAGTTTTTGATAAATAAACTTCTTTCAAATGCAATTTCCTTGAGTTCTTAGAGTGATTTTGGATTCATTTTGTCATTGTCTTACATTTCAATGCATTTGGAATAGTTATATATTGATCCTAGACCACATCTATGCATTTGTGAGGTCTGTATTTGTATTTTTACTCAATTAATTCTGACTGGCAGAGTAGTTTCAACCATTCCTTGGATAGTTTTGTGAGTTTCCAATTGAATATGGTCATTCCATGACCTCTTACCACTGTTACACATGGAATGACTGAGTATTAACATGTACTATAGTTCCCTAATGCATTAATGTAATGAGAAGGAAGAATGTTTGAGTGATCACCATAATTTATAGAGGAAACTTAATGAATTTGCTTGGTATGCTATAGCAATAGCCATTTGGTCTAAAGGAGGAACATAGATTATGATTTGGATCATCTTATAATGATCATCTAATGGTGAAAAAACTACCTATTGGACCTAGAAGTGATCGGAGATAGGAGATTTAAGAAACCCTTGGATTAAGGGTTTAGAAGTGCTAAATTTGGGGATTTTGGGGTTCTCGGTGGACTGATCCCTATTCCTTTGAGGTTTGTTCATTTTTAGACATTATTAAATACTGGTGAAGGTTTGGAGTCTTGGGAGTGCAAGGACTCTATGGTTGCTTTTTTATTTGGGGTCTTTTTAAGCACTTCTAAAGCCATAGTGTGTAGACAATCACACTTGGTCTAAAAGAGTCCATAGAAAGCTGACTACCCTTGCTTTATGTAAAAAATGGTCTATAAATGACTGTCACATGATTTCTTTCAGATTTCTCCACCAAATGATCTCAGACCAGTCGCAATTGAAAGCTATGACTCCAAGTAGACTTCCTATGGAGTTAGATTTGACATTCCAATCCACACGAAGTCGGCAGAAAACAAATACCAGTAAAAAAATGTTAAAAACACAATTTTCTCAATCTCGTTTGCAATATTTCCTCTTCCAACCTTACAATCATAAACGTAACACTAGTACATTTATAGTGTAACATGATGCGGTGATTCAAAAATTTAGGGTTTTGCAAGTTCATCTTTGAATCAAATGTATATAAACAATGATAAAAAATGTGCCAGCAAATACCAAATACATGATTCCCTAGCACATTGTGATGGAATATGGATGAAGTGACTGAGAGGTGGGGGGGGTGAATCAGTCAACCATAAAACACTTCACTATTATTTCTTTCCAGATCCCTTAGGATATCTTAATGAATATTATCTGTTTAACACTTGGTAAATAGATTGCAGTAACTTGGTAGATGCAGAGAGTATTAGTAAAATTATTTTTTTAGATATTCATCACCACTTGTATATGATTAAGATAACTATTAAGAACACAAGAGACACAGGATTTAACGTGGAAACCCAATATGGGAAAAACCACCAATGTATCTAGATACTGATTTTCACTTTTCTGAAGTGATGCCCGGTTAGAAGCCAACCCGGTAAAAGGTTACAAAACACACTATTAGGTGTGACCTTGTTAGAGGATTTAATCACCCTGCTAGGAGTGGCCTGGTAAGAGGTCTTGAGAACAATTCAATGGAATTGTCACCTTGTTAGAGGATTTACAATATGGTTGTTAAACCAACTCGGTTAAGAGATTTAGAATTCACTGTTACAATGATAAAAAGGTAACAATGAAAATGACCTATATAATAATGCAACTGCCTTGCTGATTACAGATCTCTATTCTGTATAAGTGAGATCCTTCCTGATCGAATATATCTCTGCTGCTCCTCAAGGATATCTGGTCATCCTTCACAATTTCGCACACACCTTTTCTGTCTTTCTTCTATATATCTTCTTCTATATCTCTTCTTTATTTTTCACACTTGACCTTTTATTTATATGATTTTAGATTTGTCAAATTGGCATTACTTAGTATAACAGTCGGCTGAATTAAGCAAACTTTATTTGCAAAGATCCTTCAAGGGCCGACAGTGCTCGGTGACCATAATAAAATTTTCTACAATCTTTTGGAGATCGAGAGAACTCGGTAAACACTGATAATCCTTTTTCTTTGATAACCGAGTGAACTCGGTAAATGCTAACTTTTCTTTGACAACCGAGTGAACTTGGTAAATGCTGATTTTTCTTTGATAACCGAGTGAACTCGGTAAACACTAATTTTAATGCCAGGCAGACCGACTGAGCTCGGTAGGTACTGATTGTTGCGGACTATGACATTGTGTGACATCAAAGACAATACATAATTTGAGTAGCAATTTTCTTCAGACAATTGTTTCCAACACATTGCTCATGGGCCCTAAGTAGGTAACCAATAAAATAATGCCAGACAAATGCAGAGTAAGGAAATCCTTATAGGTGGTCCTCCTTTTACACCAAATCATAGTGGCAACCATCATAGGCAGGCGGTCCTCCTTTTACTCTCACCAAATAATAGTTCAAACAATCATAGGCTCTAGCTCCTTCGCGTGCTCCAAGTTAAAACCAAACAATGAAATGAGATACAAAATCTTTTTTCTTTTCAAAGTTATGCTCGTGTTGGTCAAAATTTCAACCTACATTATATTGGTCAAAATTTTGACTAACACAGGCATGGATTAAAAAAAAAGGAAGTTTTCCTTCTATGATCCGACCAACCTAAACCTTTTTAATTGATGGTCCAAAATTTTGGTAGAAAAATGAGGTCAAATGTAGTAGTGGGAACAAGAAGAAAGTAACAACAACAAGGATTATCCTACACCATCATGAATGTAGGGATCTCAAATGGTAAAATAATCACTACCACCCGACCACGTAGAACAAAAAATTCCTCTCCCATCATGTTGAGGAGATAACATCAGGCCCACACAAAACACAAGATAGGCTAAAGAAAAGTTACAAGGATGTAAGGTTCAAACTTGATAAAAACTATGATTGTGACACACTGTAGGTCATAGGTCAACACAAGGGTACAAAAATCAAACATAAAGAACAAATAAAAAAATACCAAAATACCAACAAATACCAAACACCAAACACCAACTAAATGTACCAAATACCTTGAAATATCAAATAACAAAGAATGGATACTAAATACCCAACCACCAACCACCAGATGTAAATGAAGAAACTACTGAGGAGAATTAGGCTACATACTATGGGAGTGTCATCACATGGTCACCTACTTGAGTTACCCTAGACTGGTCTCTCTAGACCCTGGATCCTCAAGCAGTATCTAGTTGAGTTACCCTGGACTGGTCTCTCTAGACCCTAGACCCTCAACATGACACACACAAAACCAGAATACCCTCTCATGAAGACGAGGAATTCTGATCATACCTACTCTTTAGGTATCATCACATTCCCATCCATAGCATGTACAAGTGCTCAAGGCATCAATGAGGCATCATAAATAATCTTGACTTTAATGTTATCCCCAAATCTTATTATTAAGTGATCACTTATTAACAACTTGTGATAGGTTACCCTAGTACTGACCACTTTGGGACACAGACCCCTATTGTAAGCCACTCCCCTAAGATGCACTTATCTAACCTCCCCTAGGTTCATAAGTCACCAATAATCACATAAGTCTCATAAAAGAGTGATGTTCATAATTTCCAATTCCCACAAAACTTAAGGAACAATATTTGGTTCTTAAACCCACAATGTCATAGAAGCACCCTCGAGTGTTCATAATAACATGAGTTAAAAATTCAACAAGGTTGGGTAAAAAGATCGAAACCATTAACACATTACAAATATTATAAATACCTATGCCACAATAAAAAGGTAAAACCCCAAGCCTCTAGTAACAATTCTCTAATAACCAACTTAACCCCCAAGTAAATAATAAGGATAAAATAAAGTTTAAGTAATAATCGAATCATAATTCAATCATTTAAAAGAAAACACAATTTACTTAATAGAAATCCAATTCGAATTAAAATACAATCAGTCAAAAGAAGTCAACATATCATAAGCATGCATATAAAATATCGACTATCATGTTATTAAATAATCTTAGTCCACGATGTCTTAGTATAAAATTCATCTTCGAATTAAGTATTAATATTATTATTTTTTTATTTAGAAAATATTAACTTAGCACTTGTTCAAGTAATCTAATATTAATACTTAACTCATAATGTAATTAAATTATAAATTAATTAAATATAATTTAAATAAATTAAATTATAAATTAATTAAATATAATCTAAAATAAATTAAATTATAATTTAATTAATTATAATCTAAAATAATTTAAATTATATATTAAACAAATTAATTTAAAGTGAAAGTTATATTAGTTATAAACTATTTTTTTAAAGAAAGCAAATAAAATAAATAAATTAATAAATAAATCCTAATTTAAAATAACTTAACTAATTGTATAACTCACGTAAATTTTAAAAAGGATGCATATATAACAATATTTTTTATAAAAATATTATAAAAAATTGTATGGGGGTGGGGTACATGGCCCCCACCTCCCCTCTCCCTTCTTGCCTTAGCATTTAAAATAAGGGGTGCGATTTTTAACCAAAGTTACCCCCTTAATAATATCAGTGGTGGGGCCGCCTTGCATGGTGCAACCCCCACCCACATGTATTATTTTTAATTAATTTTTTTAATTATATATATATATATATATATATATATATTGTGTGTGTGTGTGTGTGTGTGTGTGTGTGTGTGTGCGCGTGCATGCTAACTTTTCACTGATGGATTTTTGGTTTTCGAGGGAGTGTTTTTTTAAAAACAAAATTTAACGAAAGTCAATACACATATTTTGTTTTTTACAATAGAGATTTCTTAAACATGGTTTTTTTTTAAAGATCAATTTCTCCTAAAGGGGTAATTTTCTTAGATAAATTTTTTAGACATATATAATCTGGGTTTACATAGCACAAATATGATATATTTTGAAAACTAGATAACAACGTAACCCTAATCAAATAGAATCATAGGATCTTATTAACTAAATGTTTGTAAATAAATAACTCTATGGTTTGTTATTTTAATATCAACGTAGATTTTCTTCACACATGAATACCAAAACAATCCAATCTTGTCAAATTCTTCAAAAGATAAAGGAAAACATTACACAATCACTCCAAAATCAACAACCCGTTTGGAAGACACAATGAAGACAATCTTTTCGAAAGGAAAGATCCACAAAGGGGTTTTAAACCCTACCTAAATCACCTGATGATACACAACCACAAAGACTAACTCTCAATCCAGACAAATTCTCCAAAACCTGATAGACACAATTTTCTAATGACCCAAAAACCTTCAATATAGAAAACCAATCAGCCAAGGTTCAAAACATGCAACTCCATAAACAAGACGAACTCAACTTTAAAAATAATAAAAGAATTACTTAACTCAAAATCACAAAAATAAGAACTCAACTACAACCTCATTTTTATCAATCTTAATTTATTAAAAGATTTATTTTATTTAATTTCCTCAACTTAAGTCACTTTAACTCAACTTGATTTTAAAAGGTTAAGTTCTGATTTTCATAATAAAGTGTTTATTAAGTTGCATTATTTATTTTTAATTAAATTAAAATATGCAACTCAACTAATAACCACTTAATTCAAAATGCACATTTAAATTAAATTTTTATTTAATAATTATTAAATTTCTCAATTAATTTATTTTAACTTTGCAACTAATTTATTTATTAAATATAGGTAATTAATTAATTAACCTTATATTTAATATTTTAATGAATCTTAAGGTACAATCATTTAATCTTAATTAATTCTTCAAACCATTTAACAACAAAACCACATCAAACCACCTGACATGCAATAAGATGAAAACTGATTAAATAAAAAAGCAATAATCGAGCTCAAAGGAAGGGTTCACCAATGACATCACCTTGATGAATTCAGAGGGTGGTAAATAAGATACGTGTCCACTATTGTAGGATAATAAATGGCTTAAGTTGGGATTTGGACCTGTCTGGTATCTCCCCTCTTACCATTGAGATATTGTGATAGGGCACGCTCATCCTGACAATTCAAGGAAGTCGATGCCTCATACCTGAAATCATGCATACAAAAATGAGCGTGTACACACACACACACACGCACGCACATATATATTAACAATGGTAGGGATCGACCAATCATGTGGATCTCGCAAGAAAGTAACTATGACTCCGTCCCTCAACCACATCTGGCACATCAAACATAAATATAAAACATACACATGCAGGTATGGGTTCAGTAAAACATAAATATACATAACATCAAATATATCTGAGGATTTAACACAGACAAGAAAAGTGGCCTAAAAGAGTCGGGTCATATAAACTAAAAAGTAAACTATGGGAGGGGTATGACAAGAAGAATGAGGAAAGATTTCACCTCGGAGTAATCTGTGCAAGGAAGGCAATTCGTCAGGATCTATCTTTCTTAGTGATATAGGTACTTTCAGTACCTCCATTAATACAAAAGGCTAAAACTATATTTGTAGACACAACAAATCTAGAGAAAAATCTTTGGAACCTCCAGAAGATTCATCAATTATTTCAACTCTTTTTTCTTTAGTAACCTTTGTCTCCTCTATTTTCTACTCAAGAATATTCTCTTCTACTAATTTCTCCACTTCCCTTCTTCTTCGTGTTAGGATTCTCCTAGATACCAATGTCACCTTATCAATCATTTTCTAGTGCAATATCATAAGTCTTATGTTCAACCATACCAATTTTTGCAACTTTTAGAACAAACATATTACTGACTTCTTTATCTTATTCTTCAACATTCGAACTAGTGTATGTCTTCTCCTAAGGAGAAGCCACATTATTCTTTAGTTCTTCTACAATAACTAAACCTTCAACACCACTTATTTGCACATTCAAAGTCTTATCCATAACAACTCTTTGTACATTGTTAACTGGTGCATTGACCTCCAAAGGGGAGCTATCCAACGAAACATCATCTATTTTCTTCACATCTCGTGCAACTTAAGCAATCGTCTCTTCAATCTACTTTACTAGTCTTTGATATTCATCTAGATCCTCACCCATGATAGTGTCTACTCTTTCCTTCATCCAAAATCTAAAGCTTAGCAATTGAATAATCATTTCTTTTTCTTCACGAGATAAGGAGTCAAAAAGTTTTCTTAAGGCATATGTCTTGAGGTTAGATTCCTTGAGCAATGCACCTTTCTTCTTTTAGTTAGGGCTTCCAACAACTCCTTAGTCAATTTTTCATGAATATCATCTAAGCCTAGATTATAAGTCATCATATGGAAAATGATAACTTTCTCTACTGTTACTTTGTCTTTTGAAGGAACATCTTCATACAAACCGGCAACCATCTCCAATCCATTATGCTCACTTATTGCATTTACCAATCTATTTAGATTTAGAGGTTGATACTATATAACATTCAAATATTTTATATAATGTGAGTGAACATCTCATGTAATGTGCATGTGTTGTATAGTGCAAGTGTGTTATGTAGCATACTCGCATTACAAAATGTGAAGATGCCATATGACATGAGCATGTCATATAATATGCTTGAATTATGCAATTTGAGTTCATTATGTAATATGAACATGTTTTGTAATGTTTGTGATGTACATAATATGTTCATGTTATATAATTCTCTCACATTATATTCAACACACTCATTATATAATGCATTTTTGTTATATAACAATCTCACATTTTATAGAATCTCTCTATTCATCTTTCCTCCTTCTATCTCATATATAAGTATAAATATGTATATATGTATATGCGGGCGCACATATATATATATATAAACATCAGTTAGTGCTAAACAAAATATGGCAGGCACCGACATGAGACATCGGGAAGGTGTGAGCACTTTATGATCGTATGCCAACCCATTTGCTTTATCAATTACTGTTCGTAATTAACGCTAAAAAGAGAAACAAAGCAAGGCTTTCGGTTCCATTCCATATCCATTGAACCTTTTCTACTTTGCATGATCCCCCACCCAAATCATTAATGGCACTCCGAATGCTGATCAAAGTTTCAGCTCCCATCTTTTCCATCAGAGAATAATGTTAAGAAATAACAAAAGTGTATCCCCACTTTCCACATGTTTGAAGCTGCAAGCCCCTTGAATGCTTTGGTTGCCCCAACAATCATTTAATTGTGGTCCATTCATCTGAATTACAAGGGCCCATTGCCCATGAAAATTTATGCACAAGTTACAAATTCACACTACATAATCAAAGAAGAATAATAGTCTTGAGTGCATTCTTGTGTACATCTCTCAAACTCTATATCCTATCGGATGTAATATATATGATATGTAAGCCCAGCTTTTTTTAAGTACCTTTTGATCAATACATGTATTCATATTTTATAAAAGATTTTAGGGATCAATTAGTCATGAAACAAGAAAGATATTAAGTTTGATATGTTTGATCTTTATTACATTTTTAGAATTAAACATTTGGAAAACTGAATCCTTTTAAATGAATTATAAAAGATATTTTAACATAATTTAAAATATAAGATTGTAAAGCTTCTGTAATGACAATAAAGATAGAAACAAAATAAATATAAAAGTAATGTTGACTAAAGGCTGAGATAGTAAAGTAGTCAATGAAACATTGTATAAAAATTTAATAGAAAATATTATTTACTTGACTACTACTTATTAGACATATCTTATGCAATTGAAATCTTATCTTGATTCGTGACTGTTCAAAGTAGAGTATTTGGTTACCTATAAAGTGAGTTCTAAGTTATCTTGAAAGAACATATATAGAAAATTAAGATTGGAATATTCGAAGAATGAGAGCTTTAAATTTGTTGGTTTTCCAAATTTAGACTCGATAAATTGCATCTTAGGTGCTAGGAAATCAACTTTTTGTTACCAGGTTAATCTTGTATCCACCATTATTTTCATGGAGTTGTGAGAAGCAATGTAATTCTGTATTGTCATCTACTAAAGTAGAATAAAATACATTCGGTTTAAACAACATTTGGATTAGTATGGTGTAGACTCTTGAAAATTGTCAACAATCATAATCTGATTCTACTTATAAACTGTGATAATTCAAAATGATGTTAAAGATTTTCAATAAGATGTTTCATATTCACATGATACATTTTAAAAGTACATCGTCACTTCATTTGTGAACATACTTTCAACAAAGAATTGAACTCATGCATATCTCAAACTATAAACAACTTACAAATGTTTTTGAAAAAAAATAAATCTACATACTTTCAAAAGACATTAGTATTACACATTTCTTCATTTATAGACAAATCATCAATAAACTTATTTATTATAAACAAACCCATGTTCTAATTAAAAAGATAAAATTTGCCCATCTAATTATTGTGTGAGAGAAAATAAGATTTGTCCAATCATAATCTCTGTCTGCATAGAGAAGCATCTCTATATTTTTTTACTTAGATCCAAGAATTTTTAAAAATACATACAATATAAACTACTCTTCAATTTTAACACGTTTGATCTATACGCCCATTGACCCACTTGTTTGTATACCTTTATCTGATTTCCACAATCTGCCTTTCCGTGCATATGATAACACCCACTTCAACTTACCTGATTATCCACCACTACTACTCTCTCTGCAATATAAATTCAATCCTTCCATGCCCACTTTGATAAAACACCATTGGTGCTTCCAAGTTTGCTAGACAGTATGAACAGCAAGGAACACATGTTTTCTTATTATTATTCCCTTGCTATTCATACTGCCTGGCTAGCTTGAAAGTCCCTTCAGCAAAATGGACTGATATTTCTCCTCTCATTTGGTCTGCTATTTTGCAGAGGCTTTTGTTAACAGGGAGTGGCTCATGTTAACACGGTGATATGCTCTAACAATTCAATGCCGCTGTATTCCAAAGATGGTAAATGCCCATGTATCTGTAAATGTTGATTGGATTACAAAGATAACAGGCATGAACATTTCTTTTGAAAGTCATTGTATTAGAGAACTAAGATCAGTAATGTATCTGGTGTTGGTGTTTGTGTTTGTGCTCATGTGAGGTGACAGGTTGTTATGATTTAGTCGCATTTGAAATAAATAAATAAATTCTTTTTTTTTTCCATTTTCTAGTGTTCAGATCATGAAGTATGATCTGAAATGTTTATAAAAACAATTTATAGATGTTAGAATTTAAAAATGGCAATAATCGCCATATTATGCTACAACAAAAAAAGTTGTAATTTACAAAGAATCAAAATAAAACATTGAATTTGGTAATTTCTCATCTTAACAGACATGTTTTTATATGGCTCTAAATTCAGAGCTGAAAAGATTTCTTTTTAGATATGTATTCAAGAAGTTATAGATTTGGCCATTCAAGGCCTTGCAGCTAAAACAAAACACAATAAAATTAATGGAGTCAGATCTTTTTTTCTTTGAAATTGTAGTATATATTAAAAATTGTGTTAACAGATTCAAATGATTTGAGAATGCACAAGATCAATGGTTTCAAATATACATTTTATTCATTCTAGAATGACTAAATCATTGTATAGATGAGACCTTAAAAAACCAATATATTTTGTAGTAGTGAAATTAGTATGTTTGGTGTCAATTTTCATATAGTACAAAATTTATTTTGATGAAATTTTTTCGTATAATTATATATCTACAAGTAGTATATTTTTTTGTCGTCTTTTGTTTGTATGTCAATACTTTGGATTATCTACTTTACCTTATATCAAAATCTAATATATCGACAATTATTCATTCGAATTTAAAAATTCTATATATTCTTTGGTTTGCTCTGATCATTTTCTCTACCTAGTTCACTTTTATGTTAATGAGATTAAACTTGAAATTTAAACGTTTCGTTCAAAAAAATAAAATTAAAGTAATTGTGAAGAAGAGTTATATCTTGATATTTGAAGGTGTTAAATTATATGCAAATAATTTTTATTGAAATCAAATGTAATAACAGGGGAAAATCACAAGAGAACACTTTATTTTCAAAGGGGCGAAAAATCATAATTTGTGTTAAAATCATATGGACCACCTATTATTTGTGAATGTTGTCTACAGTCATTTTTCTTAAAGTGAATTCTTATAGTGGGTTGACTTACAAGAACTTGGTGGAAGGAAGAAGAGGTGTAAAAGATGCTTTCTACACTAATCTATAAAAGGTGGTATGTGAAAAAATTAAATTTGTTATATAATTACAACGAGATGAAAATAAAATAATATAATACTACATAGTGATTAACATAAGGAAAACTCTTTTGAAAGAAAAACTCCACAACCCAAAGAAATTAAATACATTATTTAGTAACCAATAGTTACAATTAACTTGCAATGTCTAATCCTTTCTAAGACTTACACCAACTAGAGATATATTGGAGCAATTCTTGAAGCATAATAGCATTGATAAAATCCATTATGAAACATTTATTTCAAGCATGCAATAAATAGGAGGAGCAATATATGAAACCATCAAATGGTGATTAGAAGACCATGAGCTAAAACCATCCAATTCCTAAATACTTTTATAAGTCTACAAGCTTAAAATAACATATTTTATACACCTATCATAAAATCATCATAATCCACCCACCAAATTTGGTACTACATCTTGGCTCCATCATCTTCATTCACAAATACTTTATGACATGTCATAATATGCATCATAAGTTTGTCAAAAAATCTCTTTAATAGCTCTCAAGTATATCTTAGATATTCTTACATTTTTTTACGAGAAAGAAAACTTTAGAAGCCATATATTCTAATTTAGAAAGTTGATTGCTCTTATTTAAAAATAAATAAAAACTTATAATTTTGATTTTGATTTTTTCAAGGCTAAACAAGATATCTAAATAGCATAAAGATTATACTTATAAATTTATCATTTCGGATTATGTTTTTGTGTTCTCGAAATTAAGATGCAATATTCAAACGTGTTTCCTAATATTCTCTCACTTATCAAAAATCTGCAAGAACAAAGAGAATACTAACGGTGCATGTAGCATGAACTTTTTGTTAACAAATTTTTATCAATGCATCTACAACATTATATGCAAAGTGTCAAACTTATCTAGCATCATCTTCCCATCCTCTCCAATGTCATGAATAAAATGGTACTATTATACTTGCATGCACACCCCATCTTTTAACATGATGAATTGGAGGCTCCTTTTTCATTTTATTGATATGTTCTTTTTTTGGAACATTTATTCTCCATTTATGTTTAGTTGCTAAGTTGTGGATCCCTTTGACGTGGTTTTCTTAATCTTTATTATTATTATTTTTTTATCATTTTTTTGTTCAAGTTTTTTTTATCCACTTTGGGCTTTTAGATCCTTCATGGACCTTAGAACTAGTTGAAAGTTCCAAATGGATCCTTGCCTCCACAAGTATACCAAAATTTTCAAACATCTAAGGAACCTATGGGCGTTAGAACATTAACTTTCAAGTTTTTCCTATAGATCTTATTATTTCGATCTATGCTACTAAATTGACGTAGGTTTTAATTTTAATGGCTTGTTAATGATATGTTATTTTCCCATGTGACATTTTGTTTAATAGGGTTCAATGCCCTTATTTGTTGCGTATATATTTTAAAAATATTATTTTTAATGTTTACAGGTTGTTAATGTAGAGATTGAGGGTGGTTGGAAAACTCACATTTCTTGTTTTGTTCCTTTCAAATTAGGAAAAAACTCAATGATGTGAAATTATTGAGAGCACACTATAAAGTTATTTTAAACTTATCATTAGATACATTAAATTGTTTTAAATATTTGAAATTTTTTTAATGAAATACTCACAATGCCTATAATTTTATTAATACAAGGAAAAATTGATATATGCATACAACAAAACAAT
This sequence comes from Chamaecyparis obtusa, assembly GCA_027943335.1. Classification (NCBI taxonomy): domain Eukaryota; kingdom Viridiplantae; phylum Streptophyta; class Pinopsida; order Cupressales; family Cupressaceae; genus Chamaecyparis; species Chamaecyparis obtusa. The sequence goes on from BSBK01001097.1 coordinate 1,312,234, forward strand.
CATTAAACCAAAAACTGCAAGTCTTAATGGACTTTCAATACATTAGCAAACATTGAGCACAAAATGAAGAGCACACACCATTTTTTTCATATATATGTGAAGTCAATATCAAGACTAATACAAGCTAACTACAATCCCATAGTAGAAATCACTTATGGAGATCCATAATGACTACTTAGAAATCTTAGTATTCAAAAACCACCACCATAATAATAGAACCTAATTGTAGACAAATTACACTAGGAAAACAAATTACATGCACCAAGGAATATATTATTATCTATGCGCAATTGCTCTTATTCCTCCTACTTTTGCCTTGTTTTGTGCACTGTGGCTTGGTTGTTGGCTTGTTGCTAGTATCTTCGGTCTGATAATCAGAGTCTTTGGATTGATGGGAGGCTAACTGGTCATATATTTTGCACCAATCTTTGCCATCCCACACTTTGGCAGTAAGATACTTTTTGAAATGGAAAGTGTACTGCTTTGTTGTAGCATGCACTATAGCATTCTTAAGTTTCCACCCATCACTGCCCTCAACCTTAAAGTATAAATAACATACATCACTCTCCAAACAAGGGCCACTCAAATTGAACATATCTTTTTTGCCTGGTTTTAGAGAGGTTTCTTCTTTCCCCTCATTCAGATGCTGTTTTAATACCTCTTTTCGACTTTTGTCTTGGAACATCACATGGACAGGATCTTTGGTTCCTTGATCATCATCAAAAATCCCTGTACTTTCAGTCTCTACCTCCAGTGTATATGAGCACTTTCCCTGCAAATATACTTGTATGGCTATAATCAATCAGTATAAAAATTTGATATCTTAGGACTCAATCCAAGCTTTGGGATTCACAGGAAACGTCAATAGGTTATATGGAAGTCCATTCAAATTAAACATGGCAATGGAAATGAACTTTGAAACTTAGAGATTTGAAATTCTTATTTTTGTTTTTGGATTTGATTGTCAATATTTTTTTCATCAATGTTTCGAGAATCACATTATGTGATCTATCATCAGAATCCGCAACATTGATGAAAAAATACAGACAATTGAATCCAAAATACAGTGATAAGAATCAGTATAGATTGAAAAAAAACTGATAAACTTAACAGTGAAATCAATCTAACCTCTTGGACTGCACAGATGGGTTGGAGTAAAACCCAATTTAGAAGAAGAAACGCCATGAATTCAAACATTGGCAGCCTCCTTGTCATTTCTGCAGATCAAATCTGATAGGTGATAATGAAATTGAGAGGTCGGTGTGAGTAAGAATTGCTCAAATTGTTATTATAATAGTGAAAGCACGATTCCTTGTTGCTCAAGCAGATGGGAATAAGAATAAAAGAAAGAAAAATAATGAACGGGTACAAAGGAAAAGAAGAAGAAATGCAGAAATGAAGGCGATTGTTATGACCCACTTCAATACTGTGACTTAAAAATGATTCCCTGAAAACCAATTGCAAAATGCGGTTCACGGTTTGCTTTTAATATAGCATTTGCGAGTAATGCGAAATGAATGATTTTAATAGAAGGTGCCAAGTTGATCCTTTAAGGAAGAACAAAATGTCAATATATTTCCCTGGATGGACCACACTTATTTTTCCCTTATATTCCTACAAGGGACCTCACCTCATATAAAATTCATTTGGTTTCTTTTGTTATGGTCCTCCCAACATGTAAGTAAATTCATATATCCTAGGCTTTTGTCTCGTTCCTAGCCATGGCAATGACACTCTACATCGTTTAAGAGAAGAATTTGGCAAGCTCCTTGAGCATTTCTTGTGCTTTGTGATAGGTATGTTATCTTCATTCTTTTTACATGTGATTCACCTTGTATGTTTCTCTCTTTGAAACAAGATTAAGGGTTTCTTTCATCTTGTATGTTTTTCTATTTGAAACAAGAGTAAGGTTTAATTCATCTAGTATGTTTCTCTATTTGAAATAAGATTAAAGTTTGATTCATCTTGTATGTTTCCCTATGTGAAATAAGATTAAGGGTTTCATAGTATTAATAATAATGATAGTACAAGGAGTGGTCCCATTATTTCTAATAATCAAAATCTCCCCATAATCATGTACAGTAGATTTATGAAATTTTGAGTCATAAGATCTCCATAATCATCTACAATGGCCCCATGAAAACTTTCGAGCCTTAATAGAGGTATATAAGTAGGGAAAATGTACTAAAGAATGGCAGTGAATTTTTTCTTTGTGAGGTTTTTTTAGAATGTGATGTATGTTTGTAATAATTCAATGATAGAATTCAGTAAATCTTATTTTTGTGGATCACTCTCAAATTTCATTTTGATGATGGATCATAGAGTATGATACGAAACACAATCAAATCCAAAAACTGTTACTTGTAAATATTACCCTTATCTTATAATGAAGCCCTCAATGAGTATTGTGATCTCCCACTCTGCTAATTTGAAATCATTCGCCTCAACACTAACAGCACTTACTAGGCCTAATCAGTCTTTCGATCCTAGGTTTGGGACTCCTTTGTTGGGTGCTAACACGTAGTTGTAGACTGTATTGGGTTGCTGCTAGATTCCTTTGTTCCAGTTCTTGGTGCAGGGGGTTCTGAAGTGTTTTGAAGGTGTGCTTGTCTTTGGACTTGGCACTGGTTTTGCTTTTGATGCGGGGGTTTCTGCTAAGGGAGTGCTTGCTGGTTCTAGTACTTCTGTACCTGTTCTCACTGGGCACTTGATGGAGATGATTCCCTAATTCAAACAAATGTAGACTGAACTGCCCTCAAGACGGCAGGAAGTTAAGTTCAAATGCTAAAACAAGTTTAATGCTTGCTAAGTTCAGAGTATTGATCCCTTCTTTCTTAGCCATCACATCTGCTCTTATATCTCCCCTTTCTCCACTGTAAACTTTGTCCTGCCCCCTTCCTCAGACAATAAAATTCTCATTAAACCAATCAGCTTAGAGGTTGGAAACCGTTGAACTTGTAATCACCGGACTTGCAACTGTCTATGCTTGATTGGTTTCTCCACGGCCAGGCTGAATTCCTGTCATTACATTGTCAGGAACAATGACTAACTACTACACTCCAAAACAAGGCTAGAACCAACATAAACTACAAAAATCAAATAAGGCAAACCAAAATTTAAACAAAATTAAGATTATGCATGTGGCTCCTGCATCAGCACTCTTTTTGGTAGAGTTGATCTCGGGTCTATTAATGTCGTGAATGTTGAGGTGCCCACCAGCCCAAGTCTACTATTGATGGGTGAAGCTTTGCTTGTGTTGCCATCTCTATTGTGTCTCTTCCTCCTAAGGGGAAATTTTGACCTCTTGTTTGTGCCAAGACCTTTTCTGTTGTGGTTTGTGGCCATGATGTGGTGGATAATGTGGACTTCTAACAACGTTGCGGGTTGGTGTATAGATTTACTAGTCTCTAGCCTTCTCTACTAGATCTTCATTGATGGGTGACAAATGTTAGGAATAAGGTGTCTCAACCTTGGATAATTCCTATTCTTATTATTTGTTTTGTAAATGTATTTTTTGCAAATAATATAATTAAGTGTGAGTGTACACGTCTAGTTGGCATGTTGATGTGTCACTCCACTTGATGTGTCGGCATCTTGTGCATAAGGAGATCATGACTGAAACGGTCATGACAGATTCCTATGACGTGTAAGAACTATTTAAGGAATGTGCTATGACAGGTGTAAGAGCATCTTATGACTAGGGCCTATTTGGGTGCCCAAAAAAAAGTGGTTGGTGTGTGTAAGAGAATATGCCAAAAATAGGTTGGTATGACAGATTCTCTTACACTTCTCTTGTGACCGTTATTTTTGGCAGATTCTATGACAAGCTGTCATAGTCTATTCTAGGGATGGACACCTATTCTTGGGATTGCATGTAACAACTGTGTACATGTGGCTTTGTGCATGGGTCTTGGTGGTTGTGCCTATTTTTGGGTCCAGAGGAGTCTATATATATGATGCTGCTCCTATGGGAGAGATATAACAAAATTTAAGTCTTGTTGGCTTTGTCTCTCATTTCCTGGAAGAACTTGCATTGCAAGTGTATTGTAATCTTTGTGTTGAAGATAATACATTGTGCAGGTTTTGGAGTGCTGGAGTTTTTTACTGAAAGGTTTTCCCCAGGGTATATCATTGTGTCATTCTCTATTTTTCTGTATGCATGGTATGTGGTTGCAATATCTTTGTTAAAGTAGTTAACGAATCTGAAATTGTAAGGATTTATAAGAATTTGCACAATACTCTCCTATAGAGATTAGCGTAGGAAGCTGTTTCCGCACCTGAGTTTCCTTACAAGTGGTATCAGAGCTTGATCAACTTTTGATCCTAGTTGTTGGGTAGGGTTTTTTGAGCTAATCTCAAGTTTGAGTGGGAGTTTTTTGCAGAGCATTCTGAATCTTATTTGCAGATTGAGATGGCAAGTTCATCATATGGAAGAATGGAGGTGGAAAAATTTAATGGCACTAAATTCGAGTTGTGGAAACTCAAGATGGAAGACATGTTGGAAGATCGTGACCTATGGGAAGCGACTTCAAGTGCTACAAGACCCGCAACTATAGCTCAAGCAGATTGGGATATCAAAGACCGTAAAGCTAAGGGTCTCATAAGACTTTGTTTAACCAATGCAGTCATTCTGAATGTTCTAGATGAGAAAATCGCAAATAGTTTGTGGGAAAGACTTGTGGCCGTGTATCAGGCCAAATCTCTGGTGAACAAGTTGTTCCTGAGGAGGAAGTTGTACTCTCTGCAAATGGAGGAAGGTAGATCCTTAACGGATCATTTAAATGCATTTAATCTACTGGCTGCACAATTGACATCAGCTGGTGTCAAGTTAGAGGAGGAGGATCGTTGCTACACACTTTTGTGTTCTTTACCAGATTCATGGGACCATCTTGTGATGGCTCTCAGAAGCACTTTAGTCACCTTCAAAATGGATGATGTGGTGTCTTCACTGCTATTAGAGGAGATGCGGAGAAAGGCTTCCGTTTCGAAAAAAGAAGCCCTTGCTGTTCGTGGGAGATCCACTAAAAGAGGGAAGAAAAATGACAATAAGTCTGACAATAAGGGTAGATCCAAATCCCGTGGGAAGTCAAAGACTTCCAATAATTCCAAGGCAAAATGTTGGAACTATGATAAATCTGGGCACTTCCGTAAAGACTGCAAAGAGCCGAAGAAGAAGAAGAAAGGTTCAGATTCAGCTTTAGAAAGATCTCAAGAAGATGGCAATGCATTCATCGCAGCTTTGGTAGCCCATGCATCTGATGATGTGTGGTTGGTTGACTCGGGTGCATCTTTTCACATGACCTCTCATCGAAACTGGTTCTCAAAATATGAAGAGTTCGATGGTGGAAAGGTGTACTTGGGTGATGATTCTCACCTAAAGATAGTTGGACGCGGAAGGGTCACTATCAAATTTCCTGATGGACGAGTAAAGGGAATCAACGGAGTTATGCACATTCTGGGTTTGGCATGAAACCTATTATCTGTAAGTATGCTGAATGATGTAGGTGTGCAAGTTGTTTTTTTGAAAGAAGGATGCAAGATGTTGAGAGGATCGATAGTGCTTGCAAGGGGTACTAGGAGAGGTACCTTATTTCAGCTAGATGCATGTATTCCTCTGTGTAATAGTTCTTCATCCTCACAATTTGAACAAGCAGGGAAGAAGTCTATGGCTATTGGTTCTGATGGTAGTGCAAATACTTTGGAAGGTAAGCTTCCTGCAGAAAAGACAATGTTGTGGCATATGAGATTTGGCCACATTGGTGAAAAGGGTCTCAGAACCCTGAAAAATAAAAATCTCATTGAGGGGTTAAATGATTGCAATCTCGAGTTTGACTTTTGCGAACACTGTGTCTATGGTAAACAAAATCGTGTTCAGTTTTACTCTAGTTCTCACAAATCTTATGATGTTTTGGATCTTATTCATTCTGATGTATTTGGTCCTGTAAAAGTTCCTTCAATCTCCAAGTCTATATTTTTTGTATCTTTCCTAGATGATTACAGTAGAAGGACGTGGATTTATTTCCTTAAAAGTAAGACACAAGTCTTTAGTCGGTTCAAGGAATTTAAAGCTCTTGTAGAGAATCAGACTAGTAAGAAGATTAAGTGTGTGAGAACTAACAATGGTGGTGAGTTTTGCTCAGCAGAGCTTGAACAGTTCTGTAAAGAACAAGGTATTGAGAGGCATAAGACAACTCCTTATACCCCACAGCAAAATGGAGTTGCAGAGAGAATGAACAGGACACTGATGGAGAAGGCTAGGAGTATGCTTAGTAGAGCTGGTTTAGAACAAAGGTTTTGGGCTGAAGCTGTGGCCACTGCTTGCTATCTGGTTAACAGATCTCCTACATCAGCCCTTGTTGGTAAGACACCCATGGAGGTGTGGTCTGGTAAGAAGCCTTCAATTAGACATCTTCGTATTTTTGGTTGTGAAGCTTATGCACATGTTCCAAAGAAGAAAAGATCTAAGTTGGAAAACAAAGCTGTTAAATGTATTTTCATCGGATACAGGGCTAGTGTGAAAGGATACAAGCTTTGGGATCTTGTGACTAGTAAGGTGTTGTATAGTAGAAATGTTATTTTTAGAGAGCTAACATCTTCTCCTATTGTGCTACAACCAGATGAAAAAGAAAAGGAAAAAGATGTTGTTCAGTTGCCTCCTACCCCTGAGAAGACTGAACAGAGAGATCATGTTGGGTCTAATGATGAGGAGAGCTCTAGCAGCTCTAATAGTTCAGAAGAAGAGGAAGAACAACCTCAACCTCAACCCTTGAGGAGATCCATGAGAGAAAGAAAGCAACCAGAAAGGTTTGGTTATTCTATGTTAGATTCCAGTTGTGCCTTTACTTTGATTACTAACACTGATGAGCCTAGATCTGTGAAAGAGGCTTTGGGCATGGAAGATGCAGGTTCTTGGATTGAGGCTATGGATGATGAGATGGCTTCATTGGAGAAAAACAAAACTTGGGACCTTGTACCTTTTCCTAAAGGGAGAAAATATGTTAGCTGTAAATGGGTGTTCAAGAAGAAATTTTGTGCAGATGGCAATGTTGAAAGGTATAAAGCTAGATTGGTTGCAAAGGGGTATTCACAGGTAGAGGGAATAGATTATGGTGAAATATTCTCTCCTGTTGCAAAGTTGACATCCATTAGATTTCTATTATCTCTTGCTGCATCATATGATTTAGAGATAGAACAGATGGATGTGAAGACAACTTTCCTTCATGGTGATTTGGAGGAAGAGATTTATATGTCACAGCCTGAGCACTACATTGTTAAAGGTAAAGAATCCTTAGTTTGCAGATTAAAGAAATCTCTATATGGTTTGAAGCAATCTCCTAGGATGTGGTACCTTAAGTTTGATTCCTTTGTGTTGTCAATTGGATTTGTAAGATCAAAATCAGATCATTGTGTTTATTTCAGAGTTGAAAATGATCGCCTTCTTATTGTTGCATTATATGTTGATGATATGTTGCTATTTGGGAAGGGTAAGGGTATGATTTCTGATTTTAAATCTCAGTTGTCAACACAGTTTGAGATGAAAGATCTTGGGGCAGCTAGGTACATCTTGGGTATGGAAATCAGTAGAGACAGGTCTAACAGAAAACTTTGGTTGAGTCAGAGTAAGTATGTGAAGTCTGTGTTGGACAGGTTCAACATGGCAGATTGTAGACCACTATGTGTTCCTATTTCTGTGGGAACAAAGTTATCTGTAGATGATTGTCCAAAATCTCCTAGTGAGGTGGAGGACATGAGTAGAGTACCTTATGCTAGTGCAGTTGGCAGTCTTATGTATGCTATGGTTTGTACTAGACCAGACATTGCCCAAGCAGTGGGAGTCCTGAGTCGGTTTATGGCTAATCCTGGATGGGTACATTGGGATGCAGTTAAGTGAGTATTTAGATATTTGAGGGGTACATCAGATTACTCCATATGTTATCATGGTAACTCTTCTGGATCTCCGCATTCAGTTTGTATTCATGGGTTTGTGGATTCAGATTGGGCAGGTGATATTGATAGCAGGAGATCCACTAGTGCTTATGTGTTCACTATGTTTGGTGGTGCCATTAGTTGGATGAGTAAGCGACAACCTGTGGTTGCTTTGTCCACTACAGAAGCTGAGTACATGGCTGCTACTCATGCTTGTAAAGAAGCCATTTGGCTTAGAAGATTGTGTTCTAATGTTGGTGTTGATGCAGAACAGATTACTATTTGGTGTGACAGTCAGAGCACTATTTGCCTTGCAAAGAATCCAACTTTCCATGCCAGAACGAAGCACATTGATGTGCAGTTTCACTTTGTGAGAGATATGGTGGAGGATGGAAAGGTAAATTTGGAGAAGGTAGATACTGTGAAGAATGTTGCAGATGCATTAATGAAACTAGTGGGCACTGAGAAGTTCAAATGGTGTTCAGAGTCTATGGGCCTTTTGGCCTATAGCGATTAAAGTTCCTGTTATGTTCCTGTTGCTCTTACAAGGTGTTCGACAAGTGGGAGAATGTTAGGAATAAGGTGTCTCAACCTTGGATAATTCCTATTCTTATTATTTGTTTTGTAAATGTATTTTTTGCAAATAATGTAATTAAGTGTGAGTGTACATGTCTAGTTGGCATGTTGATGTGTCACTCCACTTGATGTGTCAGCATCTTGTGCATAAGGAGATCATGACTGAAATGGTCATGACAGATTCCTATGACGTGTAAGAACTATTTAAGGAATGTGCTATGACAGGTGTAAGAGCATCTTATGACTAGGGCCTATTTGGGCGCCCAAGAAGAAGTGGTTGTTGTGTGTAAGAGAATATGCCAAAAATAGGTTGGTATGACAGATTCTCTTACACTTCTCTTGTGACCGTTATTTTTGGCGGATTCTATGACAAGCTGTCATAGTCTATTCTAGGGATGGATGCCTATTCTTGGGATTGCATGTAACAACTGTGTACATGTGGCTTTGTGCATGGGTCTTGGTGGTTGTGCCTATTTTTGGGTCCAGAGGAGTCTATATATATGATGCTGCTCCTATGGGAGAGATATAACAAAATTTAAGTCTTGTTGGCTTTGTCTCTCATTTCCTGGAAGAACTTGCATTGCAAGTGTATTGTAATCTTTGTGTTGAAGATAATACATTGTGCAGGTTTTGGAGTGCTGGGGTTTTTTACTGAAAGGTTTTCCCCAGGGTATATCATTGTGTCATTCTCTATTTTTCTGTATGCATGGTATGTGGTTGCAATATCTTTGTTAAAGTAGTTAACGAATCTGAAATTGTAAGGATTTATAAGAATTTTCACAATACTCTCCTATAGAGATTAGCGTAGGAAGCTGTTTCCACACCTGAGTTTCCTTACAACAAATTCTTGGAGCCCCGTAGTTTTTGGAAACATTGAGCTTTTCCCTTGTGCCAAGGGATTTTTTGTTGCTTCTTTTGTTTCCGATGACCGAGATTTGGTGTTGAGCAAATTGTGGGCTTGGGGGGTTCACTCTCTTTTGATCAAACCTTGGACCATCTTCTTCATCTCTCGTACTAAACCACTTAATGTGCATTAGTATGGGTTCATCTTCCCAATCTTCCCATTCATTTTTGAGAAGATTATTGCTTTGAGGCCATCGACAACTCTATAGGTTGTATCTTAAAGGTGGATGGTATCACTACGTCCATGTCTACCTTTGTGTACATATTGGTTGATATTGACATCTTCATACCTCTTCTAGAAGATGTCGTTCTTGTGGTTGAGGAGAGGACATGGACTCAATCATTGGATTAGGAGGGTCTCCTTTTTCAATGTCATTAGTGCTTCTCTACTAGTCACTTGGTCATGGATTGTTCTCTCTCGTGTCGTAAAGTCACTGCCACTTGGTGGAAGGACATTAATGGTGATTGCCTGCCTATCCTAGCTTTTGATTCTTCCTCTTATGACTCTTCACGGGCTAATGGCTCCTCTTCCTAGGATGATGCTCCACAACATATATCTATGCATCTCCTACTTCCCTACCTACTCATCCAACTTTTCATAAATTGTATTTATAGTGAAGAAAAAATAAATTTGCAATTCACAATATGTTATATAGGCATTACATAATTTCATTTTTTTAGACGACATAGGTTTTTAGATTTTTAAATTCTTTAGATCTTTTAAGCTTTAATGGTTTTATAGATTTTTGGAATTTTTATAGTCCCTCGCAATATGTGTATTTTATTTTTTGTTTTAGTTTTAAGATTTTGAGATTACCTTCAATTCATTGACGCTAAAGACATATCTGCTTCATATGTATTGATCAAATAAGGTAGAAATTCCTATTAGCTTAACCATTTGAAAACGTGTCCCTTTTATACTAGATCAATGATATTAAAATATGACATTTCCATCTGAAAAAAAAAATCATTGTCACTAAGTACAAATTCGCTACCTTCGAAAATATATTTAGATTATCATTGTTTGAATATTATATTCATATTAATAGATTGTGGCAAAACAAATCCTTTCAAATAAGGTAGACATGCTCATTGGCACAACCATTTATTTTGTTTCCATCTAAGAATGTGTCCATTTTGTAAGTTAGATGTACTAGATCTATTATATTGATCTATGACATTTTCCCTTAGAAAAAACTTTTCCAACAAGTATGAATTCCCTACTTTGAAAAGTGTATTAAATTCTCATTATCTAAATATTAAATTTATAGTAATGTATGAAAACAAATCCTCCAACATGGTGTTATTAAAAAATTAAACTGCACGACATCCACAACATATATCTATGCATCTTTGCTTTCTTGCCTACTCATCCAACATTTCATATTACATTTATATTTGGAAAAAAAATTTGTAATTTAAAATATATGTTATAGCAATTCATAATTCCATTTCTTCATAACTCTATAGTTTTTTAAATTTATAGGTTCTTTGAATCTTTTAAGCTTTTGCGGTTTTATAGATTTTGTAATTTTTAGAGTCCCTTACAATATAGTTGAAATTTTGAGGTGACATCATTATTCATTGATGCTAAGGATCTAAACATTTCATGCATAGCAATCAAATAAGGTAGGCATGCCCATCAACAAAACCATCTATTTTTTTTCCATTTGAAAATGTGTCCTTTCTATACTAGATCCAATATGATGCTTTTGTTTGAAAAAAATTGTTGTCAATAAGTACAAATTTACTACCTTTAAAATATATTAAATTTATATTAATAGATTCTACAAAATCAAATTCTTCAATATTGCCTTAATTGAAAAATCAAGCAATCACATCAACAACATATATTTATGCATCCCCTTACTTTCCCACCTATTCATCCATTGCACCCTTAAGAAGTGTGAGTCCTAGTTAAATTATATGACTAATCAAGAATTACTCTCCACCCTCTTATTGATACAGAATTTTTCAAAAAAATATATCCAACTAATCCAAATCAACTTCTTAATCTTGAGACTAAATCCGATCACTAGACTAGACCCCCAACTCATGTCACAAAGAAGTTAAAAAAAATGAAACTATTCAAGAGCTAAGCTCTTGGTCATGAACTAAAGATATAAATGTTTTATGCATATTGATCAAATAAGGTAGACATGTCTATTAGCATAACCATCTATTTTGCTTCCATTTGAAAATGTGTCCCTTTTGTACTAGATCTGTGATACTAAAATTTGATAGTTTCATTTGAAAAAAATGTTGTGAAAAGTACGAATTCATTGCCCTAAAAAATGTATTAGATTAAATCATTATCTAAATATTACATTAATATTAAGATATTACACCAAAACAAATCCTTCAACATGATGCTAATTAGCAGTCACACGCTTTTGTGTGTGCAACGGTAAGCCCATAGGAGTATAGATTTTCCAAGAAAGTATAATAGTCTACATTGAAGAAAATCTAAAATTTAAAATTTGGCAGATATGCTTACCATACCTATAGAGAGTCTGATGAGACATACACAATGCATATTAATGTGATATACACGCAATGCATCATAGTTATCTTGGATTAGTAAATGTATTAACTATATTTCTATTTATATTACAACATATCAACTATGTCTTTTAAAATCAACAAATGCATCATTAGAGTTGAAAAGTAAGGAACAAAACAAATGATGTGGCTATTGGCCTGCCACAAAAAATGTCTCATAAAGGGGGCTAGTTAGTTTTGAGCTTTGGAAGTTCCCATGACCAACTTGGAAGAATTTTTTTGCCACAGGAAATATGCACTCTCCTCTTTTTACTTTCTAATTTAGTTTTACTTTGTTCTATTTTTACTTTCTAATTTAGTTTTACTTTCTTCTATTTTTACTTCCGTACTCTAGTTTTACTTTCAAAGTCCAGTTTTACTTTCTTAATCTAATTTCATAAATGAATATATATCAGCAACTATCATTCTAATATAGAAACAATATAAAACAACTAATAGAAATGCTAAAATTTAATATTCATGTTCAAAAATTTATTTAAATTCATTTGGCGGCATTAGGTGGATGTATATTAGCAACTATCATTGTAATATAGAAACAATATAAAAAATAGAATGCAAAAATGTAATACGAAACTCTAAAGAAGGAGTTCGGATATGCTTTATAATTAATTTGGTAAAATTTAGATTGTATTAAAATTAGAAACATTTATAAAAAGATATACTATCTTAAATTGTAAAAAACTTATTAAACTTTGTAACTTTTAAACCTAAAATAAGTCTTATCGATTATCTAGAGTGAATGTGATTGATATGGCTACAAAAATTGAATTAGAAGAAGTCTTATGGAATAGATATAAGATTCGAATTTGCATGTAACACAAGTTCTACTATTAACACTCTTTACATAAAATAAGAATTCAAGAACAAAAGTGTCATACACGGTATAATTCAGAACTTCATTATTTTAAGAAAATGAAGAGTTAAGAAAGACAAGTGGAACCTAGAATTCTAAAGAGTCTCTTCTTTGACAGACCTTTTTACAATACGAAAGATCTGGCAAAAACACCTTTAATAGAGCTTCTTACAACAGACGAGATCAAGAGAAACACCTTTGATAGAGCTTCTCACAATATGCAAGAGCTTCTTGTATTGTTTTGGAAGGATCTATTAAAATATTTTCATAGCCCTCATCCACAACCAATGTATTAAAGACCAATTTGATGAATGGAAATCTGAATAGTCGTTTGTGATTTATGTGGGATTCTTCCACTACCTTGTGATTCTTCATTGTCAAAATGAAAGCTCAACTCAAATAAAGTCTGCAATATGATAAATCATGAAAGTTTATACCTAATTCTAGAAAAAGCTCGAGAATTTTAAGGAAGAAAATAAGGTAAATTGCTAATAAACATTGCCGGAAAAGTAAAATATTCAAGAAGAGGGATGACAACAATCTAGGAGAAAAAAGTTATTTCCGAGAGCAAAGCTCCTACACAAAGCCTATCAGCTTAATTACATAAAATTTAAATACAAAAAAAATAATCAATTGCATTCACGACATATACTTATGCGAAGTGCAAGCATCTAATCAATAATAGCTCTTGACCCTCCTATCAATACATAAATTTTCAAAGAAACAAAATTCAACTAATCAAGAGCTAAGCTCATAGTTGCTAAATTAAACTTCGGATAGCTAGAATAAACTAAACTCATTTCACAAAGAATTTAAAATAAAATTTTAGAAAAAACTATTAAAATATGTATAAGATTGTTGTATGGACATTTTAGATTAATTTCTAAGATCTATAGAGATATAGAGAACCAAAGAATCTATTGGACTCTCAAAATCTTAATAATAGATGGTGAAATCATTAATTTCTTTAGCTCTCAAAATCTTTCTAAGTACCAAAAATGCTTATAAACAATTTAATAAAAACAACTCTTTACATTATGAATTATAGAAATCTCTTAATATTAAAATATATCAGACTAAACAAAAGTTCAGCTCCTGTCTCAACTAGGCCTAATCTTTCCCTTCGTCTACATAGATAAACAATAATCCCACAAATCAAAGCAGTTAAGTTGAGAGCTCAGAAATGCACCAAATATTCAAAGATTCACAACAGTCAAGAACAAACTTCACATTAACCAAAGCTATGCAAATTCAATGTCAATTGGCTCTCTGCCTCCACATCCAGATCAATGCCCAAATCCTTAAAAAACGTTTCCACAACATTCTCCGCCAAACTGTCATTCAAATCAAGAAATTTTTCGTCCGCCCGCTCTTCAAACACTGCAACTTTCGGCTCCAAATCCTTCACAAAACCGCCGCCAATCTTAGTATTCCCGGCGGCGGCAGCCGCCGCAAGCTGCTGTATTTGGCGGGGAGAAAAACTTGCAGAAGAGGCAGAGGAGAAACAGGGAACAGAGTAAACAGAACTCGTAAAATTAATGGCGGCGGCCGGGCCGCGCAGATACAAAGCGGCGGCGTCGAATGCTCGCGCCGCCTGTTCTGGCGTGGCATAAGATCCCAGCCAAACTCTCGCCCTGCTTTTCGGAATCCTAATTTCAGCCACCCATTTTCCCCAAGATCTCCGCCTCACTCCCCTGTATCTTTTCTCCCCAATTTCCCCGCTGCTTTTCTCTTCGCCCATCTTTTTAACCCCAAAATTTCACAATTTCATGGACGGATTTGAGCTCTGTTATCAGATTTATATGAATTTGAAAACTGGGTATGTTGTAATAAGTAATGGGAATACGGACTGATTGGAACGGGATGGGTAATTTGAGCTCTGTGATCAGATTTATATGAATTTCATGGATGGATTTGAGCTCTCTGATCAGATTTATATGAATTTGAGAAGTGGGTGTGTTGTAATGAGTGATGGGAATGCGATCTGATTGGGACGGGCTGAAATGCAGACCTTAAAACAAAGGTCTAATGTGCTTCGGGTTTGCCAATTACCGGGGCAATTATTTATCATATTTTGGGCATTTGAGATTTGTTTTTTGCGGGCAATTTGTGAGCGTGAAAGGAATGGGTATTGGGCGGATTCAGATGGTAGTGTCGGTGATCCGACATTTTAGACGAGGCAAGTTGCAACAAATCTGATCTTTCCATTCATGGTAAATCTCTGAACGCAGACACAAACATCTCCAAATCGCTTTGGTTTTTTGTTTTCATATTGGCCACTTTTTTCCCACTCACGATTTAACTTGTCGAGTCAATAGCGCTTTCAGACTGTCTGTAAATTACGAGAAGTGATTAGATTTAATGGTGTTTATGTATTTTTATGGAAGATAATTTTTTTATATTTTTAATGAGGGAAATTGGTAGGGGGCGGCCGAGCGACCCTAGTGGTTTCGAGTTTCATTTCGAGTTTACGTTGCATTATCATTAAAGATAAGAAGAGCTTCCTTATTAACCCCTTGGACTACAGATCTAGCATGATCATGCCAAGAGTCAAGGAATTAGTGAGAGAATTGATTCTTGGATCTACATTAAAAGAACCCAAAGCCTAAGCACAACTCTACTAACTGTTTGAACTAGCAAAACCTTATAGACCTAGCATGATCATACCAACGACGACATAAACAATCAGAGATCAGTGAATCTTGGACCTACATGAGAAGAATCCAAAGCCTTAGCGCAACCTTACCAACCATGTGAGCTAGCACATAGACCTACATAAGAAGAATCCAAAGCCTTGTCACAACCTTACCAACTGTGTGGGCTAGCACAACTTTACAGACCTAACCTTATCAAGCCAAGAACGAGGTAAACCTAGCCAAAGAGAGTTGAATCATGGACCTACACGAGAACCCAAAGTCTTAGCACAATCTTACCAACTATTTGGTCTAGAGACAGACCTTTTTATAAAAGACTATTGATTAAGTGTGTGCTATTGAAAAAAATAAGGTATTAAAGATCTTTAATTTACTTACTTAAGCATACTTAGTAAAAGTGATGGTATATTTTATCTATTATATTATTTGGCACTGGGAAGAAGTCATAAAGAACTAGCCTTGTGATCGGGATCTGGTTTCGAGGGAAAGCACAAAATCGATGCAATTCCCTTATTCATGTAGGCAATTGCATGTCATTCTCCATTTCGAAGCTTCACTCAACCATTATAGATAGTAAGAGCTCCCTCTCAATTGAAATCACACTATAATGTGAAATGTGATAAGTAAAGATTGAAATTGGAATTGTGTCTTAAGTAATTTTGGTGGAATGATTAGGTACCCATTGTGACGCAGAGGGAAGGGTGGTGGTATTCAAAACACAATGAGAGTTTGAAATTTCAGAGGTTTAAGCACTTGGGCCTATCAACAACCTCAAATGTTTCAAGGATTTGACTTATCAAGACTATCTCCAAGACCCCTAAAGGATAAATTTGGTTTCCTAGGCTTCCAATGATTTAGATTCAAGGTGTTCTAAGACTCTATCTCAAGCCCCATACTCCATTTTACCAAAGTTCTCACAAACTGATCACAGAGACCTTTTGGACTGTTCGGTAACCCTGCAATAGACTTAGAATGGTAATAACCTTGCCCTTTCTCAAAACACTAGACAAGATGATGACACTTTCAGACACCCTTTACAAAGTTCTTTAACATATCAAAAGCTTTTGCATGACTTCTTTGGACCAACACACCTATCCATGACTGACACCCTGTTCCTAATGCATGAAAACCCACCAATTTACAAAGCATCACCACTCTCCTTTTATACTTATCGCTCCAAACTCACAACATAGTCATAAAATGACTGCAAATGACTAAATCCACAAGCAATTAGCCTCACGGGCCCTACAACACCAAAACCCCTAAATTGTGACTCCAAACCCTTGTTTATTAGGGCTTTCTCAAAGTTCTATCTCCTCACGCTCCTACATCAAATTGATGATGGATTCACCATCTAATGAACTTCATATAACATTCCCCAACATAAAATGTATCCTTTGTTTGGCTAGATTAGCCACTGCTATACTTGGGTATCCAATTTCAATGCTTTCCTCACTGTTCTTGAACTATGATCACCTTTATCTCACCCGATTCTGCACATGCATGGTTAGAATCTTATAATACATGTTAAATTAACTCATTCCATGAATATCAAGCCTTCATACTCATGGAATGATCTCCATTGCTCCTAAAACCCTACTGTAGCAACAAAACAGTTAAAGAAAAGACACTGTTATTCAACTAGCGCAACAGTAAATCACTGCAAATGTTTGAAACTCATCAATAACAAATAAATTGATTAAAGAGTCATGTCAATGCATGAGAATATCAACCCAATCAACTCGAGAATTGATAGATCAGGGAAGTTGCAAAGTTTGAATAGTTTATTGCTTACTGTCCACCAAATCTGTATACACCAGTTTTTATGTGCTCTTACCCGCAACAAAGACTACATATAACAATTCTCAAATAACCATCTCAATCAACTTCATCGTTGAGTTGAGTGTTTAGTTCTTAAAACAATAACAAACTAAGTTCCCTCTAAATTCCTAAGGTAACCGTTACTATTTAAAAATTTGAATTTTAAAACCATAAAATGGCTTTATTTGTATTTTTAACCCTTTCCTAAAGACTTAAACTTCCACACTAGCCTATTCTAGACTCTTTAGACTAGTTATTTTATTCTTGGACACTTTTGGTCCTTATACAATCAAGACTTGGTCCATTTAGGACTTGTACTAACCTCTAAGATTAGTTCCTATTACATAGAATCAAAAGGCATTATAGGCTTTAGTATTTCCTAATTGATTTGCCTTAACCTCTGATTGTCTTGTTGACCCTGATTGTGCATTCCATCCTTAGGATTTCCCTTGAGGTTCATGAAGGTCTCCGTGATCTTTATCTTTGGCTTGAATGTTTGAGGTGCTCCTGCACCATACTCCCCACCATGAAAAGAACTCTTGCCCCAAGAGTTGACCTGTTGTTGTGACCCATTGTTTCTTTCTCCCATCTGCTACTAAGGGATGAAATAGGCCCCCAAAGTGACCTGCTCCTTCATCAGAGTTCCTGCAGTCACACACCAAGGTTTAGATAAAAAAATGTTTGGATTAGACTGTCCTCTTGCTTGACAGTACTGCTACTTGAATGCCTGCCCTTTTGCCTCTTGGAGTGGGTCATGTTGTTGTTGGCCTTCCTTATCTGCAACTCCAGTCATTTGCCCAACCATTGGACAATTGATTGTCCCAATTTGAACATAGTATAGATCCCTAAGTCCTCTTGATTTAGGACTGTTTTGCCATTTCTCTATCAACAACTTGATGCCTCCAACTTTTCCCTCTTGCTGGACCATTACTGGACCTGTATCAATCTGCATGCTTGCCTGCATTTCTTCTCCAAAACACATCAGTATAGACTCCTTATGACTCCTCACCAAAGGATACAACTTATACTTCATCTTTCCTTGTTGAACTACATATGTATTTTCATAGCCATCATGCATAACTCTCCTTGAACACTGCCAAGATCTTCCTAAAATTAGATGCCCACAAGTCATGTGCATGACATCACACAATACCTTGTCCCTATAACTCCCAACTGAAAACTCAACCATCACTTGATCCTTAACCAACAAATTCTGACCCTCATTCATCCAAGTAGCATAATAAGAAGCAGCATGTGCAAAAGTTTTCAAATTCAATTTCCTAACAACCTCATAAGATAACACATTATGACTTGCCCCTGAATCAACTATAAACTTGCATACCTTGCCTTGAATGAGATAATTTGATCTGAATATACCTAGATCTTTTGGTGCTTGATTGCTTCTTCCCATCAACAAGTACTCTCCTTCTTCTGGATGAATTTCAATGGGTTCTTTTTGCTCATCCTTTCTTGGTTCTTCATCAACCAAGTTCACTCTTCTATCTCTCCCTTTGTCTTCCTGCCATTTAGGACACCTAAAGGACTGATGGCCCACTTCATTGCAATTGAAGCATCATCCTGTGAATACTCCACTTCTTCCACCTCTATATCCACCCCTTGTGTCAGATGGATAGGACTTTTCCTTGTCTTTGTCATTCTGATTCTGAGAATCAGTAGTACCTCTTCCCCCTCTTCCTCTTTGGAAGATCCTCCTCTTGAGTTACTTTGATTCTCTTGTCTCCTTCTTATCTTCTCTTCAGCCCTCAAGGCTAACTGATAGCATTCATCAACTGACCTCGGGGTAGAAAGACTAAGTTCATCCTGAATGTTGAACCTCAGCCCCCCCATATACCTTGCAATCTTTTCTTCCATCTCTTCCTCATGATCCACTCTAATATCTAGCTTGTGGAATTCCTCTGTATACTTCTGTACATCCATCTATTTTTGCCTGAAATCCCTCATCTTCTTGTACAACTATACTCTATAATCTCTTGGCAAAAATTTTGCCTTCATTTTGTCCATCATGGTATACCAAGTGTAATACCCCAAAAATGGGCTATAGGTTCATTAACCTCAAACATCGATAATACGAACGAAATCGACATCAAAGTCCTAACCTAAGGCATATCGACACATCATCAAATCCTAATTGATTATCCTAAATTCTGCATCGGGGAATATTCCTAGTAATATTCTTAATTATCTTAATTATCTTTAATTTTATAATTATTTGGCGATAAATCATATTTATCCTAAAGTTTGATTAATTGAATATTCTCAATATTTAATTAATTAGATTTAATTTGGCCACTTAATTATTTAATTGAATTTAATTCCATTATTCCTAATTATGATATTTAATTTTGACAATAAATCCAAAATCTTACAAATAATTGATTAAATATTTTATTTAATTAATTAAATCATTTTGTCAATTCTTAATATTATAATTTTGAATAAAAGTTTGATTAAATGATTGATTAACCCATAAATCAATTGTTTTATTTCAAAAATCAGTTAAGTTGAGAATAAATCACTTTATTTATTTATTAATTCATAATTATCCATGTGCACAATCAAAGAGCAGTTAAACTCCAAATCAGAAAATCAATGCAAGTTATTGATTTTTGGAACTCAACATCATTTTTGAGTTTTAAAGTTGATCTAAACCTCTAATTTGAGTTAAAAAGCTATTTTTGCATGATTTGCATGTTTTTGTGAATTAAATTATCTTTATTTTCAGATAACTCAAAAATCAAGTTGAGTTTATCTGAGTGATTTATGGCTTTTTTTCATGCACCTCTAAAGCCCTGGATTTCTATAAATTAAGGCTTTAGCTCTTCACAAATCATCTCTCAAATCCACATAATCTCATAATTTTGTGAGCTTACTCTGCCAAAGTCATCTACCAATTGCACAACTATTTTGTGAATTAGAATTTGGAGAATCAAAGCTTATTGCGAATCAAGGCTATTGTGAGATCAATTTATTTTTTTTTACATTCATTTAGATTCTTTGTCATATCATTGTTGGATCAATTTCATATTAGTTCATCTAGCATAGGTTCATATCAGTTTATCATTCTTATTGCATAGAAAAATTCAAAAATATAGATTAATTGCATTCATATTTCATATCAGTTTTGCATTCAAATCCTTCATTTAGGTGTCGTCAAGGTCATTGATCTCGATACAATCTGAGAACATCATACTCGCACCTATTAGAAGGCAGAAAATCACCTCGTTAGTTTAGTTTCAATTATTGCATGATTTTGTTTTTGCTAACCTCTAATGTTTTACTGAAGTGTTGTGTCTATAGATCAGGTACAAAATTCACACACACATTTCTGGCACCCACCATGGGGCAACCCACTTTTACATGCTAGTCTTGATTTTTTTGGGGAGCTAAAACCCTAAAGTTTCAAAAATTTAATTTTATCTTCCAAATGGCTTGGAGTTTTCCTTTAAAATTTGTTTTGCAAGTTGGACACATATCAGGGAAGCTACAGTAAAAAATTTAGAATTTTCTAAGATGTTTTTAATTTTTAATAATTTTTTTTTGAAATTTCAAAAAAAATCAATATTTGACACAAATCAACATATTTTTCAAAAAAATTTATATTTTCAGAAAGCTCTTTAAATTCTACAGGGGGTCCATTCTTTGTATTTTAAATTTGGACACAATATAATAGCTCAAATAGTCAATTTACAAAAGTTGGTCTATTTTGGTAAAATAGGTCTCTAGGGAACAAATGAAGAAATTTTTCTAAAATTTTTATATTTTTGGAAAGCTTTCTATTTTTTAGTAGGGGTCTCTATTCTAAATTTTTATTTTTGTGGCCAAAATCATATCAAAAAAATTAGATCTTGTTGACTAGGTCAAATGCAGCAAAAAAAAATAAATTGTGATGGGTATGCACTTATTTTTTTTACATGGTTCAATGAATGATATGAGTTGTCATTTGGGTTAATTGCTGGTTATTATTGCTGATAATAATTGATTTTTAGAGCTAACCCTAGGATTTTCATAAGTTGAAGATATGTTGCATATCTTGTTTGCTTGTTTGCTTGTTTTCTTATCAGAGAGTTTGTTGCTTGCTTGCGTGGGATTGCTTAAAAAAGATAAAAATCAAGTAAATATCTACTAAGCATGTCACGAGGATCTCAGGTATTCTACTTATTCTGATAGTATTTTGATTTGGACTTAAAATAAATCTCTCGTGTGTCTAGCTTGAGTGCTTCTTTTCATGCTTTTGTTTTACACACTTGCATAATTGATACTAGGTTGTGACACCTTAGGTATTCATTTAAGCAGTCTTAGATACTTGTGATTGATCTAGATTTCTATCTTGGGTTATTGGACTCGCTAATCCGCCAGCCCCTCGTTCCACCCCATGGTTGCAATCTCAGTGCCATAAAGGGGAGTGGTCTAGAGGATAGAAACGTTAATTGTTCCACCAAGCAACCCTTTTGTACTTTTTAGAACTCACTTGTTTTCTAAGTTGTGGACTCATTTTTAGCTTGTGCGAGGGGTTAATTGTTCCACCTTGTGAACTCACCTCATATTCGCTTTAAGCATTAAGTGTTCATCTTTCTGCTTTTGGGTACTTTCGGTAGATTTACTTTCAGAAATATATCTGTGCTCACATAGTAATTAGGCCCTATGAACACTATTTGTGATTCTTGAGAGATTGGATTCCTAGTGAAATCCTTCTTGATGATGGAATCCTTGTAGGTAGGGAGGATACTTAGTGCATTTCACATTCTACTTAGTTAGTGCGTCTTCTCTTATTGATCGATACATTCTCTCTCCGGAGAGGTTGATAGATCACGTGGGGTTGACATCACAAACCTTGGTGAAACAAACTTTGTCTTAGCGTGTCAGATTAATCTGCTTGCTTTGTTTGGGTTAAAAGTGAAGAGGTGTCAAAACCTTGGATCTGGAGCCAAGTCCCCTTGTGGTATCATACTATGATTCACCTTTAGAGGGGGTTAACCGTAGCAGATGATCCCTTCATAGGGCAAACTACGTTGACGGAACCTCAAGTGGTAATAGCTATTTTCACTGTGGTAGTGACAACCGCTATATAAATGTCCTTGTGGAAGAAATCTTCACAAGTGTGGTTCATTGTTGGGTTGTCAGATCTCCCTAGTAGCTCCTGATTGATTAAATTCTCAGATTGTGTCAAAACCTTGGTGTGCCGGGATTGGAGTTCACCCCTTTGGATCATAAAAGTTGCAGAGTCAAACCATTACTAAAAACCCTAGCGAGGCCAAATTTTTATTTTCTAGGGTATATGTGCGTTATTGCAAAACATTTTTGGAACATACACAATTAGCACTTCTGAGGATTAGAACGAATAAAATCACTTGATTGTTCATGCGCAAGGTTGCTTTTTCCCTTGCTCATTGTTTTCAGACATGCTTGAAATCACTTGCTATTTTGTGTGCTTGTTTATCTATCTGGTTATTGAAAACAAACAAATCTATTACAATCCTCAAATTTGGACATTGAAATTTGCAAACAATCTGAAATTGAAAACCCTAAATTTGAAAAATTTGAAGTGAAATTCCTTTCTGGAGTCAAAACTCATCTCAGGAGGTCAGAAAGTCATACAAGTTTCTATCAAATGTCATTTCATTACTGTCCAACTGTCATATGATAGAGAACCCAGTGTCGTACAAGTCTTTGTGCCAGTCAAATTCAAAAAGTCAAATCCTGCTAGCAACTATCGTGCGAGTTTTGCAACTTTCGTACGAGCTTTTCAACTATCGTTTCATAGCATACCCACTGTCATACGAGTCTGCAGAGTGTCGTTTGGGAAAATTTTGAAAGTTGTCAGAATTGCCAGATATTTAGCTTTTTCAGCCTATTTCTAGAATTTGTCGAACAAATCACTGTGTCAAGAATAGAGTAGTAGCTATTGAGAATTAGTACACATGTCTCAAAGAATCAGTACACATGAGGAAGAAATTCTAATCACAGCTATGATGAAGTAGATACACGCTATGCAAGTCAAACTTAACAAACTTGAGAAAGAAAAGGAACCTAAAGAGTTCTCCATGGAAGCTCTATGCCCTTTTCCATTTGATAAAGACTTGTACATATCACCATGCCCTCGAACATAATGTGAGAAACGTGACAACCCTTATGATACCTCTTCCATGGAGAGTGACACATCCGTCTTTGGAGACTATGATGACTATGATGATGGACAATATAATGATACTTATGACACCTCTGTTCCTAAGAATCCTCCTCATCATGTGTTCCTGCTAACTACAAATGGGCCGTCACATTGGATAGATCGTGAGGGTGATCCATATGATTCTAATTTTGAAAGAGACTTTGATGACTTCTGTGGACAATACCTAGATGACACGTCTACTTCACTTGAGGAAGAGAAAGTTTTTCGTGCTGATTACAAAAGTAAATACTATAAGAATCTCTCCTCTAAGAACTCTTAGGCTGAAAATAAAGATTACACTCTCAAGAAAGATCATGTTAATGTTGGACCTTTGTCTTGTGATGGTTCCCTTCCAACCCCTACTTCCTCCAATACTCGTACATTTCCTAAAGCTTCTGAGTCTTTCAAATCTTTCACAGAACCTTCATCTGACACAAGCCCTGATACTTTTCATATAGTTCCCTATAGTTATCCTCTAGGGCTACCTCTTAAAGAAACTCAAGCTAACCTTCACTTGGCTGAAAATGCTTTCAATAATGCTAAACCCAAAGAGCCTAAGCTTTTATATGCTATAATGTCTACTCCAGCTAGTCCTTCCCCATCTCTTCCAAAGTCTTCTATACAATTGCAACATGGTCCCTTGTCCTTAGAAGTAGCTCCATGTCAAGAGGACTCTAAAAATGATAAAGAAAAAAACATAAAGAAAGATCAAGATCAAGAACCCTCCATGTCATCCAATCCTTTTCATGATGTCTCTTATCCATTTCATGGTTCTTTTGATCCTTCACCCCCTTTCACATGCATTTCATCATGTCTTAAGTCTTCTCCTAAGAAAGATCTTGATGCTACTTACACTGTTGAGCTTATTGACAATCAAAATAACCTTACCCCACTTCTGCTTTCCAAAGATAATACTTCCATTAAGGTTGGTAAAAATGGTGTTGTTACTTCCAATGTTAAGCCTATTGAAAATCAAGAGAAAAATTATGAGCTTATGCTATCCAAAGATCATTGTCAAGATCAAAGTCTTCCATCTTCTTATTCTACCACTCCATGTTTGTTTCCACTTTCTACTCTTCCTAAGTCTTTGCAAGCTTTGAACAATCCTATCAAAGAAGGTGCTCATATTCAAGATGTCCAAGATTCTGTTGAAAATCCTAATGGTCACTCTAAAGATGTTGATGTCCTTGGTTGTAACATAGATGATGATGAACTTATTGATTATCTGTTTGCATTTTCCACATCCATCCTTGGACCTCCTCCACCAATAATAAGGGCTTCATGCCTTCCTTCCATCTTGGGTCCTTATGTCCCTTCACTTTCCCCTCCTAACTCTCCTAATTTTCCATCCATCTTGGGTCCTTACATCCCTCCATCTCCCATCTTTCCTCAAGATCAACATAGATGCATACCCTTAAATCCTTTTCATCCATCCACCCATCTAAACCAGTCATATCCTCCCTCTTCCACAAGTCCCAAGTCCTTTGGAAGTAACTTGAATGTTCAATACAAGAAAAAGAAGCAATACAAGAATCGATAAAAAAAAAAGATCACCATGTCTCCTCTAATAGACATGGAAACATAAAGTCAAAAGAGATATCTAAGAAAAAAACTACAAAACAAGTATGGGTTCCCAAATCTATCATTGAAGATATTCTCTCTAGATCATCAAAAGGAAATAAAAATCTTACGACTATATGGATTCCAAAGTCTCTCTTGAAAGAGTCTGGTGTTGAGCAAAAAGTGAAACTGACATTCAAGCTTCCAAAGGCTTCCACTTCATTTCCCTCCAAAAATATTCTTCCATTCCATGCACCTAAACCACAACCTCTACTATCCATTCACCATATTCCTTCACGTATTCCTTCATTCATATTTCCTCCATCCTCTCGCCACCCTTCAAGGTGTGTGTTGATGTTGATCTTGCCTTCCTTTCCACCTACCCTTTCACAGTCCTTCCATTCATTATCCTTCTACCTCCTATCCTTTTTCCTCACTTGCCTATTCCTCCTATCTTCCAACCTCACTCGCTTTATATAAAACCTTATCCTCCAATTTTCTCTTCCATCTTTTTCCTATCAGCATCTTTGAGCATATCATTTTGAATCCTTGGCATATCATGGTTTATCCTTTCAAGGAGCATTATCTAAAAAGCTTGCCTTCTTCCAAAAAGAGAGAAAAAAAAATTTAAAACAAAAAATTAAAAATGTGCCTTGGTGGAAACTTGGAAACAGGCACCTTGGTAGCAAAAGTAAAGAGAAATAAATTCGTCCTATGGAGAAAACCACTCCCTTGTGGTGCCTTGGATAAGTACCATGATGAAAACCTAGCAATCAGGCATCATGCGTAGTTCTTCTACATATTTCATCCATTCCATCTTCTCTCTTTGATCTTGACAAGGTTGACCTATACATGAACATTTGGCTATTTTGTGAGTTGTCTTATGATGATCTTGCTTTCATTCCTTCCATGTTTAGCCTTCATATCCATCTTCCTCCATTCATTTTTGCCTATCGCTATTCATTTCCCCTTTGGTCTTGATCTAATATAAAAAATAAGAAGAGTAAAACACGATGCTTTGAAACCTCTTGACATGTCTACTCCTTTGGACTACATCCTTTCCTTCTCTTGCACTATGATTTTGTGACTTATCCTATGCTGACCTTTCATTGCTTGTCCAAATGTGCTTTACATGACAATTTTTCCCTAGCTTGGGTATTCTTGAGGAGTTTTCCCTTGAGGATTTCTTCCCTTCATTCTCCTTCATTCACTTGTCTTCCATCTCTTCGACTAGCTTGCTAATCCCTCTTGTTCTCCACCTTGCTAGACATTGAGACTACATGATATGATCTTGCTTGGGAGTTTTCAATGGAAAAAGATGTCATCAAGTATACCAAGTCTTAGAACTAGTATCAAAACAAGTATCAGAACAAGTATCAGAACCAGTATCAGAACTAGTATCAGAACAAGTATCAGAACCAGTATCAGAACAAGTATCAGAACCAGTATCAGAACAAGTATCAAAAAACCTATTGGGGCTACACCTTTTGCTTTAGTTTATGGGTCTGAAGCAGTACTACCTATTGAGGTTGAAATCCCATCACTCAGAATCAGAATGCATGGTCTAGTAACTGATGATGACTACAGAGTGTTTAGGTTGCAAGAACTTGAACTACTAGATGAGTGCAGACAAGCAGTGTATGATCATCTCAGAGTATATCAGAAGAGAATGTCTAGAGGCTACAACAAGAAAGTCAGACATAGAGAATTTCAGGTTGGTGATCTAGTCTTGAGAGAAAATCCTAAAAATCAATCACATCAGGAACGCAAGGGGAAGTTTGAACCCAATTGGCTGGGTCCCTTTGTAATCACTGCTACTTTTGGTTCTGGTGCCTATCAACTCTCAATGATTGAAGGAGAATAGCTCCGAGAACCAATCAAAATTCTCCATCTGAAGAAATTCTATGCCTAAGGCATTCGGTCTATGGTAAAATGTCCTGAAAAAATTAACATCTTGGTGAAAACCTAGCAATAGGCACCTTGATGATTCACAAAAAAATAAAAAAATATCAAAAGTACAAAAAAATTGAAAAAATAAAAAATACAAAAAAATGAAAAAAAAAGAAAAAGTGCCTTGGTGAAAACCTGGAAACAGGCGCCTTGGTAGCAAAAATAGAATCTCTGCCAAGATGGTGAAAACTCAGCAAATGGGCACCACTTATTTCAAAATGCTCCATCTATCAGCACGATCTTGGTCTTTCCTAGCTTTCAGTCTTGCTTTAGTTTGTATATATATCCCAGTTTGTTTCTGCATTCTTATTTTCAATAAGTCAATCTGTACACCAGTCAGCTCAAGCGTCTGTATCCTATCAATGTTCAAACTTGGGGGCAATCAATGTCATATCCTGTGGCCTCCAATGTATCTTAGACGTATCATATCTAGTCAGAGTCCTTTGAAGCTTCACTTGAGTCAGTCAGTCAGTCAGTCTCATCTCCAGAAAGGATTTTGCATCTACAACAATGCAATCAAACATCAAACTGAAAACAATCTGTGCTTTTTACATGATTTTATCTCCTTGTATGCTTACTGATTCGCATTGAGATTTTTGCATATTGTGTCCCTTCGAGCTCTTTGATGATGTCCTTTATAGGATTTAGAGGGGGGCATAATCTTTTCTTTGTCTTCTGCTTGTATGTGAAAATCTAACAACTTTGAAAATTTTGGATTGAAATGGTGTCTGATTGTAAGAGCCTCTATCTTGAATTGGATGGCCATGTGTACCTCGACCATTGATACCCAGAAAATTCAAGGAAGTTTGATCTAACTATTATCTTTTTGAGTGAGTTCTTTCTCCTATTGTGAATGTGATCTTACCTAAGGATGTGAATGATAAAGGGTCACTACGGGTAATTCACATTGGATTTAGAATGATCTCTTGACTGCTTGATGTGTTTGTACACAAGGCGTATTCAAGTCATCACGATGTTTATGTTTTGATGCTTATACAAATTGCTATATCAAAATGGACATGATATTCAGGTCATCCTGGTGTTTGTGCCTTGGTGCTTATATCTAATCTGACATTTCGAAAATAAAATCAATATTCATATGTCCATGGTTGCCTAGCCAGTGGGTGTTGTATTGCTTCTTGTGCATACAAATCGATATTCATATGTCTATGGTTTCATAGCTAGTGGGCATTGTATTGATTTATCCAGTTACCTAAAAGTTCAATGATGATAACAAATCGACATATGATCAGTAAGTAGGTCTTAGGTCTTAGGTTGCATTTCATTCTGCATTTCATTTTTCATCTTTGCATGATCTCATAATGATTAAACGAACTTCAATGCTTAAACGATTCTTCAAATTGCATTTTCAAATCTAATAAGAGCCAAATCTCACACGAAGGTTCCTCCAACAAAACAACAAGTAGAATCCTTTTTTGGGATCAAAATCAAAATCTGAGATTGTTTATATTATTAACTACTTGCATAATCAACCTTCAATCATAGTAGAAATCCATTTTTCAACTTAACTGATTATCTTCCATCAAACTATCAAAATTTTAACCATGGTCAACTCATGGTCAAACCTAGTCAAACTTGGTCGTCTGGACCTCTAAATGATGCAGAATGCATTCCCAGATGTGTTTAACCACTTCTCAAATCAATTAACATGCTTCTAAACTATCAATGCTGACTTTTCTTGTCAAATTTCAATTTTAATCCCGAAGGGGGCATGGTATTGCATATCATTCAAAGTCTGTAATCATATCTTTATTGATATCATATCTTTCCTCAGGAATCAAGATAACAACCACATCTAGTTACTGATTCATCAAAAGTCCTCATCACTTGGGGCAAATCAATCATCGCTCGAGGCATATTAGATTCATCGAGATCCATATCAATCTGGTATTCTCTTAATCTTGTAAATTGTATCAGTTTTTGCAACTATTGGTTCAATTGTGTTATTTCCTTTATTTTTTGGTAACTAAAGGGTTCAGATGTGATACCTACATGATTATTCTAAGGACAATCGAGTCTGGAATCGGTCACTCACTTCTTCGCAATCATAAGGTTTAGAATTAGGCATTTTGACACTTTTTCACAATTATCGGTTCATTTGCTATTATAGTTAACATTATCTTTGGTCATTCATGACCTATTATCTTCATATCAAATATTTCAATCAGCTTCTATCTCATATCAATTATCAATTTTGAATCAGTTTAATATCTTTATCAAACACAACTATCTTTGAACCACTGCACTTCGCATAGTAATTCAAAGAAGGGCAAAATGTAATACCCCAAAAATGGGCTATAGGTTCATTAACCTCATACATCGACAATACAAATGAAATCGACATCAAAGTCCTAACTTAAGGCA
This sequence comes from Chamaecyparis obtusa, assembly GCA_027943335.1. NCBI lineage: Eukaryota > Viridiplantae > Streptophyta > Pinopsida > Cupressales > Cupressaceae > Chamaecyparis > Chamaecyparis obtusa. The sequence continues at coordinate 1,341,611 of BSBK01001097.1, forward strand.
TATCGGCACATCATCAAATCCTAATTGATTATCCTAAATTCTGCATCAGGGAATATTCCTAGTAATATTCCTAATTATCTTAATTATCTTTAATTTTATAATTATTTGGCGATAAATCATATTTATCCTAAAGTTTGATTAATTGAATATTCTTAATATTTAATTAATTAGATTTAATTTGGCCACTTAATTATTTAATTGAATCTAATTCCATTATTCCTAATTATGATATTTAATTTTGACAATAAATCCAAAATCTTATAAATAATTGATTAAATATTTAATTTAATTAATTAAATCATTTTGTCAATTTTTAATATTGTAATTTTGAATAAAAGTTTGATTAAATGATTGATTAACCCATAAATCAATTGTTTTATTTCAAAAATCAGTTAAGTTGAGAATAAATCACTTTATTTATTTATTAATTCATAATTATCCATGTGCACAATCAAAGAGCAATTAAACTCCAAATCAGAAAATCAATGCAAGTTATTGACTTTTTAGAACTCAACATCATTTTTGAGTTTTAAAGTTGATCTAAACCTCTAATTTGAGTTAAAAAGTTGTTTTTGCATGATTTGCATATTTTTGTGAATTAAATTATCTTTATTTTCAGATAACTCAAAAATCAAGTTGAGTTTATCTGAGTGATTTATGGCTTTTTTTCATGCACCTCCAAAGCCCTGGATTTCTATAAATTAAGGCTTTAGCTCTTCACAAATCATCTCTCAAATCCACATAATCTCATAATTTTGTGAGCTTACTCTGCCAAAGTCGTCTACGAATTGCACAACTATTTTGTGAATTGGAATTTGGAGAATCAAAGCTTATTGTGAATCAAGGCTATTGTGAGATCAATTTGTTTTTTTTTACATTCATTTAGATTCTTTGTCATATCATTGTTGGATCAATTTCATATCAGTTCATCTAGCATAGGTTCATATCAGTTTATCATTCTTATTGCATAGAAAAATCCAAAAATATAGATTAATTGCATTCATATTTCATATCAGTTTTGCATTCAAATCCTTCATTTAGGTGTTGTCAAGGTCACTGATCTTGATACAATCTGAGAACATCATACTCGCACCTATTAGAAGGCAGAAAATCACCTGGTTAGTTTAGTTTTAATTATTGCATGATTTCATTTTTGCTAACCTCTAATGTTTTACTGAAGTGTTGTGTCTACAGATCAGGTACAAAATTTACACACACACCAAGAAGTGATCTTGGGTTTCCCATTCTTCCATCTATCTGCCTGGATACAATCCCACCACAACAAAACATGTCCCTTCAACCTGGAATTTTCTATCTTCACTGTCCTTCCCTTCTATCCCTTCACACTCAAAGAAATTTTCAGTTGCACTAAACCAATCTATCAACTCTTTGTCATCCATTTTTCCTCCATACATAGGTAAGTCTATCCTTACCCTTACATCTCCACTCTTTATGGCCTTCACTAGTTTAGCCATCCTTGCATCTTTAGGGTCTACTGGTTCCTCTGCTTGGGGTCTTTCTTCTCCCTCTTCTTCCTCTCCTACTTCTTCATCCTTCCTGATGCTCTTATCCCTATTCTCTAATGCTACTATCCTCTCCATCATAGTTCTCATCAATCTATCCTTCTCATGGCTCTCCTTGTCTCTTTGATCTAGGGCTAATTTAAGCTTTTTGTTATCAACCAACTGCTCCTTCACAATCATTGCCAACTCCATCTTGGTCATCCTGACTGGAAACTCTCCATCTTCTCCATCAGCCATGGTTGTTTGTTCAACTTCGTACAAGAATCTACTATAGGGCTACTCCTCCCAGGATAGTTCAACTGCAAGGGCTTAACTAAAGGATTCAAGGACCAACTTCACAAGACCAAATACACTTCACAAGACCTTTCCCTTTCTCTGATACCACTTGATGTAGAGGGAAGGGTGGTGGTATTCAAAACACAATGAGAGTTTGAAATTTTAGAGGTTTAGGCACTTGGGCCTATCAACAACCTTAAATATTTCAAGGGTCTGACTTATCAAGACTATCTCCAAGACCCTAAAAGGATAAATTTGGTTTCCTAGGCTTCCAATGATTTAGATTCAAGGTGTTCTAAGACTCTATCTCAAGCCCCATACTCCATTTTACCAAAGTTCTCACAAACTGATCATAGAGACCTTTTGGACTGTTCGGTAGCCCTGCAACAGACTTAGAATGGTAATAACCTTGCCCTTTCTCAAAACACTAGACAAGATGATGACACTTTTAGACACCCTTTACAGAGTTCTTTAACATATCAAAAGCTTTTGCATGACTTCTTTGGACCAACACACCTATCCATGACTAACACCCTGTTCCTAATGAATGAAAACCCACCAATTTACAAAGCATCACCACTCTCCTTTGATCCTTATCACTCCAAACTCATAGAAGAGTCATAAAATGACTGTAAATGACTAAATCCACAAGTAATTAGCCTCATGGGCCCTGCAACACCAAAACCCCTAAATTGTGACTCCAAACCCTTGTTTATTAGGGCTTTCTCAAAGTTCTATCTCCTCACACTCCTGCATCAAATTGATGATGGATTCACCATCTAATGAACTTCATATAATGTTCCCCAACATAAAATGTATCCTTTGTTTGGCTAGATTAGCCACTACTATACTTGGGTATCCAATTTCAATGCTTTCCTCACTGTTCTTGAACTGTGATCACCTTTATCTCACCTGATTCTGCATATGCATGGTTAGAATCTTATAATACATGTTAAATTAACTCATTCCATGAATATTAGGCCTTCATACTCATGGAATGATCTCCATTGCTCCTAAAGTCCTACTGTAGCAACAAAACAGTTAAAGAAAAGACACTGTTATTCAACTAGCGCAACAGTAAAATCACTACAAGTGTTTGGAACTCATCAATAAAAAATAAATTGATGAAAGAGTCCTATCAATGCATGAGAATATCAAACCAATCAACTCAAGAATTGATAGATCAGGGAAGTTGCAAAGTTTGAATAGTTTATTGCTTACTGTCCACCAAATCCGTATACACCAGTTTTTCTATGCTCTTACCCGCAACAAAGACTACATATAACAATTATCAAATAACCATCTCAACCAACTTCATTATTGAGTTGAGTGTTTAGTTCTTAAAACAATAACAAAATAAGTTCCCTCGAAATTCCTAAGGTAGCTGTTACTATTTAAAAATTTGAATTTTAAAACCATAAAATGGCTTTATTTGTATTTTTAACCCTTTCCTAAAGACTTAAACTTCCACACTAGCCTATTCTAGACTCTTTAGACTAGTTATTTTATTCTTGGACACTTTTGGTCCTTATACAATCAAGACTTGGTCCATTTAGGACTTGTAATAACTTCTAAGATTAGTTCCTATTACATAGAATCAAAAGCCATTATAGGCTTTAGTATTTCCCAATTGATTTTCCTTAACCTTTGATTGTCTTGTTGACCTTGATTATGCATTCCATCCTCCGGATTTCCCTTGAGGTTCATGAAGGTCTCCATGATCTTTATCTTTGGCTTGAATGTTTGAGGTGCTCCTACACCACATTGTCCTTTGGTTTGGTCTGAAGAGGTATCAACTTAGACTTTTTCTTTATTTTGCATTGGTAAATGAATTTGGGATTTGATATAAAGTTATGTAGGAAGACAACATTAAAACTTGCATTTATACATATATGTGTACAATTATTGGTAAGAATGTTATTGAAATGGAGGTCACAAGGTTCAATTGTATGAATTAACAAGAAGGTTGTATCTTAATTAGTAGAGTTCAATTGATGGGCAGGATGAATTATTGTTTGATCATGTATTCCACTAAAGTTCAAATTTCTCCTATGTGCAATTGACCTAGGTTTGACACCTTAATGATTTTGACCTATTAGTTTCAACCACTTGTCACAACTTAGTCTCAACTTAGTTTGAAGGCTTCAACATAGAAAGGACAAAGATGTTAGAAAAATCCTTTTAATTTAAATGTATGCTTATTGGCCACACTTTAATCTACTTTTAAAAAGAATAAAGGTGTCAATATCTTTATAATTCAATGACATCAAAATCTATGTGTGTATTGTGTGCATTTCAATTTCACTTCTTAAAAGGTAAGTCCATTACAAGTAAATATAATGAAAGATTGGACTTCTACTTTTAGCAATAGTTTCTAATTTGTATGTATACTTACCACATCATAACCTATTTTCAAATGGATAAATATAATATCAATGTAATTCAATTATTTTCATTTAAAAAAATTCATAAATCATTAAATCTTTTTAACACTAAACATTGAACTAAATATATATATATTAAAAATAATTTAGAACCTTCTATAAATAAATTATTTTTCTTATTTTTTTAAAATTTAAATTCTTAAATAATATTTATTAAAAGGTATAATCAATATTTAATTAAATTGAACTAAAAAAATAAAATATGGGAAAAAAAATTGACATCTTTTGAACTAATAGAAACACCTAAAAGTGTTATTGGATGGCTAATAGACACATATATAAATAATCATGCATATCTCTTTTTTTTTCCTGACAAAAGGTTATAAGTCTAATGTGTATTAATATTAAAATATAGTTTGGAATTTACAAAATACAAAAAAGGCTCTTAAGAGCCAAATATGATCTTGATAGAAGAGAACAAAAAAGACCTATCCTATCATGTATCTATACCTATGTAAGCTGCTAAATTACTTCCTCTTCCACACAAATTGAGGGCTTTTAGTACTTATCATTGTATTCCTCCATTTTCTCTGGCTGATTTTCATTTTCACCTTGTCTTTCCTGGTTCACTTCCATCTCCTCTATGCATGACCTCTAATTAGATCTGAGATTTTCCTCTACATCTATATCCAATTATCCTACCAACACATTGAGATTCAGGAATATGTGTTGGTGAAGAGCCTCAGTTGTAGGCAGAGTGTCAATGTGGTAGTATCCAAGTAATGCAAGTCGAGCATTAACCTTATATTGAACTTGTTCTATGATTTTAGGCCCCACTACCCCATTATGTTGTTGGAGTGCAATTTGAGTATAGATGAAGTCTTGCACCTCAAGAGTATACTTTATACCATCATATACTGAGATGAATGAGTGCCCATTGAGAAGGAAATGGCGAGGAAACAATCCCCAGACATGTTCTTGGCCCTTCCATAGGTCATATTTTTTAACAAGAAGTGAAAGCTTGTTTTCAGGAATGTGACACAACCAAGACCAGATAAATCTCAAAAGAGAAGTCCAATCTTGCAACAAAGAGACAACACAACAAAAAACATAATGCAACAACAAGATATAACAAGATCCAACTCTTTATTAGCATCAAAAGCTAATTACATGCAACATGTCGAGCTATAGGGCCTTCTTGGTTATGGCTAATACATCAACAAATACAACAAGATCTCAAGACCCACATGATCCAACTACTCCCTAACTAGCCCATATTTGTATCACAATAGAAAACTAGTAGAAATATCAAGATAGATATAAACTTGAGCTCACAAGCCACCAAGAAACCGTCTTGTTTCCCAAGCCAACACTTAGCTACTAGCACTAAGCTATACACTTTTCAACTCTCTACTGCCTCTAACTCCTCCTTCCTATCCTACCCATACCCTCCTTTTATACAACATAGCCACAAGTCAGCTTTACAAATAATAAATCATGAAACAACACTCAGCTCCAAGAAACTCATGACAAAACATGTAATCCTCCATGTCATCTTGCAATAGTCATTAAATTCGCATAGGAGAAAGAAACAACCCATATTTAGGTCCTCAAACATCCCAATGGTTGATCCACATCATGAGGAATCTGACCCAAATTAAATGCATATGTCAGCCAGCCAAAACAAGCCAAATAAACCCATCAGTGAACTAGACCACCGAGCTTGTCAGAACATCAACTGAGCAACATATAACAACAACCAATGCCAGTCGGTGACATGACACCAAAATTGAGACTAAGCTCATTGGTCAATGAAAATAAGAACACTCCACTAAGAACCCCAAAGTAATTACCGAGCACAACTCATCCACTAAGATCATTCATCGAGTAACTCCACACCCAGCCACCGAGTCCGTTGGTGAAGCAACATATCTTCCAACTGAGTTCACCACTTCAAACAATGAAAGCTAAAAACCAAACTCTAACATATTTTTGGTTGATACAAGATTTCCAACTACCCAAGGATGCTCCTACATCACCATCTTTGACCACCTTACGAAAAATTAAATCTAACATAAAAAATGATTGTAGCAAATCTAAAGCATTAGAAAGGAAAATAGATAGAATTTGTGAAGGAAATATGAGCCTTATTTCCCGTGGTCATAGTATTTCTTTCTGATTACCTATTTAATGTTTTTTCGGTATTCGAAGCAATGGACTTCAATTTTTTCCCCTAGAATATCATTTGTGATTGACAACTCCTAGTTTGCTACTAGAATGAGAACCCTATAGTTACACTACACATACTCCATGTGAATCTTCCTAAAATGTTGACACAATCGACTAGTTCTAATCTCCCCTTCTATTGATGATGAAGAATCAAGATTTATTTGCAAAAATAATGATTCCCAACTCGGCTTTGTAGTAACCCTTAAGACCAATAGCAAAAAGAAACAAAAAACATTTTTTCTAACATTGGAATGTGAAAGGAAAATGTTTTATTTATTGTGCGCTCTCCTTATACTTTATGAGAATCAGAGTTTGATGTGATTCCCACAATAAATAAAACACAATGTTAGCATTAAATTCTATACCTTCACTTTCTTGAGCTCCCCAATGTTAGTGTAATCAAACTGAGAAGATAGAAATTTAATTCTTTTTATCTTTTAATACTAAGAAAAATATTGTTGAATATTATCTTTATTTTTCACAAATAATATTGATGCAAATATATCACTTTTAGTGCTTTGAATCTACTAATAACTTTTATGTGAGAAATCAACAATGCTGATATAAATCAAAACTACTTCTGATCTATTTTGCAACCAAAATATAAATATGCAAGAGTAAGGGAAGAATATACTAGAGTCAAAGTATATGTCAAAGATCTGAGAGAAGTCATCAACCTTTTGTGATCTACAAACTTATCAAATAATCAAAATATACTCTTGATAAGTATATGTATCGAAACTTTGCGTATATATATATATTGATTATATGGTACTTGTTGAATGTTATTAATACAAATATGTTGTCAAAGGATAATATGTTGTTGATCTATTTATTGTTCTTTTCTACAATAATCTTGAACTATTAATGATTTGCCGATATAGATAAGTGTCACTTCTTCAATTGAAAATCTGTAAGTAATCCAATGGAAGATTATACAAATGAAACATATATCAATATTGTTTAGTGTGTATGGATATGTATGATCTTGTACTTAAACTTTATATTTCTATGTGTTCTTAGATCATGCATCTCAAGAGCATAAATAGAATGATGAGGAGGCATGCCTTCCAACATGCATTTCGCCTCACAATGGGTCACAACTTTTCATCAACGATAACCAATGTGTCAAGGCCTGATAACTAATTTTATCATTAATATAAGACAACATGATTATGATGGAAGTTAATCATCGTATAATGGTTACAATATTAATCAACACCAATAGTCGATGGAAGTTGATACCAAATCATGAATATAAGTCGACATCAAAAGTTGATTTATTTGGTGTTCGATCATTATCAGCTTTAATAAAGAAAATCAAGTTTAATCTACTTGTCATGTGGGTGTGTGTGTGTGTGTGTGTGTGTGTGTACACATGATAATTGAATCGGTCTCATAGTTTACTCAATTTCTTGGTTTCATATGTCATGCATGAGTATACATGTATGTATAGATGATAATGCTCACCATGATTTATAGTATGGTGTCATGCTCATGAATAAATGAATACATGTATGTACATGTATCTAATGTCATATATACATTCACATATACACATACATATGTGTTACTAAATTTCCCAAGCATACTATAGATCATGATGACTATTGTCATCAATATATCCAAGCATTTGTGCATCATAGGACTGAAGCTATATCCTTAACACCCAAAAATATGCTTTTGCATGCGCTAGTGGAGGGTTTTGGTGTACTTTTCATAATATCTTGCATCATCAATTAATCACCCGATACATTCACACATGTTGGCACAAAGAATGATAAGTGAGAAGGTTTCATACCAATCATGGTACAATGCCACATTCGGTAGCATGTACATTAATGATTATTGAACAAATGCCTAATTATACATCTGACATTCTTCCTTTGCAATATAAGTTAAAGTGAGAAACCTTAGAATATTGAAACCATCATGAATAGAGTTTATTCCAATTTATCACACCCCATATAATCCAAATGGTCATCTAGTCCATTACCTTCCCTATATGTATGCGACAAATGAAAAAAATGAAAATTTCCCATGCTTGATGCAATATATATCCAGTCTGCCAATTATAGCATTTTATTTCCTTTCCATAATTTATTAGTAGAAGAGAGTCACCTTTAACATGAATATTTGAGAAACCCATATGTTTAACAAGTATTAGTCCTTGCAACAATGTCATAGATTTTGTTATGTTATTTGTACTTGGAGGAAGGGAAATGGATTTCAGTGCTTTCAAAGAACCATAGTGATCACAAATAGAAACCCCATCCCTTGCTTCACCTAGATTACCTCACGAAGCACTACCAAAATTGAGCTTAACAAGATCTATTGTTGGAGGATTCCATTTTATCTAACTTCTATCTATTTTTACCTTGTAAAGGAGTAACTAATTGCCTTTGAAAGGTATGAAGATATGAGTCCATTTCTTCAAAATACTATCATCCCATGAAATGAATAAAGAGTTTCAATTCTTATACTTTTGAACATAGGCATTGGCTAACTCTGAGATTGATTTCTCTATCCCCTATTGTACCTTTCCAATTGGTGATATGACTTTCCTAAAGACACACTTGTTACATTCCCACCATATGGACCATAAGATAGTATCTGGGATTATCCTCTAGAGACATGTATAAAATGATTATTTAAATAAAACAAGCCAGAACTGAAACAAATCCAAGATTGTATTTGGTAGAGATGACAAGAAATGGAGTTTATTCATCACCATTGAGAAAAAGGACATTGGATAAATAGATGATCTACAGTTCCAAACTCATCTTCACATAACACATAATCAAAAGGTTGTGTTATTTATAATTTGACCAATCTATCACTAATTAAAACTCTCTTACAAAGTAATGACTATGAAAAATTTCCTTCTTTTGGCAGGACCATGTTATTCCAACAAAAAGATATGTTATTCCAACAAAAATAATATAGATGGCATGACCATGTATATCAAATATTACACATTTATATTTTTGTTAAAGATATTTTATGCAATGCTTGGTCAAGAGGACTATTTATATGTGTGCCTAACAACTATCCATGTGCACATATAGGTGATTTTACCTATTTATAAAAATATTATAGATAAAATAATTCAAGAGATTTTAATAGATATATTAAAATAATTATCTTAGTGTCTACAATTAATTCTCTAACAGGTTTTAGATAACTACAAACAATAAGGATTGAATAAATATGAGTTTCTCTCTATTGCTTATGTTCTCTAATGAGTTGTGGCATGGTTTAGATTAAGGGAAACGTCATTACATATTCCTTGAACACCAACAATATGATGTCATTTAAAATAATTAATTCTAAATGAGTTGTTCTAGACCATTATCTAGGCTATAATTAATATTTCTTCTATGTGTTGTCATAAATTTTGTTTTAATAAAATTTAGACAACTATATAAAAATTTAATCGTGTTTTCGATTAAATTAAATTTGGTTCTAAGATTCTAAGTATTTTAATTAATTAAATAAATTTATTTATTTATTTAAAGTTTTAAGTCATTGAATCTAATGTTTATTTTTAGTTTTACTTTATTTTATTGTTGTTTAAATTTTAATAATGTATTAATCATATATTATTAAAATTTCTAGGTCTTTTCAAGTTAGACTTTCTAGTCATGTAATGTTATTTTAAAAAATAAAAATCTCAAAAGTTTAAATCTTTTAAATACTTTCATATGTAATTACAATGTAATTAAATATGCAAAGGTTTTTAATAAATTTTGAGTTGCCCAAGTCAGAGATTTTAAAAGGCATTACATTTGTCATAATCTATGTAAAATTTTAAAATGCTAAGCGGACATTTTAATTGTTGTTACGCTTTCCTTTGCATGAAAAATACCCATGTTGTAATTCATGTAGAGGCTTTCAAAAATCCTGATAATATCATTAAGAGTCAGACTTTATTCACACCTTTGCATGTTTTATAACATGTTAAATAAAATGTTAAGAACATTAGAAAGCCCAAAATCTTCCTAAAAACCATCGGGTCTTCTTAATTGCATTGCATATTGTGAAGTCTTTCGGGCTTTCATTGTATCATTGTAGAAAGACTAAGGCATGCGCCGAATGGAGGAACTGATAGTTCAGTTTAAGTGTCATGTGAGGACTCTTAGTCTTCATCACCGCATAGATGAGAAACACCCAGATCACAAGCCTTTAAACATCACCAGTCCGCCTCATTATTATTCTGAAAGGACATCGATACGGGTCTTTTTGTTTGCATTTTTCCTCAACCCCCACATTCAACTTCAAAGATCAACTCTTCTTTCACATTTTTTGCATAAGAACAAGTATTCATGGCTCTGCGTTTCTTTTTTATATATTATTATTTCAGTCATTTTTGCTAGAAGCTGTGTTTTTATTGCTCAATTTGTTAAAAAACATGATTGATATTGGATGTTTTAAACATTGCTTGTCAATTTACAGTCACGTCTAGGGTTTTTATGACCATTTTATTCATTTGTGTGATTGTTATTACATTGGTTGTTAATGTCTTGGTGTCAATGTTTCATCTCTTTTCTGACATCTAGGGTTTTGTATATATTTCTCTTTCAAAAATGGGGTTTGACTGCATGGATTTTCACAGTCTTGTTTTCAGCATTTGGATTTGTGTAAGAAAATACAAATTTCTTCTCAAATATTTGTAGTGATTTCATACTCCAATAATCTTCCCATTTGCAAAAGAAAAGGACAACTATACCTGCAGATTTTTTGTTTCTCATAGCCAAATAATGTTTATAGTGTGAGAAATCAGAATATCCATAGTTTGCAACTATAGCTGGAAATTTCACATTCATATCATTACCTTGAGAAACATGATGTTCCCTTTTATTTCATTTCCATGGAATAAAATTTGCAATATAATATTTGAGAAAATTACATACATATACCTTGCAAAAAGTCAGTACACCTCATTTTTACCATACAATGTTTCATGAAATCCAAAGCGTAACTCCTCTGAAAAGTTCCATTTTATGTTTTCATAATCCAGGATTTTTCATATCCATTGCATATTTGATTGCATGCCATTTTACATGTAATGCAATATGTAATCACCTCAAAAATCCCCGATTACATTTTTGCCCAAATCCACTATAATTCCAAAATTGGAATTTTTAAAACCCATTACATGTACTGTTACATGTAATCAAAAGTGAAACTACCCCAGAAATCTCCACCCTAAGTTTGCCCAAGTCGGAGATTTTTACACCAACTACATGTACTGTTACATGCAGTCAAATCCACAATTGCATCTAAAATCTCCTACAATACCCAAGTTGAAAAAGTAATTCCAAGTGCAAATCGGGGATTTTTTTCTTGATTGCAAAATGAACTACATATGTAACTACACATACAATCCTAAGTACAGTTGGGTCCAAAAACCCCGATTTCACTTAAAGTCCTATGTTTTTCCCTTGTAGTAGGAACTCTTTGGGCCAATTACATAAAATGTTACAAGTTGAACTACATGCAGTCAAATCTGCAGTTTACCCAAAAATCTCTGAAATACAATGTTTTCCACTTTTTGCTTTATCCAATTTCAAAATCGGAGTTAGCCTTAACATCAACACTTTCTGATGTTACACTATTTTGATCTTTTCATCTTGATAAAATAGGTGTTCATCATATGACATAAGAGCCAACCACTACACTAGGAAAAATTATGAAATTCAAATTTCATAAATATCTGACTTCTGTTGTTCCTACCTCAGTGGTCTCAAATCTGGATGAGATCAAAGATACAAAAGTTGGGCATGTGGATATGACCAAATTTGTTAAAAGGACAGAGGTTGCAAATCAAAGGATGAAATGCAAAAAATTCTCAGAAGTCATATACACCTACTCTCAACTTTTCCTGTAGCAATATTGGAACCTGAGTTCATTATGGCATGTGCAACACATTTTGACAAAGAAACCCAGACAATGAAGGATTCTGAAGGTTAGATTGTTATCAGGTTAGATGCAGAAGCCATTGACAAAGTTTTCCATGTTCCTTCTGCTCTAGTATATGTAGATATTACCCATGAGAAGGCTTTAGAGTATTACAATAAAATGGAAGATGATTGCAAAAGAGAGATCAATACTGTTTGGTTCATTAAACCAAGGCAATCAATCTCAACCTAATGGCCTGCAAATTTGTATAGAACTAAGTTCAAAGAAGATATCAATGATATGATTACTCTTCTTGGCAAAATGCGGGGGTTGAAGAAGTCCAATGTTTTCGAGCCTTGGATGTTTCAGTATATTGCCATCATCAAAAAAGGAAAGCAAAATATTTTCTGGGCAGAATTCATCAGTGATTCATTGTGTGAGCAATTGACAAAGGTATCTACTACTCATACATTTTATATGAATTCATATCTTGTGTACATTGTTGCATCCTTCCGAGCATTACCAGGGTTATCCTATGAGGGAGACAAAAGTAGGTTGCCAGTATGGGGATACTACAGTCAATTACCCATGGTTATAGGGAGACATCATTATCATAGACTTTAGGATGCCTTCTTTGGAAATTTCATGTGTTTTTTTGATAAAACACTTGAGAATAGAAGGGTTTCAGAGGCAGCGTGGAGGAAGGTCAATGAATATGGATGTATGTTCTTACAATTTCTGACTTTCACCTACATAAGAGTTAGATGTTTTGATGATCATCCTTATATGTTGCCAAGGTATCCGACTGATAAGATTGTTCTAATGGAGTTGGGAAGATAGCTAATGTATGTACATGCTAAACAATCTACATCTCATAAAGCCGGATTTGCAATTTCTACTCAGCATCCCTTGGTAATTGGTAGGTATTCACTTACTTCCATGGTAAAGGCTAAAGAAATGAAAAATGAATTGTAGGAGATCAAATAGAAAAGGTTCAAGATCAGAGTTGACTTTGATTATTAGGGCATGAGGGATAAAATCAAAAGATCTTTTACTCATGTTCATTGTATTGAAGATGTTTGGATAGATCTTCGTATAGATAAGGATATTAGAAGGATGGACTATAGCAGGTTATCCTTAGAACAAATCATTGATATGGATCTTGCTGACACTCTAGAAGGAATGGAAGATGATGGAAACATATTAGATCTAGAATACTAGGTAGCAAAGGTTGCATCTCAGGACCTCCCTTCAATCCAATGGTCATTAAAAGAAAATTTCTCCATAACCGGCAGATTTCAGTCAATCATGGATAATACTCATGCTTGGCTCAAGCGTTATGGTATTAAGATGAAAAGATTTAAATAAAGATCAGATGATGATACAATTGGACTTGTGGGCTAGAAATTAGAAGTGAAAGGTAAGAACAAAGATAATGTATCTTCTTCAGGGACCACAGTAAAATTGAAATTGAAATCAAAGGAGAAAACCTGAGAAAGTTCAGGTAAGGAAAAGGTGGTAATATAAGAAAATCTTGAAGTTGAAGATTATCAACAAGAGGATGAAGTACAAGTACTTCTAGAAATACCAGATACATGATCTACTGTCGCTGAGACTACACAGGAGTTCATTCTTGCAGGTGTGCCTGGTTTCATGCTTGATCCTGACGTTGATTCATTTTCAGCAGTGTTGACTCCTCCCCTTCAGAATACACCACATGACAACATGGTCAGTGTTTTGTCTTATGTTTCTCACCTAGGTACACCCATGATTCATTCAATGGAAGGACATTCTTCTCTTAGTGACTTTGACAGGTTCATGTCAGAATCAATGCCACATGTCACTACAAGACCTACTCCTATTTTCATACAAACTGAGGCACCAGCCATTGTAAGCATCAAAACATATGCTCAATCTAAACATATCACAAGTTACATCTAAAGGAACTCCTGCTATTTTATCTGATCTTCCTTTGCGGCTCAGTGCTACTATTCCAAAGAGAAAGAAGCAAGAAGTTTTACTAGATATTTTTGACTTTAAGCAACTGAAATAGGTTAAGGCTAAGGGTATTAAGAGAGCTAAGATGGTTTCAAGGGTTAGAATGGACAAGAATAAAACTAAATATGTGGAGATTGCGGAACCTCTTATAGAAAAATCCTGGGATGAGATGCAGTTAGCTGATTTTAAAATCACTAGGTTAGATTTGGGCAAACAGACACATGCTGGATTGATCAACAATGCTCAAGAGTCTGTAGCATTGCTAGCACAGGAGTACGATGAGCTTAAAAGGAAGAAAAATTAGCTCAAGGAACAAAATGAGTTACTCATGGTAGTAATTCGAAAGGTTACTAGAGTTTCAGAGCAGGTTGATCCATTAGCATCTTCTATTGCAGAGGAATCTGTTAAACAGGTTGAGAGGGCAAGAGAAATGGCTACAACCATTAATACATGGGTGAATCAAATGATGGTAGAAGGAGAAGAGTTGATAAAAAGGGCACTCCAAATGATTACTTATGCCAGAATGGTGACATCTCAATTGAATGAAGTTTTAAGAAATTTCAGTTAAAACTTGGAGTCACTTGGAAAAGATTTGGAAATTTGGAATAAGTTTTCAGATTTGAAACTGGAGATGCTATGCGAGAATGGGGTAATACCTTCTTGTGAGAATTACATTAGATCTAAAGAGCTATTGGTGAATAGAGGCCAAGTCTTTGAAAACCTTGTAGAAGATCTAGAGGTAGCCATAAAGACGTGTGCTGAAAAAGAGCAGGAAATTGCTACTCAATTTATGAAGATTTCATGCACATTGATAAATAATGATCAAAAGGTGATGATAGAAGATGATACGATCTCAGAATTCATGTTAATGGTTCATCTTGAACTTGAGGTGGATCATTTTACACTGGCTTCCATTCACAAGCTCACAGATGATTAGAATTCACTCAATCTTCTTCAAACTGTTCTTGAGGAAAGTGATGCCACAATTTCCAGATGCTCAGCTATGATTCTCAAGACAACTATGGTTGTAGACAATACCATTGTGCCAAATCCGAATGAAATTCAAGAGAGCATTCACAAGTTTCAGGTTTTCATGGCACTTAATGCAGAAGATTGAAAAGAAGAGTGCTTTAAGCACTCAAATTGGTTTCTCATTGCTTTCTAGGATTTTAGATATGCATTTTTATTTTTAGTTTTGACAAGTTACATGTAAAGCATAAAATTGCAATTACATATTTAATGAAACATGTAAAGCAAAAATTTGCAATTACATATCTTGCTACATGCAATCATGTTACAGAGGACTGTAATGTTGAATAAATCAAACTTAGGTAGTTATTTTTCCATATTTTTCTCATAGCCTCTCTCCTATAAATACAAGAGGGCTCATTGTAAATATTGATCTCTATGCATTGCAAGAGAACTCTGAAGAAATTGTGCAAGTTCAACTTTGCTTTAATTTGTGCAAGCTGATTTTTGGAGTGAATAAAAAGCAAGTGTTTTCAATCTTTGATTTGAGGAGACTTGTGGAATTATTTGTGTTGTTATAAAGAGACCCTTGAATCTGATTTTGTGTAGACTTTGTGCGATAATTGTCAATTTGAGTTAGTTGAAAGTGAATATATAGTTTTTGAGTTGTGGTTCATACCGATATTAAGAATAGAAAAGAAGTTTCATGTGTTCAAGTCTTTGTGCTTAGCATATTGTCGCTTCATAGTCTAAACTCTTTTCAGGATAGTGTATAAATCTGTGAGCTTATATATATTCCTTAGTTTATAGACAACTAGTACGCTTAACAATTAATCTTTCAGTTAATTTTGAGTTTATTGGTATTATTGCTCCAACTAGTTCTTAGAGGTGAAATTGTAAAAGTTTTCATTTTGTAAAAGTGTATCTTTGTGAAAGTGAAATCCTTCCTGAAGAAAGAGGAAGTGATATGTGAAACATCCAATTTAGATTAAACTTGAGTTTCTTGTTAAGTTTTAGTTGAATTAGTTGCAATAAGAAGGGTGCCTCCCCTAAGTTGAGAGGAGAGATTATTTCTCACACATTGTGTCTAAATATCCCATTTTGCAGGTAGTGTGTCTACGACTACCTACAAAATATTTAGCCAACAATTTTTGGTGACTCTGCTAGGGATAAAATTGAGCACATTCAAAAGCCTCACACTTTCGTTTGAAGTTTTTATTTTACCCATTGTTTTTCTAATTATTCACGCCAGAGGGTTTTCATGTATATGAACGCTGTTCTAAAAGAGAAGATTCAAAAAGTTCTATTTTAAGTTGGTCTCAAAAAGCCAAGCTTGACCTGCTTACCAATAAAAATCCTCTTGAGTGAACTACCAGTTATCCACCATCCAGAAAGAAGAGCCCTGTACTGGGTGAAACTTCCCTCTTCTTTTAGAAACCACTAATTTCATTTGTTTTTCCTAAGATGGCTGCTATAGGTCTATGGGGGATAGATTTTTGTCCTTTAAATCTTAATCCACCTTTGCATCCACTTCCATAAGGCTCTTGTAAGAACTTTCCCAAGTTCTATGGTGATGGCAAGCAACACCCAGATGAGCATATTAAAGCTTTTTATATTGCATGTGGCGTATTGGGTGTTGAACATCAGGATGTTTCAGTAAGGCTCTTTGTTGAGACCTTACAAGGTATTGCAGCTAATTGGTTCCATAATTTAGCTACAGGGGCTATCATTGACTGGGATTCCTTGAAGACTAAGTTTGAGGAATGTTTCAAGCCTGTAGAGGATGAGTATGCACTACTTGCTGAACTCACACAAATGAAGAAGGATGCACAAGAGGGTATGCATGAATTCATTGCCAAGTTTAACAAGTTGGAAAATCAGATTCCTGCTTCCTCTCAGCCCATTAAAGAGAACCTGAATTGTTTCTTCATAAACACACAACTCCCAGAAGTTAGATTCTTGTTGAGAAGAGCTATTCTGACAAGCCTTGCTAATGCTCAAACTCTGGTAACAAAGATTGAAGATGATCTTATCATGGCTAGTAAGATTCGAAAGGATCATCCAAAAGGGAACTCTTTCAATGATGCTTCCACTTCAAGCAGTATAGATCCTATGGTCCAGAAGTTGGCAAATGAGTTACTTGCACTCAAAAAGCAAATATCTCAAGGGTCCTTTGCTGCTCCATACAAGGACATTCCACAGAGGACATATCCCAATGCTGCTCACAATTATGCAACAAAGAATCAAGCAAAGCTTCCCCCTCCTCTAGAGAGGCTTGCACTTGAAGCCCCGCCAGGAAACCAAGCCACGAGATATTATGAGAATGATCAATCTGGTACTATACCAGATGATAATCAAATGGAGGACATTGCTGCTCTATACCATGAAAATGATGGAGTAACTAGCGACTCTAGCATTGGTTACGTACACTATGAGGAAAATGATCTAGAGGAGAGTTTTGGTCATGCCTATGCTATTATGATGCATTCTCAAACATAGCCAGTGCGTCAAAAAGATGAAGCTATGAAAGAAAAGGTTGATGTGCAAACGCCTATCACTCTTGCAAAAAGAGGAATGCTACTGCCAACTCTACCCAAGGACATAGCTAATAATCAAGTAAGTACACCTACTACTCCTCATGTTTCATCTAGTGTACCTAAATCCAATACGTCTAATCCTAAGCCTCAAACTGAAATTTTTTCTTCCTTAGCTAATTCCTTTCAAGCTTTTGATATTATTGATCATGCTAGGAAGACCAAAGTCCAGATGTCTAAGGTAGAATACTTACAAGCATATCCAGATCAACTGGAAAGGCTTACCAAATTTGTCAAGGAATCTCAACCTACCCAAACTCAAACCGTTGCCCTAAAGCCCAAGAGTTTGCCTAATAACCTTGTTACTATTCCATCATCTATTCCCGAAAAGATAGAACCTTTCTATATTTCCTTGCTCATTAATGGTTTTAAGCTTAGTAACTACGTTATAGATTTCAGAGCTTCTGATAATGTCATGCTAGCTAAAGTGGCTAATGCATTGGGTCTTACCTTGACAAAGACCTTTGGAAATTGCTTTTCAAAGGAGAATAAGCAAGTGCCTCTTCAGGGGAAAATCAAGGATGCATAATTTGCATTCGCGTCCTTCCCAGAAAAAAAATTAAGATGACCGTCTAGGTGGCGAATGTTCCTACCTCCTATGGAATGTTACTTGGTTGTAATTTCTGTAAGGATGTAGGTGGAGAGCTTAATATGGATATGTCAGAGGCGAGAATTCCTATCAAGGGTGTTATGCAGAAACTGCATCCTGAGAGGGAAACCAAGTACACAGTGGTCAAGTTTGACGACCCTCACGCTCATATTTTGTTTGAGTCAGCAGGAATGGGAAATTATTACTTTCATGCTGATGAAATTTTAGAATTTGCATAAGACTAGACTGATGGATCAAAAGGTTCTTCTTGTCTTTCTAATACTGACGGATTTGCTGATGCAAGTGAAGATCAAGAGATTGATCTTGGTTCTAATGAATCCTTCATGATGGTTGAAGATGAATCTTCTACCATGGTTGAAAAAGTTGTAAGTCCTACTCAAAGCCCTACAGATTCAAGTACTAGCAATTCCAATGATGTTTGGATGTTGGAATTCGATGGTAGCTGTGCATCTTTGGGGTCTGGTGCAGGAATAGTTTTGATATCTCCAAAAGGTAAATTCTTTCCCTTTTCCTTCAAATTGCAATTCAACAATACTAACAATACAACCGAATATGAGGCTTTGATGTTGGGTATTGAAATGGCACATAAAAAGGGAATTAGAAATTTACATGCTCAAGGTGATGCCGAGTTGGTAGTGTGTCAAGTTCATAATCAATATCAAACAAGAAATGAGAGGTTAAGACACTATCACAACTTGGTGTGGGATTGCATTGAGCCATTTGATTCTTTCAACATTTCTATAGTCCCAAGAGAGTACAATGACAGAGCTGATTCTCTTACTGCATCAGCAACCTTGTTAATTCCTCATAAAGATTTTGTTGATCATCTTTATCAAATTGAGATGATTTTTCGACCAAGTGTTCCAAATAATTCAGATCATTGGAAAGTTTCCAACGATGACAAGCAGATCATCAATTTCCTTGAAACAAAGGATAATTTTGATGAGCTCTATTTCAAAGGCAGTGAGTCATCATCTAGAGAATCAGTCCCAGATATTGATCTTGAAACTGGAGAAGAATTCATTCAATTGAAGGGAAATAAAATTCCTAAAGGCTTAGTTTCTTTAGAGAAGTTGTTTGAAAAGCATGACAGATATGTCAAAGAACAACAACAATCAAGGGCCAATTTTACCATGGAATATGAGAAATACAACCTCGGGTCAAAGGTTGATCCAAAAATGGTGAACATTGGAAAATGTTGCACTCCACTAGAAAGGGAAAAGTTCATTTCATTACTGTGTCAATACATGGATGTCTTGGCATATTCTTATGATGACCTCAAATCTTTCTGTCTAAAGGAGGTACAACATGAAATTCCTCTCAAGCTTGGTGTTGTTCCATTTCGACAAAAGCAAAGGCAATATAATCCAAAAATCTGAGGGACAATACTCTCTAAAATTCAGAAGATGCTAGATGCTTGGATTATCTTTCCCATTCATCATTCAACATGGATAGCGAATATAGTTCCAGTGCATAAAAAGAATGGAAAAATTTGCATTTGTGCAGATTTCAGGAATCTTAACCAGTTGTCATTAAAGGATAATTACCCACTTCTAGTAATGGATCAAGTTTTGTAGATGGTGACAGGTTCTAAAATGTTGTCCATGCTTGATGGTTTTTTTGGCTACAATCAAATTGAATTCAGTGAAGAGGATCAACACAAGACCACATTTACAACACCATGGGGTACTTTTTCTTATCGCAGGATGCCTTTTGGTCTAATTAATGTGGGGGCTACTTTTCAACGAGCAATGAACCTTGATTTTTGAGAAATTATTGATAAATTCATTGTTTTTTATTTAGATGATTTGACTGTATCTTCCAAAAAATGGCAAGATCATTTTTATCACCTTCAACAAGTTCTTGAAAGATGTAGGCAACATGGTGTTTCGCTTAATACCAAGAAATCAGTTTTTAGTGTGACTGAAGGAAAGCTTCTGGGACACATTGTGTCAAAGGAAGGTATAAAGATTGATCTTGAAAGGGTAAAATCAATCCAAGGTCTTACGCTACCCTCAAGTAAAACATCAGTTCACTCTTTCTTTAGAAAGGTAAATTTCTTGCGAAGATTTCTTCTTGACTTTGCTGAGAAAACTCATCATATTGTGGATATGATGAAAGGACAAAATGTCTTTCGATGGAGTCCAGAAGGAAAAGTGGCATTTGGTGAGATCAAAGAAGCAATCATGCAAGCTCTAGTGTTAGTCTACCCAGATTACATAAAGGATTTCATAATGTATAGTTATGCTTCCAAGCATACTATGTCAGCAATTTTAATGCAAAGGAATGATGAAGGAGTTGAGTCTCCCATCTCGTTCATGAGTTGGCCATTAAAATCTCATGAGTTGAAGTACACCCAAATGGAAAAGAATGCATTTTCTATTGTCAAGGCAATAAAGCATTTTAGGTTCTACATTCTAAATTCACATGTCATTGCTTTGGTGCCAGATACGACAGTCAAGACAATCTTAACACAACAGGATTTTGGTACCAAAAGAGGAAATTGGATAGCTAAGATTCAAGAATATGACATGGAAATTAAGCCCACAAAACTCATTCGTGGAAAAGGTTTATGTCAGCTTATGGCTGAAAATAAACCAGCTGAAGTGAAAGTGGAAATTCTATAATCTCTTCCAATTGTTTTGTTCGTTAGCACAAGAGATGAGTGGTTTTATAATATCACTCATTTTCTCACATATGGCGAGTGTCCTCCACATTTTTCATATAAGGAAAGAAGAAGTATTAAATTCAAGGTTGTAAATTTTATTCTTTGGAATAATGGTTTATATAAGAGAAGTTTAGATGGGACATTTCTTCTTTGTGTGGATAAAGCACAATAGGTACAATTGCTTGAGTCTTTTCACAACCTTGCATGTGGTGGTCATTTTTCTGCACCAGTCACAACACATAAAATCCTGAGGGAAAATTATTATTGGCCCACCATGTTTCAAGATGCATACCATTGGGTGTGAAAATGCAAGTTGTGTCAACAATTCGTAGGTAAGAAAAAACTTGCTGCTCTACCATTAAAGCCGGTAATAATTGAGGAACCATTTCAGTAGTGGGGACTTGATTTCATTGGCATAATTAATCCATCCTCAAGAAAGGGACATACATATGTTCTTACTGCAATGGACTACTTCACCAAATGGGTGGAGGCAATACCAACAAGGAATGCTACATCTAAAGTGGTATGTGATTTCTTAAAGGAAAACATCATCTCACATTTTGGTGTTCCTCATAAGATTGTCACAGATAATGTAGCAGCATTTTCATCACATGACATAACAAGGTTTTGTTATGATTTTTGGATCACTTTGTCACACTCGTTCGACTATTATCCTTAAGGTAATGGTGAGGTAGAATCTAGTAACAAGAACCTGGTTGCAATTATCAGGAAGCTGGTAGATGAAAATCAAAGATTGTGGCACAAGGCATTGTATGATGCATTATGGGCTGATCGAATTACACCCAAATGAGCAATTGGTAAGTCACCTTTCCAATTGTTGTATGGTGTGAATGCTAAAATTCCCATCACTTTGGAGCTCCCTACTTTGAAGTTAGCCAAGGCCATTGAAGATGATACTTTTGAAGGTGGTTTGGATAAAAGAATCATGTTCCTGTCAGCATTAGAGGAATAATGTACGCAAGTGGTGGATTGCATTGTGGAACATTAGAAGAAGGTGAAGGTACTCTTTGATAAGAAAGCAAAGAAAAGAGAGTTTCAAGTTGGTGATCGTGTACTACTTTGGGATAAACGAAGAGAACCCAAAGGCATGCACGGAAGTTTGATACTCTTTGGCATGGTCCTTTCACAATCCATCAAATCTCTAGCGAGAATAGTTTCATGTTGGCTTACCGAGATGGAACACCATTTGCACTACCCTATAGTGAATGACATCTAAAGCACTATTTTGAATGAGCTCCAAATAAGTACCATTGTACATACAAAGTCCAAGTCTTTGAGTCTTTTTTGTTTTTGAGTCTTTTGTGTCTTTTTAGTGTCTTTTATCATTTTGGTCGCCTGACTCTATAGCCCAATGGAATGGAAGAAGGCACTTAG
Source organism: Chamaecyparis obtusa (assembly GCA_027943335.1). Lineage (NCBI taxonomy): Eukaryota > Viridiplantae > Streptophyta > Pinopsida > Cupressales > Cupressaceae > Chamaecyparis > Chamaecyparis obtusa. Next base: position 1,364,158 of record BSBK01001097.1, read on the forward strand.
AGAACTGGATTCTACATCTCTTGTCCTTTCCAACGATGAACAAGAGACATTCCCCAGTCAGAGCCAATTGTTGTCGTAAATTTTGTTTTAATAAAATTTAGACAACTATACAAAAATTTAATCATTTTTTCGATTAAATTAAATTTGGTTTTAAGATTGTAAGTATTTTAATTAAATAAATAAATTTATTTATTTATTTAAAGTTTTAAGTCGTTGAATCTAATGTTTATTTTTATTTTTACTTTATTTTATTGTTGTTTAAATTTTAATAATGTATTAATCATATATTATTAAAATTTCTAGGTCTTTTCAAGTTAGATTTTCTAGTCATGTAATGTTATTTAAAAAAATAAAAATCTCAAAAGTTTAAATCTTTTAAGAACTTTCATATGTAATTACAATGTAATTAAATATGCAAAGGTTTTTAATAAATTTTGAGTTGCCCAAGTCAGAGATTTTAAAAGGCATTACATTTGTCATAATCTATGTAAAATTTTAAAATGCTAAGCGGACATTTTAATTGTTGTTACGCTTTCCTTTGCATGAAAAATACCCGTGTTGTAATTCATGTAGAGGCTTTCAAAAATCTCGATAATATCATTAAGAGTCAGACTTTATTCACACCTTTGCATGTTTTATAACATGTTAAATAAAATATTAAGAACATTAGAAAGCCAAAATCTTCCTAAAAACCATCAGGTCTTCTTACTTGCATCGCATATTGTGAAGTCTTTCAGGGATTTCATTGTATCATTGCATAAAGACTAAGGAGCATGCCGAATGGAGGAACTGATAGTTCAGTTTAAGCACCGTGTGAGGACTCTTAGTCTTCATCACCGCATAGATGAGAAATGTCTAGATCACGAGCCTTTAAACATCACTAGCCCGCCTCATTATTATTCTAAAAGGACATCGATATGGGTCTTTTTGTTTGCATTTTTCATCAACCCCTACATTCAACTTCGAAGATCAAATCTTCTTTCACATTTTTTGCATAAGAACAAGTATTCATGGCTCTACGTTTATTTTTTATATATTATTATTTCAGTCATTTTTCCAAGAAGCTATGTTTTTATTGCTCAATTTGTTAAAAAACATGATTGATATTGGATATTTTGAACATTGCTTGTCAATTTACAGTCACGTCTAGGGTTTTTGTGACCATTTTATTCATTTGTGTGATTGTTATTACATTGGTTGTTAATGTTTTAACGTCTATGTTTCATCTCTTTTTTGACATCTAGGGTTTTGTATATATTTCTCTTTCAAAAATGGGGTTTGACTGCATGGATTTTCATAGTCTTATTTTCAGCGTTTGGTTTTGTGTAAGAAAATACAAATTTCTTCTCAAATCTTTATAGTGATTTCATACTCCAATAATCTTCCAATTTGCAAAAGAAAAGGACAACTATACCTGCAAATTTATTTTTTCTCCTAGCTAAATCATGTTTATAGTGTGAGAAATCAAAATATCCATAGTTTGCAACTATAGCTGGAAATTTCACATTCATATCATTACCTTGAAAAACATGACATTCACTTTTATTTCATTTCCATGGAATAAAATTTGCAATACAATATTTGAGAAAATTGCATACATATACCTTGCAAAAATTTAGTACACCTCATTTTTACCATACAATGTTTCATGAAATCCAAAGCGTAACTCCTCCAAAAAGTTCCATTTATGTTTTCATACTTCAGGATTTTTCATATCCATTGCGTATTTCATTGCACGTCATTTTACATGTAATGCAATATGTAATCACCTCAAAAATCCCTGATTACATTTTTGCCCAAATCCACGATAATTCCAAAATCAGGATTTTTAAAACCCATTACATGTACTGTTACATGTAATCAAAAGTGAAACTACCCCAAAAATATCCACCCTAAGTTTGCCCAAATCGGAGATTTTTACACCAACTTCATGTACTGTTACATGCAGTCAAATCCACAATCGCATCTAAAATCTCCTACAATACCCAAGTTGAAAAAGTAATTCCAAGTGCAAATTGGGGATTTTTGACTTGATTGCAAAACGAACTACATATGTAACTACACATACAATCCTAAGTGCAATTGGGTCCAAAAACCCTGATTTCACTTAAAGTCCTATGTTTTGCCCTTGTAGTAGGAACTTTTTGAGCCAATTACATAAAATTTTACAAGTTGAACTACATGCAGTCAAATCTGCAGTTTACCCAAAAATCCCCGAAATACAATATTTTCCACTTTTTTCTTTATCCAATTTCAAAATTGGAGTTAGCCTTAATGTCAACACTTTCTGATGTTACACTATTTTGATCTTTTCATCTTGATAAAATAGGTGTTCATCAGATGACAGAAGAGCTAACCACTACACCAGGAAAAATAATGAAATTGAAATTTCATAAATATTTGACTTCTGTTGTTCCTACCTCAGTGGTCTCAAATCTGGATGAGATCAAAGATACAGAAGTTGGGCATGTGGGTATGATTGAATTTGTTAAAAGGATAGAGGTTGCAAATCCAAAGGATGAAATGCAGAAAATTCTCAAAAGTCATATACACCTACTCTCAACTTTTCCTGTAGGAATATTGGAACTTGAGTTCATTATGGCATGTGTAGCACATTTTGACAAAGAAACCCGGACAATCAAGGATTCTAAAGGTCAGATTGTTATCAGGTTAGATGCAGAAGCCATTGAAAAAGTTTTCCATGTTCCTTCCACTCTGGTATATGCAAATATTACCCATGAGAAGGCTTTAGAGGATTACAATAAAATGGAAGATGATTGCAAAAGAGAGATCAATACTGTTTGGTTCATTAAACCGAGGCAATCAATCTCCACCTGATGGCTTGCAACTTTGTACAGAATTGAGTTCAAAGAAGATATCAATGATATGATTACTCTTCTTAGCAGAATGCAAGGGTTGAAGAAGTCCAATGTTTTTGAGCCTTGGATGTTTCAGTATATTGCCATCATCAGAAAAGGAAAGCAAAAGATTTTTAGGGCAGAATTGTTTAGTGATTCATTGTGGGAGCAATTGATAGAGGTACCTACTACTCATACATTTTATATGAATTCATATCTTGTGTACATTGTTGCATCCTTCTGAGTATTACCAGGCTTATCCTATGAGGGAGACAAAAGTAGGTTGCCAGTATGGGGATACTACAGTCAATTACCCATGGTTACAGGGAGACATCATTATTGTAGACTTCAGGATGGCTTCTTTAGAAATTTCATGTGTTTGTTTGATAAAACACTTGAGAATAGAAGGGTTTCAAAGGCAGTGTGGAGGAAGGTCAATGAATATGGATGTATGTTATTACAATTTCTGACTTTCACCTACATAAGAGTCAGATATTTTGATGATCATCCTTATATGTTTCCAAGGTATCCAACTGATAAGATTGTTCTAATGGAGTTGGGAAGACAACTAATGTATGTACATGCTAAACAATTTGCATCTCATAAAGTCAGATTTGAAATTTCTATTGATCATCCCTTGGTAATTGGTAGGTATTCACTTACTTCCATGGTAAAGGTTAAAGAAATGAAAACTGAATTGTAGGAGATCAAACTGAAAAGGTTCAAGATCAGAGTTGACTTTGATTATCAGGGCATGAGAGATAAAATTAGAAGATCTTTTACTCATGTTCATCGTATTGAAGATGTTTGGATAGATCTTCATATAGATAAGGATATCAGAAGCATGGACTATAGCAGGTTATCCTTAGAAAAAATCATTGATATGGATCTTGCTCAAATTCTAGAAGGAATGGAAGATGATGGAGACATATTAGATCTAGAATACCAGGTAGCAAAGGTTTCATCTAAGGACCTCCCTTCAATCCAATGGTCATTAAAAGAAAATTTCTCCATAAGTGACAAATTTCAGTCAATCATGGCTAATACTCACACTTGGCTCAAGCGTTATGGTATTAAGATAAAAAGATTTAAATCAAGATTAGATGATGATACAATTGGACCTGTGGGCTGGAAATCAGAAGTGAAAGGTAAGAACAAAGATAATGCATCTTCTTCAAGGACCACAATAAAATTGAAATTGAAATCAAAGGAGAAAACCCAAGAAAGTTCAGGTAAAGAAAAGGTGGTAATACAAGAAAATCTTGAAGTTGAAGATGATCAACAAGAGGATGAAGTAGAAGTACTTCTAGAAATACCAGATACATGATCTACTCTCACTGAGACTACATAGGATTTCATTCTTCCAGGTGTGCCTGGTTTCATACTTGATCCTAACGTTGATTCATTTTCAATAGTGTTGACTCCTCCCATTCAGAATACACCACATCAAAACAAGGCTGATGTTTTCTCTTATGTTTCTCACCCAGGTACACCCATGATTCCTTCAATGGAAGTATATTCTTCTGTTAGTGACTTTGACAGGTCCATGTCAAAATCAATGCCACACGTCACTACAAGACCTACTCCTGTTGCCATACAAATTGAGGCACTAGCCATTGTAAGCATCACAAAATGTGCTCAATCTAACATATCACAAGTTATGTCTGAATGAAATCTTGCTATTTTATCTGATCTTCCTTCATGGCTCAATATTGTTGTTCCAAATAGAAAGAAGCAAGAAGTTTTACCGGATATTTTTGACTTTGAGAAACTGAAACAGGTTAAGGCTAAGGGTATTAAGAGAGCTAAGATGGTTTCAAGGGTTAGAATGGACAAGAATAAAACTAAATATGTGGAGATTGTAGAACCTCTTATAGAAAAACCCCGTGATGAGATGCAGTTGGCTGATTTTAAAATCACCAAGTTAGATTTGGGCAAACAGACATGCTGGATTGATCAACGATGCTCAAGAGTCTGTAGCATTGCTAGCACAGGAGTGCGATGAGCTTAAAAGGAAGAAAAATCAGCTCAAGGAACAAAATGAGTTACTCATGGCAGTAATTCGAAAGGTTACTAGAGTTTCAGAGTAGGTTGATCCATTAGCATCTTCTATTGCAGAGGAATCTGTTAAACAAATTGAGAGGGATGGAGAAATGGCTATAGCCATTAATACATGGGTGAATCAAATGATGGAAGAAGGAATAGAGTTGATACAAAGGGCACTCCAAATGATTACTTATGCCAGAATGATGACATCTTAGTTGAATGAAGTTTTAACAAATTTCAGTCAAAACTTGGAGTCACTTGGAAAAGATTTGGAAATTTGAAATAAGTTTTCAGATTTGAAACTAGAGATGCTATGTGAGAATGGGGTAATACCTTCTCATGAGAACTACATTAGATCTAATGAGCTATTATTGAATAGAGGCCAAGTCATTGAAAACCTTGTAGAAGATCTAGAGGTAGCCATAAAGATGTTTGTTGAAAAAGAGCAGGAAATTTCTACTCAATTTAGGAAGATTTCATGCACATTGATAAATAATGATCAAAAGGTGATGACAGAAGATGATACGACCTTAGAATTCCTGTTAATGGTTTGTCTTGAACTTGAGGCAGATCATTTTACACTAGCTTCCATTCACAAGCTCGCGGATCATTAGAATTCACTCAATCTTCTTCAAACTGTTCTTGAGGAAAGTGATGCCACAATTTCCAGATGCTCAGATACAATTCTCAAGACAATTGTGGTTGCAGACAATACCATTGTGCCATTTATCTGAATGAAATTCAAGAGAGCATTCACAAGTTTCTAGTTTTCATGGCACTTAATGAAGATGATTGAAAAGAAGAGTGCTTTAAGCACTCAAATAGGTTTCTCATTGCTTTCTAGGATTTTAGATATGCATTGTTATTTTTAGTTTTGACAAGTTACATGTAAAGCATAAAATTGCAATTACATATGTAATGAAACATGTAAAGGAAAAATTTGCAATTACATATCTTGCTACATGTAATCACATTACAGAGGACTGTAATGTTGAATAAGTCAACCTTAGGTAGTTAGTTTTCCATATTTTTCTCATAGCCTCTCTCCTATAAATACAAGAGGGATCATTGTAAATATTGATCTTTATGCATTGCAAGAGAACTCTGAAGAAATTGTGCAAGTTCAACTTTGCTTTAATTTGTGCAAGCTGATTTTTGGAGTGAATAAAAAGCAAGTGTTTTCAATCTTTGAGTTGAGGAGACTTGTGGAATTATTTGTGTTGTTATAAAGAGACCCTTGAATCTGATTTTGTGTAGACTTTGTGCTATAATTGTCAATTTGAGTTAGTTGAAAGTGAATACATAGTCTTTGAGCTGTGGTTCATACCGATATTAAGAATAGAAAAGAAGTTTCATGTGTTCAAGTCTTTGTGCTTATCATATTCCCACTTCATAGTTTAAACTCTTTTCAGGATAGTGTATAAGTCTATGAGCTTATATATATTCCTTAGTTTATAGACAACTAGTATGCTTAACAATTAATCTTTCGATTAATTTTGAGTTTATTGGTATTATTGCTCCAACTAGTTCTTAGAGGTGAAATTGTAAAAGTTTTCATTTTTTAAAAGTGTATCTTTGTGAAAGTGAAATCCTTCCTAAAGAAAGAGGAAGTGATATGTGAAACATCCAATTTAGATTAAACTTGAGTTTCTTGTTAAGTTTTAGTTGAATTAGTTGCAATAGGAAGGGTGCCTCCCCTAAGTTGAGAGGAGAGATTATTTCTCACGCACTGTGTCTAAATATCCCATTTTGCAAGTAGTGTGTCTACGACTAGCTAAAAAATATTTAGCCAAAACTATGGACATATTAAATATTCAATCAAATTAAAGAATTGTAACATTGAAAAGTAAAATAGAATTTATAATTTTATACAAAGAAGTGTAGAAATAAATAGCTATGAATTTAACACAACCCCTTTATGATTCACATTCACATCAATAACAATAAAGACACAAACTTCTAACATTAGTACATCCAAGTTATTCTTGACTTCTTGGGTGCAATTCTTGTGAATAAGCCACTCTATCACACAAACTACATGAATTGTGATCAATTTTAACTATGTAAAAATAAAATAAAGAAGCCATGAAAAATACATGTGGATTTTTGGCTATTGCACACATCCTTAAAGGACTAGTCTCACCCCAACTCACCTCTTCCTGAACTCCAAATTGGAAATATATAAGACCAAGGTAAGGAAGTTAGTCATTAGATTGAGAGGTGGGGATACTTATGGTTTGATAGAAGAAGAAGAAGAAAAAAAAATATTAGATATAGATAAGGTATAAATCTATTTTAAAACTTGATTAGTAATAAATAAAAGTCGATAAGAAGATAAATTTAAAAAGAGAAATAATATTCACAAAATAAAAGACAATAGAATTCAACATAATGCTCAAGTTCATTCTCATGATGTACATATTGGATACAATGTAGAACCAAGGAAAATCCCACAATGGAACATGCTTTGACATTGGATATAAACCTCACAATGGTAGTCCTAGATTAATAGAATGTAGCCAAGATGGTTGAGCTATAATAGTTGTACAAATAAATATGAAGCCCTTGTAGATAACCACTCATTACTTCATTAACCTATTTTATTTTTTCTTATCAATATGTGAATAAGAAAACCCACAATTCTTCTTTTACAATAAGAAATGGGATCAAGACGGATCAACCCCATTGTGGCACATTAGGAAGGAGAGATAACCCTCTAGGATTATAAGGGTCCAAGCATTTAATGGGTATCAAGGTCCTTCACTAAATTGAGGGCTGATTAGGAGAATGTGATTAAGTAATGAAAAGAAGTGAGTTAGAAAGAAATAAAAGGAAAGTTTTGGTATGCACAAACTGCCAGAAGATAGACAAATTAGTACAAATTCCAAAAACAGGGTCTAGAGGGTGTCACCAACCTACAAAAATGATTTGAATTTATTTTGGAGGGAATCTGTCACCTTGGCTAACATGTTCCTAGGAATAGGTTACCTAAGATGACCTATTTATGATCCTTTAGATTTTTTTCAATTGTAGACAGTCCACAAGGTCTTGAACATAAAAAATTCAATCCGGTGCGAACACCACATGTTCGTACACACTAAAACAAGGAAATTTTTGTGTAGAGAGGGGTTTACCTCAGTCAAACCCCAGTTGGAATAAAAATTTAAATGAAATTAAATAAAAGAAAGCATACTACCATAGAGAAGATGCTAGATCTAAATCATGAAGTGTAATTATACCTTGGAAACACAAGTGATTCTTTGAATTTGACCAAGAATATTGATGCAATAGCTTTGGCTCCACACAAAAACCCAAAAGGAAATCATAAAAGAATAAACCTTGCACAATAGATGGTTTAGTTTTCCACAATGCTTGATTGAAGAGAGAGAAGAATGACTTGAAGACTTCAATGCTTGAATGGATGGATGTATGCTGATGGATGCAAATGTTATGATCCTCTTCCTTGATGGTGGACTCATTTTCTTGGCCTTAAATTAGTGAAAGAATCTTGATACATGTTAAATATTGACTTTAAAATGCCTTAGAATGCTTGATATCTTGATAATACTTGGATCTTGACAATGGCTCTTGAAATATTGATCTTGCTCCTAAAATCTTGAACTTGGTCTTGAACTCTTGATCATGGATTGAAAATATTGAACTTGGATTCCAAAATGAGGATAGATATGGTGTTTATATACCTCTCACAACATTTTGTAGCTCAAAACTCAAAGAAGGCTAATGGGATTTTGGGATTCCCACTAAATCATTGAGATGAGCCCCAAATTCAAATTTTGAGGAAAATGCCAAGGAATAGGTTGGGTGGGATGACCTATTCCCCCAAAAAATTGATGAAATTGGTTTTGTGAGTTGAGAATGTGGAGATAATTCTATAAAGATAAGTGATATCGAGGTTAGAGTAGGGTGACCCCACAATAGTGGGTTACACTTTTTTAGACATGCTGATTTTTGTTGAAATAACACATTTTTAATAAAATATAATGATTTAAGCCTTCATAGGTTCTATTTGAAGGAATTAATTACAAATGGTTAGTTCAAAGCCTCTTAGATAAAAAAATATTGATATAACATCTATACTCCTCATTCATACCTATAATGGAGTATCCTTCGCACCTATTAAAATGCTGACAAAAAATCACTTCGACTTTATCTTTTGGTAGATCAAATGAATCCATTTGAAAAACCTATCTATGTAGTAAGGTACTACTAAGAAAAATATTTCCAATGATTATAATGTTAATATATATTAAGTTTATTATGACTTTGTATTTTTAGTTTTACTAAACATAGATATTTCATCGTATGTCTACCTCTATGTTTGATGCTTATGGAAAAATAGTAAATGAGAGAAAAAAATTCTAAAAAATATCTATGCCCTAGGTATTGAATTTATCTTTCTATAAAAAAATAAAAATTAAATTGGATAAATTCATGACAAGTTATAAGCTATGTAGTCGATATATGTCAAAATTATAGTTTAGTCAACTCCAAATGTTAATAAAATATTAATGCAGTCAAGCTTGGTGGATCCAATTAAGGACTGAATGATCTTGCAGCCAAATCTGTATGCAATAGAAATACATAATAACAATAACAGATCTGAAACAAAGTAGAAGTCTTTATTCATCAATACCCAATTATATGCAATGTGCCAGGCTGTAAGGCCTTCTTGGTTACAGCCAATTACAATGCAAGTAACAGTCTACAAGATCTCATAGGATCTGAATCTTTTCTCCAATGTCAGCATTTAGCTAGCCTAGGTCTACAACACACAGCACACTGGTAGACACCCAGGAAAGATCTAAACTTGTACTCAAACTTCCAAGCAATCTTCATGTTCCTAAGCTCGCAAGATACTAACCTTTCTTCCAACCCTCTACCCCTAAACAACTACCCAAGAATCCTATAAATATTGATTCCTAGCCACAAGTCAGTTGATGAAACAATTAACCCTTACAAACAAATATTAAATGTAAAAACATCAGTCGGCTCTCACATAGCCTTACAAAATAAATAAACTCTCAAAGATGGCCCCAAACGGTCATCAAATCCTCATATAAGAATGCAACATGCCAGATCTAGGTCCCCACATGTCCAATGGTCAATCCATAACATGAGGAGTGTGACCCAAATTAAATGTACTAGTTGGCCAAGCCGATCTAACAAAACAATGTAGTTGGTGATCAAGAACACCGAGCAACAGAGGAAATAACTGAGCACCAATCGACCGACCACACCAAGCATGATTGAGCAACACAGTTATCACTGAGTGTTAGTGAACCGATGCCTTTAGTCACTGAGTGTTCTTTAGAGACTGAGCACCTTAGTAACCACATCAACTGAGCAACCAGTCTCCCAAACTGAGTAGAACTCCATCAAATGAAGATCAAAACTAAAAATCTACCTTCAAAGACAAACATATATTTGGTTGATATAGGATTGCCAAGAATCCTAGGATGCTCCTGCATCAGACACCCCAGGTAAGAAATATTTTCTCATAAGGAAATCAGGAATGCCTCAAGGGAATCAGAATAGGTATGCCAAATATGTTCTTCACCCATATCTCCTCTTATCCTTCATCCCATGTAGTCTTCACTTCATTCACTATCTCATGCAGAAATTTCTTCTACTTTCCACTTTGCTTATCCTTTCGGTCGGTAACTGATAGCAACCAACTTTGACCACTACCGATCACATTAGTGCCTCGGTAAGGTTCATCCCTTCCAGACTACTCAACCAAATCAGTATCATCTACATCTCTATGTGTCATAAATGTCACCATCTATTGTACCATCTCTTCCAGGAAAACCATCTATTTCTTAATCTCAACAAACTCTTTAGAGATATCATTCTCCTTCTTCAAACTAGACTTAATAGGAATAGGTTCATCAACCCTTTGCTCCTGAGGTTTGTCATAAGGAAAACAATTGATAACTCCACATCCCTTAACCCCCATGTCCTGTAAAGGTATAAACTTATGCTGAGCTCCTTCATGCCTAACAACATAGGTATTAGCACGACCATCAAACAAAACATTCCTGTCAAACTGCCAAGGTCTATCGAGCAACAAATGACAAGCATCCATAGGCAATATGTCACACAATATCACATCATGGTAAGATCCAATCTGAAACTTAACCAAGCATTGTTCTTAAACTCTAACCTTAGAAACATCTTGTATCCAACTAATCTAATAAGGATTAGGATGTTTCCTTCTTTCAAAATTCAACTTACTAACCATTTCACTTGAAACAAAGTTCTCAGAACTGCCACCATCAACTATGACATTACATACCTTATCCTTGCACTTACATTTGGTTCTAAACAAATTTCTCATTTGCATTGGTTTATGGACACATGTAGCTAATCTCCTTGTGACAAGACATTCACCTTTCTCTGGAACATTCCCAATCTCTTCTTTAGCAACTAATGCAACTCTTTTCTTAGGACATAGCCAACTTCTATGACCAGCTTCACCATAGTTATAACAAGTACCGGTGAACTCATTCTTCCACCTTCCTCTCTATCCAACATTCTTATTAACTTGACCACTGCTAGATCCTTCATCAGACTTAGGATTCTCTATCACATTACTCTCAACAACTGTCTCACCATTTTTGCCACCTCCGTTCCTATTGTTCTATTTTCCTTCAAACTTCTTATTCATTTTTTCTTCAATCTTTAATGTCATCTGATAAGCATCATCAATTTTTGTCATTCGTACAGTAAGTAACTCTTCTTGAATACTAGGTCTCAAACCATAGACATACCTAGCAACCTTCTCTTTATCAACTTCAGAATGACCAGTCCTAATCAAGATTCTATAAAACTCCTCAATATACTCATGTACCAATTTGTTAGTTTGATTCAAAGCTTACATCTTCTTAAACATGTCCAATTCATAATCCACCAGAATGAATTGTTTCTTCAACTTATCCACCATTCAGTTCCACTTAGTGATCTTTTCTTTTCCTCTTCTACCTCTTTCCAACTGAACTTCTCTCCACCAAATATTTGCATGACCCTTTAAATTTTCCTTTGCAAATATAACCCTATCAAGATCTTCTATCTCTTCATACTCAAAGTATTCATCAATCTAATTAATCCAATCAATCAACTCTTCTGGCCTAAGGCTCCCAGTAAATATAGAAACTTCAATCTTAGGTCTTTTCCCAATCTTAGACATAGCTTTCAGAATTTGATTCTCCTCAAAATCTCTAGCTTCTTCGACAGCTTCTTCAAAATGATCTTCCTCTTCATATTCATCATCACTATCTTCTTTTAAGGTAGGCTTCTTCTTTCTCAATTCCTCTTGCACATCTTGCACTTGTTTTTGAAATGCCCTAGAATCATCAATACTAAATTCTCTAGTAGCTTCCTCTTCTTCACAGATCTCATGATTTCTCCTTGGAGGCATCTTCAAATCAAGATCTAGACATGAACACACAAGATCCACTCAGCTCCAATAGGAATAGACTTCACTCAAATAGGAACAAACTTCGCTCTGATACCACTTAATGCAGTCAAGCTCAGTGGATCCAATTAAGGACTAACTGAACTTGTAGCCAAATTTGTATGTAGCAGAAATACACAATAACAGATCTGAAACAAAGTAGAAGTCTTTATTCATCAAGTTACCAATTACATGCAATGTGTCAGGCTGTAAGGCCTTCCCAGTTACAACCAATTACAATGCAAGTAATAGTCTAAAAGATCTCACAAGATCTGAATCTTTTCTCCAATGTCAGCATTTAGCTAGCCTAGGTCTGCATCACATAGGACACTGGTAGGCACCCATGAAAGATCTAAACTTGTACTCAAACTTCCAAGCAATCTTCCTATTCCTAAGCTTGCAAGCTACTAACCTTTCTTCCAAACCTCTACCCCTAAACAACTACCCAAGCATCCTATAAATATTGATTCCTAGCCACAAGTCACCTAATGAAACAATTAACCCTTACAAACAAATATTAAATGCAAAAACATCAGTCATCTCTCACATAGCCTTACAAAATTAATAAACTCTCAAAGATGGCCCCAAATGGTCATTAGATCCGCATAGAAGAATGCAACATGCTAGATCTAGGTCCCCACACATCCAATGGTCAATCCATAACATGAGGAGCATGACCCAAATTAAATGCACCAGTTAACCAAGATGATCTAGCAAAACAATCCAGTCGGTAAGCAAGAACACCGAGCAATAGAGGAAATAACTGAGCACCAGTTGACCGACCACACCAAGCATGACTAAGAAATGTAGTTATCACCAAGCACCAATGAACCAATGCCTTCAGTCACCGAGTGTTCTTCAGAGACTGAGCACCCTGATAACCACATCAACCAAGAAACCAGTCTCCCAAATTGAGAAGAACACCATCAAACGAACATCAAAACTAACAATCTACCTTCAAAGACAAACATATTTTTGGTTGATACAGGATTGCTAATAATCCTAGGATGCTCCTGCATCAAATATGAAATAATCATGATAATGTCATCAAACCAATTGAATTCCCTTGGTATGGATGTTACGAAACTAAATTCAAAAGAATCACATTGATATCTATTTTAGAAAAAAATATATGCTCTATGAAAACAATGTAACTCTTTGAAAATGACGTTTTCAACAACATACTAGTTTTCGTGGGAGAAAGAAAAAACCATTCAAATCAATTAAAAAATAAATAAATAAAAACATATTTAGAATCTAGATAGAAAGTACTAAAAAACTCTAATTTACTTCATCTTTTGATTTCAAACAGTTTAACGAAAATATGCATCTGAAGCTGAATATCAAAATGTAGAGCTCAGTGTCCATTCAGACAAAAAAGTGTAACCCACTATTGTGGGTTCACCTATTACTGGAAATTAATGTGAGACCCATACATGCTAAAATAGGGCTAAATTAAGCATCTAACTATAAGTGCTTACAATTTAGTATAGTACATTTAGCCCCCACTTTAGTGAGAATATGATTTCACCTCATGCTCATGGTAGAGAGAGAGAGAGAGATCATGGGAAAAATTTAAAAGATATTAGACATCACCAAGTCTAAGGAAACAAACACATGATCTTAGCCCATTAAATGATGTATAAGGACATACAAAATAAAGAAAAGTAAAACTAAGACCAAAACTTACCAGGGCTACAAGTCAACTAGTTGAAGATACCTCAATAAGATAAATACCCCAACCACTAGCATCACACTTGGAAATATTTTTCAAGAGCACAAGTGATCACATGGAAAGGGAAAGAACATATGTCAAGGAAAAGAAAACACTCCATGATCTAACCAACTAGAAAATTTATGAGAGCATGGAAAGAAATAGAGAAACCATAAATTCAACAATTTGGCAAGTTGTGTTATGCTAGGAGATCCAAGGGAGAGAAAATAATGAAAGAGTATAAATGATAGAAAGTTGTATTATGCTAGTTCCACTAATCCTAAAAGAGATATTTATGTGAAGGTAGAATTGATGGTCTAACAAGCTATGTTATTGTATTCAACTCCATCTTAAAAAATGAAATGAAATAGGTCTAATAGTATAGTAATTTATGCTATGGTAGTTCAAGCAATCCTTCAAAGATAACCAAGGAAACATTGTTTCATAGGAAATTTGAGAACAACACACATGGTAGCCTATCCTAAGGAAAGCATTGTCTCCTTCAGAAATTTACCAAAGAGGATCAATCCTATAGAAAGAATAGTCTCCATGTGGATTCATAGGAGGGATTAGTCTTAAGCAAACAATAATCTCCTTAGGGATCCATGAGAGGGGTCAGTCCTAAGAAATTCTTAGTCTCCTTAGGGATCCCTGATGAGTAAGGTTACATAATGTAAAAGAAGGTTGCATGTATGCCCCCTCCTCATGATGATGATATAGGACTATAGTGGTATCGTAAGGAAAAGAGAACAATGAAACCTACTCCCAACATCAAGGAGATATCCTTAAAACAACAATGTATTCCATAAGATTATAAAAGAGGGAAGACTCTTATTAGCCAAGGAAAAGATGATCATGAAAGGATGCCTTGCAACAAGTGATAAGATACCTTGAAAGGAAAAGATCTTGGCTACAAGACATCTACCTCCAAAAGGAATAATTGAACAAAGATAACACCCTCAAGATAAAGGGAGAGAAGAGAACAAGAATGCATACTTTTAGCCCCCCTTGATTGCTACGTGAAAACAAAAGGATTGTTGATGAAGGATGACACACTTGAAACCCCCAAGCAAGGGAATTGTTTTATGATATACATTCACTTTAAAGAGAAGAAAAGGTTTTAAACTAGGATGTAAATATCCTAGAAAAGACAAGATACTTATGTAAAACAAAAATAACTCCATGTATGAAACCTGATATCATGTGACTAACAAATACCACATAACTAGGAGAAATCAAATCCTTAAGAGATTGATAAATGAAACCTTTCCCCACAAGGATGAAGGAAAGGAAAAGAAAAAACCTTATATGCCCTAAGTGGTATATCTTTTATAATAGACATGCACTTTCAAGAAAGGATAAGATTGTAAACAATCATGTACAAATCTCCTAAAAAAAGAGAAGATCCTTATGTAAAAAATAACAAATCCATGCAAGAAATGACATCATATTATAAAATAAACAATTCAACAAAGGGATAATAGATATTTTAGGAAGGAAGAGAAAATGAGGAAGGAGAATAAAGTATACACACCTTCACAATTGTGGAATTGTCTATGAAGACATCAAAATGCTTATGACAAGACCTTTAATTTGAAAATAATAATTTAATTAAAAACTAGATTATCACTATATTATGATTTTTAATTTAATTATTAAATTAATATTAAAGGTCTTGTCATAAGTATTTTGATCCCTATATAGATAACTCCCCAAATTTCTAGGTAAGTGAATAGTTGGAAAAGGACAACACATTATGCACCCCAAGTGAAAGGTCATTTATAATAGACATGTGCTTTCAAAAAAATAGAAGGTTGTAAACAAGAATGTAAACCTCCTAAAAAAGAGAATGAATCCTCATGTAGAAATAAAAAATTCCATGCAAGAAAGGATGTCATGTTATAAAAGAAACAAAGATTTAAATCTGAAATAATGGGAGGAAGCAGCGCAGCAGGGAGCCGTGCTAGGGTTTTTGTGGGTGTGGGAGGGACAGAGAGCAGAGAGGAAGGAGGAGAAAACAACAAAGACAATGATGGGGTGGAAAATAAACCTTCCCATGTTGTCGCAGTTGGTGGCTGGGGGCTTCTATGGGACCTGCTTCTTCATGGAGGAGACAAAGGTGGAAGAGAGCATTGCAAACCCATGCGAGTGGTGTGTGTTGTTTGCACCAAAATTACTAGGGGGAAGGATTCTTGGGGTGGTCTGTATGACCATGCATTTCTTTTGAGGGTTTTGAATCCTGGGATCATTGCCTTGGACAGATCTTGTAGGATGACTAGGGTAGGGGGTAGCTCAAGCATATTTGATTCTAGTTCTTCTAGTTTGCGGCCTTGGAGTGACTTGGCTCCTGGCGTTGAGTGTAGATTTTCTGATGAAGGGTTTCTTATTTTTAGAAACTTTGTTATGCTCATTTGGTCAACTAATGATCTTGGTGACAGTAAGGATATGTCCAAGGTGGTTGATGCCACCATGAGGGTCTTGGTTTGGGTTGGCTTGGGATGGGGGTTCGTTCATTTTGTGATGGCTGAATGGCTAGTCATTTTTTGGTTTGATTGCTTCTTTTCCTTTTTCAATGTGTTGAGGTTGACTATTTTTTTTTATCCCTTGTTCTTGGAAGATTTATATTGCAAGGATGGACCCCATTTTGGCTTATTTCCTCTTTACTATACTCTTATCGAGGAGGACTATACCCCTATTGAGGTGGGTGCTTATCATGTGGCCACCTAGTGGTGGAGTGTCCATCATCTCCCTCACATCTTACTAAGGTGGAAGAGTCTATTGAGGTGAGGACTCAGCCTATTGAGGTGTTCTACAATTGCTAGGAGGAGGTTGCTAGTAGTGGAGTGTGGTCTCCTCCCTCATGTAACCACATGTTGGCAAGCTGGAAATGGCAGGGGGTTGGTTTTTTGCATACTGAGTGGGCTATGTTGAGATGCCAGAATAGTGCTGGAAGTATTCCTTTGGTGTTGGAAGGGATCAGACCTATTACTTTTGTTGAGGAAGAGGGAATCCATCGCTTTCCCATTTTTTTTCTTGGCATTGTTTGTTGTGTGTGGTTGGTTGGTGCCTGTAGGTAGATGCTAATAGTTTTCAAGGGCCCATTTTGAAGGCTGGTTGTTTTTGTTTAGGGCTAAAGGCTGGGGTTGGGGATATGTTTCTCTTTGGTGTTGGTATTGTTGGTTCTGGGATCCTTGTCAAAACCCTAGAGTTATATTTGGGGAGTTTTAACACTCTAGTTAATGTGATGATGTGAGGCTTTTGCCTTCTCTTTGAGAAGATGGAGTTTTAGTGTATAATCTTGGCTAGCTGCTAGCTATTTTCAGTCTTAGGTCTGTTGGTTTAAAATGCATATTCTTTAGTAGAGTTTCTTCTTAGCTGGGTTTCATATTCCCACCAAAATATGCCTATAAAGGGTTTTGAGGCCCCTTCAAAACCTACTTTTACCCTAATAAAAAATAACTCATCAAAGGTAGAAAATGGGTCCTTAAGAAAGGCTAGAGATTGAAATAGTACCCTTTCCCCCCAAGTATGGAGACAAGGAATAAGAAGACTACTATGTTTCTCATGAAGTATGATTGCACCTAAAATTGCAACACCATAAATGGAAATGAGACCTCAAAGGATAAGCTACCAATGTGACATAGTGAGGAGCAACATAATAGGAACTTAGATATTATTTAGAATGATCAATACAAAGGTGTTGTTTGTTGTTTTGTTTCATTTGAATCATAGGTCACAGTCAATGAAATATTTAATTTACACTTCAAATCATAACATTCATTAGTTTTATGGCCACAAATTTTATGATACATACAAATAGAAGGATTGTCTTGCTTGTGGTTTTTTTAAAATTTTTTAATTTTTAAAGAAGAGTAATCAAGTTGGCTTGGAAAAGTTCAAACAAAATACTCTCATGTTGTAATGAAAATTAGGAGAAGAATTTATAGATTTCTTGGGAAAATGGGAAGAGTGGCAACCTATAGCTTATTTGGACAATTGTGATGTAGATTTATCAATGCTTGGTTGCACACATCCTATACCATGTCCATCATCAAGGTTTGAAATATCAAACATAGAAGAGCTACTCTTAGGTGGAACTAGATTGAAATTTAAAGAGGCCCAATTAGTATCCATGCATGTGTTAAAGTAAGGCATTTGAGTGGTAAATTCAAGGATTTGTTTTTACTATGGAAGGTGGGTGTGAAGTCTAAAGTTCCTTAATCATCCTCTTGAATATTTGATGATGTGGTTGTTTGTATTAGAGAAATAATTAAAGAAGGAGATTGAGATTGCATATGAATTATATTGCCTTTATTATGATCTTTATTTTCTAAGGTTTCATTTGTCGAAGGAGGACATCACAGATATTATCCTTTTTTTTTCAAGTATGTTCATGAATAGGGGATACTTTAAGAGATGGAATTACATCACTCATTAATGCTTCATCTCTAGAGAGAAGGTTATTGAAATGGATAGAAGGAGAAGTGTCATTAATATAATTATCAATCCTATCAACCTATTCCACAATACCATCCTCTTGTACCAAAGTATTCTCATGGGGAAGGTGCATATCAAGAGAATAATCATCATCATTCTCCAATTGATCATCCCAAAGAGGGAGAGAATTGAGGGAAGTGTTAAAAGTATCTTCTTGCATTAATATGTTCTCGTGAAGGAGAGTAAATTTGGGAGAGGAATCATTAATAGGTTCATAAAGGGGATTATCATAGATCTTAAATCCTTAGATTGAATATTAGTCAAAATTTGGCGAAAGGATTGTTTACAAATCATAGAGTAAGGCTTAATAGGGATGAAGTCATCAAGGGATCCATCCAACATATCAAAGTCTTCACTACAAAAGGGCTTATCAAGAGTATTAAACCTCTATAAAAATAAATTGACATTTTGTAATGCAATAAGCTAATGTAATGAAACAAAACATAAAAGGAACTAATCTAAATACACATAACAATGCATGAAAAGAAATATTTTTGTATTTTTTTTAAGATGCAAATGCAATGCAATAATGAATTCGATATATGAAACAAGGGATAACAATATGCAATTTTTATGTCTTTTTTATCAATGAATGCAAAAATAAGACTAGAACTAAATACATAAAATAGAACAATGTCATGCATACAAATCAGATCTAAACACCAAATCAAAAGTGGGAATGTTATGAGTCGGACTCACCAAAATGTAAAATAAGAAATAGGATCAAGGAGAATCAATCTCATTTCCTATGGCAGGGTATGTGCAAGATCATGAGGGGCCAAAAAGTGGTGATGTGAAAAATATTCACTTTTCACTCATCCAAAAGCGCATGAAAGCGCTTGTTGACTTTTTAGTAGGCCTAGGTGTCAGTACACATGGGCAAACCTACCACCAAAGCACAGACCTTATCGGGTACCCGATAACTATGGCATAAATCCGAAACCCGCGAGCCCTTTTCTTCATTTCCTTGCGCGATTTTCTTCAAGTTTCTTTCCGCGATTTTCATATACCCGATATATTTTCAGGTACCTGATATTGGAAACAACAAATTCAACTCTGAGTATATTTAGTAAGTAGTTATTTGTATAATTTTTATTAATTTATTTCATTTTCATGCTAAATGTAGCATTTTTTTTTAAAATAGGGTTTTGTATTTATATTTGTAATAATATATGAAATTTAGATTTGTTTTTTATTTAATTAGGCATGGCTGACAACAATGAAGAAAATAACCCTCCCACACCAAATAACGATCCCGAAAATAATCCCCCATATCTAAACCCTAAATCTTTACAAGATTTGATACAAGAAAATTTCAACACGGTAGGAAGTTTCCAAAACACGTATCAAAATATACCTACATTAGGTCCCATGCTTGCCACACTAAATACAATTGTTGGAAACATTGACACACTCACACAGCAACATAATGCTACTCTTCATTGGCGTGATAATATGCACACCCAATTTGATGATGGGCTTGACCATGATGGGATTGCGGCCCTTAATATAACTAAGGAAGATATAGCCACACTTTTTGTTGATCCTAAAATCAAAATACCGGTTGACCCCAAAAAGCCCAAATTATCAATAAAATGGTGCACAAATGAAGCAATGCGCACAAACTTTTGGGATCGTTAGTGGATGGTTTTTGATAAACCACCCCATAGCAATTTGGAGGTCCCATTTTATTTCATTAAAAAATTGTATATTGAGTTTGTGCTTGGTCACCATGTTGATTATTGGAGTATGAGGCCCAACATGGGCATAGGTAGAGGAGCTCCTTAGACTAGGCCATCTTCCCAATGCTGAAAGGCCACTACCTTTGTCCTCCCCACTGATGTCGCACCCCCTCCTCCAGTGCAGCATCTCGATATCATTGCAGAGGCTACCTCACAGACTATTAGGACCATTCATTTACTAAGTGATCAATTGATCACACAGACCAAGTCAGTGTTTCCTCCTGTGGATGCTGTTGGTGCATCGACATCTCATTGGAGTTCACATGTATGCGAGCCCCATATGTGCATTATGTGCAGGCATATGTGCCTCGAACCGCTTACTGATTCTGATACATATCAGTTTCATGATATTGATGAGGAGGATATAGGAGACACAATTGCAGAGGTTGCAACACCTCATGGAGCATCTACATCTCATGAGAGTGCTCAAGAGGTGCATGTAGAGCCATTGACTCCTGTTGATACGGTAAGAGTAAACATTATAAATAAATTTGTCACATGATTTATTTAATTTAAAAATAATTTATTTATTTAGATTAGTTTTAATGATTGCATGCACTTATGTATACATATTTTGTCCATTTATGTTTAGATGATGACACAGGAGGAGGTGAGATAGGTGGATGAATCCACACTTTCAGCCATTTCATTTGGCCTTGATGACTATATGGTATATTATAAATTATGTACCCATTAGTTTTTTTTATATCATTTGGTGTACATGCTTAAATCTCTATCAATTAGAGCAATAAAATTCATACATTTACTAATATATATTGTCATCTCATTGTGTTCTTGCAGGCTACGGCCGATGTCAGTGGGAGGCATGAGGGGGTTCCTTCATCAGGTCTCGACAAAGGAAAGGTAGTTAATTGTTTAAGATTAATTATGCATGCATATGTATGCCACTTGTGTGTAGTAATAAATATTTTACTTGCACTTTATTGTATAGGGTGTGGCTATTGATGATGTCCCAACACTGGTTCAGCAGTGTAGGGTTACAGGTGTCTCGATTCAAAGTGATAGCCCGATTGTACATAGACTTTTATGTATTATTATTTGTATTTTGTAACTAGGGTTTCTATGATGAAGTACCTTGATATATAATTGACAATATTTTTACTCTCATAGCTTACTCCGACTATGAGGGAGGGCACATGAGAATCTTTCATTTCTTTGTTGACCCAGCCTACTATTCCAAAGGAGGGATCACCAGATGTAAGTTTTAATTTTAGTTCAATCAATTTGTAATTTTATTATGCTATCATCCTATTTTGTAGATTTATTACTCTATGTTGCACCACTCTACTAATCTCATTATTGCAAATATATATTTATAGGTCAGAGTTGGTATTGCTCACTGTGTGGTATAAATGTGTCACACTTCTATGGATCATTACATGCAAGGAAACTCAAGAATGAGCCCTCACAAATCGATCCATAGCTCCCTAGGCATGGAGTGCAAGGGTTTTTAAGAATGCTCTCAGCTAGAGCTATTAAGCCAATAACCTTGCTAGTAAACCATGCAATGGGAGATTCAATGAAGACAAGGGCAAGAATGCCAATATCCTCAAGAATCAAGAATGAAATGCAATGCAAGCTAGATTAAGAATGGAAATGCAAGCTAAACTATGGAAATGAAAGATGCAAGTATTACAAAGCCTCCTAGTTAAACTAGATGAATTAATCTAAAGCATAAAGAAAATCTAAGCTAAGAATGCCATGAAAATGAAGCTACTATGCAAGAAATAAAATCTAACTATGAAGCAAGAAAGCCATGATGATGCAAGAATGAAGACAAGAAGATAGAGTGTTGATGAAGATCCAAGATGAATGCCAACAATGCTCCAAATCTTCAAACCCTAGATGCAAGAATATCTCCAAAAGCTCCAAGATGACCTAGAAAACCTGTAGCATAACAATAGTATAAAAAGTTGGGTGTATGAATGAGGAAGAGAGCTCTTCTTTTATAGGAAATGAGAAGGAATGGACCATGGAGATTAAGAGGCAAAAGATTTAATCAACGGTGGAGCTTAAAAGAGGAACAATCCATGTGCACAAGTATCCTCCAATAGGAAAATAGGAGTTGACTTTTGTGTCCATATGAGACAAAAAGTGCTTTTTCCCTTTTTATAAAATAAGAATAATGCTTTATTTGTGCAACTTAGGATAAGAGGAAAAGTTGGGGCTTTTTATTTATTAAAAGGGGAGAAAATATTCCTTTTAATAAATAAAAACTTAGGATAAGATGGTTAGCCCATAGAAAATAATCGAATAAATGATAGAACTAGGATTTGATCAAGAATAAGTAATTTATGATTTAGCAAAAGGGGCTAATAGTCTAGATGACCATTTTTAGGTGTATACACTCACATGGTCCCTTTGCTACCTAGGACTTATGCTAGGACACCTGATCATGGTAGGTGATTGAGAGACCAGGTACAAATATTTCAATTCAGTTATAATTTTAATTAAATTAGTGTTTGAATTATGAATTATATATATATATATATATATATATATATGTATGTATGTATGTATGTATGTATGTATGTATGTACAAATCATATAAAGTAAGCAATCTAACTTTGGTTTGAACTCATTTTTTATGCAGGATCAATCAAAGCCCGACACTTCTTCAAAGAGGCTACATTTTGATGATCCCCCTACAGCATATGATGCAGTTTTAGTTTTGTGGTCATTTAGAGATGACGCTTGGCACATTTTGAGATGGCATATATGCCACATTGTACACCTTATAACATTGATTTTGTAGACATTTTGAAATGGCGTGTGCCATATTTGTATATGAACATACTTTTGATACATTTGATACATATATAGAATATGTTCATTTATATGTTATATTTGCGTCATCTTTTGTATATACATATTTATTATTCATGTTTATGGAATTGAATGGTGAATTTATATCTTGACTATGATTATCATTATGATTTAAATTATATCTTTTTGAAGTTACATTTGTTTTTCTTTACTCTGGAATACCCTATTCATGGAGCTTATTATGTTTGAGGTTTAACTTCTATAGATTTCCTAGATTTCTAGTGCTTAACTTTCCTTGTGCCTGAGACAATGATGAGGCCATCAGTACTGATACTGAAGATCATTTCTCTACAAAACAAAAACCATGCCATCTGCTCTTCATCACTAAATTAAAACTTCAATCACTGCTAATATGAGAGTTTCATTTACCACTTCTATGAATTTTCGTATACAAATTCTATACCATCAATTATGTCGCTATTTTTCATTATGTGCACATTCAGTCTCATACTTGCATTCCTAATTTCATATATTATCATTTTCAATGCTTTTTGTTCACACTTATAATAATTTGAACTACCAGCAATAATGTTTCAATATCATTGTGTATGCAGGAGCCTTCATTTCATGCTATAAAAAATCTCCATTATCCTATAAGCTTATGGTCTTCATTTCCAATCTTTGATATTACCATTCATAGATATGACATGTGACTATTGACTTTTCCATTGTGTATAATATATGATTTCTTACACAACATGATATCCCTCAAACTTACAAAAACAAATCTCTTGAATATATCATCTCTCAAATGTTCATTGAATGATTTTAATACTGCCTTCGAACTATGCTCAGCACTGTGTATATTTATTTTTTATTACTGCATGACTCCTTCGAATGTCTTCATACGTATATGTTTAATCAATCTTTAACTCATGTTGTGTTCACTTCATTTGATGAAGTTGTTGCTTCATGGGTTGATTATTGCTGACTAGACATTCATGATGAGTTTTACTTTACCGCCTCTTGTAATATTCTTCCAAATAATATGTTTGTCATCTTTGTAATATGCTGTAGCTATTAACATCTATGAGAAAATGAAATTTATTTGGGTTGACTTTGATCATTAATTGCTGGTGTGTATACTTCACTCCATTTGAATGCTGATATGATGCTTAATGTTCCAACATTGCCAAGTTGCATAGTTGTTGACGCTATTTATTCAATAGTCTTTGCTATCTATCCTAGTTTTTCTATCCACTTAATAGTATGTGTTCGTATATCTTGTGAGCAACAAAAAAACCTTCAATGAAATCAATGACAACCTTATCAAATCTCCAACATTATTTCTCAAATGGAGGCCCTAATTTTTGTAAAAAATTAAGGCTCCATCAGGTGGAACGAGGTTTTCACTGGTGTTTACCCGGCCAACTGAAGCTAATGGAGTAGATGATTCGATGCCAAGTCAGATGGTTTGAAAGATACGCTGCTGAGCCACTTTCAACTGACCCTCACTGCAAGTTTTGGCATCGACTGAGATCGTCTTTCCAAATGCAAACAAAGTTGAATCACCCAAAATTGAGAGAGGTTATTGTAGACCTTGAAAACATGATCCTATAGCACCTAACAATTTGTCAATACCTCTCATGAGGTCTGAGATATGAGCCCCACAAGATCGCTGCCCAATTGTGCTTAGTGCACCTTGGGGTCACTTGGGTCGAGCGTGGTCACGAGTGTTCCAGTGACTTTGTGGGAAAAATAGGGTTGTCACTAGTGTTTACCCAGCCAACTAGAGCTGATGGAGTAGATGGTTCGATGCCAGGTTGGATGGTTTGAAAGATATGCTGTTGAGCCACTTTCAACTGACCCTCACTGCAAGTTTTAGCATCGACTGAGATAGCCTTTCTAAATGCAAACAAAGTCGAATCACCCAAAACCAAGAGAGGTTATTGTAGACCTTGAAAACATGATCCTATAGCACCTAATAGTTTGTCAATACCTCTCATGAGGTCTAAGATACAAGCCCCTCAAGATCACTGCCCAATCGTGCTTAGTGCACCTTGGGGTCACTTGGGTCGAGCGTGGACGTGAGTGTTTCGATGACTCTATGGGTAGAAGAGGGTTGTCACTGGAGTTTACCCATCCAACTAGAGTTGGTGGAGTAGATGGTTTGATGCCAGGTTAGATGGTTTGAAAGATACATTGCTGAGCCACTTTCAACTGACCCTCACTGCAAGTTTTGGCATCGACTGAGATCACCTTGCCAAATGCAAATGAAGTTGAATCGCCCAAAACTGAGAGAGGTTATTGTAGACCTCAAAAACATGATCCCATAGCACCTGATAGTTTATCAATATCTCTCATGAGGTTTGAGATACAAGCCCCGCAAGATCACTACCCAATCTTGCTTAGTGCACCTTGGGGTCACTTGGGTCGAGCGTGGTCACGAGCATTCCGGTGACTCTGTGGGAAGAATAGGGTTGTCACTGGTGTTTACCCAGCCAACCAAAGCTAATGGAGTAGACGGTTTGATGCCAGGTTAGACGGTTTGAAAGATACGCTACTGAGCCACTTTCAACTGACCCTCACTACAAGTTTTGGCATCGACTGAGATCGCCTTGCTAAATGCAAATGAAGTCGAATCACCCAAAATTGAGAGAGGTTATTATAGATCTTGAAAACATGATCCCATAGCACCTAATGGTTTTTTGATACCTCTCACGAGGCCCAAGATACGAGCCCCACAAAATCACTACCCAATCATGCTTAGTGCACCTTGGGGTCACTTGGGTCGAGCGTGGTTGTGAGTGTTCCAGTGACTCTATGGGTAGAATGGGGTTGTCACTAGTGTTTACCTGGCCAATCAGAGCCAATGGAGTAGACGGTTCGATGCCAGGTCAGGCGGTTTGAAAGATACACTACTGAGCCACTTTTAACTGACCCTCACTACAAGTTTTGGCATCGACTGAGATTGCCTTGCCAAATGCAAATGAAGTCAAATCGCCCAAAACCAAGAGAGGTTATTGTAGACCTCAAAAACATGATCTCTTAGCACCTAATGGTTTTCAATACCTCTAATGAGGTCCAAGATACGAGCCCTGCAATATCACTACCCAATCATGCTTAGTGCACCTTGGGGTCACTTGGGTCGAGCATGGTCGCAAACATTCTGGTGACTCTATGGGTAGAATGGGGTTTTCATTGGTGTTTACTTGGCCAACTGGGGCTAATGGAGTAGATGGTTTAATGCCAGGTCAGATGGTATGAAAGATACGCTGCTGAGCCACTTTCAACTGACCCTCACTACAAGTTTTGGCATCGACTGAGATCACCTTGCCAATTGAAAATGAAGTCGAATCACCCAAAACTAAGAGAGGTTATTATAGACCTTGAAAACATGATCTCATAGCACCTAACAGCTTGTCGATACCTCTCACTAATGCAGACGTAGCAGTAAGAAAGTGGAGTGCCCTTCTCTTAGCTCCCACAACTCACTAACCAACTACAAAGGCTTAAGGTTATTTCCAAACTCTTATGATGGTGTAACACAACCAATTAAATGGACTTCTATCCTAATAAACTCCCTGTGCAAAGTTATACACTCAATCAAACTTCAATGCCTTTTCGGCTTTAGGGACACTAGACCTAAAACTAACTTATTGTTAGAACTCTTCACCAGTGGACTTCTTGACCACTCCCAAGCATGTAGATGGTCCTCATATGACCTAAGGCCTCTAAAATAACCCTTGGTTTACTCCCATCACAACCGCACCATAGCAAACTAGACCTGCACGCCAATTTCCTTTTTAGCCTTCTCAACATAGGTTTTCTTTTCTAACTTTTTCACAACTGAGTATCTTGACACAATTAGGGAATTTTCAAACAACCATTTGGAATTTATTTAAGATCCCAAAGCCTTGCCTTCCAACTCCACTCCAGCACCACCTAACACCCACCTTGGACATAGACCTAATTGGCCTAGTTAGGCTTGGTTTATAAAGAAAGTATGAGGTATAGGGTTCATGGAACTGATATAGGGATTTAGATACTCTTCACCAATTCCAAATGACTCAAAACCACCATTGCTTCACTCACTTATATACTCTATACACTTCTTTACAATTTTCTCCTACTTTCTAGACTGAATCCTCACAAAAATTCAGTCTAGGGCTTGATGCATGAGGGTGTTTCCCTTCAAGCCAATGAATGAGCCTTTGGAATCCATTGGAATATAGACCTAAATTTCATTTTCAAAATTCTTATGTAAAACCTACAGTTAGAATGCAAGTTAGGCCACCATTAGTATTCAAGGCCCTAGAAAAGTTTGTTTCCTGAACTGTTTTGAGAAAAACTAAGATAACTTTAACCAATGAATCTAAATCTCTACCAAATCAATAGTAAGGTGAAATAACATGCAATGAAATATTTTCACATGCAAATCTCAGCTTTGTAAGCCCGTACATGCCTGTACAATTCTGAGAAATAGCTCAAAAATGGTTTGTATTCCTCATTTATGGCACCAGTTTACAAAAATCAACTTCTTACCATTATGGTTCAAAGTGAAAAGCATATATAACCTTAAAAATGAAGGTATATCAATTGGAGAACCTATTTGACTCTTGGGTTTCCAATTCCAATCTCTCGAGCAACTTTTAGAAAGTTGCAACAGCAACTTTTATTGCATTTTTGCAATTTTTTTGAACTCGATAGAGTTTATGATTTCTCTTTGAGATCAAAACTTATCAACATGATTTTTAAAGTAAATATAATCTAAAATTAACCTTTAAAACTCCATAAGCCTAACCTAGCAAATTATCACTAACTAGGTAAACCCTATGACCTAAGGTATCTTAGGCTTATAACATTGCCAAAAGATCCTTGATCATACATCAGGGTTTTCAAACCAAAATTAGGATGATCTAATTAGATCCATCCTATTTATTACAAACACAAAGAAATTAAAATTCCTATTAGTGGAGGGTTCCCTACACCACTCATGAGGTCTAAGATACGAGCCCCACAAGATCACTGCCTAATCGTGCTTAGTGCATTTTGGGGTCACTTGGGTCGAGCGTTGTTGCTAGTGTTCCGATGACTCTGTGGAATGAATGGGGTTGTCACTGGAATTTACCTAGCTAATCAGAGCCAATGGAGTAGATGGTTCAATGCCAAGTCAGATGGTTTGAAAGATACGCTGCTGAGCCACTTTCAACTGACCCTCACTGCAAGTTTTGGCATCGACTGAGATCGCCTTGCCAAATGCAAATGAAGTCAAATCGCCCAAAACTAAGAGAGGTTATTGTAGACTTCAGAAACATGATCTTGTAGAACCTAACAGTTTGTCGATACCTCTCATGAGGTCTAAGATATGAGACCCACAAGATCACTACCCAATCATGCTTAGTGCACCTTGGGGTCACTTGGGTCGAGCGTGGTCGCGAGCATTTTAGTGACTCTGTGGGTAGAAAGGGGCTGTCACTGGCATTTACCCAGCCAACTAGAGCTAATGGAGTAGATGGTTCAATGCCAAGTCAAATGGTTTGAAAGATACGCTGCTAAGCCACTTTCAACTGACCCTCACTACAAGTTTTGGCATCGACTGAGATCGCCTTGCCAAATGCAAACAAAGTCAAATCGCCCAAAATTGAGAGAGGTTATTGTAGACCTTGAAAACATTATCTCATAGCACCTAATGGTTTGTTGATACCTATCACAAGGTCTGAGATACAAGCCATAGAAGATTGCTACCCAATCATGCTTAGTGCACCTTGGGGTCACTTGGGTCGAGTGTGGTCGCGAGTGTTCTGGTGAATCCATGGGTAGAACGGGGTTGTCACTAGCATTTACCTAGCCAAATGGAGCTAATGGAGTAGATAGTTTGATGCTAGGTTGGAAAGTTCTAAAGATACACTGCTGAGCCACTTTTAATTGACCCTCACTGCAAGTTTTGGCATCGACTGAGATCACCTTGCCAAATGCAAATGAAGTTAAATCACCCAAAACTGAGAGAGGTTATTGTATACCTTAGAAACATGATGCTGTAGCACCTGATGGTTTGTTGATACCTCTCATGAGGTCTGAGATACAAGCCCCACAAGATCACTACCCAATTGTGCTTAGTGCACCTTGGGGTCACTTGGGTCGAGCGTGGTCACAAGCATTCCGGTGATTCTGTGGGTAGAATAGGGTTGTCACTGGCATTTACTTGGCCAACTAGAGCTGATGGAGTAGATGATTTGATGCCAGGTCAGACGGTTTGAAAGATACGCTACTGAGCCACTTTCAATTGACCCTCACTGCAAGTTTTGGCATCAACTGAGATCACCTTGCCAAATGCAAATGAAGTTGAATCACCCAAAACTGAGAGAGGTTATTGTAGACCTCAAAAACACGATCCTGTAGAACCTGATGGTTTGTTGATACATCTCACAAGGTCTAAGATATGAGCCCCGCAAGATCACTACAGGTTTGAAAGATATGTTGCTGAGCCACTTTCAACTAATTGTTAGTGGTATGTTTGAAATTTGAACTATGAAATTAATCATGATTAAGCTTGTGAAATTTGAACTGTGGAGCTTATTATGTTTGAGGTTTAACTTTTATAGATTGTTTGAAATGAGAAAAAATAATATCCTTAAAGCATTAGAAACAAAAATCAAACATGTAAGAATTCAAACCATGAAAATGACATAAGTATATGACATGTAAGATCCCTTCTTGGCACTATTGGTCACCCATACATGATTTTGGTCATAAGTCCTTATGAAGAGTTTTAGGACATTTAACTTTTAAATCAAATTGATTGTTACAAATTGCCATTATAGGCTTCAAAAGATCTCAATTAACCATTAAGGATCCTTTTTTCCTTCTATCTCTAATTGGATCCATGGTGACCATAGGCATCTTCATAGGTGCTCCTACACAAGTTACAATCGACATACAAAACCAATTTTATTGACTCAAAATACAATCTAAGAATGGTTGAATTAATGTATTGAAATTAAGCTTAACGAACTTAGAAAACAATGCACTAAGTTAACTTATTACGTAGTCAAGTGTTCCTGAAGGGTCATCTCTTTGCTTTAGGGTCTCCAATAGTGCTCCATGATCAGCAGTAGTAATAGTCCAAAGTTATTTTGTCTTTGGTCTTCCTTGATGCTTTGACAACTTGACATTTGTTTCTATAACAAGGTGTGAATACATGAGAATAGTGTTGTGCTTCTCATAGCCTTCAAATGCGGGAACTCCATTCTTTCTAATCATGTATGTTCATAGCCATGTTCCTACTACAACAACTAAACCAATAGGATATGTGAACCCATCACCATCTATCATCAGTTGTACAAGCTTCTGTTTACCTTGTACATAATGTGCTAACCAATAATCTGACCTCTCATCATTCCCTTGTGGTGCAACCAATGCAAAAACATCTCCTGGCTTCAGAAGATCTAAAAGATGGTCATAGTCAACTAAAGTGTCCATGTCATCATTTCTTATAGAGAGTGTCAAAGATAAAGTAGTCAGATACTGTGGAACCCATGTATCCACCCACTCACTTGACTCGCAATGATCCCAATCATAGTGAAAACACATGGGGAAAAAACAAGCCAACTCTCATGTCCAAATGGTCCATGTACTACTATTGGAGCTTTGGAATGAATGCATTTTTGAAGAGTCTTTCACTGTTTGACAATCCAATATATCTCCTATAGTTCCCTCCTCAACCAACCAAAAGAATCTACGCACTGTAGAATCAAGAGTCCCCCCTTGTGACAATGCTAAAGTACACCAATCAATAATAGAATGAGCATCAAGAAGTAGAGCACCTAAAATCCTCAATTGCTCCTTAACTAGAGCTCTCTTCACACATGCACCTGCTCCATCATGCTCCCCTTTCCCATAACCTAACTCAAAAAAACTCCAAATATGAGGTACACCTCTCTC
This sequence comes from Chamaecyparis obtusa, assembly GCA_027943335.1. Lineage (NCBI taxonomy): Eukaryota > Viridiplantae > Streptophyta > Pinopsida > Cupressales > Cupressaceae > Chamaecyparis > Chamaecyparis obtusa. Next base: position 1,395,220 of record BSBK01001097.1, read on the forward strand.
CACATGCATTCTAAACAACCAATAAAACATTCTCGCATTCTTAAATTGACCGGTGCAATTATCCGACCAAATGAGATGCCTATCCATAGCAATACCATTTTCCTGCAAGAAGTCAAAATAGTTCTAGAAACAATGTTGAACAAACTCATGAGAGTGAGACCTGTCATCACTCATATAAAAATGGTACTCTCTAATTATCTTTCACTCATATTTTTTTCTATCAGGGGAATGTCTATATGTGATGTGTACAAAAATAGCAACCTGAATGGAATTGTAATATTGAGCTTGAGTCTCATTTTGGGGCTGCAATGTATAGTTCTCCACAAAGTCTACAATGGATATAATAGTTCCAATGGGGAAAGTGTCCTTACATGTCCTGAATTGTTGATCCAACCATTGAGACCTATGACTATGCCTTGCATACTTGTAAAAAATATTTGTCTTGAAATCTGAGATAAAATCAGCAACATTGTATTCTTTTGCAACTAACTCACATCTAGAGCCTTCACCTCCACTCTTCAATGTATATTTCACTGTTTCATATATCACTTGCACCACAATCCTCTAGCATTTCATTAGTATGCAAAGTAGAACGAATGGACTTTAATAATTCATGATGCATTGAAAACTCAACATGATATTTACAACAACATGTATTTCGAATCTTAAGGGGTACACAATAAAATGCCTTCATAGATTCAAAAGACCTTTGTGATATTTTCAATGTTTGATGTGTATCACAAAAATTTTTATACAACGTTGTTTGACTTACCTCCACATAATGTTTGGGATGTGGAGTGCGGTCTCGATTGCCAACTATCAACTTCAAGACATCCTTCACATTTGGTGACACTCTTGAGTTAGCATCCCAAAATTGTTGAATTTCATCCTTGACAATATTTGTTAGCTTCTTATCGAAATGTGGAAGTCTCCCACCATAAGCCCATGTATCAATTTGAAGCGGATCATCAAGTCTTTCTCTTCTTGCAAGTGCTCTACCCAAAGTTTTACGGTCTATATTGAAGTCAACACAAGTTTGTCTCATCAAACGAGCCTTTCTCAACTGATGACTTACTAAGGAGGTTGTAATAACCCTGCGAGCAACTCTCTTGTCTTTTTCTCTGCTAGTCTTCCCAATGCTATTGAGAGCATTGAAAAGATTCTTCACAACAATGGAATTTCTCTCCATTTTCTTGTTCACATGAATCTTCAATTTCACAAGCACAGGTCTCATCTTTTGCATCTGTAACAATTGCACAAAAAATTGACATTTCTCAACCAATGTCTTGTTTCGAAAAAATTGATCATAAAGTCTTGAAGCCCAAAACCTAACGGTTCTATGTGACCTCTTTCCTTCCCAATTATTCATAATGTTCTCCTCAATTTCAATTAACCATTTAGGTGTTCTTGAAAGCCCCAAATTTGAAGATTGATTATCTTTATTGTAAGGGACTTCATTTCGCATATAATTTGGAGATGTATAATGTTCATGTGGTTCTTGTGCAACATTTTTGTCCCCAAAGTCTACATTTTCAATCTCCATCCATGCATTTTCAAATTGAACATCCTCTTCACTTACATCTACATTTATAGGGTCACCTTCATTAATGTTTAACATACCTTCTCTCCTTCTTCGGTGATTTTCCTTATCTTTTTCCCTATATGCTTGAATTTCATCATCTGTCAGCTTCCTCTTGTGTTTAGCCTTTCGGTGACTGCTGCTTCCCATGGTGAGACTACAAGTTGACAAAAATCAAATAGTGGGCCCCAAATCACGTTTCTTGTTTTGCAACATGTGAAAAAAGTATAAAATCCCTTGATTGTCTGGTCCATGGGGATAGGGAATATTTTGGTCAAATATTACCTGGCAAAAATTGGGTATCCAATTCCATATCGGGTACTCGATATTCCTAGGCTGATGAAAAAAGGGCGGGAGCAAATGAAAAAAATTAAAATTTTACATATATTGATGTATATAATATATATACTAATGTATTATAATAGAATAATGTATTATATGTACTAATGTATTAAATATACTAATATATATAATATATATATATATATATATATATATATATATATATATATATATATATATATATATATATATATATATATATATATATATATATATATATATATATATATATATATATATATATATATATAATACATATACTAATATATTATATATAATATTACAAATTTTGGAGAATCTCTTGCAGAAATATGGAAATTATAATCTTCCTCCTAGAGCATACATTAATGAAGTTGTTCATGCCTTAGCAGAGGAAGCCAGCTGGATTGTTGAAGCTTACGGTACTACATACAGAAATGCGGTATGTATTTTTGGCCTAAATTTTTTTCTCATTTCTTTTAGGTCTTTAAAGGTGCTCGGCTAAATCTTTATATTAAATGTTCCTTTTACAGGCGTTGTAAACCCTAGCTATGCAGAAATGGAGGCTTCGAAGATTAGTTCACTGGAGGCAAAGAGAGAGACTTCCTAGGGGTCATGGGGACTCACTAGGGATCCTAGTGAGGACCCCTTAAGACACACTTGAGCATTCCAATGAGTCAAAATGGGTCACACAGACTCCCTAGGGGTCCTAATGCATGATAAGGTGTACTAGGACCCCTAGGGAGTCCCTGTGACCCCTTTTGACACATTAGAATGCTCAAGTGTGTCTTGAGGGGTCCTAACACATGATAAGGTGTACTAGGACCCCTAGGGAGTCCCCATGACCCATTTTGACACATTGGAATGCCCAAGTGTGTCTTAAGGGGTCCTAGGACCCCTTAAGAGACACTTGACCATTCCAATGTGTCAAAAGGGGTCATGGGGACTCCCTAGGGGTCCTCACCCGTGATAAGGCGTACTAGGACCTCTAGGGAGTCCCCATGACCCCTTTTGACACATTGGAATGCTCAAATGTGTAGTAAGGAGTCTTAGGACCCTTTAAGACACACTTGAGAGTTCCAATGTGTCAAACGGGGTCATGGGGACTCCCTAGAGGTCCTAATATGCTTTATCACGCGTTAGGACCCCTGAAGAGTCCCCATGACCCCTTTTGACACATTGGAACACTCAAGTGTGTCTGAAGGGGTCTTAGGGACCCTTAAGGTGTACTAGGACACCTAGGGAGTCCCCATGATGCCTTTTGACACATTGGAATGTTCAAGTGTGTCTTCAGGGGTCTTAGGACCCCTTCGGACACACTTGAGCATTCCAAAGTGTCAAAAGGGGTCATAGGGACTCCCTAGGGGTACTAGTACACCTTAACATGCGTAAGGACCCCTAGGAAATCCCCTTCACCCCTTTTGACACATCAGAATGCTCAAGTGTGTCTTAAGGGGTCTTAGGACCTCTTAAGACACACTTGAGCATTCCAATGTGTCAAAAGGGGTAATGGGGACTCCTTAGGGGTCTTAACAAGTGATAAGGCATACTAGGACCCCTAGGGAGTCCCCCTGACCCGTTTTGACATATTAGAATGCTCAAGTGTGTCTTAAGGGGTCGTAGGACCCCTTAAGACATACTTGAGTGTTCTGATGTTTCAAAAAGGGTCATGGGGACTCCCTAGGGGTCCTTGTATGCCTTATCATGCGTTAGGACACTTAGGGAGTTCCCATGACCCCTTTTGAAACATTGGAATGCTCAAGTGTGTCTTAAGGGATCCTAATACCCCTTATGACACACTTGAACATTCCAATGTGTCAAAAGGGGTCATGGGAACTCCCTAGGGGTCCTAGTATGCCTTATCATGCGTTAGGACCCCTAGGGAGTCCCCATGAACCATTTTGACACATTAGAATGCTCAAGTCTATTCGAAGGGGTCTTAGGACCCCTTGAGACACAATTGAGAATTCCAATGTGTCAAAAGGGGTCATGGGGAATCCCTAGGGGTCCTAGTATGCCTTATCAGGTGTTAGGACCCCTAGGAAGCCCCCATGACCCCATTTGACACATTAGAATTCTCAAGTGTGTCTTAAGGGGTCCTACGACCCCTTAAGATACACTTGAATGTTCCAATATGTCAAAATGGGTCACGGGGACTCCCTAGGGGTCCTAGTATACCTTACCATGTGTAAGGACCTCGAGGGAGTCCCCATGACCCCTTTTGACACATTGAAAAGCTCAAGTGTGTCTTAACGGGTCCTAAGACCCCTTTGAACACACTTGAGTGTTCCAATGTGTCAAAAGTGGTCATGGGGACTCCCTAGGGGTCCTAAAATGTGATAAGGCATACGAGGACCCCTAGGAAGTCCCCATCACCCCTTTTGACACATTGGAACACTCAAGTGTGTCCCAAGGGGTCTTAGGACCCTTTAAGACACACTTGAGTGTTCCAATGTGTCAAAATGGGTCATGGGGACTCCCTAGGGGTCCTAATACATGATAAGGCATACTAGGACCTCTAGGGAGTCCCCATGACCCCTTTTGACACTTTGGAATGCTCAAGTGTGTCTGAAGGGGTCCTAACACCCCTTAAGACACACTTGAGCATTCCAATGTGTCAAAAGGGGTCATGGGGACTCCCTCGGGGTCCTACTAAGCCTTATCAAGCGTTAGGACCCCTAGAGAGTCCCCATGACCCCTTTTGACACATTGGAATGCTCAAGTGTGTCTTAAGAGGTCCTAAGACCCCTTCAGACACACTTGAGAATTCCAATGTGTCGAAAGGGGTCATGGGGACTCCCTAGGGGTCATAGTATGACTTATCATGCGTTAGGATCCCTAGGGAGTCCCCATGACCCCTTTTGAAACATTATAATTCCCAAGTGTGTCTGGAGGGGTCTTAGGACCCCTTAAGACACACTTGAGCATTCCAATGTGTCAAAAGGGGTCATGGGGACTTCCTAGGGGTCCTAACATGTGATATGGCATACTAGGACCCCTAGGAAGTCCCCATGACCCCTTCGGACACACTTGAGCATTCCAAAGTGTCAAAAGTAGTCATGGGGACTCCCTAGGGGTCCTAGTACACCTTATCACACGTTAGGACCCCTAGGAAGTCCCCATTATCTCTTTTGACACATGGGAACACTCGAGTATGTCTTAAGGGGTCTTAAGACCTCTTAAGACACACTTGAGCATTCCAATGTGTCAAAAGGGGTCATGGGGACTCCCTAGGGGTCCTAGTATGCATTATCATGTGTTAGGACCCCTAGGGAGTCCCCATGACCCCTTTTGACACATTGGAATGCTCAAGTGTGTCTTAAGGGATCCTAAGACCCCTTAAGACATACTTGAGCATTCCAATGTGTCAAAATGGGTCATGGGGACTCCCTAGGTGTCCTAATGCGTGATACGACATACTAGGACCCTTAGGGAGTCCCCATGATGCATTTTGAAACTTTGGAATGCTCAAGTGTGTCTGAACGGGTCCTAAGACCCCTTAAGACACACTTGAGCATTTGAATGTGTCAAACAAGGTCATGGGGACTCCCTAGGGGTCCTAGTACACCTTATCATGTGTTAGGACCCCTAGGAAGTCTCCATGACCCCTTTTGACACATTGGAACACTCAAGTGTGTCTTAAGGGGTTTTAGGACCTCTTAAGACACACTTGAGTGTTCCAATGTGTCAAAAGCGGTCATCTGGACTTCCTAAGGGTCCTAACATGTGATAAGGCATACTTGGACGCCTAGGGAGTCCCCCTAATCCCTTTTGACACATTGTAACACTCAAGCGTGTCTGAAGTGGTCGTAGGACCCCTTAAGACACACTTGAACATTCTAATGTGTCAAAAGGGGTCATTCAGACTTCCTAGGGGTCCTAACGCATGATAAGGCATACTAGGACCCCTAGGGAGACCCACTGACCCCTTTTGACACATTGGAATACTCAAGTGTGTCTGAAGGGGTCCTAGGACCCCTTAAGAGACACTTGAGAATTCTAATGTGTCAAAAGGGGTCGTGGGGACTTCCTAGGGGTCCTAACGCATGATAAGGTGTACTAGGACCCCTAGGGAGTCCACATGACCCCTTTTGACACATTGGAACACTCAAGTGTGTCTTAAGGGGTCTTATGACCCCTTAAGACACACTTGAGTGTTCCAATGTGTCAAAAGGGGTCATGTGGACTCCCTAGGGGTCCTAACGCATGGTAAGGTGTACTAGGACCCCTAAGGAGTCCCCATGATGCCTTTTGACACATTGGAATGCTCAAGTGTGTTCGAAGGGGTCGTTGGACCCGTTAAGACACACTTGAGGATTCCAATGTGTCAAAAGGGGTCATCGGGACTTCCTAGGGGTCCTAACATGTGATGAGGTGTACTAGGACCCCTAGGGAGTCTCCATGACCCCTTTTGACACATTCGAATCCTCAAGTGTGTCTTAAGGGGTCTTAGGACCCCTCCAGACACACTTGAGCATTCCAAAGTTTCAAAAGGGGTCATGGGAACTCCCTGGGGGTCCTAACGCATGACAAGGTGTACTAGGACTACTAGGGAGTTCCCATGACCCCTTTTGACACATTGTAAGGCTCAAGTGTGTCTTAGGGGTCCTAGGACACCTTTAGACACACTTGAGTGTTCCAATGTGTCAAAATGGGTCATTGGGACTCCCTAGGGGACCTAACACATGATAAGGTGTAATAGGACCCCTGGGGAGTCCCCATGACCCCTTTTGACACATTAGAACACTCAAGTGTGTCTTAAGGGGTCCTACGACCCCTTAAGACACACTTGAGAATTCCAATGTGTCAAAAGGGGTCATGGGGACTCCCTAGGGGTTCTAGTATGCCTTATCAAACATTAGGACCCCTAGGGAGTCCCCATGACCCTTTCTGAGACATTGGAATGCTCAAGTGTGTTCGAAGGGGTCTTACAACCACTTAAGATACACTTGAGCATTCCAATGTGTCAAAAAGGGTCATGGGGACTCCCTAAGGGTCCTAACATGTGATGAGGCATACTGGGACCCCTAGGAATTCCCCATGACCCCTTTTGACACATTGGAACACTCAAGTGTGTCCTAAGGAGTCTTAGGACCCGTTCAGACACACTTGAGGATTCCAAAGTGTCAAAAGGGGTCATGGGGACTCTCTAGGGGTCCTAACACGTGATAAGGTGTACTAAGACCCCTATGGAGTCCCCATGACCCCTTTAGACACATTGGAATGTGCAAGTGTGTCCGAAGGGGTCTTAGAACCCCTTAAGACACACTTGAGTATTTCGATGTGTCAAAAGGGGTCATGGGGACTTTCTAGGGTCCTAACACGTGATAAGATGTACTAGGACCCCTAGGGAGTCCCCATGACCCCTTTTGACACATTGGAATGCTCAAGTGTGTATTAAGGGGTCCTACAACCCCTTGAGACACACTTGAGTGTTCCAATGTGTCAAAATGGGTCATGGGGAGACCCCTTGAGACACACTTGAGTGTTCCAATGTGTCAAAATGGGTCATGAGGACTCCCTAGGGGTCTTAGTACACCTTATCACACGTTAAGACCCCTAGGGAGTCCCGATGATGACTTTTGACACATTGGAATGCTCAAGTGTGTCTGAAGCTGTAAATGTAATACCCCAAAAATGGCCTATAAGTTCATTAATCTCCTACATCGACATATCGAACAAAATCGACATCAAAGTCCTAACCTAAGACACATCTAAACATCATCGAATCCTAATTGATTATCTTAAATTCTGCATCGGGGAATATTCTTAGCAATATTCCTAATTATCTTTAATTTAATGATTATTTGGCGATAAATCACATTTATCCTAATTTTGATTAATTGAATATTTTCATATTTAATTAGTTAGATTTAATATCTTGCCACTTAATTGTGTAATTAAATTTAATTCTATCTATTATTAATTGTATTATTTAATTTTGACAATAAATCTAATATCTTATGAATAATTGATTAAATTCTTATTTAATTAATTAAAGCAAGTTGTCATTATTTTATAATATAGTTTTTAATAAAAGTTTGATTAAATAATTGATTAACCCATAAATCAATTATTTATTTTCAAAAATCAATTAAGTTGAGCTTAAATCACTTTATTTATTTAATTAATTTATAAATAAAACATGCACAATCATAAAAGCAGACCACTATCAATTATCAATTAAAGCTAAACTCTATTTTGAGTTAAAACTTAGCTTTTGCATGTTTTTGTGAATTAAATTATCTTTATTATTAGATAACTCAAAAATAAAGCTGAGCTAATCTAAGTGATTTATGGCTTTTTCCATGCATCCCTAAAGCCCTGGATTTCTCTAAAATCAAGGCTCAGCTCTTCATAATTCATCCACGAATTTGCATTCTCACACTGTCGAATTGGAGTCTGAAGAATCATCTTTGCGAATCCAAGCTATTGTGAGATCTTTCTAGTTTTGAGTATTGCATATCATTTAGCATAGATTCATATCATTGTTAGATCAATTTCCATATTAGCATAGATTCATATCAGTTTTTCATTATTATTGCATAGAAAATACCAAAAAAATAGATTAATTGCATTCATATTTCATATCAATTTTGCATTCAAATCCTTTTTTTAGGTGTTGTCTAGGTCACTGATCTCGATTACAATCTGAGAACATTGATCTCGCACCTACTAGAAGGCAGTAAATCACTTGGTTAGATTAGATTTCAATTTTGCACGATTTTGATTATAGCTAACCTGTAATGTTTTACTGATGTGTTGTGTCTACAGATCAGGTATAATTTTCACACACATAATTAAGGGGTCCTACGACGCCTTGAGACACACTGGAGTGTTCCAATGTGTCAAAATGGGTCATGGGGACTCCCTAGGGGTCCTAGTACACCTTATCACACGTTAGGACCCCTAGGGAGTCCCGATGACCACTTTTGACACATTGGAACACCCAAGTGTGTCTGAAGTGGTCTTAGGACCGCTTCAGACACACTTGAGTGTTCCAATGTGTCAAAAGTGGTCATGGGGACTCCCTAGGGGTCCTAACACATGATAAGGTGTACTAGGACCCCTAGGGAGTCCCCATAACCCCTTTTGACACATTGGAACACTCAAGTGTGTCTTAAGGGGTCTAAGGTGTACTAGGACCCCTAGGGAGTCCCCATGACCCCTTTTGACATATTGGAATGCTCAAGTGTGTCTTACAGGGTCTTAGGACCCCTTCGGATACACTTGAGTGTTCCAAAGTGTCAAAATGGGTCATGGGGACTCCCTAGGGGTCCTATTACGCCTTATAATGTGTTAGGACCCCTAGGAAGTCCCCATGACCCCTTTTGACACATTGGAATGCTCAAGTGTATCTTAAGGGGTCCTAAGACCCCTTTGGACACACTTGAGTATTCCAAAGTGTCAAAAGGGGTCATGGGGACTCCCTAGGGGTCCTAGTATGCCTTATCATGTGTTAGGAGCCCTAGGAATTCCCCATGACCCCTTTTGACACATTGGAATGCTCAAGTGTGTCTTAAGGGGTCTTGGGACCCCTTAAGACACACTTGAGCATTCAAATGTGTCCAAAGGGGTCATGGGGACTTCCTAGGGGTCCTAACATGCGATAAGGTGTACTAGGACCCCTAAGGAGTCCCCATGACCCCTTTTGACACTTTGGAATGCTCAAGTGTGTTCGAAGGGGTCCTAAGACCCCTTAAGACACACTTGAGTGTTCCAATGTGTGAAAAGGGGTCATGGGGACTCCCTAGGGGTCCTAGTATGCCTTATCATGTGTTAGAACTGTTAGGGAGTCCCCATGACCCCTTTTGACACATTGGAATGGTCAAGTGTGTCGGAAGGGGTCCTAGGACCCCTTAAGATAGACTTGAGCATTTCCATGTGTCAAAAGTGGTCATGGGGACTTCCTACGGGTCCTAACACGTGATAAGGCATACTAGGACCCCTAGGGATTCCCCATGACCCTTTGACACTTTTGAATGCTCAAGTGTGTCCGAAGGGGTCCTAAGACCCCTTAAGACACACTTGAGCATTCTAATGTGTCAAACAGGGTCATGGGGACTCCCTAAGGGTCCTAATACACCTTATCATGTGTTAGGATCCCTAGGAAGTTCCCATGACCCCTTTTGACACATTGGAATGCTCAAGTGTGTCTTAAGGGGTCTTAGGAACTCTTAAGACACACTTGAGCATTCCAATGTGTCAAAAGGGGTCATGGGGACTCCCTAGGGGTCCTAGTACACCTTATCATGTGTTAGAACCCTTATGGAGTCCCCATGACCCCTTTTGACACATTGGAATGCTCGAGTGTGTCTTAAGGGGTCCTTCGACTCCTTAAGACATACTTGAGCATTTCAATGTGTCAAAATGGGTCACGGGGACTCCCTAGGGGTCCTAGTATGCCTTATCACACATTAGGACCATGAGGGAGTCTCGATGACCCCTTTTGACACATTGGAATGCTCGAGTGTGTCCAAAGGGGTTTTGTGACCCCTTAAGATACACTTGAGCATTCCAATCTGTCAAAAGGGGTCATCGGGACTTCCTAGGGGTCCTAACGTGTGATAAGGCATACTAGGACCCCTAGGGAGTCCCCTTGACCCCTTTTGACACATTGGAATGCTCAAGTGTGTTCGAAAGGGTCGTAGGACCCCTTAAGCAATGCTTGAGCATTCTAATGTGTCAAAAGGGGTCATGGGGACTTCCTAGGGGTCCTAATGCATGATAAGGCATACTAGGACCCCTAGGGAGTCCCCCTGACCCCTTTTGACACATTGGAATGGTCAAGTGTGTCCGAAGGGGTCCTAGGATCCCTTAAGGCACACTTGAGCATTCCAATGTGTCAAAAGGGGTCATGGGGACTCCCTAGGGGTCGTAGTACACCTTATCATGCATTAGGACCCCTAAGGAGTCCCCATGACCCGTTTTGACACATTGGAATGCTCAAGTGTGTCCGAAGGGTTCCTAAGACCCCTTAAGACACACTTGAGCATTCCAATGTGTCAAAAGGGGTCATGGGGACTCCCTAGGGGTCCTAGTATGCCTTATCACATGTTAGGACCCCAAGGGAGTCCACATGACCCCTTTTGACACATTGGAATGATCAAGTGTGTCTTAAGACCCCTTAAGACACACTTGATTATTCCAATGTGTCAAAAGGGGTCATGTGGACTCCCTTGGGGTCCTAACATGTGATAAGGCATACTAGGACCCCTAGGGAGTCCCCATGACACAAATGAGATGTTAGTGAATGACTTCTTGCTAATACTACTCTTCCACGAGATCCAGATTTCAACCCTTTTATGGATCTACAGGCTCAATCGCGAGCCCACAGAATTGGCCAAGAGAAAAATGTGATTGTATATCAACTAATTACAAAATGTTTAGTGGAGGAGAAAATATTGCAACGATCAAGAAGAAAATTGGCTATGGAAAATCTAGTTATGAATTCTGTTAAAAATGAAACTATTAAGGAATTGCATTAATCACAAACCATGAAAATAACCTTCTACAACAAAGAAAATTCAAGCTATAGAATTTATTTTCTCTGAATTTAAACATCTTATCAGCATTCATGGAAGAGATTTCATTAGCATCCATGGAAGAAATTTCATTAAAACTTCAGACAAAATCATCTAAAAAAATTCATTAACTTCAGGTGAAATCATTTAAGACGGACAAAAACAAAATCGTATTACTCAAAAATGGCAGAGAAAGAAAATGAGATAAACCAAATTTATCAAATTCTTGCAATCCACAGCTTCTCTCCGAGCGCAAAATGACAATCCATGGATCCAAAATTATGGTAAAAATTAAATTCTTCGAGTAAGTCATTCAGAAATGCACAGAATAATGTAACAGATGATGATTTATAGAGAATTTATGATGGACTATGCTGTACAAAAGCCTGCAATCCCTGCCATATCTCAAAGTACTGATGAGAAGCAATGGCGAAAGTCTGAGACAGAGGTGGCACTGGCATTGAAGCGGCAAGACATTCTTCATAATATCGGGGCAGCACCATCGAAACAACAAGGCTTTCCTCATAATGTCAAGCCGCCACTGATCTCTTCAAATTTATTAATGCGGTCAGTTCTATGGTGCCTACATAATTTCTAGTACAACTACTCATTTTACCAAACCCTTCCCCGCTCTCTGTAATCTTCGGCCGGTTCAAAGGTCCGTTCGGTTGTTCTTGTTTAACCTCCCAATGACTTTGTTGAGCTGTCGGATTATCAACAAGCATGGTACAATTGTCCGATGACCATAATCTATTTCGAGAACCTTTGCAATTTAGCATTCCGATTGAAAAAGCAGGGAAAGATACCATTTCACAGCCACAGGCGGTGGAAACAGAGTGATTCTCTTGCCCTATGCTTCTATAATCCGCCTCTAGTGAACTATTCTTCAAAGCCTCCATTTCTGCGTAGCTAGGGTTTTTGGCACCTTTTAAAGGCACAACTATGCCCCTGTAGGGACTCATGCTCGTGCACAAAATCATATTAAATAATATTTAAAATGTAAAATGTATATTATATAATATTTAATATATAATATATAATTAAATAATATTTAATGTAACATGTATATTATATAATATTTAATATATATAATATATAATCTAATATATAGTTTTTAATATTAATATATATTAAATAATATTTAATGTAAAATATATATTATATAACATTTAATATATAATTGATATTATATAATATTTAATATATATCTAATATATATATGTTTATGAAGGATGGAGAAATGGGAGGGAGAAAGTGGAGGCAAAGTGAAAATTCAAAATTCTGCATCATATTCGGGTAAATATTGGGTAGCCGATTAGGCTTGGTATTGCTTTGTGCACCAAACCTACATGGTCAACTATTGGAATGTCTCAAATACGTGTTTTTCTCCTATTTCTTTGAGTTCCAAACTTTGACAATGTAGTTGACGACTTTTTTTTCACTTGAATTTGATAAAATGAAAAGGGTATCTTAAAGAGATTATCATCTTTCTATCAATATAATTGCTATCAAATTTTGAATTCGATAAGTAATTATTAGTTATTTTTCAATTGAGCTACCTCTAAAGTGCTGATTTATATACTGATTGAAAAATGACTATAACTTTCAAACGGTATAACATTTTTGAAATTTGAAAAATGCGTCACATTCTATGCTTCGCCTACTATAAGGAAAAAAATAAAAATTTGAATTTTGTGAAGTTTGAATGAGTTAAGGTGGTTAGACACGGGAGTTTTTTTATTCTGAAAATGTTGTAGCAGAAAATTCATAATTAATTATTTTTTTGGAATAAAATTACAAAAAAATATGTGTCACATCCGGGCATGAGTCTACTACTTATATATAAAATCTTATAATAAAATATTGTCATTTGATTATGATTAAGGTGGTCAGACATACACCTACTTCTATTTTTTTTCCTGAAATTTTTGTACTACTGCATTGAAATCTATACTTTTCACTAATCATACTAACTTTTTCTCAAAAAAGGCCTAGTAGTTTCGAAACGACATTCAATTTCCTACAGATTCTATTCTTACAACTTTTTGATATTAGGTTCATAGCTAGTTGAAATTTTCATGTCAAGTTGACTAACCTTGATTTGCTGATTTTTCATTGCCACTTAAGGGCATAGTTTGGCCCCTCATGATCTTGCACATACCCGGCACATTAAGAAGGAGAGATAACCCACTAGGATTAGAAGGGTCTAAGTTTTGAATGGGTATCAAGGTCCTTCACTAAACTAAGGGTTGGTTAGGAGAATGTGATTATGCAATGCAAATAAGTGAGAACAAAAGGGGAAATGACAACTTTTTGGATGCACAAACTAATAGAAGATATACAACTAGTACATATGCTAGAAACGAGGTCCAAAGGATGTCACCAAACTATAAAACCAAACTTCCCACATCTAATCCAATATGAGCACCGCCTATTCCTAAACACAAAAAACAAGAAAATTATTGTGTAGAGTAGGGTTTTCCTTAGTTAACCCTAGTTGGAATCAACCTTGAAATAAAATGAAATAAAGGAAAGTGTGCTATTATAGAGCAAAGGCCAGATCTGAATCATGAAGTGTAATTATACCTTGGAAAGATAAGTTCTTCTTTTAATGTGATCAAGAATGTTGATGCAATAGCTTGGAATTCACTCAAAACCCAAAAGGAAATCATGAAAGACAAAACCTTGCATAACTGATGTTGTAGTTTGTCACAATGCTTGATTGGAGAGAGAGAGAAGAATGACTCAAATATTTGAAGACTTCAAAGCTTAGAGGAATGGATATATGCTTATAGATGCAAATGCTATGATATTCTTCCTTGATGGTGGAATCCTTTTCTTGGCCTTCAATGAGGGAAAGAAGCTTAATCCATGGAGAAGATTGACTTGAAAATATCTTAGAATGCTTGAGATCTTTCTTGAGAATTCATGGATCTTGACAATGGTTTTTGAAATCTTGATCTTGCTCCTCAAATCTTGAACTTAGTCTTGAAATCTTGATTATAGATTGCAAATCTTGAACTTGGATTCCAAAATGAGGAGAGATATAGTGTTTATATACCTCTCACAACATTTCGAGGCTCAAAATGCAATGGAGGGAAACAAAATTAAAGAATTCCCACTTAACTGTTGAGATAGACCCCAATTCAAATTTTGAGGAAAAAGTCAGGCAATAGGGTGGGCCGACCTATTTCCCCCCAAAATTGATGAAATTTGGTTGGGGATTCGAGAATGCCACAAAGATAAGCGATATCAAGGTTGGAGTACTGTAAATCAATGCGGGAGCCCATACATGCTAAAATGAGGCTAAATTAAGCATCTAATTATAGGTGCTTACAATTTAGGATGGTGCACTACCAAATATTTCATAATACATGTTGGAATTTTTTTAATCTATTTTTATAGCTCAGTAAACAACTCTAGATATTTGATTGGATTAATTTTTTTTTTCTTATATTCAAAATCAAGAAATGTAAAAGATAAATTATAAAGAAGGTAAACACTTAACACAAGTATGTAAAACTCTCCACCAAATGTAAAAAATGCTCAGAGCTTTTGGTTACTATGTTCCCATTTGTACAAAATTAATCAACTTGAAAATTTTGGGATGATCACAACCAAATGCATATTGGAGATGTAGTTGTTTCACTTTATAAGGAAGGATTCGGCAAATATGGAGGATTCCAAAACATAATGGAATGGTTACTTTGACAAAACAAAAAATAAATGAATAAAAAATAAAGAAAATGGAATGTTATTGCACACTACTATGGTTTAACTTTTTAAAAACATAAATGGTAATGTAAATAAAATTTATTTTTCAAAAGTAAAATAATAGAAAAATATTTTTCCAATGCTTAAAGCAATGAATGTTTTGTTTGGTGTCGATGGTTCTCATTTCTTTGTTGACGTTTCCAAATTTTGTTGTGCAATATTATGGAACTTTTTCAACACTCTTCTAATCATAATTCTTATAGAAAACACTTATCTAATAAAAATAAAACAATAGCTATGTATCTTATCTAATTTACAGAGTATAATCTGAAATATTGATTTAAAAAGATAAACACAGTTAAAATTCAGAAATCTTAAACATATTAACATAGATTATAGAAATTTAATGTCTTTGATTTGAATAAATCAAAATTTTAACAATGATAATTAAAGTACATTTGAAAGTAAATTTAATCAACAAACTTACCCACAAGATAAACTTTCTAATCAGAAAAATAAAATAGATGCATATGGTATGAAGAACAAGTAGAGAATAGATATCAAACTAGAACATGTCATGATGAATCAGTACGCCCTCTCTTCTCCAGCATTTGATAACGTCATTTTAAATCATTATGGATCAAATCAAATCCTCCATATTACTGCATCCGGTCGTATCTTTCAAGGTCTTGTCTCGTTTGAGAAACAAGAGTTAATGTTTTTTCAAATGGGCATTCATATTAAAGACGACAACAACAGTTTTAAGCAAATGGGCAGTGATATTGAGATTGAAGAAGACAAGAAGATTCATTCACAAGGGCGTGTTTTGTCATATCAGGCAAGTGCTTTTGCTCACATTGGTCCCTACCTACATTAAGCCACTAATGCCTCTCTTCTCTTGCACCCAAGCCTGACCTATTGAAGCCCAACAAAGTGGGACTCGGTGGTGCGGTGCATATGCAATGTAACATCACTGCACTTCCTCAAGGTCAGCCATTATGCCAAGCATATCCTTGTGTTGTGTGGACTTCCAATGCCTCTTTTGGATTTTTTGGGGTCTTTTAACTTGAAGTCACCATGTCTTCAAAGGGACTCATGAGTAAAAGAAATTATCAAATACCACCTCAATCAATGAAAACTGAACTATGGTCTTGCAACCTCCAATAAGAATTGCAGGTCAATGGTTTTGAGTTGGTCCCTACTGCCTATCATGCACCAAAGATTGTATGGTTTAATTGGCAAGAAAGTGGTGTAGGTCACTTCATTGGGTGAAAGGTGGTCATGAGGTGCATGTGTTTGTGTGGAGTTCTAATGTCTTTTTCTTTGTTTTTTTCTTGTTGAATTTATGAGAGAGAATTCTATGTTTCAAGCGGGACTGATTTCTTTGACAATCTTTAAAAAAAAATGATTGATATTAGATAACAAGTTTGATTAATCAAATAAGCAAAAATAAAATATCTTTGTAAAAAATAAATTTATAGTCTTGTACTAGTTTCTAATAAGAATTGTGAGTCTATGATTTAGTATAATAGTCATATCTTTAATAGCTCTTTCTTACTTAAAAAATTCTTTTGACATCATAAATAACTTATAGATTAAATCTTCAAATTTATTCTTAGAAACACATTAATTTAATTGCTCCATTTAACTTTATATAAACATATATATATTTGAGAGTGATTTCAAAATTTAATATATAAATTAAGTATAAGAGTTGAGGTTGTACTATAATAAAAATGAAATGCTAGAGGGGGAGGAAGTTGCTTCCATTTAGATGACTCTAAAGGGTTGAAAAATATTTAAAATGTTTATTGGCATAGGTCCTAGACTATTAGGGCCCGTTTGGTTGTTGGAATTAACCTAGAATAGGAAAATTGGCATAAGTTAATTCCAATTTTGGTCCAAAATGAGAATTAATATGATTCCTCTCAGAACTTGGAATCTAATTTCTTTGACAATCTTAAAAAAATGATTGATATCATATAACAAGTTTGATTAATCAAATAAGCAAAAATAAAATGTTTTTATTAGGATTAATATTTTTGTTAAAATTGAATTTATGGTCTTGTAATTCTTATTAATAAAATATCTTTGTAAAAGATAAATTTATAGTCTTGTACTAGTTTCTAATAAGAATTGCGAGTCTATGATTTAGTATAATAGTCATCTCTTTAATAGCTCTTTCTTACTTAAAAAATTCTTTTAACATCATAAATAACTTATAGATTAAATCTTCAAATTTATTCTTAGAAACACATTAATTTAATTGTTCATTTAACTTTATATAAAAATATATATTCGAGAGTGATTTCAAAATTTAATATATAAATAAAGTATAAGAGTTGAGGTTGTATTAGAATAAAAATGAAATGCTAGAGGGTGAGGAAGTTGCTTCCATTTAGATGATTGTAAAGGGTTGAAAAATATTTAAAATATTTATTGACATAGGTCCTAGACTATTAGAGTATAATTAGTTTTTATTTTTCTAAAAGTCATTTGTTAGTGTCACTCTTCAAATACTCATGTGTTGAAGTCCCCAGTTGTGTTCCCTTTGGTGCATTAGTGTCCTTTGGGGTGACTCGTGTCTTGCACATAAGTGCTCATGAATTTTGTGCATTCTACCCAAAAGCATTTTGACCCATCATATTATCCTCGAGTTTTTGAAGGATTTATTTATGACGTTTTAAGACTCGTTATATTAGAGAAGAGAAAATGATAAGTGAAAGAAATATTGAAGAGTTTGTGTCAAGAAAGATCCTAGTTTACATATTTCAACATAAAAATGGATAGAGGATTGGAATGTGTGATTGTATGAGTACTACTAGTATTGCAATTATGTTGATGTATACAACCAGATGCCTAAAGTCTAAGTGAGGAAGGTGCTTTACATTTTGGGAAGGTTTCCCTAGATAGACATGTTTAGCTATAAAAGCATTGGATAGGGTTAAGGTTGATAAGGGGGATAATCATTAAGTGAAAAAAGATGAATTTAATTTGTTAAGGGAATTAACTAAAAATAAATCTAATTTGTGATACACTAGTGTAGATTCTAGTGCCCATAGGGACATGAACATGTGAACTAGTGTTCACGGTGATTGGGAAGTAAGAATCATGAGAAAGACATTATTCTTTGTGGTAGGAAAAAATCCAATTCTGGTACTTAATGAGGTATTTTTTTAGGGTATTTCAAGTTTTGAGAGGATAAAAAATGGTCAAAAACATGTATTCTTGTGGATGACCATTAAATTAGGGACAAAAATAAGATATAAATGTGTGAAGCATTAGGTTTTTTAAAAAAAGACAAATAAATTTGACAAATGTTGTTGTTTTAATTAGTGAATAGTTGTAGGGAATAAGAGCTATTTGAACAAATAATTACCATACATATTTTGTGTTCATTATACCAAAGGACAACTTACATAAATCCTTTTCTTTTCTATCTCAGGTACATGCCCAATAATTATAAAAAGGGACAATACTCCACATACAATTATTGATTTAAATTATTAAATATTTATGTTTGCCTATAAAGTTGACAAATATTGTTAATTTAAATTATTAAATAATTATAGGGAATAATAGCTATTAAAATAAATAATTACCATACATCTTTTGTGTTCATTATACCAAAGGACAACTTATGTATATATATCATTTTATTTTCTCTACATGCCTAATCATTATAAAAGATGACAATACCCCACATACAATACAAACAACATATTAGTTTTATATGTGCATGTATCAATAACAAAGTATTCTCGTGACTTGGAAATTACACTCAACACATAAGTCATGGTGATAAGTACGCACATGGCGCACAAAATATTTGACATAATGCCTCAAAGAAATGTAGCTTCAAGTTAAGAAATACTTGCATAACATACGAGCATTAAAATTCATTGGATCAAATTCCTAAACAAAGCATATGGCTCATTTAACAAAATATCCCAAAGAAATGTGGTTCCATGGAATGCAATGATTGCATATTTTCTATAGTAAAAACATCAATTGTTTAAATTCTTCAACAAGATATGTAAAGTATTTATAAAAAGTGTCACAAAGAATGTTGTATTATTATATGCATTGTTTGTGGATTATTTATATATTGGTTCAAGGATTTCTGATAGATTGTATAGGGCATATAATTTGTTTGATGAAACATCTTCAATCAATATAGACCAAACAAATAAAAAAATGAAATGAATATGTATAAAACCAAACACAACAACCAATTCCACAAGACAGAAATGAAACAAGGTATGTGAATCCCTTAGAGTTGATATTTTCATATTAAATAATCTACCAAAGAAAGTCATTTTCATACATCCTGTTGAGGGTATCATCTAACCAGTTCTACCTAAAATAACCACATCATAATGTTATTCAAATGACAATGTCTAGTAACTTAAGGAAAATCAAGGAAGCAATCAAATTATTTTTTATATTAATCAACATAAAAATAAGGGTGTTGACCAGGTTACAAATCTACAATCTGAGGGAATAAAGACCAACATAACACTTACAACAAAAGAACATAAAAAACTGTATAAGTAAGTGTATCATCTTAAAATGGAAGCACTTCCATGATAAGAACATTTAGCCCTCCAAGTAAGTGGTCTAGGGTCATGTCAAGTGCCTTGAATAGGTCTTTGCCTGGATCTGGCTTTTTCCCCATGTTCTGCTTCTCTCTCCACCTATTTCTAGCCTTTTTCTGGTATCTGGTCTTGAGAATTTGAAAATTGACATCTCAGGGTCAAGGTCGACCTCAACCCTGACCGTGGGTCCAAATTTAAAGTTTCAGAGGTTTCAAGATATCGGGCTTTGAAAAGTTTTATTTTCCCACTTCCGGGTCAATTGTTTCAGATTTTGGAATGGTAAACTCTTAAATTGCATTTAATCTAGGTCCATTTCTAGGGGTTAAGATTAATTGGGATTTAATTCTCCAATGTTGGCCTCTCTAGAAGTTTGTGCCCTAGATCACTATAAAAGGAAGCCTTCCTCCTCTCATTTTCACCAAGCAATTTCATGATCAAAACATCCAGCTCTCAAGCGAAATCAAGAAATCAAGAAGCAAGAAGGAGAAAGAAAGAAATCAAGAATTCATTCATTTGCAAGCATTCAAGATCCAATTCATCAAGGAGATCCATTAGTAGCCATTGAAGCATTCAAGCTCTATGGAGCCCTCTTGTTGAAGATTTCTCCATCCACATTCATCCAAGCCTCTTCCTAATCCAAGATCTATTCAAGATTGGTGTTGAAGATCTAATGTCATTGATTTGAGACATCCTACATACTATTCTTCATTCATTTGGAGCATCCCTACTTGTGGATTCAAGGATTCGAATCCTCCACAAGGATTTCAACATAAGCAAGGTGAATGGTTCCATTTACTTTGTTTATATATTGAAATTTCAATTACATTTCAAGGTTGATTCTAAACTGGGGTTTGGCCAAGGAAAACCCCCCATCCAAACAACAAAAACTAATTTCTTGTAGGTACATGTATAGGACAATGAATTGCAGTTCAGATAGGGATACCCTTTTTGGTGAACTTTCGAGATCCGCAAACAAAATTTCCGTCAGAGCTATTTTGGGTCAAGGTCAACCTTCAGTGAGGGGTAAGATTGTGCTCCAGGGTAAGATTTTGCCCTGCTATTTGGGTCAAAGTCGACCTTCCCTCGGAAAGACAAAAGTTTTCTGGGTTTTCTCTGTCTTGGTATTTCCAGTTGGGAGTAGGTTGTTGAATTCCCCAAAACTGTGCACAGACATCAGAAATCAGCATTTTCTAGATTTTCCCTATTTTAAGGTTAGTATTTGTCTTCTATTTATTTAAGATTTCAAGAACATAGTTTCTATAGCAAATTATAGGATTTCCTCCTTTCTTCATATTCTCCATTGTTTGATTCATTTGTGCATTCATCACTTCTTTATGATTAATCAATTTGGATCTCTCTTTTGGGAATTTGGATCAGCAATAGGTCCTATATACCCCTTACATAGACACAACAACATTTTGAATAGGGGTAAAGATATACACACTTTTATCCACTATACATTTTGGTGAACCCGACATGCTTATCCACCTTTTCTTTTGTGGAATTAGATGCCCTATTGTGTCTGTGGTGTTAGATTTCCCTTTATATCTTTTTGGTGTTAGATTTTCCTTTTATGTTAAATCTTGCATGCTCATAAAATTAGATTTCTTTCTTTTCTATTTCAAAAATACAAAAATAATTGCAAAATATCTTTAAAATACAAAAATATTCATTTATTTATGCTTTTTGTTTTCCTAGTTTAGTTCATTTGCGTTGCATTGGTATATGAGCTTTACTACCACTAGTCCTACTTATAACATTCTACTTATAAGAATTTGTAGACTGATGGGTGCCTTTGACCCTAAATCTTCCTCTCCTTTCCTTAGGATCCTGGATGACAATTTGATTATTCATGATTCCAATCCTATTATGGAGAAAAAATATTCTCACTCATCTCATGATGAGGATGATGATTTAAGAGTTCCTCCTAAACAAGTCCAAAAAATTTCAATTGAACTTGATAAAATGGGTAATTGGCTTATTCAAGAAAACCATAATCAAGATTCTATTCAAGCTATCGAGGCTCTTAAGAAATTTCTTCATGATAGTGATTAAGGTGTTAATCTCTTGCGTGGTATTACTCATCTAGTGCATTCAAATGTTAAACCTTTAGCTCAAGAAGCTCAATATTTAGGGTTGATTCCTCTGGTTACTAGTGTCAAACCTTCTTCTGTTCTTTTACCTATTATTCCTACCTATACTCCTTTGGTGACTGTGATGGTTCCCTCTGTTCCTATGAGTTTTCCTCCTGTGTCCCTTCCTACATCACAACCTTCTTACCATAATGTTCCTTTTACTTATTCCAATCCTCTTCCAACCGTAGTTCCAAGTGTTCCTCTAGTTGTGTCTTCCATTCCTGCAGCTTCATGCACTCTACCTAGTGTTTCTAATGTTGCTATTCCTCCTATTTCCTCTAATGATTCAACAATCATCAGTTTGGCTCAAATTGTGTCATCCTTACAATAACAACTTACATCCTTGACTCAAACAAGTTTAGTATTCCTATATGTGACATGGGAAGTCCTTTGTCCCAAGACATCATTCATACTCCAGTTCCTCAGCAAGTCAACATGCCTCGTCTTGAGAATTATAATGGTAAGGGAGACCCTGTTCATCATATTAAAACATTTCAAATCCTTTGTAGTGATTATGCTCATGACCATAGCATTTTAGCCAAGTTGTTTGCTAGAAATTTTCATGACAAGGCCTTACAATGGTACTGTTCCTTGCCTCCTTATTCTATTGATTCATTTCCACAACTTTCCAATGCTTTTATTCAATAATTTCAAAATAACACTGGTCCGCAAGTGTCTTTGACTGATTTGATGCATTGTAAACAAAGTGCTAAGGAAAAATTGACTAAATTTATTGGTAGATTTAAGCATGTACATGCTCATATTTCCTATCATGTTCCTGATATTGATATTCAACATATGTTTATTTCAAATTTGCAAAAGGATATTAGAGATAAGATTATGCTTACTGAATTTAACTCTTTTCAACAACTTTGTGCAGCGCTTCATCATTATCAATTACAAGTGAGTCAATTTGAGAGAAACACTCCAATGGCTCCTATTCTAGTTGATAAGAGTGATGCTGCTCCTAATCCAAAAAAATTTAAAAAATTCAACAACTATGTCAAGAAAAACAAACAAGTGAATGCAATTGTTGATCAAGTTGTTGTTGCAGCTCACAATGCCACTTTTGCATCCACTACTTTTCGATTAAATCATATGTTTACTCCTCTTTTTGAATCTTTACATTCTATTATGAATAGGTTGTTAATTGCTAATATGATTACTTTACCTCCTATTCGACCTCTTTTACCTACTACGATTGCATCTAAATCCTTTGATCCTAAAGCTTTTTGTCAATATCATCATCAGAATGGTCATGATACTGAAAAATGTTATTCTTTAAAATATAAGGTTCAAGACTTAATTGAATCTAATGCCTTATCTGCTGATAATCTTGATGGTAGCAGGAATAAATCTGTCTCACCTCCTAATCAAAACCTTCAAATCTCTACAAATCCTTTACCTACACATGATACTAATACCATTGCTCAGCCATCTTCTATGGATATTGTGTATGATTCAAATATGGATGATCTTAATCACATTGTTAATCAAGTGGAGCATGTTGTTCAATCTATATCTCCACCTCAACCTCAACCTTAGCTTCAACCTCAAGTTCAATCTCAACCTCAACCAAAACCTAATCCTAAATTGAAAACTCAACCTAAACCTCGACAACAACCTAAGAATAAAAGACCTCAGGAAATTTTGATTACCTTTGATGATTCTAAGACTATTAAAGCTCCTGATGCTCCCCTTTACATTTATGCTAGGATTTCTCAGATACCTACTCGTGGTTGTCTTGTTGATCCTACATCCTTAGTCAATGTTATTACTGAAGAATTTTTTTTTATGAAAAACTTGCAACGTGATTCTTATGATACATCTGATGTGTGGATTCAAAATTGTAATGGTTTTCTTTATCCATCATTTGGTTCTATTAACTTATCAGTTGAATTTTGTGGTAAAATTGTGAACACTACCTTTGTTGTTGTTCCTACTTCTGATCAGTTTCAAGTTAAGCTTGGTTTTCCTTGGTTGAATGCCATGCATGTTGTTGCTTCACCTATTCATAAGTGTCTTAAATTCATTCATGATGAAGAAGTAAAGATAATTAACCATAGTTTATATCAACCTTCTAGGCCCAAGGATTGTGCTACCCTTGACTTATTTTGGCCTTCATTACCTAATTCATGTCCTTCTTGACCTGATAATCATTTTCACTCATATCAAGCCTATAAGCATTGTAAGATTCTCGAATTGAGCATACCTCATATGGATCTTAATCATGGTCTTTTTCCTACACCTTCCATACCTCCTTTAACTATGACTTCTAGTTCTGTTAATCAAGCTCCTAGTGTTGCTTGTCAGTCTGTTGAAAAACCTACTAATCCTCCTATAGAACCTGTGAAGGATATGGTAATTGCTCCTCCTAGTTCTCAACATATTTCAAGTAAGGAAAAACATAATCGATCCGCTAATGAACATCGTAAGAAGCATCATGCTCAGGCTAAAGCTCATAATGTTGTTCTTCAAAATTCTTTACCTCCTTTTGATAGGCCTATGCATGATGTGCTAGAAGAAGTTGTTAATAATGATGTTAAAATGTAAGATTATGATGATTCTATTCATATCTTAGATCCTATTTTGATTAATCTAGATGAAGAAGATACTCTTGATGATGTTAATGATGAATATGAGACTATTGATATTGGCATTGATTTATCTAATATTCTTTCATCACAATTAACACTTACACCTAGTATTGAGCATTGTGATTCTCAAGAGGATCCTTGTTTGGAACTGACTATCATTCCTACTATGTTGGATATAGTCCCTCTTGCGAGTTACCCACCTTCCCTAAATGATATAGAATGAGATGGGGAGATTAGGTGGTATGCTTGATGGACTTGTCCTTCATGGTAGCCTTTTTTTTTGGTTTGTCTATAGTACTGTACTGCTCCCGTGATGTGTTTGCTAAATGTTGTTAGATTCTTTTATACGACCCTTGTTACTTTGTTGGTACAAGGTGATAAAGGAATTGAACCTAATGTATAATTCCTCTATGTGTATCTCAATTCTTCCATATTTTATTTCATGTTATGTTGTACCTATGCTATTGTTCATAAATGTTTCCTTGTGTAGTCTGCTTGGATCCGCGACTTGGTAGCACTGATTCTTTTTGGTCTCCATGTCATGGTTCGAAAAGATTCTTCTTCGTATCTCTTATGTGATCTTTCCTCCTTTGTGATTGTAGTTCTACTTTCTTTTGGGAATGATGTCAATTCATTTGCAATAATATCATATATATTATCTTATGATCATATTGACCCACGGTAGGTAGATCCCTTTTGTGTTCTCCGTATGTTTATGTGGTATTTCCCTTGATTTGTCTTCATTTGGGGGCATCTTGTAGTGGAAACGTACTCAGTTGAGTTGTTTATGTTTCCATTAAAGTCACTGCTCATGTTAAAGTGTTAGCAATGACTTTAACGTGGGGGCATACACTCTTCTCACCTATTGCACATGCACACTTTTTGATATATATATATATATAGATATATATATATATATATATATATATATATATATATATATATATATTTCAAGATACTTTTCTCTCTTTTTGGATTAGTGACTAATCTTTAAAGCATGGATTGGTATTTAGGATCTCTTGATCCCTCCAGTTTCAAATTGTGATCCCTTAAGGTCGAAGGTGTCCTTAAGACTGGATCTCTTTTATTTTAATCTTGTGGAATAGAATATTCCTGAGGGTGAATCTTTGATGGGTTGACTAGTGAGTAGCCACATTCACTAGGTGGTTCAATTACATCTTTCTGGTTGTGCTATTTTCTTGTGTGGTTCATAATGAGACATAAGTTCTCATTCGGCGAGATAATCACACCCTCTTCTCTATCTTTTTTAGAGATGTCTCTCTTATTTTGATCTTGGAGTTGATGAAGACTTGAGTCCCTGGGAGCTTGAGGATTTCTTTGTCCCTTTGATTTCAATAAGATTATCTTTTCCTTATGATCTCTTTTACCAGGAGTTTGCATCAAGTCCATACTCTTGCTAAAGTGGGGGCTTAATGTATCATCTTAAAATGGAAGAAATTCCATGATAAGACTGTTTATCCCTCCAAGTAAGTGGTCTAGGGTCATGTCAAGCACCTTGAATAGGTCTTTGCATGGATCTAGATTTTTCCCCCTATTCTACTTCTCTCTCCACCTATTTCCAGCCTTTTTTTGGTACCTGGTCTTGAGAATTTAAAAACTACCATCTCAGGGTCAAGGTTGACCTCCTAGGTCAAGGTCAACCTCAACCCTAACCTATAGTAGAGTTGACCTTGACTTTGACCTAGGTCAAAGATGACCTCGACCCTGACCCTGCATCCAAATTTCAAGTTCCAGAGGTTTTAGGATATTGGGCTTCGACAAGTTTTATTTTCTCGCTTCCGGGTCGACTGTTTTGGATTTCAGAATGGTAAACTCTTAAATTGCATTTAATATAGGTCCATTTCTAGGGGTTAAGATTAATTGGGATTTAATTCTCCAATGTCAACCTCTCTAGAAGTTTGTGCTCTAGATCACTATAAAAGGAAGCCTTCCTACTCTCATTTTCACCAAGTAATTTCATGATCAAGACATCTAGCTTTCAAGAAAAATCAAGAAATCAAGAAGAAAGAAGAAGAAATAAATCAAGAAATCATTCATTCATCCTAAAGCATTCAAGATCCAA
The DNA here is from genome assembly GCA_027943335.1 of Chamaecyparis obtusa. NCBI lineage: Eukaryota > Viridiplantae > Streptophyta > Pinopsida > Cupressales > Cupressaceae > Chamaecyparis > Chamaecyparis obtusa. The sequence continues at coordinate 1,421,771 of BSBK01001097.1, forward strand.
TTCATCAAGGAGATCTATTAGCAGCCATTGAAGCATTCAAGCTCTATGGAGCCCTCTTGTTGAAGATTTATCCATCCACATTCATCCAAGCCTCTTCCTAATCCAAGATATATTCAAGATTGGTGTTTAAGATCTAATGCCACTAATTTGAGACATCCTACATACTATTCTACATTCATTTGGAGCATCCCTACTTGTGGATTTAAGGATTCAAATCCTCCACAAGGATTTCAACATAAGCAAGGTGAATAGTTCCATTTACTTTGTTTATATATTGTGATTTCAATTAAATTTCAAGGTTGATTCCAAACTAGGGTTTGACCAAGGAAAACCCCCCATCCAAACAACAAAAAACATTTTTCTTGCAGGTACAGGTACAGGACAATGAATTGTAGTTCAAATTTGGTACCCTTTTCGGCGAACTTCCAAGATTCACAAACAAAATTTCCATCAGAGCTATTTTGGGTCAAGGCTAACCTTTAGTGAAGGGTAAGATTGTGCCCCGCTATCTAGGTCAAAGTTGACCTGCCCTCAGAAAGACAATTTTTTTTTGGGTTTTCTCTGTCTCGATATTTCCAGTCCGGAGCAGGTTGCATAATTCCTTGAAACTGTGCACAAACATCAGAAATCAGCATTTTCTAGATTTTCCCTATTTTTAGGTTAGTATTTGTCTTCTATTCATTTAAGATTTCAAGCACATAGTTTCTATAGAGAATTATAGGATTTCCTCCTTTCTTCATATTCTCCATTGTTTGATTCATTTGTGCATTGATCACTTCTTTGTGATTAATCAATTTGGATCTCTCTTTTGGGAATTTGGATTAGGGATAGGTCCTATATTCCCCTTACATAGACACAATAATATTTTGAATAGGGGTAAAGATATACACACTTTTATCTGTAATGAAACTCAGGTGCGGAAACAGCTTCCTACGCTAATCTCTATAGGAGAGTATTGTGCAAATTCTTATAAATCCTTACAATTTCAGATTCGTTAACTACTTTAACAAAGATATTGCAACCACATACCATACATACAAAAAAATAGAGAATGACACAATGATATACCCTGGGGAAAACCTTTCTGGTAGAAAACCCCAGCACTCCAAAACCTGCACAATGTATTATCTTCAACACAAAGATTATAATACACTTGCAATGCAAGTTCTTTCAGGAAATGAGAGACAAAGCCAACAAGACTTAAATTTTGTTTTGTTATATCTCTGCCATAGGAGCAACATCATATATATAGACTCCTCTGGACCCAAAAATAGGCACAACCACCAAGACCCATGCACAAAGCCACATGTACATAGTTGTTACATGCAATCCCAAGAATAGGCGTCCATCCCTAGAATAGACTATGACAGCTTGTCATAGAATCTGCCAAAAATAACGGTCACAAGAGAAGTGTAAGAGAATCTGTCATACCAACCTATTTTTGGCATATTCTCTTACACACACCAACCACTTCTTCTTGGGTGCCCAAATAGGCCCAAGTCATAAGATGCTCTTACACCTATCATAGAACATTCCTTAAATAGTTCTTACGCGTCATAGGAATCCATCATGACCGTTTTAGTCATGATCTCCTTACGCACAAGATGCTGACACATCAAGTGGAGTGACACATCAACATGCCAACTAGACATGTACACTCACACTTAATTACATTATTTGCAAAAAAAATAAATTTACAAAACAAATAATAAGAATAGGAATTATCCAAGGTTGAGACACCTTATTCCTAACATTCTCCCCTATTATAGTAAGAACCAGCAAAAAACAACTACAAACATAGTGGTTGAACAACCTACATACAACCGTCTGATAATCCTATTATGAATAAGAGAAGTAATTAAAAATTTCCTACTCCTAATCCAAACTACACTTATATTGTAGCTACCATTACAAATGTTCATACTGGAGATAAAATTTAGATCAAATGACCAACACAAAAGTAAAATGTTTTTGAAAATTCCATAGGGGAACGATAAGAGTAACTATCTAGAAACTAAGCTTCATGTGGGGACTTAATAAAATATCTTTAATAGTAAAATACATGACTTGAAATGTCTAAGAGGAACTTGGATAAGTCCTTGTATTTTTCATCATCCTCTCCATCCTCATCCAAGATCTTTTGTTGCAAGAAGTACTTGGAAGTAGTAAAAATTTGCATAGCCTAGAGACTAAACCTATAGATACTCCCCATTATTCATTCCACTTACAACCATTTTATTTTTAGGTCCCCCACCTCACTCTTCAGATTATCTAGATCTGTAATAGTGTTCTAGCCACCAACATAGACCATGTTATGATTGGTAGGATTACTATTTTCTTCTTCAGGCATCATGTTTGCAGTGAGGTCGATGGTTTCCTCATTCAAAATATCTTGTATGTGGGTGGAGCTATTAGTAGTGGACTTGTTAGAACTTCCCAGGGTGTCCACCTCAATTTCATTCCCATCCATCATATTTCCCTTGTCATCATTTTCTTTGGTTTTCCAACCCCCTATTCAGTATTTTCCTCCCTTGAATCCTAATCCACGCGCAATTTTTTCTATTTTTTTTCATAGTAGATAATCTATTTTACTTGTGAGGGTTATTGTGTTCCTCATTAGCATCAACACCCTCCTCACTTGCCACTTCCTGAATAGAAATAAGGAATACTGAGAGGGGGGGGGGTGAATTAGTATTCTACAATCTTTTACTTTTGCCCAATTATGGATATAGCAGATTATCTTAACACATGCATAACATAAGAAGCTAAACAACATGCATAGAAATAAAACTAAAGAACTCATAACACATTATTTTTTCTTGAGGAAACCTTGGCCAAGCGAAAACCCCGGTGGGGATGGTACCCACAAAGATTCACTAATCAAAAGTATCTTGTTAAGGATGTTGACCCTGTTAGGAGTCTATTACATGCATATAGTGTCTCATTCCTGATTAAGGGACTATAGGCCTTGTTAGAAGCCTCAACCCTATTAGGAGTTGGCAATACAAAATGTGATTACCAGATGAGACCACTGCCCAAACAAGTAATGTATAATATCTACTGATTACAAAAGAAGGTTAAGGTACATAACCTTATACTATTTGCATCAATATCTCTTTTCTTCTCTTTCACTATCGCTATTACATATGCATCATATATCTCACATCATATCACTTCATCATTACATTTTATTATATCGTTCCTTCTTACAATTTACAATTACATTTATACAAGTTATTAGGATTAATAACTTTCCAGTCGGCTATCATATTACAAATAACTTTATCCAAGGGTTAACATCTAGGATGTCATCCCTTTATATTGTTAAGTCATTATTTTGATAAACAAAATAATCCCTTAACTCTTTATCAATTTTGTCTTCATATTTTGTCCTGTCGGCTTGACACTGTCTTTAGTAAAACTATCATAACTTCTTCTGTACATGTCGTACTGACTTGTGCTCTGAGATGAGTCTTCAATAGTCATCATAGAGTCTATATTAAAGTGTGAAAGCATTGAAATTACTCCAATCAACATCACAAACAAAAATTGTCTCCAGATTCACTGGTAAAAATATTGTCTCATACTTAGACAATTTCGCATTGTGCTCTGTCATACTAGCTCTCTGACCTGTGTGATCTTCATGTAGATCATATGTTTCCATAATGACAACATCTATGTAACCAACTTAGCAAAATTTCCAACAATCTCCCCCTTTGTCATTGGTGGCAACATATGAGAAAATTGACTAAGTCTACAACTTCAAAATCTCAAAATTATGGCCATAGTATAAAATATATACTATCCTTATAACTCCAAAAAAAACTTATCTCTAATACAGTACTCCCCCTAAGAGTATCAATCCTTATCATTTCCTTATCAATTTTCTGCTATATATCTCTCCACCTTTGACAACAATGACAAAATAAAGGTAAGGAGGGTTACAAAATTGTATTAAAAAATATTATACCTTAATTCAATTTTGCAAAGCTGGTAGGTTTGCAACACAATCTGCAAAATCAATCTTTATAGCTTCTAACTCCTTCTCCCATGATTTCTTAATATAATCTACCACATTGAGTAGTGTGCTCAATCCATAAGATGTTATTTCACATGCTTGGAGATTCTCAAAGTTAAACTTTTGAAAAGATGTCTTAGCTGAAAGACATTCTTCCAATTGCTCTTCAATAATGCTTAACTTCATAGAAGTGTGCTCTCTTAAAAGAGTGAATCTTTTCATTTTCCTATCTTTTTCATCTTGCGAAACTCTGATTTCATCATATAGCTTATGAATTTTCTTCTCAACATCAAATACCTTCACATTGGGGCTTGTTAGAAGGTTAGTTTCATTCTGAATTTTTGCTTCCTTCATCTTCATCTTCTGATCTTCTTTTGTTGTCAAGGTCTCTGATTTTGTACACTAGATGTACAAATATTTTCCTGTTTCCAAATTCTTCCTCAAGTCCTTTATATAGATATCAAGATTGTTGATATCATTCCTAATATTATGGCTAATGTTCAAAAGCATTTTGGCCTCATAGGCTACTTGAGCTTTCACTTTTGCTATATCAAATAGATTTGTGAATTCATTTTCAAAAGTGTTCATTACTTTCTTTTCTTTCTCCAGAGGATCAGCTTCTGTAATTTGTGTAGTTACAATGCTTTGTAACTTCTCAGTAAGTTCCTTCAGGCATCCTTCAATAATTTTTACTTTCTTGTTCTTACCAATGATCTTGTTCAAGGATGTTTTCAATTCCAACTAATCATCATCATCTACTTCCTTTCCCAAATGCTCAATCATAGATCCAATCTAATTCTTCTTTCCAGTCTCAGGAGTAAGACTGATATCTTCTTTAGTGGGAATGGGTACTTGTTTTTCTATCACTGAGGGTTCTACAATAGTGGTCTCTGTTGTCTCTTCTCCTTTGGTAGTTTCCTACTCTTCAAAAGCTGAATTGTCAACAATGTTTTCCAGATTCTTGAATACATTATCATCAGTATCCAAGGTTATCTTCGTTCCTTCTACATTCATGACTTCATCTTCAATGTTAATGGCTGGTGGAGCTGGAATGTCCTCTTGTTCTATTTCACCTACTTGCTTTGCTACAACTGGTGGTTCTCCAACATTTTCTGACATAACCTTGATTATTGCTTGCTTTGTTTCTAAATTAACTTCTTTAGATCTGCCTCCCATAATCTGAATGGTTCTCTTCTTGGTTCTCAGATGGGTGCTTAAGGCTTTCATGATCTAACTAAAGTGTGCTTCATCTCTTATAACACAAAGCTTCCTTACAAGATTTTCTCTAATAGATGTGTCTTCTTCTGATGCTCTCTTCTTCCTATTCACAAGTTTATTATATAAATCATCAGGTATCTTACCCTGAATTGTATCAAACTTCTTATGAGACAAAATCATATGCTTTAGCACTGCATTTTCTAGATTTAATCTCTCTGCATAATCATAAAGTTCATAATACTTATTCATTCTTGTAAAGTCTCCATCCTGAATGATTTTCTCATTAAGCTTCTCAACTTTAGGTTTCCAAGTTTTCTTCTTAATAGAAGTGCCATCATCTTTGATTTCTGCAATTTTCCTTGGAACTGGTTGCACTAATGTTTTTTGTCTTTTACTCAGTCTAGTAGCACTCTCTTTTACTCTTTTGCTAGGTGTGGAGGAAGTGGATCTGGTGGATATCTTTTCTTCTTGATCCTTCTCAATTTCTTCCACTTTCACCTTAACTTGTGTTTCTTCTTGCTGTGATACAATTGATGATAAAGGTGGAACAAACAAAACTTCTTTTTGTCTAGTATCTTTGATTGTTGCTGCTGTTTGCTTTGCTACCAAGAATTCATGCTCAGTCATCCCTGTATCTTTTAGAAATTTCTTTATAGTACTTTCAACTCTTTTCTTTGACTGTTTCTCTTCAAGTAAGGTCTTTGGGGAATTGAAGTTCTCCTCAAAGGTTCCAAACCTATTGCAATGAGTGTCAAACTTAAACTTAAGTAACCTGCTCACATATTCTTCTGTCTCTACCTCAGATATCTCATAGCCAAGAGGGTCTATGAACTCTATTCTAGGTTCTACTACTTCAATGTAGGTAAAGTCAGTATCAACCATGAAACATATCTCATTTTTATACTTCTCCACAAGAGTCTGTGGGATCCTTGATCTGCTAGATACTATATCCTGAAATGTCTTGATTACCAATACTGCACTCTCATTCACTTTGTTAATAACATGCCTTCTATACAATAGGTTAATCCTTTTCATTGTGGTTTGGCCATCATTCCAGTCATTTCCAATGGTGTAAGTAAATCTTCTCAATAGATGAAAAAACATATAGGTGATTAAGGATGAGAACCTAAACTATGTATACTTAGTTTTCTTAATCTTTTCCAAATTCTCAAACAGTTGAATTCTCAGAATCTCACACATATCAATTTGTACCTTGTCAACACACATCAGATAAGTTGCATGTATCATTCCAACTACCATGTCATCCTCTCTTGAGTTTGCACAAAACTTAGTGGTTAGGATCTTGCATAAGTATCTGACATCATCTTGTTGAATCTTACTAATGACAATTCCTCTACCATTATAGGATGAATTTGTGTTATCTATGACTATTTTTCTCATGTTCTTCTCATTTAAAGGAATGGTTCCAGTTTTAGATAATCCACTGACTTCATGAATCAAATCAGCTATGATATCTATCACTCTATCTTCTAACCAAAACTTCCCATTATGAATTCTGCTTAAGATAATCTTAGTACATTCTTCATTGTCAAATTCATACTGTAATGCATACTTAATGATTTCATTATCTTTCAAATGTTCAAATCCTTCTTTCAGTGTCATGTCCTAATTGTAGATCTTCTGATATTCCTTGGTGAAATCACTATCACTGATAGTCTCTATTTTGCATCCAAGATAACTTCTAACATTCTCCAGATGTAAAAATTTGTCTGGTACGGATGATAAAGCTAACCTAGGATCATCTTCCAAGGGTTCTATTGGTTCCCTTTTCAACTTAGGTCTATTCTTGTCTCTAACATTGTGAATTAAAGAAACATCCATGATTTCTTCTAATTCCTTTACTAATTTAAAGATCTGTCAAGTAAAATACCTTGATTTCATGATTTTAGGGCTTGCGTAGATTCGACACAAAATTCTTCTCCAAATCCTTGCAAAATGCTTCCAATCACTGCTCTTTGATCTCCTTAACACTTGAATTCACTTTGATGATCAAATAATACCGATCATGACCTTTTATTAATTCAATCTTACTTAGATCTGACATCACATTCAATTCTTTTGCCACTTCTTTCCAAAAAGCTATTTCTACTAACCTGTAAAACTTAAATCTTCATGCGATCTCACAAAACATAATATTTTTCTTTGCACTCTTAACCATAGCATTAGAACATCATATACTACCTTGCATTAACTTCAAAAGACTCAGTTCATCATATATCTACTTCTATAGTAATCTAAGTTCCTATTCTACTGCAATTTTCATAAATTAAGTACTTTGACATGGGTTAGGTGAAGATTCATTCTTACCTTTTAATGCTTCACCTTCCTCATTACCTTAAATGTTGAATATGTCTCCTTGATCTATGCTTTTGATAAAATTCACTTCATCTGAATTACTCAGCATCCTTTCTGACTATTACTTGCATCTTCATTTCTTCTTGCATGATTTCTAGGATTAGGATTAGGATGAAAAACTCTATTGTTCATTCTGCAAAACCTTACGGTATGTCCAATTTTGTTTCATATATGACAAACAATTCCATTGTTTCCATATCTTGGTCCAGGCTAATTGATTTGTGATCTATAGTTTCTAGCAATGTGTCCAACCTTGTTGCATCTATAACATATTACTCCATTTCTTCTGTTCATATCTTCAGTAGGTTTCTTATCTACATTGTTAGTAGTCCTAAACATTCTACTACCATAATTATTTTCAATAAATTTAGGTTTCCTACATTCAACAGCTCTATGTCCAAAACTATGACAATTATAACAATAACCATTAAGAGGTTTGAATTGCTTACCTGTGCAATCTCTCTTCATATGACCAATAGTATTACAAGAAAAACATCTACCTTTGAATTATCTTTGCATACCTTTGGGTGATTCCTCTTGCTTATATGATTCTTCTTCTTTAGGTGTATCTTCAAACTTGTTAATCTCATCAGACTTCTTCTCATCTATGCTTTCAGATATTTTCAGATCTGGTTCCTTACTTTCATCATTTTCTTTAAAAGTGTTGAATCCAACACCAATCTTATCATAGAATGGTTTTTGATAAGATATTTGTTCATCAATCTTCTCACTAGTTGAATATAGCCTTTCAAGTTGTTCTTTGGATTGATTCAGTGCACCTTTCACAATTTTATTGTACTTCTTAAGTTCAGCATACTACAAATTGACTTCTCAAGTTCAGATGTTACTTTACCAAGTTTAGATTTTAGTCCTTCATTTTCAGTCTTTAGACTTTCATTCTCAGATTTCATATTTGCTTCATTCTTGTCATTTCCATCTTTCAAACTAAGCTTTAGATTTTCTATCTTTAGTTCATGCTTAAGGATCTCATTTTCTTTTTCTAAATTTTCATCACAATCTTCAATAAAAACTTTGGATTCCTTTTCAGATCTCAGATCTTCCAACTTGTTTTTCAATTTCTCAACGAGGTTCTTTGCATCATCATAAATTCTTTTAAAAGTGTCTTTTTCAATAGTAAGCAAGTCAATCTATTCAAGAGCTTCTTCAAGATTCTTTTGTAGTTGATCCATATCTATAAAGATCTTACTCAAGTTTCTAGGCTTTCCTTGAATGATTCTTTTATGAGTAACTAAGCTCTGATACCAATTGTTAGAAATAGGGAATACTGAGAGGGGGGGGGGGGGTGAATCAGTATTCTACAATCTTTTACTTTTTCCCAATTATGGATATAACATATTATCTTAACACATGCATAACATAAGAAGCTAAACAACATGCATAGCAATAAAACTAAAGAGCTCATAACACATTATTTGTTCTCGAGGAAACCCTGGCTAAGGGAAAACCCCGGTGGGGATGGTACCCACAAAGATCCACTAATCAAAAGTATCCTATTAAGGATGTTGACCCTATTAGGATTCTATTACATGCATATAGTGTCTCAGTCCTGATTAAGGGACTATAGGCCTTGTTAGAAGCCTCAACCCTATTAGGAGTTGATAATAAAAAATATGATTACCAGATGAACCTACTACCCAAACAAGTATTGTACAATATACATTGATTATAAAAGAAGGGTAAGGTACATAACCTTATATTGTTTGCATCAATATCTCTTCACTTCTCTTTCACTATCGCTATTACATATGCATCATATATCTCACATCATATCACTTCATCATTACATTTTATTACATCATTCCTTCTTACAATTTACAATTACATTTATACAAGTTATTAGGATTAATAAATTTCCAGTTGGCTATCATATTACAAATAACTTCATCCAAGGGTTAACATCTAGGATGTCATCCCTTTATATTGTTAAGTCATTATTTTGATAAACAAAATAATCCCTTAACTCTTTATCAATTCTGTCTTCATATTCTGTCATGTCGACTTGTCACAGTCTTTAGTAAAATTATCATAACTTCTTCCGTACATGTCGTATTGACTTGCACTCTGAGATGAGTCTTCAATAGTCATCATAGAGTCTATGTTAAAGTGTGAAAGCACTAAATTTACTCCAATCAACATCACAAACAAAAACTATCTCTAGGTTCACTGGTAAAAATATTGTCTCATACCTAGACAATTTTGCATTGCGCTTTGTCATATTGGCTCTCTGACCTGTGAGATCTTCATGTAGATCATATGTTTCTATAATGACAACATCTATGTAACCAACTTATCCAAATTACCAACAATTGTGTTCCTCATTAGCATCAACACCCTCCTCACTTGCCACTTCCTGAATAGAACTTTTATCTCTTTTTGGTGGGGAGAGACAAGTTTTTTTCTTTTCTCTTAGTATTGGTTGTGTGTGTGAATTGTGGACTTGTAAAGCTGCAACACAACATTTCAATAATCCTTTATATCAATTTTTAGTGATGCAGGAGCATCCTAGCTGTAAGAGCAATCTTGCATCACCCAAAAATATTTCTATTTTTGTATTCAATAAGGGCTATCTTGTGCAGAGCTGCTATTTATGGAAACTTGCTATTTTTAGTAAGTTGGTCATACAATCTTGAAATGTTTTGATTTACATGTGGAGGTTCATCTCAGTCATATCAGCCGGCCAGTAAAGTTTCATGGCTAGATCAGGCCTAGTTTTGAAGATAGTGAAGATTTTCGGTATTGGTAGCAGGGTACAGAAACTTTGAACTCAATTTTGAAGGCTTTATAGGCCCTGAATGAGGTCAAAAATTTGGGTGATAGATGCTTATGTGGGTCAACCTTGTAGAGAACTTCGTGGCCTTTCCGAAATGGGGTTATAATAGTCCATTGGGTTAACTGGTGATGACTTATGGTCTCCGAAAGTCGGGTCACCTGAAATGGAGGAAAATAATTTTCCTTCAAAAATTTTGTTCAAGTTTTAAAAGTTATTTTGAGCTAACTTTGATGTAATAAATTGAAAAATTAAATAATTCTAAGTTTGGTTGGCCCTAAGGGCTAAATTTATAGAACCTTCTCGGGCAGTCGAAAATGCCTATATAAAGAAGGCCCATAGTGTTGTCTAGAGCAGTTCTAGGTAGTAGATCTAAGTATTGATTCGAGGCTTTGTCCTACAAAATATTGTAAGGGAATGCCCATGTGGCTTTGCATATTGTAATTCTAAAAGTTTGTAATTCCACATTTGTGGAGATAATAAGAAGCCAATTTTTTGTTCTTGCATATTGTTGTTGTTTCTCTATTTCTATTATGTGTTTGTGGTATTAAGGGGAGCACCCTTCATCAAGTGGTATTAGAGCAGGAGTTCCTAAGTGTGTAAACAGATTGCCAATTGTGAGGCAATTTGCACCAGGATCACGGGTTAGGGTTTCTATGTAAATAGATCACCGACTGTGAGGCAATTTGCACCAGGACCGTGGTTAGGGTTTCAGCACACATCGCAAAAATGCCTCCACAAAGGGAACGTGCCGAAAGAGCTGGTGTTGTAACACTTGAGGTTAGAGCACTCCAGAGACGAGTGTGAGCATTGAAAGAGGAGATTCGTAGAGGAATGAATCTTAATGTCAGAGACAAAAGCGAGGATGAAGCCAAAGAAGAAGATCAAGAAGGAGAAGTCGAAGTTGTGAACTAGGAGGAAGAAAGGATTTTTTAGGCCATTTCCAAGATTGAAAAAAGACCTAAGATTGAGGTTCCTACATTTTCAGGAAATCTTAACCTAGAGGAGTTGATCGACTGGATCAATGAATGTGAAGAATATTTTGAGTATGAAGATATTGAGGATCCTGATAGGGTCAAATTCATGAAGGCCAAATTGAAAGGTCATGCGAAGATCTGGTGGCAAGAGATTCAATTGGAGTGAAATAGAAGAGGGAAAGATAAAATCACAAGATGGGATCGAATGGTGGATAAGTTGAAGCGGTAGCTCATTCCTGTTGTTTATGAGCTTGACCTACTAAAGAAGATGCAAAGTCTGAAGCAATCAGGAAGATTTGTCTAGGAGTATATAGAGGAGTTCTATCGAATCCTCATCAAAATAGGCCATGTAGAAGCAGATAAGGAGAAAGTTACCCGTTACCTTAATGGGTTGAGGCTGAGCATTCAGGAAGAGATGAATCTGGTTCGAATGAACAATATTGAAGAGGCATACCAGTTTTCCCTAAAGGTAGAGGAAAAACTGAACAAGAAGTTTGAGAGTAGACAAAATGAAAGTGGTCACGGTGGATGATCTGGTGGACGGTCATATGGAGGCCAAAATGAAGATCCGAAAAAGAAGGATGAGTCCAGCAATAGTCAAAATCAGAGAGGAAACAATTCCAATCATTTCCAAGATTAGAACAATAGAGATCAGAGAGGAAGAGGAAGAGGACAAGGTTCAGGAAGAGGAAGCTTTCATGGAACATGTTTTCATTGTGGAGAAGAAGGCCATAGGGCATTTGAATGTCCTCAACACCAAGGAAGGATGGATAGGAGAAATGACGACCAGGCCAGAGTTGCACATGTAGATGAAGATGCCAGATCATCAAATTTTGAAGATGCTGAAAGAGGAGAAATGTTGATTAACAAAAGAGTCCTGTTGAGTGGTGAGAATGAACCTGAGCAAAGGAGGAGCCTGTTTCGCACTAGATGCAAGTGTGAGGGTAAATTTTTTGATGTGATTATTGATAGTGGAAGCACTGACAATTTTGTGTCAGAAGACATGGTGACAAAGTTGAAGCTTAAGAGATAGAAACACCCACATCCATATCGGATTGGCTGGGTGCAGGATGCCCACAAAGTCATGGTCAGTGAACAGTGCATGGTAAAGTTCAAGATCGACAGGTACCAAGATGAGGTACTATGTGATATCATATCTATGGATGCATGTCATATGTTGTTGGGTAGACCATGGTAGTTTGACAGATGTGTTGTACATGATGGTCATGCAAATACCTATTTCTTGACAAAGGATGGAGTGTGACATAAGCTAAAGCCATTGAAGGAGACCAAAGAAAAGGTATGTGGTAATGCAAGACTAACATTTTTTGATGGAAGAAAATTCCTAGATGGTATGAGGCATGAGCATGTGTGTTTCACTTTAATTCCAAAAGTTGGTAAAGAGGAAATAGAGGATGTACTTGTAGAGGTTGTAGATTTGTTGAATGAGTTTCAAGATATTGTATCTGATAATGTACCCGATGGATTAACACTAGTAAGGAAGATCAGTCATTAGATGGATTTGATTCTAGGAGCTAGTTTTCCAAACAAGGCAGCACATAGAATGACACTAGTAGAAAGTGAAGAGTTAAACAGACAAGTACATGAGTTGTTACAGAAGGGATTGATTCAGGAGAGCTTGAGTCCATGTGTTGTACCAATAGTATTAGCACCAAAGAAGAATGGAGAATGGAGGATGTGTACAAATTCCAAAGCAATAAACAAGATCACAATCAAGTATAGGTTTCCATTGCCATGAATGGATGATATTATAGATTGTTTGAGTGGAGTTGTGTATTTTTCAAAGATAGATCTGAAGAGTGGATATCACCAGATTCAGATCAGAGAAGGAGATGAATGGAAGACTACCTTCAAGACAAAGGAAGGACTATATGAGTGGTTAGTCATGCTTTTTGGGCTAACCAATGCACTGAGCACTTTCATGAGGTTGATGAACGAGGTTCTGAAAGAATTTCTAGGTAAGTTTGTCATTGTTTACCTAGATGATATTTTGATCTTTAGTAAGACATTGGAGGAGCATATCATGCATATTCGTATGGTATGTGTGAAGCTGAGACAAGAGAAATTGTTGATTAATTTGAAGAAGTGCAATTTTGTGAAGAACGAGTTAGTGTATTTGGGATTTGTAGTTTCAGCAAAAGGTCTAAAAATGGACCCAGAGAAAGTACAGGCTATCCTTGAATGGCCTACTCCAAGGAGTGCTACTGAGGTAAGATCTTTTCATGGTCTAGCTAGTTTTTATAGAAATTTTATCAGAAATTTCAGTAGTATTTGTGGTCCTTTGACTAAAACAATGAGAGGGGATAGAAAAGAGTTTAAGTGGACTAATGGGGTAGAAAGGAGTTTTCAATTATTGAAATAAAAAGTTACTGAACAACCTATTTTAGCACTTCCAAATTTTAATAAGGTGTTTCAAGTAGACTATGATGCTAGCGGTACTACAATAGGAGCTATTATGAGCCAAGAAGGTAAACCTGTTGCTTATTTCAATGAGAAGTTAAATGATGCCAAGAGAAAGTATTATGTTTATGATCAAGAATTTTATGCTATAGTTCAAGCATTGAAGAAGTGGAGACACTATCTACTTCCTAAGGATTTTATTTTGTATACTGATCATCAAGCTTTGTAGTATTTGAATAGTCAAGGAAAGTTGAATCAAAGGCATTTGAAATGGGTTGAGTTTTTGTAAAGTTATACATTTATTTTGAAACACAGGAGTGGAAAGTCTAATATGGTTGTAGATGCTCTTAGCAGAAGGAAACTATTGCTGACAGAGATACAGATTGAGGTGGTTGGGTTCAAGGAACTCAAGAATTTGTATCCAGAGGATCTTGATTTTGGTGAAGCTTGGAAAGCTTGTAAAGAACCTGTTAGTCTAGACAGAACGAAGTGGCTAGATTTTATCATCCAAGATGATATGCTATTCAGAGGGAGTCAGTTATGCATTCCATGAAGTTCTATGAGGGAGAATCTCATCAAGGAGATGCATAGCAGAGGATTGGTTGGATATTTTGGTCATGATAAAAACCCTTGCTTTGGTTAGTGAGAATTATTATTGGCCATAGTTATAGCAAGATGTCAAGAAGATTGTATAGAGTTGCAGAGTATGTCAGATAGCGAAAGGAGTGAAGCAAAATATAGGGTTGTATAAGCTATTACCTATACCAGAGGAACCTTGGGAGGATATCAGTATGGAATTTGTTCTTGGTTTACCAAGGACACAGTGGGGACATGATTCAATTTTTGTGGTAGTTGACAGATTTTTGAAGATGGCACATTTTATTCCCTACAAGAAGACTACTGATGTTGTTCATGTAGCAGAATTTTTTTTCAGAGAAGTAGTGAGACTACATGGTTTGCCAAAGAGTATAGTTTTAGATAGGGACACTAAGTTCATTGGATATTTTTGGTGTACATTATGGAAGAAGTTGAAAATAGATTTGAAGTTCAGTTCATCACATCATCCAAAGACTGATGGATAGACATAGGTGGTGAATAGGAGTTTGAGAAATTTGCTGAGATGTTTGGTTGGAGATAAGCCAATAGGATGGGATTTGATTTTACCACAGGAAGAATTTGCTTATGATAATTCTGTCAATAGGAGCACTGGTAAATCACTATTCCAGATTGTATATGGAAATAGTCCCATAAATGCATCTGAGTTGAGGAAGATAAATAAAGGAGAAATAAGTAGTGCTGAAGCTGAGGATTTTGCAAAACATTTGAAGAACATCCATGAGGAGGTGATGAAGCATATTAACAAGATGAATGCATAGTATAAGCCTAAGGAAGATGTGAATAGGAGGCATAAGGAATTTTAGGTTGGAGATGAAGTCATGGTTCATTTGCAAAAGGAGCAATGTCCAGTTGGTACATATAAAAAATTAAAAATGAAGAAGTTTGGGCCATGTAGGATACTGAAGAAGCATGATTCAGGAAATGCATATGAAGTAGAATTGCCTACTGAGCTAAATATTTCACCAGTGTTTAACATTTCAGATCTGGTAGAGTATCATGAAGGAGGTGTTGAAGATGAGGTTACAGCAGCACAGTGGAGTATTCCAACAACTAATTCAGATAACAAGGAGATTGAAGACATACTGGATAGTCATGTTGGCAGAAGCACAGGGAACAGGACATATGAAGAATATCTGGTCAAGTGGAAAGGATGACCTGTTGAAGATTTATCATGGTTGACAAAGGAGGAGGTTAACCATCTTGGTTTTCCTCTACACACCTGAGACATGATGGGGTCACTTCTCAAATTACCTCGGGTGTCTGGTGTAGGAGAATCTTGGGTGTAAGAGCAATCTTGCATCACCCAAAAATATTTATGTTTTTGTATTCAATAAGGGCTATCTTATGCAGAGCTGCTATTTATGGAAACTTTCTATTTTTAGTAAGTTGGTCATACGATCTTTGAATGTTCTAATTTTACATGTGGAGATTCATCTCAGTCATATCAACCTACCAGTAAAGTTTCATGGCTAGATCAGGCTTAGTTTCGAAGATAGTGAAGATTTTTGGTATTGGTAGTAGGGTACAGAAACTTTGAACTCAGTTTTGAAGGATTTAGAGGCCCCAGATGAGGTCAAAAATTTGGGTGACAGGTGCTTGCACAAGTCAAACCCGTAGAGAGCTTCGTGGCTATTCCAAAATGGGGTTATAATAGTCCATCGGGTCAACTGGTGATGACTTATGGTCTCCGAAAGTTGGGTCACCTGAAATGGAGGAAAATAATTTTCCTTCAAAAATTTTGTTTGGGTTTCAAAAGTTATTTTGAGTCGACTTTGATATAATAAATTGAAAAATAAAATAATTCTAAGTTTGGTCGTCCCTAAGGGCTAAATTTCTAGAACCTTCTCAGGTGGTGGAAAATGCCTATATAAAGAAGGCCCGTAGTGTTGTCTAGAGAAATTCTGGGCAGTAGATCTGAGTATTGATTCAAGGATTTTTCCTACAAAATATTGTAAGGGAATACCCATGTGGCTTTGCATATTGTAATTCTGAAAGTTTGTAATTCCACATTTGTGGAGATAATAAGAAGCCAATTTTTTGTTCTTGCATATTGTTGTTGTTTCTCTATTTCTATTATGCGTTTGTGGTATTAAGGGGAGCACCCTTCATCAATTAGTATGAAAATTCAATCAAAGAAAATAAAAATTGAATTCTAATTATTTCTCTCTAACTAACACAAGTATTGATGTAGGAAAAGGGATGGTGGATCCAATTAAGGACATTCCAAACCTTGCATCTTTAGAACAACACAGCGGAAATACACAACACAAAAATTGTTTCAATAGATTTTCATTAACATGATAGGTTGTAAGGCCTTCTGGGTTAGGGCTAATTACAATCATAAACAATTCTGCAAGAATAACAAGATCCAGTACAACTCTAGCTAGTACAGCTTTGAAAACTATTAGCAACTGATGAAAACCCTAAAGAAGATCTAAACTTGAGCTTGCAAGCCTCCAAGAAATCTCCTTGTTTCCAAGTGTGCAAACCACTAGCTCTGCTAAAACAAACTATCAGAAATCAATCTAATATGCAAGATCACACAGGATCTTTTCCACAACTTCACCTCTCAAATCTACTATCAGAATCTCCTATCTGATCATCTAGATATGCTTTCAGAACCTCTACTCTAATTGACTAAAACAACTACCCAAACATCTCTTAAATACTAATCATCAGCCACAAGTCAGCTGGATGGAACCATTAACTCCTCCTAATAGATATTAAATGCAATACAAGTCAGCTCTCAAATAGCCTTACAATAATTAAATCCAACATGTCAGACTGTAACAATAGCTACCAATAATAAATGTACCAAGTCAGCCCAACAAATCACATAGAACTCTAGTCGGTAAACCAGAACTACTGAGCACCAGTGAAATAACTGAGCATGCCAAGCATTTCCGAGCACCAGTGTTGACCGAGCACCATAGGCATCATCGAGTAACACTTTCACTGAGTGCCAAAGATTACCAAGTTCTCTACAACGATCGAGCTTCCTACAATGATGGAGACCATCGATCAAGGCTACAACTGAGTAACACCAGCCAAATACACACCTCCCATGCAGATTCACCGAGTACCCAAAACTGCCCCTACATCAGACACCCCAAGTTTAAAAAAATGTTCATATGTGAGAAGAACATCTTCTGAGATTCAACAAATAAAACCCAAATTGGTTCTTCACATACAAGTCCTCCACCTTTTCACTTTGCATACTTTTCCACTTCATCTTTCTCTGTCTCTTCAAGTCTTTCCTCGACAACACACAAGTCTGTCCTTCACACTAATCAACCATAGCTTCAGGATCCACCAACTCAACTTGGCTACCAATACTTAGGCTTCTCCTACTAAGTTTTATATCCAACAAAGGCATTAGGGAAAACTTCATGTCATCATTCTCAACAGTAAACACATTTCTGACACAATCATGGACAGCTCTGCAATCCAATTGCCAAGGTCTACCAAGCAATATATGACAATTATTCATCTCCACAATATCACATAACATAAGATCCTTATACTGGCCAATCTAAACATCAATAAAGCATTGTTCTCTTCTAGAGCATGAACATCTTGCAACAAGCCAATCCTATAAGGAAAAGGATGCTTCATTCTATTCAACCCAAGTTTCTGAACCATGTCCTCAGCAACAAGGTTATCAGTACTACCACTATCAATAATAACATCATAGAGTTTACCTCCAGTATTGCATCAAGTCCTAAATAGGTTATTCCTTTGGAAAGGTTCCTCCTTTGTACCAAGCAATGTTCGTTGAAGTAGCAAGTTCTCAGATTCAAGTTTATTCACATTTACCATAGTAGTCTATCGGTCACCAAGCTTCTTTTGTGTGCACTCAAAAGAACGGTGTCCTTCTTCTCCATAGTTATAGAAAGTACCCTTAAAGATAACTCTACCTATCTTCTTCTTTAGTTCCACAAGTTTTTGTTCATCTTCTGCATCAATTGGTTTATCCTTCACCGAGTGATCAATCTTTTCCTTCCCTCAAGGATTACTATGTTATTTCTTTTTCACCTTATCTTCTACCTTCAGAGCATACTGATAAGCATCTTCAACAGAATCAATCTTCAGCATACCAAGCTCATCCTAAATATTGAATCTCAAACCATTCACATACCGAGCTACCTTTTCCTTACCAATCTCTCAGTGTCTAGACCAAAAAGTAAGTTTGTAGAACTCCTCGGTATAATCTTCAACATACAGATCCTTCTGTTTCAAATTTTGCAACTTCTTAAACAAGTCAAGCTCATAGTCAATAGGTATGAACTTAGCTTTCAATTTTGTCACCATCAACCTCCACCGATTGATCTTAGTTTCACCTGCATCTTCTCTATCTCTTTGTAGTTCTCTCCACCAAAGAGCAGCATGTCCTTTCAACTTTGTCTGTGCTAATCTCACCTGAAGAGGATCTTCAATTTCTTCTAGCTCAAAGAAATCTTCAAGTTCACCAATCCAATCAATCAAATTCTTGGGTTTCAAGGTACCAGAGAAAGTATAAACTTCCATTCAGCAACTATTACTTAATTGAGCTCCAGATCTAGGCAATCGAGTTGTTCTATCTTCACCAAATCTATCCCTCCAGTCATCACCACTAGATCCAACAGGTTTAAAGTCTTCAAAAAATTCCTCATAACCATCTTCAGTACCAACATTCTAAGGTACATGAGCAAAAACTCTCATGATCTCGGTGACCATGTCATTCTTCATCAACTCCATCTCACATCTAAAATCTAATTTCACCTTCTCTGTAATTCTAGATTCCACAGTATCATAGAGATCTACAATCACGCCAGGGTCCAATCTTCTTGGAGGCATCCTTAAAGATAAGGGAAACCCTCTACAACAAACCCTACACTGACCACCTTGTGACAACCTCCAAGTTGTATGCAAGTCAGTTCAGCCTACCACCTTGCACACACAACTAGGGCAAGATCCACAAGTTTAGTGCTCCGAATCTACAATCCAAATCATAAGATCTCTTCACCAACAAGATCAACTTTGCAAGATCAGCCTTGCTAGGTCAACCTTCACTCTGTTAGGATTGAGTAATACTGAGAGGGGGGGTGAATTAGTATTACAAAACTTTATTTGAAACTTTAAACAATTATAAATAATCCAAAGTAATGCAAAAATGAAAAGAGCATATAAGCATAACACATTGCTCATGACACCATGATTTTCTCTCGAGGAAACCCTGATTAAAGGGAAAACCCTAGTGGGGATGGTACCCACAAATATGCACTAAAGTATAATGTCCCTGCTAAGAGATCTAGCCTTGTTAAGAGATGATTATTACATAGTACATTTCCTTGATAGAGGATTACAAAAACCTTGTTAGGGGCATACAAAACACCTGGTTAAAGGTGGTGAGCACATTGCTCTTACAATCAATACTGTCCCAAAATAGTTCACAAAAGGGGAACAATACAAAAGCTTATCTTGCTTAGATAGTTCTAGTTGTAGCTCTACCTCCTACTGATCTCACATCTAACTTCTGCTATCCTTTTCACAAACTTGACATTATATGACACACCCTTCTTTCACAAGAGCAATCTATATTTATACACAATTAGCCTTCCAGTCGGCTCCACAAAATGTCATACTAAAACTTGTGCAAATGATATATATGGAGTCAGTGCTCTTATATTACCAAAGAGTCGACACTATACTTTATTTACTTGACTTAGCATATTATCATATCCATCATACTTTCCTTAATTATTGCAACTATTCATGTACCCTGATATACTATTTTATTGACTTCACATACCTTCCGAACATTGTATCTCATACACCAGCTATCCAAAACTTATGCGATCTTAACTAAAGCATTTACATATACCAAAAGACCTCTAGTTAACTTCGCAAGCCATAATACCTTGTATGTCTTCATTGCTATCCAAAGTTGTGGCACTGTACCTTGTTTTCTTGATTCCGGACTTAGTCATTTTCATGACTATGAATCCAGTGGCAATCTCCACAACATGCGATCATACTTATCATAAGTGTTGCCATAAATGACAACCCTTAGAGGATATCTAGTACTCCAAATCATCACATGCCAACAATCTCTCCCTTTGGCATTGATGGAAACACTTAGAAAAATAACTAGGTGTCACAGAGCACTTCTCTTCTTTTCCTTCTCTTTTTCTTCCTCTCCCTTTGTCATCAATGGAAAAGGTTAATCTCAAAATTTCAAAACTGAAGCATAGGTGGTCTAGTTTTTGCTTACCAGATTTAAGACATCAAGGAAAGATGTTTCCAAGGTCTTAAACTCCTTAGCCCATGAACTTATCAGTAGCTCACTGACATGGATTAACCCATTCAGTGCATATGATGTTGTCTCTACTACTTTAAGCTCAGTGAGAGTAGATTCTATCATTGAACTTTCAACCTTTATCATCTTAGAGAGATGAGTCTCCAATATTGAGAGCTTGGGAGTTAATAGGTGTCTTAGCACACCAAATCTATCAGCAACTCTCCCTTTCTCTATTTCTAGTATCCTTATTTTCTTTAGTAATCTGGATGTCTCCTTGTCAATTTCTTCCACAATTTATGAAGATGACTCACAACTATCCTTTATTCTATCAAGACTGACCCTTTTCTATACCCTCCTCTACATTTTTCAAATATCTATAGGGATTTATGCAATGGCTATAGATTTTTCTACCTTGTGCCACACAGCTCTTGGCTTTAAGAGTGGTAGCCTTAAGAATGTCTAAGTCCCCTGAGATGGACTTATGAACTTCACTTAACTTTTTCTCCAAAAAGTTTCTTTCAGTCTTCTCCTCTACTATTTTTAGCAATGAGTCAAAGTGACCATCAAAGCTATCCAGTACTATATTGAGATTTTTAGTTTCATCCTTTCCTTTTAGGATAAGTGGAGAGGGTAGTAGCATGTTTACTATTTCTACTACCCTACCCATTAACTTGTCTCTTTTGTCTCCTTTCTGGATTGATCTCTCCTTAGCTCTATAAAATGCCATGAATGAGAGTCTCATCAGTTCATCTTCATCCATGCTATCCACATCAAAAATTACTATTTTGGAAACACTTGCCAACAATAGAGCTTAATCGAGACTGATTCTAGTGGTCTCCTCTTCCTTTGGTTGTTTATCTTGATGTAACTCCTTCTCCTGTACTTGTTCTACTTGTTTTTCCTCTTATTTCCTCTCTTCTATCTATCCATCTTGTCCATGAATGGATCATCACACTATCCATTCAACTTCAACTTCCACCACACTGTCCATCTTGTTCATGAATGGATCATTTATATCCTACGAAGTGTCAAGGCTAACAGGCACTCCAGTGACAAAGAAGTCTGGTTGCAAGTTATCTTGACCACTCTTATCCTCTTTTTGTGAACTCTCTCCCAAACCTAAGGACATAGGTTTATCAATTTTAGGCAATGACTCCCTTTTAGGCATGTTTTGCATTAAAACTTCATCTAATGCCTTTTGGGTATCTTCAATTACTTCATCGTATCTTCTAGCCATGATTTTGACTAGTCTAGTCTTTGTTCTTAAAAGAGGTTTTAATGCTTTTATGATTCTTTCCCTTTCCTGGATAGACACAATAGGCAACATATCATCAATTGTTTTTTTTCTTATGTTATCATCCTCTGAATGTGCTAACTATTTTTTGATCTCTAGCTTGTTGTATAGTTCTTTGGGAACACTAGATTCAACTTCCAACAAATTCTTTTTGAAAACTAGAAAATGCTCAATGATAGTGTCTTCAATGATCACTTGATCCTTAGGGCTATATCTTTCATAGTATCTTTTTATAGATGTCAAATTTCCATCTTTGATAACCCTCTTCTATACTGATTTCATATCAGGTTTCCACAAGGTTTGTGGATTCTTTTGAACCGTTTCCTCTACCTCTTTTTCTGTACCCTTTTCTTTTGGGCTGACATTCCTAGAAGATCTTCTAAGAACCTCTGTAGTCATAGTTTCATGTGTTTCTTTCTTTTGGGGAATTGATAAATTAATGAAGTTATCAATGGTACTTGTCTTCTCTATTTCCAATGAAATGGGTGAATCAGTGGCAACACTCGAAGATGCCTCCATCTTGTTCTTCAAGTCCAAGTACTACTTCTTTGTAATTCCTACCTCTATAGTAATTTCTTCCACTATCTTGTTGACTTTCCTCTTTCTTGTTACTTTCTCTTATTCTTCTCTAACTTTTTTATATTTTTCTCTATATGTACCCCATCTTTCTTGAGCGGGATCCTTTTCTGCTACTAATACATGTTCTACTTGCATAGATAGTACTTCAACACTTACCTCATATCCCATAGGGTAACACCATTTGGTTCTAGGCTCAACTACCTCAAAACAGACACAATCAATTTCAACCATGAAAATGATGGTGTCCTCATACTTTTCTACTAGGCTTTCAGGAATTCTATATCTTTCTTTCATCTACCTCTGCAAGATCTTAATCATGCGAAATAGTTCTCCATCGATCCAATCCTTTTTCTACCTTCTATAGTATTTTGAGATTTGTAGACCAGTGAGTTAATTGTCTTTCCATGCTCTGGGATGCATACCAAGGAAATTTTGAATAATATGAAGGTACATGTGAATTAGTAGTGACCCAAACCTGAATGCCTTGGATTTGTCCTTCTTAATGACCTTAACATTTTCCAAAAACTATTGTGCTAGAACTTCACAAAGGTTGTATCGCTTGTTTTCTTTAACCATTCTGTAAGCCATCATGACAACTCCAACTAATACAGAATTAAGTCTAGAACTGTGGAACAATTTGTAGCCAATAAGCATTGCTACCAATCTAACATCTTGAAGGTATATATCATTTACAGTCATAGCCCTCTTGTCCCATTTGGAGTGCATGAGGGTTTCAACATCCTTTCTTAGACATTTCTCACTAATAGGTAGGGCTCCTTCATTGTCAAGTCATGTGATATCATGAATCAACTGAGCACATATCTTTACTAGTTGATCTCCTATCCATAGGAACTAATCATGAACTCTACTCAAAATGATCTTGAACCATTCAACTTCTATGAATTCAATGAGATGGGTTAACTTGAGTATTGGCAGGTCTTTCAAATGTTTGAATTCATCTATCAAAGACCCATTCACATCTATCATTCCATTTAGCTCATAGAAGATATTGACCTCCCAAATAATTTCATACTTGTAGTGTATGTATGCCCTAATATCTTCTACGTGCAACACACCTACGGGGGTTTGGGAAAATGCCCCTTTTGGATCATCCTCACGGGATTTGTATGGATGCCTTTTGAACTTATACCTAGGTTTGTCAACTACATCATAGATTACTGGTACATCCATGAATAAAGAGATTAGGTCTAAATACCTTGCATGCGCACAAATCTGATGCTTGTCTTTATGCAAGAACAAAATCTCTCTGCTAGATTACTGCTTTGTCTTCACACTTCTGCTCTCCTTAGTTGCTGATCAAAAAGTGGTGGAGAAATGAAGTTTTTCGAGTCTTTTATTCATCACAAGTTGAGTATGAGCATTAAACTCTGGTGGTTCAACTTCGCATTTTGTTTGATCAATGCAAAAATCGCGAACATAGAAGATGAATCTCCAAGTGCTATGATCTCATCCACAGATTCATGAACATCTGTATGTATCATACATAAGTTTTCATGAGCTTATTCTACTCATACAAGGGCTAGATATTTTCTATTATCTTCATCCTCTGCTCCCCATTAGGCCATGAGGCCTTCTAGGGTGATGCCTCAAAGAATTCATCATGCGAAGACACAGCATCATAATTTGTGTCTCCCTAAACCAAAGCCTTATTTAGAACTTTTCCTTGCCATATCTTTTCATTCTATGATTTCTTGTTTTCACTTATGTAATCATTTAAGCTTTTACCAATGTCACTAATATTTTTCCTTATGACTATAGGTGGTTGTGTTTCTAGTTCATTGAATCTTCTTGGTCCTCTCCTATTTTTATCTCCATTGTATCTACAAAACTTTGCAATGTGACCTGGATTATTGCATTTGTAACAGATGGGTGGTCCTCTTCTATCTTGATTGGTCTACATCTTATAGTACCTTGTAGTGTGTCCAAAATTATTGCATTTCTGACATGTAATCTTGGTTGTAGTTTCTTCTCTGATATAGTCTTGCTTATACTTGGATTGATCGACTTTTTTGCAATTTGCCTTTTTGTGTCCATACTCATAGCAATTAAAATAGTAGCTAGTAAAGGGTTTAGAATTACCATTACTTATGTAGTCTCTTTTCATGTGACCAACTTTGTTGCATCCAAAACATCTACCTTTGAAGGGTCTGAATTGTTCTCTATAATCTTCATTTGCAGGTTTTTCATTTGGAATAGATTTTTCCTCATTCCTAGCTTCATTTGGTTCTTCTTAAGTTTTTGAACTTCTAGCTTCATTTGGTCCACTTATGTTACCTTTAGTTCTTTGTTCATTATTCTTGTCATTTATTATGTGTAACTCCTTAATAAGTAGTCTGGCTTGAGTGAGCTCACCTTTGATGATCTGATTGTAGTTATCCAATTCTTGATATTTATCTTTGTAATGCTCAAGTTCAGTCTTCATATTATCTATTTGAAGTTTGGCTTGTTTTAGTGACTCTTCAACTTTATTTCTTTCATTTTTCTCATTCTGCATTTCCTTGATCATCAAGAGATTGATTTGTTATTTTTCTTGCTCCAACATCTTTACTTTGTCTGATGTGTCACTTTCAGAACTTTCTTTGATTTTCTCCATAAGGTCTTGTCTCTGATCTTTTAGAGTCACAAGTTGTTCTTTAAGTTTCCTCATGAAACCTTCTGCTCTTCTTAATTTGAATTTTAGTTCACCATTTTCAGCTTTCATTTTATCCAAATCTTCAAGTGCAACTTCAAAGTTTACTTGAAATTCTTCTGAATCCATTTTGATCTCCCTTAAGCTATTAATCTTTTTCTCAAGGGGCGAATAGCTCTGATACCAAATGTTAGGATTGAGTAATACTGAGAGGGGGGTGAATCAACATTACAAAACCTTATTTGCAACTTTAAACAATTATAAATAATCCAAAGTAATGCAGAAATGAAAAGAGCATATAAGCATAAAACATTACTCATGACACCATGATTTTTTCTTGAGGAAACCTTGATTAAAGTGAAAATCCCAGTGGGGATGGTACCCACAAATATGCACTAAAGTATAATGTCCCTACTAAGAGATCTAGCCCTATTAGGAGCTGATTGTTACATAGTACATTTCCTTGCTAGAGGATTATAAAAACCCTGTTAGGGGCATACAAAACACCTGGTTAAAGGTGGTGAGCACATTGCTCTTACAATCAATACTATCCCAAAATAGTTCACAAAAGGGGAACAATACAAGAACTTATCTTGCTTAGATAGTTCTAGTTTTAGCTCTGCCTAATACTAATCTCACATTTGACTTCTGCTATCCTTTTCACAAACTTGACATTATATCACACACCCTTCTTTCACAAGAGCAATCTATATTTATACACAATTAGCCTTCTAGTCAGCTCCACAAAATGTCATACTAAAACTTGTGCAAATGATATATATGGAGTCGGTGATCTTATATTACCAAAGATTCAGCACTATACTTTATTTACATGACTTAGCACGTTATCATATCCATCATACTTTCCTTAATTATCGCAATTGTTCATGTACCCTGATATACTATTTTACTGACTTCACATACCTTCTAAATACTGTATCTCATACACCAGCTATCCAAAACTTATGTGATCTTAACTTAAGCATTTACATATACCAAAATACCTCCAGTTAACTTCACAAGCCATAATACCTTGTATATCTTCATCGCTATCCAAAACTATGGCACTATACCCTTTTTTCCTGATTCTGGACTTAGTCATTTTCATGACTGTGAATCCAGTGGAAATCTCCACAACATGCGATCATACTTACCATAAGTGTTGCCATAAATGAAAACCCTTAGATGATTTCCAATACTCCAAATCATCACATGCCAACATGCTTCACAAGATCAACTCAGCTCTAATACCACCTAACACAGACAAAGGGATGGTGGATCCAATTAAGGATAGTCCAAACCTTGCAGCTTCAAAAAAACACAATAGAAATACACAACACAACATTTGTTTCAACAAATTTTCTTTAACATGCTTGGTTGTAAGGCTTTCCGGGTTAGTGCCAATTACAATTAGAAACAATTCTACAAGATCAACAAGATCCAATACAACTCTAGCTAGTTCAGCTCTGAAAACTATCAACAACTGATGAAAACCCTAAGGCAAATCTGAACTTGAGATCGCAAGCCTCCAAGCAATCTCCTTGTTTCCAAGTGTGCAAACCACTAGCTCTGCTAAAACAAACTATCATAAATCAATCTAATTTTCAAGATCATAGAAGATCTTTTCTACAACTTCACCTCTCAAATCTGCTATCAGAATCTCCTATCTGATCATCCAGATCTACTTTCAGAACCTCTGCTCTGATTGACTAAAACAACTACCCAAACATCTCATAAATACTAATCATTAGCCATAAGTCAGCCAGATGAAACCATTAACTTCTCATAACAAATATTGAATGCAATACAAGTCAGCTCTCAAATAGCCTTACAATAATTAAATCCAACATGTTAGCTTGTAACAACATCTACCAATAATAAATGCACCAAGTTGGCCCAACAAATCACATAGAACTCTAGTCGATAAACCAGAACTACTAAGCACCAGTGAAATAATCGATCATGCCAAGCATTGTCGAGCACCAGTGTCAACTGAGCACTACAGGTATCATCGAGTAACACTTTCATAAAGCGTCAGAGATTATCTAGTTCTCTATAGTGACTGAGCTTCCTACAATGATGGAGATCATTGGTCAAGGCTGCAATTGACTAACACTGGCCAAACACACACCTCCCATGCAGATTCACCGAGTACCCAAGAATTCCCCTGCATCAACTATGAAAAGGATTTAAGATTTCTCTTAGATTAAGATCCTAAACAATGATAATGCATGTTAGAATGATAGATTCAAAGAAATATGCAATTAAACTATCAAATTCATCCAAATTAGCCATGGATTCATCAATTAGTTACTCTTAACCAAATTGAAATGTTATCTAATTAGCTAGGAAGGCAAATGAGCACATGAAAGCATGAATCCAAATTATCTATTAGCAAATTCAAAGGATTAGGAAGCCAATTCAAAAAGTTAGGAGCCATTTTAGAGATTTGAAAATCCTTCTTTTATAAAATTTTGAGATTTTGAATGGTCAAGATGCATCCATGAGGAGTGGTTGAGATGCTTCCTTGATTGATCCATGTGAGTGATCCATGTGATTAGCTCTCATTGGTTTGAGGTGTCTTTGTTGTCCCCTTTAAGGTGTCATTTTAGGAGTGATTTATTCATTTATTTTAATTAATTAATCTAGCCATGTATTTAATGGGTTTGATTTAATTAAATAGGTTTAGAGATAATCAAAGTGATTTTTATTGATTATTTGATGATACATTCTTTAATAATGAGATTTAATGATTTTATTGAATTTAATGAATTATGTTAATAATCAAGAATCAAATTAACACAATTAGGAGATTATCCCGATTTAGGACAAATAAGGCCTTAGGTTCTATTATCCCAATTTTAGGTGATTACATTTTCCCCTCTTTGAATTGTTTTGCGAACAACACAGGGATTCAAAGAAAATTTGATTTAGTGTGATTCAATGGAATTAACAGAGTCAAGGAGATTTAGAGAGTAGTGAGAACTACTCTAAGCTCAAGTTATTTAGAGAGCAGTGAGGACCACTTTGATTTTAAGGAGATTTAGAGAGTGGTGAATCCACTCTGAAATATTTAGAAAGAAGTAAAGAGAAATAATCCAAATTCGAGAACTCTGAACTTGATCAAATGAAATCCTACTTGATTCAAAAGTCATCAATTCTGAACCTAATTGAACGAGAATTGACCCTACCAATTCCAAGCTTGATTGAATGAAAATCAATGAGAGATTTAGATAAAAATTTAGTTAAATTTGATTTGTAGTAACTAAATATATATGTTGACAAATAACCAATTTTATTTGAAGCAATGAAATTTCTTAATGTCGTAAAGAATAACAACTTGATTGAAGAAAAGTGGCATGCCCCTGGCATTCAAGAATTTGATCTGAAACTTAGAATTTTAGTATGATTATGTCCCCTTGGGACCGAAATTGCAATAAATTTAGATAAAATTGATGGTTTCAAGCATTTAGGTAAAATTATAGCTATTGAAATGAATTTGAATCAAGCATAAATCATTTAGGAAGTGTTAACAAGCAATTAGGATTGGTTTTAGTGTTAAAGAAACATTGTTTGACAAATTTTGACCAAGAAAAGGTGAGAGTTGACCAAGTTTAACTGACATTCAAGCAATATCCTGGTTTGAAAATTTGATGCATGAGTGAGAAAATCCCTTTTCATAGCTTTTGATAAGCTTTTTGTGCATTAATTACGCTCTACACAGTTTTTGTAAAGTGCATTTGACCGAACTTTGACTTTTCATTGACCATTGATTTGTGTAATAACCATTATTGAACTAATTCACCATTTTTGCGGTATCCTTTCTGCTCATTTTGCCCCCGTTTGACTGCAATTTGACCATAATTGCCTTCTGCATTTTAACAATTGACTTTCCTTTGTAACTCCATTTTTACTGCATTTAAGTGATATAGATCACCTGTTTTGATTTCAGTCCCGATATGAAACTTTTGCGACATCTTACCATGAATGTTCCTTAGGTCACTGGGGTCCTCAGGAGGCTTAAATAGGTCAAAAGGTTGATTTTACTATTCATTTTGTAATACCCCTCTAATCCTAATATAAGTTTTGTGTTTTTGAAAGAATTAAGATCCTTCGATGTTTTCTTACAGCTTAAGTTGTACATGATACTTGTTTGATCTATTCCTATAGTTGTTTATAATAATTTCATAAGCTAGTACTCAATGATTCTAATATCAAACATACTATCTAAAGGTATCATTTTTGTATGTATTTATCTCCATGTATGTATTGAGTACCTACAAGACCTTTATGAACATAGTTAGGATGTTATATGATATGTACTTGATAGATATATATAAGTGGTTATTTATATTTTCTTCTATTAAGGTTACCATAGATGAATCTTGTATCTCACTTGATGATTTGATTATGTTAATTTATTATTAGTATTGATAAGAGACTAACACAATGCTTGAGATTCTAACCTTCATTATGATGATGCTACATGCTTTGAGTGTATATATATACATGATGTGTTTTCATGATTCAGGACGAAGTCGTAGTTACTCACATAGCTGAGGTCCACACGATGTATCGATCCTGGTCATCTGTCTACAATGTTTTCTTTTATATGTATATCCGTGCATATGTATTTCTTCTTTGTGATGCAGGCTTGCAGGTACCGGGCATCGACTTCAACTGGCCTCACAGGTCTGAGCATGCCCTCAAATCCTCGATGGTTGTTGTTATGGAGATAGTACTAAGGCCCCTACATGAGTCTTCCTTTGTCATTATTCCAATTTGGAAATATTAGGGTTCCTTCTTTGTCAGTTAACCTTTGGGTCAAAAATCCAGATCCAACACACCCGGTTGGGCATGGTTGTAGTTAGTGCCTTGTGACCACTTGAATTCATTTGATTGTATGATTTGTTCACTCATTTTATTTATTTCTCCTTCTTGGTATGATTCTTAGTTAATCTTTCTATGTTGTGTTTCAGGAGTTTGGCTTGACTTTCCTTGTTGACTTTGGTTGACTTTGTTTGATCTTATGGTTTTCTCGATATGTTTCATAGATGATTTGTAAGGCCTCTTTGGATGATTAGGTTTATTTTGAGGTGTGTGATTTTATTCTACCTCAGTGATTATATCCTATAGTAATTATAAATAGGTAATAATATTGTGATCTATTACTTCATAATCTTATAGATTATAGTGTTTGGTATTTGGCATGTATCTATATAAATATAAATATATATATATATATGGAAATATATATATGGGTGCACACATATATGTATTTATATATATATAATTTATATGTGATTATATGTTAATTATTGTAGATATTGTTGATGGTGTATATTTTGGGATTAATGTAAAGTATAATATTATTAATAATTAAATATTAAATAATGAGAGGTATATTATTCTCAATTATTAATTATTAATAATGAGGATAGGTTATATATATAGATATTGATGTAATTAATGATGGCATATGCATATATGTTAGGATAATATTACATATGTGTATGAATGAATACAAATAATCTTTTATTGTATATTTGAGTAATATAGTTGTATGATATTAAGTTATTTTATAATACCCTTTAGTTAAGAGTTAGTTGGGAGTTGGTTACTTTTCCTCTCAACTTTTGGAAATCTATTTATATGCACTACTTTCTCATTTGAAGAGGGGGGATTTTGGGGCTGAAGCATTGAGGAGAGGATGGCCTTAATTTTCATGGTGATTTTGGAGAGAAAACTTGGAGATGTGAGGGAGATTTTGTAAGCATATGTCTTTAAGAATTTTTGGTTATCTTTGCTTTTGGGAGAGAGATATTTTTGTGAGAATTTCAATAGTTGAGAGAGGGATTCTTTGCTGTGGAATTATTTCTTTCTTTCATGGAGATTTCTGAAAGTGGATAGGGTTTGAAGGATGCATCTCAAGTTTGGATTTGTCTTCTCTTTTGTTTCCTTCCTTCTTCGATTCAACCTTCGTAGGACATGAGGTATGGATTGAATATGTTAGTTACTTTATATCTCTGATAGATTATGTATCTATTTATATATTATAATTATTTATTATATCTGTACTTTTAATTTCTATGGTTATTTTAAAGTTTTGAGTTTTTGTTTGTAAGAATTGGCATGTGTTTTCCTAGGGTTTTTAGCAACCCATTTTTGGAGATCTATTATTATAATAATTTAAATTGCATCTAAGATTTTACTAAATTGATTTTCTGGAAGTAAAATTCACAGATCTCAAATGGGTATCTCTCTGATTTTATTTTTAGGGTCGAATTAATGCCTTATTTTTGACATTTTGGCAGACTATGCCTGTCCATTCTCGATTTTGAATTTTCTGTCAAATGTATTCATATGCTACAGGCTGATATGATTATATAAAAGTCTAAATTTGATATAAAATATTCTCTTAAGTCTTATCTTTCATTTCCAATTGGTTTGGAGAATTTTTATTATGTTTTGTGAAAATTACAACCGTTTTAGTGAAGGCAGGTCTGAACCCTAACCAGAATTTTCTATTTTAAACCAGAAGTCATAACTTTCTTTCCCACCGTTGGATCTTTCTAAAAATCAAATTGAGAGTCCATAATTATGTTAGCTAAATCTCCACCGAAGAGATTTACTTTATTATTTGTTTTGTGGGAGATATGGATGACTGTTCTATGATGACTATTTTTTTGCATTTAATCCTTGCTTGAAATAATTCAGTTTAAGAACATCATTAAGTTTTAAAGTTTCGTATGGTCACCAGAGGCTATTAGAATGTTTTTTTGGTTAATTAGATCTATTTATACTTTGAATATGTTTATAATATCACTTGGATGTCTTCTTATATGTTTGGAACATTCTGTATGCCATATTGGGTTTAGGGTTGTCAAGTGGACTAGGGACAACATATATTTTCTTAAACTCAATCAAATGTTGTTATGGAATTGGTATGAATTCTTGATGATGGATCTATTATGTTCTTATGATTTTATATATATGTTAGGGAACCTAAGTACACTGGGTGAGTGGCTCATAGTGAGGGGCCGGGGCCCTAAGTGGCTAGTACCAGGATAATCTACTATGAGTTATTTAATCAAGTGATAACCTAAATAAATGAATTAGGAATGGGATTGGAATGGGAAATTACACACTAATCAAGATTAATTGTGCCTCGCCCATGCCTTTAGTGCTAGTAAAGACTAAGGATGGGAGTGGGAGAAGGTACCTATGCGTAGGTACGACTGGATGACCTTGTCTGTACGAGAGGCATTCGGTTCCGCATGTGCCTACTTGGGGGCCGGGGCCAAGAGTGGCTAGTACCAGGAAAACCCAAGGGGTGAGGGCTATGCGATGACACTCACCTAGCTTGTAGCTTAGAGTCTCTACCAAATTTGATCATGCCTCTGGTAGTCCTTGTGGTCTTCTTGTCTTTTCTTTTGTGTTGTGACTTTGGGGAAATTTTATCACCACCTTAGGAATTTCCTACTTGTTACCTCTTGTATGGGCCTTTGGTTCTATCTCCTAGCTCGGGGGAGTGGGCCTATTGGTTCCACATGGTTGGGTGGTTAATATTTATATCGAGGTATTGATCGTGATTCTTTGGATGATCCTAGCACATATTCCATTCCAGACCTGCAGTTGAAGATTTCTTATTGGATATTTTAATATGAGATGTACTTATGTATTTGTATTCATGTAATTTTAATCTCCTAAAACGAGTCTTGTAGTATTGATATAATCTCAATTCAAAGCAATGCATAAGGGAGTGGGTAGTTCTAGGTAAAAGAAAGGGAAAAGAATGTGGAATATTGGACATGTTACTAGCATTAAAAGAAAGTGTTTATGATCCTCTTATGTTGTCCATATGTAAAGGAAATGATCTTAAATATAGTTATATATAATGATGTATCACAAAAAAATAATGTATTCTCTCTTGATGAAAGGATCCAAGAAAATTATTGAGAAATGATAGGTTAGTGATTGGAATTATTAATAATGAATGGTTATGAAACAATGCAATAGAATAGTAATTTGATTTTAATGTTAATACTTGGTTCATGTTAATAAAGTACCTAGGATGATGCCT
Source organism: Chamaecyparis obtusa (assembly GCA_027943335.1). Lineage (NCBI taxonomy): Eukaryota > Viridiplantae > Streptophyta > Pinopsida > Cupressales > Cupressaceae > Chamaecyparis > Chamaecyparis obtusa. The sequence continues at coordinate 1,455,073 of BSBK01001097.1, forward strand.
ACCTTAATGAATATTAATCTCTTACCTAAATTATTAGAGAAAAGTGATATAAAGGATAGTAGATGTAGATGAAATCAATATGAATTTATGGAATGAGTTGATAAAAGGAATAATGATGTTGGATGATTAACCTATGTTTAATAAAAGAAATAAGTTAGGGACATTTAACTTGTTGCATTAAAATGAATGTAGATCTTTTAAGCTCATGATTCCGTGAATATCTTATGCATGTAAATGGTTTATATGATGTTGCTTTAGTAGCGACGTTAGGGAACCCGGGAGGACTTAAGTTGTATAAATCTTACATTCAAGTAGTAGAAAATTATTTCTTCTTTTAGAAATATGAAGTGTAATGATGAATATTATTCTAGTTAAAATAAATAAATAAAATAAAATAAAAATTCACTACTTGCATTTTATAGAGGTTTTATGTCTTGTCCTCTTGGGTTGCCTGGCGGGGCATTACACCTGGTATCAGAGCCCTAGGTTTCTACACTGGGAACTCTGGGACTCATAGCTCACCTATGCATAACCTTGAGTATCTTAACTTTGTCTCCTTTTGGATTTTGTTGTTATGCTAAAATTTGAATCTTAGGAAACGAAGGCTACCTTTCGTGTTCTTATGTTGTATTGTCTTACAAGGGCACACCCATTCCTCTATGATTGAGTTATATTTTAACAATTATTTATGTTTTTGCATAATGAGATCAATGATGTGTTAAGTGGATGTTTCCTATAATATGAATTGAATGGCGAAGGATTCTTGAGACTTGTGTTTGTTTTCTTGAAAGGTACTAGTATCTTTAGAAGGGTCAAAAGTTAAAGGATGCTAAATGTTTTGAATCTTAATTATGGTAGTAGATAATATTACCCCTTGATCATACCTATAATATAATGTTGTGCACTCTATCTTCTTACAAATACCTAGTTGAATTTTATCCTACTCAAGGTATCTTAGAAATAAATTTCTTTTGGATCTTTAAAGAATGAAATGATTGTGGTAGTACTTGATAGGAATGATAGGGCAATAATTAGATTACATGGCTAATAATATGTACCTAGGAAAGAAGTGAAAAAAATAAATAAATAAATAAGGAACAAATAATCTACTGTCATATGTATTTCTCTCTCTTTCTCTCTCCCCTCTGAAGAAATAAGTTTTGCATGACTAAAATTGTTTAGACAAGGCAATAATATATTAGAAAAATTTGTAAATACTCAATTAGGAAACCCTTGGGTGAAGGACCTATGTCCCCAAGATTTTATCATAGGCTATAATTCACATTTTCATTTAGGAAGAGAAATTTTTATCCCTATCTTGGTAAGAAGTTATATCCTTTCTGCATATCTTATTAAATTGCACAAAAAGGATTTAAGATAACATAATCAAGAAATTTTAGGGAAGAGTATGTGCGATGATGGATTATCTGTACTAATGATGGAAGTTGTTTTTATTAAATATATGTCTTGCAAAATGCCTAGTGAATAGTTAGGACCCTAGATGGGTATTTTGGAAACAAATTCATGTTTTGTATACATTGTGATCAACACCATAGTAGTAAGAAATTAACAACATTAAGTGATTGATCAACTATGAATAAGGAGTTTGTTGTGATAAATAAATGTTATAGAAATGTACCTTACTCAATTTCTACTTAGAACTGATGTTATCTCAAAATTTTAAAGTGTAAGAGGGTAATGTTTCAAATAGGTAAAGGGTAGAAATTAAAGTTATGTACAGTAGTTAATGTTATTAATTTAGATGTTGTGGTTATGAAGATAGTAGTAGGACTCATATACTTCTTTCTCTCTTAATGGATCTATGATCGTTATGCAATAAAGAATTTGAAATAACTCTTAAGAAAATGTCATATGGAAATTGCCTGACATGCAAATTAGGGAAAAGTGCATAGATAAATAGTAAGTTTTAAGAAGGGATCCCAACTTAATGAATAATAGTGCAATAAATTGTAAATTATTTAGATCTCCTCTAGGGGGTGAATGTGTTTTTGGAAATCAAGCACTACAACTATTGTGAAAGATGACTTAGAATATGTATATTGTAAAATTTGTGTGTCCTATGTCATTGGAATTCTACTTAAAGCTTTGATGGAAAGGAATATTTCTTATAAAACTATGTGTTAATGAAAATGGTAAGTTTCAAGTATCTAGATTGTTTTATTTTCATGATTACAAAAGTAAATGAAAAATTATTTGATGTATTCCCTTCATGATCATAACAAATATAAATGTTACATACCTCTCTATGTTTGGTATTCATAGCTTGTAAGGGACACAAATTTTAGACCCTATTTGTAATAAGGTCTCACAAGTTGTATTATGTAGGGTTAGATTATGTCTCAAAAGAAAAAATATATCATAAATTCTTTCTTTCTTTTATACTGGTTACCATAGATAGGAACTTTGATATTGTGAAAGGAAGTGATAATCTCAGTTAGTAAAACATGCAATTTCATAATATATTGATATTAGTGAGTAAACATGAATACCTTAGAGTTTCAATAATTTTGATGCAATTTCAAGTATCTTGTTAACAAACTTACTGCACAAAGTGATAGAATCACATAGGTAATTTTTTTTTGAAAGTCATTACTAATTGAATTGAGTTAATCTACACTAAAGTTGTAATAAGATAGGATTTACCAAAACTCTTGATAGGAGAAGAATGTGTGCAGTCATTAAATTAGGATCTAGAATAGTAATAATATAATTCTGTTAGATAATGTGTGATATATAGTTCACATTCCCGACTTCCAAGAGTAAGTCGAATCTTAGTGGGGGAGGATGTAATACCCCTCTAACCCTAATATAAGTTTTGTGTTTTTGAAAGAATTAAGATCCTTCGATGTTTTCTTACAGCTTAAGTTGTACATGATACTTGTTTGATCTATTCCTATAGTTGTTTATAATAATTTCATAAGCTAGTACTCAATGATTCTAATATCAAACATACTATCTAAAGGTATCATTTTTGTATGTATTTATCTCCATGTATGTATTGAGTACCTACAAGACCTTTATGAACATAGTTAGGATGTTATATGATATGTACTTAATAGATATATATAAGTGGTTATTTATATTTTCTTCTATTAAGGTTACCTTAGATGAATCTTGTATCTCACTTGATGATTTGATTATGTTAATTTATTATTAGTATTGATAAGAGACTAACACAATGCTTGAGATTCTAACCTTCATTATGATGATGCTACATGCTTTGAGTGTATATATATACATGATGTGTTTTCATGATTCAGGACGAAGTCGTAGTTACTCACATAGCTGAGGTCCACATGATGTATCGATCCTGGTCATCTGTCTGCAATGTTTTCTTTTATATGTATATCCGTGCATATGTATTTCTTCTTTGTGATGCAGGCTTGCAGGTACCGGGCATCGACTTCACCTGGCCTCACAGGTCTGAGCATGCCCTCAAATCCTCGATGGTTGTTGTTATGGAGATAGTACTAAGGCCCCTACATGAGTCTTCCTTTGTCATTATTCCAATTTAGAAATATTAGGGTTCCTTCTTTGTCAGTCAACCTTTGGGTCAAAAATCCAGATCCAACACACCCGGTTGGGCATGGTTGTAGTTAGTGCCTTGTGACCACTTGAATTCATTTGATTGTATGATTTGTTCACTCATTTTATTTATTTCTCCTTCTTGGTATGATTCTTAGTTAATCTTTCTATGTTGTGTTTCAGGAGTTTGGCTTGACTTTCCTTGTTGACTTTGGTTGACTTTGTTTGATCTTATGGTTTTCTCGATATGTTTCATAGATGATTTGTAAGGCCTCTTTGGATGATTAGGTTTATTTTGAGGTGTGTGATTTTATTCTACCTCAGTGATTATATCTTATAGTAATTATAAATAGGTAATAATATTGTGATCTATTACTTCATAATCTTATAGATTATAGTGTTTGGTATTTGGCATGTATCTATATAAATATAAATATATATATATATATATATATATATATGGAAATATATATATGGGTGCACACATATATGTATTTATATATATATAATTTATATGTGATTATATGTTAATTATTGTAGATATTGTTGATGGTGTATATTTTGGGATTAATGTAAAGTATAATATTATTAATAATTAAATATTAAATAATGAGAGGTATATTATTCTCAATTATTAATTATTAATAATGAGGATAGGTTATATATATAGATATTGATGTAATTAATGATGGCATATGCATATATGTTAGGATAATATTACATATGTGTATGAATGAATACAAATAATCTTTTATTGTATATTTGAGTAATATAGTTGTATGATATTAAGTTATTTTATAATACCCTTTAGTTAAGAGTTAGTTGGGAGTTGGTTACTTTTCCTCTCAACCTTTGGAAATCTATTTATATGCACTACTTTCTCATTTGAAGAGGGGGGATTTTGGGGCTGAAGCATTGAGGAGAGGATGGCCTTAATTTTCATGGTGATTTTGGAGAGAAAACTTGGAGATGTGAGGGAGATTTTGTAAGCATATGTCTTTAAGAATTTTTGGTTATCTTTGCTTTTGGGAGAGAGATATTTTTGTGAGAATTTCAATAGTTGAGAGAGGGATTCTTTGCTGTGGAATTATTTCTTTCTTTCATGGAGATTTCTGAAAGTGGATAGGGTTTGAAGGATGCATCTCAAGTTTGGATTTGTCTTCTCTTTTGTTTCCTTCCTTCTTCGATTCAACCTTCATAGGACATGAGGTATGGATTGAATATGTTAGTTACTTTATGTCTCTGATAGATTATTTATCTATTTATATATTATAATTATTTATTATATCTGTACTTTTAATTTCTATGGTTATTTTAAAGTTTTGAGTTTTTGTTTGTAAGAATTGGCATGTGTTTTCCTAGGGTTTTTAGCAACCCATTTTTGGAGATCTATTATTATAATAATTTAAATTGCATCTAAGATTTTACTAAATTGATTTTCTGGAAGTAAAATTCACAGATCTCAAATGGGTATCTCTCTGATTTTATTTTTAGGGTCGAATTAATGCCTTATTTTTGACATTTTGGCAGACTATGCCTGTCCATTCTCGATTCTGAATTTTCTGTCAAATGTATTCATATGCTACAGGCTGATATGATTATATAAAAGTCTAAATTTGATATAAAATATTCTCTTAAGTCTTATCTTTCATTTCCAATTGGTTTGGAGAATTTTTATTATGTTTTGTGAAAATTACAACCGTTTTAGTGAAGGCAGGTCTGAACCCTAACCAGAATTTTCTATTTTAAACCAGAAGTCATAACTTTCTTTCCCACCGTTGGATCTTTCTAAAAATCAAATTGAGAGTCCATAATTATGTTAGCTAAATCTCCACCGAAGCGATTTACTTTATTATTTGTTTTGTGGGAGATATGGATGACTGTTCTATGATGACTATTTTTTTGCATTTAATCCTTGCTTGAAATAATTCAGTTTAAGAACATCATTAAGTTTTAAGGTTTCGTATGGTCGCCAGAGGCTATTAGAATGTTTTTTTGGTTAATTAGATCTATTTATACTTTTAATATGTTTATAATATCACTTGGATGTCTTCTTATATGTTTGGAACATTCTGTATGCCATATTGGGTTTAGGGTTGTCAAGTGGACTAGGGACAACATATATTTTCTTAAACTCAATCAAATGTTGTTATGGAATTGGTATGAATTCTTGATGATGGATCTATTATGTTCTTATGATTTTATATATATGTTAGGGAACCTAAGTACACTGGGTGAGTGGCTCATAGTGAGGGGCCGGGGCCCTAAGTGGCTAGTACCAGGATAACCTACTATGAGTTATTTAATCAAGTGATAACCTAAATAAATGAATTGGGAATGGGATTGGAATGGGAAATTACACACTAATCAAGATTAATTGTGCCTCGCCCATGCCTTTAGTGCTAGTAAAGACTAAGGATGGGAGTGGGAGAAGGTACCTATGCGTAGGTACGACTGGATGACCTTGTCTGTACGAGAGGCATTCGGTTCCGCATGTGCCTACTTGGGGGCCGGGGCCAAGAGTGGCTAGTACCAGGACAACCCAAGGGGTGAGGGCTATGCGATGACACTCACCTAGCTTGTAGCTTAGAGTCTCTACCAAATTTGATCATGCCTCTGGTAGTCCTTGTGGTCTTCTTGTCTTTTCTTTTGTGTTGTGACTTTGGGGAAATTTTATCACCACCTTAGGAATTTCCTACTTGTTACCTCTTGTATGGGCCTTTGGTTCTATCTCCTAGCTCGGGGGAGTGGGCCTATTGGTTCCACATGGTTGGGTGGTTAATATTTATATCGAGGTATTGATCGTGATTCTTTGGATGATCCTAGCACATATTCCATTCCAGACCTGCAGTTGAAGATTTCTTATTGGATATTTTAATATGAGATGTACTTATGTATTTGTATTTATGTAATTTTAATCTCCTAAAACGAGTCTTGTAGTATTGATATAATCTCAATTCAAAGCAATGCATAAGGGAGTGGGTAGTTCTAGGTAAAAGAAAGGGAAAAGAATGTGGAATATTGGACATGTTACTAGCATTAAAAAAAAGTGTTTATGATCCTCTTATGTTGTCCATATGTAAAGGAAATGATCTTAAATATAGTTATATATAATGATGTATCACAAAAAAATAATGTATTCTCTCTTGATGAAAGGATCCAAGAAAATTATTGAGAAATGATAGGTTAGTGATTGGAATTATTAATAATGAATGGTTATGAAACAATGCAATAGAATAGTAATTTGATTTTAATGTTAATACTTGGTTCATGTTAATAAAGTACCTAGGATGATGCCTACCTTAATGAATATTAATCTCTTACCTAAATTATTAGAGAAAAGTGATATAAAGGATAGTAGATGTAGATGAAATCAATATGAATTTATGGAATGAGTTGATAAAAGGAATAATGATGTTGGATGATTAACCTATGTTTAATAAAAGAAATAAGTTAGGGACATTTAACTTGTTGCATTAAAATGAATGTAGATCTTTTAAGCTCATGATTCCGTGAATATCTTATGCATGTAAATGGTTTATATGATGTTGCTTTAGTAGCGACGTTAGGGAACCCGGGAGGACTTAAGTTGTATAAATCTTACATTCAAGTAGTAGAAAATTATTTCTTCTTTTAGAAATATGAAGTGTAATGATGAATATTATTCTAGTTAAAATAAATAAATAAAATAAAATAAAAATTCACTACTTGCATTTTATAGAGGTTTTATGTCTTGTCCTCTTGGGTTGCCTGGCGGGGCATTACACATTTTCACTTTTACCATAGTTAATTTTCTGAGCTCTAAGGTGAAATGGTGTACCCAGCAGAGAAGCACCGATTTGAGCTAGCAGGTGACACGATCGACCATCGCACTATGCAGCACCTGTGAGTACCCTATAAGGATTCTATTTGATTTTGAAAATTTCAATTTCATTGATTTTTAAGCTTTTTAGGGCTAGTTCAATGTTGGATCACATCCCATATGCGGGATTGCAACCAATAAATCCCATGTGGCACCCAATTTTTTACAAAATTTTAGGTCGCATCCTGTATTTCCCAGATTGTACCCTGTCGGGTCGCATCTGGTCATTTTCATGCAAGTTCATAGCTTTTTCTTCAATTTTTTGTATTTGGTCAAAATAGGGTCGCATATGGATTCCAGATCGCTTCCCAAATTTCCTGTGTCATATCTGGGATTTCGTGGCTCGCATCCTATTTGGGCGTCGCATCCTAGGTTTCTTGGATCACATCTAGGAAACAAGATCGCATTTAGTTTGTCTTAATTTTTGAACCAATTTTACTTTTCTGTTTGAACTTTTTAGGTAATTTCTCAACAATTTCCCTTGTCTAATGATGACATAGTGCCCCTATTTTCTGTTGTGTAGACACAGTTTATCATAGTTTCCTTTGATCTCCTCAATCAACCCAAGTCTTGGAGTTACATGAGCATCTTTCTATAGCTAATCATCATGTTATTACTCAATGTGGGCTATGGAGCATGGCTGATTTACCTGACATTCAAGTAAATCATGGGTTGTTGACAACCCTTAATGAGTGCTGGCACTCAAAGAATAACACATTTCATTTACCCATTAGTGATATGGAAGTCACACTCAAGGATGTCTGGCACATTCTACACATTCTTGTGATGGGGTCTTGGGTGGAGTACGAGGCTAGCGCTTCGGTGGTGATGACTGATGCACAAAGACTATTCCATGATGACACCATTGCCAGGAATTATATTAGTTGGGACCACATGGTGGCCAAAAATGAGAGGCTACCTGTATATCTGGCCAAGTTAGTAGGAGGATTAATGATGCTCGATCATGGAAAACACAGTTTCTGTTAGGAATAGTCCAAGAGATAACTGAGAGGGGGGGGGGTGAATCAGTTATCTACAAGTTTCAATTCTTTGTCGAATTAAGTATACTTAAACATAAAGCATAAACATAGTGAAAGAACACTTGAACACAACATGAATATTTTGGTTATGGGGAAACCCAAATAGGTAAAAACTTTGGTGGGAATTGACACCCACTAATATTCTGCACTATTGTATTATGATCCTTGTTAGAAGATCCTTAACCCTATTAGGAGTTGCTTTACAATATATTTTGTATAGTAGACTTGGTCAAGGATCGGACCCTATTAGGAGTCTTTTACAATAGTCTATGTTAGGGGAGAGGACGCACTATCTGAGAGTGCACTGCTTAGAGGGGCGAAGGCTACAACCTTCTGAATAATAGATACACACTATATTTGGATCTTGGTGAATTGTGCTTAGACCTGCTATCTGGATCAATTCCAATGTATAGCACAAACACTTTTACTTGGTCACATAGACCTTCTTCTGATGGCTCAACACTTCACACACTCTACTCTGCTCTTCACAATAAACTCTAAACCACACTCAAGCAATCACAAATGACTTCCTATAAATATCTTTCCTCTAAATGAAATAATCAATTCAGCCTATTAGAACCACCTTGAAATCATATTAGAGAAGCCATAAAAAACTCCAATAATAATTCAGTTGGCTCTACTAAGCACGCAACACATTCTGGGACCTATCTAATAAGATAATTATAGATGCATGCTACACACTGTCGGCTCTACCAAAATAATTATATCTTTCTCCTCAAGCCGATTTACTTCATGCACTCTTAACTAAACATCACTAACTCTTCTCCAAGCTTAAATCCAAGGGCACATACCAAAAGGATAGGCGCAACTCTAGAATCAATATAATCTATGTCGGCTCTTCTGAATAGCGACTGCATAAGTTCACTTCTACTAATCATCATACTCTACGTCCATGAATGTAACATCACTAATATGTCTTCATCATATATCCAAGTGTGTAAGGCTCCATGATAACTATATAGACAACCATACACAGAACATTGCTTGTTACTCTGTCAGGAACACTGCTAACACAAGCTGCTATATAACTGTCTGTACTAATAGTTAACCTCTACGCCCATGATATCATGTTGATAACATGTCCATGCAACATATACTAAAAGCTAACTTCATAAGTCTTCAATGCATGCTACTTACCATATGTTGTCATCAATGACAAACATATAGTCAGTACTGGCCTGCTTGGCAAATCTCCAACAATCTCCCCCTTTGGCATTGATGGAAACATATGGAATGAAAAACTCCACCAATCCAAATGAATAATTATTTTATAACATTCTCCATTTCCTCTTCAAGACTCCCCCAAAGATGAGTCCTCCATCTGCTGCAATATTCTTCAACATTCTCCATTTCCTCAACTAAAAATCTGTCATAACTGAATGCTTTTCCTCCTTAGTATATTACTTCTCCTTTTACTTATGTTTTTCATGACTATATATTACTCCCCCTTTAACATCAATGGAAAAGGGTGCCAAATAGTTTAAGCACCAGTACTACTCTAGAAGTAGAGTAGTCAACCATCCATCGGTCCCTGAGGACTGATGCTTTTCCTTCTTTCTTCTAAGAAGAATCAGTGAAGGGAATTACTCCCAGCTTCTCCCTGAGATACTCAAAAGTATCCTTAGGTAAGGGCTTTGTGAATATGTCTACTAACTGATCTTTAGTACTTACATAGTCCACCTTGACTTCTTTCTTTTCCAGTTTCTCTCTTAGGAAGTGATACTTGATCTCAATGTGCTTTGTCTTTGCATGCATCATAGGGTTCTTTGAGATGTTGATAGTGCTAGTGTTATCATAGTGAATTACAATAGGATAATCGATCTAAATTCCAAAGTCCTTTATCATCTTCTTGATCCAAATAATTGTAGAATAATTCAAGGTTGCTGCAACATACTCTACTTCTACTGTTGACTGAGAAATACAATTATGTTTCTTTCTTGTCCAAGTGACAAGTCTATCACCAAGAAATATTGCTCCACCTGATGTACTCTTTCTGTCATCAACGCATCCTGCCCAATTAGCATTAGTGTACACATGAAGCTCAACATTTTCTGAATTAGGATACCATAGACCATAGTCTATAGTGCCTTGCAAATATCTGAATATCCTTTTTACTTCCATGAGGTGACTTTTTTTAGGCTCTGCTACAAATCTTCCAATTATGCCAACTGCATTGGAAATGTCTAGTCTAGTCTGAGTGAGATAAATAAGTTTTCTAGTCATAGACTTGTACAATGTTATATCTACTACTGGTGAGTCATCTTCTTTTGTAAGCTTGCATCTAGTTATCATAGGTGTCCCTACTGGCTTACAATCATCCATATTGAATTTATTCAATATCTCTTTCACATACTTTTACTGATTAATGAAAATTCCTTTCTCTATCTATTGTACATTCAATCCCAAAAAGTACTTGATAGGTCCAATCATGCTCATCTCATAATCACTCTGCATCTCTTTAGCAAATTCAGCACTGAGTTTGTCATTACCTCCAAATATAATGTCATTAACAAATATAGCTACAAGTAGTAGTCCTTCATATGTCTCTCTTATGAACAGGTTACAATCTGCTACTCCTTTCTTGAATCCAATATTTATTAGATAGCCATCAAGTCTCTCATACCAAGCTCTAGGGGATTGCTTAAGTCCATATAGGGCTTTCTTTAATCTGCATACCATATTAGGTCTTTCTAATAGAGTAAATCCATCTAGCTTCTCAATGTATACTTCTTTTAATTCACCATTCAGGAATGCTGACTTGACATCCATCTAATAAAATTTGAATTTTTTTAATGTTGCATAAGCTAGAAACAACTTAATAGCTTTCAATTTTCTCATTGATGCAAATGTGTCTAGTCCCCTCTTTGCGCATATCACTTACATACTAACCTTGCTTTATTCCTTCCTACTGTACCATCCTCATTCATCTTGTTTCTAAATATCCACTTTGTTCCAATCACATTCTTATCACTAGGACTTGGGACCAGTTCCCAAGTGTCATTCTTAATTATTTGATCAAGTTCTTCTTTAATAGCATCATGCCAATCTGAATCATTACGTGCATCTTCAACACTTAAGGGTTCAATCTGAGATAGTAAGCATACCGCCTCATTGCTAGCTGAGTTATTTTCTTGTGATCTGGTTAAGACTTTGTCACTCTGATCTCCAATGATATCTTTCTTGGAATGGTTTCTAGATGTAAACTTTGGAACTTTAGGTGATGTTGATTCATCAGCCTTAGGAGTTACTTCTTCACTTGTCTCAGGATCATTGAATAAGAAATCAATATTGTCAAACATTTCTTCAATAACTATCTCACTAGTGGAGGGTCTGGGTTCTTCTTCAATCATGGGTGAGTAATCATGATATCTTTCTTGAACCATAAAATTTTCATCAATCTTAACATGAGAAATTTCAATGATCTTTTTCAATCTTAAATTGAAACATCTATAAGCTTTACTTTTAGTAGGGTAACGAAGGAAAATACCTTCATCACTTCTTGCATCAAACTTGCCTACTACTTCATCCCTCTTGATGTAGCACTTGCTTCCAAAGATTTTGAAGTATTTTAGTGTGGGAACATTACCAAACCATAGCTCATATGGTGTTTTATCAGCATCGGGTCTCAATTGAATTCTATTGATGGTGTAGACTATTGTATTGATCACGTCTCTCCAATAGGTGTGAGAAACTTTTCCTTCAATCATGATGGTGCACGTTGCATCAAGGATGATCCTATTCCTTCTCTCTGCAATTCCATTTTGTTGGGGGGTTCTAGGGGCACTTAACTACCTCTTTATTCCATGTTCTTCGTAGTACTCATAGAATTTGTCAGAGGTGAATTCTCCTCCTCTATCCGATCTCAAACATTTTTCCTTAGTCCAGATTCATTCTCAACCTTAGCTTTGAATATCTTAAACTTTTCAAATGCTTCTGACTTATCTTTCAAGAATGCAACCCACATCATTCTAGTGTAATCATCAACAAATAAAATTAAATACCTTTCACTATAGTATGATCTTGTTTGAGTTGGTCCACATAGGTCTATATGAATTAGATCCATCTTGTTCTCTGCTGACTTGAGCTTGCTCCTAAATGAGTTTCTCACATGCTTTCCCATCACACATTCCATGCATATAGTATCAACTGGCTTTGCTATGCTAGGTAGATCTCTTACTGCCTTTACATTTCTTATCTTAACTATGTTATCAAAATTGATATGACATAGTCTTTTATGCCATAACCAACTGTCATCTACTTTAGCAACAAAACAACTTTCTTTTGGATTAAGTAGGAAAACATTACCTTTAGTCTTTGATCCTGATGCAATTATTTCTCCTTCTTTATTGTTAATGATGCACTTGTTTCCATTGAATTCCAATTTGTAACCTTTGTCAAGTAACTTCCCAACACTTAGTAGGTTATGTTTCAAACCATCAACATAAAGAACATCATCAGTACTATTATTTCCATCCAAGGTGATGGCTCCTCTACCAACGATGGGTTTAGGAGTGTTATCTCCAAATCTAACCATGCCACCATTGTATTTTTCTAGATGAACAAATATTTCTTTATCACCTTTCATGTGATGTGAACAACCGCTATCTATAATCTAGTCTTTCCTTATATCAGTTTGTGAAATCAATGCTAGCTCTTGTTTCTCTTTCTCATCTTCATGTTCTGTCTTAATTTTCATTTTCTCTATGATATAAATAAATCCTATTTCTTCTTCAGTTGAATCATCATCTGAAACTCCATCTCCAGCATAGTAACATTCCTTAGAGTATTTAGGCTTGTAGTCATTTTTTAACTTTCTAGCTCTTAAGGGACATTTAGATGCAAAGGGACCAATCTTATTACATGAAAAGCATTTAAATGACAATTGACATTCATATTTTCCTTTTTATTTCTTTTCTCTTTTGGAAATCATAGCAATGAAATCATCTCATGTTTTCTCTTCATTATCATTATCAAAATTACGAGAAGTGTTTGCAGATTTCTTACCATGAACTGTTGCTTTGAAGGTTGTCTCACTTTTAGGTTCTATCTTCAATCTTGAAATCTCAAAAGATAAGATTTTGCTAATCAAGGTTTCTCTCTTGAAATTTGATGTAAGTTACATGGTCTCATCAAGGATGTTGATCTTGTTTCCATATTCTGGAGTGAGAGTAGTCATCAATTTGTCCATAATGTCTTCCTCTGAGATCTCTCCACCATTGTTCCTGATTCCAGCAATTGCTTCATTGATCCTTTGATTGTAAGCTCTAATTTTTTCTTTAGGCAACATCTCTAATGCATTGTATCTTTTCTTCCATGTCTTTCTGCATGCATCCTTTGCTTGTTTGTCTCCTTCAAATATGTCTTCTAGGTACTTCCATATTTTGTGGGCTGTATCTACCTTCTTTATTTATAAAAACTCACTATCAAATAGGGCGCTGATAAGGGATTCTTTGGCTATTGCATTTTGATAGAATAATTCCTTTTTCTTATCAGTAGCATCATCCTTTTCAAGGTCTTCTAAGGTAGGGATCTTGATTTCTTTGATAGTTACATCAAAAACTTCAAAAGCAATGCACTGCAAATGAGTCACCATCTTGTTCTTCCAATCAAGATAATTCTCTCCATCAAACTTAGGACTTTCTTTTTTGAAGAATGCCATCTAATCAACCTCAAGCTGTTAAAATTTCTCTCTGAGGCACTTGGTTTTGATACCAATTGTTAGGAATAGTCCAAGAGATAACTGAGAGGGGGGGGGGGGTGTGAATCAGTTATCTACAAGTTTTAATTCTTTTTCCAATTAAGTACACTTAAACATAAAGCATAAATGTCATGCCCCGCAAGGGAACCGGGGAAAAGAACAAAGATTCTCTTTGTAAAAGAAAAACCTAAGTAATGATTTATGAAGTATTTTGAATTTTTAAAAGAATTATGTGAACAAAACTTAAACTTAGATTGCTCCCAAGGTTCCCTACTATTTTATGAACAATTCATTTAAGTCCTTTAAGTATACTAACAACAAGATTTACTTCTTAAAGAAAACTACATCATATCATTTGAAGATTCTTTACAAAGAAATTCAAAGTACTTTCATTTCAATTTTCTATTTAAATCCATCTATTTTCCTAAGTACCCTTTATGAATAATATAACTTTTAAAGAAAATAGAATCATCTAAAGCATTTGATACATTACAATATTACATTTGATTTTCAATAGATTTTCACTTAATCAACAATAATGAAAAACATACTACTTAACTTGGAATGTTACAAAATCCTTTCTTTTCAACACACATCATATACATAAAGTTTGTGATATACCTTTTTCCTTTCTCCTAAGTCTACCCATTCCAATTACATCATTTTGAAATACATTAATAATTACATTACATTCATCTCCTCTTGGGAGGTAACAATAATTTTACATCATGAAAGATAAGTACAAGTCTTCAAAAATGGAACACTATGCAAGCATGAATCCATAAGCATTGCATCTACAAAAGGTACCTCGATAAAAAATATTTACCACCCAACCATGTGGATACCTAAAAGGCCCACTCCATCGTGCTAGGAGATAAACACCAAGGTCCACAAAGAAGGAATAGCTAGGCCATACCTAGGGTTGGGTAACCTTTCCCAAAAAGAAAATGAAAAGAAAATCAAAGTATAAATCTTTTCCCAAAGGTTCTAAGGCTTGGTAGAAACTCTAAGCAACAACCTAAGTGAGTTTCATCACATAGCCCTCACCCCTTGGGTTTTCCTGGTACTAGCCTCTCTGGGCCCCGGGCCCCAAGTAGGCACATGAGGAACTGAATGCCTTTCATACAGACAAGCGCCATTCGATTGTACCTATGCATAGGCACCTTCTCCCACTCCCATCCATAGCCTTTACTAGAACTACTAGCATGGGTGAGGTACCTATTAATCTTTTTAGCGTTTGAACCCATTCCCATAAATTTTAATTAAATTGTCACTTGTTAAATAACTCTTTAGTCGGTTATCTTGGTTCTAGCCACTTAGGGCCCTGGCCCCGCACTGAGACCCACTCACTTGGTGTTGTTAGGTTTTCTACCCTTAACCCACACATCAAAAATACATCATACATGTAGTAAAAATGCATCATAAACACATTTGAGAACCACATCAAAGAATAGAAAATACTAAGATAGTTTATGGATGTTTAGGGAAATTAGGAAAGTTTAAGGATGTTTAGAATGGTCCTGATCCTCTTAGACAATCCTAAACCCTAATCATGCTTCCTACACATATCCTAACCCTATTTAAGCATCTAAATGCACCACATACCTCCATCAAACAAGTAATGAACATATTTATAGTTTATACAAAGTTTCCATATAGTTTGTACAAAATTCCATATGCCTGAAATTTGACTAAGTCTAGTTTTTTTAGAAAACTCTAAAAATTAGAAGTTGCAACTTAATTCCTAAGAAGTTGAAACCTATCTCAAACTTCCTAGAAGGTACCTAATTTATTTATCCAAGTATAACTTAAAGTATAATAAATTAAAGTATCGTAACTTATACTTGTATAAACTGACCCGAAATAACAAACATTCATAACTCCTACAAATAAAATAAACCCTATTCCACACGCAGTATTAAAAAAATAATAATAACTTGGGATTGAGTAATTCAATCAAAACTCAAAACAATACTAATCACTTAGGATTCAAAAACAAACCCTAATCCAAACACGAGAATAAAAAAATGTTATACTCGGGATTCTATAAACTTGTATAAACGGTTGGTTGGCATAATTAAATGACAGAATATTTCTATTGCACAAACGACTGACATAATACTACAATGCCACAATATTTCTATTGCATAAATAGATGACATAATAAAATGAATGATAGAATATTTGCAATGACAGAATATTATAAATGGCTGGCATAATACAAATAAAACAAAAATGACTGACATAATAACATTTCTATTGTATAAACGATTGACCTGATAATATTGGTATTGTATAAATGACATAGAATAAATTCATATTAAAATGGTAGAATGTTTGTATTGATAGAATATTACAATAAACAAATGACAGAATATTATAATAAACGGCTGACAGAATAATACAATAATATAGCATTTGTATAATGTATAGACGGCTAGCAAAATAATATAATAATATAGCATTTGTAATACAATAATATAGCATTTGTATAATGTATAGATGGCTTGCAAAATAATACAATAATATAGCATTTGTAATACAATAATATAGCATAAACGTTCTGTAATCTACAAGCATACATAGAAACATTCTTTCATCAATTCATATCACAAAGGAGAGTTAACTCTTAGGATGAATTCCAACTTGGAGTCCTGTGAGGATTCGGTTGATGAAGGAAGATCCAATCCTCTCAAATGCTTCCAGCACTCCTTCAAATCCCTCTGGATGAAATCTCCAGCCTCTATCCGAAACAACTAAATACCAAACTCAAATAATGGATTCTCCCTTCACAAAAACAAATAATATTCCTACAATCTTACTATTGTTTCCTCTCAAATGAGCTTCTCTCAAAAAACCCCCTTTCACAAAGAAAATATTTCCTATATATAGCATTGAGGAGGTGGTTGCACGGGTAATCCAACTGATGCAACCATCCCAACTATTCATCAGTTAATAGTTAGGCTTAAATAATATTATTAAAGCCTTTCCCGGAAGAGATATAATTATATTTATCTATTACCATAATCAAATTTATGTTTCCTTTATTGAAGGAAGGTAATAGTAATTATTATTTATAACACATTTACCATACCATTAACTTATTTAATATAACGCAATAATTACTTACTCACCAATAATTATATAAATATATGTATGCATATGCATATGTGTGCACCCATATGCCTATGTGTACATATATTATTATTATTATAAATATTATTGCAAACATAATAGTTTTTTATAAAACATATTATTTATTCATACACTAATCCATATTCTCTACAAAATATAATAGTGATATATATAAGATGAAACATACCTATATTATTAAAATATTTATTACTATTATTGCCATAGACATTTTGTTATTATGAGTATTATAAATAATACCATAAAATTATATATTATTATCGATATTAAAGCCACATGATTTAATCACATACTAACGCGTTCCTAACAAGATACGCTAGTACATAAGTAGCTACTAATAAAGATAAATTACTAAATCATACCCTTAAATGAATAATAATTCACATCAATAATCTACTAACAAAATTGAATATACCATGAAGACAATTAGAGCTACCATAATCAAAACCTCATTCTCAAAGAATGCAACAGACAAGAAACCAGCTACAAGATCCACAAAACCAACAAACTGAGAGAACATAGAAATACATCATCCACACAAGGGACTGACTCAGGAACTCCCCACCTAAAGATAAAAGGATCAGAGATAGAGTTCCTTCCTGTGGAACCTGGTGATATCTCTGTAACAACAATGATCAAGGATTTTGAGGGATCGCTCAGACCTATGAAGCCAAGTGGAGACAATACCCGGTACCTACAATCTTGCATCACCAAGAAGAGATACATATACATACATATGGATATACATACAAATCAGATATATGCAAACAAATAACTAGGATCGATACATCATGTGGACCTCAATGAAGTGAGTAACTATGACTTCATCCTGAGTCATGAAAACACATCAGACACATATACATGAACATAAAACATCATGATAATGGTTAAATTCAAATCCTTGGGTTAGTTCCATAAAACATATAAAGATAGATGGTTTTCTCATTTCATAAACATATAAATGATAACCATAAATGAGCATATCAATCATCTGATAAACATATCATCATCCACAAAACATAAATGTAAATATGTAGTTCTAACCATCATAATAGGATGTCCAAATCAGAAAATCCAACTATCACCATAGGAGAGGGTATTACAATAAACACATTGAAAGAACACTTGAACACAACACCAATATTTTGGTTACGGGGAAACCCAAATAGGTAAAAACCCCAGTGGGAATTGACACCCACTAATATTCTGCACTATTGTATTATGATCCTTGTTAAAAGATCCTTAACCTTTTTAGGAGTTTCTTTACAATATATTTAGTATAGTAGACTTGGTCAAGGGTCAGACCCTATTAGGATTCTTTTACAATAGTCCATATTAGGGGAGAAGATGCACTATCCAAGAGAACATTGCTCAAAGGGGTGAAGGCTACAACCTTCTGAATAATAGATACACACTATATCTGGATCTTGGTGAACTACGCTTAGACCTGCTATCTGGATCAGCTCCAATGTATAGCACAAACACTTTTACTTGGTCACATAGACCTTCTTCTAATGGCTCAACACTTCGCACACTCTTCTCTTCTCTTCACAATCAACTCTGAACCACACTCAAGCAATCACAAATGACTTCCTATAAATATCTTTCCTCTAAATGAAATAATCAAGTTGGCCTATTAGAACCACCTTGAAATCATATTAGAGAAGCCATAACAAACTCCAATAATAATTTAGTCAGCTCTACTAAGTATGCAACACATTCTGGGACTTGTCTAATAAGATAATTATAGATGCATGCTACACACTATTGGCTCTACCAAAATAACTGTATCTTTCTCCTCAAGTTGACTTACTTCATGTACTCTTAACTAAACATCAATAACTCTTCTCCAAGCTTAAATCCAAGGGCGCATACTAAAAGGATAGGTGCAACTCCAAAAGCAATATAATCTCTATCGGCTCTTTTGAACAAACACAGGAAACTGCTACTGGTGAATAACGACTCCATAACTTCACTTCTACTGATCATCAGACTCTGTGTCCATGAATGTAATATCACTAATATGTCTACATCATATATCCAAGTGTGCAAGGCTCCATGATAACTGTATGGACAACTATATAGAGAACACTGCCTGTTACTCTGTTAGGAACAGTGCTGACACAAGCTGCTATATAACTGTCTGTACTAATAGTTAACCTTTGCACCCATGATATCATTCTAATAACATGTCTATGCAACATATACTGAAAACTAACTTCATAAGTCTTCCACGCATGCTACTTACCATATGTTGTCATCAATGACAAACATACAGTCAATACTGGCCTGCTTGGAAAATCTCCAACAGTTTCATGTGTGGATGGTCCAGGGTGATCAAGGATATGATTCATTCACCTCAACATTTTTCTTAGGGGAGCTACATTCTCACTCATATGTACCATGAGCTACATGAGATTATTTACCAGCATTCTCAGATGATGATAGTTGGGATCTTGGTACTTTAGGTCTGGGTGTGGGAGGATATCCCCTTCACACAGTCGATAGTAGACAAGAAGCATGATGTAGAGTTGCCTTACATATACATGTACTCAGGTATGCTTCAGCAGCCCCATCTAGGAAAACTAGATCACTAGCAGCACATCTAAGATGACATTACTGATGTTGTTTGTAGGCTGTACTTAGATTGTGAGGAGTGGCCATCTGACATCTAACAAATGCCATATTTCTTTTAGTCCAGACATCTAATTGGTAGGACCAGTTACATTGTTGAGTGGTTCTTGATCACATGTGTCCTCAGACAGAATGGCAAAGTGGAGAACCTGTCACATGAGACAACTATATATGCTCGGATCAAGAATGAGGAAGCATGGTGGGGGTCTTGTCTGATTTATGAGACTGCATTACATGAGATATCCTAGATAGCACCTCTAGAATGGGACTACCTCCCTGAGATTACTGATGGTGGTATCAAAGATGAGTACCATACTTACTACACACAACATCCTTATCCATGGTTCACTTCTCCTGATGAGGTCTCTCCTCACCTTGAGGACGCCTTAAATTATGATCCAAGTAATGAGGGTGGTGGCCAAGGCCAAGCTTCCAGAGGCTGAGATAGGGGTCAAGGTAGAGATAGAGCACGTGATGGAGGGAGAGATGGTACCCACAGAGGCAAAGATGAAGGAGGTGGAGGAGGAGATGGAAGATAGCGATAGGCCTTTGGCAGAGATGTTAGGTAGTAGAGTCGGCACCATAAATTAAGGGTTCATTCCCTGTAGAGGGACACAAGTCCACTCCTACATAGGGATCAGCATGTGTAGTAGGAGGTGGTTGTGGTGGAGGTGATCAACAACCTACTAGGGACCCACCAGTAGGTAGGGATAGAGATCCCCTATCTCAGTATGAGAAGGACAAGGCAACATTACGATTAGAGGTTGCCACACTCGAGGCACAACTTATAGAGAGGGATTCATAGCTGGCATAGATGAGAGTCGAGAGAGATAGGCACGCACATACGACCACCCATCAGGGATAGAGGGCCACTTACTATTTTGCTTTATACTATGTCGATGTTCCTATCTCTCAGAGGGCTCCATTATATTCAGTCATAGCTCAATAGTCTGATAGTGCTATGCCTCCATTGATACCAGACAGAGTAGATGCACCCCTTCTTAATGCTCCATGAGAGAATGGGGGTGCTAGCCAGATCTGAGATTCTTTGTATACTCTCAGTTTTGTATCATTGATATATTGTACCTCATTTGACATATCTTGTATTTTTTACCATTTTTTATCGATGTACACTTTGATGTCCTATGGACTCTTCATTATTGATACTCTGGTATACTACTTCATTCATGCTTTGATACTCTTTCTCATATACTGATTATATATTGGTGCTTTATGATTCTGATATGGATATCTTATCTGATTTATGATGCTCATATGATGTTTTTTTATTTCTGCACATGTGAGATATACTGATATGCGTCTCATGCTTTGGATATTGATGTTATGTTCATACTCGGTCATGATTAGATTAGGTTAGATGGTGATGATATGATGACATCATGATATAATTCATTGATATATGCTTATGTTTTTTGTATTTTTCAAAGCTTTATGAATGTATCAATGCAAACTTATGTGAATGATTTATGATAATGTATGCAATCTTTATTTTATGTATGCACATGGATGTATGAGATGGAATGCGATGCGATTTATGGACATCTCACTTTTATTTATGTATGCATGATTATGGATTCACTATGCAGGCATTTTTATGATATGAGATGGTTTATGAAAATGGATATCAGTGATATATACTCAGTCATTTCATTTAAGTTATTTATGATTTCATGATGTCCTTGGTCAAACTTGGTAAATGGTTCATGTTTTTAGAATTTTTAGTTTAAAAATACTTAGATAATTAAATTCAAACATTCATACTGATGCAACCTAAAATGAATGCAACTATGTTAAAAATGAAGGTAATTAAAAATGAACTTCAATGCAACTAAAAATATGAAATGCATCTAAATGAACCTAATGCAAATTAATATGATATGCAACTAAAATGAACCTTAATGCAAATTAATAAGAAATGCACCTAGACTAATATAGCTAGGACAGTCACTGTTTATTCAAAGTGTATCAATTATCATCATAGAGCTTTTGTAATGGGACCTCATTAGATTAATACAATTTTCATTGATAGATTTAGAAATCATGAAAATATGAATACTTCCCTATCATTTGTCATGTCGAAAGATAACCTAAACATTAAAGCATATAGGCTAGAATGTTTTGTTAGTTACTTCCTATTTAATATAAACCCTTTTCTTTTGTGGTGCATAATGTGTAAATATATACCCGCAATGAACTTTCATTTTATATTCATATCCTTGGGTATAATCCAATTTACTATGTACCTTACTAGGATGTAGTTTTTCATTGTAGTTTAAAACAGGAAAGGAAATAAATCCAACCTCACTAAAATTTTTATAGGAAACAGGTTGAGGTATATGTGGCATTACAATTGTGATGGAGGCACTTATAATAGACACCCATTCCCTACAATCACCTTAGATCATTGGATTTATCACCACAAACAGAAGACAAAGAAAATTTTATGCCCTCAGTCCTTGTTTCTCTAGTCCATTGTAGACATCATTGAGTCACTCAAGGAAACATAGTGATCAAAAATTGACAATAAGAAAAAGTTCATCATTCCTTCATAATAATTAATGTATTTTCTTTAAAATAGATAGTTGTGATTATAGTGTTTAGGAACACTGTTGATTAATTTGCAAACACACGCATAGAAATTATTATAAATCATAGATTTGTTTCATCATTAATTGGCTCACCTGTTTAGTGTTTAAAAAAACTCTTATCATCATGACATAGCGTTTAGGAACACTTTCTAGGTCCAAGTATTAAGAAATACTATTTATAGTTGCATTAAGAAATACCTTTATTTTCATAGTTTAACGTCCATTGTGGATTGGCGCTAAACGACACCCTATTTGAAATTCCTAACAGTGACTTAGTAACATTCATGACCTTGATCATTCCCCCCTAGGGAAAATAGTTTACCTAGGATCTTAATGTGGACAAATTCCATCCTTAGGAAGGTACAATTTTTCTGATAGTTCATTTTAGGCTTTGGCTTATCACTAAAGTGATTGGAAGATATGTACGAACTAAAATTAACATTGGCCAAATGTGCAATTGTTGTCTTGATAGATAGAGTGTTGATTACAAGTAGCACCTGTTTACAAGGTTTTCACCACTTCACCAAACTTTTCTATTTTTTCTATCATGGTGCATGTTTACCAGGTTTTCACCAAGACACTTTTTCTCATTTCCAATGTTTTGTTAGAATAACTGAGAGGGGGAGTGAATCAGTTATCCAGTGTCCCAAAATAAAATTTATAATTCAAAACAACTTCTGTAATTTTTGCTCATCGGTAAATGATAAAACTTTCACTCTCTATGCTTTTACCGATTACCAGTCAAATAATATAACTGTTACCAATCAAATCTAACATGTAACATGTAAAGAATGATAACAAACAAATATCATAATCAACACATAACATAAGATATTTAACATGGAAACCCTATAAAGGGAAAAACCACCTGGGACCGGCAACCCAAAATTGTTCACTCTTCTGAAGTGAGGTCGGTTAAGACCCAACCTTGTTAAAGGTTTACAAACACACTATCAGGTGTGACCTTGTTAGAGGATTTTAGACTAGAATTTATCATCCAACCAGCATTCACTATGGGGTTGACAGGATAACAATGTTCATTCTAAGAATGATACATCATAAGACTTTCAGAGTCCACTCGGTTAAGAGATTTTGATTGTGTACAATGGTTAAATATGTAACAGTAAATGACCTACCTTAATACAACTTCAATTGCAGATTACAGATCAATATTTAGTCCATACAAATCCTTCTGATCAATATTTCACTTCACATTCAATACTGTATCAACTTACTGTCCATCGGTAATTGCTCTTTGTAGCTTGGTAATTGTTCTGTAGCTCGGTTCTTACTTAACCAATATGGTCAGAATGCATGAAAAACCTTGTTCATGCGATAAAACCTGCAGTTTCTACTTCTTCTGGCCTATTTCATAAAGAAATTTTGTTCTCTTATATAGATGAGTAAATCATTTTCTTCTCCACCAACAGATTTTTCTGCTTAACCACATTCATAGATTTTGCTGCTTCAAACTTTCTCGGTACTTGTGTCAATAACATGTTTGATTTTCATCCTTTAGATCTTTCCTAAATTTTGTCAGTCGTCAATCTGTGTAACAAACATTATCTTTTACCTTGATGTTATACTCTTGCTAGCTCATCAATCTTATCAGCTAAACTAATCATTTAATTCATTCTATTCCACTCGGTTAACAAAGAAATGCGTCAGTGAACACTGCTCGGTTAATACTGTGATTGGTATACACTACACTCTGTCGGTGTATACTAGAAATGCTTCATTTACCGACAACACTACTTTGTGTCTTTCAGCTCTATACTTCATCATAGATTAATGCAACATAATAAATTCAATATCAACAAGTCATAGACTCATCAACAAGTTACTCAATGTGTTCCTTATCCTCATTTGTCATGTACATCTTTCCTCATGTAGATTTCTCTATTCTTCATCATTTTCACCTTTCTTTAGATGTCTCGGTATAGTAACTTAGAAGATAAGTGTTGTCAAACTAGTTGACATCAATGACAACACAATACTGATTTAATCATATTACATATCTAATTAGCAACTCCTCAGTGATCTTTAATCATAGATTCTTCAATCAGATTCCAAATCAGTTGTAGTTCAACAATCTCTCCCTTTGGCATTGATGGCAACTCAAGTAATATGAAATGCACCATACACATACCAAACATATATTCTACAACTTTGTGAACAAAATTTTGTAAGTCAAATAGACTTAATATGTTTAATCACTACATTACTAAACAACATTAGATAATATAGCTTTACCATTATGTAGTTGTGATCTTTTCAGTTCTCCTGTTCCTGCTTCTATTCTCTATAATTGATCTTCATACTCTATCTCATTCAGATTGTCTCTCCCTTAGATAATTCTCGTCGGTGCTTGTTCCTTTACATAGCTTATTCCTTTTCATATTGTTTATCTCTCCCTTTGATAGCAATGCCAAAGAAATAAATAAACAAACAATTATGTCTTCCTCTGTATCTCTGTATACTAATATTCCAATCCGTTCAAGTTATCAAACTTAATCACAACCTTGAACATGATTCAAAGTGTGAACTATGCTGCATCAACATGAATGATCTTCTGATATAATTAGGCTGATGCAACAACCAGATCACCTTAGTGACCGATAGACAACGGACGGACCCCAAGTCTAGTCCTCAAGTATTCAAATGTGTCCTTCGGTAGGGGTTTTATAAAAATATCTGCAAGTTGTTCTTTAGATGTGACAAATTCTAACTTCACTTGCTTCTCTTGCACTTGTTCTCTTAAGTAATGATACTTAATAGATATATGCTTTGTCTTAGAGTGCATCACAAGATTCTTTGAAATATTAATAGCACTAGTGTTGTCACAATATATAATCACCGGGTCAGTGATTACCTCATTCATTCATTCCAACACTTGTTTGATATATGCAATGTTTGAATAGTTAGTAGCAAAAGCAACATATTCTGCTTCTATTGTAGACTGAGAAATACAAGCCTACTGTTTACTTGTCCATGTTACAAGTCTTTCACCAAAGAAAAATGCTCCTCCGGTGGTGCTTTTTCTATCATCCACATTTCCAGCCCAATCAACATCAGTTCAAACTTCCCTTCCTTAGGGTACCATAATCCATAATTCTCTATTTTCTTTAGGTATCTTAAGATCCTTTTTGTAGCTATCATGTTTGATTCTCTAGGATTAGCAAAAAATCTTCCAACAATTCCCACAGCATGTGCTATATCTGGTCTACTATGAACTACGTACATTAATTTACCGATCATGGATCGGTAAAGTGTCTGGTTTACCTCTATAGTTTCATCCTCCTTTGTCAATTTGCATCCAGTAGCCATCAGTGTTCCCATAGGTTTAGCATCTTCCATGCCAAATGTCTTCAGTACTTCCTTTATGTATTTAGATTGTGTGATGAATATCCCATCACTCTGTTGAATCACTTGTAGTCCAAGAAAGAACTTAATCTCTCTGAACATAGACATTTCAAATTCCTTTTGCATTTCATCAACAAATGCCTTGCAGACAAGATCTGAGCCTCCAAAAATAATGTCATCAACAAATATTTCAGCAATGATAATAGTATCATCAGTATCACCTTTCACATATAGATTGTTGTTTTTACTTTTTCTAACAAATCTAATACTTAACAAGTAAGTATGCAGTCTTTCATACCATGCTCTCAGTGCTTGCTTCTATCCATATAAAGTTTTATGTAATCTACATACCATGTCTTTATTTTTGGGATCAACAAATCCTTCAGGTTGTTCAATGTAGACATGTTCTTCAAGTATACCATTCAAAAATGTTGACTTCACATCCATTTGATAGACTTTGAATTTCTTGTGTGCAACATATGCAAGTAGCATTCTAACTCCTTCTAATCTAGCAACAGGTGCAAATGTTTCACCATAGTTAATGCCTTCTTCCTGTGCATATCCCTTGCATACCAATCTAGCTTTATTTCTTGTGACTTCACCATTTTCATTCAATTTATTCCTGTATATCCACTTAGTACCGATAACATTCTTATCTTTTGGTCTGGGTGCTAAGGACCAGGTTTTGTTCTTCTCTATTTTCTCTATTTCCTCCTCCATTTCATTAACCCATTCTTCATTCTCTAATGCAACTTTCACAGTTTTAGGTTCAAATTCACAAATTAAACATGTACCTTGTCTTGTTTTCTAGTTTGCATTCTGGCATGTCTATCTCTAATGATTTGTGTCTCGGGATTATATCTTCTGACAAAACTAGCCAAAACTTGATTTCTCCTTTCTTGCTCATCCTGCTCAGTGTCATTTTCTTCCTCGGTAGCTACATCTTGTTCCTCAATTTGTGTTGCCTGTTGTCCTGCATTATTTCCTTGCTGACTAGTTGTCATAATTTGCGGCGTCAGTAGATACTCTAGATGTTCAATGTAAGTGAATCTACCATAGTCTTCTAGTTCCTTTGTACTTTCCTCTATGTACTTGTCATCAAACTCATCAACACAAACATTAGTACTTTCAACTATCTTATTTGTAACCTTATTCAAACATTTATATGCTTTACTTGTAGTGGAATATCCCAAAAATATTCCTTCATCTCCTTTAGAATCAAATTTCCCATTTCTTTCATCTTTCAAAATAAAGCATTTACTTCCAAAAATTTTGAAATAACTTATAGTAGGTTTGTATCCAAACCATAGTTCATAAGGTGTTCAGTTGGAGTCCTTCAGTTGTACTCAGTTAAGAACATACACAGTTGTACTGGAAACTTCCCTCCAATATGTCTGAGCAACATTCTTCTATATCATCAATGTTCTAGTACAATCAATTATAGACCTATTCCTCCTTTCAGCAATGTCATTTTGCTAAGGTGTCCTCGGTGCAGATACTTATCTTTTGATTCCATGCTCATTACAAAAATTAGTAAATTCATCAAAGATAAATTCACCTCCTCTATCAAATCTTAAGCATTTTATTTCCTTTCCAGTTTCTTTCTCTACCTTAGCTTTGTACCACTTAAACATTTTGAAAGCTTTAGATTTTCTTTTAGGAACATCATAGTCATCAGTCTAGCATAGTCATCAACAAAAAGAATAAAATATCTATCACTAGAACAGCTCTGAGTTCTCATAGGACCACATAGATCGGTATGAACCAACTCAAGTATCTTATTTGTTGAATAGTCTTTTCTTTTAAAACTAGACTTAGTCATCTTACCTTTCTGACATTCATGGCACATGGCATGATTAGGTTTTGTCAAGTTAGGCAATCCTCTAACTCTTTTCTTTCTACTAATTTTGATCATGCTGTCAAAGTTCACATGGCATAACCTTTTGTGCCACAACCAAGCATCTTCATCCTTTATTAACAAACAAGAAGACTGATCCATATCAAGATAGAATAGATTACTTCTGGATTGTGTACCAGTTCTGACAAGCCTTCCCCCATCATCATAGATCTTCACCTTTTTGCTCTCAAAAGCCAGTCGGTGGCCTGAATTGTTCAGCTGAGCCACACTTAACAAATTATAGTTCAATCCATCTACCCAGTATGCATTCTCACATTGTAATCTGTCATTGATCATCAGTGAGCTTTTACCTCTTACCATACAAGGTGCATCATTTCCCATTCTCACAGATCCTCCATTATATTCAACAAGATGATCAAAATTCTCTACATCACCGGTCATATGATGTGTACAACCACTATCTATGATCCAAGTATCATTCCTGCTTACTTTAGAGATCAATGTTGTCTGTTCATGTTTCTCTTCCTCCTCTGAGTCATCTTTCATAGCAACAAATACAACTTCTATATCATCATCAGAATCAGATTTAGTTTCAATATCTTTAGCTATGTAACATACCTTTTTGCCTTTTTCATCTTGGTTGTCTATGTTGTTGTGTCAGTAGCCTCTATTGACTCGTCTCCCATATCTTCCTTCAGATCGGTCTTTGGATCTATCATCATCTTTCTTTTGAGGACATCTAGCAGTGATGTGACCAATTTCTTTACAATTAAAGCATGCTAAAGGTAGCTTACCTCTATAGCTTCCTTTTCCTTTGGGCAATATTCTAGCCATAAGAGCTTCAAGTTCATCAAGTTCATCATCGGTATTGTCATCACTATCACAATTCTTACTATTTCTGCTAGACTTTCCAATCTTCAAAGAAGTCATGAAAGTGGATTCAATAGAAGGAACAACACTGTTATCAAAATTGTTTAATTCAAAGGTTCTAAGTTTACCAATCAGAGTGTCAAGAGTAAGGTTGGATGTAGCTCTTGTTTCATGAATTGCAGAAATCCTAATTGCATAAATTGGTAGCAAAGTTATGAGAATCTTGCTTATCATTGTTTCATCATCTATTACTTCATCAGATGCTCTAATAGCATGTACCACATCTTTTAGTCTATTTGAATATTGGACAATGTTCTCACCTTCTTTCATTCTCGTATCATCAAATCTGCCTCTCGCACTTTTAGCTCATGGTCTTTTGACATTCAAATCTCCACTGTATATTTGTGTTAATTTGTCCCACATTCCTTTGGCAGTCATGCATGCCTTGACATCTTCAAATTCAGCATCGGTACAGGCAGTAGCAAGTTCCATCATAGTAACATTGTGTTCATGCTTGTCCTTCAGTTGATCAAGAGTTAAGGGACCAGTGGGCGGTTGTATGTAGCCATTCTCCATCAAATCTAGTGAAGAGATCCCAATTCCAAATATGTGCAGCTTCATTCTACTTTGCCATACTGTGAAGTTCTCTTTGTTCAGTTTCAGTACTTCCTTATTATACATCTTGTGACCTTTATGCTTAAGTCCTTAAAACTCTGTTCCAAGCAACCAGCACTCTGATACCAATTATTAGAATAACTAAGAGGGGGGGTGAATCAGTTATCCAGTGTCCCAAAAGAAAATGTATAATTCAAAACAACTTCTCTAATTTTTGCTCGTCGGTAAACAATAAAACTTTCACTGTTTGTGCTTTTACCGATTACCAGTCAAATAATATAATAGTTATCGATCAAATCTAACATGTAACATGTAAATAATGATAACAAACAAATATCAAAATCAACACATAACACAAGAGATTTAACGTGGAAACCCTGTAAAGGGAAAAACCACCTGGGACCGGCAACCCAAAATTGTTCACTCTTCTGAAGTGAGGTCGATTAAGACCCAACCCTGTTAAAGGTTTACAAACACACTGTCAGGTGTGACCTTGTTAGAGGATTTTAGACTATAATTTATCATCCAACCAACATTCACTATGGGCTTGATAGGATAACAATGTTCATTCTATGAATGATACATCATAAGACTTTCAGAGTCCACTCGGTTAAGAGATTTTGACTGTGTACAATGGTTAAATATGTAACAGTAAATGACTTTCCTTAATACAACTTCAATTGCAGATTACAGATCAATATTTAGTTCATACAAATCCTTTTGATCAATATTTCACTTCAGATTCAATATTGTATCAACTTACTATCCGTCGGTAATTGCTCTCTGTAGCTCCGTAATTGTTCTGCAGCTCGGTTCTTACTTAACCAGTATGATCAGAATGCATGAAAAACATTGTTCATGCAATATTCCTGTAGTTTCTACTTCTTCTAGCCTATTTTATAAAGAAATTATGTTCTCTTATATAGACGAGTAAATCATTTTCTTCTCAACCATCAGATTTTTCTACTTAACCACATTCATAGATTTTTTCGCTTCAAACTTTCTTGGTACTTGTGTCAATAACACATTTGATTTTCATCCTTTAGATCTTTCCTGAATTTCGTCAATCATCGGTCTGTGTAACAAACATTATCTGTTACCTCTATGTTATACTCTTTCCAGCTCATCAATCTTATCAGCTAAACTAATCATTTAATTCATTTTGTTCCGCTCAGTTAACAAAGAAATGTGTCGGTGAACACTACTCGGTTAATACTACGATCAGTATACACTACACTCTGTCGGTGTATACTAGAAATGCTTCATTTACCGACAACACTGCTTTGTGTCTTTCAGCTCTATACTTCATCATAGATGAATGCAACATAATAAAGTCAATATCAACAAGTCATAGACTCATCAAAAAGTTACTCAATGTGTTCCTTAGCCTCATCTATCATGTACATCTTTCCTCATGTAGATTTCTTTGTTCTTCATCTTTTTCACCTTTCTTCAGATGTCTCGGTATAGTAACTTACAAGATAAGTGTTGTCAAACTAGTTGACATCAATGAAAACATAATTCTAATTTAATCATATTACATATCTAATTAGCAACTCCTCAGTGATCTTTAATCACAGATTCTTCAATTAGATTCCAAATCAGTTGTAGTTCAACCTATTTTGTACTTTTTATTTTTTATTTTTTATGGACTCACCAAGGTGCCTATTTGCTAGGTTTTCACCGAGATGGTCATTTTTTCCAAGACATTTTCCATTGTTTTTTATTTTTTTCAGGATCCATATTTATTGTTTTTGAACTTTTTCAGGAACTCTTTTCACTGTACAAGTGCTACCTCAAGAATGTCAAACGTAAAACATTTTCATATGTAGAGTATTGATTGGATCTAGTAAAACATATCCTTAAGGCGTAGCCAATTGATAGGCTCCTGATCCAAATGTTGTTGTGATGACAAAGGGACCTAGCTTGTTGGGTTCAAATTTTCCCTTTTGCTCTCAATTTTGTTGATTTTTAGGATTTTCTCTCAAAACTAGATCTCCTACCTGAAAACTTCTTGGTTTTACTTTCTTGTTATATCCTCTTGACATTCTCTTTTGATAGACTTTGAGATGGTCAAATGCATGTTTCCTATTCTCAACTAAAAATTCTAGCTCTTGGAGTCTAGAGATTCTATAGTCCTCATCAATGACTAGATGTTTCAATGATACCCTCAGTGATGGAATTGTTGGAGATTTTCCAACAAGCCAGTGTTGACTGTATGTTTGTCATTGATGACAACATATGGTAATAAGTATGTGTGGAAGCTTGATGGAGAGAGCTTTGAGTATATGTTTCCTAGATATGTTATCAACATGATACCATAGACGTAGAATTTGATTCTGAGTGAAGACAATAATACAGTTATTTGTATCATTAGCGTTCCTGACAGGTCCCAGGAAGAATTTTGTATGTGATTTACAATATAGTTGTGATGGAGCCTTGCACATTTATATTTATGTTGTAGACATGTTAATGAAGCTATGTTCATGGACATAGAGTTAGTTGTGTAGTACAATTTGAGTTATGATGTTTCCAGTTGCCAGTTAGAGTTTCCTAACTTTATCTGATGAAACTGACATTATTTTTATTGTTGTAGTAGTTGCACCTATAATTTGGATATGTGTGCTTGGATTAGTGTTTGAAGAAGAGTTAATAATGTCTCGTTAAGAGCGCATAACATATTTCAACATGAGAAGAAAGTATTAGTTAATTTTGTGGAGCTGACAGTGTGAAGTGACGTGTCTACTCATATGGAGTTGCGCAGTCCTAATTAGTGTTGCATGCTTAGTATATCCATTGGAGATGTTGTTGGAGAGTAATATTTTTTCTCTAATATTATTTCAAGGAAGTTCTAATAGAATGAATTGATTATATCATTTGGAGAAAGATACTTATAGTCGGTCAAGTTATGATCACTAAGTATGGCAGATAATGAATTAAAAGAGAAGAGCAAAAGGTGTGAAGTAATGAGTCATAAGTATAAGGTTTATATGACACATAAGAGAGTGTATTCTATTCATTGGAACTGATAAAGAAAAAATTTCTAACTCGTAGTTCATGAAGATCCAGATATAGTGTGTATCTGTTAAATAGAAGGTTGCAGCCTTCACCCTCTGAGCAATGTGCTCCCAGACAGTGTGTCTTCACCCTTAATAGGGTTAATTGTAAAAGAATCCTAACAAGGTCCAACCTTTGACCAAGTCATTGTACTTAATGCATTGTAAATATAAACTCCTAATAGGGTTGTAAGATCTTCTAATAGGGATCATTATACTCTAGTGCAATTTAAAGTGGGTGCTAATTCCCATCGGGGTTTTTGCCTATTTGGGTTTCCCTGTAACCAAAATTGTGGTGTTGTGTGAAGTTTTCTTACATTGTGTTTATGCTTAATGTTCTTCTATACTTAATTGGATAAAGAATTGAATCTTGTAGATAAATGATTCACCCCCCCTCCTTAGTTATCTCTTGGGATTATTCCTAACAATTGGTATCAGAGCCAAGTTCCTCGGAGAGAAAGTTTAATGACTTGAGGTTGATTAGATAGCATTCTTTAGAAAAGAAAGTCCTAAGTTTGATGGAGAGAACTATCTATATTGGAATAATAAAATGATGACACATTTGCAATGCACTTCCTTTGAGATTTTTGAAGTAGCTACCAAAGAAGTTTAGATTTCCTTGTTACCAGATCTTGCAAAGGAAGATGCAACTCTTAAGCAGAAGGAGATGTTCACTCAAAATGCTATTGCCAAAGAATCCCTTATCAGTGCCTTGTCTGACAATGATTTTTGAGAGATCAAGAAGGTAGATAAAGCCTACAAGATATGGAATTATCTAGAAGACATGTTTGAAGGAGATGTCCAAGCCAATAATGCATGTAGAAAGACATGGAAGAAAAAGTACAATAAATTGGAGATGCTACCTAAAGAGAACATCAGAGCCTACAATCAAAGGATTAATGAAGATGTTGCAGGAATTAGAAACAATGGTGGAGAAATTTTGGAAGAAGATATAATGGATAAGTTGATGAATACATTGACACCAGAATATGAGAGAAAGATAAACATCCTAGATGAGACTATGTAATTTTCAAAAGACTTCAAAAGAGAAACCTTAATAAGCAAGATTTCAACATTTGAGATATCAATTTTGAAAATAGAGCCTAAAAGTGAGACAGCCTTCAAAGCTTCAGTCCATGGTAAGAAATCCTTGAACACTTCTGGTAATTTTGATGATAATTATGAAAAGAAAGCACTAGATGATTTCATTGCTATGATTGCTAAGAAATAAAATAAAGGAAAAGGAAAATATGAAGGTCAGTTACCATTCAAATGCTTTTCATGTAACAAGATTGGTCACTTTTCTTCTAAGTATCCTACAAGAGTTAAGAAGTTCAAAACTAATTACAAGCCTAAGTATACAAAAGAATGTTACTATGCTGGAGATGGAGTATCAGATGAAGATTCAATAGAAGATGAAATTGGATTCATTGCTCTTGAAGATATGGAGAAAATGTTTGATGAAATGGACCTTGAAGATTAAAAGAAAGCACAAGAGTTAGCATTGAGTTCATAAGCAGACATTAGAATAGATTGGATCATTGACAGTGGTTGTTCACATCACATGATAGGAGACAAAGATAGATTTTTACATTTGGACAAGTACAAAGGTGGCATGGTTAGATTTGGAGACAACACTCCTAAACCTATCATAGGTAGAGTAGCTATCACCTTGGATGGAAAGAAAAAAATTGATGATGTT
The DNA here is from genome assembly GCA_027943335.1 of Chamaecyparis obtusa. Classification (NCBI taxonomy): domain Eukaryota; kingdom Viridiplantae; phylum Streptophyta; class Pinopsida; order Cupressales; family Cupressaceae; genus Chamaecyparis; species Chamaecyparis obtusa. Next base: position 1,489,100 of record BSBK01001097.1, read on the forward strand.
CTTTATGTTGATGTTTTGCAGCATAACCTACTAAGTGTTGGACAATTGCTTGACAAAGGATATCAGTTGGAATTCAAAGATAATAAATGCATCATTAATAAAAAGGAAGGAGAAATGATTGCATCAGGTTCAAAGACAAAAGGTAATATTTTTTAGGTTAATTCAAAATCAAGCTGTTTTGTTGCTAAAGTAGATGACAATTGGTTATGGCACAAAAGACTATGTCACATAAATTTTGACAACATAGTAAAGATAAGAAATGTAAAGGCAGTAAGAGACCTTCCTAGCATTGTAAAACCATTTGATATAATATGCAGGGAATGTGTGATGGGAAAGCATGAGAGGAATTCATTCATAAGAAAGCATAATTTGGCAGAGAACAAATTGGATCTAGTGCATACAGACCTATGTGGACCAACTCAAACAAGAGCATACTATAGTGAAAGGTACTTTATTTTGTTTTTTGATGATTATTCTAGAATGATGTGGGTTGCATTCTTAAAAGAAAAATTAGAAGTATTTGAGAAGTTCACAATAGTCAAAGCTAAAGTTAAAAATGAGTTTGGTAAAGATAAAATGTTCTAGATTAGATAGAGGAGGAGAATTCACCTCTAACAAATTTTATGAGTATTGCAAAGAATATGCGATAAAGAGATAGCTAAGTGCACCTAGAACCCCTCAGTAGAATGGAATTTTAGAAAGAAGGAATATGATCATACTTGACACAGCATGAACCATCATGATTGAAGGAAAGGTTGCACACACCTATTAGAGAGATGTGGTCAACACTGCAGTCTATACAATCAATAGAATTCAATTAAGGTCAGGCGCAGACAAGACACCTTATGAGCTATGTTTTGGGAATGTACCTACAATAAAATACTCCAAAATCTTTGGAAGAAAGTGCTACATCAAGAGAAATAAATTTATTGGCAAGTTTGATGCAAGAAGTGATGAAGGTATTTTTCTTGGTTACTCTACTAAAAGAAAAGCTTATAGATGTTTTAACTTAAGATTGAAGAAGATTATTGAAAGTGCACATGCAAATATTCATGAGAATTTTATGAATCAAGAAATATATCATGATTATGCACCTATGATTGATGAAGAACATAGTCCTATGAATAGAGAAATAGTTGTTGATGAAATGTTTGACAGCATTGATGTATTATTCAATTACCCTTAAACAAGTGAAGAAGAATCACAAAAGATAGATGAGAGATTCACACCTAATGTTCCTAAATTCACATCTAGATACCACTCAAAGGAAGATATCATTGGAGATCAGAACAACAAAGTCATGACAAGATCAAAAGAAAAAGTTCAACAGCTAATGAAGAGGTATGCTTACTTTCAAAAATTGAACCTTTAAGTGTTGAAGATGCATGTAATGACTTAGATTAGCATGAAGCAATGAAAGAAGAGCTAGATTAGATAATTAAGAATGACACATGGGAATTGGTCCCTAGGCCTAGTGATAAGAATGTGATTGGAACCAAGTGGATATTCAGAAACAAGATGAATGAAGATGGAATAGTAGTAAGAAACAAAGCAAGACTAGTATGTGAAGGATATGTGCAAAGAGGAGGAATTAATTATTTAGATACATTTGCCCCTGTAAGAAGATTGGAAGCCATAAATCTATTTCTAGCCTATGCTACATTCAAAGACTTCAAAGTATATTAGATGGATGTCAACTCAGCATTCCTAAATGGAGAGTTGAAGGAAGAAGTATACATAGAATGGCCTAAAGGATTTACCTTATCAGAAAGACATGATATAGTATGAAAATTGAAGAAAGCCCTCTATGGACTTAAGCAAGCCCCTAGAGCATGGTATGAAAGATTAGATGGTTACTTGACAAATATCAAATTCAAGAAAGGAGCAGCAGATTGTAAATTATTTATAAGAGAGACACCTGATGGACTATTGTTAGTTGCTATATTTTTTGATGACATTATCTTTGGTGGTAATGACAAGCTTAGTGCAGAATTTTTTGAAGAAATGTAGAGCAAATTTGAAATGAGCATGATTGGCCCTATCAAGTACCTTTATGGGATTGACTGTGCATCAGATAGACAAAGGTATTTTCATTAACCAGTCTAAGTATGTGAAAGAGATATTGAAGAAGTTCAAGATGGATGATTGCAAGCCAGTAAGTAGCCCTATGATAACAGGATGCAAGCTTTCAAAAGAAGATGATTTAGTAGCAGTAGACATGACCTTCTAGAAGTCTGTGATTGGTAAACTAATCTATCTTACTCAATCTAGACCTGATATTTCTAATGCAGTTGGTATTGTTGGAAGATTTGCAATAGAACCTAAACAAATTCATCTTATAGAAGTAAAGAGGATATTCAGATATTTGAAAGGAACTATAGACTATGATTTATTGTATCCTAATTCAAAAAATGTAGAACTTAATGTCTATACAAATGCAGATTGGGCAGGATCTGTGGATGATAGAAAGAGTACCTCAGGAGGAGTAGTATTTCTTGGAGATAGGCTTGTTACTTGGACAAGAAAGAAGAAAAATTGTATTTCTCAGTCCATAGTAGAAGAAGAGTATGTAGCAGTAGCATTAAATTACTCTACAATTGTTTGGATCAAGAAGATGATAAAGGATTTTAGAATTCAGATTGATTATCCTATTGTTATTCATTGTGATAACACTATCACTATCAATATGTCAAAGAACCCTATGATGCATGCAAAGACAAAACACATTGAGATAAAATATCACTTCCTAAGAGAGAAAGTTGTAGAGAAAGAAGTAAAATTAGACTATGTGAGTACAAATGATCAGCTAGCAGACATATTCACAAAGCCTTTACCAAAGGATACATTTGAGTATCTCAGGGAAAAACTGTTGGCAAGTTATATATACTAAAGTATATGAATAGATATAGTTTTTTGATTATGGAAATAAAGTCATATAGCAGTTTGGAGTCAGTGCACTTGGTGTAAAGATCAGAATTCAGTTAAGTGTTGAAGACTAGACTGTATACAAAGTTCTGGTAGCTTAGAGCATCAGCGCACATGTGTAGAGAATAATTATGGTATGCACCCTAGAATTTAAGTTAGTTAGACTATATTCTTGCTTAGTCTAAGAGTGCATAAGTAGATGTGAAAGTATGAGAAAGTTATAGTCAATTGAAGTTGCACAGCTAATGTGTGCCAGTAGAGAATAGAGCATGGAGCCGATAGTTAGCATTTTGGTTTGTGATTATAATGTAATGTTGTAAAGGCTATGCACCTATTGTATTTAGGTTTTCAACATGTTTATATCTATAATTGTAAGCACGCTTAAGCTAATTCATTTGGAAGTATTGTTTGTAATTAGTTATAGGGCTGACCTAATGGTGTATTTTGTATGAGCGCATATATAAGGTGCACCCATTGTATTCAGGATGGAAGTTGAAATAGAGTTGTGATAAGCAGAGAAAAAGTGTGCAAAGACACTAGAAGATGTATTAGAGCTTTGCAAGAGTTAAAGCATCAGCGCATCAAAGGAACTGATCTGACAAGCAGTGTCACAATGATAGTTCATCCAGCAGATATAGTCTGTATCTAAGATCAGAAGGTTGTAGCCTTCACCACTTGAGTAGTGAACTCTTGGATAGTGCATCCTCTCCCCTAATAGGGATGATTGCAAAAGACTCCTAACAAGGTCTAACCCTTAGCAAGGTCTATTGTACTTAAAGCATTGTAAAGCTACTCCTAACAGGGTAAAGGATCTTCTAGCAAGGATCACAAAACACTATTACAGAATATTAGTGAGTGTTAATTCCCACTGGGGTTTTACCTATTTGGGTTTCCCCCTAATCATATTGGTGTCATGTGTTGATTTCATGTTTCATGTTTATTTCAGTTCTTAAGCATTTAAGTTCAGCATAAAGATTAAAATGAAAAGTTAAAATATAGTGAACACTGATTCACCCCCCCCCTCTCAGTGTTCCCATTCCTAACAATTGGTATCAAAGCTTTGGTCCTCAGCATAGAAGTTTAACCACTTGAGGAGATCATGGACAAAGCTGAAATGAAACATCTAAAAAGAAATCTTGAAGCTACTCTTGAAGATCTAGACAAGTCAAAAAGAGAATCTGAAGAACTAAAGGATAAACTTAGTGATGCTCAATTAGTCATTAAAAAGATAAGGAAAGATTTGAAAGAATGCTCTACCAATGATCTAGGGACAATGGTCAAGAAGCTCAATGAAGAAAAAAAATCCTTAAAAGAAAAACTTGAAGATTTTTATGATAAGTTGACTAATAATCAAGCAGTCTATGATGAATAGATTAAAGAGAACCTTCAACTAAATAAAGAACTAAGGAAAGAAAACATAGAAATCTTGGAGCTAAGGAATAGAAAAGAAAGCTTGGAGTCAAAATTGAAAGAAGCAAAGAATCATATTGACAAATTACACACCAATTCTGATTTGATAGAATCTCAGTTGTATGCAAGGAGAGTCAAAGGAGACACTAGCTATATTGGATACAATGAAGCACAAAATCAGCTGGACAACATGCGAGAAAGAAAGGATTCACAAAAGGACTCTACTGATGCTGAAAAGACTAAAGATCAAACCATGGATAATGGTGGACCACCTAAGAATGAGTGCAAGCAAGTAGAACACACTTGTTTTTCTTGTAACAAGCATGGACACATTGCAAGGAACTCTACAGAGGTAAGACCTTTTAATGGTTACTGTTATTCATGCAAAAAATTTGGTCATAGAGCTATGAATTATAAGACTATCAAAAAGAATAGAATTTAGCAAGATCAGAGAAATTAGAATTAGACAAATGTAAGAAGTGCTTAGAATATTGCATGCTAGATATGTAGCTATAATGGTCACATGGCAAGGCAATGCAGAATGGTAACTCATGTCAATGCACCGAGGAATATAAGACCTCCAGTCATTTGTCACTCTTGTAACAAGGCTGGACATATCTCAAGGTTCTATAGATCTAGGACGCAAGGTCAGGGAAGCCCTAAAAAGGTCGCAGAACCAATTTTGGATCCCATAGGAGAAGTTAACTTTGTCAAATCCTTATATGATGCAAGCATGATTTGGTCAAAGAAAAAGAAGGACGAGACTAATGAGAATGTATTGGATGCATCCCTAGTGGACACACCCTCTACATCTAGATGAATGGCCCTCACGGTCATAGGGGGAGCTAATTTATCTCTAGACCCCTACACGACTGGTATACTCATCCTCAGAGTATGCACCTTTGGACTTAAGCTTTCAGAGTATAGAGGTACCTATGTGCAAGAGCGCACATGTTGATTGTGAACAAAACTTGAGTTGCAAATTTAGAAGTGATGGCCTGGTTTACGTGACTTGCATTAATGGCATATTTTTTACTTTAAAGTACACATAATTCTTTTGATTTCTCATTGCATTCAAATTTAGAGTGATAGGAGAGTAGAAAGAGCCTTGGAAGTTGTTGTGAAGACTTAGAGATTGAACTATCAGAGATTTTATGTAATTATTAGTGCATTTGATCAGTTGCAGAAACCCTAAGCTCATTGTGCCAATTCGGAAGCCTTTAGATTATCTCAGAGCTTAATTGGAAAGCATTTACAAGTAATTCATGGCCACTCCCATAGTTTTTGATGTTGTCGACAAGAAGAGATACATATTCAAGATGCATCCATTTAAATCAACCCTAGATGATTTAGAGGGAGCTTTCTCCTACATGCCTATGGGCATCATGCATGTGGAAGACATTAGAGCATATATCTATTGTAAGAAGGAGCTAGTTGGATTGGATAGGCTAAGAGTGCACATGGACACCATGTTGAAACTTGACAAAACATTCTTGGATGAATATGCTAAATGGAATGATCACCCAATTGTTGAGTATGCTATGGCATATGAATTCTATGAGACAGAATGGATAAAAATCTTGTTGAGCAGGATTCATGATGATTTGTTTTGGATTGGTGATGTACCAGTTAGGATCACCAATGACTTGATTCATGAGATGACAGGCCTTTCTAGGACATGTGTCATCCTTCTTGTGGACAAGGATGTTAGGAAGATAGTTGAGAAAACATGTAAGTCAAGGAGCGATAGGCGCAGTATGACTATCAAGCCTATTGAGCAAGCATACATCAAATTGATGTCAATGATACTGGGGTACAGGTTTCATCACACTAGTAGGGTGAATAGTGTGTCTGCGGGCACTATTCTAGTAGCCATCAGACTTGTGAAGGAAGATGGAGCATTCAACTTGTGTGAGATCTTGCGCGCATAGTTGATTGATAACATCAAGGCCATCAAGCATGACAAGACAAAGATATTCAGGTTTGGGTCACTAATCATCTACATGTACCTTCATATTGTTGGGAAGATATCAGATTTGTATTTGGACAAGTCCATTCCAACCATGCCTCAGATATCCAACAAAGCTTCTATTGAAAGTACACTAAGGGATTATATAACATTGGAATTGAAGACCTTTAGAGCTAAGATGCAAATGAGGTACAGGATTCCAGAAATTATTGTGGAAAAATATAAGGATTCAATTATTTTTATGGTGGAAATTGATAAAACTTGTATGGAAGTCGTTGAACCAAGAACTAAGTGGATTCATCCACTTGGCTATGAGGTAGAGGAATAGGTCCTTGAAGCATATGCACAGGTATTACTATTAGCCCCCAAAGATTCTAATGAACCTAGGTGGGGAACATATGAGGAGAAAACCAGAGAAGTAGATGCAAAGCTCAACAGTGCAACAACAAAAAGGAAGGTTGCTAAAGTCACATTAGAGATCTTAAGGATTCATGGTGTATCCCAAGTAGACCTTGACAAGGCAAGGGAAGATAAAATTTCTTTGGAGATGAAAAGCACAGTAGTAGAAGAAGAATAAGAAGATCCTAAGATGAAGAAGATAAAAATTGAAAAAGATGACAGTCAGAAGGATATATCTGATGACAATCCTTCTGCGCCCAAAGATACCAGTGATTCTAATGCTCCTCTAGTGTATAAGCCAATAGCCAAAAGGAAGAAAGAAACCAGCACTAGTCATCCATCCTCACAAGCTACAAGGAGCAAGAAAAACATTCAAGCACCTCCTAAGGTAGGATTCAGACCAAGCCTTAAAGTATTGAGCACAAGAATTGTTAATGAGGGAATAATTGATCAAGTAGGGAAGTTTTATGAATCATACAGTGAGATTGATAAATAAAAAATACATGATATGATTGTAAAACACATGATGAAGTTCAAGAAGATAGTTCTTGAATTGAAAACAACAATTCTAGATAAATTATGGGAGATAATGGATACCTTGAAGAGACAAGCCATTGAAGAAGACTTCAGAATAAGGGAAAAATTTCTCGATTCCACTCTTCCAATATGTTCTATTGAAGAAAAGTCACTATTATTGAATTTGGTGAAGCCGCACTTAAGGTCAAAGATGAGAACACTACATCTCATGAACAAAGACTATGAGCTAATCTCTAAGGAGATAGAGAAGGCCTTTCAAAAGGTATTCTTAGAACAATGCATGAAACCTATGTCTATGCCCATCTTGTTAGAAATAGGGAATACTAAGAGGGGGGGGTGAATCAGTATTCTACAAACTTTATCTTTTGCCCAATTATGGATATAATAGATTATCTTTATACATGCATAACATAAGAAGCTAAAAAACATGCATAACAATAAAGAACTCATAGCACATTATTTGTTCTCGAGGAAACCCTAGCCAAGGGAAAACCTTGGTGGGGATGGTACCCACAAAGATCCACTAATCAAAAGTATCCTGTTAAGGATGTTGACCCTGTTAGGAGTCTATTACAAGCATATAGTGTATCAGTCCTGATTAAGGGACTATAGGCCTTGTTAGAAGCCTCAACCCTGTTAGGAGTTGTAGTACAAAATGTGATTACCAGATAAGCCCACTGCCCAAACAAGTAATGTACAATATACACTAATTTAAAAAATAGGTTAAGGTACATAACCTTATACTACTTGCATTAATATCACTTCACTACTCTTTCACTATTGCTATTACATATGCTTCATATACTTCGCATCATACTACTACAATTACTTGCTACTTGTTATAATTACTACACTTTACAATTACAATTACATTTACATTTATACTAATAGCTTTATCAAAGATTTAACATCTAGGATGTCATCCCTTTATATTGTTAAGTCATTATTTTGATAAACAAAATAATCCCTTAACTCTTTACTAGTTTTGTCTTCATATTCTGTCATGTTGGCTTCACACTGTCTTCGATAAAATTGTCATAACTTCTTCCATACATGTTGTAATGGCTTGTGCTCTAACATGGGTGATCAATAGACATCATAGAGTCTATGTTCAAGTGCACAAGCACTGAACTTACTCCAGTCAATGTCGCAAACAAAAACTGTATCCAGGTTCAGTGGTAAAATACTGTCTCACACTTAGACAATTTTGCAATGCGCTCTGTCATACTTGCTCTCTAACTTGAGTGATCTTCATGTGGATCATATGTTGCCATAATGACAACATCTATGCAATAAACTCAGCCAAATTTCCAACAATCTCCCCCTTTGTCATTTGTGGCAACATATGAGAAAATTGGCTAAGTGTACAATTCAAAAATCTTAAAATTGTTCAAAACTGTGGACATATTATCAAATACATACTATCCTTATAACTCCCTCAAAAATTATTGCCTCTAATATAGTACTCCCCCTAATAGTAACAACCCTTATCATATACTATCAATTTTCTTCTATATATCTGTCCCGCTTTGACAACAATGATAAAATAAGGTAGGGAGGGTCACAAAATTGTATCACAAAAAGTTATACCTCAATTTATTTATTGCAAAGCCGGTAGGCTTGCAACACAATCTACAAAATCTATCTTCATGGCTTCTATATATCTCCTTCTCCCATGATTTTTTAATGGAATCTACTACATTAAGTAGTGCGGTCAGTCCATAAGAAGCAATTTCACATGCTTGGAGGTTTTCAAAGTTAAATTTCTGAAAAGATGTCTTTGCTGAAAGACAATCTTCCAACTTTTCTTCAATTATGCTCAACTTCATAGAAACATGCTCTCTCAAAAGAGTATATCTTCTCAGTTTCCTGTCTTTCTCATCTTGTACAGTTCTGATTTGATCATATAGTTTTCTAACTTTCTTCTCAATATTATAGACCTTCACATTGGGGTTAGATAGAAGGTCTGTTTCATTTAGAATCTCTGCTTCCTTCAATTTTATCTTTCGATCTTCCTCAGCTATCAAAGTTTCTGATTTTGTACACTATATGTACAAAGATTTTCCTATTTCCAAATGCTTCCTCAAATCTTTGATATAGATATCAAGATTATTGATATCATTGTTGATGTACTAACTAATGTTCAAAAGCATTCTAGCCTCATAGTCTACTTGTGCTTTCACTTTTGCAATATTAGCTAGGTGTGTGAATTCATTATCAAAGGTACTCATTACCTTCTTTGCCTTCTCCATAGGGTCTGCATCTGAAATTTGTGTGGTCACAATACTTTGTAACTTCTTAGTTAGATCCTTTAGACACCCTTCAAGACTCTTCAATTTCTTATTCTTACCAATTATTTTGTTCAAGGATGTAATCAGTTCCAACTGATCATCATCATCTACTTCTTTTCTTAAATGCTCAATCATAGAGCCAATTTGAGTCTTCTTTCCAGTCTCAGGAGTAAGACTGATGTCTTCTTTGGTGGGAAGGGGAACTTGTTCTTCTACAACTGGTGGTTCCACAACAGTGGTCTCTGTCATTTCTTCTTCTTTTGTAGCTTCCTGTTCCTCAAAGGCCGAATTGTCAACAATGTTCTCCAAATTCTTGAATACATTTTCATCAGTATCCATGGTGATTTGTGTACCTTCTTCATTCATTGTTTCATCTTCAATATTAATAGCTGGAGAAGAGGGAATGTCCTCTTGTACTTTCTCACTCACTTTCTCTACTGCAACTGATGATTCTCCAACATATTCTGCTATAACCTTGATAATTGTCTGTTCAATCTCAAAATTTACTTCTTCATACCTACCTCCCATAATCTGAATTGTTCTCCTTTTGGTTCTCAGATGGGTGCTTAGGGCCTTCATAATCAGGTTGAAATGAGGTGCTTCATCTCTTATCTCACAAAGCTTCCTCACAAGCTTTTCTCTGATAGTTGTCTCTTCATCTGATGCTCTCTTCTTTCTATTCACAAGTTTGTTATAAAGATCATTAGGTATTTGTCCTTGAATAGTATCAAACTTCTTTCCAGTCAAGATCATATGTTTCACAACTGCATTCTCTAGATTAAGTCTATCAGTATAATAATAAAGATCATAATATTTTTTCATTCTTACAAAGTCACTATTCTCAATAATCTACTCATTAAGCTTTTCAACTTTTGGTTTCCAAGCTTTCTTCTTTGTAGTGACATCATCTTTAACCTCTGCAATCTTTCTTGGAATAGGTTGCACTAGAGTTTTATGCCTCTTTCCTAGTCCACTAGCACTCTCCTTAACTCTTTTGCTAGGTGTGGAGGAAGTGGATCTAGTAGACATCTTTATTTCTATGTGCTTCTCAGGTACTTCCACTTTCACCTTTACTTGTGGTTCTTCATGTGGCACTGCAATAGATGATAAAGGAGGGATAGACAAAACTTCCTTTTGTCCACTCTCTCTAATTGCTACTACTATCTACTTTGCTACCAAAAACTCTCTCTCTATCATTCTTGTATCCTTTAAGATTTTCTTAATGGTTCTCTCAACTCTCTTCTTAGACTATTTCTCTTCAATTAGAATCTTTGTGGAGTTGAAGTTCTCCTCAAAGGTTCCAAACCTGTTACACTGAGTGTCCAACTTACACTTCAATAGTCTGCTAACATACTCTTCAGTTTCTACCTCAAATATTTCATAGCCAAGAGGGTCTATGAACTCTGTCCTAGGCTCTACTACTTCAATATAAGTAAGGCCAGTATCCACCATAAAACACATATCATCTTTATATTTCTCAACAAGAGACTTAGGGATCCTTGATCTGCTAGACACAATAGTCTGAAATATCTTAATAACAAGTACTACACTCTCATTAACACTATCAATAACATGCTTTCTATATACTACATTAATCCTTTCCATTGTGGTTTATCCATCATTCCAATCATTTCCTATGGTGTAAGAAAATCTCCTCAAAAGATGAAAGAACATGTATGTGATTAGAGATGAGAACCTAAATAGTGTATACTTAGTTTTCTTGATCTTCTCCAAGTTCTCAAACAACTGAATTCTAAGAATTTCACACATATCAACTGGTACCCTGTCAACACACATAAGATAAGCTGCATGTACCATTCCAACTGCCATGTCATCTTCTCTTGAATTTGCACAAAACTTAGTAGTTAGGATCTTGCATATGTATCTCACATCAACTTATTTGATCTTGCTAATCACAATTCCTCTACCATTATAGGATGAATTAGTGTTGTCAATGACTATTTTTCTCATTAAAAGGAATAGCTCTAGTCTTAGATAATCCAGTGACTTCATGAATAAAATCAATTGTAAAATCTATCACTCTATCCTCTAGCCAAACTTTCCATTATGAATTCTACTCAAAATGATCTTAGTGCATTCTTCATTATCAAATTCATACTATAATCCATATTTGACAATTTCATTATGTTCCAAGTATTCAAAACCTTGTTTTAGTGTCATATCCTAATTGTACATCTTTTGATATTCATCTATAAAATCACTATCATTTACTGTCTCTAGTTTGCATCCAAGATAACTCCTGACATTCTCTAAATGTAAAACTTTGCCTCATACGGATGATAATGCAAACCTAGGGTCTTCTTCCAATGGTTCTACTGGTTCCCTTTTTACTTTAGGTCTATTCTTATCTCTGACATTGTGTATTAATGAAACATCCATGATTTCTTCAAATGCCTTTACTAATTCAAATATTTGTCAAGTAAAATACCTTAATTTCATGATTTTAGGGCTTGTGTAGATTCGGCACACAATTCTTTTCCAAATCCTTGCAAAATGTTTTCTATCACTTCTCTTTGATCTCCTTGACACTTGAATTCACTTTAATGATCAAATCATATCGATCATAACCTTTTATTAATTCAATCTCACTTAGATCTGACATCGCATTCAATTCTTTTGTTGCTTCTTTCCAAAAAGTTGTCTCTGCTATCCTGCTAAACTTAAAACTTCTTGCGATCTTGCAAAACATAATATTTTTCTTTATGCTCTTAACCATAGTATTATAATATCATAAACTATCTTGCATTAACTGTGCAAGACTCAATTCATCATATATCTACTTCTATACTAAATCTAAGTTCCTATTCTACTGCAATTTACATGAATTAAGTACTTTGAGATAGGTCAGGTAAAGATTCATTCTTACCTTTCAATTCTTCATCTTTCTGATTACCTTCAATGTTGAATATGTCTCTTGATCTATGCTTTTGATAAACTTTACTTCATCTGAATTACTACAGCATCCTTTCTGACTATTGCTAGCATCTTCATTTCTTCTTGCATGATTCCTGGGGTTAGGATTATGATGAAAAACTCTATTGTTCATTCTGCAAAACCTTGTTGTATGTCCAATCTTGTTACATATCTGAAAAAAAATTCCATTGTTTCCATATCTTGGTCCAGGTTGATTGATTTATGATCTGCAGTTTCTAGCAATGTGTCTAACCTTGTTGCATCTATAACATACTACTCCACTTCTTCTGTTCATATCTTCAGTATGTTTCTTATCTGCATTGTTAGTATTCCTAAACATTCTACTACCATCATTATTCTCAATAAATTTAGGCTTCCTACAATCAGTAGCTCTATGTCCAAAACCATGACAATTGTAACAATAACCATTAAGAGGTTTAAATTGTTTACCTGTGCAATCTCTCTTCATGTGATCAATAGTATTACAAGCAAAACATCTACCTTTGAATTATCTTTGCATACCTTTGGGTGATTCTTTTTGCTTCCATGATTCTTCTTCTTTAGGTGTATCTTCAAATTTGTTGATCTCACCAAGCTTCTTCTCATCCATGCTTTCAGATATCTTCAGATCTAGTTCCTTGCCTTCATCATTTGCTTTGAAAGTGTTGAATTCAAGACCAGTCTTATCATAGAATGGTTTCTGATAGGATATTTGTTCATCAATCTTCTCACTAGTTGGATATAGCCTTTCAAGTTGTTGTTTGGATTGAGTTAGTTCACCTTTCACAATCTTGTTGTATTTCTCAAGTTCATCATACTGCAAATTCACTTTCTCAAGTTTAGATGTTACTTTAGAAAGTTTAGATTTCAGTCCTTCATTTTCAGTCTTTAGACTTTCATTCTTAGCTTTCAGATTTTCTTCATTCTTGCCATTTCCATCTTTCAAACTAAGCTTCAAATTTTCTATCTTCAATTCATGCTTAAGGATCTCATTTTCTTTTTCCATATTGTCATCACAATCTTCAATAAAAACTTCAGATTCTTTTTCAGATCTCAGATCTTCCAATTTGTTTTTTATTTTCTCAATGAGGTTCTTTGCATCATCATACTTTATTTTCAAAGTATCTTTTTCAATAGTAAGAAATTCAATCTGTTCAAGAGCTTCTTCAAGATTCTTCTGTAGTTGATCCATATCCATAGAGATCTTACTCAAGCTGTTATGTTTTCCTTGAATGATTATTTTCTGAGTAACTAAACTCTGATACCAATTGTTAGAAATAGGGAATACTGAGAAGGGGGGTGAATTAGTATTTTACAAACTTTATCTTTTTCCCAATTATGGATATAACAGATTATCTTTATACATGCATAACATAAGAAGCTAAACAACATGCATAACAATAAAGAACTCATAACACATTATTTGTTCTCAAAGAAACCCTGGCCAAGGGAAAACCCCGGTGGGGATGGTACCCACAAAGATCCACTAATCAAAAGTATCTTGTTAAGGATGTTGACCTTGTTAGGATTCTATTACAAGCATATAGTGTATCAATCCTGATTAAGGGAATATATGCCTTGTTAGAAGCCTTAACCCTGTTAGGAGTTGTAGTAAAAAATGTGATTACTAGATGAGCCCACTTCCCAAACAAGTAATGTACAATATACACTGATTTACAAAATAGGTTATGATACATAACCTAATACTTCTTGCATCAATATCACTTCACTTCTCTTTCACTATCGCTATTACATATGCTTTATATACTTCGCATCATACTACTATAATTACTTGCTACTTGTTACAATTACTACACTTTACAATTACAATTACATTTACATTTATACCAATAGCTTTATCAAAGAGTTAACATCTAGGATTTTGTCCCTTTATATTGTTAAGTCATTATTTTGATAAACAAAATAATCTCTTAACTCTTTACTAGTTCTGTCTTCATATTCTGTCATGTCGGCTTCACACTGTCTTCGGTAAAACTGTCATAACTTCTTCCGTACATGTTGTGCTGACTTGCATTCTAAGATGGGTGATCAATAGACATCATAGGGTCTATGTTCAAGTGCGCAAGCACTGAACTTACTCCAGTCAATGTCACAAACAAAAATTGTATCCAGGTTCACTAGTAAAATATTGTCTCACACTTAGACAAATTTGCAATGCGCTCTGTCATACTTGCTCTTTGACTTGTCTGATCTTCATGTGGATCATATGTTTCCATAATGACAACATCTATGCAATCAACTCAGCCAAATTGCCAAAAATTGGTGTCTCAAGTACCTAGTAAGCAAGACAATGCAACAAAGACTATCAAGGAACAGTCTATAGGTCCTCAAGATTCAGTGCCTGCAGTGGAAGTACAAACAGAGGTAGACAAGTCTGCGCCCATATCAAAATCACTCAAGGAAAGCACCATTATCATTAATAATGTGGAGATAGCGATGGTGGCCACTAACACAGACTTAGATAAGTTTGAGGAAGCTTTTGTGAGTACACAAGTGGCTGAGATCTTATGTAGCAGCACACCTCCCACTCATCAAGAAGAGGTATTGATTGAAAATATATTAGATGAGAAAGAATGGAAGAGGAAGAAAAGGAAGAAGAAGATAAGACAGAAGAGAAAGAACAAGAGAAAAATGAAACTTTTGTGGATCTACCCAAGGTAAAGCTAGAAGTGATGGATAGCACTCCCATCACTCCCTCAACATTGTTTTCAAGTTTGACACCTGACACATCTAGTTTGGACTCATGGAAAGAAGAAGACCCAATTAAGTTCATTGTCTTAGCTATGGAGAAGGCAAAGGAGAAACAAGTCATGAGAAATCCTCTCCTTATGGAATCAGTGAACATACTAAACAATTTTTTGCCTACGAACATGAAAGTGGATAGGTACACTCGGTTGATGATGTGAGTATAGTTATCTCACAATTCAAAAGTAATTTTTCTAGCCTTGAAGAATCTACATCCAAAGTTGTAGAAGAGAAGTACCTGAAGAAGAGATTGAATGAGTTGATGAGAAACTTTTCTCTAGATCTAAATTCACTCAAGATAGGACAAGCATCCTTAAAAGAATTTGTTGATCAAGGAAGGAAATTCATTGCAGATTGCATGGATTAGGATAAGCTTATTGATGTCCATCTTAAGACAATACAAGATGCAGAAGCTATGATTGAGCAGGTGAAGAGTTCAATGAAAGACTTATCCACTGATGTGAACATGTTTAATAATGTTTACCAAGGTCAGCTGGACAAAATTGAGAAGGCGGAGAAAGAGATGGAAAAGGTAAGGTCTAGACAGACTCAGTTCAGGAATGCTCTTGTGCCCTCACTAGACATTCTTAATCAGAACATAAAGGAGATTGACGCCACCATGATTACCTATGATCAAGGTTCGAGCACATATCTGAAGAAGATGGAGAAGCTTCAATATGCTTTATGCACCCATCTCCATATAGTTAACTCCTTGATAACTTTTTGGAAGAAGGAGATCCAAAACCTCAAGATAGCATATCTGGATGTTTTCCCTAAGTGAGTATGTGTAGATATAGTTTTTTGGTACACGTTTGTCATTAATGTCAAAGGGGGAGTTGTGTATAGAATATGGAGTATAATATGTATAGGGAGATAGAAGATTATGTATAAAAAATGTATAGAAGACAAAGGTTTTTTGTATTAAGGGACAGTTAGCAACTTGGCCATATTCCTTTATTGCCATCAATGACAAAGGAGGAGATTGTTGGAAAGTTGTCTATACTGAAGTATATGACCAGATATAGTGTTGTCATTAAGGAAACAAAGTCATATAGTAGTTTGGAGTCAGCGTACTTGGTGTAAAGATCAGAATTCACTTAAGTGTTGAAAACTGGATAGTATACAGAGTTCTGGTAGCTCAGAGCATCAGTGCACGTGTGTATGGAAGAATTATGGTATGCACCCTAGAATTTAAGTTGGTTAGACTATATTCTTGCTTAGTCTAAGAGTGCATAATCAGAAGATGTATTAGAGCTTTGCAAGAAGTCAAAGCATTAGTACATCAAAGAAACTGATTTGATAAGCAGTGTGATAGTGACAGTTCATCCAGCATATATAGTGTGTATTTGAGATCAGAAGGTTGTAG
Organism: Chamaecyparis obtusa; assembly: GCA_027943335.1. NCBI lineage: Eukaryota > Viridiplantae > Streptophyta > Pinopsida > Cupressales > Cupressaceae > Chamaecyparis > Chamaecyparis obtusa. The sequence goes on from BSBK01001097.1 coordinate 1,505,697, forward strand.
CCTTCACCACTTAAGCAGTGAGCTCTTGGACAGTGCGTCCTCTCCCCTAACAGGGATGATTGTAAAAGACTCCTAACAAGGTCCGACCCTTAACAAGGTCTACTGTACTTAAAGCATTGTAAAGCTACTCCTAATAGGGTAAAGGATCTTCTAGAAAAGATCACAAAACACTAGTACAGAATATTAGTGGGTGTCAATTCACACCGGGGTTTTACCTATTTGGGTTTCCCTGTAATCATATTGGTGTCATGTGTTGATTTCATGTTTCATGTTTACGTGAACGTTTATTTTAGTTCTTAAGCATTTAAGTTCAGCATAAAGATTAAAGTGAAAAGTTAAAATACAGTGAACACTGATTCATCCCCCCTCTCAGTGTTCCCATTCCTAACAAAAGTTGGTAGTAATTCCCTTCCTTGAATATGATTAGAGTTTGCAAGAGTGCATCAGTCCTTAGTGATTGATCAATGGTTGACTACTCTACTTCAGGAGTAGTACCAATGCTTATTTGCTTTGGCACCCTTTTCCATTGATGTCAAAGGGGGAGTGAGTATATAGTCATGAAAAACAAAATAGTTTTTTTTATTCTAGAAAGGGGGAGTAAGTATTTAGCAAAAAGAAACAAAATAGTAAAGGGGAGTATATAGTAAGGAGATAAAGTAGTTGATATTCAGAGAATTGAGCAGTAGATGGAGGATTCATCCTTGGGGGAGTTTTGTTGAGGAAATGGAGAATGTTATAAAATAATTGTACATTTGGATTGGTGGTGTTTTTCATTCCATATGTTGCCATCAATGTCAAAGGGGGAGATTGTTAGAGATTTACCAGCAAGCTAGTGCTGACTATATGTTTGTCATTGATGATAATATATGGTAAGTAGCATGCATAGAAGCCTGATTGAGAGAGCCTTGAGTATATGTCTCCTAGACATTTTATCAGCATGATATCATAGACGCAGAGGTTGATTCTGAGTGAAGATAGTAATACAGTTGTTTGTATCAGTAGTGTTCCTGACAGGTCCCAGGAAGAGTTCTATATGTGATTTGTAGTATGGTTGTGATGGAGCCTTGCACATTTATATTTACATTGTATACATATTAATGAAGCTATGTTCATGGATGCAAAGTCATTTGTGTAGTACAGATTGAGTTATGATGTTTCCAATTACTAGTTATAGTTTTCTGAGTTTAGCTAATGAAGCTGACATTGTTTTTATTGTTGTAGTAGTTGCACCTATCATTTGGATATGTGTTCTTGGATTAGTGTTTGGAGAAGAGTTAAGAATGTCTAGTTAAGAGAACATAACATATTTCAATATGAGAAGAAAGTATCAGTTAATTTGGTGGAGCCGACAGTGTGAAGCGACGTGTCTACTCATATGGAGTTGTGCGGTCCTAATTAGTGTTGCATGCTTAATATAGCCATTGGAGATGTTGTTGGAGAGTTATATTATTTCTCTAATATGATTTCAAGGAAGTTCTAATAGGCAAACTTGATTATATCATTTGGAGAAAGATACTTATAGTCAGTCAAGTTGTGATCGCTAAGTATGGCAGATAGTTGAATTAAAAGAGAAGAGCAGAAAGTGTGAAGTAATGAGTCATCAGTAGAAGGTCTATGTGACAAAGAAGAGAGTGTATGCTATTCATTGGAACTAATCAAGACAATAGGTCTAACTCAAAGTTTACTAAGATCCAGATATAGTGTGTATCTTTTAAATAGAAGGTTGCAGCCTTCACCCTTTGAGCAGTGTGCTCCCAAACAGTGTGTCATCACCCTTAACAGGGTTAATTGTAAAAGACTCCTAATAGGGTCTGACCTTTGACTAGGTCATTGTACTTAATGCATTGTAAAGATCAACTCCTAATAGGGTTGTAAGATATTCTTACAGGGAGCATTATACTCTAGTGCAGTTTAAAGTGGGTGCTAATTCCCATCGGGGTTTTTACCTATTTTAATTTTCCCGTAATCAAAATTGTGATGTTATGTTAAGTGTTCTTAGATTGTGTTTATGCTTAATGTTCTTCTATACTTAATTGGATAAAGAATTCAATCTTGTAGATAACTAATTTAGTCCCCTCTCTTAGTTATCTCTTGGGACTATTCCTAACAGGAATTTCTACCTTAAACTGGTAATACTGCCTCTGATCCATAAACTAGTACAAAAGGAGTTGTGCTAGTTGGTATTTTATTGCTAGTTCTGTAAGCCCATAATGCTGGATTGATTTGTAAATGCCAGTCCTTTCTTGATTTATTCACTTTCCTATGCAAGATTTTCAAAATAGTTTTGTTTGATGCTTCAACCTGTCCTTTACCTTGAGGGTAATAGATCAAGGAACAGTGCTGAGTGATTTTGAATTGAAGACACAACTCATCTATGTCTTTGTTTTTGAATTGACCCCCATTGTCAGCCATAATCGATGAGGGTATTCCATATCTGTAGAATATATAGTTCAAGATAAACATTGAAATTTTTTTTTGAGTTGCATTAGACAGTGGCACAACTTCCACCCATTTTGTGAAATACCCAGTTGCGGTAATGATGTATTTATGTCCATTTGATGAATTTGGGTATATCTATCCAACTAGATCAAAGGCCCATTGCTAAAATGGCCAATGTGTTATGAAAGGAATTAGCTCCCTAGCTAGAGCATGTATCAAGTTACCGTGAATCTAGCATTTCTTGCATATTTTTGAAAAATGGATAGCATGTTTTTCCATTATGGGACAATAATATCAAACCCTTAAGAGTTTCTTGGCTAATGAAAAACTGTTCAAGTGTGACCCACACACACCTTCATGAACTTCCTTTAATGCACGATTATACTCTTCATTTTATAAACACCTAAGAAGCGTACCATCTAGACCATGTCTATAAAAGTCATTAGTGATGATTATATAACATGATGTCACTCTTATAAGGGATCTCTTTTCATTTATGGAATAGCCTTCAAGGATTGTTTGGTCTTTTAGGTAAGAGTAGATATGGTCATATTTTGATAAAACTTGGGATTCAAGGGTACAAAAAATCTGGTATTCAGGTGAGTCATAGGTGGGGAATGAGAGTTCTTCCACCGGGAAGTCGTAGCGAAATTGATGTTCCTCAAGTTGTAACATTGATGCTAAAGTAGCCATCACATCTACTGCTCTATTTTCTAATCTTGGAATTTTCTCAACTGTGATGAAGATAAAGTATTTCTTCAAGTCATCCACCATTCTTTTTTAAGGCATGAGCTTATCATCTTTTGTCTGATAGTCACCATTCACCTGATTGATAATGAGTTGTGAATCTCCATAGATATGTAGTTCAATAATTTTTCACTCTATTACAAGTTTCAGTTTGTTTACTAGAGCTTCATATTCTACTATGTTGTTTGTACATGGAAAGATCATCTTATATGCTTTCATAATTTTATATCCTTGTGGCGTAATGAATAAGAATCCAGCTCTTGATCCTTGCTTTGTGAAGAAGCCATCAAAATACATTTTCCATGGGTTCTTTGTCAACTGCATAATAGATTCATTTGGGAACTCCGCATGTAATGGCTTGTCATCTGTTAATGGTGTTTCTACGAGTTGATCAACAATCACTTGTCCTTTAATGGCTTTTCTATCAACATATTCAATGTCAAATTCACTTTGAATTAGGAACCACTTTGCTATGTTGGATATTGCTAATGCATTGGGGAAATGGTTGATACATTTAATATGTTTAATCACTACGTTGAGTGATGTTGGAGCTGTTGTTGTTATCATTAGTGTTTTGTCACTAATGTCAACATATGTTTCTATGAAGAGAACAAGTGGGTTACTACAGTGTACAGACACTGTACGGATGTTTCAAGATGTGCGAAGTCAAATGAGAGTATAGGAAGATGTTGTGATCTTATATCCAAGATCGCATCATGTAATGTTGCATATTGAATGAGTTACAGATGTTTTGGTGAAGACTAGTTACTGGACTGTGACAGTGAAATTTGACAGAGTTAGTCTGTGTTTCTGGTATATCTTACAGAAGGTACAGATTCAATGTATATGAGCTTGAGGGATGATAGACAGGGTACTGAAGAATGTTATTTGGTTAGTGCAAGTCACGAAAGGCAAGATGACATCAGCTATGGTGTATGATTTGGAGAAGACTTATCTGGGAGCTGACTTCAAAAGATGTAGCATGCATTTTGGTTGGCAAATGTAAATTAAGGATGTTGGTCCTTAATTGTTGTAATGTAATAATTGTATACTTGTTTTTGATACCATGTGTATCTTAGCAAGGCTTTATGTAATTGTTTATATATTAGGAAAGCCTAATCGACCGACCTAGTCACGTAAAATGTAATAGGGTATATATGTAAGATCTTTTCTTTGGAAAATAAGATCTTTTCTTTGGAAAATACATGGATGAGATGTGAAAGAAGATTGTGGAAGCTGTGAGATTGTACCTATTAGATTTAGAGCAGAGAAAATGGTGTACTTCATTGGAACTGATCAAGCAAAGATACTTGATGTTAGATAGTTCACAAAAATTGTGTATTTCCTCATATACACTTATGTTGCGAACATTGTGTTCAGAAGGTGGACTTAACCTTCTTTGGGCAGTGAGCCTACCCTCTTTTCTTGATTCCTAATAGGGTCTATCTTCTAACAAGGACTCTGTACTATAATACTTTAATCAGCTCCAAATTGGGCTAGATCTTCTAACAAGGATACTATACTCTTAGTACATCATTTGTAGGTGCTAATTCCCACTAGGGTTTTTACCTTTAACAAGGTTTCCTCGACACCAAAATATTATTTTATTGTGTTGACATTCATTGTGTTCATTGGATTTGATATTGTTGCTATTCAAATTTTAAAGTTTAATATTTTGTCATACAACTAATTCACCCCCCTTCTCAGTTGTATTGTGGTCTATTATTCCTAAAAATTGGTATTAGATCTTTTGTTCCTTAGAGAGAAAGCTTAACAGCTTGAGGTGATCTTGGAGATAGCGTTCTATAGGAAGGATAGTCTAAAATTTGATCCTAAAAATTTTGACAGTTGGAAGAACAAGATGCGAACTCATTTAATATGTTTAGGCATTGACTACTGGCTGATTACAAAGAATCAGGTTGCTATGAAGGTTGAGGATGAATTGTTAAAAGCTACAGATGATGAAAAGAAGGTATTTTCATATAACATGGTTGCAAGGGAATCATTGATCAATGCACTCTCCAAAGGAGAATTTACTAAGGTTAAAGATCTAGATACGACACACAAGATTTGGGAAAGATTAGAAGCACTATATGAAGGAGACAAGTATACCAAGCAACCAAAGTTACAGAGATGGAAAACAAAAATGGAGAAGATACAAATGAAGGATGATGAAAGCATTAGGGCTTATGGTCAAAGGGTTATAGAGGTTGTGGTTGGAATCAAAAATTGTGGAGGCACTTATGATGAAGAAGAAGTCATTGCGAAGATCCTTAGATCATTGACACCTATTTACAAGACTAAGGCTATATCTATACAAGAAACTATACATTTGACTTCAAACTTTAGCAGAGAGATGTTGATTGCAAAGCTAACTACCTTTGAAGCTATTAAAATGGGAGATTATATACCTAAAGTTGAATCTGCATTCAAAGCATCTGCACATAAGAGGATAATGTTTGCACTTCCGAGCACCAACAGTGAGAACCTAAAAGAAGAGCTTGATTAATATGCTGAGGAATGGGAATAGATACACACAAAGGAAAGAAACATGGATGAACTTGTTGCAATGATTGCTAGAAGAGAAAAGAGAAGTAAGGGTAAATTTGAAGGAAAGTTACTGTTGGAGTTAAAGTATTAATTATTTTAATTAATCTTTACTCCCTTCTTAAGATGTCAACTCCCTTTTGCTTTAGTTAAAAGCACATGCACTAGTTGTTCTAAACTCATGCATTGGTCATGTAATAGTTAAACTAATTATTACATGCACTAGGGTTTTCCCTTCAAGGATTTTGATCTCCTTTATAAGGATGATCCATTGTATATTTTATTCATTCATTATTTGAGGATATTTTTTTCTTCATATTTTTGAGTCAAACCCTTGCCCTCTTCTTGTCTCTACTTCCTTGTAACAGGTTTTTGTATGCAGATGATCTTTGGGTTTTGTGGATTTGTATTGCTCAAATCCTACATGGTATCAAAGCCTAATCTGCTATAGCTTGTTCACGGTTGAAGGGTTCAAAGATTATAAATTCATCTATTTTAGATGAGGGCTTTTTTGGTTTTTTATCGAATCTGGGGGGGACCTATTTTTTTGGTCATCTTGGCTTCAAACGGACCTCATGGTTGCGTTCAGAGCATCCAAAAACCCTAAGATCCATATAAAATTTGTTAAATTTGGACAAAGTTGGATCTGTGAGAAAAAAAATTGCAATCAGCCTTGGCACAGATCCCGAGGTGATCAATATTTTTTGGAGCACTTCTGGCCCAAACAGACCTCACGATTGCATCCAAAAGGCCTAAGATAGTCAAAATCCATATAAGGCTTGTCAATTTTGGACAAGTTGCCATCTGAGGCAAAAAAAAAATTTGTCATACCAGGGTCGTACGACCTTGGCACGTGGACCGAGGAAGGTACGGCAATTTTTTCAAAAAAAATATTAAAAAATTCTTTATTAGGGGTGCCACCCAGTGGTCACCACCCACCATGGCCCCCGCCACTCCGGCTGCTCCACCCTTCGACTGCTCCACGCTTCGGCCACTCCGCCTACTCCGCCTCGCCCACGCCATCGGAGACTGCCACCGGAGCCTACCAGCGGCTAGCTAAACCACCAATGGCTAGCTAAACCACCAACCCATTAAGTGCCAGTGCCCGACCGCATGTGACCAGGGGCCAGCGGGCACTTTTTTTTCAAACAAAAAAAAAATTTTAATTTTTTTTGTCTTTCGAGCATCTCTCACTCAAATTGGCTTTCCGGGAGCTCCAGTCATCATTTTTCAACAAAAGAGATATTTTCGGTAAGCTAGTTCTGAGCCTGACACTCTCATGGAGGTTAATCTAGTGTTTTTTGTCATCTAGCTTGTTGGTTTTTCTATCAAAGCTAGATTATTTTTTTTGCATTTCGGGGGGGCTAATTTGCTCAAATTAGCTCCGTTTTTCGATCCGGAAGAAGCACCGGAAAGCTCTTCTCGAGCACCATCCAGATTTATGCCTATTTTCATTAAAATTTTTTCAAGGTACACAAGATTTAGATCTAAATTTTTTTTTCTCTTCTCTTGATAAAGCATATCTTTCTAGGCTTAGCGGTTCAATATTTGGCTTGTGGGGGGTGTTATTTTCTTGTTTCTATCAGATAAACCAGATATTTATCAAAACAAAAATCCTTTCTAAAAAAAGGTCGAGACCTCTTCTTGTCTAGAACTTCTAACCCCACATAATTATCACACATGGAAAACCCTGACGACACGGCTTCTCCATTCAAAAGGGCTCTGGTCTTGTCTAGATGCAGTGTAGCCAGTATTACAGAGGCCCTTTGAGATCATGCAGCATCGAAACAAGATGGATGAGGCTATGGGGTTGATTGCTTTACAGGTATCAAATAGCTTACAGTTACATCTTGATGGGTGCAATACCCCTCTAGCTATGTGGACCAAGATGAACATTTTGTTTGGTACAGTGAATGAGTTTTAAGAACTTCAGATTGAGGCAGAGCTTACCTCTCTTGTGCCTGATTCTTTTCTCTCTATTGAGGTGATGAAGGGTGCTCCCCTTAATACCACAAACACATAACAGAAATAGAGAAACAACAACAATATGCAAGAATAGAAAATTGGCTTCTTATTATCTCCACAAATGTGGAATTACAAACTTTCAGAATTACAATATGCAAAGCCACATGGGCATTCCCTTACAATATTCTGTAGGACAAAGCCTCGAACTATTACCCAGATCTACTACCCAGAACTATTCTGAACTGCCTAAGACACTAATACAGCCTTCCTTATATAGGCAATTTTCCACCGCCTAGGAAGGTTCCAGAATTTTAGCCAATAAGGCCGACCAAACTTAGAATTATTTTATTTTACATTTTATTACATCATAGTCAGCTCAAGATAACCTTTGAAACCCGAACAGAAATTTTGAAGAAAATTATTTTCTGCCATTTCGGGTGGCCCAACTTCCGAAGACCATAAGTCATCACCCGTTGACCCGCTCAGCTATTATAACCCCATTTCGAAAATGCCACGAAGCGCTCTACAAGCTTGACTGGCGCAAGCGCTCGCCACCCAAATTTTTGACCTCATCCAGGGCCTCTAAAGCCTTCAAAACTGAGTTCAAAGTTTCTGTACCCTGCTGCCAATACCGAAAATCTTCAATATCTTCCAACATACACTTGATCTGGAAATGAAACTTTACTGGCAGACTTATATGACCAAAATGAACCTCCAAGAAAGAAATTAGATCATTCTGAGCACAGACGAAAATTACCAAAAATAGTAACTTTCCATAAATAGCGGCTCTGCATAGGATAGCCCTTATTGAATTCAAAAAATAGAAATATTTTTGGGTGATGCAAGATTGCTCTTACACCCAAGATGCTCCTGCATCAGACACTCAGGGTAATTTGAGAAGTGACCCTGTCACGACTCAGGTGTGCAGAGGAAAACCAAGACGGTTAACCTCCTCCTTTGTTAGCCATGATGAATCTTCAACAGGTCATCCTTTCCATTTGACCAGATATTCTTCATATGTCCTATTCCTTGTGCTTCTGCCAACATGACTATCCAGTATATCTTCGATCTCCTTAGTGTCTGAACTAGTTGCTGGAATACTCCACTGTGCTGCTGTGATCTCATCTTCAACACCTCCTTCATGATACTCCGTCAAATCTGAAATGTTAAACACTGGTGAAATATTCAGCTCACTAGGCAATTCTACCTCATATGCATTTCCTGAATCATGTTTCTTCAGTATCCTACATGGTCGAAACTTCTTCATTTTCAGCTTGTTATATGTACCAACTGGAAACCGCTCCTTCCGCAAATGAACCATGACTTCATCACCAACCTGAAATTCCTTATGCCTCCTTTTCTCATCTGCCTTAGCCTTATACTGTGCGTTCATCTTGGTAATATGCTTCCTCACCTCTTCATGGATGTTCTTCAAGTGTTCTGCAAAATCTTCAGCTTCAGCATTACTTATTTCTCCTTTATCTATCTTCCTCAATTCAGATGCATTTCTTGGACTACTTCCATATACAATCTCGAATGGTGATTTACCAGTGCTCCTGTTGACAGAATTATTGTATGCAAATTCTGCCTGTGGTAAAATCAAATCCCATCTTGTTGGCTTATCTCCAACCAAACATCTCAGCAAATTTCCCAAACTCCTATTCACCACCTCTGTCTGTCCATCAGTCTGTGGATGATGTGATGAACTGAACTTCAAATCTGTCTTCAACTTCTTCCACAATGTACGCCAGAAATATCCAACAAACTTAGTGTCCCGATCTGAAACTATGGTCTTTGGCAAACCATGAAGTCTCACTACTTCTCTGAAAAACAATTCTGCTACATGAACAGCATCATTAGTCTTCTTGTAGGGAATGAAATGTGTCATCTTTAAAAATCTGTCAACCACCACAAAAATTGAATCATGTCCCCGCTGTGTCCTCGGTAAACCAAGAACAAAGTCCATGCTGATATCCTCCCAAGGCTTCTCTGGTACAGGTAATGGCTGATACAATCCTGTATTCTGCTTCACTCCTTTTGCCATCTGACATACTCTACAACTCTATACAAACTTCTTCACATCGTGCTGCAATTGTGGCCAATAATAATTTTCACCAACCAAAGCAAGGGTTTTATCACGACCAAAATGTCCAGCCAATCCTCCACTATGCTTCTCCTTGATGAGATTCTCCCTCATAGAACTTCATGGAATGCACAACTGATTCCCTCTGAATAGCATATCATCATGGATGATGAAATCCAACCATTTTGTCCTGTCTAGAGTAACAGGTTTTGCACAAGCTTTCCAAGCTTCACCAAAATCAGGATCCTCTGGATACAAATTCTTGAGTTCCTTGAACCCAACCACTTCAATCTGCATTTCTGTCAGCAATAGTTGCCTTCTGCTAAGAGCATCTGCAACCCTATTGGACTTTCCACTCCTGTGTTTCAAAACAAATGTATAACTCTGCAAAAACTCAACCCATTTCAAATGCCTTTGATTCAATTTTTCTTGACTATTCAAATATTGCAAAGCTTGATGATCAGTATACAAAACAAACTCTTTAGGAAGCAGATAATGTCTCCACTTCTTTAATGCCTGAACTATAGCATAAAATTCCTGATCATAAATAGAATATTTTCTCTTGGAGTCATTTAATTTCTCACTGAAATAAGCAACGGGTTTACCTTCTTAGCTCATAACAGCTCCTATTGCAGTACCACTAGCATCACAATCTACTTGAAACACCTTATTAAAATCTGGAAGTGCTAAAACAGGTTGTTCTGTAACTTTTTGTTTCAATAATTGAAAACTCTTTTCTGCCCCATTAGTCCACTTAAACTCTTTTCTATCCCCTCGCATTGTTTCAGTCAAGGGTCCACAAATACTGCTAAAATTTCTGATAAACTTTCTGTAAAAGCTAGCCAAACCATGAAAAGATCTTACCTCAGTAGCACTCCTTGGAGTAGGCCATTCAAGGATAGCCTGTACTTTCTCTGGGTCCATTTTTAGACCTTCCCCTGAAACTACAAATCCCAAATACACCAACTCTTTCTTCACAAAACTGCACTTCTTCAAATTAATCAACAATTTCTCTTCTCTCAACTTCTCAAACACCATATGAATATGCATCATATGTTCCTCCAATGTCTTGCTAAAAATTAAAATATCATCTAGGTAAACAATGACAAACTTACCTAGAAATTCTTTCAGAACCTCGTTCATGAGACGCATGAAAGTGCTCGATGCATTGGTTAGCCCAAAAGACATGACTAACCATTCATATAGTCCTTCCTTTGTCTTGAAGGCAGTCTTCCATTCATCTCCTTCTCTCATCCGAATCTGATGATATCCACTTTTCAGATCTATCTTTGAGAAATACACAGCTCCACTCAAACAGTCCATAATATCATCCATTCGTGGCAATGGAAACCTGTACTTGATTGTGATCTTGTTTATTGCCCTAGAATATGTACACATCCTCCATTCTCCATTCTTCTTTGGTGCTAATACTGCTGGTACAGCACAGGGACTTAGACTCTCACGGATCAATCCTTTCTGTAACAGTTCATGTACTTGTCTGTTCAACTCCTCACTTTCTGCAGGTGTCATTCTATGTGCTACCTTATTCGGCAAACTCGCTCCTGGGATCAAGTCCATCTGATGACTGATCTTCCTGACTGGTGGTAATCCATCAGGCACGTTATCGGATACAATATCCTGAAACTCATTCAACAAATCTGCAACTTCTACAGGAACATCTTCTACTTCCTCTTTACCAGCTTTTAGAATTAAAGCAAAACATACATGCTCATGCCTCATACCATCTAGGAAATTTCTTCCATCAACAAAATTTATCCTTGCATTACCACATACCTTTTCTTCAGTCTCCTTCAATGGCTTTAGCTTATGTCGCACTCCATCCTTTGTCAGGGAATAGGTATTCGCACGACCATCGTGTACAGCACATCTGTCAAACTGCCATGGTCTACCCAATAACATATGACATGCATCCATAGAGATGATATCACATAGTACCTCATCTTGGTACCCGCCGATCTTGAACTTCACTAGACATTGTTCATTGACCATGACCTTGTGGTCATCCTGCACCCAGGCAATCCGATATGGATGTGGGTGTTTCTGTCTCTTGAGCTTCAACTTTGTCACCATCTCTTCTGACACCAGATTGTCAGTGCTTCCACTATCGATAATCACATCACAACATTTACCCTCGCACTTGCATCTAGTGTGAAACAGGCTCCTCCTTTGTTCAGGTTCATTCTCACAACTCAGCAAGACTCTTCTGTTAATTAGCGTTTCTCCTCTTTCAGCATCTTCAGAATTTGATGATCTAGCATCTTCATCGACATGTGCAACTCTGGCCTGGCCTTCATTTCTCCTATCTGTTCTACCTTGGCGCTGAGGACATTCAAATGCCCTATGACCTTCTTCTCCACAGTGAAAACATGTTCCACGGAAGCCTCCTCTTCCAGATCCTTGTCCTCTTCCTCTTCCTCTCTGATCTCTATTATTCTGATCCTGGAAGCGATTGGAATTATTTCCACGCTGATTCTGACTGCTACTGGCCTCATCCTTCTTTTTCAGATCTTCATTTCGGCCACCATATGACCGTCCACCAGATCGTCCACCGCGACCTCTTCCATTTTGTCTACTCTCAAACTTCTTGTTCAACTTTTCCTCTACTTTTAGGGCAAACTGGTATGCCTCTTCAATACTGTTCATTCAAACCAGATTCAGCTCCTCCTGAATGCTTGGCCTTAACCCATTAAGGTATCGGGCAACTTTCTCCTTATCAGCTTCTGCATGGCCTGTTATGATGAGAAGTCGATAGAACTCCTCTGTATACTCCTGAACAGATCTTCCTGCTTGCTTCAGACTCTACATTTTCTTCAGTAGGTCAAGCTCATAATCAACAGGAATGAACTGTCGCTTCAATTTATCCACCATCCGATCTCATCTTGTGATTTTATCTTTCCCTCTTCTATTTCACTCTAATTGAATTTCTTGCCACCAGATCTTCGCATGACCTTTCAGTCTGGCCTTCGCAAATTTGACTCTATCAGGATCCTCAACATCTTCATACTCAAAATATTCCTCACATTCATTGATCCAGTCAATCAATTCCTCTGGGTTAAGATTTCCAGAAAATGTAGGAACCTCAATCTTAGGTCTTTTCCCAATCTTGGAAATGGCCCGAAAAAGTCTTTCTTCCTCCTGGTTCACAATTTCAACTTCTCCTGCTTGATATTCTTCTTCGGCTTCATCCTCGCTTTCATCTCTGACATTAAGATTCATTCCTCTGCGAATCTCTTCTTGCAATGCTCGCACTTGTCTCTGCAGCTCTCTAACCTCAGGTGTTACGACACCAACTCTTCCGTCACGTTTCCTTCGTGGAGGCATTTTCGCGATGCGCGCTGAAACCCTAGCCACGGTCCTGGTGCAAACTGCCTCACAGTCGGCGATCTGTTTACACACTCAAGAACTCCTGCTCTGATACCACTTGATGAAGGGTGCTCCCCTTAATACCACAAACACATAACAGAAATAGAGAAACAACAACAATATGCAAGAACAAAAAATTGGCTTCTTATTATCTCCACAAATGTGAAATTACAAACTTTCAGAATTACAATATGCAAAGCCACATGGGCATTCCCTTACAATATTCTGTAGGACAAAGCCTCGAACTATTACCCAGATCTACTACCCAGAACTATTCTGAACTGCCTAAGACACTAATACAGCCTTCCTTATATAGGCAATTTTCCACCGCCTGGGAAGGTTCCAGAATTTTAGCCAATAAAGCCGACCAAACTTAGAATTATTTTATTTTAAATTTTATTACATCATAGTCGGCTCAAGATAACCTTTGAAACCCGAACAGAAATTTTGAAGAAAATTATTTTCCACCATTTCGGGTGGCCCAACTTCCGAAGACCATAAGTCATCACCCGTTGACCCGCTCGGCTATTATAACCCCATTTCGGAAATGCCACGAAGCACTCTACAAGCTTGACCGGCGCAAGCGCACGTCACCCAAATTTTCGACCTCATCCGGGGCCTCTAAAGCCTTCAAAACTGAGTTCAAAGTTTCTGTACCCTGCTGCCAATACCGAAAATCTTCAATATCTTCCAACATACACTTGATCTGGAAATGAAACTTTACTGGCAGACTTATATGACCAAAATGAACCTCCAAGAAATAAATTAGATCATTCTGAGCATAGATGAAAATTACCAAAAATAGTAACTTTCCATAAATAGCGGCTCTGCATAGGATAGCCCTTATTGAATTCAAAAAACAAAAATATTTTTGGGTGATGCAAGATTGCTCTTACACCCAGGATGCTTCTGCATCATGAGGACTCTCTGATGAAGTTCAAATAGAAGAGATCTTTGTTACATGGATGTGAAAAGTAAAAGACTGATAAAGAGTGCATTTATCTGATTCTGTCTAAGCTTAGGTGAAACTTTCAGATCTTCTCTTCTACCTTTCATTCTACCATGGACGCTTTGGGACCTACATTCACCATGCCCACTTTTGAGGTGTTCTGTGATCGTTTGACTAGAGAGCAGGCCAAGCTTACTCAGTTGGACTCTCTAATTGGATCAAAGAACCAAGCATTGGTTGCCCAACCATCCAAAGAAAAGTAGAAGCAGAAGCTGAAGCAGATATCAGATTCCTCTTCTCAGCACTCTACTGGCCCACCATCTTCTTCTAAGAAGGAGAAACAAAAGACTAAGAGACCTACATGTTCCTATTGTCAGAAGGGACCTCATGATGAGTCACATTGTTTTCAGAAGAGATTTGATGGCTATGAGAAACAAATTGCAGATTTTCAAGCTCTTCTTTACAAGAGCACTGTTTCCTCTCCATCCTCTTCTACCTCACAAGGGTCTGCTTTTCAGTCTTCCTCCACATCTTTGACATCTGGACATGATTTTGGATAGGGTCATGCATTACGGGCATCCATTGCATCCCCTTCACAAGTCCCTTGGATACTGGATTCAGGTGCTTCTCACCATATGGCATCTTCTCAAGGGGTCTTCTTTACTATTGAGGCTTCTCCCATTCTTCATATTCTCATGGGGAATAACATTGTCCTGAGAGTCTACAGGAAAGGTTCAGTAGGCATTCAGGATGGCACATTCAATGATGTATTATATATTCCATCTCTATTTGTAAACCTTCTCTTGATTTATCAGATTAGACACAGTGGATCAGGGAAGACAGTTGATTTCGTTGCAAATTCAGTCTTCATTTGGGATAGTGTGACAGGAGGCATTTTTGCTATAGGGATAGTTGATCATTCCATCGATGTCTACACCTTCTCACACTTTGGTCCACCATCTCCATTGTCGGAGCACAACTCTCCTCTTTCATGAGAGCCTCATGTGGTGCAATTAGGTCGATTGAACCTTTGTATTGTTCCTGAAATCACTGCTATGACTGCCACACCACATCCTATTGAGGTCTTTTCTCTTTAGCAGGCTTCTTCTTCAACATTGCTTGACCCTCCAGCTCCATTCATCGAGCCACCAGGTGCACTTGTTGAGGATTCTACAGAGGATGTTCATCTCCTCTTTCATGACAGTGTCAGCACACTTGTCACACCACCTACATTAGGGATTCCCTTTCAGGATCCTCATGTTTTCTCCTTTGGGCATCAGTTAGGCCTTCCAGTTTCACCTCTCATTTAGAGGTTTCCTTGTTCTGTGCCTTTATTTCTTCCACATTGGAATTGCATTGGTTTGATCATTTCCCTAGGGGTTCCATCATTCTGGGGGGGCTTTGGTGTCTCATCCCTCTCTCATGGGGGGCTGGTTGTACTTATGGTTTTGAGAGAGTCTCTTGAGCCATTTCTTTTTCTGATTTTTTCTATCTCTTTTTGGAGTAGTGTTTTTTTCCACTGGGTTTTCTCTATTTCTCCATTTTACAAAGATTTGGTTGTGCTGGGTACCTCATCAGGCCATGTTGTCGGGACCTATTTTTATGTTTTCAGCATTGTAGTTTCTTTTTTTCTTGCATTGTTTGTAGCTACATCATTGCTCATCTTAAGGGGGGGTGTTGGAGTTAAGTATTAATTATGTTAATTAATCTTTACTCCCTTCTTAAGATGTCAACTCCCTTTTGCTTTAGTTAAAAGCACATGCACTAGTTGTTCTAAACTCATGCATTAGTCATGTAATAGTTAAACTAATTATTACATGCACTAGGGTTTGCCTTTCAAGGCTTTCGATCTTCTTTATAAGGATGATCCATTGTATATTTTATTCATTCATTATTTGAGAATATTTTTTTCTTTATATTTTTGAATCAAACTCTTGCCCTCTTCTTGTCTCTACTTCCTTGTAACAGGTTTTTGTATGTAGATGATCTTCAAGTTTTATGGATTTATATTGCTCAAATCCTATAGTTACCTTTAAAATATTTTTCATGCAATAAGGTAGGTCATTTTGTATCTAGATGTCCTACAAGAGTTCCTAAGTACAAGCCTAAGTTTTTCAAGTCTAAGTATTCAAAGGATAAGGAATGTTATTATGCTAGTGAAGGTATTTTTGATGATGATGATTTAGATTATGAGGAGATTAGATTTGTTACTATTAAATATGAACCAGTACATGAGGAAAGGGCTTTAGTATCACATGTTGATAATAAATCTGAATGGATTATAGACAACGGTTGTTCACATCATATGACTGGAGACAAAAACAAGTTTGTTGATTTAGTAAAGTATGATGGTGGTGTTGTCAGATTCAGAGACAATATTCTTAAACCTATCATAAGAGTAAGATCTATTACTCTGGATGGAAAAGCTAATATTGATAATGTACTACTTGTTGATGGACTTAAGTATAACTTGTTGAGCGTTGGATAGTTGATGGACAAAGAGTTTCAGTTACAATTCAATGATGGTAAATGTTTTATCAGAAGTAAGGCAGGAACGCTAATTCGAACCGATACTAAATCTAGAGGTAATGTATTTGAATTAAATACATCTGGAGCCTCTTGTTTTATTGCGAAGGTAGATGATAGTTGGTTATGGAACAGAAGGTTTTGTCATGTTAATTTTGATAATATTGTGAAGGCAAGCCTGACTAATGCAGTAAGAGATCTACCAAAGATTGTAAAACCATCTAACACTGTATGCAAAGAATTGTTATGAGAAAAAAGATTAGAAGCAGTTACAAAAGTAAACCATATACATCAAAAGGAAAGTTGGAACTAGTACATAAAAACCTATTGTTAGGAATGGGAACACTAAGAGGGGGGGGTGAATCAGTATTCTATAATATTAATTTTTGATACTTGAAACTTAATTCAATAACTTAATTGATGAACTAAATATTAAACTAAGTAAAGTAAACAACCATAACACATAACACCATATATGATTACAGGGAAACCTTGGCCAAAGGAAAAATCCCAGTGGGAATTAATACCCACTAATAATTGTACTTCTGTATTATGAACCCATTAAAGTTTCTTTGCCCTATTAGGAGCAGCATTACAATGTTTTAGTACAAGGACCTTGTCAAGGGTCAAACCCTGTTAGGAGTCTTGATGTAAAAACCATGTTAGAGGTGGAAGGCTCACAGCCAGAGCTCACTGCTTGATAAGGAAGGCTACAATCTCCTAGATATTAGATACACACTATATCTGCAATGGTAAACTATTGTTATGACACTCCTTGTCTGATCAGTTCCTTTTGTGCGTTGATGCTTTAACCTCTTATAAAGCTCTATAACATTCTTACTACTCTTAACACATACTTCACATACTTCTTCTCTTCTATTTCATCTTCACTATCCATCACATATTCTAATACAAAATCACATGTCTTATATATAGGCGCAAATAAAACTATTCACTAAGTTGGCCTATAACCTATTACATACAATGCTTCCAAATGAATTGGCTCAAGCGTGTTTACATACATTTCTATTAACATGTCTACAACATAAATACAATAGGCACATAGCCTTAACAAAACAATATTATACATGCTAAACAAAATCTTTCATGTTGGTTGCATGCTTTGTTCTGTTCTGCCACTCACTGACTGTGTCACTTCAACTCACTATAACTTCTTCATATTAACTCATCTGATCATGTGTTCTTCACCATAGCTTATTAACATATCCAAAAGCTTATCTTCAAGGGTGCATACCAAAACTTGGCCATACACACATGCGCTGATGCTCTGTTCATCAAATGCTTCAATGATTGTTCTATCTTCCATACTTAGCCAAATTCTGATCTTTTGAGTAAGTGCCCTGACACCAAAACTCCATATGACTTTGTTTCCATAATGACAAAACTAATCTTAGTCGTATATACTAGTATATTCAATTTTCCAATGATCTCCCCCTTTGTGATTAATGGCAAAAAAAGCATATGGCGAAGTTGCAAAACTACATCTTTACAAAAAACTTTCTAACATATATCCTTATATTTTTGTGTACATCATATACTCTATCTTAGATCTCCCTTCTACTACTCCATATTATTCTATCCATATTACTCTACTCCCCCTTTGACATTAATGACAAAGGTGCTAAAAAATGAAACTTCAAGTACTTACACATTGAATACATCCGGGTATGCAATCTTAAGGTTTTGGATCTCTTGCTGCCAAAATGCCTTGAGTGCATCTACTGTCTGGAGATGGGTGCATAATGCATAAGTTAACTTCTCCATCTTTTCTAACTCTATACATGGGCCTTGATCATATGTTACAATGGTAGCATCAATCTCCTTGATATTCTGATTGAGTACATCCAATGAGGGCGCAAGTGCATGTCTCAATTGTGTTTGTTTATCCCTTATCTTAACTATCTCTTTCTCTGCCTTCTCAATCTTGTCTATTTGACCTTGATAGACATTGTTACACATATTTATATTCTATGAGGGGTCTTCTACTGATTTTCTCATAGTTGTCATCATAGATTCAACTTCCTAAATCTTCTTTGAAAGGTTTGATGTAAGTTTGTCTTTGTTCATACAATCATCTATTATCTTCCTTCCTTTTGTTGCTATCTCCTTTAACATAGCTTGACCAACCTTAAGAGAATTGAGGTCAACTACAAAGTTACTTATCAATTCATTCAGCCTCTTCTTAAGATATTTCTCTTCTGCCACTTTAGATGTTGATTCTTCAAGACTTGAGAAGTTATCTTTGAAACTTGATAGGATGCTCCTTACATCATCCACTGAATGAAATTTTATTAATTTCTTTTCCTTAGGTAGTAGATTGTTCAGTATGCTTACTGATTCAACAAATAGTGGATTCCTCATTACTTGTTTGTCCTTTTCTTTCTCCATTGCTAGCACACTTATTTTTATCAGGTCTTCTTCTCCCCATGAGTCTAAATTTGTTGTATCAGGGGTCAAACTTGACAACAATGACATTGAGGGCTTAGGGGTAAGGAGTGTGTTGTCCATGGTTTCAGTCTTTACCTTCACTGGTACTTCAACAAAGGGATCTTCTGCAGGTTCATCTTCCTTTTCTTCTTCATGTCCAGTCAAATCTTTGATTTGCACTTCTTGTTGTTACTTAGGAGATTCATAAGCGCATAGAATCTCTACTTCTTCAGTGCTTACAAATGCTTCCTAAAACTTATCTAAGTCATTGTTTGTAGCCGCCATTGATATTTCAACATTATCAATTATGATAGTGTCATTTTTTGTTTCAGGCATGGGCGCAAACTCCATTGCTTCTGTGGGAGCTATCACTATGGGCACATGATGCAGGAGCATCCTGGGTGTAAGTGCAATCTTGCATCACCCAAAAATATTTTTGTTTGCTTTTCAATAAGGGCTATCTTGTGCAGAGCTGCTATTTATGGAAACTTACTATTTTTAGTAAGTTGGTCATATGATCTTGGAATGTTCTAATTTCACAGTTGGAGGTTCATCTCAGTCATTTCAGCCTATCAGTTGAGTTTCATTGCCACATCATCAGTATTGGTGAAGTTATTGAGGTTTGTGGGTACAAAATTTTTTAGGTCAAATTTGAAGGTCTTAGAGGCTCTGAATCGCGATTGACCCTTGGTTGACTAGCACTAGCATGTGTTAGGTGTTGTAGATCTCGTCATGGCATTTTCGAAAAGTGGTTACAATAGAAAAATGGAGCTATGGTTAGAAAGTTATGGCCTTCGAAAGTTGGGTTACCTAAAATCATATTTTGTATTTCTTTTGAGCCGACCCTATTGTAATACTTGTGAAAAATAAATAATTCTATGTTTAGTCAGCCTAAAGGGCTAAATTTTTGGAACCTTCTCAGGCAGTGAAAATTGTCTATATAAAAAAGTTCTGTAGTATTGTCTTAGGCAGTTCGGGACAGTTCTGGGTAGTAGATCTGGGTATTGATTCGAGGCTTTGTCCTACAGAATATTGTAAGGGAATGCCCATGTGGCTTTGCATATTGTAATTCTGAAAGTTTTTAATTCCACATTTGTGGAGATAATAAGAAGCCGATTTTCTGTTCTTTCATATTGTTGTTATTTCTATGTTTCTGTTATGTGTTTGTGGTATTAAGGAGAGCACCCTTCATCAAGTGGTATCAAAGCAGGAGTTCCTGAGTGTGTAAATAGATCGCCGATTGTGAGACAGTTTGCACCAGGACCATGGGTTAGGGTTTCTGTGTAAACAGATTGCCGACTGTGAGACAGTTTGCACTAGCACCGTGGTTAGGATTTCAGCGAGAAGCGTGAAAATGCTTCCACGAAGGGAACGTGGCGGAAGAGCTGGTGTTGTAACACCTGAGGTTAGAGTGCTCTAGAGACAAGTGTGAGCATTGCAAGAAGAGATTCGCAAAGGAATGAATCTTAATGTCAGAGATGAAAGTGAGGATGAAGCCAAAGAAGGAAATGATGATCAAGAAGAAGAAGCTAAAGTTTTGAATCAAGAGGATGAAAGGCTTTTCCGGGCCATTTTCAAGATCGGGAAAAGACCTAAGATAGAGGTTTCTACATTTTCAGGGAATCTTAACCCAGAAGAATTGATCGACTGGATCAATGAATGTGAGGAATATTTTGAGTATGAAGATATTAAGGATCCTGATAGGGTCAAATTCGCGAATGCTAGACTGAAAGGTCATGCGAAGATCTGATGGCAAGAGATTCAGTTGGAGAGAAATAGAAGAGGGAAAGATAAAATCACAAGATGAGATCAGATGGTGGATAAATTGAAGCGACAGTTCATCCTTATTGATTATGAGCTTGACCTACTGAAGAAAATGCAAAGTTTGAAGCAAGCGAGACGATCTATTCAGGAGTATATAGAGGAGTTCTATCGAATCCTCATCAGAACAGGCCATGCGGAAGCTGATAAGGAGAAAGTTGCTCGTTACCTTAATGGGTTGAGGCCAGGCATTCAAGATGAGCTGAATCTGGTTCGAATGAACAGTATTGAAGAGGCATACCAGTTTGCCCTAAAAGTAGAGGAAAAATTGAACAAGAAGTTTGAGAGCAGACAAAATGGAAGAGGTCGCAGTGGACAATTTGGTGGACAGTCATATGGAGGCTGAAATGAAGATCCGAAAAAGAAGGATGAGGCCAGTAGCAGTCAAAATCAGAGAGGAAATAATTTCAATCATTTCCAAAATCAGAACAATAGAGATTAGAGAGGAAGAGGAAGAGGACAAGGTTCAGGAAGAGGAGGCTTTTGTGGAACATGTTTTCACTGTGGAGAAGGTCATAGGGCATTTGAATGTCCTCAATGCAAAAGAAGGATAGATAGGAGGAATGAAGGCTAGGCCAAAGTTGCACATGTAGATGAAGATGTCAAATCATCAAATTCTGAAGATGCTGAAAGAGGAGAAACGTTGATTAACAGAAGAGTCCTGCTGAGTGGTGAGAATGAACCTGAACAAAGGAGGAGCCTGTTCCGCACTAGATGCAAGTGTGAGGGTAAATGTTGTGATGTGATTATTGATAGTGGAAGCACTGACAATTTGGTGTCAGAAGAGATGGTGACAAAGTTGAAGCTTAAGAGACATAAACACCCACATCCATATCAGATTGTCTGGGTGCAGGATGACCACAAGGTCATGGTCAATGAACAGTGCCTAGTAAAGTTCAAGATCGGTGGGTACCAAGATGAGGTACTATGTGATATCATATCTATGGATGCATATCATATGTTGTTGGGTAGACCGTGACAGTTTGATAGATGTGTTGTACACGATGGTCGTGTGAATACCTATTCCTTGACAAAGGATGGAGTGCGACATAAGCTAAAGCCATTGAAGGAGACCGAAGAAAAGATATGTGGTAATTTGAAAATAACATTTTTTGATGGAAGAAAATTTTTAGATGGTATGAGGCATGAGCATGTGTGTTTTTCTTTAATTCCAAAAGCTGGTAAAGAGGAAGTAGAGGATGTACCTGTAGAGGTTGCAGATTTGTTGAATGAGTTTTAGGATATTGTATCTGATAATGTACCTGATGGATTACCACCGGTAAGGAAGATCAATCATTAGATGGATTTGATTCTAGGAGCCAATTTGTCAAACAAGGCAGCACATAGAATGACACCAGCAGAAAGTGAAGAGTTGAATAGACAAGTACATGAGTTGTTACAGAAGGGATTGATTCGGGAGAGCCTTAGTCCATGTGTTGTACCAGCGGTATTAGCACCGAAGAAGAATGAAGAATGGAGGATGTGTATAGATTGTAGAGCAATAAACAAGATCACAATCAAGTACTGGTTTCCATTGCCACGAATGGATGATATTATAGACTATTTGAGTGGGGCTGTGTATTTCTCAAAGATCGATCTGAAGAGTGGATATCACCAGATTCGGATTAGAGAAGGAGATGAATGGAAGATTGCCTTCAAGACAAAGGAAGGACTATATAAGTGGTTAGTCATGCCTTTTGGGTTGACCAATGCACTGAGCACTTTCATGCAGCTCATGAATGAGGTTCTGGAAGAGTTTCTAGGTAAGTTTGTCATTGTTTACCTAGATGATATTTTGATCTTTAGTAAAACATTGGAAGAGCATATGATGCATATTCATATGGTGTTTGAGAAGCTGAGAGAAGAGAAATTGTTGATAAATTTGAAGAAGTGCAGTTTTGTGAAGAAAGAGTTAGTGTATTTGGGATTTGTAGTTTCAGCAGAAGGTCTAAAAATGGACTCAGAGAAAGTATAGACTATCCTTGAATGACCTACTCCAAGGAGTGCTACTGAGGTAAGATCTTTTCATAGTTTGGCTAGCTTTTACAGAAAGTTTATCATAAATTTTAGCAGTATTTGTGGACCCTTGACTGAAACAATGAGAGGGGATAGAAAAGAGTTCAAGTGGACTAATGGGGCAGATAAGAGTTTTAAACTGTTGAAACAAAAGGTTACATAACAACTTATTTTAGCACTTCTAGATTTTAATAAGGTGTTTCAAGTAGATTGTGATGCTAGTGGTACTGCAATAGGAGTTGTTATGAGCCTTGAAGGTAAATCTATTGCTTATTTCGGTGAAAAGTTAAATGATGCCAAGAGAAAATATTCTGTTTATGATCAGGAATTTTATGCTATAGTTCAGGCATTGAAGAAGTAGAGACACTATCTACTTCCTAAGGAGTTTGTTTTGTATACTGATCATCAAGATTTTCAATATTTGAATAGTCAAGGAAAGTTGAATCAAAGACATTTGAAATGGGTTGAGTTTTTGTAGAGTTATAAATTTGTTTTGAAACACAGAAGTGGAAAGTCTAATAGGGTTGCAGAAGCGCTTAGTAGAAAGCAACTATTGCTGACAGAGATGTAGATTGAGGTGGTTGGGTTCAAGGAACTCAAGAATTTGTATTCAGAGGATCTTGATTTTGGTGAAGCTTAGAAAGCTTGTAAAGAACCTATTACTCTACACAGAATGAAGTGGCTGGATTTCATCATTCAGGATGATATGCTATTCAGAGGGAGTCAGTTGTGCATTCCAAGAAGTTCTATGAGGGAGAATCTCATCAAGGAGAAGCATAGCGGAGGATTGGCTAGACATTTTGGTTGTGATAAAATCTTTGCTTTGGTTAGTGAGAATTATTATTGGCCATAGTTACAGCAAGATGTCAAGAAGTTTGTACAGAGTTGTAGAGTATGTCAGATGGCGAAAGGAGTGAAGCAAAATACAGAATTATATCAGCCATTACCTGTATCAGAGAAGCCTTGGGAGGATATCAGTATGGACTTTGTTCTTGGTTTACCAAGGACACAACGAGGACATGATTCAATTTTTGTGGTAGTTGACATATTTTCAAAGATGACACATTTTGTTTCCTGCAAGAAGATTAATGATGTTGTTCATGTAGCGGAATTATTTTTCAGAGAAGTGGTGAGACTACATGGTTTGCCAAAGAGTATAGTTTCAGATAGGGACACTAAGTTCATTGGATATTTCTGGTGTACATTGTGAAAGAAGTTGAAGACAGATTTGAAGTTCAGTTCAGTTCATCACATCATCCACAGATTGATGGACAAACATAGGTGGTGAATAGGAGTTTGGGAAATTTGTTGAGATATGTGGTTGGAGATAAGCCAACATGATAGGATTTGATTTTACCACAGATAGAATTTGCATACAATAATTCTGTCAACATGAGCACTGGTAAATCACCATTCCAGATTGTATATGGGAGTAGTCCAAGAAATGCATCTGAGTTGAGAAAGATAGATAAAGGAGAAATAAGTAGTGTTGAAGCTACGGATTTTGCAGAACATTTGAAAAACATTCATGAGGAGGTGAGGAAGCATATTACCAAGATGAATGTGTAGTATAAGGATAAGGCAGATAAAAAAGGAGGCATAAGGAATTTCAAGTTGGAGATGAAGTCGTGGTTCATTTGCGGAAGGAAAGATTTCCAGTTGGTACATATAACAAGTTGAAAATGAAAAAGTTTGGGCCATGTAAGATATTGAAGAAGCATGATTCAGGAAATGCATATAAGGTCGAGTTGCCTACTGAGTTGAATATTTCACTAGTATTTAATATTTTAGATCTGACAGAATATCATGAAGGAGGTGTTGAAGATGAGGTTACAGTAGTGGAGTATTCCAGCAACTAGTTCAGATATCAAGGAGATTGAAGACATACTGGATAGTCATGTTGGCAGAAGCACAAAGAACAAGACATTTGAAGAGTATTTGGTCAAATGGAAAGGACGACCTGTTGAAGATTCATCATGGCTAGCAAAGGAGGAGGTTAACCGTCTTGGTTTTCCTCTGCACACCTGAGTCATGACAGGGTCACTTCTCAAATTACCTTGGGTGTCTGATGCAGGAGCATCCTGGGTGTAAGAGCAATCTTGCATTACCCAAAAATATTTCTGTTTGCTTTTCAATAAGGGCTATCTTGTGCAGAGCTGCTATTTATGGAAACTTACTATTTTTAGTAAGTTGGTTATATGATCTCGGAATGTTCTGATTTCACAGTTAGAGGTTCATCTCAGTCATTTCAGCCTACCAGTTGAGTTTCATTGCCACATCATCAGTATTGGTGAAGTTATTGAAATTTTTGGGTATGAAATCTTTCAAGTCAAATTTGAAGGTCTTAGAGGCTCTGAATCGCGATCGACCCTCGAATGACTGGTGCTAACATGTGTCAAGTGTTGTAGATCTCGTCATGGCATTTTTGAAAAGTGGTTACAATAGAAAAAGAAAGCTACGGTTAGAAAGTTATGGCCATCGGAAGTTGGGTTACCTAAAATCATATTTTGTATTTCTTTTGAGCCGACCCTATTGTAATAATTGTGAAAAATAAATAATTCTATGTTTAGTTGGCCTAAAGGGCTAAATTTCTGGAACCTTCTCAGGTGGTAGAAATTGCTTATATAAGAAAGGTTTGTAGTATTGTCTTAGGCAGTTCAGGACAGTTTTAGGTAGTAGATCTGGGTATTGATTCAAAGCTTTGTCCTACAGAATATTGTAAGGGAATGCCCATGTGGCTTTGCATATTGTAATTCTAAAAGTTTGTAATTTCACATTTGTGGAGATAATAAGAAGCCAATTTTCTGTTCTTGCATATCGTTGTTGTTTCTATGTTTCTGTTATGTGTTTGTGGTATTAAGGAGAGCACCCTTCATCAGCACAAAATCATGTGGACCTGTCACAAGTGCATTAGGGATCTCAACTTCTTTTTTTGGCTTAGAGGGTACTTGGGTTGCAGACGCAGTAGGAGGATACATGTGTCTTTCCAATAACACTCTCTCAAATGCCTTCTTTGTTTCCTTCGCAACTAGCTCATAGTCCTTATTCATAATCTGGAGAGTTCTCAGTTTAGTTCTTAAGTGAGGCTTCACCAAATCCAACAACAATGTTTTCTCTTCAACTGAACATACATGGAGGTTATCATCCAATGTTTTTTCCCTTATCCTGAAGTCTTCTTCTATAGCCTGTCTTTTCAAAGAATCCAGAATGTTCCAAACATTATCTGGAATGACTGTCTTAAGTTCCAAGACTGTCTTCTTGAACTTAATCATATGCTTTATGATCATACTATGGATCTCTGATTTATCTATTTCATGATATTTATCATAGAACTTAGCAATTTGATCAATTATTCCTTCATCTACTACCCTGGTTCTCAACATGTCAAGATTCGATCTGAATCCTACCTCAGGAGGTGCTTGAGTGTTTCTACCTTTTCTTCAACTGAACATACACAGAGGTTATCATCCAATGTCTTTTCCCTTATCCTGAAGTCTTCTTCTATAGCCTGTCTTTTCAAAGAATCCAGAATGTGCCAAACATTATCTGGAATGACTGTCTTAAGTTCCAAGACTGTCTTCTTGAACTTAATCATATGCTTTATGATCATACTATGGATCTCTGATTTATCTATTTCATGATATTTATCATAGAACTTAGCAATTTGATCAATTATTCCTTCATCTACTACCTTGGTTCTCAACACGTCAAGATTCGGTCTGAATCCTACCTCAGGAGGTGCTTGAGTGTTTCTACCTTTTCTTCTTGTTGTTCTAGAGGATGGGTGGCTTGCGTCAATCTGTTTCTTCCTCTTAGGCATCTTGCTAGGCTTAGGAGGTGCAGTGGACTCTAGATCAATAGTAGGTGTGGGCGCAACAGTGTTTTCTTCTATCTTTTTCTTCTTCTCCTTAGGATCATCAGTCTTCTCTATTTTTACTTCAGAAGAGGGTGCGCTCTCAAGTTGCATTGCAATCTTGGCTTCCCTTGCCTTATCTAGGTCTGCTTGTGTGACACCATGGATTTTCAGTATGTCAGAGGTGATCTTTGATGCTTTCCTCTTGGTCGCAGCACTGTATAAGACAGAGTCTACCTCTCATCTTTTCCTCATAAGTACCCCATCTTGGTTCATTGGGATCCTTAGGCGCTGTTAGGAGGACTTGTGCATAGGTTTTCAAAATGTGTTATGCAAATCTATCATGAAAATGCACTAAATGAGGGTGCTAAACATACCAAGATGGAAGTGCTTCCATTTTAAGACGATACATTCTCAAAATTAGAAAAAATACTAAATAAACACTTTTCATCTCTACAATGTAAAAATGCCACAACCATCCATGAGGGATAGGTTCATGCCCCAAGAAACATCAATTTATATCACTATATCTATGAAAAGTAATGCATCCCATTCAAGTAACAAATGTGAGGAATAAACCAAGTTGCATGATTGAATATAGATAGATATTATTAAGATTTGTGCTAATTTGACTATTTGGGTGGGAAAAAAGGATGAGTATCAAAAATAATGTAGAAAGATAAATGTCTAATTGAAAACAATTGACTTTTTACCACTTAAGATGCTATTATGAGTGTGGAGGCATAAGGAACACTCAAAACTCAAGAATTGAAGTAGGGGAGAGGAGCTAGTATGTGCTCAACCTA
Source organism: Chamaecyparis obtusa (assembly GCA_027943335.1). NCBI lineage: Eukaryota > Viridiplantae > Streptophyta > Pinopsida > Cupressales > Cupressaceae > Chamaecyparis > Chamaecyparis obtusa. The sequence continues at coordinate 1,533,281 of BSBK01001097.1, forward strand.
ACTTCACGCTTCTCAAAATCCTATGTGCAAATTTCAAATTACTCTCAATTTTTTACAGCAGCTTATTTGCCAAGTCCCCTATTTAAAAGTTGAATTTCAAGTCAACATGGTCAAATATGATGTTGAAAATATCCAAAATGGTCCCCAAAAGTGACAAAACCCTTAGGTATTGATACACGAGCATCTAGGGTGAAAGAGCAATCTTGCATCACCCAAAATATTGTCCAGTTTTTTTAAAAGGGCTATTTTTCGATAGGGTTACTATTTTTTGGTAATTTTACTATTTTTAACAAGTATTTCATTTGAGCACAAATTGTTCCAATTACTTCTCCGAAGGTTCATTTTGGATCTATAAGCATGCTAGTAAAGTTCATGGAAAGATCAAGTCTAGTTTCGAAGATATTGATTTTTCTATTTTGGAGGGGTGGTACAAATTTTTTGAATGTTTTGAAGGCCTTAGAGGCTCTAAAAGGGGGTCAAACTTTGTCTAAGATGGTGCTTTGCTATCTTAGTTGTAGAGTGCTTCAAGAGGTTCCTAAAATGGGGTATAATAGACAACCAAGTCAATGATTCAAAAGTTATGACTTCTAGAAGTTTTGCCATCAAAACTCAAGTTTTGATACAAAAATAGAAAGAAAAATCACTTAAGGCAGAAAATTGAACTACTCGGTGCCAAAATAGAAAAAATTCACTTTTTCGAATATTCTAAGGCAATTAACTAATTGTGCTACTTATATAGGGATAATGGAAATTTTAGGGCTCCATTCCAGAAGTGTAGATTGTGGCTCTGTCTTGCATATTATTGTAATGCAAATGCCCATGTGTTTGTAGTATGTTACTTTTCTAAATATTGTAATTTCATCTCATTAAAGATAATAGGAAGAAAGTATTTTCGTTCTTGCAATTTTTTGTTTATTTCCCTGTTGTGTTGTGTGTTTGGTTGAACAAGGGGAGTACCCTTCATCAGGGATGCACTAAATCATCTTTAATAGTGTGTTGATGTGGCACCACATAAGTGGTTTTTAAAAAAAATTTATAGGCATCTTTTTGGGGATATACATTGATGAGACGTTTTTAGTGCACCGCTATAGGTTTATTTTGTTCACCTACTAGTCTATCATGTTCACCTCACATATCACCTATTGAACCCTCCTCATGTTTTTTCATCTAAAAAATCAAAAGTAGAATGACATATATAACCAAAAGTAAAATGACGTAGAAAATGTATGAGAATTTGAAAATGAAGTGGTAAGATAGATGTCAAATTAAAACATTGACTTTTGAACCCTTTGTTAGCTATTATGTGTGTGGTGGCATAAAGAGCACTCAAAAGTCAAGAATTGAAGTGGGTAAGTTTTTGCATCTAAAATAAGTAGAAGTAGAATGATGTGTAAAACCAAAAGTAGAATGAGGTATTAAAAAATGAGGTGGAAAGATAATTGTCGAAATAAAAATATTGAATTTTGACCATCAAATGAGTACAAACATCAAGAATACTCATAAGTCAAGAATTCAAGTGTAAGAATTGTTACATCTTTTTAAAAAAATTATATAATTAAAAAATTGTATAATCTAAACCAATCAAAGAGCCTAATTATATCATTATATAATTCATAATTAAGATGAAGAAAAATACTAAACCACCTCTTTTCATCTCTAGGAGTCCCTAGCATCCATAGATGACAGATTCATGTACCAAGAGACATCAATTTAATGTGGGTTTGTGTATGGAAAGCAATACATCCCCATCTGTGGCAAACGTCAGGTAGAAACCAAGTTGCATGTTTATTGGACAAGAGCATAATCCATGTACTTTAACAATGTCCGGAATCCTGAGACTCTGCAAAGGGAGATGAATGCAAATGACAAATCTGCAACGTCTAAATAAGTTGTACGCTGTAATCCAGTTGCCCAAATTGCTCAAATTGTTCGGTCCCAGTTGCAGGAATATGCTGTGACAAGCCAATCCAATCCTTGCAAATATGATGCTATTTAAGAATGTCGGAGTCCCACCGCCGCAAAGCCTGGTAGGACCTCCATCGCCCGATTTTTTTAATTCCACCGCCTAAAGCTTTTAAAATTCCACTTAAGATCTGATTTTCCAATGCCAGATCGGCACAGGATAGCCATAAAACACGTAATCCATAAATAAACAAATCAAAGGCATTTCAAATGGCGTGGGCTTATAAGAAAGCTTAAAGAAAACCCTCAAAAAAAAATCTTATTCTAAAATGGGGGAGAGAAGAGAACCTGGTGGAGTCGATCCCGTGACGTCTCGAAGCACAGAAGAGGGTGGAGGAAGCAAAAGATACAGAGGTGTGAGGAAGAGATCGTGGGGAAAATGGGTTTCTGAGATCAGGATGCCCAACTGCAGAGCTCGGGCATGGCTGGGATCGTATTCTACAGCTGAACAGGCTGCTAGGGCTTATGATGCCGCTTCTTTCTGCTTGCGCGGCCCTTCTGCTTTTCTCAATTTTCCTGACTCGCCTCCGGATGTGCCCTACCCCTGCGACCATTTGTCCCCTGAGGAGATTCGAACCCTGGCTGCTGAGGCCGCGGCTAAACATGCTACGCTTCCGCTTTTTACAGATTCCGGCGGCAGCCAATCGCCTTCCAGTACTGTCACTGATCTACCCCGGAAAAATGTTTCGCCTCCCCCTGAATCCTTGCCATCCACAGATCCGCGTCCTAATCACTCGAATTTCCCCAACCTAAATGAAACTTTCAGGGACTTTCCGACCTAGGCTAGGGCCTCAGAGATCAGTAATATATTCGCATGTAAACTAACATTTGGTAGTTAATAAAACCCTGTTAACATTTTTTTTTGTGAGATCACGTTACATAGGGCGCTTCAATAGGAAAGAGTTTTTGATTCTTCGTTTCTGGGTTCTGTTGAATGAAATATTTATGTTGATTATTTTGCCTTGCAACTCATATTTTCTCATCGATTTTGCTTCTCAGCTTAGAAGTGTGGTAAAGGATTACCCCATGGCAATTGGTCTGCTTTGACCTGGAGTGTCAACACCTACAAATTCAGAGCACAAAATGCTAAGTAGTAGAATAGACAAACTATTGCTGGGGTTTAAAAGGTGTACATGTCTTTCTGCTCTGTTCAACATTCTTTGAAAAGTTTTTGTATTAAATTTTGACTAGAGAGTTGAAAAGCTGAGAGTTATCTGTTCTGTTAGAAAGTAAAGAGTTAAGATGAGAGTTCAAAATTTATTCTATGGGAGTTCAACACTTGCCTTTTAAGCATATGATTTTAATATCATTCCTTTTAAAATGTTAGATCCAATTAACTTCTGATAAGTTTATTATGCTTTCTACCATCCCCGTACAAAAATAATGAAGCACCATCGAATACATCCTGAAGCACCACCAGACGTTGGGTTAGTAGATCATTAGTTAAAAGCCCTTTTTTAGAGTAATGGTTAAGAGCTCTCTTTCCTCTTAAAAGAATTAAGAGGTAAGAGTTGAGAGCTGAAATTTTATAAATTTAGTAGATAAATAGTTAAAGACCTCTCTTTCCTGTTAACAAATTAAAAAGTGAGAGCAAAGGCTGAAAATCTCTTCCTTTAAAATTTACTTCGCTACTGTATCGTTCAATCTTCTTCTTTTTAAATGTTACAGATCTTATAATTTGATCTTCTATAATTTAATCTCCAATATAGTTTATAAAGAGTGCAAAGAGTTAGGAACAGAGACCAAATAACTAAGACCTATCTCTAAATTTATGTTGTAGTCAAGTAAAGCATTAAGAGCTGGGAAATACAGAGAATCTTTTATTGAAGAGAATCTCCTGTTGAAGTGTTAAGAACAGAGAGAAAAGAGCTGAAAGCTCCCTCTAAAATCTCAAAAAAAACTTATGTTGAAGTGTCAAGATAAAAGATAAGAGCAAGGAACAAAAATGCAGGAGATCTCATGTTAAAGTAGTAAGAAATCTAAGATACAAGAATTAAGAGCAAATAGCTGAAATCTCATGTTAATGTAGTAAGAACAAGAAGCTGAAAACTCTCTCTTCTTAGATTCTTCTAAAATCTAAGATACAAGAATTAAGAGCAAATAGCTGAAAATCTCCTGTTAAGATAAAGGAATTAAGACCTGAAAACTAATAGCTGAACAAATGAACAATTTTAACATCATTCTTTACAAAAAAATCATACCACTTAAGACCATACAACTTGTAAAGAGCTAAGAACTGAGAAAAAAAATGAAATTTATCTCTTCTCTGCACAATTTTAAATTTCATTATTTTTAATTGTCACCAACAAATTAAATAACTTGAACTTCATTAACTTTTTATTAATTCATTCAACTTCATTAACTTTTTATTAATTCATTCAACTAAACTAATCTTTTATTAATTCATTCCTAGTTCACTATCATACCATGAATTACTTTTTATGAACTATTAAGTTTTTATGAACCATTAAGTAACTGTGTGATATTTAACTTCAAACTTGAACACTACTTTTTTTATGATAGCAATATCACAATTTGACTTCTTGTAAAAAATATCTCCTACTTATCAATTTTATGAACCACTTACAAACATAAAACTGCTTGTTATTCAAGCATAAACTACTTTGTATTTATTCAACTTCAAACTTGAACTACTATTTATTAATGACTTCACTACTATATGATGAATTACTTTTTATGAACCACTTACAGACAATAGAACTGCTTGATATTCAACTTCAAACTATAAACTACTATTTATTAATTCATTCGACTTCACTACCATACCAGAGCACTGCTTGATATTAATTCATTCGATTTCACTACCATACCAGAGCACTGTTTGATATTCAACTTCAAGCACTGCTTAATAATTCATTCGACTACACTACTATACCATGAACTGCTTTTTATTAATTCATTTCACTGAACTACTTAATATCTAGTTCTGATCCAGATCTGATCCATCCAGACCTTGAGATTTCTTGAAAAAACTCTTTAAAATATTAAGAAAGAAAAGTCAATAAACCAGAGTATTTCTTTAATGGCACCTGCATGAGCAAAGGTGTTTTGAATCAGGTTACTCAACAAAGTAATACTCAAGACGGATGACATCATCTCCTTGTCATAACCCACTACTCGGAAGGTTCGATGAACTTTGGGTGAGGAATGAAAGGATAAGCTCGAAAGTTTCAGGCTTTATTACACAACAGATCATTGGTTAGCCTCTACTCGTCAGAGATAGAATACAATATTATCTCAGAATTTGGCCGTAGCGGTGTTGCACACAGAAAGTTCTCTGTTCCTCAATATAACCCATATGTACGCCTTCGATTGATTGTAACAGTCACATTTAGCAAGAAAACACCATCTTCGAGGATTCTGTTTACATTGAAAACAAATTCACCTTTTCAAAGCACTCCCCTGCTCCCAAAAGCACAAACCCTACTGAAAATTTGACCCGGAAAATCGATTCAAAATTCACTCTGTTCAGCGATCAGCTCTCTTTTTAAATACCCAGAAATTCAAAAGCTTTGTGTGAAAATCACAGAACACCATATCTTTTCGGCTTTCAGAAAAATGGTTCACTAATACCTCATAAATCATGAGATCTACTCGAAATCTTAATTACAAGATGCAGAAGCAAAGTAAACACATGATTAACAATAAAAGAAGCGAGATCCAGAAAATTTTAAAAGCCCTAAAAGTGGCTAAGTCCATACAGACAGAAACCAACAACTCTACATTTCAATTACATGGAATTTCTTTTAGATCACTCTCTAAAATAGCGGATCAGATCGGAATAGCGTTGGAAACAGCTGGATAGATATGATTCACAGGCTTAGCCATAATCTTCCGGCCCTTGGCCTTGTTGAAGAGAAAGACGATCGCCCCAACGGGCCATAACACGATCGCCGTAATTACAACCAGCAAAAAGGCCAGCGTTGGACCCACAACCTTGCATCGGCATGGATTGTCATGCGTGCCACACTGTATACAAAACATGCCTTCGTTTTCCTGGGTGAAGATTCCCTCGCACCAAATTCTTCTTCTGGTTTTCGTAGCACACTACTAGACAGTCCAAGATCTGATTAAATAGCAAACGGTCAAACCGCCAAAGGGGAGAAAAAAAATATATACGGAAAGAGAATTACAGATATTTTCAAGCATTGAAAAAGCATTCCAGATATTTTCACGCATTGAGAAAGCATTCCAGATATTTTCAAGCATTGAGAAAGCAAACCCTAGATGCTATGGGATAATGCAGTGCCACGAGTTTTCCTTAGCTTCACGCATCCGAGTCACAAAATACCGTACATCTGAGTCACAAGATTTCTATTGATGGCGTCATGGTGAAATAAGCAGAAACCCTAAGAGTTGATTAGCTGCTTCACAATACCAGGCTCAGTCATCGTAGAAAAGCGAAATTTGTTTAAATATATTTTATTACAAGTCACACCAGCATCAAATTAGATATTTTTTAAAAATATTGGTAACTCTTTACAAGTCACGCCAGCATCAAATCAAATATTAATCAAATATTATTCACTGCCTAAACCCTAAGTAATAATTAGCTGCTTCATAATACCAGGCCCACTAATCGTAGAAAAGGGGAATTTGTTTAAATATTCCTCATTACAAATCACACCAGCAACAAATCAAATATTATTCACTGCCTAAATGTTAAATATTGATTAGATGCTTCATACACCAGGCCCCGTCATCGTAGAAAATGCGAATTTATTTAAAAATACTTCATTACAAGTCACGCAAGCATAAAATCAGATTTTATCCACTACCCGCAGACCGACAGCTATTTACACTTAAAATGGAGGATTCAACCAGTAAAACCAACCCCACTTAGTCAAAAAAAAAAGCCAATAAAATACGCGCATTGTCGAGATTGGACAGCTACAAACGACAAGATTTCAAAAGCAATTACATTAAAAATTTATTTGCAGTCCCATTACACAGCATGAGCAAAACAAGTCTGGAATTATTGACAGAAGATAACGAAGAACAGTAGGTAAATCAAAAGGGGATGGCATTGGATACAAAGGGAAAAACAACAGTAGCAGGATGGGCCATAATCCTTCTCCCCTTGGGATGGCGGAAGCAGTAAACGAGAGCTCCCACGAGCCATTCAACCACAGCAGCCACCATGAATGCAGCGAACCCGAGCGTTGGGCCAACAACCATGCACCTGCACGGATTGTCATGTGTGCCGCACTCTACGCAAACTGGAAATCCTGCTCCCATTGTCATTGCGATTCGAAATGCGAGAAAGAACATGATTCGTCTTCTTCTTCTTCTTTCTTGGATGAATCCTTTGTAGTTTGCCTGACGTTGAGTATTTTTGTTAACGGAAATTGCATACATTAATAGTGATGAAAATGGCCTTCGGCCTCCATTTTTCTTCTGACACGTTGCAGTGAAGAGTGTACAGAAGTGGTTATGTGGACATGGCACGTGTCTATCGTTGAGCTTCGCTGGTTTCGTGAGGACAATTGGAGTAATTGTAATAAAAATTTCATGTAATGTAGGGGAAAGATCTCATAGCTAGGCTATTCTAATTTAGATTGAGGAAATAAGGTTGCAAATTTTTTGTCAACATTAATAATAGAATTCTTGACATAAAAAGAATAGGTTTTCATCAGCTGTTTATTTTGGCTAGGAGTGGCTGCTCAACATTTTAAGGAGCAATTTTTGGAGCGAGTGAGCCCATGAATATTTAAATTTGCTGATTATTTTGTATTTAATTATATTTTGGAATAAAATTAGTAATAATTATTTTTGCACTTAAAAGTTGGAGGAAAAAAAGACCAAGAAAAAAAGAGGGAAAGAAATATGTGGAGCCACCTCACATTTTTTCAATAAGCAGTTGCTGCTTATTTTCAACTACCCACTTTTTTCCAAAACTTAAGGTCCCCGTGCGGCTGCTTAGCTCAATATTTTAAGGAGCATTTTGTGGAGCAAGTGGCCCCATGAATACTATTTTTTCTACTTATATTTGAGCAACTTAAAAATGGAGGTAAAATTGGGCTGCTGCTTATTTTGAGCTTGTTGGTGTTCAAAATGGACGCTTATGCTCTTACGCTGCCAATATACCCTCAGGTTGATTTTAGGATTGGTTAATTCCAAAATGTATATGGATCTTAGGATAATTGGACCAACTACAGGGACAAGACTGCCCTCTTCACTTCTGGCTCTGCAAAACCAAGGCGGGTGCACCTAACCCAGTGAAAACTATACTTCACACAACAAAGACTGGGTCTAAACAATAGATTGATAGTAAGAAAGTACTAAATGCTAACCTCACATTCATTGACTCTCCATTACTATTTGAGTAACACAACCATACAACCAAAGACTTAAAGCTTAGAAAGGTTATTGATTTCATTATTTGGGATGCAATAACTCCAACTAGTGTATGTTAACAAGAGGAATACTCATTTAGGCCAGTGCTTCATCCATTGGGCAAGAGTCCTTAGACACAAAAACACACAAATTTGGGAATACCTGAGAATTCATAGCCATAAATACATTTATCCTAATCTTTACTACTTACAAAACATCCTTACATAGACAAGGGCAAACTCATATCTCATTTAGAGCATTGTTTAATCCAATCCAAGATCAGAACTCAAGAATGAAGATACATACATAAAAACCATATGTAACGAGCTAGAAAACTCAAAGCTTACTTGACTTGACACAAATGAGAGATAATAATCATATATTTGTATTAAGTATGATGAATTCCTTCTGTGTATACAATGAATCACAAGGCACCCTGCTTGCAAACTAGAGCTTAGACCTGCAATTTTCTTCTTTCATTAACAAACACTAAATCAAAAATTATTACAAAAATTTTGGGACCAGAAACTAGGGATTTTTTTTGAACTTTGAAACTGGAACCCCTTCAAAATCAACAATTCAACACTATATACCACTGGTTACCTTGGAATCCTACACAAGTTAGGATGCAACAAGCTACGGATAACCAGGGTAAGGGTTAGGGTTTCCACCCATCAAGCAATTCAAATGGATCAAAAATTAATGCGTTGGAGGGAAAACCAAACAACTCTAAGCAATCAGATCTAAAATTTAATCTTCACTTATGGTAAATCTTCTAGAGATGTACTGAATATCAAGAAACTCCTGCAAATCCATCTGATTTGACCCCTGCAACATGCTTCGAGCAAGTAAACCCATCCCCCATGGTACAAAACTCTCTGCAAATAATCATCAGACTCACTGGACCACACCACAACAACTGTAAATCATTTCTATTAAGTTCGGCCGTCGAAACATTCAATTCTGGTCCTTTCTGTCATTGGAAAACATTCAAATTTTCAAATCTGTAGAGAACGACTACTTTATGGTGCTTACCGACGTATCAACGACCCATATTCAAATCTGATCTTGGTTTATATCGTGACCGTTAGATGCTTTTCCTTTTCCCGGGTTATGTTCTTTACTATATAGTAATTTGGCAAATACGCGACTGAAAAACCTTCGCCCATTCATGAGAACTTTGAGAGCACCGCTAAATCATTTGGCTATTATGCAAACATTGTTCGCCAAATCGCTAAGTCTTTATACCCCTCGCCAAAACATCACGCGAACTAGCGAACAAAGCAAACATTTGTTAGAACCGCCAGAATTTTATCCAAACCACCAAAAGACTGAGAAAATTTAATTGGGCCCGCATCAAGAAGATCGACGGTTGTCTCATCTTCGCATAGACCTCCAAGATTCCTTCAGATCATAAGACAACTGTCGGATGGAGAATCTTACCCTGCTCTGACAACCCCCTGACATCAAAAGAGATCAACGACTGTCTTAAGTTTGCATGTGTTAGAAAAAACCCATCAGATTACACGCCGACCGTCGATGCTCTGCAAGTGTCAGAACCCACCGAACCTCGAAAAACCTAGCCCCACTGACAACATGCCCAGTCACACAATGTGGACCAATCAGATAATGACAAATCAGCACACCGTGGCACATAAAAACCATCTGGCAATCAGACGCACCTTTATACTGCCGCCTGAGAATAAAGTAACATCAACGGCTGGCGTAAGATCTCAAAGCTCTGACACATCTCATGAGAACTTATGCCAATTGTTGATCAACTGACAATGTCAAGACCCTCTGACAAACTTGGAAACTAGGTCCCACTGACAACTGCCACCACATTAATACATGGACCAATAAGAGACCACCAACTGTACCTACGTGTCACCTTGGACCCACAGTTTGAAATGCCATGTCATAGAGTAAGATCAACGACCGTCTTAACATCGCATAGCTCTGACAAATCCTTTGCATTTTAACAACAACCGTTGGATTGAAAAGCTATCAGAGAGATTAGGCTAGGGAAATATTGAGCCAAAACATAGGAAATATTAAGGCACTGACTTAGGAAAAATTAAAGCACCGTCGGGCTCCAAACTTAGGAAAAATTAACCTGGGAGATTTATGCAAATCAGTAAATATTAAAAGGGGCCCGAAAACCTTTAGTCACAAGATCGCATGACATGAAAAAGGTTCACATGATCATGCGACAAAGGGTAAACAATTTAACACATGCGTTTAAAAGTTTAAGTGGCTTGAATAAAGTAACACAAAATTAGAACAAGGCCAGGGTATTTTAGGGCTTTTTCACTACAACGGCTAGTTTTTCAAAAATTTCACCTAGGGTTTGAGCCAAAGACCTAAAAACAACTGCAGAGACCGACTAAAAAATGCTAGAGCCATGAAAATGTTATAGGTGCTAACAGTGGCTCATACTCGGGGACATGTATCTCCTGCAGATACAACGAGCAAGCTAAAATCTCCTGGAAGAGTAGACCAACTCAAAATTTTGACCCAAAAAGCAAAGATAGACAACTGTACAAGGGGAAAACCTAGCTCATGGAAAAGATACTTCAGGAGAAGTAAAACTTTAGGAATTGTCCATGAACAGGCAATTCCAAAGTACCACCAGTTAAATCTTTCAGGACATAAGAATCTGTCCCCCATTTACTTTCAATAAGATAAGGGCCCAACCAAATTGGATCAAACTTTCCATGCTTCCCCTTATCTTCTAACCTTGCATTCCACATCAAGACAAGGTCATCAACTTCAACACTCTTATGAGTAGCCTTTTTATCAAACAATTTCTTACATTGTCTCTGCAATGTCTCATTTCTTTCATGTGCATCTCTCCTTACCTCCTCCAATTGGATCAATTCATCCATTCTTACTCTCATCTCATCATTCAAATCTTCATCATATGCCTGGATGAACTTATACATCTGCAATAGATTATTTTGAGGCAATCTAGCACTTATTCAATACACCAAATCAAATGGAGCACAACCTATGGCCTTCTTAATAGTTACCCTGTCAGCCCATAGTGCCCACCATAACTTTGAGTCCTAGGCTTTTTTATTCTTGTCCAACACTCTCTTGAGAATCTTGATTAGACTTTTGTTACTGGACTAAGCCTGACCATTTCCTTGTGGATGATATGGGGAAGAAAATGAAATGTGTATCTCATATTGCTGACAAAAATCACTAAATTCCTGTGATCTAAAACACATTGCATTATCAACCACAATTATCTCTGGGCAACCAAACTTGGTAAGGATGTTCTGCATCACAAAGTCTACTACCACTTTGCTAGTAGGCTTTCTAGTAGGGATAGCTTCAACCCACTTGGTGAAATTGTCTGTTGCCACTAGTATGTAAGAATGTCCACCACTAGACTTGTTGGAAATTTCTCCAATAAAGTCAATACCCTACTTTTGGAAAGGATCCTGAACTGTAACAAGTCGGAGTGGAAAATTTTCATTAAATTTTAACTTTCTAGCAAATTTTTGACATGCATCACATTTTCTTACAAACTGGTGTGCATCCCTAAAAACTATAGGCCACCAAAATCCAGACCTAAGGATCTTGTGAGCTATGGTCTTTGCCATATAGTGTCCTCCACAAACACCTTGGTGCATTTCCTTTAACAGAGTTTCAGACCTCTCATGATCTATGCACTTTAGCAATACTCCTTCATTGCTTCTCCACCACAACTCACCATGTATGATGGCATACCTTGCAGATTGCAACTTGATAGTTCTTCTATTTTCATCCATCTCAGGGGGAAATACCAATTTCTGCAAGTAACCAATAACATCTTTGTACCAATCACAATAATCCATATCACAAACATATGGTCTTCGCTCTTCTTCTAACACATTTATATGATTTGCAATCAAATTTCTTTGTGCCATTAATTTTGCAAGGCCTAAGCCTCTTACCAACTTTGTAATCTAGATATCAATATTAAATTCTTGGATCCTATTGATCCATCTACATCTTTTCCCTGAAATTTCTTGTTGCACCAATATATCCTTAACTGCAACACTAGGAACATAAGCAACCACCTTAGCTCCCACAAGATAACATCTAAAAGCCTTGACTGCTTTAACTAAGGCATAAGCCTATTTCTCAATAATATCATATTTCAATTTTGTTGCTTGTAGGGATTTACTAAAAAATGACATGGGTTGTTCATATCCATCTGAATTCTTCTGCAATAAAACTACTGCAACTGTATGACCAGAAGAAAAAGAAAATATCTGCATGGGCTTACCATAATCAGGTGTCCTCAAAACTGGAGCATCCTTGATGGCCCTTTTGATATTTCTGAAAGATTCATCTGCTTCTTCATTCCATTCAATCTTTGCCTCCTTTTTCAACATTCTAGAGATAGGGATACTGATTTCTACAAAATTTGTAACAAATCTCCTTAAAAAGTTTACCTGCCCAAAGGACTATATTCCTTTAACATTTCTAGGTGGTGAAAGCTTATCTATAGCCATAACCCTTTCAGGGTCAATTCTCACTCCATCCTTGGACACAATGTGTCCTAAGAGCTTGCCTTCCACAACACCAAAAGAACACTTCTTTGGATTCAAAGAAATTCCATACTCTAAAGCCCTGATAAAAATCCTCTCAAGATGTTCACAATGTTGATCTTCCTTATCTGAATATGCTGTGAGATCATCCTGATACACCACTAGGAATTTGTTTATGAAGTCTGCAAAGGCCACATCCATAGCTCTCTGAAAAGTATCTCCTGCATTTGTCAGACCAAAAGGCATTCTAACATAAACATATGTTCCCCAAGGGGTAGTGAATGTAGTCTTAAACTATTCTGACTCCTTGACCATGACTTGATTATATCCAAAGAAACCATCCATCATGGACATTAACTCTGATCTAGTAACCTTTTGTAGCATATTCTCCATATTAGGCAAACCATAATTGTCCTTCAAATAATTGACATTCAAGTTCCTAAAATCAACACATAATCTAATGTCACCATTCTTTTTTTTGATTGGAACCAAGTTTGACACCCAAGTAGAATGTCTGACAGGCTTGATGATGTCAGCATCCATCATCCTTTTGAGTTCATCTTGCATTTTTGGTGCCAAGGTAGGATTCACAGGTCTTAATTTCTGCCTAAAAGGTTTAGTTCCTTCGTTCAATGGTATTTCATGCTAGAATAGATCTTCTCTATAGGATTTCAAATCATCATAAGACCATGCAAATACATGTCTAATTTTTTTGAGAAGATCAATCAAATTATTCCTAATTTTTTGAGACAAACATTTACCTCTATAAACATTTTTGGGTATTTGACTTGTTCCTAAATTTATTTCCTCCAAATCATTGACCTTATCAACAAATTTAGGAAAACAAGTCCTCTCTTTATCATCAAATGCCCTTTCAAGAGCAACCAATCCCCTTGGGATCCTATTTGACTTTAATTGCAAAACTTTCTTCCCAAGAACATTTTCTTTTCCATCTCTGATGTCAACATAAGTGCTGAAATCCATCTCCTGACCATCAAAATGAGATTCACACTGCAAAAACCTTAGTATATCCTGATCATCAGAAAATACCTGCCAATTCTCAACATTGTCTGGGATAGAAGGCGTAGACTTACACTCAATCCTGGATATCCCCGCAAAGGTAATATCCTCTGGCCTTAGTGCTATGTTTGCCAGTAAGTCAGCCATCCTGTTTTGGCTTCTATCCACCCAATCAATACCAAAGGCGTTGAAACCCTCAATTTCATCCCAAACAACATTTCTATATTGTTTCAACCTTTGATTCTTTGATGCATACTTTGATATGATCTGAGAAATTATTAACTCAGAATCACCAATCACCCTAAGGTGTTTAATTCCATGTTTTGATGCTTGTCTCAAACCAATCAGTAGGGCCTCATATTCAGCAACATTATTTGTGCAAAGGAACAAGAGAGTGAAAGAAAACTTGAAAGTCTTACCACTTGGGGATATCGATAGCACTCCTGCTCCGACACCTTCCTTAGAACTTGCTCCATCAAAATACAGAGTCCATAAGACATTACCTTCTGCCATATTATTTTCATCATCAGCCAGAAGGATAGGCTTGACCTTTTCTTGCACTTCTCTCTCCTGAACTTGGAAAGAGCCAATGTCAGTGTCAAAAAAACAATTCATATCATCATCTTCATCCTCCTCAATCATATGTGGAGTTCTAGCTTCCCTTGAAACTTTCACACTTTCTCCTTCAATGCTAAAGGTAGCAAAAGACAAGTCACATTGAATACTTCCTCCCATAGAAGCACTCCATTTTCTAGATAATAGCATTCCATATTGAGGAGGAATATCAACTACAAGAACACTCATAGTTAGTTGTTTGTCAGGAAATGCCGCTAATTTATAAGGCAAAGCCTTAATGGTACCAATAACTGGTACTTCTCTTGAGTCCATAGCTTGGCATCTCCCATGATGTGTATCAACCTTTAGTCCTAATGACTTCATGATCTCTGCAGGCATGACAGTGTTTGATGCTCCAGAATCAATCATGCAATTCTTCAAAAGTTTGCCATTTATCATAAGGGACAAGAAAAAAGGGTCAACTATCCCTGATGCACCATTTACAACATTTGCATTCAAAAATATCTGAGGGATCTTAGAGACAATTTCTTCATTTTTACTGTCAGGTGTATCATCTAAGGAAGCCACATGCTTGTCACCTCTGTTCATTTCTTGGAGCTTTATAGAAGAGGCACCATTTACCCAATCCAAGGCTTTGACCTTGTGCTCTTCTATTCTCATCATTTCCAAAAGTGGAACCTTGACAGTTATTTTTGAAAGAAATTTAGTCATATTAATGGGAACATATGCATGGTTGCCCATGTCTTCCTTAATCTTAGTGACATCTTTATCTTCTACTTTGACAATCAAGTCAGATTTACCTTTGTGTAGAAACTCATCATCCTTTTGAAGTGTAGGAACAACTATTTCTAATGTCTTTGCTTTACCTTGAGGTATTGCAGCAGGTCCCATCTTCCTTTTTACTTTAACCTTACTGACAACACCGACATCTTTCTCCTTTTCCTCATGCTGTTGTGTACTCTTTTCTGATTTCTTGATAAACATGCTACCTAGTTTACCAGTTGTGCTTCCAACTGTCCTATTTCTCAAATTGTAATTGCTCTTGGCTTGAGTGACCATGTCTGTAGTGATTTGAGCAATTTCCTCATCAGAGGGTCTCCTTAATGAAACATGTTCCTCACACTTTACTGTACCACATCCAACATCATCAAATTCTTCTTCGTCATTATTAGTAGAGTCAACCTTATCCCATGCATGTGAAGAAGTCATTGCACAACCACTCCTATCATATTGCTCATCCTGTTCTTGGTTCTCAGATAAATTCAGAGCAATAACATAATGTTCTAGACTATGAGGAGATTGACAAGCAGTACACCATGGGACATCATAATTCATGTTAACTGAATTTCTTTGCAAAGGATCAGGAATCCTATCATCAGGACTATCCCTTTTAACTGGAAAAATGGGCTTGCCATCCTTCCATTGAGTATTGTATGGGTAATTCTGCATTTTTGGTTGTCTGTTAAAATTACTTGAAATAGGCCGGTCATTTGTTGCAACCCTATTGTTTCTTTTTTCATCAGGCTTTAGATCCTCTAAAGCACTTAGAATCTGCTTTAGATTATCCTCTTCTTTGGATTTCAAGTTAGCAGACCTTCCCATCTCTTTCTTATTTTGCATTTGAGGCCTATAATCATCTCTTCTCCCTAATTTTCCTGATATTGAGGGTTTTTATCCCTTAAAAGGTAACCCATCTTTGCATCAAAAGCATTTAAGTATGTCACAAGACACACCCTATCATCTAATTTGATAACTTGCAGGAGCCTATGCATAGCCTTTTGGAATCTTATATTAAATTCAAGGACCTCTTCATTCTGATTTTTCTTTATGTTATTGAATTCATTCAAAATAAAACCCTCATTCATTTTATCTCCATAATGCTCCTTGAAACAATTCTTAAATTCATTCCAAGACCCTATACTAGCATGGGGCAATCCTCTAAACCAATCCCTAGCATCCTCAGTCAGAGATTGTACAAATAACTTCATTACAACATCATCAGGCTCAACATTATAATCATCTATTACATCCATAAATTTTTTTAGATGTTCCTCAAATGTGATGACATTGTTCCCAGCAAACTTTGGGAGCTTCTTTCTAATTTCATTAGGATAACTAGGAATACCAAAAAAGATAAGTTGTTTGTACCTTTCATGAACAGGAACTCCTTGAGGTGGGTCCATTCCTTGAGATGTAGATGTCCTTGTATTTGAACCAGCAAGAATTTTAGCAGCACCTAGAATGCCATTTTTCTGAGTTGCAAGGTTACCATGATTTCCATCTTGCCCCAAAAAGGAAGCAACAAAATTTGAAGGTCCTAAGGTATGTTTGAGAAAATCAATCTTTTTTCTTATTTTTGCAGTAGTAGCCTCCAATTCTGCTTTCTCTAATTCTTTATCTAATATTTCTTTCTCTTTTCTAGCCTTCTCAAGGTCTGCATCTAATCTCAACCCTTGCTCTAACGGGTTTTCCACATGAACTTGTTCATTGATTTGAACTCCAACAGCTTTTTGTTTGCCTTTATCTCTAGGCCTAGTTATCTCATGTGTTTTATACACAATAGGCTGTTCCTTTGCTCTTTCAGGCTCTAGGACAAAATTAATTGCCTCCAAATCTAACAACTGCCTCTTTAGCTGATCAGCCCTTATCATTGCTTGTCTTACTCTATCTTCTTTATCTTTTTCTCTTTGCTGTCTGATAGCAACTTGTTCTTGAACTCTTCTTTCCAACTCATAGAGCTCTTCAAAGATTTCTTCTGATTCCGGGAGAGTAGTCTTAGATTTATCATCTCCCACTTGAAATTCATCCTCATACTGATTCAATCCCAAATCAACAGCCTCTTCATATTCTGAAATATTTTCTTCTTGACTAGGCTTGGCTCAAGTTTCTTATCTTGTATCCTTTTTACTTTTCCAAGTATGAGAGACATTTCTTTTCTTCTTTCCTCCCCTTGTCTAACTAGGCCTAGAAGAGCTTGGAATACCTTCTTCCATTATGTTTTCAGGATGCTCCTTTCTCTGAGACCTAGTACCTCTGTAACTCATCTTATAAAAATCTATTGATTAGCACTGCTGCAGAGATGTTTGAGTCGCCAGCCAAGAATATTGGGAATCTTACAATACAACTTCCTCACTTAACAAATATCCAAATGAGCTTGACAAGATAAGGGACAAGAATAACCCTATTTCTTCCAATGATGACCTATTGGTTATTATAAACTTGTGTAACATGTCCCCAGTAGAGTCGCCATCTTGTTGGTGTTCAAAATGGACGCTTATGCTCTTAGGCTGCCAATATACCCTCAGGTTGATTTTAAGATTGGTTAATTCCAAAATGTATATGGATCTTAGGGTAACTGGACCAACTATAGGGACAAGACTGCCCTCTTCACTTTTGGCTCTGCAAAACCAAGGCGGGTGCACCTAACCCAGTGAAAACTATACTTCACACACCAAAGACTAGGTCTAAACAACATATTGATAGTAAGAAAGTACTAAATGCTAACCTCACATTCATTGACTCTCCATTACTATTTGAGTAACACAACCATACAACCAAAGACTTAAAGCTTAGAAAGGTTATTGATTTCAATATTTGGGATGCAATAACTCCAACTAGTGTATGTTAACAAGAGGAATACTCATTTAGGCTAGTGCCTCATCCATTGGGCAAGAGTCCTTAGACACAAAAACACACAAATTTGGGAATACCTGAGAATTCATAGCCATAAATACATTTATCCTAATCTTTACTACTTACAAAACATACTTACATAGACAAGGGCAAACTCATATCTCATTTAGAGCATTGTTTAATCCAATCCAAGATCAAAACTCAAGAATGAAGATACATACATAAAAACCATATGTAATGAGCTAGAAAACTCAAAGCTTACTTGACTTGACACAAAGGAGAGATAAGAATCAGATATTTGTATTAAGTATGATGAATTCCTTCTGTGTATACAATGAATCACAAGGCACCTTGCTTGCAAACTATAGCTTAGACCTGCAATTTTCTTCTTTCATTAACAAACACTAAATCAAAAATTATTACAAAAACTTTGGGACCAGAAACTAGGGACTGTTTTTGAACTTCAAAACTGGAACCCCTTCAAAATCAACAATTCAAGACTATATACCATTGGTTACCTTGGAATCCTACACAAGTTAGGATGCAACAAGCTACAGATAACCAGGGTAAGGGTTAGGGTTTCCACCCATCAAGAAATTCAAATAGATCAAAAATTAATACATTGGAGGGAAAACCAAACAACCTTGAGCAATCAAATCTAAAATTTAATCTTCACTTATGGTAAATCTTCTAGAGATGTACTGAAGATCAAGAAACTCCTATAAATCCATCTGATTTGACCCTTGCAACATGCTTCAAGAAAGTAAACCCATCCCCCACGGTACAAAACTCTTTGCAAATAATCATCAGACTCACTGGACCACACCACAACAACTGTAAATCATTTCTATTAAGTTCGACCGTCGAAACATTCAATTCTGGTCCTTTCTGTCACTGGAAAACATTCAAATTTTTAAATCTGCAAAGAACGGATACTTTATGGCACTTACCGACGTATCAACGACCCATATTCAAATCTGATCTTGGTTTATATTGTGACCGTTAGATGCTTTTCCTTTTCCCGGGTTATGTTCTTTACTATATAGTAATCTGGCGAATATGCGACTGAAAAACCTTCGCCCATTCACGAGAACTTTGAGAGCATCGCTAAATCATTTGGCTATTACGCGAACACTGTTCACCAAATCGCCAAGTCTTTATACCCCTCACCAAAACATCACGCGAACCAGCGAACAAAGCAAACATTTGTCAGAACCGCCAAAATTTTATCCAAACCACCAAAAGACTGAGAAAATTTAATTGGGCCCACATCAAGAAGATCAACGATTGTCTCATCTTCGCATAGACCTCCAAGATTCCTTCAGATCATAAGACAACCATTGGATGGAGAATCTTACCCTGCTCTGACAACCCCTTGACACCGAAAGAGATTAACGACTGTCTTAAGTTTACATGTGTTAGAAAAAACCCATCAAATTACACATCGACCGTCGATGCTCTGCAAGTGTCAGAACCCACTGAACCTCAAAAAACTTGGTCCCACTGACAACATGCCCAGTCACACAATGTGGACCAATTAGATAACAAAAAATCAGCACACCGTGGCACATAAAAACCATCTAGCAATCAGACCCACCTTTATACTACTGCCTAAGAATAAAGTAACATCGACGGCTGGTGTAAGATCTCAAAGCTCTGACACATCTCATGAGAACTTATGCCAATCATTGATCAACTGACAATGTCAGGACCCTCTGAAAAACTCAAAAATTAGGTACCATTGACAACTACCACCTCATTAATACATGGACCAATAAGAGACCACCAACTGTACCTACGTGTCACCTTGGACCCACAGTCTGAAATGCCATGTCATAGAGTAAGATCAAAGACCGTCTTAACATCGCATAGCTCTGACAAATCCTTTGCGCTTTAATGACAACTGTTAGATTGAAAAGCTGTCAGAGAGACTGGGCCCAGGAAATATCAAGCTGAAACATAGGAAATATTAAGGCACTGACTTAGGAAAAATTAAAGCACCATCGGGTTCCAAACTTAGGAAAAATTAACCTGGGAGACTTAGGCAAATCGGTAAATATTAAAAGGGGCCTGAAAACCTTTAGTCACAAGATCGCATGACATGAAAAAGGTTCATGCGATCATATGACAAAGGGTAAACAATTTAGCACATGTGTTTAAAAGTTTAAGTGGCCTGAATAAAGTAACACAAAATTAGAACAAGGCCAGGGTATTTTAGGGCTTTTTCACTACAACGGCTAGTTTTTCAAAAATTTCACCTAGGGTTTGAGCTAGAGACTGGCTGAAAAATGTTAGAGCCATGAAAATTTTATAGGTGCTAACAGAGCCCCTCCTTTTTTTTGATAGCTTATTAATTTTTTATAAGCAACAACTGCTCCATGAAAATAGGAGAAGATTCCAAATTTTCCTTTACCGATTATTAAAATATTACATGGGAACACTTGCATAGCTTATTTTTAAGCGGAAAATAGACTTAACCAACTGCATGGGGACATGGGGTTAATTTCAATTCCTAAACTTTAGCTGCTCCACTAAAATAGGGAAAGATTCTGATTTATCATTTTCCCATGATTGTAATTTTGCATGGGAACACAAAACTACTTAAATTTAAGCAGAAAATGCACTTAAGCAGCTGCATGGGGACATGAGGTTAATGTTGTAGCTTTTAATTTTTTAGATAGTTTGGTTTTGTGAATGTCATTAAATTTTTTTAATTCATTCATTCAACAAATATTTTTGGGCTTCTTTGAGTTAACTTAAAAGGGGGACTTCACAAAACTATAGTCGTCTTGATCAAGATCTACAAAGGACAAACTCACAATGAAAAGAACTTAAAAATTGTTAAGATTGATGATCTTGTGGATATTTATTCATTCATTTGAATGTGATTCAAGAGAGTTCAAAGTTATTATTTTGGCTTCTTTGTAGTTATGATGAACGTGAGAAGATTTGTTATGTGCAAAAAGGTAAAAAAATGGTCATTTAAAAGTGGTGTCTCATACCTATTCATAGACACCCCAATAATTCTATTCTACAACCACCAAAATAATTTGCACATTGATCTAATGCATATTCTGCTAATAAATATTTTTACCAATATTTATGCACAAATATTGGTGACTATTTCTTGTGTAGTGTGTAATGCCCACCCCTGCCATTTATGTTTATGATGCCAACCTATTTAGACCACTTTTTATGAATATTAGATCTTTGGTTACATTTAATGAATCAATTCTATGATACTTTAAATCGTTTGATTTATATCATGTTAGTTAGATGATGATGGTTATTTACATATGATGATGTTACTTATGTTATGGTTTTTACCAACCTCATACTTGCATATGTATGGTTGACATTAATGTTTTATATTTTTGTTTGATGTGTTTGATGTGTTTGATGTGGTTGATGGATGAAGTCATAATTACTTGCTTGCGAGATCCACACGATCGGTAGATCCGCGCCATTGTCTATTATATATTTATACATGTTTGTACATGCTCGTCTTTTATACAAAATTTCAAGTACCAAGCATCGACTTCCCTGAATTGTTAGGATGAGCATGCCCTATTGCAATATCTCAATGGTAAGAGAGAGGAGATATAACCCAAGTCTAAATCTTAACCTAAGTCATTTATTGTCCTCAAATAGTGAACAAGTATCTTTTTTGCTACCTTCTGAATTCGGTAAGGTGAAGTCATTTGTGAACCCTTTCTTTGAGCTTGATTATTACTTTATGAGTTTGGTTGGTTTTTCCTTCGTGTTTGTTTGTCAAGTGTCTTAATGTGAATTTTGTGTTATTAATACATTAAAGATTTAATTAAGATTAATTATGAGATTAAAATAATTATATTTTATGAATATGAAAATATTAAATATTTAATTAATAAAAATTAATTAAATATATTGATTATTTAAAAGACTTAATTAAAAATCTAATTATAAAAATAAAGGTTTAATTAAATATTAAATCTAAATCTAAATTTAGTGTTCAAATAATATAATTTGATAATAATTATCAAATTGCTTATTAAGTGGTTCTAAAAATATTAATTATAATTAATATAGAATCATTCGATTTTATGCACACTAGTTAAAATGAATTGATTTATTAGTTCTAAATTAGAAGATTGAGTTAAGAGACTTAACTAAGGGATTAATAATAACTCTTTTTAATAAATTAATAAATTGATATTTAATCATCAATTTGCATATTAGTAATATGCTAAAAATATTTATTATGCAATTAAATTTACATATTCAGTTAATAAAATTAAAATATAAATTTAAGATTTAAAAGCTGAGTGATATGCATGAATTAGAATTATTAATTAATTAAATCATTCTTTTAAATAAAAGATTGATATAAATGAGGTTGAAGTTGAGTTTCAATTTCTGTGATTTTGAGTTAACTATTTTTATTATTTTTAACAATTGAAGTCTCATTCATAATTGTGAGTTGCATGTTTAAAATTCAGTTTGTTGGGTTTTCTATATGACTGTCTTTTTTGGTCATTTTAGATACACAGGTTTTGGAAGGTTTTACAGATTTGTCTATGGATTGGAATTCAAAGAATTTTTGTAAAACTTGAGATCTTGGAAGTTTTTGGATTTGTATTTTGGCCTTTGTGTGTGTTTCAAATTCAACTTGTGGAATTAAGATAGAGCTTGAAAACTTTTGAAAATATTTCTCTTTAGAAAAGATTATTCTCTTCATGTCTTCTAGATAGTTATTGTGTTTGGATTGATTGGAATGCATGTTTTTTCTTGTTTGTGGAAATTGAATGGAAACCATTGTAGTTGTTTTATGTGTAAGAGATTTTATGACTATGTTGAAAACCCTAATCTTTCTTTGAAATAGAATTATACCTTAAAATAATTGAGAAACTTTAGAATTCAATCAACTAGGTTTTGATTTAAATTCAGGACAAAAAATATATATCATTGTGATTATATCAAAATTGAAATTCAAAAACTGATTGGCCAAATTTATATTTGAATTCATTTTCTAAAAAGAAAATGAGACTAATTATATTTTTTTATCTTTATTTTATATATATATATATATAATAAAATTATAGAAAATCTATTTTAAATTTTTTTTTTAAAGGGGGTTGGGGTGTTTGTTGTTTTGACACACACACACACACTATATATATATATACACACGTGGGGGTGGGGATTTATTTTCCCCCAACCCGCGATAACCAAAGTTGTCGAGCAGCTTGTTGCCATTAGCAACCGTAGCTGCTACAACAAGTTGTCATGGGCAGCTGACTTGTTGTGGTCCCACAACCACGCTCCCCTTTTTGCCTCTTGACTTCAGGTCCCCCCTTCTTTTTAGCTTGTCCTTAGTTTTTGTTTGTTTGTCAATTTTGTTCTTTGAGTCTAGTTATTTTTTAGTTTTTCATTGTGTCACAATTTTGCACTTTCGGAGGTCCGAAAGTGTGAAAAGTCCAGAAATAAGAACAACCGATCAGCCTTGGCATTTTCAAAACCCTTGGGTTTCGGGCTTTCAGATGTCTGAAGAACTGAAAGGTCCGACTCCCCAAAAGGAGTTGACCTTTTGGTGTTTCATTCTTTCAGAGGTCCAAGACCCCCGAAAGGCTGATCGGCGGGGGGATGACATCACCCTCTGGTTGCCTATATAAGGCGGTGAATGGGTTCTATACTCTCATTTTTTCTCTGCATAGTTCATCATTTTCAAAGCTTTTCTGCACTTCTCTCTTCTGGTCTTTGCTCTCACCTCGTTGTCATCGTCGTCCAGCTTCTTTGAGGTTAGTGCCCTCTTTTCTATCTGTTTCTTTCTTGTTTATTATTTTCGGTCATCTAGGTAGGGTTTTCTTGTTTTGTGTTGGTCTACCTAGGTTTTCAGGTTGTCACTAGGGTTAGGTGTTTTAGGTCAGTTTGGTCTCACTTCGGAGATCATGAGGTTGTCCCCTTCAATCCCCTAGCCCCGAGTTCGTGGTTGAACTCATTGTTGGACTCATTTTCAAGTCTTGACACAGACCATCATTTTGGCATTTTTGGGCATCAGAGTTTCAAAATTTTACAGTCTGACTCTTTTGGCTTTCTCCAAGAAAATTTGGCTAAGTACCAAGCTTTTGGCACTTCGGGGTTTTCACACCCCGAAACAATGCATCATCTGATTCACCGAAACTGAAAGGTCCAAAGATTCTCCAAAGTGGTCAAAGCACATTCCAAGGCTACTCTTCGGCGTTTCAGAGGTTTCTCACTCTGAAACTTCATCACCTCCGATCCGTCGAAGTCTAAAAGAGCATCTTCGAAACAACCAAAACTCAAGACTAGCTCTCTTTCGGTGTTTCAACCTTTTTGGCCTTTCGGAGGTCTCATACCCCCAAAAGTCTGAAAGGCTGAAATAAGCTTTTCAGAGCCTTTTCAATCTTATTTTGTTCAAAGCACTTTGTTTTAGATTTTCCTCTCTTTTATGGTAGTTCATGATTACTGATTCATGTCCTTTGTTCTTTGCAAGAATGGCAGAGAAGGTTATGTCACCAGCCATGAAGTACCAATTCAAGGGTTATCATCCACCTTCCAAAGTTAGTAATCTACATGCTGAGATCACATATATTGACATTGGTAGCATAAGCTGGAATGAATACCTAGTTAAGTGTGTCCAGCCAGCGGGAAGATCTGAAGACTACACCTCATTAGTGCATTGTTCCTTGGTAAATGCTACAACATACCTAATTTCCATCCTATCATCCAACCTAATTAACACTTTAGCTAGTCACTATGTACCTAATGAAAGAATGGTGAAAAATAGCATGGGCGAAGTGGTTATGGATCTAAGACCAGATAATATCGAAGATGTCTTCCACTTTCCAAAAGGGATTGATAAATTTTACAACTTTCACATCAACAAGGGGATGGAGTTCTATAACAAGGATGTTTCACGAGCTCATGGCATAGTAAACAACAAATATCTTATACAACCCCTACCCAAAAACAAGTTGGATAGGATAGTATTAAATTTCAGATCGCTGCAAATGTAATAACACTGCCGCGGTAAAAGTATGTGCTTTTCAAATGCATCGATCTCTTGAATATATACAAGGTAAAGACAAGAAGAGACATGTCCCTTCATGGGACATGTTTATTCATTAATCTAATTTATTAATTTAACTATATAATCATTATAAGAATAAATAAAAGATTAACTTCATATATATATATATGTATATTAATATAAATAATATCAACTATTAAATATATTAATATATATATATATATATATATATATATGTATGTATATATAATAAATCAATTCTTATAATAATTATATAATTAATTTTATTTATTTGAAAAATGCTACATACATCAACAGATAGATATGAGAAGAGGATACATGAAAGAAGACATCCAAGTAGCCATCACAATGATCATTCGGGTGTATGGACTACTTAAGTCTATTCAGTTGGAACCATGGATGATCTTGCTCATTGAAAAGATAAAGGAGAGGTAGGAAAGGTTCGATTGAGCCACTATCCTTAGTGACAATTTGGATGAGTAGCTGATTAGAGTGAAGACTGACCCACATTTCTACATGACATCTTATGTTGTGTATCTATTGGCTACTAGAGCAATATACTCGGGGTTGACAAAGGTTGGTGTTATGGGAGATTTGAACACATGGCCATTCACAATGTATCCATAGTTGGTTAGGAAGGAGTATTACACACACAAAAACCTTGATTTTTGTATTGTTAATGATGCCTTTGTATTTTCCATCATATGCTCCATAGAGGGAGACTATGCTAAGAGAATGTCAACTGAGGCTGCTGCTAAAGTTAAGACCCTTGAGGCATTTTACATTCAGTTCAGAACCTTCACATACATCTAGGTGTCGGGATGCACCCTAGCCCCTAAGAAGCTACCCAGGTATCCTTTCGATAGAGTGGTCCTATTGGAAATAGAAAGGCAATTGTTTGATGCTCACAAGCACATCTGGCACAAGAAGAAGCACTGTTGGGATTTCCCAATTTCCATAGGGCCCCACTGTGTACCTGATATGAATATTTGCAAGTCTCTGTCTTTCAAATGGGATGAATTCCCTCTACCGAGCTACAACCTCATAAGAGCCCATTTTGATCTAGTTGGTATGTATAGTCATATAATGGGAAGGCATTATATACATAAGCCACATATTGAAGATCATTGGATGAATTGTATAGATGACTATGAGGTTAGGATCCGTGACTATTTCTAGATGAGTTTGGAGTGGGCACAAACCGCTGTATTACTGAAGATCCTTCCAAAGGTGAAAGCTGCTAACTCCGAGGATATCTTAGATCCTATTTACAATGAGGACAAAGTATATACTAGGGCCATTCTGAATACAGAGGTGGATAGAGATGAAAATGATGATATTGATTTCAAGGCCAGGTATGTCATCAAAGTAACAAAAGCATGGATCACCCACCCATTTCATATGAAACCTATGCCAATGAAGCAACTACCAAAGCAACCCTCCAAAGAGAATAAGAAGAAGAAAGGAGAGAAAGTACTGAAGCCACAATTTAAAGAGGTTGCACCCTTAAAGCTAGAGATGGTTTATAGGCATGAGCATCCTACAACATATGACTTAGCTACTCATTCAAAGAAGGTTAAAACCAGAATGAAAGGGAGCATAGAACCTCCAAATGTGCCTTCTTCCAGTGGTCACAAGTCTCTAAGTGCAACAAAGAAAACCCCAAGATTCAAGGTAACATGACCTAAATCATCTAGGGTAATTAAAGGGAATGTATACAAAAGGAAGAAAGGCTCAATGCCTACTCAAATGGACACCCTCTTGGAGGATGATGAAGATGATATGGAAAAAATACCCCTCAGTAGAAAAACCCGGTCCGCAAGATCCTTGAAGAAAAGAAGAATAATGGAAGATGATCAAGAGGATGCCAAAGGGGAAACCCAAGGACAACCAATAAATCTTGACACTCTGGGTGATGATGAGTTTGAAATCTCTTCTTTTGAGGGACTTCATGTTTCTAGGAAACCAAGCAAGAGGTTCTAGCCATAGGACAGTCGGTGTCATTTGATTCTTTCCCTACACAATTCACTAGTCCCCATGACAAGGTGAGAGAGGAAGCTCCACAAGGGTCTCAAGAACCAATTAAGGAAGTGATAGCTAAGGTCCAAAAGGAAACAATGGATTTAGGAAGGGACTCTTCCATTGGTGTCACTTCTGAGGAAGATGTAGCTACACAAGTTCCCTTGGTTTCCCAGCCAGTTCAAACTCCACTCCCACCTTCGCATCAAACACCATCAACCACTCCACTTTCACCTCCATTTCAAACCACTTTGTTGCCTCCATAGCCTCCACCATTTCATGCTCCCATGCCAAATCCACCTCCGCCGCAAATGCCTTCACCCACTCCCTTTGTTGCCCCTACTCCACCACTTGTTCAGACTAAAGCAATGGCACAAGAATCCCAAGAGCCCGAGAAAGAAACAGAGACAATGGATGAAATGATATCAGAAGAGCAAGATGGATCAGATAAACAAGTGGATGAAGAAAAATAAGTTGATGAGGAAGAGAGGACAACCGAGGAAGATCATACAATTGAGGAAGAGCAGGCACGTGAGGAGGGAGAGTTTAATGTGATGGAAGAATAGGAAACAGGAGAAGAAGAGGAAGGTCATGAAGAAATGGAGATAGAGCACCTCGTGACTACCTCGACTCTCTCAACTCCTTATGAACCACTCAACACCTTTTCAAAGTCCACTTGGTTCACAAAGGAACTTCAGCCAAGGACCAGGGTATACACGAATGATGAAATAGATATGGCGGCACTAGGGCGAGCATTCCATCAGGCTCGATCTAGCACCCGAGTAAGGATGCTGTCGTATGTAATGCAAGATCAAGTGGAAAGATGGAAGGCTTAGGTGGTTTTTTCCATAATGAGCATCAGTACAGCTAAAGTCACTCCAGACGACTATGTGCTAGAGGAAGTAGATTTGGGAGAACCAACCAGAGAGGGGAGTAAAACTCTAGCTACCCTTGGATTAAAGCATGCTCTTGATTTCATGGACAAAGATGAGGAGAAGATAAAGACATTAATGGAGCATAATGAGGCTATGAAGAAGTTCATTCTTAAGACAGTAGGTCCTATTGACCCTAGTAACCTTGAGGCCTCATTACAGGCTATTTTGGAAAAGAAGGGTGATATATCAATGGAGATTCCACATTCTTTTGTATAGGCTTATACAGACTGGAAGGAAGATTTTGAAGAGTTCACAAAGGTATCTCTCAAGAAGATTTTGAGGCCCTTTCGAGGTATTATACAAGGAATCACCTCTATGGTAGAGATCATGAGTGAAGAGGATGGTATGGAGGAAAAGATTTTGAAATGGTAGAAGGTGCTGGATGATCTTATAATAATAAGAAAGCAACGCTTCCAAGTTTTGGTAAGGTATATAAAGGATCTGAGCTAGATAATTTAGAGAAATTGATTGAGGATATAATTGGAGTGTCAACTATCTTTGAAAATGTACTTAAGAGAATGAATAAAAGGAGAGATGACAGTTTTCTCTTTATAGGAGAGATGCATAAGTTCTTTGATGGACTGGACTTAGATTTGTATGATGAGGATGATGAGAAAACTATGCATTTTGTAAACGTCATCGCCAATCAATACTTGGGGATATTCAGAGGAGTTAGGACAAAAGAAGACCTTCAACAAATGTTTTATTAGGAGGAAATCTAGAAAATGCTATCTCGAGAAGAGGAGATACAGGGTTTTGCAAGAGAGTTGGTCACCTTCAGAGATAGACAACAAGAACTCCTTGAAGGGATCCAAATGGTTGACTTTGAAGAAGTGTTGGAGATTGTGGACAGGTTCCGCAAAGCACATCCAGAAGTACTCCCTAGCCAGTAAGCATCTAGTTTTGGACTTAGCCAAATTTTGTTCAGAGAAAATGCATTTTTGTACTTAGCCATTTTTGCAAAGCTTGTTTTTTGGCCTTTCAGCCCTAGGGATTTTTCAGCCTCCGAAAGTTCGAAGTCCGAAACTTGGAAAAATAGGACTTAACACTTAGCCATTTTTGAAGCTTGGTTTTTTTGGACCAACTATCGGGATTTGTGTTTTTTTTTTGGCATGTCCACCGTTCAACTTCAGTTAAGTGAAACTTAATTTTTCAGTCAACTGGGCCTACTTTGTGGGATCATTTCTGCATAATTTTGGGGCCTCTTTCAGTTGAGTCCACATGGAGAAGCTGTAACCAAGGATTAAGGGTAGGATCAAAAAGTTCTATGAAGGGCATGCATGAGTTCCAACTTCATTTTCAAGTTGTTTTATGCATAATCTGCTCAAATTTTGTAATGCATGAGGTTTAATTCCATGCTAGGGTAGTTTAAATAAGTTTTAAAGATAGTTGCATTAATGTAATCTTTAGTTTAGATTTATTTCCAAGTTTTAGATCCAGCCAAAACCCTAGTTGCGAAAATAAGAGTAGAACTCTATAAATTGTAAGAATTCAATGTAATGAGGGTCGGATTTATCATTAATGCAATACATACAGTTGGTGCTTCAATCATAATGTGATATTTCTGCTATCTTTGTGAGATTTATGAATGTGTGATTTGCTCATTTATTTATTTCAAAGAGCCAATTGATTGTATGGTGATTTCAAATCTGAGATTCTTAGTTCGGTGTTTGCTAGTGTTATATTGATTTGTTGTGACGAATCATCAAGAAGATCTTTCTTTGGTGCTTTTAAGATAAACTTGTCTCACATGTGCGCACATCTGTGGTGGCTTCATGATTTGATGAGTTTTGGCTTATCATACGTCTGTGTTCATTTCTGTTGATGATTGCATCTCCTTAGCTGAAGATTGTGATTTATTCCGATCTCTGTTTCGTGGGTTTCCTCATCTTGTTGGTCTTTTAATTTGCAAAGTAGTGTGATATTGGTTTATGTCCATTAGTTTCCTTTTCAAAAATTTCTTTCAAAATTTGTGTTACCCTACCTCTTACTTTCTTTGTAGATTGATCACAGTAGATTAAATAGATTAACTTTGTTTTTATTTCCAAAATCTACAAATCCAAAAAAGAGAAACACTATGGTTTTTGAAGTTTATTTTGCAGCCTTCCTTGAGATATGAACCAACAAAGGCCTCCTTGTTAACAAATTCACATTTTTCTTTAGTTGAGCTATCCAAGCAGTTGAGACCCAACCCAGAAGGAACCTTGAGATTGATTCACATCACTCTTTCAAGAGGGGAATTTACTTTCGTAAATTCCTAGCCATTGTCTCGTGTAAAAATGATGCTCAACACGACTGCTATGAGAACTATTTCTATGAGCAACTACTACTAGGACAACTACTGCCATGGGAGGGCTGTCATAAGGAAGTCGTGGGGAGGGTAGCCCCCCTCCCCCCTCTCCACAAAAATATTTTATTGTTATTATTTTTTAAATAATAATAATAATAACATAAATATATATAATTTATTATATATATAATTTTAATAATTAATTAATATTTATTAATTATGATTATTAATATTTAGTAACTATCTTTAATAAATTTATTTATTTAAAGATTTTTTATAAATTAATTTATAGAGGTTCATTATAAAAGGTTGTAATTATATCAAAATTTAATTATAATGTTATTTAGTAATTTTACTCAATAAGTTAATTTGTAGAAAGAGTATTACAAATTAATTTATAAAAAGGTAAATTGATATTCTATTATCCACAGTTAACCCAATGATATTAGTAACTAAGTCAATTATGACTTATGATTATCTAAATTAATAATAATAGTCAATTTTGATAAAATATTAAATACACCTTATTTTTACATATGTTTTTATGTCTTAGTGATTTGTGATTATAAGTTTTTTCTTTGTCAATCTAGTTATAGTTATATGTATGTATAGTTAGAGTGATGCCCTAGGTGGAAATTTATCTTCTAGAATTAAATTATTTTATTTCTTTCTTTTTTATACTAATGGGTTTATACAGTGGAATGTTCATAACCCTTTTGATGTCATGATTGGTCCACGTGTTGTTTTAAGTGTAACTGGGTCTTGGTCATGTTTCTATTAAGTCCTTGATCTTTATGGTATATAACCACAGAAGGTGACGATCATTATTATTTTGAGTCTTAATTAACTTGGTCACCTTGTTTCTTCAGATATGGTTGTTCTACAATTGGATTGATGGGCTTTGGATTATGTTTTACTCCATGGTTTGAGATTGATGTCATTGTTGACTTGATTTATCTTGCCATATGGTAACCATGTTGATTGGTGATTGTTATGTCTAGTATGGGATAGACTGTTTGGATCCTTGTATAGGATTGGATTTTGTTTATTACACTTTTATGGTTTATTGATTTATGGAAATCTTTTATGATTTTGGTTTTTCTTTTTTCATACTTCTTTTTTCTAGGAGCATTAGGGTAGTTTATCTAGGAGCATAGAGGGGAAGTGACTTACTTTGGAGGCATCAGAGCCCTAAAGTGGCTTCTTGGGTATCCTTTATAAGTTGACTTAATATGTGATAACTTAATAAATTTATTAGGATAGAAACTGTTAGAAAGTAAAGTCCACCAAGATAACTGAGAGGGGGGGGGGTGGTGAATCAGTTATCAGATAAATACAAATTTTATCACCTTTAATAGATTTTAAACATGTAAGCAATGTGATTAACAACTATAGAAAGATATACATACACAACAATACAATAACACAAGATATGTTGACTAGGGAGCCTCTTTATCAAATAGTAAACCCTAGTGGGAATGATGCCCACAAAAGATGCAATAATATGAAAGTTCCTTATCAGAGGATGGACTCTATTAGGAGTCTTATGAAATAAATTCAGTACATATTAGTCCTTGTTAGGAGACTTTGAATCCCTAGAAAAATATTTTATCCCTATTAGGAGTTATGGAAGACAGAAGGACCCACTATCCAAACAACTTCAAGGGCAAGATCACTGAACACACTATCCTTCTGATCTCTATATTACTCAACAGAATAATACCAAAAGATTACTGATCTCAACAACTTATCACTTCTCCTCTGATTGTGCCAAACCACACTAACTGCTTCATCAAATCTCAATATCAAATCTTTATACTTCACATATCCTCTTACAACAAGTATTGCACAGTTCTGCAATTTACTTTCACAATCTTACACAACCTTACATTAAAATAAGGAAAAAATTCCTTCCTATATACCACACTCAAATAATTACAAATGAGTCAACATACAAATTACAAAATAAAATCTTCCACACATTACACAAAATTCCACAATTACATAAAACTGTCAGCTTCCAATTAAGATAATTCTTTACTCATGCGACCTTTGACCTTGCTATCACATCCACATCATAATCATCATGTCTTCACCATCTATACAACTTTTCATGCTCAGATTCTATCATGATTAGGAGATATCATCCAATTTCCACAAACCGCTACTCAGGAACACTGCCTGAATACTGCTTCCACTGAATTACACATAACTGTCATGAATAAATGAATTTCTATATGCGCTCTTAACCATGATCTTATAAAACATCATAGATTAAGTCCTCAACTCCACATAGCTTGATCTTCAATATCCCATGTGCGCTAATACAAACACTGTCTGCTTCTCTACTAATCTTTAATAGATCACTGTGTTGACATCAATGACAATCACAGTCATGAATGCAACAACTGCTACAAAATAGCTGTGAATACGCCCCCATAGGATATATTAAACATTAATTCCTAACAATCTCCCCCATTGGAATTGATGGAAACATAGATGAAAAAACATCCAAGTTCCATGAATACCAACACTGCAACACTGCTGCTTTGAAATGATTTTCAAGTCCTCTTCATCAATCAAATCTTTCTTTGTTTTCCTGCTCATGCTCAAATCTTTTAGTTTTCCATTTTTTATTGCTTGTATTGTCCTCCCTCAGATTCTCTTCAAAAATATGGTTTTTCATGTATCCTTCTCCCCCATTGACATCAATGACAAATGCTTCATCACTATGTCAACAATAACTTTAATGTCAAAAGACACTTTTCAGAAAATACATTCACTAGAGTCCTCATGACTCAGATAAAAAAAACATACTCCCCCATAGAGGAAGTACAAAGATCTAGTCTAGAAGAAAGATAAGGTTCATATACCACTGGACTGATGCAACAATCTACATCACTTCTCAAAAGTAGGCTGGGGCATAACCCCAAGCATACCTCTCAGATACTCAAATGTATCCTTAGGCAAAGGCTTTGTAAATATATCTACAATCTTCTCTTTTGTACTTATGTACTCAAGTCTGACTTCTTTCTCTGCAACTTTCTCTCTCACTACATGATACTTTATTTCTATATGCTTTATTTTAGAATGTAGTACAAGCTTCTTAGACATACTAACTGTACTGGTGTTATCAAAGTGTATAACAACAGGCTTATCAAATTTTATTCCAATATCCTTCAACATTTGTTTCATCCAAATTATTTGATTACAATTATTTGCTGCTGCTACATATTGTACTTCTTCTGTGCTATGCGAAATACAATTTTTCTTCTTTCTTAGCCAAGAAACCAATCTTCCTCCAAGGAAAAATGATCCACCACTTGTACCCTTTTTGTCATCAACACTACCTCTCCAATATGCATCTCTATATGCACATAGGGTAAAGTCATCAGATTTTTTATACCATAATCCATATTTAATTGTGCCTCTTAAGTACCTCAGTCTCCTTTTTACTACTACATAATGCGATTCTCTGGGTTCAGCTTGAAATCTTGCAACAATTCCAACTGCATGTGATATGTCTAGTCTTGTATGAGTTAAATATTGCAATCCTCCAATCATAGATCTATACTTCTTTTGTTCAACTACAAGAGTCTCGTCTGTGCTAGATAACTTGTGTCCAGTTACCATAGGTGTTCCAACTGGCTTACAATTCTCCATTCCAAATCTCTTCAATAAGTCATTCAAGTACTTTTTTTGACATAAGAAGATACCATCACTATTCTATGTTATCTATAATCCTAAAAAATGTTTCATCTCACCAATCATACTCATTTAAAATTTAGTCTTCATTTCATCTGCAAATTTATCACTAGCTTCATCTTCTCCTCCAAAGACAATATCATCAACAAAAATAACTACAACCAACAAACCATTTTCAATTTCTTTTCTATACAAGTTGTTGTTTGTTGTGCCTTTAGTAAATCCTAATTTTATCAAATACTTATCCAGTCTTGCATACCAAGTTCTAGGTGCTTGTTTAAGTCCATATAAAGATTCCTTCAGTTTACATACCATGTCTCCTTCATGAGTTAAGGGAAAACCTTCAGGTTGCTCAATGTAAACTTCTTCTTCTAACTCTCTGTTCATAAATGCTAACTTCACATCCATCTGATACACTTTAAATTTCTTATAAGCTGCATAAGCCAAAAACATTCTTACTACTTCAATTCTTGCTATAGGTGCAAAAGTTTCCTCATAGTTAATTCCTTCTTGTTGTGAGTATCCTTTACATACCAATCTTTCTTTATTCCTTACAAATTCTCCTTGTTCATTCATCTTGTTCCTGAATATCCATTTAGTTCCTATAACATTCTTATCTTTAGGTCTAGGGACCAATTCCCAAGTCTTGTTCTTTTCAATTTGATCCAGTTCTTCCTTCATAGCTTTAATCCAATGTTCATCTTCATAGGCTTCACTAGTAGATTTAGGTTCAATTTGAGAAATTAAACACAATTGTTCTTGTACCTTATTTCATGTTAGAACTCCTCTATCTATGCTTCCAATTATCTTCTCAATAGGATGATTTCTTGATAGATTCCTGTTAGGTGTCACTATCTCAGTTCTCGCTTTAGCTATAGGTTCTTCTATGATTTCCTCAATGTAGCTTTCATTCTATAAATCACTATCAGTTTCATATAATAATTCAACATTCTTTGGATTAGTTCTAGGATGAGTTCCTTCATCTGATTCATAATCAAGCATTCTTTCTTGAATTTTGAACTTTTCATCAACTTTAACATTTGTGCTCTCAACAATAGTTTTGGTTCTTTCATTGAAACATCTATAAGCTTTTATCTTCAATGAATAACCAAGAAATATACCTTCATCACTTCTAGGATCAAACTTTCCAATGTCATCATATCTCTTAATATAACATTTACTTCCAAAAATTCTGAAATACTTAACTGATGGTGCATGTCCAAACCATGGTTCATAAGGTGTCTTGACTATGTCTGCTCTAATTTGTACTTTGTTCATTGTATATACTGATGTGTTCACTACTTCTCTCCAAAATATCTTCACCAAATCATTTTCAAATAGCATGTCTCTTGCTGCTTTAGTTACAGACCTGTTTCTTCTTTTTGCAATACCATTTTGTTCAGGTGTTCCAGGGGCTGAAAACTATCTCTTAATACCATTCACTTCACAAAAAGTGTTAAATTATTTTGAAGTAAATTCTCCACCTCTATCTAATCTCAAATATTTAATCTTCATTCCAGATTCATTCTCAAGTTTGTTCTTAATTACTCTAAACCTATCAAATACTTCAGACTTTTCTTTAGGAAATGAAATTCACATCATTCTTGTAAAATCATCAGCAAGAATCATAAAATACCTTTCTCCATAGAATCCTCTAGTCCTTGTGGGACCGCTCAAATCTATATGAACAATTTCCAACTTCTCTACTGTTGTAAACTTCTTGCTAGGAAATGAGCTTCTCTTCTGCTTAGCCATCACACATTCCTTGCAAATCATGTTAGTAGGTTTCATAATTTTAGGTAAATCTCTTACTGCAAGTGTAGTACTCACTTTAACAATATTATCAAAGTTTATATGAAAAAATCTTCTATGCCATAACCAACTATCATCAATCTTAGTAATCAAGCATGTCATCTCAGTAGGATTCAACTAAAATACATTACCTCTAGTTCTTGATCTAGTACCAATCAAATTACCATCATTGTCTTTGATTACACAAGTTTTCTTAGGAAACCAAACTTGATATCCCTTATCAACTAGCTATCTAACACTCAAAATATTATGTTTCAATCCATCCACAAAGTAAACATCATCAGTGTTAGTCTTTCCATCAAGAGTAATAGATCCTATACCTTTTATCAAACAAGGTGTATTGTTTCCAACTCTAACAATTCCTCCATCATAATTGTTAAACTTTATGAATTTCTTCATGTCTCCAGTCATATGATGTGAACAACCACTGTCTATAATCCAATCATATTTCTTTTCTACTTGAGAAACTAAAGCTTTTTCTTCCTTAACTTCTATTTCAGGATTTTCTTCTTTTATTGCTATAAATCCTATATCATCATTCTCATTATCACTTTCACTTAGAGATTTCTCCATGCTAGCTTCAAATTCTTCATCATTAGCATAATAAAATTCTTTAGATCTTCTAGGTTTAAAGTTCTTTCTATACTTCTTTACTCTCTTAGGACATTTAGATGCAAAATGACCATATTCTTGACAAGTCCAACATTAAAAAATTTTCTTACCATTTGGTTCTCTTTCCAAAAGCAAGGAAATTCCTTCTTCAATCTTTCTGTCTTCTTCATTCTTGGATCTTCTACTACTAGCATAGTCTCCACTTACAATAATCCTTCTTGACAAAGTAGGGCAAATACTAAGTGTGCTAAATGTTGTCTCCATTCTAGGTAGATCTCCCAATTGTCTCAAGTTCATCTCTACTGCTTCTAATCTTCCAATAATAGTTTCTCTAGTGAAATTCTTAGTACAAGGTATAAATTTCTCAATCATTTACATTGTCTGCTTAAATGTAGGAGTCAATGTCCTCATAATTTTCCATATCACTTCATTCTCTGTCTTGATTCCTTCACAGAATTTTATACTTGCAACAATTTCTGACATTCTACCAATATAGCTTCTAACTGATTCATCTTCCATCATTCTTATATCTTCAAAGGCACATATCCAATTATGTAATTTGACTTTCTTTGCATGTTCATCACCTTCAAAAGTAGATTGTAAAGCTAACCAAATTTCATGAGGTGTTTTTAGATATTTTACCTAACTATACTCATTTTTCGGAAGGACCGACAAGAGTACTTCTCTGGAAAGTATGTTACACATGAATAGATATCTCTCCTCATTAGTACATTCTTCAATTTTGTCTTCATTAATGATAGTCTTGTTCATTGTGATTAACCACTAGCCTAGTCCTAAACAAAGTAATCGTGTCTTCATTTTTTCTTTCCAGCTGTCAAAATTCACTGCATGAAACTTAGGGCTTTCTTTCCTTAAATGACTCATCACAGATCTCCTCATGTTGTTAAACTTTTCCTTCAAGGACCTGCCACTCTGATACCAATTGTTATAAAGTAAAGTCCACCAAGATAATTGAGAGGGGGGGGGGTGGGGGGGGGGGTGAATCAATTACCAGATAAATACAACTTTTATCACCTTTAATAGATTTTAACCATGTAAGAAATGTGATTAACAACCATAGAAAGATATACATACACAACAACATAATAACACAAGATATGTTGACTAGGGAACCTCTTGATCAAAGAGTAAACCCCGGTGGAAATGATGCCCACAAAAGATACACTAATATGAAAGTTCCTTGTGAGAGGATGGACTCTGTTAGGAGTCTTATGAAATACATTCAGTACATATCAGTCACTATTATGAGACTTTGAATCCCTACTAAAATATTCTAACCCTGTTAGGAGTTATGGAAGACAAAAGGACCCACTGTGCAAACAACTTCAAGGGAAAAATCACTGAACACACTGTCCAACTGATCTTTGTATTACTCAATAGAATAATACCAAAATATTACTAATCTCAACAACTTATCACTTCTCCTCTGACTGTGCCAAACCATTCCAACTACTTCATCAGGTCTTAATATCAGATCTCTATACTTTGCATATCCTCTTACAACAAGTATTGCACAATTTCGCAATTTACTTTCACAATCTTACAAAACCTTACATTACAATAAGGAAAACATTCCTTCCTATATACCACACTCAAATAATTACAAATGAGTCGGTATACAAATTACAAAATAAAATCTTCCACACGTTACACAAAATTCCACAATTACATAAAACTTTCGGCTTCCAATTAAGATAATTCTTTACTTGTACGACCTCAGACCTTGCTATCATGTCCACATCACAATCATCACATTTTCATCATCTGTACAACTTTGCATGCTTAGATTCTATCCCGATTAGGAGATATCATCTAATTTCCACAAACCGCTACTCAGGAACACTGCCTGAATACTGCTTCCACTGAATTACACATAACTGTCATGAATAAATGTATTTCCATATGCAATCTTAAACCATGATCTTATAAAACATTATAGATTAAGTCCTTAACTCCACATAGCTTGATCTTCAATATTCCACGTGCGCTAATACAAATACTATCTTCTTCTCTGCTAATCTTCAATAGATCACTGTGTTGACATCAAAGACAATCACAGTCATGAATGCAACACCAGCTGCTATAGAATGGTTGTGAATACTCCCCCATAGGATGTTTCTATCATTCATTCCTAACAAAAACATAAAAAAGGTAATTGTGTCTCGCTCACGTCTTGAGTGCTAGTACATGTTAGGATGGGAGTGGAAGAAGATGCTTGCCCATCTAGAGAGACGTTGAGGTCTAGCATAGTTGGTTTTCTTTGTCTATATGAAAGGAGTACTGATACTGCATAGAGTCACTAAGGGGCCAGGGCCTAGAAGACTACTGAGTGACCTTAGATTTGACTTATGTGATGACACTTCCCTATATGTGTTCTAAGTTCCTTCATTGCATTAGGTGCACCTGATTTGTATCTTGATCATTTATCCTTGATAACCTTATATCTATTTATTACCATTTTATCATGTGTACCATTGAATTAGTCTTGATTTTTTGGTTGTTTCCTAGATTGAGGCTTGGTGTTATCTCCTTAGCATGTTGGGAGTGGACATCCTGGTTCCACACGTTTGGGTGGTAGTGATTCTTATTACCATTGAGATCCAACGTTTGTGACTTGGTGCTTGGATGATCCTTGATGTTACTTCTATCTTCTTGTTCTTTACTTGAAGGTTTTATCATGGGATGTATATCTTATAATATTCTATTTTATGTATGATTAGTGACATTGATTTCAGGAAATGTATATGTACTTGTATTGTATTATTGTTATCCTTGTGACATGTGTAGTGGAAGTTGTATTATTATGTATGCCATGATGTATTAGTTGTACTCTATAGATTGTATCTTTGGTTATATTGATGTAATAAATGTTTCTTATAATTCAATTAAAATGAATACATTAGTGTACTTAATGATTTTTGTTCTTTTAATTATGATTAAGTAAAGGATTAGGAATACTTTAATTTGGGTTTTAAAATGAACCTAAGATATATCATGTGATTATGTTATGAATTGTCCTTAATAGATTAATTTATATTTACGTAATTCTACGTCATGGAACCCTTGAGACTTGTAATATGTTAATGAGTTACATTTATGAATATGTATTGTCTTATGTTATATTGTTTCCACATTTTTATTCATTGTTGATTGTAAACTCTTAAAGGAAAAAAATATTCGGTAAACTTAGTAACATGTTTTAGGTTAATTTCTCCTAGGTTCCCTAGTAGTGCATTACATAGTGGTGTTGAGAATATTGATCTATATACTCTTTATGTTGTATAGATAATGAGGTATTGGCATGTTTTTGGAAGGTTTTTGATGTTAGTGAATTAAGGTTTTTGTGCTTTGGATCATAGCATAATGAATTGGTATTTATTTAAGTAAGATTGTGTCTGACAATATTTTCTATCTACAATGAATGCTTTGCATTTATCCACATGAAGGTTTTTATGGAATGGTTTTGAGACTAATATTTTAATGTCCTCATCTTTGTTCATTTCAATTGGCATGATAATTTTAATTTTAGATGCGTGATTTCAATGTTTGATGGTGTTCTAACTCTAGGTTTGGCCAACCTTGAGTGTTTACAATTCAATTAATTATCTCGGTGAATGAAAGATGATTTTTAACATGTATGATAACACTTTTGGTCCTAGATAAGGCATGTTTTGGTCCACTTCTCATTCCTTTCCACCACAAGAATGTTTAGTGCCAACCTAATTCAAAATTGTGTTTAACTATTTGTTTGGCTGACAGTGGGAGAGACTACAATTGCAAGAATTGTATAAATAAAGGATGAACCATTTAGGGATGAGTGTGGAATATGTGTATACTTGTGTAAATATTGTTCAAGTGTGTGTGTGTGTGTGCGCACGTGCAATGAGGTTTTATGAAAGAGGATTTGTCTCTTTGTATGTATGAGCTAGTGTGAAGTGTGGTGTAGAGTAGCATGGAATTTAATGTGTCAGCTACCTAAAGTAGTGAGTAGAAGGTGTCTACAAATATTTTACTTTATTTTCAGTTGTACATCAATGGTGGATGCATTCTATTTTATCCTTCTTCATCCAAGTAGAGAACCTTCTTTATTTGAGCAATGAGGTCTTTGGAAGTGAGTCTTTATTTTTAAAATCACCTTAACCAATGTTCATATTGTTACATTATGAGTTGTCATTAGTGTCACACATATAGTTGGTAAAGGAAGAAAACAGGACTAGTTGGTCAATGCACTAAGTATAGTAACTGAGCATAGCACAAGACAGAATAAAATGGTAACCGAGCATAGTCTTGACCAAGCACACATACCGACCCAGATGATTACCAAGCACCGAGTATAGTTATATACGGGTAAGAGTTTGGAGTTGGGGGACAATTCCACAGAAGTCTTGTAGAAATGAGAGATGTCGCTCGAAATGGGTGCCCGTTTTAGGTTTGGGCACCCGATCCTAAATTCAAAAAATGGGTGCCCATTTTTTAATTCAAAAAATGGGTGCCTGTTTCTAAATTTTATTTTTTATAATTAAAAATATATTTTAACACTTTGATTCTTTTTTTTTTATAAAATGGGCGCCTATTTCTTAAGACATGAGCGGGAAGCACACATCTGCCTCGAATTTCATTCCAAATTCGGTTTGGTTCAGGCTTGGTATAACCAAGCCTATGCCTTGACCTCCAAAAATTTGGTTAAGGCACTGGAATGCCAGATTTCTGCCTTACCATAATTTTTTGAGGGCCTTCCCAATCGTATCATTTTACGAAAAAGAAACCCATTAGAGTTCTCACTGTGCTGATTTCCAAAATGTAAATTTTATAGTGATATGCTTATTTTTACTATTTTTGCATTATTTATTAGTTAAAAGTGGTACCTAAACGTAAAATAGCAAGGTTCAGTAAAATGTTAATAACTTTTTTGTTGGGTGGCTGCAAGAAGTTGAGTCCCACTGTTGGGCAAAAAGTGGAAGTGTTTTCCCTTTTTTAAAAATTTCCTGTCAATTGATGTCTAAATTTGAGACACTTAGAGATTGAATCTCAAAACAATTTAGTAATAGAAAATGTAGCTCCAGAGTCTACTTTTTAAATATGTAATTTATTTAGATACCTACATGGTATAAATTTCTTTTTAGTAGGAATGTTTAAAAACCATGTTTTCAAAATGCCTGTTTCAGGACCATACCATAGCCGTGTACGGACACCATATTTTGACATAAATAAATGAATTTTTGTAAATCCTTCTGGGGAAATATACCTAAGACACCAAATATTGATCAGCATATTTTTCCTTATTTTTTTATTGAATTTATATATTTTTTATTAATTTTTAATTGCCTATAAAATACATTTTCAAAACCTCTGGTGTACAGACACCATAATTTGATGAGAATTTCATATTTTTTCAAAATTCTTTTTTTAATCTTCAAAAGAATTGTATCTAGATTGATCTCATATAATTTATTTTCCAAGAAACTTAAAAACAAAAAAGTTATTAACGTTTTAGTGAACCTCGCTATTTTACGTTTAGGTACCACTTTTAACTAATAAATAATGCAAAAATAGTAAAAATAATCAAATCACTATGAAATTTACATTTTTGAAATCAGGAGAGTGAGAAAATGGGTTTTTTTTTCATAAAATGATATGATTGGGAAGGCCCTCAAAAAATTATGGCAAGGCAAAAATTTGACATTCCAGTGCCTTAACCAAATTTTTGGAGGTCAAGGCATAGGCTTGGTTCTACCAAGCCTAAACCAAACCGAATTTGAAATGAAATTCGAGGCGAATGTGTGCTTTCTGCTCATGTCTTAAGAAATGGGCGCCCATTTTTTGAATTCAAAAAATGGGCACCTGTTTTAAAAAAAACAAATTCAAAGTGTTAAAATGCATTTTTAAATCTTAAAAAAAATAATTTAGAAACGAGCACCCATTTTTTGAATTTAGGATCGGGTGCCCGAACTTAAAATGGGCGCCCATTTTTTGAAAATGGGCACTTGTTTCAAGCGACATCTCTCATTTCTAAAAGACTTCTGTGGAATTGTCCCCCAACTCCAAACTCTTACCCTATTTTTAGGTTTTTTTGAAAATAAATTATATGAGACCAATCTAGATACAATTCTTTTGAAGATAAAAAAAAATAATTTTGAAAAAATATGAAATTCTCATCAAATTATGGTGTTCGTACATGAGAGGTTTTGAAAACGTATTTTATAGTCAATTAAAAATTAATAAAAAAAAATATATTCAATAAAAAAATAAGGAAAAATATGTTGACCAATATTTGGTGTCTTAGGTATATTTCCCCAAAAGGATTTGCAAAAATTCATTTATTTAAGTCAAAATATGGTGTCCGTACATGGCTAATCTCTAAGTGTCTCAAATTTAGACATCAATTGACAGGAAATTTGAAAAAAATGGAAAACACTTCCACTTTTTGCCCAAAAGTGGGACTCAACTTCTTGCAGCCACCCATACTGAGCATCAATATTTTACCAAGACATGAATGCAGTATATACTGAGTAATACATGAATGACATGGAAGTATGGAATGACACAGAATACAAGGCAAACAATTTATACTGAGCTAGAAAATAGTTTACATCATTTGAGGTGAAGATTTAATGGAGATGTACTTATTAAATGTTGATGATCCCTATGTAATATTATTTTAGGTTATTCATTTGAATTGTAGATATAAAGTTTTCTAGATGATACCATAACCCTAATTAGGTCAAATATTTTTGATATAAGAATTGTCAAGATATCATTTTTACAAGAGAAAAAACATGAAGTAGCCACCTACAGGAGAAATATGAAGATTAGACAGGGTTATGATGTTAAGGTTTTGATAAAGCATTCAAGGATTATATCCAGAAGCACACCAAAGGCTACCGAGTAGTATTCAAAGAAGATAACTATCACAACAAGGTGATATCAGTTAAGTACTAATCAAATCTAAAATTTAGCAAAGTAAGTTGCTACATACACATCAAATTTATTGTTACTTTCTAACAACTATGGCAGACTAAATCTCTTAACAGAGTAGACCTAACAAGTCTTTTATAAATCTCTTAACCAGGTGCACACTTAAAATGTTTCTTAACAACTTTAACTAGGTAGATTTTAACATGTCTCAATTGTTACTCCTAACAGGGAAAGATCATCAAAAGCGATCAACATTGTAGCCTTAACTAGAAAACTTTATTATTTTAGTAGTGAAGCTTTGTGGGTTTCATCCCCACCATAGGTTTTACCTTCTAACAAGGGTTTCTGTGATACCAAAATACTTGAGTATTATGTATGAAGTTTCATGAATGTTTACATGTTAGATTAGAAAGTATTTCTTATTTTCAGTTATGTTAAGAATGAATGTAATTGATAAAATGATAGTCAGTTAATGAGTTACATTATCTTAAGGATAAACGATAATTTTTTTTTAGGGTTATTGATTCACCCCTCCCCTCTCAGTAACTTACCTTTCCATAATCCCAACAATTGGTATCAGAGAAAGTTCTCTTGTTGAAGAAGTTTAATCATTGACAAGGAAAGATCTTAGAGATGGAAAGGTATAACCTTGATAAGACAATTGAAAATCAGAAATTGGAGATGCAAATTCTCCTGGAACAACTTAAGGACATTAAGGAAAAACTAAGAGAATCACTGAACAAAAGAAATG
Organism: Chamaecyparis obtusa; assembly: GCA_027943335.1. NCBI lineage: Eukaryota > Viridiplantae > Streptophyta > Pinopsida > Cupressales > Cupressaceae > Chamaecyparis > Chamaecyparis obtusa. Next base: position 1,577,484 of record BSBK01001097.1, read on the forward strand.
AATCAACATTTTGGCATAATGAGACTCTATATTAGGAATAAGAGATAGAGGAATTATCTGAAGGATCCAAAAGTATATTTGATGCATTTGAAGGAACTATCTCATATCTGTTTGAAAAATCAACACCTTACCGAATAAATGAAAGCAATGCAAATTGGACAAGAAACTCAAATGGTAAGAATGATTGAAGTTATGAACAATACAAGACAAGATAAAAAAGAAAGGAACATGGCTATTGAAGACATATGACAAATGACTAAAAATTTGGAAGAGAAAGAATCTGAAAATACTAAGGCTAACTGAGCATCACTTTGAAATTTCTAATTAGATGGTTGTCACGAGTCAAGAATTCAACCAAGTAAAAAATGAGATTGCTAGGAAATTGGAAGATATTGATGAATTAAGATAAGACAATGAAAGACTAAAAAATGAAGTGAAGATGCAACAACAACATAATGAAATGATAAAGAAAACTAAAGAAAGTACCAAAAGGATGGATTAATTATTGACAAGTCAGAGAAGACTAGACAACACCATTGGATTAGGATATACCAAGTAGGGAGAGTCATCAAAACAAGAAGAACAAAAGAATGCCTATGAAAATCCAAGACCAAAGAATCTCTCATGCTATTGCTATGGAAAACCAGGTCACACAACAAATGTCTGCAGAAGTAAAGCTAAAGGTACTCCTAACTCTACTTCTAAATTTGATGGCTATTCTTATAATTGCAACAAGTATGAACATCAAGAATATGAATGTAGATCAAAGATTAACAAGTTACATAAGAGGCACTATATGGAAAAGAATTGTCGCACTTGCAAAAAACATCATCATATATCACAAGAATGCAGGGCACAACTGAAACAAGAGTGGAAACCGAAAAGACAAAACAACACCTATCAACTAAGAAGACAAGGTAATTCTTATACTTGGGATTAAAACACTTGGGTTAAATGTACAACATGTGGAAGGTATGGTCATATTACATAAAATTGTATGAGATTACACTGGAGAGGAAAATATAAAAATTGGACAAATTCTGGAATGGCATGTCTGCAATGTCACAAGGTTGGTCACTTAAGTAAAGATTGCAGAGACTGAGCACCATAACCAAATGTTGATATGAATGAGAACACCATTGATGGAATCATAAGGAAAATGAGTCAAATGTGAAGAAGATCAACTAAAGACAATGGAGGAACAAACACAACAATTAGTGACACCTCATCCTTTGGATTCGATGATTTCACCACCTCTACCTGCACAAAATCAAGTATGGGAACTAAATTTTAATCAATTATATCTTACAAAAGTTCCTTTTATCTGTTGCATGAATATCAAATTCACATGAAATAAGATGCACTAGGTTGTTATATGTTTTGAACTTGCAATGAGCATAGTCGGTAAAGCATGACCGAGTGAGAGTTTGTCATTCGGTGAAGTGTTAAGGTTAAATGAGTTGCATAGTCAACTGAGTGTTGGTAGTGTTCACTGAGCTGAAGTTTCAAAAGGAGATAACCAAATGTTTTATCCTAGACTGAGTTGTAGTTGGTGAAGCATTTAATGCAATGCATTCATGCTAAGAAAGGTTTTTGGGTATAAATACACATCGAGCCAACTCATTTTTCACATTGCAAAACCAGAGAGAAAAGAGAGAAGATTTGTGTAATGAGATTCCAAGCTATTTATTGTGATTTGAGTATTTCATATACTATTTGGAAGATATACAAATAAGTTTGAAGAAAAATCAAGTTATTTGAACATAATTTTCACCAAGCCCTAAATTATTATCAGCGATGGAATCCACATCAAAGACCGTTCAATCAAAGAACAATAAGGAGATGAAGGTCACACTAATCAAGAGGAAAACATATGATGAACCAAACTATAAGCTACACCCTGAGGTTGCATCACAGGTTGATGATAAGGGAATGTTCTCATCTATATTGCCTAGGGTTTTGTTGGTAAAAGATATCAGGTCTTACATTCACTGCAAGATTAGTGAAATTGGTGATTTAAATTTACAATCCACTTACCAGGAGCTATGCACATATGAGAAATTGAAGGATGAGCATACACATCTGGAAGTTAAAGGTTTAACAAATTCCCTTCACTTCCTAAAGGTATTCAAAGCCGAGTGGATCAAGATATACTCAACCGAGTACACAAGGGCCAAATGTGGTTGGATGAATTGGTAAAAATCATAAAGGATGTTATTCACATGGTTTTCGGTTACCCAGTATGTGATAAGGATAAATCCCTAAGGCACCTATCAAAGAGCGAGATTGAGAAGCTAACTGGAGCTCAGTGGGATGGAAGAGGTATGAGGATCAACACCATTGATGATCCAGAGACTAGATTCAGAGCATATGTGATTGCCTACAAGGTAGTCCAATATAGTAGATCGAGAAGTGTTCCTTGTGGCACTGTTGACATTGCATATAAGATTGTGAAGAAAGGACTTCAACTAGACCTCATCGAGTTGATGTTGAGGAAACTAGAGGAGAACATGCAAATGATCTAAGTTGCTAAGTTCAACACATGCAAGTTTGGATCCCTACTAGTATGTATATTTTTCTACTGGCATAATTCATTTCCCTCAATCGGTGATGTGCAATGGGATGTAAACAAACCAATCATCATGAAAATTGGTGAATTCATAAATAGTCTAGGTCAAAACTTTGAACCAGTCATGGATGACTATTTTGGGAAATTAAAGGAGAGAATGCACAATAGAATAAAAATACTTGTACAGTTGGTGGAGAAATATAAGGATGAATTTTTTTTCTAGAGGAAACTGACTCCACTCTCATAGAGGAAGTTGAACCAAGGACTGCATGGTCACCACCAATGGGCTATGAACTTGACATTGACTGAGAAACTAGGTCAATAAAGGAACTTCTTGTAGAGACGAAGGATAAGATTGAAACAAGATTTAGCACATATGAGGAAGAAAAAAAAAAATTAAAATGGATTTGGTTGGAGTCAAAATTGGTAGAAAGATAAAGACAGTGATAGGAACATTGGAAAAATAATTGGGAGAAGAAGCAGAGAAGTCAGTTGAAGAGGCAACTGAGGAACAAGAACTGATCAGTAATAGTGATGATGAGGAAGAGACCAATTTAGACAAGGAGGTATAGGCATAACTAATAAAGGAAACAATAGGAAAGAGGAAACAAGCAAAAAATCCCCCACAAGAAAGGAAAAGGTCCTGTATAGGTGTTTCCCCACCTTTGAAACATGGAGTTTCTAAAATAGAAAGGCCTACACTGATGAAGAACTATCCGAAGAAATGAGGTACTCAAGCATCTACCGAGGTACCTATGAAAAGGAGAAAATTGATAAGAAATAAGGATGATGTAGATTCAAATGAGGAGAATACTAGTAAATTCAAGGTAGTTGTAAATAAATCGGGGTCTATTGATGAGATTGTAAAGGAGATCAAAGAAAAGGGAGGAGTGGGTCACCCTAAAATAAATAGATATGTACACATGGATACTAAGGATCAAGACAAGCTAGAAGAGGCAATCATCAACATGATGATCAAATTCAAGAGATTTCCAGTTGAATTTGTGACTTATATTCCCAAGGAATTATATGATAAGATCTTAGCAAGGTGGAATTATGCCTTACACACCGAGAAGAAAATGAGAGAGAGATAATTGATTTTGGAAATGCCAAATTTATCTGTTGAAGAAATTGATGAAATGATGAAAGAATATGAAAAAAAAATTGATGAAAGGAACATCAATGAATATATTACAAAGTAAAATCCAAGAAGTTGATGAGGAGAGCAAGGAGAAATGGATGAAAATCTTAAAGTCCAAAGCTGAAGAAGAGAAAACTACAATTGCAATTATTCTAAAGAAAAGTGCAACAGGAAGAGGTAAATGTGTACACATTGATGATGTTGATGTTACTGCACAAAAGCTATTTGAAGAGAATATTCACATATCAGACACCAAGTAGCCAGAGGACTACTTATGTAGAAGGTTTTTATCCTTTTGGTCACACTGAACAAGAGGATACACTAGAAAACTTGCAAATGAAAAGGGAAGATGTATTGATAGAAGATATCACTGAAGGTGATCCCAGTGATGAGGCTAATAAAGATGAAGATGTCACTATTGCTACTGAAGATAAAGATGAAGAACAAACTACCGAGGTAGCTAGTGTACTAATACTGGGTAACTTACCAATTTTGGTACAAGCCATTGATATTGCTACCATAGAGTGACCCAAGGACAATACACCTGAGAAACCAATGGATGCAATAGAAGATAGGGGTGAAGAAGGAGAAAAAGAGAACACCGATACTAAAAATAAAGAGGCAAAATTAAAAGATACTGAAAAATGAACCTAATGTAGATGATTCAAATACTGACACAAGGCCAGAAGCCCAAGGACCTCACACCGATGGAATTGTAAAGGTGCAGGAAAAAGAAAAAAGTATATCAACAGAGAAACAAACAAAAAATCTAGAGAAAAAGGCTCTAGTTCCTTATGGGCAATCCCCCACATCTAGCAAATAGGACAATAAGAAGAAGAAGAAACATGGAAAAGGTTTAGTCACACTTAAAGAAGTGATAGAAATATGATCATGTGACCCCATAAATTTGGACCCCAAGGCTCTTAGAAGGTATGGAGAACTATGCACCAGAAAAGTAGCTCAAGAGAAGCTGAGGTAGGAAAAAAAACATAAACAAGTGCTAGAGGATGTTAGAGAAATCTTGATGCAAGTTGTACCTAATGTCAATGTTGATGAGTCTACTTCCATCATCGACCAACTTGTAGTACTTATCAGGCACATCAATTCTCCCACTACTAGTGTAGAAAATAAAATTGAAGAGAGAAAAATCAAAGATACAATACAAGATAATCGAGAAGATCAGCCAAGCAGTGATAATTCACAAGGTGAAGTTATTTGAGACTGTAACTAAAATTGAATGACTTATTCAATAGATACTCACTATTTTGATGAAGTTATGCACTATAGATTTATTCACTACAAAGGTACATTAAAAACTTAAGAAACTAGATGAAGCTCTACAAAAGAGTGCAGAAAGATTGATCACATAACCCCATGCATTCAAACTACATTATGCAAAATTCAAGCATATACATGGGTTACAGAATGAATTGAGGAGAGAAGAAGATAAGATAAAAGATCAAACACTTGAGATATAGGCTGAGTTGTTACCAAACATTGAGGTGATGCAACGAACTATAAATAAAACTAAGGAATTGGTTTCCACTCCCAAGTTATCCATGGTAGATCACATTTTTGACATGCATGCCCAAGTTGGTCTAGAGGAGATTACAATAGAAAGTCTGAAAGAGGAATATGAAAACCTCTTGGCCAACTTGAAGACAACCCATCATAATAGTTTTGACAAGGTGTAAGTATACATTTTTGGCATTAATGTCAAAAAAGGGGGAAAATGTATATCTATATAGTATACTTACCGAGGCATATAGATAGGAGTCTACAAATTTTGAAGTATACAAGTTATAAAATTTTGAAAATTTTGATTATGACATACATATGTGTTTTTTTCACTAATGCCAAAGGGGAATAATGTTATATTATGATTTTTCATTAGTGTCACACATATAGTCGGTAAAGGAAGAAAATAAACTAGTCGGTCAACACACTAAGTATAGTAACCGAGCAGAGAACAAGGTAGAATAATATGGTAACAAAGCACAATCTTGACTGAGCACATATACCAAGCTAGATGATTGCTGAGCACCAAGTACAGTTATATACTGAGCATTAGTATTTTACCAAGACATGAATGCAGTATATACCAAGTAATACATGAATGACATGGAAGTATGGAATGACACAAAATACAAGGCAAATGGTTTATACCGATCTAGAAAATGGTTTACATAGTTTGAGGTGAATATTTAATGGAGATGTAATTATTAAATGTTGATGATACCTATGTAATATTGTTTTAGGTTATTTATTTGGATCATATATCTAAGGTTTTCTAGATGATACCATAACCCTAATTAGGTCAAATCTTTTTGATATAAGAATTGTCAAGATGTCATTTTTACTAGAGAACACATGAAGTAGCTGCCTACAGGAGACATATGAAGATTAGATAGGGTTGTGATGTTAAGGTTTTGATAGAGCATTCAAGGATTATATTCAGAAGCACACCAAAGGCTATCAAGCAGTATGCAGAGAAGATATCTATCACAACAAGGTGACATCAATTAAGTACTAATCAGATCTAAAATTCAGCAAAGTAAGTTGCTACATACAGATCAAATTTACTATTACTTTATAACAATTGTGGAAGACTAAATCTATTAATAGAGTAGACATAAAAAGTCTTTGGTAAATCTCTTAACCAAGTGCACACTTAACAATGTTTCTTAAATCCTTTAACCAGGTAGATCTTAATAGGTCTCAATTGTTACTCCTAACAGGTTAGATCATCATAAGTGATCAACATTGTAGCCTTAATTGGAAAGCTTTATTATTGTAGTAGTGAAGCTTTGTGGGTGTCATATGCACCAAATTTTTTACCTTCTAACAAGGGTTTCTATGATACCAAAATACTTGTGTATTATGTATGAAGTTTCATGAATGTTTACATGTTAGATTAGAAAGCATTTTTTATTTTTAGTTATGTTAAGAATGAATGGAAATGATAACATGATAGTTGGTTAATGAGTCACATTGTCTTAAGGATAAAGGATAATTTTTTTTAGGGTTACTGATTCACCCCTCCCCTCTTAGTAACTCACCTTTCCATAATCCAAACACATATATTTAAGAATTAATCTTCTCGACGGTTTTTCCCTTAACATGTTACATCTTAAAGGATTAAAAGTTTGGTGGAATTTATTAAAGATTTAAAAATTTATAAGTTTTGTAGACAAGTGATTCACCCCCCTTCCCTCTCTATTTTTTTACACATTCAACAATTAGTAAAAGAGATTTGGTTGCTTACAAAAGATCTTAACCTCTTAAGGATATTTTGATGGCCTAAAAATTGACACTCCCTATTTTTGATGGTTTTGACTATGCTTATTGGAAGGTTCACATGAAAGGATACTTGGTATCTCTTAGTTATTAGACCTAGAAGAATTTGGAGAATCAATATATCAAACTAGCAAATGGGTTGAGCACTTTAAATGAAATTGAAACATATGAAGACAATGAAAGGGAAAGGTATGCAATTTTTAGTGCTCTACCTTAAGCTGAATTGAATAAAGTTGTATCTTTAGAAATTTATCATAATGTTTGGGAAAATTTATGTAATGTAATGAATGATGGAAGTCACCTAACATCAATGTACCCAAGGGAAAACCTAACAATAATGTACCTGAGGGAAAGTGCTTAATATCAATTTACTTGAGGGAAAGTACCTAATGAAAATGTACTCGAGGGAGAATATGTAATGTCCCTGCAAGGGAACCCATAAGGAATTAGGTCTTAAGTACCCAAAATACAACTAATAATTCTTATATAAAACTTTACTAAAATCTCATTTATTACATCTACAAATGAACATTTCCTTAAAGGTTCCCTTATTGAATTCTTTTACAAATATTAAAGCCATTATATTTTATTACTTAACTGATTGGATTCATTTAATTTTTATTCTACTTTTGCATACATATTTCTTCACTCCTAACTAAATGAATATATCTTTTACTTTCCATTCTATTTCCAACTCTTCCTATCTACACATTAAATAACTAGTAGGTTTAAAAAATATAATCAAGTTTTCACATTAGAGATCTTACTTTTAATTTCAATCATAGGAGAGATAAAAGAAAGAATAAAAAGATTACATTTCTCAATTACAACTTTTGAATCTTAAATAAACATCCCTTCAAAACCCCTAAAGTTATCCCTCCTTGATTACATTACATTGCCTTGTCTTTTCAGTTTTCAATAACAATTACAATTACATCAAATGGCCCGAAGGCTTACAAAGAGATCTTTACATATTGCATTGAAATAAAAAATGCTACATGGTACAAATTGAGAAGTCTTTATCACTGTATAAATCTGAATCAAATCCAAGCCATGAACCACAAACAATACCTCAAAAGAGATTTACCACCCAACCATGTGAAACTGGTGAAGTTCCACCCCCTGTGCTAGGAGATAGAACCAAGGTACTTATAAGGCTTAAAGAAACCTAAGGTAATACAAACCATTCAATTAACCCAAAAGAAAAGACATAAACCACATATCATCATACTATTCACAAGGGTTAGGTTTCTAGCATACCATCTAGGTGAGTGTCATCACACAACCTGTACATTGGGATCCTCCTTGGAAACCATGTAACCCTGGTCCCCTTTTATGTGAAGGACCCACCCTAGTAGTTACCCATGGTCCCAGTACTCCAACAGGTCTATGTGGACTTAGATTACATTGTTGGCAATTTGGCTGAGTTAGATATCTAGATGTTGTCATTATGGCAACATATGATCTATGTGAAGACCGCATATGACAGAGAGCAGTTATGACAGAGTGCAAAACAAAATTATCTAAGTGTAAGCAACATTTTCTCAGTCTAACCAGAGATAGTTTTGATTGGTGATGTTGATAGAAGTAAGTTTAGTGCTTGCACACTTGAACATGGATACTATGATGTATAATGAAGACTCACCTAAGAGCGCAAGTCTGTATGACATGTATGGAAGAAGTTATTGTAGTATTACCAGAGATAGTGTTGAAGCCGACAGGACAAAGAATGAGACAAAATTGGTAAATAGTTAAGGGGTTATTTTGTTTATCAAAATAATAACTTAATCATATAAAGGGATGACATCCTAGATGTTAACCCTCGGGAAGAATGAGTTAATATGTATTTTGTAAAGTGCTTTATGTTTTGTAAAGCTGACTGTAAGAGTTATTATTCTTAATAACTTGTATAAATGTAAGACATATGTAATGCGAAGTGAGAAGAGTAACATATGTATGAAAAAGATATTGATGCAAAGTTATAAATTGTGAAAGTCAAGCAAGCAGACTTTGTATATGCAAGTGAAGCAGTAAAGGTTATATAACTTGCCCCTTTTTTGTAATCATAAATCATTGTACATTACATGTTTGGGTAGTGGGTGCATCTTGTAATCATTTGAATTTGTACTACCAACTCTTAATAGGGTTGAGGCTTCTAAAAAGGCCTAGAGTCCCTTAATCAGGACTGAGACACTATATGTATGTAACAGGCTCCTAACAGGGTCAACATCCTTAACAAGATACTTTTAATTAGTGGATCGTTGTGGGTATCATCCCCACTGGGGTTTTCCCTTGGTGAGGGTTTCCTTGAGAACAAATAATGTGTTATGAGTTCATTTTCTTTATTGCTATGCATGTTATTTAGTTTACTCTATTTTGCAAGTATCAAGTTAATTTGCTATATCCATAATTGCGCAAAAGTAAAAGTTTTTAAAATACTAATTCACCCCCCCTCTTAGTATTCCCTATTTCTAACAATTGGTATTAGAGCTTAATTACTCAAAAAAGAATCATTCAGAGAAAGCCTAACAGCTTGAGTAAGATCTCTATGGATATGGATCAACTATAGAAGAATCTTGAAGAAGCTCTTGAACAGATTGATATACTTATTGAAGAAAGAGATACTCTAAAAGGAAAATATGATGATGCAAAGAATCTCATTGAGAAGATGAAAAAGAAGTTGGAAGAACTGAAATCAGAAAAGGAATCTACAATTCAAATTGAAGATTGTGATGAAAATTGGGAAAAAGAAAATGAGATCCTTAAACATGAATTAAAGATAGTAAATCTAAAATTGAGTTTGAAAGATGGAAACAACAAGAATGAAGAAAATCTAAAATCTAAGAATGAAGATCTGAAATCAAAACTTTGTAAAGTGACATCTGAACTTGAGAAAACAAAATTGCAGTATGCTGAACTTGAAAAGTACAATAAAATTGTGAAAGGTGAATTGACTCAGTCTAAGCAACAACTTGAGATACTATATTCCACTAGTGAGAAGATTGATGAACAAATGTGTTATCAAAAGCCATTTTATGATAAAAATGGTCTTGGATTTAACTCATCTAAGGTAAGTGAAGAAAGTAAGGAACTAGATCTGAAAGTTTCTAAAAACATAGATGAAAAGAAATCTGATGAAGCTAACAAATCTGAGGAGACACCTAAGGAAGAAGAACCACCTAAACAAGAAGAATCATCTAAAGGTATGAAAAGATAATTTAAAGGTAGATGTTTTGCATGTAATACTTTTGGTCATATGAAGAAATATTGCACAGGTAAGAAATTTAAACCTCTTAATGGTAATTTTTATAATTGTCATGGTTTTGGACATAGAGCTATTGAATGTAAGAAGCCTAGATCTAATAATAATAATAATAGTAGAATGTTTAGAGATACTAACCATGTAGATAATAGACCTACTGAAGATATGAATAGAAGAAATGGAGTAGTATGTTATAGATGCAATAAGGTTGGACACATTTCTAGAAATTGCAGATCACAAATCAACTAGACTAGACTGAGATATGGAAACAATGGAATAGTTTGTCAGATATGCAACAAATTTGGTCATACAAAAAGGTTTTGCAGAATGAATAACATGAGAAACCCTAATCCTAGAAGTTATACAAGGAGAAATGAGAATGCAAGAAACAGTCAAAGAGGATGCTGTAGTATTTCAGAAGAAGTGAAATTTGTTAAAGCCATAGATCAAGGAGACACATTCAACACAGAAGGTAATATGAAAGGTGAAGTATCTAATGGTAAGAGTGAATCTCTTCCTAACCCATCTGAAAGTACTTAATTCATAAATAATGCATTAGAATAGGTAGGATAGTGTAGAAAATAGTATAGGATGAATTGAGTCTTGTGCAGTTAATGTAAGGTAGTATATGATGTAATGATGCTATGGTTAAGAGAGCATGAGCTAATATGAAGTTATGTGAGTTCACAAGAAGTTTGAAGTTTTGCAGGAAAGTAGGAACAACTTTTTGGAAAGAAGCGGCAAAAGAATTGAATGCGATGTCAGAATCTTGAAGTTAAAATCTTATGATTGGTATTAGTTAATCATTCAAGCAACTACAAGTGTTAAGGAGATCGAAGCAGTAGTGATTGAAGGTAGTTTGAAGGATTTGGTGAAAGAAATTTGTGTTGGATCTACGCAAAGCCCTAAATCATGAAATTAAGGTATTTTACTGAGAAAATCTATTATTCAGTTAGAGAATTTGTAGAAGATATGGATGTTTCATTTATTCACAACATAAGAGATACAATTAGACCTAAGATCAAAAGGGAACCAATAGAACCCTTGGAAGAAGACCCTAAACTAGCATTATCATCCATACCAGACAAAGTTTTGCTTTTAGAGAATGTTAGAGGCTATTTGGGATGCAAACTTGAAACTGTAATGTCCCCGCTAGGGAACCCATAAGGAATCAGGTTAATGACCTAAAATTACAACTAAATTTTTTTTACACTCTAACATATCATCATTACCATCCACAAGTACATTCCTTAAGGTTCCCTTAATGAATTCAATTACCATTATCAAATATTTCATTTAATTACTTAATCTAACAAATTCTATTTTCATTACAACTTCAATTAACATTAATTCCATTTCACATCATAACCAATTACATTAATGAACTAGTGGAATTAATTTCCCTTACCGACTAACATGTAATTTACCTTCAGAAGTGAAACAAGCACATGTTACTTATCACATCCATTAAGCACATTTATTCTTTCATATTTATTTACCCCTTAACCATAACTATGCTCAACTCAAAGGCACCATCAAAACTCATTTAAGCTTTTCCATTAAGAGTCCTTAACCATATATTGGCAACCAACATAAATCATTAAATGAATCATTTTTGCCATAAGTTTAACTTCCACAAATTATCAACCATAACCTTGTAAACATCTAGTAAAGGATTTATATTAAACCTAGTTGAATAACCCAACATCAGTCACATTGAAATATACATTTAAGAAATCACATCCCATTACTTCTTTCGATAACATACATGTTCCTTTTTCCCTTATTATTTCACCTGGAGATACCCTTGAACCCTTAGCACATCTTTTCACTAACCAAGTATCAAAACAAGTTCCCTTTTAAAGAAGTTTACATCCATAAGTACTTTCATTACAAAGGTTTGCATAGAACCATTACTTTCAATTTCATTAAAAATTCACAAGAGATATAAGGTAAGAAATTACTCATTGATTTAACCATATTCAATCCCTTCTTTAGATTCACAATTCTACCCTTCACACATACATAACTTATTCCTTACAATTTTCTTTTACAGACATAATTATAGTTACTGCACATTGCCTGAAGGCATATAAAAAGATAATTACATCAAGTTGCCCAAGGAATTATAATACATCTTTACATCTTGATAACAAAAGATAGAGATACATGATATGAGAACAAAATCTTCACCATTGAACAACTTAGAATCTCAGCCATGACACGAACCATGAACAATACCTCAAAAGAGATTTGCCACCCAACCATGTGAAACTGGTAAAGTTCCACCCCCCGTGCTAGGAGATAGAACCAAGGTACTCTCAAGACCTTAAGGCAATCTAAGTCTCAAAAAAACCAATAAATCCAAGTCTCAGAAGAGCAAGAATAAAGCACATAAAATATCATCATATTATAACACTGAGGTTAAGGTTCTAGGAGACCACCTAAGTGAGTGTCATCACACAACCTATATATTGGGATCCTTCCTGGAAACCATGTAACCCCAGTCCCCCCTTTATGAATAGAGATGCATCCTGGTAGTTATCCCTAGTCCTGGTACTCCAATCAGATATGTGTGGCCATTAATGTTTTCTTTCATTATCTTTTGAATCCCCCCTTCCCAAGTTAATTTTTTTAGGTTATCACTTTTTACACACCCACCCATAGGATCCTTCAGCAACCACTTTAGGGTTCCAACACCTATGGTGAGCCACTCACTTAAGGTTCCCATTCCCATACCCCATCACAAGTCCCAAACCAGATAACACTTCCAAGTCCTAATTCATGGTTTAGGAAACTCCCCTGTGCACTCAGGCCCTCAGAACAAGTCCTAACCTTAGCCATATTCATAATAGGAACCATTGGAAGAATGTCCATCACAAGAAATCTCAAGGAAAAACCTTTCACATGCACAAGTAAAACTTGCCAAGGCTCATTTATAGGTCTAAGGAACCCTCTCATGCACACAGGCCACCGAGATAAGTCCTAGCCTCATAAACTTAAACTCAAGTCGATGCCAAAATCATCATAAGTAAACCATACAACCTCAACAAAACAAGTAATGAATGTACATAGGTGATACAAATTTCACCCATCACAAATATATCATACATGAAATAAAATACATGATAAACACTTTCAAGAACTAGAATCAAAGCACAGAAAAGAATAGGAAAGTTTAGGAATGTTTGGGGAACATTTAGGAGGCCTTAGAGTAGTCCTAGTCCATTGGACAACCCAAAACCTAAAACACATCCTAACCTTATTCAAGAATCTAAATGCACCATATAATCCCAACAAAAACAAGCAATGAACATAATTAAAGTTTGCACAAAATTTCATATACCAAAACACAATACTCTGCAAAATCTCACGTGCCTGAAAATAACTAAGTTTGATTTTTAAGAAACTCAAAATTAGAAATTGCATCTTAACTCCTATGAATCTAGAACCTATCTCAATCATCTCAAAAGGTACCTAAACCCTTTATACAAGTATAACTTAAAGTATAAGAAATTAAAGTACGTAAACTTATACTTGGTAGAAAGCCTATTTTTCCTGTCTAGCTCAGTTCACACTAGCATTCCTCTCTTTCTCGGTTAACACTACACCGACCACCCTCAGTTAATAGCATGAACCATTTGAGATCTCCCAGTTTCCCTTCAGAAATGGCTCATCAATCTATCTTATCTATCTAACAAAACTATTCTAGATCTGGACAAGAAAAGGTGGTGCATAAACCGACATGGACCAATAAGGTTGATATAATAGTTCTAAATTCTGGAAGCATTCATAATACATTCAATAACAACATAATACACTATCCTACATGATCGAAACCACTTCTACCCTCCCAGGAATATTTCACCACAGTGAACAAACAAACACTCATAAAAATTACTTCCCGGAAACACATTTCAAATACACAGAAAAAAAAACATATATATAGTTCTCATTTTCAAATAGAAATTAAACCATCACTTTCTCATTGAGTAACATATCAATCATATACATAATCATGCACATGGGAAGAATGGAGGTTCATCCCAGTTTAGACCCTACCCGGGGTCCTACGGAGAATCATCCTCCCTTGGTTGGAGACTCTCTGCAAAGTTTCTAGCCTTTAGTAGATATCCTTCTGAAAATCTTCCTCTGGAAATCAACTCCAAGAAATCCTCACACATAAGAATTCACCAACCAAAGACTCTCAAACTCACATAACTTTCACCAAAAATTTCCAGAGAAACCATTTACAGACCACTCAAAAGAAAAACAAATCTTCCAAAAATTATATTCTCCTTCGCACACAAAATCTTCAAACATTTATCCCCCAACTATGTGGTTGGAAGAGTTGCTTTACGAGATGAAACTTCTCCAACTTCCATAGTTGGTTGAAAATTAAACCAATTATTCCCGTAAGCACTTAACAAAGTTTTAATGAATTTAATTAAAAATAACCATGAAGGAAAACATAACAAGAACATGCAACAAGTAACTTTCAAGAAAACCACTTAGCACACATGGAAACCAACTAGCCTAACTTCTAGGAGGTCTCGAGTTCAACTCCCTCCTAGATAGCTAGTTTTACTACAAATAGCATTTATTTTTATTATTACTATTATTAATATTATTTTCACTTTTTAATACATTTATTTAATACACTTCATTGAATTCACTTTAGATAACATACCACTAAAACAATCGATAAATCCATACAAATATTATTATTTATATAAGCATGGGTATATGCGTGTGCACCCACATATACACATACCTATATAGCACACAATCAATGTACACTTATATATAATAAATATATATATACATATATATACTAGTTAGGGATAAATCTAACTCACATCATAAATCACAAAATGGCATCAAATCATAATTCACAAGACCACATCACATAGTGCATTCGGATCCCCCAACTAGGGTAACCTCCTAAAGAGAAACCTAAATCCATGGTAACCTTGAAAGTAATCTTGGTAATACCTCCACACAACAACAGTTCAAGAATTTTTAAGGCACACTCAGACTTGTGTAGCCAAGTGGAGTCGATGCCTAGTACCTGCATCCTGCAACACCAACCAAGTACACCAATATATATATATATATACATATGTAAAAGCAATTGCAAACAAGGAGGGAGAGTGTGACATCATGTGGACCTCCTGGAGGAGTAACTACGACTACCTCCCCTCTTCCGACAGTCACATCAGATAGTCACATCAACAAAGCATAATTGGATTAGTGTGGTTAGTATCAAAATGATCTCTTTTCTATATTGTATGACAATAATGAATCATAACATAATCATGTAAATATAAATCATTTATTATCTTTCACAAACCCATTTAACCATCAGACATATACTAAAAGTGTCCCATTATCAAATCAAGATAAAAAAATCATATAACCATAAATGCATCGATCATGTCTAATCCCAAGTAACACTATTAGAGAAGGTAACCCATCTAACCCTTAAATGATTATAGTCAATTAACCTAATGTACACATAAATATTAATAATGAGCATTTCACATAGAAACATACAGATCTATCAGGAGATCCTATCACTGACACACATAAAGATGTATAGTAACATACCTATGCAATATTGTTATTCCTCAAATTAAAATATGAAGTTATCATGATTAGTAAGAAACCATCTCAAGAAGGATCATTCTCTTACAAAATAACCATGAAATCCCTTAAAGCATGATCTAAATCCCTTGTGAGCATAACCAAGATTTTTTAGGGTTGGAGGGGCATTAAAAAAACTCTCAGTGAAAGTGATTTTACTAAGGAATATGAGAAACTATATAATCAGGATATGTCATTGAAAGTAGGATTTGAACATTTGAATGAAAATGAAATCATAAGGTATTCACTGCAACATGAATTTGATGATGAATGCACCAAAATCATTTTGAGAAGAATTCATATTGGGAAGTTATGGTTAGATGACAAAGTGATTGATATAATAGCAGACCTAATTAATGAAGTAATTGGTTTATCAAAATCAGGAGTTATATCATTTAATGAAAAAAATGTGAAGAAAACTATACTGGACAATACTAAGTCATCCTACAATGGTAGAGGAATAGTAATCAGCAAGATACAACAAGATGATGTTAGATATTTATGCAAGATCTTAACATCTAAGTTTTGTGCTAACTCTAGAGAAGATGACATGGCAGTTGGAATGATTCATGCAGCCTATTTGATGTGTGTTGATAAAGTTCAAGTGGATATGTGTGAAATTTTGAGAATTCAGCTATTTGAGAACCTAAAGAAGATTAAGAAGACTAAAAGCTCATAGTTTAGATTCTCATCCTTGATTTCATATTGTTTTTCCATTTGTTGAGAAGATTTCGATTTACTATTGGAGAAGACTGGAATGATAATAGAACCACCATGGGTAGAATTAAGAAAGTATATTTGAGATAACCTATAGACAAGGTTAATGAGAGTGTAACCTTAGTGATCAAATCATTTCAGAACTTGATGAAGGAAAGATCAAGAATCCCATAGGATATAGTTGATAAGTATAAAGATGAAATATGCTTTATGGTTGACACTGAATTTACCTTTATAGAAGTAGTTGAACCTAGAGTAGAATTCATAGACCCTCTTGGATATGAAATTTTTGAAGTTGAAGCAGAAGAATATGTGAATAGATTGTTGAAAAGTAAACTGGATGTAAATAACACCAGATTTGGGACTTATGAGGAGAAATTCAACTCCACAAAGTCTAGACAAGAAGAAAATTTATCTAAGAAGAGAGTGGAAAGCACTATAAAAAAATTTATTAAGGATATAGGAATGTCAGAACAAGAATTCCTAATTGCAAAGAATACAACAACAACACTAAGAGACATTGGACAAAAAAAGTTTTGTTTGTTCCACCCCTATCATCAGTTGTAGATCAGAATAGAAATTTGCAAAATGTAGTAAAAGTGGAGAAAGTAGAGAAGGAACAAGAAATAAGAAAATCTACAAGATCTTCCACCACTCCACCAAGTAAAAGAGTAAAGGAAATGGCTACCGGACTAGGTAAAAGACATAAAACAATAGTTGCCCTTGTACAAGGGAAAGTATTCAAAATTAAAGATGATGAAGATACTGAAGTCAAGAAGAAGAAATGGAAACCAAATATAGAAAAGGTAAATGATCAAATCATTAATGATGGAGACTTTTCCAAGATGAACAAGTATTATGAGCTATACAATTATTCAGAAAGATTAAACTTGGAGAATGCAGTTTTCAGGCACATGATCTTAGAAGATAAGAAATTTGATACCATTCAAGGGAAGATACCTGATGATTTGTTTGAAAAATTAGTAAACAAGAAGAAGAGAGAAACTAAAGAAGATAATAAGATCAGAGAAAACTTTGTGAGGAAGCTCTATGATATTAGAGATGAAGACCACTTCAAGGAAATCATGAAAGATCTTGGTATTCATCTGAGAAAAAAATGAAGAAAAATTCAGATAATGGGAGGAAATTATTAAGAAATCAATAAGGAAAATGAATAAGTAGTCATAAAGGTGATGACTACAGGTGTTGGTAAGCACTCAAGTGCAGTAGATCAAGCTTTGGAAGCTGAGCACCAAAAAAGTCCCTCTCCACCACCATCAATTAAACATTGAAGATGAATCAATGAATGTGGAAGGAACTCATATCACATTGGATTGTGATGACAATCCTTTTAGAAACCTTGAGAACATTGTTGACAATTTGGCCTTGGAGGAACATGACAGATTAGTTGAGGAAGAAAGGAAGGAAACAAGGAAAGAAGAAGAGAAACAACCAGAGATTCAAGTAAATAGAGAGGTTGAAGGATAGAAAGGAGCACAAAGCAAAGTAAAAATCAGTCCTACCCCTGAGATTGTAGCAAAGAAACCATAGATAGAATACATTTTTTCTAACTTTGGGAAAGAAGTTGATGATGATGATCAAATGGAGTTGATCTCATCCCTTAACAAAATCATTGGTAAGAACAAGAAGGTAAAAATCCTTGAAGGATTATTGCTGGAAGTAATAGAGAAGTTGTAGAGTACTGTGACTAGTCAAATAATAGAGGCAAATTTACAGGTAAAAGCTAGAGAAGTTATGAAGGAATTTGACAATGAATTCACCAACTTGTCTGATATAGCTACAATAAAGGCTTAGGCAGCTTATGAGGTTAAAGTATTTCATGATATATGTCAAAATATCAGAAATGATATCAATAATTTGGATGTGCATATAAAGGACTTAAGAAGGAATTTGGACATAGGAAAAACTTTGTATATACAATGTACAAATACAAAAAATCATGTATCAGAGGTAATTGATAAGATAAGAACAAAAGAAGCAGAAATTCAAACAAAGGTAAACCTGTTAACCAACCCAAATGAAAAGATATTTGATTGTGAAAAGAGAATTAGTAAATTGAATGATGATATCATAATTCTTAATGATGAAAGAGAAAGGAAAATGAGAAAATTCACTCTTCTAAGAGAGCACATTTTAGTTAAGATAAGTATCATTGAAGGACAATTGGAAGAATGTCTTTCATCCAAGACATCTTATGAGAAGTTTAACTTTGCAAACCTTCATGCATGTGAGATCGCATCTTATGGTTTATGTGCACTACTCAGTGTTGCAGACACCATTAAGAAGGCATGGAAAAAGGAGTTAGAGAACATAAAAGTAAATTTTGCAGATTGTGTTGCAAGCCTACCGGCTCTGCAATTTTGAATCAAGGTAAACATTTTTTGAGAACACAGTTTTGGCACTCTTTTTTTGTCATTGTTGTCAAAGGGGGAGTGATAGCAGAAAATTGATATATTTTTATATATATGGAAGTATATTCCTAGGGGGAGTATAGATGATATATAAGATATATGGAGATATAAGGATAATGAAGATATATTTTATGTTATTGCCACAATTTTGAAGTTTTCCATGACAGCCAATTTTCTCATATGTTTCCACCAATGACAAAGGGGGAGATTGTTGGAAATTTAGTTGAGTTACATATCTAGATGTTGTCATTATGGACATATGATCTATGTGAAGACCACATATGACAGAGAGAAATTGTGATAGAGTGCAAAACAAAATTGTCCAAGTGTAAGCAACATTTTTCTAGTCTAACCAGAGACAATTTTGATTGGCGATGTTGATAGAAGTAAGTTCAGTGCTTGCGCACTTGAACATGGATACTATGATGTATAATGAAGACTCACCTAAGAGTACAAGTCTATATGGCATGTACGGAAGAAGTTATTGTAGTATTACTAGAGATAGTATTGAAGTCGACACGATAGAGAATGAGACAGAATTGGTAAATAGTTAAGGGATTATTTTGTTTATCAAAATAATAACTGTAGACTAGGCTATTTGTATCTATTTTAAAAGGCTAAGACAAGCAAACATTAGGTTTTAATCTAACATTATATCAATTCAAAACAAAAATATCTAAGCTAAGCCACCTCAGATAGAGCCTAAACAGGTGCACCCAAGCACTGTTTGATTTGCTCTTGCTTAGGGGATGTGGGTGTGCTCTCTAAGCACTTGTAGCATATTCTAAATGAATACTAAGATGGATTGAGATTGATGAAAACCTCAAAAATGACACAATATTGGGTAGAACATCCAAAATTGCCTCTAAGGCCTCAAGAACTCAAGAATGCTTTAATGGAGATTTAAGAAACAAATATGATTATACTAGATTGATTTTTATCCAAATAAAGTGTGAGATTATGCTAAGCTATGCAAAACAATGAAGCAAACTAAGTTAATCCATTATTGCTAAGCTATGGTGTGTTCTAAGAAAGCTTGAAAATGATCTAAATTAGAGTGATTATGATAAATCTAGAGCTAAATTAGCATGATAACAATGCTTGAAATAAAAGGTGAATGGGTGCTTTGCTCTTAGAAATGAGGAGTACTTATAGGCTTTTGGAAGGGCTTGGGTTAGGAGGATAGGTTAGGGTTTGGGGTAAGGTTAGGGTTTGAGTCAAAGGGGATTAGGATGAAGACTTTCTAGAAGAGTCTAGGCTTTTCTAGGGATAATAGAAATTTAGGAAATAAATAAAGATTTATTTATCTTAAAGGCTTTAATGAATTTTGAGGCTCATTAGGGTTAGGGTTTGACTAAGAGTCAAAGGAGACTTAGATTAGCTTAGGGAAAGTAAGTAATTTCCCGTAAATGGGTTAAGGGAAGGATTAGGAAAGTTCTAGAAGAGTCTAGAGTTTTCCTAGGGTAATTTAGGGATTGATGATTAATATTTAATCTTAATTAAATATTTTGAGTTGGGATTAGGATTAAGCAAATGATGGGATTAGCCTTTAATCAAAATTAAAGAGGGATTAGAAGATTCTGGAAGAGATTAGTGGTTTTTAGGAATTTGGCAAGGTTTTGGGCAAAAAATAAATAAATTATTTATTTTAGGATTTTTGGTCAATTTATTAATTAAATAATTAATAAATAGGGGAATGGTGTTTAAATAAGATTTAAACATTTTTGGGAGGGATTCCTTAATTAAATATTTTTAATTAAGGTAAAGGAATTTAATGGCATAAAAATAAATAAATAAATTAAATAAATAATTAATTAACAAATGATGATGTCATCAGGGTTTTTTAGAGAATAAAAATACTTTATTTTCTAAAGGATTTTTAGGTGTCTACATTTTGCCCCTCTTTGATGCGATGCCACAAGTGGCATGGCGTCAAAGACAAGAAAATAAGATGCCCAAGGCTAGAATTTAGAGGAATAAGGGGCTATGCCCCCTCGAGAAAATAACACAAGGAGTAAACAATGTGGAATTTTCTCAAAAGGAAACATAGAAGGAAGGATCTAGGAAGAAGGGAGGATAAATAACTAGACTTCCAAGAGCAAAGATGGGTGAATGCAAGATGAGATGGAATGCAAAATGTAGGATGTAGCTAAATGAGGATGCAAGATGCAAGATTAATCTATATGGTGCATAATGTAGGGGTTTTGGGGAAGCTCTAAGTGCAAACATGGAGAGCACAACCTAGTTTGATATAGCAATGCTAGAGGCCTACCAAGGATACAGGGATCATGAGGCCTTGTCACCAACATTGCATAAGACTAACACTAAAAAGACACACAGGGTTGCCCCAGCATCACACATGAACCTAAGAGGAATCATGGTGGAAACGATGCGGGAGAAACCACAAGAAAATGACATTTCCCGAGTGCACCATGGAACCCAAAAGATCACATGTGAAACATGCAAGGGTAACATCTGATTGACTCACAGGTAGAATCAAAA
The DNA here is from genome assembly GCA_027943335.1 of Chamaecyparis obtusa. Lineage (NCBI taxonomy): Eukaryota > Viridiplantae > Streptophyta > Pinopsida > Cupressales > Cupressaceae > Chamaecyparis > Chamaecyparis obtusa. The sequence goes on from BSBK01001097.1 coordinate 1,599,050, forward strand.
AAGAAAAAGACCTTGCCTGAGATTGTTCACATTCATAGCGTGTTGGTGTTTGAAAATGCTTACGCCACTTAGGGCTGCCAATATGCCTTGAGATTGATGTTAGGAGTGGTTAGCTCCAAGTGTGAAAGCTCTGTAAGACAACTGGACCAACTATAGGGACAAGACTGCCCTCTTCACTTCTGGCTTTGCAAAACCATGGCGGGTGCACCTAATCCAGTAACTTATGGCATTTTAGGACTTTGGACTGGATTAAACAAAGCAGATGATAGCAAGAGACTACTAAATGTTAACCAAACATTCATTGAATCTCAATTGCTATGGGGTGGAACCTTACACAACCAAATATTGAAAACTTAAGGATGGTTCTTAATTTCATGTGTTTGAATCATAACAACCTTGATCAGGACATGTCAACAAGGGAATACTTAACAAGGGAATACTTATCTAGGCCAGTGCCTCATCCATTGGGCAAGGTTTCTTAGACAGACTACACACACACACTAGAATATATCTGAGATTCAAAGCCATAAACACATTTATAATCTCCTTTACTACTTACAGAATATCTTTACATAGAAAAGAGATAAATCTATGTCCCATCTAGAGCATCATTTAATCTAATCCTGGATTAGAACTCAAGAATGAAAACCTATACATAAATTGTTATGCAATGAACTAGAAAGTTCAAAATTCATCTACATTGACACAAAGGAGAGATAAGAATCATGCACCTGTATTAAGTATGAAGAATCCTCAAGTGTATACAATCAATCCAAAGGAACCATGCTTGCAAACTACAGCTTAGACCTGCAATTTTCTTTCTATTGTCAAAATATACCAAAATAGGTCATTACAGTTCAGACTGGGTAGAAGACTCACAACCAGAAAAGTTTGAAAACCTAACTCCCAATGACCTCAAATGATCATAAAAATCCCTTTATACTAGGGTTACAATCCAAGCACAATGATCATTTCTAACTCAAAATTCAAATCCACCTAACCCCCCCCCCCCAAGGAGTTAACATAGACAAGACAGGGATCAAGCCGTAGCATGCAAGCTAAAACAATCTAATTTCAATAGCCAACTAGATGTACTAGCCCAAGGTACAAAATCAACACCAAACCCTAAGAAATTCAGCCAAAAAGATCTCTGCAACATAGTTTAGGGTACTCTTTCATTTACTCCCCTACGGTAAGACACTCCTTTGCAATTATCATGGCAGCTTGGACCACTCCGCAGTGTTTGACAATCCATTCTACCCACTCTGGCTGCTCAAATATTGAAATTTTGGTACCTCTATCATTGCAAACCCTCTGTAGAATTTGAAATTAAATCCCAATGGTCACTTTATGGTGCCAGCGGCACATCAGTGGTCCTTGTTCAAATCTCTACCAACTTTAAGTCATGATCGTCGGATTATTCTTACTTCACGGGCTTTATGTTTTTACCTTTTAAAAGAGTGCCCATTTACATTTAGCGAATTGGCGACAAAAGTCTTCTACCAATTTGCAAAACATTTCATGCCTTCTGCTGAAAATTTAGTGACTATGCGACCTCTATTTGTCAAATCGCTAGACAAACTGGAGAATCACCAAATCTTTTCATGAATGAGCAAAAAGCCTAAACTTTATCAGCACCACTAAGACATCAGACCCCACCTGGGTTTGTGACCAATCAAAACTGAATAACTCGGTAACTAACCAGTATAGTGGACCCACCCTAACTCTGCAATGACGATATCCAAATAGTTGTCGCATGATCGCATAGCCAGGAAAAGGGCCATGCGAACATGCGACACACTTCAACTCTTGACCACCGCATAACCACCGTCGTATAGGGTTGACACAAAATGTCAGTCGCATGATTGCATAGCCTTGAAAAAGGCTATGTGAACATGTGACTAACCACCAGCATTCACCACCAAATGTCAAACACGCTCAGGCACTGCAAACACGGGCCCCACTGACAAACTGCCAAGTCACCGCGCTGATCAATGAGAATTGAGCACATCATCACCACTGAGCAGAAAGGTCCCAATGCAAACCCCTTGCCACCTCGGTACACTGGCAACCAACTGGAACTCAGCATGTCACCACCTGCCATCGAGCCCCAACACAACGTGGCACCCTTGTCGCATGATCACATGGCTGAAAGATGGCCCTTGCAATCATGCGACAAGGCAACAAGACTCCCACCTTAGCCTCCAAGTCAAACAGCGGGACCACAACACTCCAACACCAAAGGGATAGGTGTCAACCGGTCACATGATCGCATGTTATAAATCTCTGACATGCAATCATGCGACAGCCAACCATAGGCTACCACATAACCGCCTCCGGGACCATAGCTAAAGAAGCTTTACCTTTTAGAGGATGGGACGGTTGTCACAAAAGCGTGGAGGATAAACGTCGTGCATCTTCACCATGTGAACTTACGTTGACCATTGATTTTGTCTAAGCTTTAACTATGCTGGAAGCATGAAGAACCAGGTCCCACTGATGAACTGCCACCTCACCACCGCAGACATGTGTCAACTAGTCACATGATCGCATAGCCAAAAACTAGGCTATGCGATCATGCGACAGCCAACCAAAGGCCACCATATGACTGCCAATAGGACCACACCCTTTCCACCAACCGGCCCCATGGGGATGAAGTAACCGGTCGCATGGTCGCATATCATAAAAATCTAACATGCGATCATGCGACAACCAATCATTTTGAAGCCTTTGAAGACCCGAGCCCACCATCCATCGCACTTGCGCAGTTAGGGAACGCGAGCAAATAGGAACCTGTGAGGTTGAAAACACAAGGGTTTTCAATGGAAAAGATTGAAAATGCACAAGGTTTCAGTGAAAGATCGAAAACATCCAAGGTATTCAAAAAAAACATTGTGGATTTTCGACACTTAGGTAGATTTTGAAATTATTTCCTGCAGACCTTAAAACTTGAATATCTCCCTGGGTTTTTCAATTCAGGAGATGTGATTTGAACTGGAGCAAGGTGACACAATGAAGAACATAGGGCTAAGAGCTCAAACCATGAAACACTATGGATTTTCATCACAATATATAAGTGTGATCATGGCAGGGCGGGACACTTTTACAAAAACTTTGCAGGGAACAGGCCATTTTCATAAGATTTTGCATTGATAGGAAAATGGACTAACAGTGGCTCTAGTTGGGGACATGTATCTCTTGCAGATACAATGAGGACCTTAGATCTCTAGGAAGAAGCAGAGCACCCACTGGAAAAATACAGAGACCTCAAAAACTAGCAACCGAACCAGGAAATAGGAAAGGAAACACACAACAGAAAGGGAAAAATATTTACAAAAATTACAAGATCAGAACTTTACAAAGTGGCCCCAGGCCACCAAAAGAAAATAAAAAACCCTCCTGAATCAAAGGTCTGATTTTCATCCACATATGCAACCAGCCACCTGAAAATTTCATGACCACCTTGCTGCAAACATATATGAATATTCATGGGCTGAGGAATAAAACTATGCTGGTCACTACCCATGTTCTTCCAGTCACAACCATCATACTCACATTCATATTCTAAGAAGTAAGGAACATCACTTACTTCTCCCTGTTGATTGGAAGTAAAAATGTCATCTAGTAATGCATCAGGAAATAAAACATACTGATCATCATGCATTACTATAAAAGTACCTGGCTGAGAAGCACTTGAATCCTCTAATTTACCTTCATACATTGCCTCAGCCATTGAGCAACTTGGTTCCTCCATGATGTCTCCATAAACTAGATCATGAACCAAGTGAAGGTCTTCTTCACTATCATATCTAGCAGAAGAAGGAACAGAAAATGAACAAGAAACTTGCTCATCACAATAATCTTCATAATAGGAAAACACACTGTTATGGTCTTCAACCTCTTCTTCTGCAAAGTAACTGTGTGTGTGAAAATTGTACCTGATCTGTAGACACAACACTTCAGTAAAACATTAGAGGTTAGCAAAAATCAAAATCATGCAAAATTGAAATCTAATCTAACCAAGCAATTTACTGCCTTCTAGTAGGTGTGAGATTAATGTTCTCAGATTATTATCAAGATCAGTGACCTAGACGACACCTAAATGAAGGATTTGAATGCAAAAAGATGGATATAAAATTGAATGCAATTAATCTATATTTTTGATATTTTCTATGCAATAAGAATGATAAAAACCGATATGAATCTATGCTAGATGAAATTGATATGCTATGAATTGATCTATCTAACAATGATATGCAATATGAATGCAAAAATAAGATTGATCTCACAAAGATGTCGATTCGCAAGAGCTTTGATTCTTCAATTCCAATTCTCCAGCGTGATTGTGCAAAATATGAGATCCTGTGGATGCAAATTTGAGAGATGGTTGAGAGATGGTTGAGAGATGAGCTGAAGCCTTGATTTTATAGAAATCCAGGGCTTTGGAGGTGCATGGGAAAAAAAGCCATAAATCACTCAAATAACTCAGGTTGATTTTTTGAGTTATTTTTAAATAAAGGATAATTAACTCACAAAAACATGCAAAAGCTAAGTTTTAACTCAAAATAGAGTTTAGCTTTAATTAATAATTGATAGTTGTCTGCTTTTATGATTGTGCATGTTTTATTTATGAATTAATTTAATAATAAAGTGATTTATTTCCAACTTAATTACTTTTAAAAATAAAATAATTGATTTATGGGTTAATCAATTATTTAATCAAACTTTTATTAAAAACTATATTATTAAATAATGACAACTTGCTTTAATTAATTAAATAAGAATTTAATCAATTATTCATAAGATATTAGATTTATTGTCAAAATTAAATAATACAATTAATAATAGATAGAATTAAATTTAATTAAATAATTAAGTGGCAAATATTAAATCTAACTAATTAAATATGCAAAATATTTAATTAATCAAATTTTAGGATAAATGTGATTTATTGCCAAATAATTATAAAATTAAAGATAATTATGATGATTAGGAATATTACTAGGAATATTCTCCAATGCAGAATTTAAGATAATCAATTAAGATTCAATGATGTTTAGATGTGCCTTAGGTTAGGACTTTGATGTTGATTTCGTTTGATTTGTAGATATAGAAGATTAATGAACTTATAGCCCATTTTTGGGGTATTACATTTTTCCCCTCTTTGAATTACTGTGTGAAGCGTAGTGGTTCAAAGATAGTCTGTGTTTGATAGAGATATGAAACTGATTCAAAAGATAAACTGATCTCAAGATAGAAATTGATTGAAAGATATTGAGATAGGAGGTCCTGAATGACCAAAGATAATGTTCACTATAATAGAAAATGAACCTATGATTGCGAAAAAGTGTCAAAATGCCTGATTCCAAACCTTAGGATTGCAAAGAAGTGAGTGACCCATTCTAGACTCGATTGTCTTAGCAGAACTAGCTGGTATCACATCCGAATCCTTTAGTTGCCGAAGAACCAAGGAAATAACACTATGATCTGATGGTTTTAAAAACTGATACAGTTTACAAGATTAGGAGAATACCAGATTGATATGGATCTTGATGAATCTGATATGCCCCAAGTGATGATAGATTTGCCCCGAGCAATAAGGACTTTTGATGAATCAGTAACTAGACGTGATTGTTGTCTTGATTACTGAGGAAAGATATTGATTTCCATAAAGGTATGATTTCAAATTTGATTACATAATTTGAATTGATGTGCAATACCATGCCCCCTTCAGGATTAAAATTGAAATCTGACAAGAAAAGTCAGCGTTGAGAGCTCAGAAGTATGTTGATTGATGGGAAAAGTGGTTATACACATTCAAGAGCGCATTCTACATCGTTTAGAGGTTCTGGAGACTAAGTTTGACTAGGTTTGACCATGAGTTGACCATGGTTGACCAAGTTAAAATTTTGATAGTTTGATGTAAGATAATCAGTTAAGTTGAATTCTAGATTTCTATGATGATAGAAGGTCGAATATGCAAGCAGTTAATAATATGAATGATCTCAGATTTTGATTTTGATCCCGAAAAGGATTCTACTTGCTATTTTGTTGGAGGAACTGTCATGTGGGATTCAGCTCTTGTTAGTTTGGAAGATGAGATTTGAAGAATCGTTTAAGCATTGAAGTTCGTTTAATCATTGTGAGATCATGCAAACATGCAAAATGAAATGCAACCTAAGATCTAGGACCTAGTCATTGATCATGTGTCGATTTGTTATCATCATTGAACTTTTAGGTAACCGGATAAATCAATACAATGCCCACTAGCTATGAAACCATAGACATATGAATATCAATTTGTATGTGCAAGAATCAATACAACACCCACTGGCTAGGCAACCATGGACATATGAATATTGATTTTGTTTTCGAAATGTCAGATTAGATATAAGTACCAAGGCACAAACACCAAGATGACCTGACTATCATGTCCATTTTGATATAGCAATTTGTATAAGCATCAAAACATAAATGTCATGATGACTTGAATATGCCTTGCATGACAAACACATCAAACAGCTAAGAGATCATTCTAAATCTAGTGTGAATTACCCGTAGTGACCCTTTATCGTTCACATCCTTAGGTAAGATCGCGTTTCATAGAAGGAGAAAGAACTTACTCAAAAAGACAATAGTGAGATCAAACTTCCTTGAATTTTTTGGGTATCAATGGTCGAGGTACGCATGGCCATCCAATTTGAGATAGAGGCTCTTATAGTCGGACACCATTTCAATTCAGAATTTCCAAAGACGTTAGATTTTCACATACAAGCAGAAGACAAAGAAAAGATTACGCCCCTAGTCATCACTCTCTAAATCCTATAAAGGACATCATTGAAGAGCTCGAAGGGACATAATATGCAAAAATCTCAATGTGAATCAGTAAGCATACAAGGAGATAAAAGCATGTAAAAAGCATAGATTATTTTCAGTTGAGTTTTGATGTTTGATTTTGTTGTTGTAGATGCAAAATCCTTTCTGGAGATGAGACAGACAGACAGACTCAACTTGAAGCTTTGAAGGACTCTAACTGGATAGGATACGTCTAAGATACATTGGAGGCCATAGGATATGACATTGATTGCCCCTAAGTTTGAACATTGATAGGATACAGACGCGCAAGCTGATTAGTGTACAAACTGACTTATTGAAAATTGGAAATGTTGAAACAAACCAGGAGATATGTACAACTAAAGCAAGAATGAAAGCTGGGAAAGACCAAGATTGTGCTGATAGATGGAGCGTGTTGAACAAGTGGTGCCCGTTTTCCAAGTTTTCACCATCTTGGTAGAGATTCTATTTTTGCTACCAAGGTGCCTGTTTCCAGGTTTTCACCAAGGCACTCATTTTTTTCTCATTTTTTTGTATTTTTTTTTTCATTTTTCAATTTTTTTGAATTTTTGATATTTTTAAATTTTTTTTGTGAATCATCAAGGCACCTATTGCTAGGTTTTCACCATGGTACTCATTTTTTCAGGACTTTTTCCAATTTTTAAAATTTTTTCAGGACATTTACCAAGCACTGAATGCCTTAGGTGTAGAATTTCTTTAGATGGAGAACGTTGATTGGTTCTCAGAGCTATTCTCCTTCAATCGTTGAGAGTTCATAGGCACCAGAGCCAAAAGTAGCAGTGATAACAAAGGGACCCAGCCAATTGGGTTTGAACTTCCCCTTGTGTTCTCGATGTGATTGATTTTTAGGGTTTTCTCTCAACACTAGATCACCAACCTGAAATTCTCTGTGTTTGACTTTCTTGTTGTAGCCTTTAGACATTCTTTTTTGATACACTCTAAGATGATCATATGCTACTTGTCTGCGCTTATCTAGTAATTCAAGTTCTTGTAACCTAGACACTTTGTAGTCTTCATCAGTGACAAGTCCATGCATTCTGATTCTGAGTGATGGGATTTCAACCTCAATAGGTAGTACCGCTTCAGACCCATAAACTAAAGCAAAAGGTGTAGCCCCTATAGGTGTTCTGATACTTGTTCTGTAGGCCCATTCTGATACTTGTTCTGATACTAGTTCTGATACTGATTTTGATACTAATTCTGATAATTATTCTGATACTGGTTCTGATACTGATTCTGATACTGATTCTGATAATTGTTCTGATATTGGTTCTAATATTGATTCTGATACTGATTCTAATAATTGTTCTAATACTGGTTCTGATGCTTGTTTTGATACTGGTTGTGATACTTGTTTTGATACTGGTTGTGATACTTGTTCTGATAATTGTTCTGATAATTGTTCTGATACTGGTTCTGATACTTGTTCTGATAATTATTCTGATACTTGGTATACTTGATAGCATCTTTTTCCATTTTCAAACTCCCAAGCAAGATCATATCGTGTAGTCCCAATGTCTAGCAAGGTGGAGAACAAGAGGGATTAGCAAGCTGGTGGAAGAGATGGAAGACAAGAGAATGAAGGAGAATGAAGGGAAGAAATCCTCAAGGGAAAAATCCTCAAGAATACTCAAGCTAGGGAAAAATTGTCATGTAAAGTGCATTTGGACAAGCAATGAAAGGCCAGCATAGGATAAGTCACAAAAGCGTAATGCAAGAGTAGGAAAGGATGCAGTCCAAAGGAGTAGACATGTCAAGAGGTTTCAAAGCATCGTGTTTTACTCTTTTTTCTTTTTTTTTATTAGATCAAGACCAAAGGGGAAATGGATAGTGATAGGTGAAAATAAATGGAGGAAGATGGATATGAAAGCTAAACATGGAAGGAATGAAAGAAAGATCACCGTAAGATAGCTCACAAAATAGCCAAATATTCGTGTATAGATCAACATTGTCAAGATCAAAGAGAGAAGATGGAATGGATGAAATATGTAGAAGAACTATGCATGATGCCTGATTGCCAGGTTTTCATCATGATACTTATCCAAGGCACCACAAGGGAGTGGTTTTCACCATAGGATGAATTTATTTCTCTTTACTTTTGCTACCAAGGTGCCTGTTTCCAGGTTTCCACCAAGGCACATTTTCAATTTTTATTTTTATTTTTTTTATTTCTTTTTTGGAAGAAGGCAAGCTTTTTAGATAATGCTCCTTGAAAGGATAAACCATGATATGCCAAGGATTCAAAATGACATGCTCAAAGATGCTGATAGGGAAAGGGAGATGAAAGAGAAAAATGGAGGATAAGGTTTTATGTAAAGCGAGTGAGGTTGGAAGATAGGAGGAATAGGCAAGTGAGGAAAAAGGATAGGAGGTAGAAGGATAATGCATGGAAGGATTGTGAAAAGGTAGATGGAAAGGAAGGCAAGTTCAACATCAACACATATCTTGAAGGGTGGTGAGAGAATGGAGGAATCATGAATGAAGGAATACGTGAAGGAATATGGCGAATGGATAGCAGAGGTTGTGGTTTAGACACATGAAATGGAAGAATATTTTTGGAGGGAGATGAAGTGGAAGCCTTTGGAAGATTGAATGTCAATTTCACTTTTTTCTCAACACCAGACTCTTTAAAGAGAGACTTTGGAATCCATATAGCCGTAGGTTTTTTATTTCATTTTGATGATCTAGAGAGAATATCTTCAATGATGGATTTTGGAACCCATACTTGTCTTGTAGTTTTTTTCTTAGATATCTCTTTTAACTTTATGATTCCATGTCGATTAGAGGAGACATGGTGATATTCTTTTTTGATGGATTCTTGTATTGCTTCTTTTTCTTGTATTGAACATTCAAGTTACTTCCAAAAGACTTGGGACTTGTGGAAGAAGGAGGAGATGACTGGTTTAGATGGGTGGGTGGATGAAAAGGATTCAAGGGTATGCATCTATGTTGATCTTGAGGAAAGATAGGAGATGGAGGTATGTAAGGACCCAAGATGGATGGTGAATCAGGAGAGTTAGGAGGGGAAAGTGAAGGGACATAAGGACCCAAAATGGAAGGTAGACATGAAGCCCTTAGTAGTGGTGGAAAAGGTCCAAGGATGGAAGTGGAAGATGCAAAAGGATAATCAATAAGTTCATCAGCATCTATATGACAACCAAGGATATCAGCATCTTTAGAGTGAGCATTAGGATCTTCAATAGAATCATGGACATCTTGAATATGAGCACCTTCTTTGATAGGATTGTTCAAAGCTTGCAAAGACTTAGGAAGAGTAGAAAGTGGAAGTGAACATGGAGTGGTAAAATAAGAAGATGGAAGACTTTGATCTTGACAAGGATCTTTGGATAGCACCAGCGCATAATTTGTCTCTTGATTTTCAATAGGCTTAACATTGGAAGTAACAACACTATTTTTACCAACCTTAATGGAAGTATCATCTTTGGAAAGCGCAAGTGTAGTAAGGTCATTTTGATTGTCAATAAGCTCAACAGTGTGAGTAGTAGCTTGATCTTGCTTAGGAGAAGACTTAAGACATGGTGGAATGCATGAAAAAGGGTGTATAGGATCAAAAGAACCCTGAGGCAGATAAGAGACATTAGAAAAGGAGTGGATGACATGGAGGGTTCTTGATCTTTATCTTTCTTTATGTTCTTTTCTTTATCATTTCTGGAGTTCTCTTGACATGGAGCCACTTTTAAGGACAAGGAAGCATGTTGGGATTGTATGGATGACTTTGGAAGAGATGGTGGAGGACTAGCTGAAGTAGGGATTATAGCATATGAAGGCTTAGGCTATTTAAGTTTATCATTATTGAATGTCTTTGCAGCCAAGTGAAGGTTAGCTTGAGTTTCTTTAAGAGGTAGCCTTGGAGGATAACTATAGGGAACCACATGAAAAGTATCAAGGCTTGTGTTGGATGAAGGTTCTGTGAAAGATTTGAAAGACTCAGAAGCTTTAGGAAATGTATGGGTATTGGAGGAAGTAGGGGATGGAAGGGAACCATCACCAGACAAAGGTTCAACATTAACATGATCTTGCTTGAGAGTGTAATCTTTATTTTTAGCTGGAGAGTTCTTAGAGGAGAGATCCTTATAGTATTGACGTTTCAAGCTAGCACGATGTATTTTACAGTCCTCAGCAGTAGTAGATGGATCATAATCAAGGTATTGTCCACAAAAGCCATCAAAGTCTCTTTCAAAATCAGAATCATATGGATCACCATCATGATCTATCCAATGTGACGGCCCATTTGTAGTAAGCAGGAATGAACAATGAGGAGGACTCTTAGGAACAGAGGTGTCATAGGTATCATTACATTGTCTGTCGTCATAGTCATCATAGTCTCCAAAGCTAGATGTGTCACTCTCTGTGGAAGAGGTATCATATTGCTCAAATTTTTTCCGGGGGCATGGTGACATGTACAAGTCTTTATCAAATGGAAAAGAGTATAGAGGTTCCTTTTCTTTCTCAAGTTTGTCAAGCTGGACTTGCATAGCTTGCAGCTGATAGCGGCGATCAGAATTTCTTCCTCATGTGTACTGATTCTTTGAGACATGTGTACTGATTTTCAATAGCTACTAATTTGTTCTTGACACAATGATATTTTGGACAGATTCTGGAACTAGGCTGGAAACATTGGATATCTTGCAATTTGACAATTTTTGACAACTCTCTCAAATTTTTCTAAATGACACTCTGCAGACTCGTACGACACTGGGTAGTTTATGAAATGACAGTTGCTAAACTTGTATGACAGTTGGGTAGCAATGAAATGACAGTTGACAAAACTCATACGATAGTTGCTAACAGGGTTTTGACTTTCCTGAATTTGTTGGTTTGAAAAATCGTATGACATTGGGTTCTCAATCGTACGACAGATGGGCAATATTGAAACGACACTTGACAAAACTAGTATGACTTTTGACTCTAGAAAGATTTTACGTCAATTTTTACAAAATTTAAGGTCTTCAGTTTTGGATTGTTTGCAAATTGTACTGTCTAGAGTTTGAAGGTTATACCAGATTTGATCATTTTTAATAGCCAAGTAGATAAACAAGCATGCAGAATAGCAAGCAAGTGATTCCAAGCACGTTTGAAAATAATGAACAAGGGCAAAAGCAACCTTGTGCATGAACAATCAAGTGACCAAATTGTGCTAATCGCTAAGAGTACTAATTATGTATATTCTGAAAAGTTTTGCAATAAAACACATATACCTAAAAGTGAAAAATTGGCTTCTCTAGGGTTTTTAGTAATGGTTTGACTCTGCAACTTTTATGATTCAAAGGGGTGAACTCCAATCCCAGCGCACCAGGGTTTTGATATAGTCTGAGAACTTAATCTTCAGGAGCTGCTAGGGAGATCTGACAACCCAATAATGAACCATACCTGTGGAGATTTCTTCCACAAGGACATTTATATAGTGGCTGTCACTACTACGATGAAAATGGCTATGACCACTTGAGGTTCCATCAACGCAGTTTTCCCTGTGAAGGGATTGTCCGCTATGGTTAACCCTCTCTAAAGGTGACTCACAATAGTATACCATAAGGGGACTTGGCTCCATCTCCAAGGTTTTTGACACCTCTTCACTTTTAACCCAAATAAAGCAATTAGATGAATCTGACACGCTAAGAAAAAGTTTGTTTCACCAAGGTCTATGATATCAACTCTATGTGATCTATTAACCTCTCTGGGGAGAGAATGTATCAATAAATAAGAGAAGATGCACTGACCAATTTTGATTCACCAAAAGCTCATGATATCAACCCCATATGATCTATCAACCTCTTCAGAGAGAGAATGTATCAATCAATAAGAGAAGATGCACTAACCAATTTTGATTCACCAAAGCTCGTGATATCAACCCCACGTGATCTATCAACCTCTCCGGAGAGAGAATGTGTCGATCAATAAGGGAAGACACACTAACCAAGTTGAATGTGAAACACACTAAGTATCCTCCCTACCTACAAAGATTCTGTCGTCAAGGAAGGATTTCTCTAGGAATCCAATCTCTCAAGAATCATGAATAGTGTTCATAGGGCCTAATTACTATGTGAGCACAGATATATTCCCGAAAGCAAATCTACCAAAAGTACCCAAAAAGTAGAAAGAGGAACACTTAACGCTTAAAGCAAATATGAGATGAGTCCACAAGGTGGAACACTTAACACCTCACATAAGCTAAAAATGAGTCCCCAACTTAGAAAACAAGTGAGTTCCTAAAAGCACAAAAGGGTTGCCAAGTGGAACACTTAACGCTTTTGTCCTGTTGACCCCTCCCCTTTATGGCGCTGAGATTGCAACCACGGGGTGGAAATGAGGGGCCGACATATTAGCGAGTCCAATAACCCAAGATAGCAATCAAGATCAATCACACGTATTCTAAGACTACTTAATGAATCCTTATGGGATCACAACCTAGTATCAAATTATGCAAGTGTGTAGAAATAGATCAAAAGCATGAAAAGATGCACACAAGCTTGACACATGAGAGATTTATTTGAAGTCCAAATTGAAATATTTTTAGAACAAGGAGAATACCTCATGATCCTCGCAATGCACTTAGTAGATTTTACCTAATTTTTAGCAATTCTTGTGCTTTTCCCAATCAAAATCAGCAGAAATCAATTAGAAGCAATAAATTTCAATTGTTAGGGTTAGCTGTCAGTCAAAATCCAAAAATCAAATCTGACAACTATCTGAAAAAATGAAATGACAATTGAAATCTGGTACCAAAACTCGTACGACAGTGGATATGCTCCCAGATGACAGTCCAGAAACTCGTACGACACTAGGTATGCTACCATACGACAGTTGAGCTCCCAAACGACAATAAGTATGTGATGAAATGATATTTGATAAAGTCAACTATCATACGACAGTGGGTATGCTCCCAGATGACACTGGGTGTTCACTGAAATGACAGTCTACAAAACTCGTATGACACTTGGTGTCAGATGAAACGACAGTCTACAAAACTCGTACGACACTGGGTGTCTGATGAAATGACAGTCTGCAAAACTCGTACGACATTGGGTGTCTGATGAAATGACAGTCTGTAAAACTGATACGACAATTTGAAAACTTGTACAACAACTGTACGGACCAAAATTAAAAATACACTGTACGGACAACTTTGATAGAAAAAGTGCCAAAATACCACCAGAACAAGAAACAGCAAGGGAGTTCTGATAGAGAAATGATAAAAGATTAATAGAAATGAAGGGAAGCCCATTTTAGGGCTCCACGGTGGGTGCCAGAAATGTGTGTGTGAAAATTGTACCTGATCTATAGACACAACACTTCAGTAAAACATTAGAGGTTAGCAAAAATAAAATCATGCAAAATTGAAATCTAATCTAACCAAGCGATTTACTACCTTCTAGTAGGTGTGAGATTAATGTTCTCAGATTATTATCGAGATCAGTGACCTAGATGACACCTAAATGAAGGATTTGAATGCAAAAAGATGGATATAAAATTGAATGCAATTAATCTATATTTTTGATATTTTCTATGCAATAAGAATGATAAAAACTGATATGAATCTATGCTAGATGAAATTGATATGCTATGAATTGATCTATCTAACAATGATATGCAATATGAATGCAAAAATAAGATTGATCTCACAAAGATGTCGATTCGCAAGAGCTTTGATTCTTCAATTCCAATTCTCTAGCGTGATTGTGCAAAATATGAGATCCTGTGGATGCAAATTTGAGAGATGGTTGAGAGATGACCTGAAGCTTTGATTTTATAGAAATCCAGAGCTTTGGAGGTGCATGGGAAAAAAAACCATAAATCACTCAAATAACTCAGGTTGATTTTTTGAGTTATTTTTAAATAAAGGATAATTAACTCACAAAAACATGCAAAAGCTAAGTTTTAACTCAAAATAGAGTTTAGCTTTAATTGAAAATTGATAGTTGTCTGCTTTTATGATTGTGCATGTTTTATTTATGAATTAATTTAATAATAAAGTGATTTATTTCCAACTTAACTGCTTTTAAAAATAAAACAATTGATTTATGGGTTAATCAATTATTTAATCAAATTTTTATTAAAAACTATATTATTAAATAATGACAACTTGCTTTAATTAATTAAATAAGAATTTAATCAATTATTCATAAGATATTAGATTTATTGTCAAAATTAAATAATACAATTAATAATAGATAGAATTAAATTTAATTAAACAATTAAGTGGCAAATATTAAATCTAACTAATTGAATATGCAAAATATTTAATTAATCAAATTTTAGGATAAATGTGATTTATTGCCAAATAATTATAAAATTAAAGATAATTAGAAATATTACTAGGAATATTGCCCGATGCAGAATTTAAGATAATCAATTAAGATTCAATGATGTTTAGATGTGCCTTAGGTTAGGACTTTGATGTTGATTTCATTTGATTTATAGATATAGAAGATTAATGAACTTATAGCCCATTTTTGGGGTATTACAGTAACTACAAGAAGAGAAGTCTGATGAATGTAAATCATCAAAAGTATGAGCATCCTGCATCTTGTCAACATTTGACAAACCTAAAAATTGCTGGTGGGTGGGAGGGAAAACATCAATACACTCACCATGAGCATGTGAAATTTGAGTAGCTGACTGGCCATCCTTCCATGGCCTAGCAAAAGATCCAGAATCAGGGCAAGACTCAAAATCTATACAACCTTCCCAATCAGTACTCAAAACCATATCAGGGACATCAACATCCCTTGAAGATAAGCAAACACTGATGACCTCATCATCTGATGAATCATACTGCACCTGGTTGTCATCTAGCAATGTTGGGGTAACAAAAGGATCAGAGGCACACATGTCAAAGTCAGATCTCACTGACTCATGCTCTCGGTCAAAATCAATGTGTGTTGGTTGTAAGAACTCAGAGCCATCTCCCCCTGAATATCTGAGATATTCACAAGACAATAAATCTAAAATTTGTTCACTGTGAAGTGAACAATTGTCCCTAGCATCACCTTCCTTTGATAAGCAATCATCAGCAACATCTTCATTCATCCAATCCTCTTCTTCATCTGACTGACTACACAAATCTTCTGCCCCATATTGAGAAAGAGCATCACTCTCATGATTACAAGAAAGAGTGTCAGCATTTGACACATCTCCTTCATAGGTTCCATCATTCTCAATAACATTACTACTAGACACAACCCCAAATGTATTTTCAAGATCAAGATCAACATCATTAAGTATCCACTCCCTAAGATGCTCATAACACTCTTTATATAAGGAGGTTGGCCAATGGGTTGATTCAAGAAAATAGAGCTCCAAAAACAAGCCAATGAACACAGACTCTATAAACTCCACACCCTCTAGAAGCTGATCGTATGCTTCACAAAACTTCTCATAGAACAAAGGTATTGACAACTCCCTTCTATTTCCCACCTTCTATCTTACCAATCTTATGCAATCCCTTTGGATGCCTTGATCTAATAATGCAAGCTCCTCCTCAAGCTTTCCTATCAGACTTAATGTAATACTTCCATAAAATTTTATGAAAATACAACTGAAAACTTGAAGTATGCAAACCTCTACTCACACCTTGTCCTTTTTTTAGTGCTTGATCACTTAATAAGGAGACATTTAGACCTTGAAAAATACCTACGAGTTTTGTAGCAAAAGACTTTGTTGACTGGAAAGCAAGGCAGATCTAGAGCTTACCATGCAGCTCCATTAGATTCTTTGTTGTGTAGAGTCGCCACCTCCTTGAAGAGGAAAATATTGTTTTTCTTTGTACCTCTTCCAATCAACCAAAACTACACCAGGATATCACACTGTCTATCGAGAATTGCACTGATCAAACAGAGACTTCAGAGTCGCCACTCAATAATTATTGAGAAGATGTTAGCAAATGCTTTATTTTTATATCTGACTCTTTCCAATGGCCTCCCCAGTAGAGTCGCCATCTTGTTGGTGACTCGGATGGGCAAATCAATCTGGTCAATAAAGATTTTGACTTTACAATATAACCATAACCAGAGATCCTAACATATATTTTTCTTTTTCATTATTCTCCGTATTAGAGTCGCCATCTTGTTGATGTTTGAAAATACTTACGCCACTTAGGGCTACCAATATGCCTTGAGACTGATGTTAGGAGTGGTTAGCTCCAAGTGTGAAAGCTTTGTAAGACAACTGGACCAACTATAAGGACAAGACTGCCCTCTTCACTTCTGGCTCTACAAAACCATGGCGGGTGCACCTAATCTAGTTGTATGCAAATTAGATGTCTACCAACTAGAAATGATAAATTAACTATTAAAGCCAATGAATCTATCTAATGCAAATACAATGAAGAATGCAAAGTAACTATGAAATGATGAAACTAATTTAATTACCTTCACCTCCCATACAGCTTGTCTCCATTGTCCTCCTAGCTTTGATTTCTTGAAGATGTTGAGCTCTCAGATTTTCAAAATGAAGCCTTCTCCCAAGATGCTACCAAAGTGTGGAGATTGAATGAAATGAGTGCACAATAGCTTATGCAAACTAATGGATGAAATGCAAATGAAATGGTGATTGCATGGAATGCTTGATTTCATGAATGCTTGAATGCTTGGATGCTTGATTGCTTGAATGCTTGTTATCAAAAATACCTATTAGCTCTCAAATGAGAAATGAGGCTCCTTTTATAGAGTTTTGGAGGATCTAGGCTTAGGTGGCACAATCCTACGGTTGAGAATGAAAGGTGGAAGATCCTAGGGCTAGGATTGACTTGGTTGAAGGAGTTGAGAGAAAGGAGGATGTAGTTGGAATGTGAGAAGAAGAATAGGGATGATGTTCCTCTCACATTGACATGGAGGAGAAGGTGGAAGGGAAAGACACATGTCAAGTGTCGCACAAAGACCAAAGAGAGAAAGGCGGAGAGACATTTTCCTCATGAGGACTCTTTGTACAAGTGTCCCATGAGTCACCTTTGACCCTTAGAGGTGGCTTGAGAAGCCCCTTAGGAATAGGTAATGTCTCTTGACTTGGTTGTTGAGAACACAAGTGGTCATGAGACCAAGTCCTATGAGGCCACATAGCCCCTAAGAATAGGACATGTGTGGGTGAGGATAAATATGAATAAATAATTAATAATAATTATTTATTTTAGCCAAGGTGATGTGTCAGGTGACTAGGTGGATGAAGTGAATTAGAAGACTTAGTCATATTTAGGTGATTGTGTATTTAATTAAATTACTTTAATAGACTATTTAGAAGACTTAGGATATAGAATTAGACTATAGTGAATTTATTTAAATAAATTGAATAATTTATTTAATAAATAGAGGAATAATTATTAATTAAATAATAAATATTTAATTAATTTATCAAGTCAATAGTAATTAAATAATAAATATTTAATTAATTAATGAAGCCATTTTTAGGTGTATACACTAATAACTTATGGCATTTTAGGACTTTAGATTGGATTAAACAAAACAGATGATAGCAAGAGACTACTAAATGTTAACCAGACATTCATTGAATCTCAATTGCTATGGGGTGGAACCTTACATAACCAAATAATGAAAAATTAAGGATGGTTCTTAATTTTATGTGTTTGAATCATAACAACCTCGATCAGGACATATCAATAAGGAAATACTTATCTAGGCCAGTGCCTCATCCATTGGGCAAGGTTTCTTAGATAGACTACACATATACACCAAAATATATTTGAGATTCAAAGCCATAAACACATTTACAATCTCCTTTACTACTTACAGAATATCCTTACATAGACAAGAGATAAATCTATGTCCCATCTGGAGCATCATTTAATCTAATCCTGGATTAGAACTCAAGAATGAAGACCTATACATAAATTGTTATGCAATGAACTAGAAAGTTCAAAATTCATCTACATTGACACAAAGGAGAGATAAGAATCATGTGCCTGTATTAAGTATGAAGAGTCTTCAAGTGTATACAATCAATCCAAAGGAACCATGCTTGCAAACTACAGTTTAGACCTACAATTTTCTTTCTATTGTCAAAATATACTAAAGCAGGTCATTACAGTTCAGACTGGGTAGAAGACTCACAACCAGAAAAGTTTGAAAACCTAACTCCCAATGACCTCGAATGATCATAAAAATCCTTTTATACCAGGGTTACAATCTAAGCACAATGATCATTTCCAACTCAAAATTCAAATCCACCTAACCCCCCTGAGGAGTTAACACAGACAAGACAGGGATCAAGCCGCAGCATGCAAGCTCAAGCAGTCTAATTTCAATAGCCAACTATATGTACTGGCCCAAGGTACAAAATCAACACCAAACCCTAAGAAATCCATCCAAAAAGATCTCTGCAACACACTTCAGGGTACTGTTTCATTTACTCCCCTACGACAAGACACTCCTTTGCAATTATCATGGCAGCCTAGACCACTCCGTAGTGTTTGACAATCCATTCTACCCACTCTGGCTGCTCAAAAATTAAAATTTTGGTACCTTTATCATTGCAAACCCTCTGTAGAATTTGAAATTAAATCCCAACGGTCACTTTATGGTGCCAGTGGCACATTGGCGGTCCTCGTTCAAATCTCTACCAACTTTAAGTCACGACCATCAAATTATTCTTACTTCTCAAGCTTTATGTTTTTACCTTTTAAAAGAGTGCCCATTTACATTTAGTGAATTAGCATCAAAAGGCTTCCACCAATTCGCAAAACATTTTATGCCTTTCGCTGAAAATTTAGCGACTACGCAACCTCTGTTCACCAAATCGCTAGACAATCTGGAGAACTGTCAAATCTTTTTATGAATGAGCAAAAAGCCTAAACTTTATCAGCACCGCTAAGACATCAGACCCCACCTGGGTCCACGACCAATCAAAACTAAACAACTCAGCAACAACAACATAGTGGACCCTCCCTAACTCCACAACGATAATATCCAAACAGTTGTCACATGATCGCATATCCAAGAAAAGGGCCATGTGACACACTTTAACTCTTGACCACCGCATAATCGCCATCGTATAGGGTTGACACAAAATGTCAGTCACATGATTGCATAGCCTTGAAAAAGGCTATGTGAACATGCAACTAATCGCCAACATTCACCACCAAATGTCAAACATGCTCGGGCACTGCAAACATGGGCCCCACCGACAAACTACCAAGTCACCGCGTTGATCAATGAGAATCAAGCACATCATCACCACCGAGCAGATAGGTCCCACCACAAACCCCTTGCCACCTCGGTACACCGAAAACCAACCAAAACTTAGCATGTCACCACCTGCCATCGGGCCCCAACACAATGTGGCACCCTTGTTGCATGATCACATGGCCGAATGATGGCCCTTGCGATCACACGATAAGGCAACAAGACTGCCACCTTAGCCTCCAAGTCAAACAGTGGGACCACAACACTCCTTCACGAAAGGGACAAGTGTCAACCGGTCGCATGATCGCATGTTAGAAATTTTTGATATGCGATCATGTGACAGCCAACCATAGGCCCCCACATAATCGCCTCCGACACCACAGCCAAAGATTATTTGAATGTTTATTGAATTTTTTTAAATTTTTTTAAATTTTTATTTTATAATTTTGTTTTGTTGTGCAATCAATCTCACAAAAGAATGGTAGAAAAGATGGAGGAAAATAGGGTGGAATGGAAGAAAAATGGTAGATAGGGTCCACACACCAAGCACATCAGGTCCACAAGCTATAAATATAGCTAAGGGGTCCACAATAGGCTCATTGTGCACACTTGTCACTTGGAAATCAGAGCGTGAGAGAGAGAAGAGTAGAGCCACGAGGATTCTGTTCCCGTTGTCAGATCACCATTTCGAGAGAGTCAGATGCTTCCAACGACCACCCAATTTGGGTGAACCAGTAGGTGACTCGATCCTCCTTGGTAATTTCATGATTTGATGCATGTTAGAGTAAAATTGTAGCATGTTTAGGATAGATTGAATGATAGAATTAGGTTAGGAATTTTTATGTTTTGAGGTGGAGTACAAATGTGTAGTTTCAACGCACAAATGCACATGAACTTGTGATGTTTGCACAAAAATTCAAAATTTCTGTGCATTTGGTAAGGATAGCTGCGCATTCATTCGAAATGAATGTTAGTATTGCGCAAGTATGCAATAAAAGCGCGCATAAGTACTTCCTGCACATTTGTGATTAAAAGCTATGCAAATGTGTAACAAAAGGATGCATATGTAAAATGCTACGCAAATGTTGCAAAATGTTGCACAAATGTGGAGGAAAATTGTGCATAGGTAAAAACCTGCGCAAAGGTGAAAGAAAGTTGCACATGCATGGTTCAATGCTGCGCATGTGTTTTAGGTGATAGAATATGGTCAAAGTGGATAGTCAATTAGGTCAAACTTGATGTCAATAAGCTGATGGGATCTGTCAGCGATTGATTTTGATCGAGTTGATCAAGATGTGACAACATTGTAGCATGTTCGCTAGTTAAACAATCTTGAATAGATAATTGATAGAATCATCTATTAAAACATGTGATAAAACATGTTTGAAATTGATATGATAGGATAGATAGATTGATAAATTAGTTTATCAAAATCTGATAGGTTGATTGTTGTTGACTTGCTAGGAGGATATCATGGATGTTCTGATGTCACAGGAGAGATATCCCATCATACAGAACCTTAGACTAGCTCTTGCAGAGACAGACAGACTATTGATTGGAGCGTCAGGATTATATTATGTGATATATACACCTGAGATTCAGGTGAATCTGAGTATGATGACTACGTTAGTAGAGAGATGGTACTCAGAGATGAGTACTTTCCATCTTTCGACAAGGGAGATGAAAGCGACACTAGAGGATGTATATCGCATCTTTCAGCTTCCCATCACAAGAGAGTTAGTTCAGTATGATCAGCACGGTGGAGTCACAGAGTGCAGAGCCGTCTTTAGGGATGAGGATATAAAGGATGGAGAGATTAGTTGGGAGGATATGGTCAATTTGTATGACCCTCTGCTAGTGGTTTTAGCAGGTGTGATTGGGGGATTCATATGCCCTGATCGTAGGTCACATGGATTTGTAGTTGGATGGGGCCGCACATTACAGCAGGTGATGGAGGGGACCTGATTTTCCTAGGGGGTGTGTTTATTAGCACATCTGTATCATGATTTACATTAGGTGGTGTACCATAGGGGTGCATCTCTATCAGCAGGTGTGACATTGCTCCATGTTTGGGCATGGGAGCATATTACAGTGACTAGACCAGTGGCGATTAGATTTCAGGGTGCAGGACAACCCTATATTCATTTATACTCCTCAGTTGTGTCTCAGGAAAAATTGGGACATTTAGAGTTTTGGTGGTACACTTGTGATACATTGTACATAGTGACATGGAGACCCTACCTAGGGTGTGAGTCGTGGGATGACGAGCATCAGCTAGGATTTTGTTTTGAGTCATGATGGCTTATAGGATAGACACCTTTTATTATCGAGAGACAGTTGGTCAGTCGGGTTCTGTGCCAGTTTGGCAGGATCCAAGGCATGCCCTAGGGAGTGATTGAGTTTTCTCGCACACATTAGGAGAGATAGGATTGGGGGCCCATGGCATCATTCGATGTTGCTCAGTAGGAGTTTTTGGATGCACCATTCCAGGCATGGTTGATGAGGCAAACAGTTGTTGATCCTAGGATGACTGCTAATTTAGAGTAGTTTTTGAGAGACTTTCTAGTACCATGGATTATAGATCCCGCAGCTAGGCCTCCATAGAGAGATCCAGTAGAGAGACAATGGGGGAGACTCTGAGGGAGAGATAAACGGGGATGAGGGAGACAAGATGGCGGTGATGGTGGAGGAGATGGAGGAGGAGATGATGGTGGAGATGGAGGGAGAGGGGATAGGGCAGGACCACAGATGAGAGGAGGTGGTGTGAGGTAGAGAGGACTGATGCCACCTCCAGCTAGATAGGGATGGAGATAGCCTCCAGCACAGCCAACATAGCCAGCTGTGGGAGTGCAACTATAGATACCAGTCCCTCTGGCACAGATTCTAGTTGCCCTAGTATAGAGACCAGCTACATAGGTATAGGTGCCATAGGTACAGATGTAGGGACAGGATGAGGCAGATGTTTTATTGACCCAGGGCGGTGGGGTACAGGGTGGTCAAGTGTAAGATAATAGACAGGATGAGCTGGATGCTAAGATGCCAAATGTACAGGCATAGGATGAGCTAGCTGATATGGACATTGAGGGATAGGATCCCTATTTACAGAGAGAAGCTGTAGATGAGGAGCCAGATATTGATGCACTGCTAGTCTGACTAGCAGTTACACAGGTACAGGAAGACCGGGTTCCAGGTCTAGAGAGGTGCATTAAGAGGCTAGAGCATCAGATGGATGTCCTGAGACATGAGCGGGATGCAACGATTGAGAGACTCGGGGAGTCTGAGATGCTACTAGATGAGTTAGAAAGGAAAAAGGACCTAGGTCCCCATGGAGATAGCATGAGAGCCATGATACATGCCAGGAAGGAGATATCCTACTGGCAAGAGGCATATAGACAGGCAGTCTCAAGGGATCAGTGGATCGAGAGTTATAGGGAGAGCTTAGTGGCAATCAGGATGGTAGTGCATGATAGAGGAGCACCAGCTAGTGGAGAGGGTGTGTCATCATGCCCTCTGAGAGCACTGATAGGTTCAGGAGGTCAGGGTGGATCCTCAGCATCAGGGAGTTCAGCAGCACAGGGCCACATTGTACCCTGTAGACAGCGGTAGACAGAGTCTGGAGGTAGTGGTTCATAGATGTTGAGAGAGCATTGTATACACTATTGTACCATTATGATTCATTGTATCATTATATTTTGACTTGATGAACACTGACTATGGACACATTTCTATTAATTTATATCATTGGACATTCGAATAGTTTTGTTATTTTATGGACTTTATATGATGGATGCTATATGATTGACTCTATATATACAGTGATGCAGTTCTATCATGATTTTTTTTGATGATTTATATACATGTGCGTATTGACATATGCAGGATGTGATGATTTACTTTAATATGCATAGAATGTATGTCTTAGAATGCAAAATGATTTATATCTAATTTGATATTTTTTATGCGTAATGGTTAATAATCATATGATGGTGATATAAATGCATGTCTTAAATGAGTTTACTAATGCTATGTGATTATCAATGCAATGTTGTGATGAACAATGTGGATAATGGATAATAAATAAATGATGTAAATGAATGATATAACTGATGATTGGAAACACATATAATGGATAATAAATAAATGATGTAAAATGCATATAATGTATAAGAAATGAATGATATAAAATATGTATAATGAATAATAAATGACAGTGTAATGCAAATGATATCTAATGTAATAAATGATAATGTACCTAAGATGATTGAATGTAATAATTGATAACATGATAAAAGAAAATGAGATGAAATGATAGCTATAATAAATGATCAAATTATATATAAATGAACACTCCTAATGAAGATAACATATGTCTCTAAATGATTAAGTGCAAAATGTGAAATGCAAAAAGTTGTAATATGTTTGGTTGTCCAAATGTCCTTGTATGCAAATTAGTTGGATACTATTCTAAATGATGAATTAACTAATAAAAGATTAATAAATCTATCTAATAAGCAAACTACAATGAAGAATGCAATAACAAATGAAACCAAATTAACAATTTACCTTCACCTAGAAATGTAGCTTGTCTCCATTGTCCTCGTAGCTTTGATTTCTTGAAGATGTTGAGCTCTCAAATTTCCAAATGAAGCTCTTTCCCAAGATGATTCCAAAGTGTGGAGATTGAATGAAATGAGTGCACAACTAAAACTTGATTATGCAAATATGGTGGATGAAATGAAAATGATGGGATGATAATATGGATGCTTGGTTGCTTGATTGCTTGGATGCTTGATTGCTTGGATGCTTGAATGCTTGTTCTCAAAAATACCTATTAGCTTTCAAATGGAAAATGAGGCTCTTTTTATAGATTTTTGGAGGATCTAGGCCTAGGTGGTAGAATCCTACGGTTGAGAATGAATGGTGGAAGATCCTAGGGCTAGAATTGACTTGGTTGAAGGATTTGAGAGAAAGGGGGATGTAGTTGGAATGTGAGAGAAAGAATAGGGATGATGTTCCTCTCACATTGACATGGAGGAGAAGAAGGTGGAAGGGAAAGACACATGTCAAGTGTCTCACAAAGACCAAAGAGAGAAAGAGGGAGAGACCTTTTCCTCATGAGGACTCTTTGCACAAGTGTCCTATGAGTCACCCTTGACCCTTAGAGGTGGCTTGAGAAGCCCCTTAGGAATAGGGAATGTCTCTTGACTTGGTTGTTGAGAGGACAAGTGGTCATGAGACCAAGTCCTATGAGGCCACATAGCCCTTAAGAATAGGACATGTGTGGGTGAGGATAAATATGAATAAATAATTAATAATAATTATTTATGTTAGCCAAGGTGATGTGTCAGGTGACTACGTGGATGAAGTGGACTAGGGGATTTAGTCATATTTAGGTGATTGTGTATTTAATTAAATCACTTTAATAGACTTTTTAGAAGACTTAGGATATAGAATTTGACTATAGTGAATTTATTAAATAAATTGAATAATTTACTTAATAAATAGAGAAAACAAATATTAATTAAATAATAAATATTTAATTAATTTATCAAGTCAATAGTAATTAAATAATAAATATTTAATTAATTAATGAAGCCATTTTTAGGTGTATACATTTTGCCCCTCTTTGAAATAATGTGCTGGTCACATTGTTTCAAAGAAAAATTAAGCATTTTTGCCCCTACCCCAAACAATGTATCGGATGACCTATGGATGCCCCCTCGAGAGATTGATTGACAAAAAAGATTATGTGAATTTTGTAAAAATATTTTTTTTTTAATTTTATTTTATTTTATTTTATGGGGTTGTTCAATCAATCTCACGAATGAACGGTAGGAAAGATGGATAAAAATGGGGTAGAATGGAAGAAAAATGTCAGGTAGGGTCCACACACCAAGCACATCAGGTCCACAAGCTATAAATATGGCCAAGGGATCCACAATAGGCTCATTGTGCACACTTGTCACTTGGAGATTAGAGCACGAGAGAGAAGAGAAAAGCCACTAGGCTGCCGTTCCCCTTGTCAGATCACCACTTTGAGAGAGTCAGACGCTTCCAGTGACCACCCAATTTGGGTGAACCGGTAGGTGACTTGATCCTACTTTATATTTCCATGATTTGATGCATGTTAGATTAGATTTGGAGTATGTTTAGGGTAGATCAAATGATAGATTAGATTAGAAAGTTTAATTTTTTGTAGTGGAAGATGAATGCGGAGTTTCGGCGCATCAATGGGCAGCAACTTGTGGCATATGCATAGAAACTTAATTTTACTGTGCATTCATAGTAGGATATTAGGACTGCTGCGCAAGCATGAATTAAAAGTGCGCATAGGTACTTATTGTGCATGTGTTAGGAAAAGATGTGCAAATGGTTAGTAAAATTGCGCATATGTATAAAATTGCGCAAATGCCAATAAATGTTGCACAAATGTGGGAGAAGACTGCACATCGGTAAAAACTTGCGTAAAGGTGAAAGAAAGTTGTGCATGCATGTTTCAATACGGTGCATATGTTTAGGTGGTAGAAGTTGGTCATAATAGATATTTAATTAGGTCAAACTTGATGTCGATAAGCCGATTTGATTTATCAGTGGTTGATTGTGATCGATTTGATCAAGATTGGCAACATTGTAGCATGTTCGCTAGTTAGCTAGTCTGAAATAGATAATTGATAGAATCATCTATTGAAACACGTGATAAACATGTTTGAAATTGATATGATAGGATAGATAGATTGATAGATCAGTGTATCAAAATTTGATAGGTTGATTGTTGTTGACTTGAATGGGAGGATATCATAGATGTTCTGATGTCACGGGAGAGATATCTCATCACACAAAACCTGAGACTAGCATTATTAGAGACAAAGAGACTAGTGATAGGAGCATCAAGACTTTACCATGTGATTTACACACCCAAAATTTGGGCGAATCTGAGCATGATGACCGCATTAGCTAAGAGATGGCACTCAGAGATGAGTATGTTCCATCTTTTGACAAGGGAGATGACAGTGACACTAGAGGATGTATATCGCATCCTTCAACTTCCCATCATAGGAGAGTTAGTGTAGTATGATCGACATGACAGAGTCACAGAGTGCAGAGCCATCTTTGGGGATGAAGAGGATGGGGAGATTAGCTGGGAGGAGATGGTTGACATGTATGACCCTCTTCCAGTGGTTCTAGTAGGTGCTATTAGGGGATTCGTATGCCCTGATCTGAGGTCACACGGATTTGCAGTTGGGTGGGGCCGTACATTACAGCAGGTGATGGAGGGGACCCGATTTTCTTGGGGGGTGTGTTTATTAGCACACCTATACCATGATTTACATCAGGTGGTGTACCACGGGAGTGCATCTCTATTAGCAGGGGTGACACTACTCCATGTTTGGGGATGGGAGCACATTGCAGTGACAAGACCATTGGCGATTCGATTCCAGGGTGCACGGCAGCCCTATATTCATTTGTACTCCTTATTTTTGTCTCAGGCAAAACTGGGACATTTAGAGTTTTATCGCTACACTTTTGACACACTAGACATAGTGACATGGAGACCCTACTTAGGGTGCGAGCCATGGGATGATGAGTGGCAGCTTGGTTTTTGTTTTGAGGTGTGATGGATGATAGGGTGAATGCCCTTTATTATTGAGAGATAGCTGGTTAGCTAGGTTCTGCAACAGTTTGGCAGGATACAGGGTATGCCCCAGGGAGTGACTGAGTTTGCACGGACACATCAGGAGAGACGGGATTGGGGGCCCATGGCATCATTTGATGTTGCACGGTAGGAGTTTTTGGATGCACCATACCAGGCATGGTCCATGAGATAGACAGTGGTTGACCCTGGGATGGCTACGGATTTAGAGCAGTTTTTGAGAGATCATCCTGTGCCACAGATTATAGATCCAGCAGCGAGACCTCCAGAGAGAGATCCAACAGACAGACATCGGGGGAGGCAGTGAGGTCGAGATAGGAGGGGATGAGGGAGAGGAGGAGATGGAGGTGGTGGAGATGGAGGTGGAGATGGAGGTGGTGGAGATGGTGGTAGAGATGGAGGGAGAGTTGGCCCACGGATGAGGGGAGGTGGAGTGAGGCAGAGGGGACAGGGACAAAGAGAGCCGCCAGCACAACCAGCTGTAGGAGCATCATTATAGGTACCAGTCATGTAGGTATAGAGACCAGTGGCTGTAGTACAGATACCAGTTGCTGCAGTAAAAGCATAGGCATAGGGGCAAACACAGGATGAGGTAGACATTCTATTGGCCTAGGTTGATTTGTCTCAGGGTGGCAGACAGGATGAGTCAGATGTGGAGATGCCAGATATATAGGCATAGGATGAGCAGGCAGACATGGACATCGAGGGATAGGATCCCTATTTACACAGAGATGGTGCAGATGAGGAGCCTGATATTAATGCACTACTAGTCTAACTAGCAGTTATCTAGGTAGAGGCAGACCGGGTTCCAAGCCTGGAGAGATAGATTAAGAGGATGGGCAGACAGATGGATGTGCTGCAAGCTAAGAGAGATTCAGCTGTTGAGAGACTCAGGAAGTCAGAGATGCTGCTAGATGAGTTACAAAGGACAGAGGACCTAGGTCCCAATGGGGATATCATGAGAGCCATGATACATGCTAGGAAGGAGATATCCTACTGGCGAGAGGCATACAGACAGGCAGTCCCAAGAGATCAGTGGATCGGGAGCTATAGAGAGAGCTCAGTTGGCATTAGATTAGCAGCATATGAGCGACAGGCACCAGCTAGTAGTGGAGGGGTATCATCACATCCTCCTAGAGCACCGATAGGTTCAGAAGGTCAAGGTGGATCCTTAGCATTAGGGAGTGTAGCAGCACAAGGCCACATTGCCTCCCGTAGATAGCGACATACAGAGTCTGGAGGCAATGGTTCATAGATTTGTGAGAGATCATTGTATACACGTTTGTATCATTATGATTCATTGTATCAGTATATTTTGACTTGATAGACACTGACTATAGACACATTGTTATTTATTTATATCATTAGACATTTAGATATTTTTTTTGTTTTATGGATTGTATGTGATGCAGTTCTATCATGATTTACTTTGATGATTTATATACATGTGCGTACTGAGATATGTAGGTTGTGATGGTGTACTTTTAGATGCATAAAATGTATGTCTTAGAATGCAAAATGATTTATATGCATGTTTTGATTTTGTTGATGCTTAATGGTTAATAATCATATGATGGTGACATAAATGCACGTCTTAAATGAATTTATTAATGCTATGTGATTATCAATGCAATATTTGTGATGAACAATGTGGATAATGAATAATAAATGAATGATATAATGGAAATGATATCTAATGTAATAAATGATAATATATCTAAGATGATTTAAATGTAATAATGGATAACGTGATAAAAAAAAATGAGATGAAATGATAGCTATAATAAATGACCAAATTATATATAAATGAACACTCCTAATGAAGATAAATTATGTCTCTAAATGATTTAAGTGTTAAATGCAAAAAAGTCATAATATGTGTGGTTCTCCAAATGTCCTCAACTTAAATAACAATGTATCTGACACAAGAAGAATAGACTAAGAAAATAGATAACCTAATAAGAAAGGTAACCTATAAATCTCTATAAAAGGAGCACTGATATGCAAATCTAGGAAATGGTATAATGCAATGCAAAATGAAATATGAAATGACTATCTCCACAACTTCATGTAACATCTTAGAACTTCATAATAACTGGAATTTGATTTTCATCATTGAGCTCATTATGTTGCAAGAAAATGCAAGCATCATGGTATAATTAAACCAGGATGACCTGAGCACTTTTTGCATGGAGTTTAATATTGAAAACTTGACAAGCATCTAGGTATAATTGAACCAAGATGACCTAAGTTTCGTTTGTGTAACAGACAAGGAATATTTCCTCCTTAATCAAGGAACAAATATTTGGAGTCGAGGTATGCGATGGCGTATCACCATAAATAGTATTTGTAGAGAAACATGATGTTTATGTTGTTCATACTATGAAATGGATGAAGGCACTTATACACAGACACCCCAAATTATTGGATCCTTTGATTTCATCAGAAAATACCCCACAAACAGAAATCAAAGAAAATACCATGCTCTATCCTAGCTATTCTAATCATTGACATATGGGAGTTTCAAACTCATGTCAAAAGATATCCCGGAATAGCATAGGAAACATGATAATAATGAAATCTAGATATGAATGCATAATCTACAACAAACCATTCTAACATGCCTATCATGAATATACATTTCTTTTGCCAAAAAGATTGATGTAGGACATGTTGATCAATTCAAGTGATGATGTAGAGTCAAGATATATAGATAAGTGGTCATGTGTCGAAGAATAGATCATAGATTTGGATTCAGCATGAAGATATCATTGTAAAAGGACATTTGATTGTGTCTGCTTACCTGGTGAAAATAACTTCATTATGTCCTCTAAGAGTCACGACTATCATAGATCCACTTCCCAAACTAAGTCAAGGACATGCCCCCAGCTAGGTGATGGACTGACTTATTATGGATGAAGAAAGACACAACAAGACTAGGATGAAGACCATGATGAAAGATCAAGCTATGATCAGATTTTATTATGGATAAATACAAGGAATGGTGCATGAACTAGCCATTTTATTATGATATATACATGGTGGGGATGAGGACTGACTAACCATTTTATTGTGGATATATACAATGAACGGACACACTAAAAGAAGCCTAATAGATAGAGGAGCTAACTTGTCACATATAGCGCCTGTTTCCAGGTTTTCACCATATGCTTTTATTGCAGTTTTTCTTTTGATTTTGTGATTTTTTTGTATTTTTTTTTTAATTTACAAAATATATATACAGCCTATATACATGCCCCTTGCATTGGGATTTCAAGGATAAAATTTTTTGAGATGGATACTGTTAAGAGGCTCATCCAAGGGATCCCCTTTAGGTGTAGATAACTGATAAGCTCCAGAACCATAGACTGCTGTGATCACAAAAGGTCCTAACTAATTAGGTTTGAACTTACCCTTCTTTTCACGGTGTTGTTGATTCTTTGGATTTCTCGAAGGACTAAGTCACCCAACTAAAAGTCTTTGATCTTTACCTTGCTATTGTATTGATGGGACAGACGCTACTGATAAACTTTCAAATGATCATAGGCATGCTAAAGGTGTTCATCTAGGAGTTCCAATTCAGTCAAGCGTGCAACTCTATACTCTTCATCAGGAATTAAATCTTTAAGAATAACACAAAGTGAAGGCAACTCGACCTTGAGGGGTAGGACTGCTTCAGATCCATAAACAAGGGAGTATGGAGTGGCTCCAGTAGGAGTATAGATGGAGGTGCGGTAAGCCCATAAGGCAGGATTAAGTTGAAGATGCCAATCATGGCCAGCGTCATTGACAGTCTTTTGTAGGATTTTAACAATTTTTTTGTTTGACACCTCAGCTTGGCCATTTCCTTGAGGATAGTAGATGGTGGAATAGTTGTGGGTGATGTGGAAT
The DNA here is from genome assembly GCA_027943335.1 of Chamaecyparis obtusa. NCBI lineage: Eukaryota > Viridiplantae > Streptophyta > Pinopsida > Cupressales > Cupressaceae > Chamaecyparis > Chamaecyparis obtusa. The sequence goes on from BSBK01001097.1 coordinate 1,630,598, forward strand.
TTGGTGCACAGTTCATCCATGTCCTAATTTTGGAACTTTTTCCCATGATCAACAATGAGATACATAGGTATACCATATCTACAGATGATATAGTTTAAGATAAACATGGATATCTATTTCCCTGTGGCGATAATCAATGGAATGGCCTCAATCCATTTAGTGAAGTATTATGTGGTAGTGAGGATCCATTTGTGACCATTGGAAGATGGAGGATTGATAGCGACCACAAGGTCGAGTCCCCACCGATTGAATGGAAAAGTAGTTGTAAAAGGATGTAACTCTTGTGCTGGAGCATAGATAAGGTTTCCATGTATCTGACATTTCTTGCATGCCCTAGAAAAATGAAAGGAATCTGCTTCCATGGTAGGCCAATAATAACCCATACGCATGAGTTTCTTAGCCAAAGAGGGACCACTCGAATGTGTCCCAAAAATACCTTATGTACATCCCGTAAGGAAAGTTGAGCTTCATCATGTTTGAGACATCGTAGGAGAGTACCATCAAAACCTCGCTGATAAAGGGTGTCGGATATTAAAATATAGCGGGAGGTTTGGCAGAGAAAAGTTCATTTTTGATTGCGGGATAGGTCAGGAGGGAAAGTGTTAGCTTTGAGGTAAGAATAGATCTTTCCATAGCTTGGGGAGTCATGTCTAATCAGATGACATCTAATACTTGTATCAGGGTCATCATATGAAGGACAAGTTAGGGATTACACCAAGAACTCAAAATGGGCCTTGGTATCTTCGATATCAAATAAAGAAGCAATTGTTTCCATGGCATCAGCAGCCTTGTTTTCGTGCTGAGGAATCTGCTCAAAAGTGATGACAGAGAAATACTTTTTAAGGTCATCCACCATACATTTATATGGTAATAACTTATCATCTTTGGTCTGTTAATCATCATTAACCTGGTTAACAATCAGCTGAGAATCTCCGTAGACATTTATTTCAGATACCTTCCATTGTAAATCCATTTTTAACCCAATTAGCAAAGCCTCATATTCTACCACATTATTAGTGCAAGGAAATAACAACTTGAAAGATTTCGGAATAGTGTACCCTTGTGGCATGATAAAAAGTATACTGGCTCTTGAACCCTATTGAGTGTATGAGCCATCAAAGTATAATTTCCATGTTTGCATGGCCAAAGCTAAGATATGAGCATCAGGAAACTCTGTGTGTATAGGGTGGTCATCCATTATGGAGCATCAGCTAGTTGATCTGTGATCACTTGACCTTTGATAGCCTTCCTATCTACATATTCAATATCAAACTCACTAAGTAGCATGACCCACTTAGCCAACCTGCTTGTCAATGTAGTCTTGCTTAACAAATACTTTAAAGGATCAATCTTTGCAATAAGCTGAGTAGAATATGACAACATGTAATGTCACCACTTTTGTGAAGCAAAGACAAAAACCAGACATGCTCTTTCAATAGGGGAATAGTTTAACTCATATCCCACTAGAGTGCGACAGATGTAGTAAATGGATTTTTCTTTTCCTTCATGATCTTGCTGAGCGAGAAGAGCACCTAGTGAGGATGTCGTGGCTGAAATGTAGAGCAAGAGTGGCTTGCCTAGAATTGGTGACATCAGAGTTGGAGGATTCACTAGAGACTACTTGATTTTTTTGAAAGCTTCCTCACACTTATCATCCCATTGGAATAAGATATTTTTATGCAACAAATGTCGAAAAGGATGATTGTGATATGCTAATTGAGAAACAAATCTTCGGATTAAATAAAGACACCCCTATAAAGATCTTACTTGACTGATGTTAGTGGGGAAAGCCATCTCCAATATTGCTTTAACCTTTTTTGGATCTACTTCGATTCCTTTAGCTGAGACAATGTACCCTAACAGTTTGCTAGATGTGACCCCGAATGCACATTTCTTTGGATTGAGTCGAATCTGATATTTTTCCTTTCGGGTGAATATTTTATCTAACACTCTCAAATGACCAACTCTGTCTTTGGATTTTTCTAAAATGTCATCAACATAATCTTCCATGATGGTATGCATCATGTCATGGAAGATCGTGGTCATGGCTCTTTGGTAAGTTGCTCCAGCATTTTTGAGGCCAAAAGGCATTACATTCCAGCAGTATGTACCCCACGGACAAGTAAAAGCAATTTTTTCCTGATCTTCTGGCGCAATCTTGATTTGGTTATAGCCAAAAAATCCATCCATTAATGATAACATCTCATGCCCAGCTGTTAGGTCAACAATCATATCAATATTTGGCAAAGGGAAGTCATCTTTAGGACAAGCTTTATTTAGATCTCAAAAATCAATACAAATCCTGATAGACTTGTCTGGTTTTGAAATTGGGACAATATTTGAAATCCACTTAGTGTAATCAATAGCCCGAATGAATCCAACATCTAGGAGCTTTTTCAATTCTTCTTTCACCATTAGAGCAATGTGAAGATGCATTTTGCGGAGCTTCTGCTTAACTGGTTTTACACTTGGTTTGATAGATAAATGATGCATAATGAGATTGGGGTCCAAACCAGGCATATCAACATAGGACCAAGCAAAGTTGATTTGTCTTTTTCTGAAGAATTTTGCAAAAGCTTCTTTCTCTGATTCTATCAAGGATGCTGCTACTTTGAGGATGCGTGGAGACTCCTCTGTTCCAATGTTAAGTGGTACTATTGGTTCTATAAGAATGGTAGATTTCTCTCGATATAGATAGTTGGGAAGAGTGTCAATCCTTCCATCATCAGGCACCTTAGAGAGGTTTTCACCATCAGATGTGTCTTTTCTTTTTACTATTTTTGGATCTAATACTACCACTGAATGGTTTTCACCATTAGATCTATTGATTATTTTTATATTTTTGTGACTGAGAGGATTGGCTCTCTCTCCAAAATAGGCCATGTCATTGAGTTCTATCAGAAATCTTGACTTGTGATCCCCTGGTGGTAAATGATCCCTGATGCCAAGATAGTCAATGATCACATCATCATTATGGAAGACATCAAGTTCTGGGTGATCGGGAGAATCCCAATTGATAAGGTCAGGATGGACAAGGGGCATTGGATCATTTGGGTCGGTTTCAAAAGTAGAGATGGTATTGATGGAAAAGTTGTCAAGGTTTATGATAGTATCAGCAAGGTCTATTTCCATACTCTCATTCGAATCATCTGTCACAAGATAACGCTCACTTCACTCACGATCAACATGAGTAGTATTACGTGGGACCAATCCTAGTGAGTCACTCGTTGAACTCTCACCCTCATGGTAATTGTTACTATATTGATGGACAACATCGACTCCTATTTCTTCAGTATAATTAGATAAGGAATCCCATTCATAATCATTAGAATTAGAATCATCATTATCTTCAAGTCTATCAATGATTCTTTCAGTTATCCTTTGTTTCTCTAGATCTACATACATACCATGCTTTCTGAATTGTAAGGCAGGAGCTTTAGATGTCTCATAAAAAGGTGGTATTTTTTCTTTTCCTTTTGGTTCTTTTGGTTCTTCACCTTTATATCCTAATCCTGTAGTGTCTCTTTGATAATTGGGATTTTGCAAAATTGGTTTTATAACACCTTCTCTTTGTAACCCTAGAGGTCCAACACCTTGATATCCCATCTTTTGTAGCAAAGTATACCCTTTTCCATAGACATCAGGTGATATACATTCATGTTTAATATCATCTTCAATCTTCTATGTCCTAAGCCAATAATTTGCATTATGCTTAGCTGCCTCTTTGGATATTGTGCCCCCACTTATAAATGTGTTATAAACAAATGTGGAAGGGGGTTATGATTGTTGTTTAGTGATCAAAGATCTACCATATGATTTGGGAGATAAAGGTAACTTAGGGATACAAAGAGCTTGACCTTAGGTATATTCTCCCATACTTCTTTCTTTGATGTCTATCTTGATCCCATCTGATTTAGAAGTTGATGCTATATTACTAGGGTCACTGGGTGTAGTTGCAGAAGATCCAGTACAATTATAGGGAACCAAAGAATCAGAAATCTTCACATTGCTACAATATTGAAAAGGATTAGAATCTCCTTTGATAGTGATCTCCTAACCATTGTGAGGGAATTTTATACATTGGTGATAAGTTGATGGCACAACTTGCATGGAATGAATCCATGGTCTTCCCAAAAGAATATTATAAGCAAGATCCATGTCCAGAACTTGACAAGATACATCTTCGACAATAGGACCAATTCTAATTGGAAGAGCAACGGACCACTTAGATGATCTCTCTTCCTCATCATAGGCTTTTATTGTGATTTTATTTTTTGGATCAGTGACATTCTTAGAAAATCCCAATGCAAGGACTAACTTTAACATGCAGATATTCAAGCCAGCTCCCCCATCTATTAATAATCTTTTAATCTTGTGATTCTAAACAAGGACTTCGATATGTAAGGGAGCATTATGAGGTTGGGTAATGGATAAATCATCATTTTCAGTAAAGGACAAATAGTGTGGGGTTGTTAAATGGCCCACCATAGCTTGAAATTTATTAGGATCTAGAGTTGTTGGAACTTGGGTCTCTAAGAGAGCTTTTTCAAGGATATCTTTGTGAGATGGGGAAAGATGCAAAAGCTCTAAGATGGATATCTGGGCAGGTGTTTTCTTGAGTTGTTCCAAAAGATTGTACTGGTTGGAAGTATTTGGGATAGACTTTGGGACATAAACGGACTTATTTTGTGTAGTGCTTGGTTTAGACTGGACTCCTTGAAGAGTAACTTTGGCTTGAGAATGAGTAGTTGCTTGGACTGGTTGACTCTCTGATTTTTCTTTGATGGTAATAACATTGGCATAATACATAGAATGATGACATTCAGAAATGTTACCAACATATCGATAGGGAGTGGAATTATAATTAGCTTGATTGTCACCCTTATTGTTGGAAGAACCCCCTTTTTCATGCTCAGGAAGTGGATCTTTGAAAGCTGTATGTGATTTGTTCGAGACATGTCCGTCAACACCAATTTCACCGCTTTCGATTAAATCTTGGATTACATTTTTGAGTCTTTTGCAATCATTTGTTTTATATCCTCTACCTCTGTGAAATTTGCAATAATCATTCTCATTCCACCAAGAAGGCTTTAATCTAGGTTCAAAATCTTTCATTTCAGGAAGCGTAATGAGTTTCTTTGTGATTAACTTCCGTAATGCTAATTCGAGAGATTCCCCCAAAGGAGTAAAGTTTCTTCCAGGTGACATAAAAGGAAATCTTGGTTTAGATGAATCCTTGTTGGTATTTTGATTTGATGATTGATTGTTGTAGGTTCCTTGAGTAGCATTGGCCTGACTGGTGAGATTAAGAAGGGGTTGTGTTGGTTTGACATTACGATTATCAACAATCCCATCATTGACAATGTTTTTGTTTTTATTCCAAAACTTTGATTTGTCATTGTTATAGTTGTTGGAATTGGAATTTGAGGATCCAACATTGTGTTTAGAATAAAGTTTGATCTCACCTTTTTGGACCATGGCTTCCTCAATCTTGATACCATTTTCTATGAGCTTATTGAAATTTGGTGGACATTGCAATTGTAACCTATAACCCATTTCTGGTGTAAGGTTATGCACAAAAATATCCATCTTTTCTTGTTCAGGAATCATTTGTGGATATTTAGAAAATAATTGACAGCATCTTTGCAAAAAAGTAAGGAAAGGTTCTCCATTCTTTTGATGTGCATTGCAAAGATCAAGCATAGTGACCTCATGTTTGATGTTATATGAATAATGAGTCACAAATTTGTCAAGAAGCTCATTGAAAGATTTGATGCTGGGGGGAAGTTTAGAGAACCATTCCATGGCTTGTCCTCCTAAACTTCATGGAAATAGTCACATAAGATAAGTGTCATTGTGAGTGACTTCAATACAAGCAGCACAAAACTCACGAATATGGTCTTGTGGATCTGAATTCCCTTTGTATTTGTCAAATTTTGGTACCTCAAAATGAGGAGGGAATGGAATCATTGCTAAATTCTTATCAAAAGGATAAGGACATATATCATCCAAGGAATACTTCTTTGTTGATGATCTAGTTTGGATTTCACGGATTTGTTGTTGAAGCATTTGGATTTGTTGTAGGACGGGATCCAAAGAGGGTGTGTTTCTTTGAATGTTTTGGGAAACATTGTTGTGAGAAGCATTATTTTGTGAAGCATGATTTGGCTGATCATTTTGAGAAATAGTGTGTTGTTCATGACTATGAGAAGCATTGGATTGCTGATTGATTTCCTTTGCTCCATGAGTATCTTGAGAACCTTTAAGAATTTGTTGATTATTTGTGTGAGCTGGTTCTCTAAGATAAGAAACATCAAAATCACTTGGTAACTTAGCTCCTTGTTGAGCAAGCATGAGAAAATACATCTCTTTATCCAAGCCTAAGAGTCTTTCCATGATATGATAAAATTAAGGATCTTGTGAAGCTTCCCTAAGTTCTTCATCAGTGGGTTCATTAGTGGATGTAAAAAGTGAAGTTTTCTTAGGAGCTTTGGGCCAAGGATTTTCTTCATTGCTGGTATTGCCTTCCATCTTGTCTAGGGATTCTGGATTGGTGGCTTGTTTAAATTTCTGAGATCGATTTTGAACCATAAAATTGAAAGAATTGATTGTGGGATGAAAGATTTTTGATGAGGAGATATGGAAAGTGATTGATAGGAAAGATATTGAAATGTGTTGAAAAGTGATAAGACAACTTGATAAACTCTAAGTCAATAGGAGGTATAGATCTCACTATGATATGACAAAGAGAAATCAAGAGATAATAACCTAAGCAAGTTTGATGATTAAGGATGATATATCCTAATATGGTAAACTCACAAAGATCAAAATCTAATGGATAAGATAATGTTTCAACACAAAATTGAAAATTTCAAAGATTTGGAAGAAAAATGATTTGATGAATCTTGATGAAGGAATGATGAAAAGTGATGAATGGTCAAACTAAAGATCAAAGGTCTGTGTAACTTGACTATTTCTCTAGAATCTTACTAAGGATGAAAATGGGTATCTAAAAAAGTGATTTTGAAAATTGCAAAGTTTGTGGAAATGCTCACTGTTGTAAATGCGCAACAATAAATGCGCAAGACAGATTGATCAATGCACAACAAAATTAAACAGATGCACAGCAATATGTAATAGATGCGACTGGTAATAATCAAAAGCACAGACAGTCTACACAGATGTGCAACAAATTTTGATAAATGCGCAGCAAATTTGATCAAATGCGCGGAAAGATGTGATATATGCGTAGGAGTTGAAATTTTAATCTGAATTGAAATGTTTTCAATTTTCTTGGTGTTGGCTGGTTTTTTTTTTTTTTTTTTGGCAAAGTGAAAAATGCATAAACACACGCACACAAGACATAAATGATGTTAATCTAGCTATGCTAATATGAATGCACAAACACGCTTACAATCCTATGGTTGGCAAGGATGATATTTGCTGAATCCCCACTAGGATAATAAAATCCAGCGACACAAATTCACAGTGAAAAGCCTAGGAACTTGGAGGCATGGGCTCCTCCTTACAATGCACTCACTTCTCAAGCACACCAAGTTCTGAATTCAATGGGTCATTACTTCCCAAAGAACTGCTATCTCTACTATGAACCGTGAGTAATGTGGGGTATCTTCACAAGCTTGGGTGACTCCTTGAACCGGTAGATAGAAGGTTTTTGGCCACTAACCAAATTGTTTTAGTAAGGACATCCATTCAGGTGGTTGTGATCAAGTCATTTTCCCAATTAAGGGGGCTCTCCCAATCCTTTCAAAGCAAGGCTTTCACCTCTACTAAGTAGGACTTTAATGCACCACTAGGGTACTGGAGGAGATTTTGGTTGCCACAATGAATTCACACCTATCTAATGTGAGACTAATCACATTACCATTTTTTATATACCAGTTTGGAAGGGCTTGGCTTTAGCCTGTTATCAGTTGGGTTGTTTCTTAGGGTGAGTACCTCTTTTCCCACCAAAGACCACCCTCTAAAAATTATAATAGTTTCTCTTACACCCAAGGTCCACGAATGGCGAGGGGAGAGGATACGTTGTTATAATTTTGGGATTATAGATATGCTATTAAGAAAAACATAACAAACACTTGAATCTATGCTAAGGAAGACACACAAAGCAAAAACATGTATTTTAAGCTCGAACGAGATTATAGTTTATTTTGCAAACCCCTTGGCAATCTGCAATCAAACTATTATAATTTTTTAATTTAGCAATGGGGTCTTCAAAATTACGTCCTGTAAAATAGCATAAAAATACTACCAAAATGAATAGACACTTGTCAAAATGTTAGCTAAAAATAAATCTAACAGAAAACTAAATTTTTCTACAGAAACTGATAAATGCGCAGAACAGTGATATAAATGCGTAGTAAGTTTGGATATATGCGCAGTAATTATATATGCATGAAACAATTGAATGAATGTGCAGCCTAATGATATGTATGCGCAACTAGTATGGATGCACAATAGAAATGAACAAATGCGTAGAAATCATGTACAAATGTGTAAAAATAACTTGTAGAAAAACCTGCACATAGAAAACTAAAAACTGAAAGTGAAAAGCCCGGTTGGGCCCTCCTTCTAGCGCCAAAAATCTATGCAAATTAGATGTCTACGAACTAGAAATGATAAATTAACTATTAAAGCCAATGAATCTATCTAATGCAAACACAATGAAAAATGCAAAGTAACTATGAAATGATGAAACTAATTTAATTACCTTCACCTACCATGCAACTTGTCTCCATTGTCCTCCTAGCTTTGATTTCTTGAAGATGTTGAGCTCTCAGATTTCCAAAATGAAGCCTTCTCCCAAGATGCTACCAAAGTGTGGAGATTGAATGAAATGAGTGCACAATAGCTTATGCAAACTAATGGATGGAATGCAAATGAAATGGTGATTGTATGGAATGCTTGATTTCTTGAATTCTTGGATGCTTGATTTCCTAAATGCTTGGATGCTTGATTGCTTGAATGCTTGTTATCAAAAATACCTATTAGCTCTCAAATGAGAAATGAGGCTCCTTTTATAGAGTTTTGGAGGATCTAGGCTTAGGTGGCACAATCCTACGGTTGAGAATGAAAGGTGGAAGATCCTAGGGCTAGGATTGACTTGGTTGAAGGAGTTGAGAGAAAGGGGGATGTAGTTGGAATGTGAGAGGAAGAATAGGGATGATGTTCCTCTCACATTGACATGGAGGAGAAGAAGGTGGAAGGGAAAGACACATGTCAAGTGTCTCACAAAGACCAAAGAGAGAAAGGGGGAGAGAAATTTTCCTCATGAGGACTCTTTGTACAAGTATCCCATGAGTCACCTTTGACCCTTAGAGGTGGCTTGAGAAGCCCCTTAGGAATAGGGAATGTCTCTTGACTTGGTTGTTGAGATGACATGTGGTCATGAGACCAAGTCCTATGAGGCCACATAGCCCTTAAGAATAGGACATGTGTGGGTGAGGATAAATATGAATAAATAATTAATAATAATTATTTATTTTAGCCAAGGTGATGTGTCAGGTGACTAGGTGGATGAAGTGAATTAGAAGACTTAAAAATATTTAGGTGATTGTGTGTTTAATTAAATCACTTTAATAGACTATTTAGAAGACTTAGGATATAGAATTAGACTATAGTGAATTTATTTAAATAAATTGAATAATTATTAATTAAATAATAAATATTTAATTAATTTATCAAGTCAATAGTAATTAAATAATAAATATTTAATTAATTAATGAAGCCATTTTTAGGTGTATACACCAGTAACTTATGGCATTTTAGGACTTTGGATTGGATTAAACAAAGAAGATGATAGAAAGAGACTACTAAATGTTAACCAGACATTCATTGAATCTCAATTGCTATGGGGTGGAACCTTACACAACCAAATAATGAAAACTTAAGGATGGTTCTTAATTTCATGTGTTTGAATCATAACAACCTCGATCAGGACATATCAACAAGGAAATACTTATCTAGGCCAGTGCCTCATCCATTTGGCAAGGTTTCTTAGACAGACTACACACACACACCAGAATATATCTGAGATTCAAACCCATAAACACATTTACAATCTCCTTTACTACTTATAGAATATCCTTACATAGATAAGAGATAAATCTATGTCCCATGTGGAGCATCATTTAATCTAATCCTGGATTAGAACTCAAGAATGAAGACCTATACATAAATTGTTATGCAATGAACTAGAAAGTTCAAAATTCATCTACGTTGACACAAAGGAGAGATAAGAATCATGCACCTATTTAAGTATGAAGAATCCTCAAGTGTATACAATCAATCCAAAGGAACCATGCTTGCAAACTACAGCTTAGACCTGCAATTTTCTTTCTATTGTAAAAATATACCAAAACAGGTCATTACAGTTCAGACTGGGCAGAAGACTCACAACTAGAAAAGTTTTAAAACCTAACTCCCAATGACCTCAAATGACCATAAAAATCCCTTTATACCAGGGTTACAATCCAAGCACAATGATCATTTCCAACTCAAAATTCAAATCCACCTAACCCCCACCCCCCCAAGGAGTTAACACAGATAAGACAGGGATCAAGCCGCAAATGCAAGCTCAAGCAGTCTAATTTCAACAGCCAACTAGATGTACTGGCCCAAGGTACAAAATCAACACCAAACCCTAAGAAATTCAGCCAAAAAGATCTCTACAACACACTTCAGGGTATTGTTTCATTTACTCCCCTATGGCAAGACACTCCTCTGCAATTATCATGGCAGCTTAGACCACTCCGTAGTGTTTGAAAATCCATTCTACCCACTCTGGCTGCTCAAAAATTGAAATTTTGGTACCTCTGTCATTGCAAACCCTCTGCAAAATTTGAAATTAAATCCCAACGATCACTTTATGGCGCCAGCAGCACATCGGCGGTCCTCGTTCAAATCTCTACCAGCTTTAAGTCATGACCGTCAGATTATTCTTACTTCGTGGGCTTTATGTTTTTACCTTTTAAAAGAGTGCCCATTTACATTTAGCGAATTGGTGACAAAAGGCTTCCACCAATTCACAAAACATTTCACACCTTCCGCTAAAAATTTAGCGACTGTGTGACCTCTATTCACCAAATCGCTAGACAATCTGGAGAACTGCCAAATCTTTTCGTGAATGAGTGAAAAGCCTAAACTTTATCAGCACCGCTAAGACATTAGACCTGACTTGGGTTTGCAACCAATCAAAACTGAATAACTCAGCAACACCGACATAGTGGACCCACCCTAACTCCGCAATGGCGATATCCAAATAGTTGTCACATGATCGGATAGCCAGGAAAAGAGCCATGCAAACATGCAACACACTTCAACTCTTGACCACCGCATAACTGCCGCCGCATAGGGTTGATACAAAATATCAGTCTCATGATTGCATAGCCTTGAAAAAGGCTATGTGAACATTTGAATAACCACCAGCATTTGCCACCAAATGTCAAACACGCTCAGGCACTACAAACATGGGCCCCACCGACAAACTACCAAGTCACCGCGCTGATCAATGAGAATCGAGCACATCATCACCACCAAGCAAACAGGTCCCACCACAAACCCCTTGCCACTTCGGTACATCAGCAACCAACTGAAACTCAGCACATCAGCACCTGCCATCAGGCCCCAACACAATGTGGCACCCTTGTTGCATGATCGCATGGCCGAAAGATGGCCCTTGTGATCACGTGACAAGGCAACAAGACTGCCACCTTAGCCTCCAAGTCAAATAGTGGGACCACAGCACTCCAACACCAAAGGGACAGGTGTCAACCAGTCGCATGATCATATGTCAAAAATCTCTGACATGTGATCGTGTGACAGCCAACCACAGGCCGCCACATAACTACCTCTGGGACCACAGCCAAAGAAGCTTTACCTTTTGGAGGATCAGACGGCTATCGCAAAAGTGTGGAGGATAAATGTCATGCATCTTCACCTTGAAAAATTACACTGACCACTAATTTTGTCTGAGCTTTAATCATGCTGGAAGCATGAAGAACTGGGTCCCACTGATGAATTGCCACCTCACCATTGCAGACATGTGTCAACTAGTCACATGATCGCATAGCCAAAAACTAGGCTATGCGATCATGCGATAGCCAACCAAAGGCCACCACATGACTTCCAACAGGACCACACCCTTTCCACCAACCGGCCCCATAGGCAAGAAGTAACCGGTCGCATGGTCACATATGAAAAAAATTTGACATGTGATCATGTGAAAACCAATCATTTTGAAACCTTTGAAGACCCAGGCCCACCATCCATCGCACTTGCGTAGTTAGGGAACGCTAGCAAATAGGAAACTGTTAGGTGAAAAAAACATAGGGTTTTCAATGGAAAAGATTGAAAACATACAAGGTTTCAGCGAAAGATCAAAAACATCCAAGGTATTCAAGAAAAACATTATGGGTTTTTGACACTTAGGTAGATTTTGAAATTGTTTCCTGTAGACCTTAAAACTTGAATATCTCCCTGGGTTTTGCAATTCAGGAGATGCAATCTGAACTGGAGCAAGGTGACACAATGAAGAACATAGGGCTAAAAGCACAAACCATGAAACACTATGGATTTTCATCACAAGATAAAAGTGTGATCATGGCAGGGTGGGACACTTTTACAAAAACTTTGCCGGGAACAGGCCATTTTCATAAGATTTTGCATTGACAGGAAAATGGACTAACACAACGCACCATGATATAAAGGATCATGGTGACTTTGAGTAGAGAAAAAATGAGAACCTGTAAAAGATTAACAAGATCCAAAGGACAAAATCTAAGACCAAAATTACAACTCCAAAAAGACATCCTTTGCCAAGGAGAGAGATTTGATTTGACTGATTGATTGATGGTGGGAAGATGGGTCTGAACGTGTGGAAGGATACATTGACACAGACCTGGTGTGATTGGTGGAAGATTAGGTCTGACAGGAGGAAGGATACATCCTCAAGGACCCATTGATTGATGAGAGAATGAGTGTTGTTGTTTGCTAGCAAATGATGAAGTCAAAGAATAATCACTATGATCAAGAATAGTTGACAATTGAGGTTGCCTAAGTACAAGGTTGGGTAGGAGAAGAATTTTGATCAAATGCTACTGTAGGAATGACAAGGATATGTACAACAAGACATCGACAAGGGCTGACTGACACAAAGGATGGGACCTAAAAGACACTTATGTACAAATGAGCCTAGGTGGAGACATGACTAATGCTATGGTACAAGACTTAGGATAGGATGTACAAAGAACCTGGGGATGAAGCTGATGCTCCAAAGATATGCAGGATGATGCCCCAGTTGGGATGGAAAGCCAAGACCAACTAATGGTGGATGATGTGCCCTAAAATGACATAGATTTAGGAAGGATGCATCCCAATGATGATGATTGGATTGAGATCAAGGCTTGCTACAAGACTAGGAACAAGACTAAGGATGTGATGGGATGGGTTGGCTTGATCTTGGATGTTGGCTAGCTAGAAGATGTGGATAGGATTGGAAGATGTTGGAAGATTGCTAGCAATAGTTGGATATGGATGGATGGCATTGGATTGCATGAAAGGTAGCCTATAGCTAGATACCAATGACAAGGGAAGAAACCAAGTGATGGCAAGATGGAGGAAATGCCTTGGAATTTAGATGGAGAAATTATTGGGAGGATTTGGATGGAAGGACTGCTTGGGATTGGGAGATGAATAGCGGATTTGCTTGAGGATTGGATAGAGGAATGCTTGGAGAGATTGGATGGTAGATTGTTGGGAGATGAAAGATTTTGGATGAAAAGATAGTCTCCAAGGAATATGTCACCAAGGAATAAGATGCCCCCTACTTAGGATAGTTCATGTATTTCAGAGGCATTAGGATGGGGTATGATTGGATAGAAGATATGCCGATGAGAGGATGAAGAAGGTAGATGGAAGCTAGGATGAATGGATTGGACATAGGATATGTAGCTGAAAGGTAGTGTGATGGATGCCAAGAAGGTGTCAAAAAGCATGTATACCTGGTAGTCTCTATTTTGTCATCAAGATCCAGAGGAGGATGAAGGAGGTGAGAGACAAATGGATGGAGGAGATGCTGGATAAGATGGAAGAAGGGAATGGCCCCCAACTGTAGAAAGGAATTGGGGGGAGCCTACACATGACACCTGTTTGCTAGGTTTTCATCATGGTACTTTTCCAAGGCACTTGAATTGCCAAGTTTTCACCATAGGACGAATGTTTTTTTCTATTTCTTTTCTTTTTTGATATTTTTCTCTTGATTTTTCCAATTTTTATGGATTTTTCTAATTTTCTACTAACTTTGTGTTGATCTTTTACTGATATTCTAATTGGTTTTCTAATTTGTTGCTGACTTTCTAATATTTTGATGTGTTGCTAACTTTTTGATTTGGTGTTGTCATGTTGCTGACATTTGCTGATTTATCACTAACGTTCTTCACTGATCTTTCTAATGTGCTTGGATGTTGGTACAACTTTGTTAGGAAGGAGGGATTATGCAAAGGTAGGGATGGGATGAGGTAGATGGAAGATATGGTGGTAGAAAGTGTTTGGATGGAAGGATGGAAAGTGATCATGATAGGGGGATGTTGTTAGGACCAACATTGGCACATGTTACGAGGAAGATGGATGAAGTGGATGGGTTTCAAAAGATAGAGGTAGATAGGATGGAGGATTTATGCTAGGAGATTTAGGATCTTTGGGACCTAAAATAGATTGAGAAGATGGAGGAGAAGATTAAGTAGCTGGGGGATTAGCAACTTTAGATGCCATTGTGGATGTTTCTTTTAGATGCATTACATCTTTTTGCTTTGGGATCCACATCATTTTTTCTTTAGCCTTGGTAGGCCTTTGCGGCCATTCGTATGCATCAGATTTTTTTTCTTTTTCTTTATTAGGCCTTTGCGGCCATGTAGTGGATTTTTCTTGTGCTTTTCTAGGCCTTTGTGGCCATAGGAATGCGTTAGATTGCTTGATTGGATTTTGCTTTGCTTGAGCATGTCGTTTAGACTGGACATGGCAATCTTTGGATTTTTGTGGATATTTCCCTTTATTCATATTGGACATGGCATCCAAATTGTGGGGAGCATCAGAGTGAATATGAGGAGATATGCGGGATGGAGGAAATATGGATGGAGAGATAGAAGGAGATTGGTAGATAGGATATGTGGGCATGTGCCTTTGTTGATCCCGACTAGGGATGCTTGGATTTTGGATGAAAGACTGAGTAGGATAAGATGGGGAATGATATTTTGGGATGTAAGGTCCCAAAATGGAGTTAGCATGGGAAGGATATGTGCTGGTAGATTTTGGGACATAGGGACCCAAAATGGATTGGGAGGATGGAGGAATGTGATAGGTTTTCCTGGGCTGTAATGATGGAGGAGGAGGAATAGCATTGTATGCTTTGGAATAGGTGATGGTGGGTTTGGAAGGATGCTTGAATTTAGCTTTAGCTATACCAACCTTTTTGGAGGAAGTGCCTTCTTCTAATGTGTGACCAATGCCACATAATTTTGGATGTTTCTTGTCGTGAATGGGCTCTAGATTTCCTTGTTCATGGATGCCTAGGCCTTTGCCTTGATAATTCCATTTCTTGAGCATTTTATCTAAACAAGGATATTTATAACTTGGGGAATAAGATAAGCATCTAGTTTCTGGTTCCCTGATGGAAGATATAGAACTTATTGCTTCTGCTTCAAGTGGGCTACCTCTGACAAACGTAAGTGGACCAAAAGGATAGAGTGCTAGCAGTTGGATAGTTTGGATCGAAGGATCCTCAAGAGGAGAGGATGGGATGATGGGATCTTGACTGGGATTGGGAGATAGTAATAGATATTGAGATGGAGGAATAGGGATTGTAGGATCTTGGATCGGAAGAATTGGGATATTAGGATTTTGGATTGGGGGTGATGGAAGCAATAGAACATGTGATGGGGAAGTGAAGGGATTAGATCTTGATTTTCTTCTGCGAGTATTTCAACATGCTTTTGGGAAAGATCTTGACATGATAGGATTTGTGTGGATAGAGTGTTGGGGGATGCATAGATGGACTCTTCAGATGGGGTGGATGGAAGGATGGGAGATTCTGTAGCTGTGATGTCTGGAAGAAGGAAGATCTCTTTAGATGGTATGGATGAAAGGATGGGAGATTCTGCAGCTGTGATGGTAGGAAGCGGGGTGAACTTTTCAGATGGTATGGATGAAAGGATGGAAGATTCTACAGTTGTGATGGTAGGAAGAAGGGTGAACTCATGGGGCTCATTGGATGTGCTATGGATAATGCTAGGAGGAGGTGATGTTGGTGGGGATTGTGAAAAATTTAGATGGAAGGGACTCAATGATGCTAGGAGATGGAAGAGGATCAATGTACAGAAGATAGATGATAGATGGGAGCAATGGATGGGCCTCATCAATGATGGCTTCACATGAAGTTTTGAGATGGCTTGGCTCTTCAACTTTAGGAGTGGGATTTGTTGTTGGCTTCCTTGTGAAACTCCTTGGAGACTTTTGTGGTGAAAAAGGATTAGAAGATGGAGGAGATGGAGAACTAGGATAGTCGTCACATGATGATGGGGTGGAAGATGGTGAACCTATTTGAGGGGATGATGGTGCAAATGAGGAGCTAGAGGATGGTGGGTTTGGATAGTTCACATAGGTAGGTTTAGAGGAAGCTTGTGAACTTGATGGACTATTTGGTGAGGTAGGAATGATGGATTGAGGTACGGGATATGAAGCAGATTGAAAGTTGCATTCTTTTTGTGGGAAGGGATTTGTGGAAACATGGGTTTGAATGGAGGATGGTGGGTTGAGATAGGATGGTGGATTGGGAAAAATGATTGGAAGACTTGGTTTTTGGTTTTGAAAGGGTTTTGAAGGATAAGTAGATGGAGGGTTTGGATAAAGAATGGGAAGACTAGGATTTTGGATTTGAGAATGATTTGGAGGATAAGTAGATGGAGGTTTTGGATAAGGGAAGTAGCGTGAAGTGTTTCTAAGGGAAGATGGTGATTGGGATATGACCATAGTAGGAGGTGGAGGTATGAAGGATGCATATGGAGGATGTGTAGGTTTAAGATAGGGATAAGTTGTGGATGGATAAGATAATAGATTTGCCTTGCCGAGGACATGAAAGGGAGTGCTAGTGGATAAGCATGA
The DNA here is from genome assembly GCA_027943335.1 of Chamaecyparis obtusa. Taxonomy (NCBI): domain Eukaryota; kingdom Viridiplantae; phylum Streptophyta; class Pinopsida; order Cupressales; family Cupressaceae; genus Chamaecyparis; species Chamaecyparis obtusa. The sequence goes on from BSBK01001097.1 coordinate 1,647,773, forward strand.
AGGTATGATAGGATATTTTGGAGGAATGATTGGATGTTGGGGGATGTTTGGAGAAAAATTGCTAAGATTTTCAAAATACGCATCGTGATCTACAAGGCTTTCATCATCTTTGGGATAGGATAGATTGAGGGGAGAGACATAATAACCAAACTCATCATAATAGTTTTGAGACATGCTAACTTGTGGATGAGTTGGATAGGAATAAAGGATGAAGATGGATTGGAAGACTAAGACTCAGATTGGAATGATTGACAGGATCAGATTAAGATTGGATTTGGCTCAAGATTGGAAGATGACTGACTCTAGAGGAAGATAGACAAGGGGATGGGGGATGACCAAGATGAATATGCTAACCTAAGATAGGAGGAAAGGATGACAAGACTAGATTGAATATGACTGGAAGACCATGATTTGAGATTCTGAAAGCTTTGGATATTTTCTAGATTTTGGGAGGATTTGGACTAACATGGCTATTCTAAGTATCTTGAACCAAGTTGTAGATCAGTTTGATGTTTTTCCAATGGCAAAGGATAGATTTCAACAAAGATTTTTAGAAAAGCAATCTCACAAGGGACAAAGCAACCTTGTGGGATACAAACAAGATAACTGATTCTGATTCTGAAAAAGCTTTGAAAAGTGTATGTTCCAACAATGTTTTCACAGAGTTTTTGATTGTCAAACACTTCAAACAGATCTACCTAAGGAAGGTGAGTATCAAAATCACTTGCCCATAGCTTGGTACCCCCTAGAAGGGGATACAAATGGTGAGTAATCTTGAGGCGACCCGGTAAATCCCTTGGAATCAGTCCTTGCACAAGGATTTTGATACTTTCAGATGTGGATAGGGTAGCCTCTATTTTATCAGGTTTCTAATGGTTCCGTGGAGTCTCCATACCCGGTTATGCTAACCACCCGTGACTCACTTAAGAGCCTAGCCAACAATGCTGGGGGAGCAATATTTACCATCCCCAGTCACTGTATTTGGCACAAACACCCGTGGATTAGGAGATATAAGTGAGTACTTTTTTCCTTCACTTTATTTATATACCATCCAGGGGGGATACCGGTTTGAGGTCATTCTCCAGAGAGGAAGTGATTTTCTCCCTGGACAGGCCTTGCTAAAAGTAAAATAAGTGAACTTGTCCAAGTTCAAATGTTCTACATTGCTTACTTTAACAAGGATTTACAGAAAATAAAAGCTCCTAGATGCACATCAAGCAAGTTGTTCTTTTCCAATTTGAATTAAGTGTGATTTTGACTAAAAATTTTTGGAGACACAAGTGTTTAGATTTTGAGTTTTTCTTTCTCCAAAAAGTAAGCATTTGAGTGATTGCAAGTTCTTTCCTTTGAGCATTCAAGATTGAGATTGGTATTTTGTTTAAGGAACTTTGAAAAGAGCTTTGTTTTGATCCTTAAGTCATTCAAGATTTGATTTTACATTTGCTTGAACTAAAAAAGGAAGGAATAGAGATTTTTGTTTCTTTTAATGCATTCAAGAGTGTGTTTGATTTTCAAAATGACAATGACTCTTTAGGACTTAGCTTCATTCCTTTAGTTTCATTCAAGATTTTGTTTGCTCCATTTTTAGACCCCAAGGCAAAGTTCCTAGATTTAGTTTGATGTGTGAATTTGAAAAACATTCAAGACTTTGCCACAAAAAGATGTTAGTTTTTTAATAGAATTTTTAGGACTGATTTTAGGAACCCATTTAGATTTTAAGATGCAAATTTGAGATTCTTTTTAAGTACCCAAAGCTTTCAAGCGTTCCTAATTTTTACATGAATGCTTCTAAAACCTTGATGTTGCAAGGATGCAAATGATTGGATTGGTTTTGTTTTTTTTGTTAGATTTTGCAAGTTTTAGTCTTTAATGCATTCAAGAGTGATTTGGGGATTCATTATAAGCACTAAAATAAGATGTTTATGCCTTTGTTTTGTTCATTTTTACCCCAAATTGAAGTATTACCAGATGCTATCCTGAATTTACCAGATGCGATCTAGGAATGGTGTAGTCCCCAGATGCAATCCAGGAGTCTCAGATGCTACCCTAAATTTTACCAGATGCGATCCAGGAATGGTGTAGTCCCCAGATGTGATCCAGGAATCCTGGATACTATCCTGGATTTACCATATATGATCCAGGAATGGTGTAGTCCCTAGATGTGATCCAGGAATCCTAGATACTATCTTGGATTTACCAGATGTGATCCTCTAACAATTTTAAATAATTTAAACATAATTTTTACATAGAAAATACACATTTTTTTATCAAAATGAGATTTTCTTAGGGATTTTTTGGAAGAATAGGCCAAGATTTTGCAAGGGGAAGAAGAATAAATAGATAGAATAGAGGAATAATGAGCTTTTAGACAAGAAGGATGATCAAACTACCTCCTCCATCTTCAAACTTCAAACTTTGCCAAAAACTCCAAAAATTGAAAGACTTGCGAAGCGAGTCCCACCGGGTGTGCCAGAATGTAGACTGGGCTATCTGTATCTATTTTAAAAGGCTAAGACAAGAAAACATTAGGTTTTAATCTAACATTATATCAATTCAAAACAAAAACATCTAAGCTAAGCCACCTCAGATAGAGCCTAAACAGGTGCACCCAAGCACTGTTTGATTTTCTCTTGCTTAGGGGATGTGGGTGTGCTCTCTAAGCACTTGGAGCATATTCTAAATGCATACTACGATGGATTGAGATTCATGAAAACCCCAAAAATGGCACAATATTGGGTAGAACACCCAAAATTGCCCCTAAGGCCTCAAGAACTCAAGAATGCTTTAATAGAGATTTAAGAAACAAATATGATTATACTAGATTGATTTTTATCCAAATGAAGTGTGAGATTATGCTAAGCCATGCAAAATAATGAAGAAAACTAAGTTAATCCATTATTGCTAAGCTATGGTGTGTTCTAAGAAAGCTTGAAAATGATATAAATTAGAGTGATTATGCTAAATCTAGAGCTAAATTAGCATGATAACAATGCTTGAAATAAAAGGTGAATGGGTGCTTTGCTCTTAGAAATGAGTACTTATAGGCTTTTGGAAGGGCTTGGGTTAGGAGGATAGGTTAGAGTTTGGGGTAAGGTTAGGGTTTGAGTCAAAGGGGATAAGGATGAAGACTTTCTAGAAGAGTCTAGGCTTTTCTAGGGATAATAGAAATTTAGGAAATAAATAAAGATTTATTTATCTTAAAGGCTTTAATGAATTTTGAGGCTCATTAGGGTTAGGGTTTGACTAGGAGTCAAAGGAGACTTAGATTATCTTAGGGAAAGTAGGTAATTTCCCCTAAATGGGTTTAGGGAAGGATTAAGAAAGTTCTAGAAGAGTCTAGAGTTTTCTTATGGTAATTTAGGGATTGAGGATTAATATTTAATCTTAATTAAATATTTTGAGTTGGGATTAGGATTAAGCAAATGATGGGATTAGCCTTTAATCAAAATTAAAGAGGGATTAGAAGATTCTGGAAGAGATTAGTGGTTTTTAAGAATTTGGCAAGGTTTTGGGCAAAAAATAAATAAATAATTTATTTTGGGATTTTTGGTCAATTTATTAATTAAATAATTAATAAATAGGGGAATGGTGTTTAAATAAGATTTAAACATTTTTGGGAGGGATTCCTTAATTAAATATTTTTAATTAAGGTAAAGGGATTTAATGGCATAAAAATAAATAAATAAATAAAATAAATAATTAACTAACAAATGATGATGTCATTAGGGGTTTTTTAGAAAATAAAAATACTTTATTTTCTAAAGGATTTTTAGGTGTCTACAATAACTTAATCATATAAAGGAACAACATCCTAGATGTTAACCCTTGGGAAGAATGAGTTAATATGTATTTTATAAAGTGATTTATGTTTTGTAAAGCCGACTGTAAGAGTTATTATTCTTAATAACTTGTATAAATGTAAGATGTATATGTAATGTGAAGTGAGAAGAGTAACATATGTATGTGAAATATATTGATGCAAAGTTGTAAATTGTGAAAGTCAAGCAAGCAAACTTTGTATATGCAAGCAAAGTAGTAAAGGTTGTATACCTTGCCCCTTTTTTGTAATCAAAAATCATTGTACAGTACATGTTTGGGTAGTGGGCTCATCTTGTAATCATTTGAATTTGTACTACCAACTCTTAGCAGGGTTGAGGCTTCTAACAAGGCCTAGGGTCCCTTAATCAGGACTGAGACACTATATGTATGTAACAAGCTCCTACCAGGGTCAACATCCTTAACATGATACTTTTGATTAGTGGATCATTGTGGGTATCATCCCCATCGGGGTTTTCCCTTGGTCAAGGTTTCCTCAAGAATAAATAATGTGTTATGAGTTCATTTGCTTTATTGCTATGCATGTTATTCAGTTTAATCTATTTTGCAAGTATCAAGTTAATGTATTATATCCATAATTGGGAAAAAGTAAAATTTTGTAGAATACTAATTCACCCCCCTCTTAGTATTCCCTATTTCTAACATACATGTCTTTCATTATCTTTTGAAACCCTCATTTTTCAAGTTAATTATTAAGGTTATCACTTGATTAAAAACTCACCCATATGATCATTTAGAAACCACTTTGGGTTCCAACACCTATGGTGAGACACTCACCTAGGGTACCTATTCCCCTACCCAAACACAAGACAAAATAATAGAATACCCTTTAAATGGTCTGATTTATAGGTCTAGGGAACTCTCTTGTGTTCTTAGGCCCTCAGGATGAGTCCTAGCCATATCACATGTACAAATAATTACATAGAAATAATGTCAAGTAAAATAAACCTTATACACAATATTATAACACAATCAAAACACAAAAATGACATTCAAAGGTGTGAGAAAATGCAGACCAGACTCAGGAACAAAGTGCAGGAGTCACAAACCAAACCCCAAGCCCAAAAATGGCCAAATTGGACCCCTAGGACCCCATAAGTGCCAGAGTGCTTGGGGAAAGTTCCCTGAGGTATTCCTGATTTAGGTACCTCAATACCACATCCACAATACCTCTTCAACACACCATTAAAATCAAAACATAAACATATGATCAATAACTAAGAAATGAAATCAAAACCTGCATATTCCATAGGAAGGAAACACTCCCAACAGACCTTCCTAAACATTCCTAACTTTCCCTAATCTTCCCTAAACTTACCTAAACCACACATAAATAGACAAATATACCAAATAAAATTCATAAGGACAATATTAAGACTTCCAGGAAGAGATTTGAAAAATAAATATTATAGATACATTTATTAACACTTCCCGTATGCAATATTGTTTTACAACCAAATAACAATCTAATTATTCATATAACTATAATAGTTTTAAAGAAAATATGAACACATTATATATTTCATAAAAACACACACACATCACAAGAATAAGGCAAGAAGGTGATTCTTCCTAGTTCCAGATCCTACCTGGAGTCCTGCGGAGAATTCTTTCCAGAGTTGAGCACACCACAACAACCTTCCAAGCTTTGAGTGATGGTTTCCTTCCAGGATAAAATTTCTTCTTAGAACAATATTCCTTCCTACTTTGAGAATCTCTCAAGTTCCTTCACTAAAGTAGAATGGTGATTGCAAATACATAAAACCCCAAAACTATGCTTCCATAAAAAATCCTAAATTTCTCCAATTTCTCTAATCTCCCAAAACTCTTCCCCTACGAATAATTTATCTAAAACTATATGTGGTTGGAGGATTTTATTTTTAGGAAGCAACTAATCCAACTACTATAGTTGGTTGCAATCAATTAATCAATCCCTATAAGCAACTTAAAAATCTTTTATTACTTTTATTAACTTATCCATCTAAAGAAGACCATAACTAGATAAGGAACAAAAGAATTATCAAATAACTCACATAGCCCAATTGAAAATAAGCTAGCCTAAATCCTAGGAGGTCTCAGGTTCAAAACTCCTAGGTAGCTAATTTTACTAAAAATAGCTTTATTTTATTTATTATTATTTTTATTTAATAACCATTATTTAAAACATAGAAATATAATTACACTTGCAAGTAAAACCCATAGTTCATAATATGTATATATGCATACGTATATATGTGTGCACCCATATATACACATACATATATAATATACATCCAATATATATAAGATAAAACTAAAATTAAATCTCAATACAAAAATCATAATAGAGAACACAACCCCCAACTAAGGTGACCTCCTAAACAAGAATCTAAATCAACTGAGAGTCCTTGGGAGTAGTTTGGTAATATCTCCACACAAATTTTTTTTGAGGATTTTGAAGGCACACTCAGACTTGTGTAGCTAGGTGGAGTCAATGCCTACTACTTGGCATCCTGCAACACCAACTGATTACACCAACATGTATATATATGCATGAATAGTGGAAAAAGAGGAGGGAGAGTGCAACATCATGTGGATCTCCCATAGGAGTAACTATGATGACCTCTCCTCATCCTACAAGCACATCAGATAGTATAGTCACAAAGAATAGTGGGATTAGTAGGGTTAGATCCATAACAACCATAATTCCATAATACAAAACAAGAATGAATCATTTTCACAAATAGTATATTCCTACACATATATACATCATATCATGCCAATTCATTTATTATTTCCTCAAAATAATTCTATTAACCAAATATATATACTCAAAATGTCCCATCATGAAATAAAACATACAATCCAAAGTAATAAGGTAATAATCATGTCAGTCCAAAACATGAAAGTACTAGGGTGGGTATTACGTAATACCCGATGGAAATCTACCTAATGAAAATATTACAAATGGAAAAGTTCCTAATGAAAAGTACCTTATGATAATGGAATTGACAATTAAATTCATCCTTAATTCAAATATGGGTCCTCCTTCTCCTTCAATCTTGCTTTAACTCAAGGTTGGCTCTCACTTCTAGGCATGATTTTCCATCTTCTATCCAACCCCATAATTTATTTCCTCACCTAGGACCTATTCATTTATTTTCCACTTTTGGGATCTACTTTGACCTCAATACAACCTTAGTTTTTTCTCCCCTTCTCCTTTTTACCTTCCCCAACATCCTTGTGAAATTTGAGATCATTTTTCCTAGGACAAGTTGACTAGCCAACTCGTCCTTGGGCTTTTGGGCCCAAGTTTTTCCCAAAGAATGATGGCGGGGTTTTCCTTTGAGATTTAGATTTGTGGTCAACCTTGATGAGATTTGAATCCTCAATAGAGGGAGTTAAGTATATAAGGACCTCCTCTCCCCTCATTTAGCATAACATGATCATCAATCAAAGTGCAAGAAATAACACAAGAGATCATTTAGGTAGAAGATATCAATTCACCAATCAAGCTTCCAAGCATTCAAAGAATTAAAGAAATCAAGAGCCATCAAACATCCAAGTCTTTTCTCCCCTCATGCAATCAAGGTTTTTTCTTCCATAGTTCTATCTTCTTTCTATTACACTACAACTGATTGATTACTTGGAGAACAAAATGTGAAGATGATCATCAAGCTACAAAGGTATATGTGAGACATTAGATCAGTTATTATATTGTCATTGATGTCAACTAGTTTTGACTGTACTTATCATGATAGTTGCAAACATCTGAAGAAGGTAATATTGGTGAAGGAATGAGATATTAACATGAAAATGAGATGTATGAGTAAGTTATGAATATGGTATTCATTGGGTAACTTATTGATGAGTCTATGAAATTATGATAGTGATTTGACTATATTACATGTTTCTATTAAGAATTGAAGATCAAGAATGTAAAAGTTTATGTGGTCAGTATATGAAGAGCTTAGTATACACCGAGTAGAAATAATGTACACTGAGAAAATGTAGTTTATACTGAGTGTGGTATTAATCGAGTAAGATGTCATCGAAAAATCATGGTATTGACCGAGTGAAAGAAATAATGTGGAACATGTGATTGCCAAAATGAGATGATGAGTTGGATGAATTAGGATGATTTTGAGGTTAAATATAAATTTTGTTATAAAGATATACAATTGACAAGATTCAAGGTTGATCGAATGATGAAGATTGAAACATGTTTAAGGAAAAAGTTTCGAGGAAGGTTAAAGAAGCAAAATAAATGATGGAGATTAAGTGGAAAAATATATGACTAAGAAGAAAATGGTTTATCATGTCTATAAAAGGAGACAATAGATTCAAAATTAGGTATGCATGTGAGGAGAATATTGTATTCATGTGAAGCTGGTCAAACAGGTTGAAGTGAGAACCGAGAAATTTTGTAGACTACATTGAGCATCAGAAAGGAGATAACCGAGAAGAACAGAGTTGGAGGATATAAGGAAATTGAAGTGATTATGATGGCCAAAGGTATATGATCTTAGCATAGATCTGAATATCTGCAAAGGATTTTTTATTTGAATTAGATCATTTACTATTGCATTCTAACCATTTCTTCAGACAAAATCTCTTAACCGTGTGGGAATTAATAGTCTTTATTTATTTATTTATGACATTCAATGAATGTTGATTATTTTCTTGTTGGCCCAAGTGCATTTATTATCATACAGATTTGTTAGTGATAAATCCTCTAGCAAGGTCACACCTTACAGTGTGTTTTTTAACCTTTAACATGGTTGGATCTTAACCGAGCTCACTCCAGAAGAGTGAAATTATTTCAGGTATTGATCCCAGGTGGTTTTTCCCTTAACAAGGTTTCCACATTAAAAATCAAGTGTTATATGTGTATGGATGTGATGATTTGTTATTCTACTTTACATATTACAATTATTGGTTTGATTAGTATATACTAGATGATTTAACTGGTATTTAGTAAATGTATCAGAAAGACATAGTCAAGTGTTTTCCAAGCTATTTAAGTTTATTTATTTTATACATCTGAGAGTATTTGGGACAATAGGATAACTAGACTTAATTGATTCACCCCCTCTCAGTTATCTAAAATTTGTATCAGAGCAAGAGTACTTAAAGGAAGAAGTTTGAAGGACTTAAGTTAAAGATCTAAAGATGTACAAGAGAGAGGTGTTGAATCTCAACAAAGACAATTTCTCAACATGGAAAAGAAGGATGAAGTTGTATCTATTAGGCATTGGAGATTCTGCACTATACTATTTGGAAAATGAGTTTATAACTCTCACTAGTTCTTTGACAGTCAACCAGATGAAAGAGAGACAAGAACATAATGCTATTATGATTGAGATTGCTTCTTCTCTATCAAATGTTGAATTTGAAGACATCAAGACCTTACAACTACAAAAGAGATGTGGGAAAAATTGATAGTAGTTCATGGAGGAGATCTAAATGTGCCCAAGAAAAAAGTAGAAAGCTTAAGAGGAAATTTTGATGATATGAAGATGAAAGAAGGTGAAAACATCACTCAGTACAACAACCAAATCAAGGAAGTGGTGAATTCTATCCAAGAAATAGGTGGAATTATTGGAGAAGACATTGTGGTAAGTAAAATTCTCAAAACATTGTTATCTACCCATGCTATAAGAGTCTTACAATACATGAAATGAGAGAAGTTCCTGGTAATGTTATTTCTCTTGATAGTTTAATCGGTAGATTGACTACATTTGAGCTTAACAACTATGATAACAATATTTTACCTAAGGTAGAATTTGCATTTGTGTCATCTTTGAATATTGAAAGATCAAGCAGTAGACACAAGATAATAAATGAAAGTGATAGTGAAGTTGAAGACGATGAACTTGATGAACTTGAAGCATTAATGGCTAGAATTATACCGAAAGGCAAAGGAAGATATAGAGGTAAACTACCCTTGGTATATTTTAAATGTAAAGAGATTGGGCATATTGATGCAAGATGTCCTGATAGGAAAGATGATGAGAAAAAAAGTGAAAGATCAAATGAAAGGAAGAATGATAGAAGAAATTATCGAGATCATAGAGGTAATCGACAGTATGGAAACATAGACAATCAAGACTACAAAGATAAAGGTAAGAAGGCATGCTACCTAGTTGAAGATGAAGATGATGATATCAAGACTGAAACTAAGGAAGATATAGAAGTGGTGCTTGTACCACTAAAGGAAGATTCTGAAGAAGAAGATAGGTATGTTGAAAAAGCACTTATTTCTAAAGTTAGCAAAAATGATACTTGGATTATTGATAGTGGTTCCACACATCATATGACTATTGATGAAGAAAAATTTGAATATCATGAAAATTATAATGGAGTATCTCTGAAAATAGGAAACGATACACCTTGTCAAGTGAAAGGTAAAGGATCTACATTGTTGAATAACAAGATCAGATGTGAAAATGCATATTGGGTGAAAGGACTTAACTATAATCTATTGAGTGTAGAATAGATGAATAACATAGGTCACTGAGTTTCATTTGAGAAAATAAAAGTAAAAATCTATGATTGGTACTAGTGAAAAATCAAAAGGTAACTTATTCCATCTAGACAATGCTGAAAATTCTTATTTGTTGGCTAAAAATGAAGATGATTGATTATGGCACAAGAGGTTATGTCATGTGAACTTTGACAACATGGTTAAGATTAGTAAGTAAAGAAGAGTTAGAGGATTATCAAGCATATCTAAGCTTGACCATGTAATGTGTAAACAATGTCAAATGGGTAAGATGTCAAAGTCTAGATTCAAGAGAAAACATTACTCATCTAATTCTATGTTGGAGTTAGTTCATATTGACTTATATGGTCCAATGAGAACTCAGAGTTATTATGGAGATATATATTTTATCTTATTTGTTGATGATTTCTCTACGATGATGATTGTCATGTTCTTAAAAGAAAAATCAGAAGCTTTCAAAATGTTTATATGGTACAAAGAAAAAGTGGAAAGAGAAAGTGGAAAGGAATTAAAATTTTTAAAGTCAGATAGAGGTGGTGAATTAATTTGTGATGAGTTTACTAATTTTTGTAATAAGCATATAATAAAGAGACATGTATCTGCACTAAGGACACCGAAAAAAATGGGATTGTTGAAACGAGGAATAGATCAATTATTGATTGTGCTAGTGTTGGAAATTTGGCAGAGTAGAATATCATGGTGTTGTCATCATGGAAATATATAATTAGTAGTAAGACATGATCCAAGGAGGAAGTTTTGGATGAGAACTTAAGAACATTGTCTAAGTATAACAATGTTTATGTGTCTATATAGAGATTATTTTGATCAATGAAGTTCACAAAAGTACTTTTAGTGCATGCGTACTTGAACACAGATTATATAAGGTATGATGAAGCTACATCTAAGAGCACAAGAGTGCACGACATGTAAAGACATAGATATTAATATTTTATAGAAACAATGTTGAGCCAACCAGAATAGAGTAGTGATCAGTAAATGATCATTTTGAGTTAATGGATTATTTTTTTTATCAAAATAATAACTTAACTAATTAGGGATGACATCCTAGATATTAAACCTAAGGAAGAAAGAGTTAATGTTATGATTTGATAATAGGAAGTTGACTGATAAGCTATATTGGAGATAGTTGGTATAAAGGAGAATATTATCTAATGCAAAGTTATGTATGAGACTAATATGAAGTTATGAATGAGACTAATGGGTGGTCCCACAATAGCAAGTCTGACTTTTTGGCCAACTTTGACATAGAGTTCAACATTCTGAGAAAAAACTTCACTTTCGAACATCTGTTGCAGCAAAACTATTAGGAATTTGAAGATGATGTAAACTAGAGTCTTTTAGAATTTTCTTTCTAGTTTCTAAATATATTTTAAAAAAAATAAAAAAAATCATTTAAATTTATTTTTCCTTCTCCTTCTAAAAGTGGTTTGTGTGAAAAAACTATATTTTTAAGGAGTTGCCGTCACTTGGATCAACATAACTTTTTTTTAAAATATGATAACGATGTAATTCTTTCAAGATTATATTTTTAACTTCAATATCTAAAGGATGAAATTGGTTTTATTCATTTTGGATCAATATTTCATAGTTTATTAAGTTTTAAAGTGACCGTAACTATAATTTAGACATAAGGTCACTTGGATCGCTCTAACTTGATCTCTGTATATCAAAATTCATTTTTTCTTTTTTTCATAGAAAGGTAACACAAATATGCTTTTCCTACATATTTTTCATAATTTTTTTTTTATCATTTACTATTTTTCTCGAAGTCTTGAAGAGACAGGTTATTGAATGACCAAACAACCTATGTTTAGTTGAAGTAATATTTAAAAGTGATAATGAACACAACATGTATTAAAATTATATTCATTAGAAAGCTTGTTTTGAATAGCATCATTTGACATCATTTTTTTGAAAAAATCATCTTGTTTAGTCCTTGTTTCAGACCTCGGAAGACCATTTTTCTAAAGATTTGTTGTTTCCTGAGAGCAAAATTTCATTTTTGGGGTCTTCGTACGAAGACATCTGAGTGGATTCATGCGAAGACCCCTCGAACAAAGCCCCTCAAGGGAAAATTTTGACTGTTGAAATTTTATCTTGGGTACTTCACATGAAGTTGTATACTTTGATCGAAGTCAGCATGTAAAATGATTTTGTAAATAAAATTTACAATGGTATAAAAGTAAAACATTTTTTTTAAATTTTATATCGAATTGCAATTAATAAATTCACATTTTCTATTATTGAAGACACTTTTTGAAGGAGGATTGATATTTCTATTTTTTCAAATGCATAATTTTTATTGACAATCTTGTGGAAGACATTTTTTGAGCTCGAAGAAATGGGCAACAAGAAGGGAAGACAAAGTAAATTTTCTAGAAAAAGGTCCCCTGGTACTGAACAAAGAAATCATGAAGCTGCATTGACATATTGTCATAAAACTAAAGAATCTGAAAGACAAGCTAAAGTAGGAGGGTCAAGTCAAGTCGAAGAATTGCACATTGAAGAAGGGCCAGGATTACTCCCTACAGAAGCTCAAACAATTGATGTTGGAGAAGGGTCAACATCACGTGCTCCTACTTGTATGGATGAACTTTTAAATTTAGCTCAAACTGTAAAGAAAAATATTAATTATAGAAACTTAGATCATTTACTTACAATGGATGTGGAGAATTTGAGATCATTTGCTAATGTTGAACCCTTCAGTCTTGCTAAGAAGAGATCAATGAATATGATAGCAAGGGAAATATTGTTTAAATTTGATAATTTTGAAACACTTGAACAAGCTCAATTTCTTTCAATTGTACTTATAAACAAAAAGTTGGAAGGGGAAATAAAATTATTGGGTATAGACACATCATCAAAGAAGAGAAAAGTTGTTGACATGCAAACTGATATGATTGAAAATATTAAGAAAGGTTTGAACCAACTAGGGAAGTGATCTTGAACTATAAATAAGTCCATTACAAGAAAAGTTATGTTGACATCCATTGTAGGTAACACTATGGGATGAAAAAGATAGACATCTTCAGTTTCATCTCACTTTGGTTTGAATAGGAAAACAATATCATGATATGTTAATAGGAGAATACTTTTGGTTGATAGCACCTTGGAAGGCAATTGGGCAATCATGTGTAGAGCTCCTCATTCTGATAGGATTGATGAAGGAACAAAAAATTTGGTCACATCATTTTGGAATGATAATACATGACCTTCATCAAACACTGGAGATGTTATCAGACATAGAATTTTAGCTAATCAATATGAATATCATATGAAACATTGGTTGGACACAACACAACATGAAATGTATGTGTCATTTTGTAGTTCAAATCCTAATATAAAGATTGGACAAACATTGTTTGAAAGATTGAAGCAATATTATATTAGGACAAACAAAGTGTTTGAAACTTGTTGTTGTCATTATCATATTGAATTTGATCTCCACTATCAAGTTTTTCGAAAGTTTGTAGAAGACACTTATGGTTTTGAAAAGGCTCCTCCTAGTAGATGAAGTGCATTCATCTCATCCATTTTATGTGAGAAAAGAGATGATGTAGCTGGACAAATAAATTGCATAAAAGGAATATGTCAAACATGTGCTGATTTGTCTCTTTTTCCTTTGAAAAATGAAAATATTGATGTAACAAAGATGGTAAATAGCAAGAGTTAAAAATATGTAAAGAATGAAACAAAATTTGGGAAAGAATCCAAAAGGTTAGAATATGTTGAAGAGGAGATAAATGTGGGAGTATTTATGGAAATTTTTTTAAAAATGATCCAACCCTACATTCATCATGCTTTTTTTGCAAAGTGGCAAGCATAAAAATTTCAAACACTAAGAGACAATTTCCCACTTGGAACTATTGTATTAGTTGTTGATTTTGTAGAAAATTATTCTTTTGTTCATCAAAAGGCAATTCAGTCAGCGTACTATTTTTCAGAGAAAATTACTATTATGGTACATGTGTGTTATCAACACACACAATTAGATTTGGATGGTATTTAGAGCACATTTGAAGCACGGGTCATCAAGAAAGAATATCATTTTTATATAAGTGATGATAGAGAGCATGACATTCATTATGTGGAACACTGCTTCAAGATGTTTTTTGCAAATTTAAAAGAAAGAGGTATAAAAATTGATAAACATTATGTTTGGTCAGATGGATGTGCTACACAATTCAAATCATTGAGACTGTTTTATGCACTATGTAGATATCATCGTAATGAAAACATACCACATGTCTGGAGTTTCTTTGAGAGTGGACATGGAAAAGGTGAACATGATGGTGCCGGAGCTTGCATCAAATGTGCTATACGAAAGTATCAAATGAATTATAAGGGAGTGCATATAAAAAATGCACATGATGTGATTGAATGGTGCAAGACACATTTCACACCAAATGAGAATGACACGTCATCAAGATTGAATTAGGCAGTGCCAGATAGAAAATTTTGGGAGATAAAAGGTATGTACACATTTTTAAATTATTTGAAAGTGCTTAAAATTTTTATGATATTTTTTATTCAAATTATATTTATATAGAATGCATTATATATGCATTTATTTAGGTGTGGATAGAAAAATTATGCATGGTTGCAATAGGATAGAAAAGATGCGATCTTTGCATTTAGTTATGAGTATGAATTGTCGCAATTAGATGTTGAACACTAGGGACTACTCATGCTTTTGTTGTCACTGCATTGCTGACAATTATGAGGAATGTATCAATCAAGATCATGGATATGTAGGCGCATGGAATCTAGTGCCACTAGTTGTTACTGATACATTTGATAGAGATGAAGATGAAAACTTCGATGGTGTTCCTTTGATTTCTACTGATTACGATCATATCTCGGGATTGGTCAAAATTGGTAAGTATATATATTTCACATTATATGGTACATTGAGTTGCATGTGTATAGATAGATATGGATAGATCTATAGATTGAACTAAGTATTTATTTTAAGATCTCACACACATACATATATAAATTTATTGTGTAGGAGATGTCTTTGCAGTGATTGCTGAGCGTGGAAATGTAGAAGTTGGTTATTATTTACTGTGTTGTACTGTAGAGAGGATGAAGTTACTTGAATCTGAAGAAAGTGATGGAATGTTGTTCCCCATAGGTTTGTATATGGTTTACATCAATATATTGAACTCAATTTGTAAATTTTAAATTTCAACCTTTTAACAAATTTCAAATTGAGTTTGTTTAAATTTATATATTGTTAAAATTTGTGACCTGCAGGTTCAGTTGTTTTAGAGGGAACATATTTCAAGAAAATCAAAGTAATTCAACATGGTATTCAATTTGTTGATTACAAACCAGACAATAAGGTGTTTCAATATAGTCACCTAGTAGTTGCCACATCCATTTGTCTTCATACAGTTAAATCTCAATGTGGACGTCATAAGTGGAGACTAGATAGTGAGGAACATGAGAGAATATTACAGGTTCTCCATGAAAGGTCTGAACCACTTGAGTTGGTCTAAAAAGTATAATATGTATACTTATTTCTTATGTTAGGACTTACTTGATATCTCTGAATTAAGTTTCATTATACTTTGTTTATATATTTAAACATATGATGGACTATAATTTGTTGATATATGATGAACCTATTTGATGGTTCAATGATTTTAATATATATATATATATATATATATATATATGTATGTATAAAATTTTATACATATACTTTGATTATTCAATGATTTTTATAGATTTCATAGTAGTTAAAGATTTTATGTATGCTTTGATGAAATTAGTTATATTACGTATCACATGTGTTAGTTCTAGAATTAGTTAGAATAGTTATTATTCACTCGTTACATGTATTAACTAGTTTTCTTTTATGATATTAATTATAGATCCCCTTAAGACCTCCCCTTAAGACACTTAAAAATGATGAAATTATTTATATTGCGTATGACATGTGTTAGTTCTAGAATTAATTAGAATAGAACTATTATTCACTCGTTACATGTATTAACTAGTTTTATTTTATGATATTAATTATAGATCCCCTTAAGACCTCCCCTTAAGACACTAAAAAATGATGAAATTAGTTATATTGCATATGACATGTGTTAGTTCTAGAATTAGTTAGAATAGAACTATTATTCACTCGTTACATGTATTAACTAGTTTTCTTTTATGATATTAATTATAGATCCCCTTAAGACCTCCCCTTAAGACATCCCCTTAAGACATTAAAAAATGATGAAATTAGTTATATTACCTATGACATGTGTTAGTTCTAGAATTAGTTAGAATAGTTATTATTCATCATATCATCTAATCATATCATCTAAACAAATCATATCATGTAATCAAATAAAACCATGTAATCAAATCATCTAATCAAATTATATATCATCAAACAAAATCATCTATTCAAATCAAATAAAATCACATCATCTATTCATATCATCTAAAAAAATCATATCATCTAATCAAATAAAACCATGTAATCATATCATCTAATCGAATAAAACCATCTAGTCAAATAATATATCATATCATCTAATCAAATAAAATCATATCATCTAATCAAATAAAATCATATTCATCTAATCAAATAAAACCATCTAATCAAATCATATATCATATCATCTAATCAAATAAAATAATATCATCTAATCGAATAAAATCATATTCATCTAATCGAATAAGACCATCTAATCAAATCATATATCATATCATCTAATCAAATAAAATTGTATTATCTAATTGAATAAAACCATGTCTCTAATCAAATAAAATATATGTTCAACATGTCTCAAATCATAAACTAAGTCTCAAATAAAATATATGTTCAACATGTCCTAAACTAGGGAATCATCTAGGCACATGCGAACAGAGCGACCCTCTGAGCGACTGCCATGAGCATCCTCTAGCTGTGAGACATGATAAATGCATAAATATATATGATAATAATCTAAAATAATTAAAATATTATAAATGCATGTTTAAACTTACATATTTTTAAAACTTACCTGACCACTACTAGGCGTCACATCTACTGAATCGCTCCTATGAAAAACATCATCTGGCTGTAAAGCAGTGACTAACCCCTACAAATTTAGTGTACAATAGTTGGTTAAATATACATGTACATAGTAGATATATTATGTAAAGTACTTGAAATATATAAATACATGTGTACATATGCATGATTAAACATACATATATCTAAAACTCACCTGGCCACTAGTAGGTGTCACATCATGTGGAAGATGCTTTGAGCCCACACTATAGGTAACATGCTCTGCTAACTGTACCTACAAAATATTATACATTGAACAAACATCAATACACGTGTGACTACAATTAATTATTCACTAAAACTTGTAATAAAAAAGAAAAGAAAATTTTATATGTACCTGAGTCTCAGGAGCAGGAGGATTGTCAGCACACTGCACCATCGTATTATCAACTGATACTGCATCAGCCACACCACCTAAGGTCCCAAACCTCTATAGTAATGAGGAGTGTAGGGGTGACACTAGCTAGGAGGGGAGTGATGTAGAACCTGAACCATCTGGATGCAATAACATATCCATAAATGACCTACTATTAGTGCCAATGTCCACCTGACCCAACCCATGCAACTGGTCATCAAAAGCATCTAGGCCCTCAGTGGTGATGCGTACATCTCCAATATGTATACCTGGCTCTGTAGCTATAGAGTGATCTATGGGTGCCTGGTGCTCTGCACTATGCTATGCCTGACTAATAGATGGTGTGTCCTATTTTGGTGGAACTACAGGACCCCATGTAAGTGAAATGGAATCCCTAACTAAATGTATGGGGAACCTGTGCATATTAGCAATATGAGAATAGGCCTATAGGAGATCCTCCAAAAAGTAAAGGGCCATATGTAAAGTACTCTAATGACCTGACAGTGCTTGTATCTCACTAGGTACAAGAAGACCTACAGCTCTATATGTCTCCTCACTCACACCTACAGTAGTACTAGACGAAGCCTTTGAAGATGATCTGGCTCTACTCGGTCTAGTTAAAATGTATATACCCACTAAATTTGAAGTGATTAATGTGGCTGCAGAAGCAATCTCTCCTATACTATCCACAACTCTCCTCTGAGAAGCAATGATGACTCTATCTATAGTAGCAGCCATCGTCGATGCCATTGCCAGAGTCCTCTCCCCAACTAGCTATCTATGAGGCTGCACAACTTGATCAGGCCTATGATACTAATCACGGTCTATAACCCTACCAAGCCCCTTACCATAATATGCTAGGAAATCTAAATATTTGATTCTGAGTCCCAAACGGAACTCAGTGTACAACTGCTGTGCAAAATATAGTGGAATCTGGTCATTATTTGGATAACAACCGTGTGCTTCAAGATGTTGAGGGTAAATCATACATGCAATCTGAGGTATCACACACCATGTGACTTGATATGCCCTCACCACTCTCATCCCATCATAGTGTGGGAAAACCTCTTGTTTGATGGTTTCCTTGGAGATGAGGCTCTGAACCATCACCAAGGAAATGTCACCTAAGACCTCCTCTCTCAACTCTCAAAAAATGGCCTCAACTACTTGAGGCATGAAGGATGAGTGAGACCTCAATCTAGCAGTCATAGTCTCCAAACTACTCAATATAGTAGCACATGTATCTCTATATATACCATCCCTTGTAGACCTAGGAATAGACTGTCTAAGTCAAGCTATCTCCGTATCAGCCACATGAAAAATAGTATGCATATCAGGAGTATGAGGTGCTCCGTGAGTAGCCATCTAGATACATCACATGTGAAAGCTAAGTGTTAATAATTAAGTACTTGATTACATGTTATAACTACATGTAAAATGGAAACAAATATCTAAATATATAGAATTATAGGTCTTATTAGGTCTTAATGGTCCTAAGATGTAAGTTAATTAGGTCTTAAGGGGTCATCGATAACATAAGAGGTCTTATTAGGTCCTAATAGGTCCTAATTGGTCTAGTTACCTATCTAATTGGTCATAATAGGTCTAGATAGGTTTAGTTAGGTGTATTTGGACCTAATAGGTTCTAATACATTTAATTGGTCAGACTAATTGGTCCAGATAACAGTCCTAGAATGTTAATAAGCCATATGTTAATGTAGAATGTTAATGAGTCATATTTCCTAATATGACCTAAAGGAAATGATTTTAAAATGAGTTTGAAGGGACCCTTGAGATACCCTAAGTCTTTCATAGACCAGTGCCTTATCCAATGGGCCATAGAGTCAAATACCTTATTGCAAGAGAAAGCTATGAAACAAGAACACAATAGGCTCAATGTGTTGCTACCTGACATCAATCACACACCATGACCAAACCTCAACTTAGCACCCACCTCTGTATTTAAGGATGTTATTATCCACTCAAAGGATTTTAACCCTCCCCTTAGAAGAGACCTATAAACAGAAAATACATTAACCAGCATCCACTGGAAGACAAGCATGAAATATCTTTGACACCTCAGCTCATACATACAAAAACACTAACCCTAAACCAGTTATCCCTATGAAGACAACTCCACTTGCAAGCACATAGGCAGTGCAAATAGAAAAACTAGACACCCTTGATGTATGATTAATGAATCCAGAATTCAAATGGAGATAGCTTGGTAACAGTAAGAGTATATTAAATTCTCATGCATAAAATGAGTCTGTTACAATATGTATTATATTCTCTCAACCAGCAATGGAAGAAGAACACCCTATATGCAGAGAGAAGGAGAAAATCTATAGGAAAAGGATCCTTCAGCTTGGAACCAATTCTCCTCAAAAATTTGTAGAAGAAGGAACCCTTACAAAATCGAACAACCTGCAATTTATACCACTGGTTACCTTGGAATCCTAAAGCAGTAGGATGCAATAAGCTATGGGTAATGAGGGTTAGGATTTCAACCACCCAACCAATCAGAACCAATGAAGAATTTATTACAAGGGTAGGAAACACATCCAATCTAGGAAAGAGGAAATCCTGAACAGATCCTTAATTATGAAAGTCTTCTCTGCAAGTACAAAGGATTACAAAAATAGGCTCAAAAGGACACCCTGCAACATGCCTTGATCTACAACCGCAATGTACATACTCTGCAAATGAGCACTAGACATCCTGGACCACACTGCAAATGGAAAACCAATCACTTCTCACCAAACAGGGTCATTTCTGCATTGAATTCCATAAAAATGGTACCCTTTATCGCTGGAAATTCTCAGAAATTCAAATTTGAATACCAATGGTTATTTCTTTAGTGCCAGTAGCACATCGATGGTCCCATTCAAATCTTTGTCAACTTTAAGTCCTGACCGTAGATCCTCCTATCTTCCCAGGTTCATGACTTTAACTCATCCAGGCACCTCGAGTTACTTTCAATGAACACACAACAAAGGAAAATCCCAATCATGAAAAGAAATTCTAAACCCCAGTTAGATTCAGTGAACACATGACTGCACATGTCAAAATAACCCCTTAAGTCATCTGGAAAATTGGCGACTGAAGACATTTCGTCAGTTCGTAGAAATAATAGTGCTGCTACTAAAACATCACGCGAACCAGCGACAGGAAGAAGATTTTGTCGGGCCACCAAATATTTTATCCACACCACCAAACCTCAGACCCCACCTGGGTTCTCTTGATGCCACCTATCATATCACCATTTGTTGCAACCACTGAGTCACCTAACACAGGACCCACCACTGAGAAAAGCCTTACCTTTTGGGAAGATCAGACGGTGGGTGCATGATCGCATGGGGTGACAATATTCCATGTGATCACACATTGACTATAGATCTCATCTACATTTCCAATCTGCCTAAAAAATACCAGGCCCACCATTCTATGATCATGCGACTATGGAAAACTTAACCGCCAGCCAAGTCCCAAGATGTTAGGGACTTAATCGCCAGGAATCAGCGACCGAGAGAAAACCGCAAGTCGCTAGGTCACTGAAAGAAAACTAACCACCAGGAAACCAAACACTATGGAGAGCTGGGACCACTTGGAAAAGTGGCAAGTGGTCACATGATCGCATGTCAGAAAAGTGTGACATGCGGCCATGCAACAACCAATCAGTGAAGAGCCTTTGAAAATCCTGGCCCACCATCCATCGCACTTGCGCAGTTAGAGAATGCAAACAAATAGGACAGAAGTGCGGGGTTGAAAACACATAGGGCTTTCAACATCAAAAGTTAAGTGCACAAAATTGGAAGGCACATGGTGGAAAACAATGAAGGTTTTCAAACATACTGAAAACATCATGGATTTTCAACACTATGGTAGATTTTGAAATTATTTCCAGCAGACCTTAGAATTTGAAAAACTTTCTAGATTTTGCAATTCAACACATGCAATTTGGACTGGAGCAAGGTGAAACATTAGAGAACATAGGGCTAAGGGCACTTCAAGAAAACTTGCAAGGAAATAGGCCATTTTCTAAAGATTTTGCATTGAACCAGAAAATGGACTAACAGTGGCTCTAGTTTGGGATGCATGGCTCTTGCAGGCATGGAAAGGATTCAGAATCACTTGGAGAGTAGACCACCAATTGGACAAAACAAGGAACCTCAAAAATTGTAGGGAACATGAAGGAAAAACACATAGTAGAAAGGGAAGAATATTTTCAAAATTTACAAGATTAGAACTTTACAAAATTTACTTGATGGCCCCAGGCCACCAAAAGAAAATCATAGACCCTCCTGAATCAAAAATTTGATTCTCATCCACATACATGACCCACCACCTAAAAATATTATGATCATCCTGCTACAAACGTATGTGAATAACCATGGGCTAAAAAATGAAACTATAATGGTCACTACCCATGTTCTTCTAGTCACAACCACCATATTCATATTCAAATTCCAAGAAATAGGGAACATCATCTACTTCCTCCTGATGACTGGAAACAAAAATGTGATCTAGTAATGCATCAGAAAGTGAAACATACTGAGCATCATGCATTACATTAGAGTTACCTGGCTGAAAAGGACTTGAATCCTCTGGTTTACCTTCATACATTGCCTCAGCCACTGAGCAACTTGGTTCCTCCATGGTGTCTTCACTGACTACATCATGAACCAAGTGAAGGTCTTGTTCACTATCATATCTGGCAAAAGAAGGAAAAGAACTTGAACAATAGACTTGTTCATCACTGCAATCTTGATGATAGGAAAACACACTATCATGTCCTTCTACCTCTTCTTCTGTAGGGTCATTACATGAGGGGATCACCAATGAACAAGGATCATCACTATCACTTTGAACACTAGCCTCATTATCAATGTCAAAGGATACATCACAGGGGAGCTACAAATCAAAATCCAAAGTAGGGGCATACCTCTAAAATTCTTCAGCCAAGAGTGATGAAATCCTTTCACTGCTCAATGGACTTTGGGCCCTGATATCATTTTCCTTAGCCTCACCCCTAGTGCTGCAAATATCATCCTTGTGAGGAAAAAGGATACACATTTCTAGCCTTAGATCATCTTGTGTGAAATAATCTATGCAGGAATCATCATCTGCATCATATCTAATATTCTTCCCTTCACACAAAACATCATCAAACTGGGACAAGAAGACTACCCTCTCATGTTGACAAGAGGAAAAATCTACAAACAAAAAGGGAATATTGTCAACCTCAGATTCATCTTCAACATCCTCATATGCACTGATCTCAGAATCAGCCTCATAATCAACACTCTCTGCACAGTGAGAATCAACATCAGAAACACTGGCCTCCTCATGAACATCATCAGGAGCCACCAGTCTTAACAATCTTATGTCCTCTGCTAACTGCTAGTTCACCATTTTCAACCTCACTAATTCCTTCTTGAGAGAAACAACTTTATCAAAATGCTCAACAAACTTAGCTCTCAACACATCCCAACAAGGGATTGAACATGAAGGCAAGGACAAGAACCACTTTCTCACACCATCAAAAAATGTGTGCACAAATAACCTGATGGAAATATCTTCATGTTCAACATCCATATCTTCAAAAATACCCATGACAACATCAACATGCTGGCTTGTAGAAATAGATCCACCAACCATGAATCTTGGCAAGCACTTCCCATCCTCAGTAGAGAACTCATTAGGGGCACCTTCAATGCCATCAAAACAAAAGGGGCTATATTCCTCCATGAGGAACTACCCACCACTTATCCCTTTACAACAGTGCTACACACTTGATAGGGAAACATTTTCAACAAAATAATACCTGGAAGTTTTGAAGCAAAAACTTGTTGACTGGAAAGCAAGGTAGATCTAGAGCTCACCATGTAGCTCCATCAAGTTCTTTCTTCATAGAGTTGCCACCTCCTTGCAGAGGAAAATGTTTCACTTGTTTGTGTATCTCTTCCAACCAACCAAAACTCACCAGGATAACATGCACTATTTATCAGAAGATGCACTGATCAAACAAAGACAAATCAGAGCCGCCACTCACAACTCAGTGAGAAGATATCATCAAATGCTTTATTTGTTCATCTGACTCTATTCTAGACTCTCCCTAGTAGAGTCACAATTTTGTTGGTGACTCGGATGGGCAAATCAATCTGGTCAATAAATATTTTGAATACTTCAATATGACTGTAACCAGAGATCCTAATAGATATTTTTCTTTTTCATTGTTCTCCCTAGTAGAGTCACCATTTTGTTAGCTTTTAAACTTGTTCCCACATGGTGCCAGGTTTACACTATGATTGACAAACTGATTAGTCTTTTCTCCAAAGTTTGATAGGGAAAAGTGCCAATTGATGAGGACCAAGGGCATCCTCCTTCTGCTTTGAGCTCCACATCACTCAGGTAGGTATTGCCTCATCTGCACACTCATGACTCTTCTTGATGACTGAAAGGCCTGTAGATGTATTATTGTGGAATAGTTACCAGTCTCCTATAGGTATCCTATACCCCAATGAAACCAAATCTGATGCAATAACCTACTTGCATGCAATGATTCTGATAACCAGAGACCTACACTAACATCAAGAAAGGGAAAGGGTGGGACTGAATGGAAATGATTTTAAAATGAGTTTGAAGGGACCCCTGAGATACCCTAAGTCTTTTATAGACCAGTGCCTTATCCAATGGGCCACAGAGTCAAATACCTTATTGCAAGAGAAAGCTTTGAAACAAGAACACAATATGCTCAATGTGTTGATGCCTGACATCAATCACACACCATGACCAAACCTCAACTTAGCACCCACCTCTGTATTTAAGTATGTTATTATCCACTCAAAGGATTTTAACCCTCCCCTTAGAAGAGACCTATAAACAGACAATACATTAACTAGCATCCACTGGAAGACAAGCATGAAATATCTTTGACACCTTAGCTCATACATACATAAACACTAACTCTGAACCAGTTATCCCTATGAAGACAACTCCACTTGCAAGCACATAGGCAGTGCAAACAAAAAAACCAGACACCCTTGATGTATGATTAATGAATCCAGAATTCAAATGGAGATAGCTTGGTAATAATAAGAGTATATTAAATTCTCATCCATAAAACAAGTCTGTTACAATATGTATTGTATTCTCTCAACCAACAATGGAAGAACAACACCCTATATGCAGAGAGAAGGAGAAAATCTACAGGAAAAGGATCCTTCAGCTTGGAACCAATTCTCCTCAAAAATTTGTAGAAGAAGGAACCCTTACAAAATTGAACAACTTGCAATTTATACCACTGGTTACCTTGGAATCCTAAACCAGTAGGATGCAACAAGCTACAGGTAACCAGGGTTAGGATTTCAACCACCCAACCAATTAGAACCAATCAAGAATTTATTACAGGGGTAGGAAACACATCCAATCTAGGAAAGAGGAAATCCTAAACAGATCCTTAATTATGAAAGTCTTCTCTGCAAGTACAAAGGATTACAAAACTAGGCTCAAAAGGACACCCTGCAACATGCCTTGAGCCACAACCACAATGTACATGCTTTGCAAACAAGCACTAGACATCCTGGACCACACTACAAATGGCAAACCAATCATTTCTCACCAAAGAGGGTCATTTTTGCATTGAATTCCGTAAAAATGGTACCCTCTGTCACTGGAAATTCTCAAAAATTCAAATTTGAATCCCAACGGTTATTTCTTTGGTGCCAATGGCACATTGGCGGTCCTCGTTCAAATCTCTGTCAACTTTAAGTCCTGACCGTAGATCCTCCTATCTTCTTGGGTTCATGACTTTAACTAATCCAAGCACCTTGGGTTACTTTCAATGAACACACGACAAAGGAAAATCCCAGTCGTGGAAAGAAAGTCTAAACCCTAGTTAGATTTAGTGAACACATGACTGTACATGTCAAAATAACCCCTTAAGTCATCTGGCAAACTGGCGACTGAAGACATTTCGCTAGTTCACGGAAATAATAGCGCTGCCACTAAAACATCATGCGAACCAGTGACAAGAAGAAGATTTTGTCGGGCTGCCAAATATTTTATCCACACCGCCAAACCTTAGACCCTACCTGGGTCCTCTTGATGCCACCTATCATATCACCATTCACTGCAACCGTTGAGTTACCTGACACAGGACCCACTACCAAGAAAAGCCTTACCTTTTGGGAAGATCGGACAGTGGGTGCATGATCACATGGGGTGAGAATATTCTATGCGATCACACGCCGACCGTAGATCTCATCTACATTGTCAATCTACCTAAAAAATACCAGGCCCACCATTTCATGATCATGTGACTATGGAAAAATTAACCACCAGCCAAGTCGCCAGATGTTAGGGACTTAACTGCTAGGAATCGGTGACTGAGAGAAAACCAGAAGTCGCCAGGTCACCGAAAGAAAACTAACTGCCAGGCAGCCGAACACTATGAAGAGCTAGGACCACGTGGACAAGTGGCAAGCGATCACATGATCACATGTTAGAAAAGTCTGACATGCAGCCATGCGACAACCAATCAGTGAAGAGCCTTTGAAAACTTGGGCCCACCATCCATCGCACTTGTGCAGTTAGAGAATGCCAACAAACAGGGCAGAAGTGCGGGGTCAAAATCACACAGGGCTTTCGACATCAAAAGTTAGGTGCACAAATCTGGAAGGCACATGGTCGAAAATAATGAAGGTTTTCAAACATACTGAAAACATCATGGATTTTCAAAAATACTATGAGTTTTTGACACTGTGGTAGATTTTGAAATTATTTCCAGCAAACCTTAGAATTTAAAAAACTTTCTGGATTTTGCAATTCAACACGTGCAATTTGGACTGGAGCAAGGTGAAACATTGGAGAACACAAGGCTAAGGGCACTTCAAGAAAACTTGCAAGGAAATAGGCCATTTTCTAAAGATTTTGCATTGAACCAAAAAATGGACTAACAAGTGGATCCTCATATGTGTAATGGGTCTTTAGGATCCGAATAGGTCATATATGTCTTAAAATATCATAAGGGATGTATAATGGTCTAATAATATTAATGGGTCATAGATGTGATAAGTGGTGTAAGTCCAGTCCTAGGACATCCTAAGATTCTTTAATGGGTCTCAGGGGTCCTAAGATTTCATATTTGTTTTAAGATTTCATAAGGGATCCAGATAAGAATCCTAGAATGTTAATGGGTCGTAGGTGAAATATAAGTGGTCCTAGACTATCTTAAGGGGTTGTGGGTAACAATGAGTCCTAGATGTGTCTCAAGATAATGTAAGGGATGGATAAGGGTCAAGTAGAGTGTCTTAAGGGGTCAGGGGAAACATAAAAGGTACTAAGGGGTCATAGGTTACATTAGTGGATCCTCGTATGTATAATGGGTCTTCAGTATCCGAATAGGTCATATATGTCCTAAAATATCGTAAGGGATGTATAATGGTCCAATAATATTAATGGGTCGTAGATGTGATAAGTGGTCTAAGTCCAATCCTAGGACATCCTAAGATTCTTTAATGGGTCTCGGGGGTCCTAAGGTTTCATATTTGTTTTAAGATTTCATAAGGGATCCAAACAAGATTCCTAGAATGTTAATGGGTCGTAGGTGCAATATAAGTGGTTCTAGACTGTCTTAAGGGGTCGGGGGTAACATAAGAGGTCCTAAGGGGTCCTATGTTTCATTAGTGGATCCTTGTATGATATTAATTGAATCTAAGATGTACATAAATGTGTCCTAAGACAACCTAAGATATGTTAATGGATCTTGATGATCTGAATGGGTCATATATGTCTTAAAATGTTGTAAGAGATGTATAATGGTCCAACAATGTTAATGGGTCATAGATGTGATAAGTGGTCTAAGGGATCTTAGGTTACATTAATTGATACTCTAGTATGTCTTAAGGGTTGTTGTGGGAAATGATGGGTTCACATATATGTATTAACAGAAGCTAAGATAGATGAATGTGTCCTAGGACATTTTAAGATATAATAATGGGTCGTACGGGTCCTAAGGGGTCCTATGTGTCAAGTAAGATGTTCTAATATGTATTATAAGATCTTGAGATTCCTAAAGGATCCTAAGTGTCTTAATATGTCACAAGAGAGGAATAAGGGTCCTACAAACTTATTGTACTACATTTTTTTAACGTTTTCTAACATACTACTAGATCATTTTCAAAAATTTAAATACAATTTACAACTTTAAACTTAAAATTTAACATTTTCTAACTTTAATCTTAATGTTTTCTAACATTTTCTAACATTTCTACTATGGTTTCTAATGTTTTGTAAATATTTTCTAACATGTGCTAACAAACTATTATGATTTTCTAACATTTTCTAACATATTATAACATTTATACTATGATTTTCTAACATTTTCTAACATATTATAACATTTATACTATGATTTTTAATATTTCTATTATTTTCTAACATTCTACTATTAATTTCTAACATATTAGATAATATTTCTAACAAATTTCTAACATTTCTAACAAATAAAAAATTATTTAAAACAAATAATTAGCTAAAATAAATATAAAACATATTATTTACAATAAAAAATGAGAAAAATGTGTGTACCTAATACTGCTATGAAACTAAAGATGTCGACGAAGCTCAGGAGGCACTGGTGTGATGTCGTGCTAAGATACTTCACTCCAAGCCTGGGGGTCCAAAAGCAGTGTAATGAAAAAGATTAAAAAAAAAAATGCCAGAATTTATAAACAATTCAGTCGTAAATGGCTTCATGCAAAGCCCCTAAGAGGCATCATGCAAAGCCACAAAGAGGCTTCATGCGAAGTCTCTCTTTGTGCGAGGCATCCCTGGGGTCTTCGCACACAGCTTATTGTTTGGCAACTTCATGCGAAGTGGTGGAGATACTTCGCACGAAGCATAGACTCCATACGAAGGCATTATTTTTTTTTTTCACCTCGCTGTGATTTTGTTCGTCCCTAAAAGTGGGACACAGCTTTGTGGGATCACCCTAATGTGAATTTGTAAAAGGATTTTGTATTGATGTATTAATGTTATATTATGAGAAATCTGATATATGATCAGATCAATGTGAACTGATAGCAATTTTTGTGAAGAGCCTACAAGCTAGATCAAAATATTGAAGACATTCAACAATAGTAAAAGGTTTTTGTATTGAAGATTATTATTGTATATTACATGTTTGGGTAGTGGGCTCATCTTGCATACATTCACATTTTGTAATACTAACTCCTAATATAGTTGAGGCTTCTAACAAGGCCTAAAGTCCTCTAACAAGGACCGAGACACTACACAGATGTAATAGACTCTTAACAAGGTCAATATCTTTAACCAGATACTTTTGATTAGTGGATCATTTGTGGGTACCAACCCCACTAGGGTTTTTCCTTGGCTAGGGTTTCCTCAAGAGAAAACATGGTGTTATGAGTTATTTTATTTTAAGGTTGTGTTTATTATTCAATTTATTCAGTTTAGTTTCTTATGGAAGTTACATGTTAATTACATATATCCTTAAGTGGGAAAAAGTAAAAGTTTGTGAAATACTGATTCACCCCCCCTCTTAGTATTTCCTATTTCTAACAATTGGTATTAGAGCACATTTACTCTAAGAAGGCCTAACAACTTGAGTAAGATCTCTATGGATATGGATCAATTGTAGAAAAACCTAGAAGCTCTTGAGAAGATTGATATTCTTACTGAAGAAAGAGATATTTTGAAGAAAAAATATGAAAGTGCAAAAGACTATATTGAGAAACTAAAAGACAAGATAGAAGATCTTAAATCAAAGAAAGATCCTACAAATCAGATCAAGGATGGTGATGAAGTTTGAAAACTAAAAAAGGAAAATGGGATCCGAAAGAATGAACTAAAGATTGTAGATCTAAAGTTAAGCTTGAAAGATGATAATAGAAAATTTGAATAAGATTTGAAGTCTGAAAATGAAGATCTAAGATCTAAACTTACCAAAGTAACATATAAATTTGAGACTACAAAGTTGAAGTATACTGAACTTGAAAAGTATAATAAAATTGTGAAAGGAGAGATAACTCAATCTAAACATCTTGAGAAAAGATATTGTAGTAGTGAAAATATTGATGAGAAAATATCTTATCAGAAACC
This sequence comes from Chamaecyparis obtusa, assembly GCA_027943335.1. Taxonomy (NCBI): domain Eukaryota; kingdom Viridiplantae; phylum Streptophyta; class Pinopsida; order Cupressales; family Cupressaceae; genus Chamaecyparis; species Chamaecyparis obtusa. The sequence goes on from BSBK01001097.1 coordinate 1,677,656, forward strand.
CTCTTATGATAAAACTAGTCTTGGGTATTTTGAAGAAAAATTCTCAAAGAAGATTGAAGAAAGTAAAGAACTAGATCTAGAAGTTCAACAACCTGAGAACGAAGAAGAAGAAAAAAAAGTTGAGTCTAACCAATCCAAAGATGTACCTAAACAACTTAAGAAAGATGGATCACCTAAAGAAATGAAAAATGAATTCAAAGGTAGATGGTTTACATGCAATTCATTTGGACACATGAAAAAAGATTGTACAAGTAAGCTATTCAAACCTATCTTTGGTTATTGTTATAATTGTCATGGTTTTGGTCATAGAACTATTGATTGTAAGAAACCTAGATCTAATAATAGAGATAATAGTAGAATTTTTTGAAATACTAAACCTGTAGATAAAAGACATACTGGAGCAACATACAATATAAGAAATGGGGTTGTGTGTTATAGTTGCAGAAATTTTGGACATATTGCCAGAAATTGTAGATCAAATATTATATAGTCATGATTGAGATATGGAATTAATGTCATAATTTGTCAAATTTTTATTAACATGGGTCACATAGTGAGGTATTGCAGAATGAACAACATGAGGAATCCTAATCCCAGAAGAAATGTGAACTACGCTAGAAGAAATATGGATATTAACAATATTCAAAAGGGAAACATCCGTAACATGGAAGAAGTTATATTTTTCAAAGCTAAAGATCAAGAGAGTGCATCCACAATATCAGGAAGTCGGTCAGGTGAAGCATTTGATAGTAAGTTGGAATCAATTCTAGACCCATGTCAAATTGATTAAGCATCAAAATTTAAGAATTTAGCATCAAATTAAGCACCAGAATAGTATAGAGTTTAGCATAATTTGAATCAAGCCTTGAAAAGTTAATATTTTGTAGAAAGTGATGTAAGGAAGCTATGGTTAAGAGAACATGTAATTCCAAGCATGTATGAAAGCACACAAAGTGAAAGAAGTTTGCAGTTAACTAGGAGTAACTTTTTGGCATGAATACACTTATGCAAAAATGTCTTGAAGGATTTGATAGATAAAAGAGGTTTATTGGATATCATTTGATCATTCAAGAGTTTACAAGAGTTTTAGAGAGCTATCCTATTTATATTAAATAAGATTGAAAGATTTGGAGATAGATTTTTGCCAGATCTATGGAGAAGCCCTAAATCACAATTCCAAGACTTTACATATATTGAAGCTGTAGAACCAAGAACTGGATTCATAGACCCTCTAGATTATAAAGTGTCTGAAGAAGAAATTGAAGGATATGTAAGTAGAATTTTGAAGTACACACTAGATTCCAAAATTCCTAGATTTAGAACATTTGAAGAAATTTCTAGCACAACACAACAATCACAGTTGCAAAAGTCAGCTAAAAAAAGGGTTGAGAAAACAATCAAGAAGATATTATAAGAAATAGGTATGACTAAAGATGAATTTAACATTGCGAAGAAGACATCAATAACTATGAGAGATATTGAGTAGAAATAAGTGTTAATCCTACCACCTTTGGCATCTAAGGTAACCCCTGTTCAAGATATTCAAAATATTGATGAGGATGTCATTGAGCCTAGTGAGATGAGTATATCACTGGACAAGCCACTAGTATCAGCCATAATAAAATATACTAGATCCACCTCCACTACACTGGATAAAAGACTAAAAGGAATGGATAGTGGACCAAGAAAAAGGCAAAAGACTATCTTTTCTCCCATGGAAAGAAAAAAGACACAAGAAGAAGAATCCACACCCATCAAGAAAATGAGAGGTCAAGTTCCAATTCAATCTCAAGGAGATGAAGATGTAGGCAATAGAAAAAAGAAACAATGGAAACCCACGATTGAGAAAGTGAATCCTTTGATCATTAATGAAGGAGATTTCAAAAAGTTAAATAAATACTATCATATGTACAATAATTTTCAGAAACTGAATCTTGAGAATGTAGTTGTCAAGAACATGATCCTTGTTGACAAGAAATTTGAGAATATTAAAGATAAAATACCAAGTGATCTTTATGAGAAACTAATTAATAGGAACAAGAGAGCAATAGAAGAGGATAAAGGTATAAGAGAAATATTTGTGAGAAAAAAATGTGTAATCAAAGGTGAAGAATATTTCAAAGAGATAATGAAGAGTCTCAGCACTCATTTGAGAAGGAAAAGAAGAATATTTCTAATTATGGGAGGTAATTATGAGGAAGTTAACAAGGAAACTGAGGAATTAGTTGTGGAAGTGATGACTTTAGTATCAAGAGAAGCCTTAAGTGAATTAGAATAGGACATTCAAACAATAGAAGTTGTTTCATAGATCAAAGAGACACCACTTCAAAAATAAATCCTAGATCCTCCACCTACCATACTTATTGATGATGAAACAATGCATGTAGAAGGAACTAGCATCACCATTGACAGAGAAGAAGATCATTTCGAAGATCAAGGAGAGGATGTTGGCAATTTGGGAGAGATGGTGAATGAGGAAGAAGACGAGGAAGAAAATAAGAAAGAAGATGAGGAAGAAGATGTGGAAGAAGAAAAAGGAGAGGATAAGAAAGAAGAAATAAAGGCATTAGAGGAGACACAAACATAAGTCACTAAAAAAGCAATACAAGAGGAAAAAGGTAAAGGTAAAGAGGTAAATCCTATAGAGATTATACTTAGCACATTCAAATAGTCACACCACAGAAGGTCACAACAACAAGTTCATCAAAGTCACCCATTGATTTAGTATTAGAAAAATTAGGAGTTGAAGTTGATGATGATGAACAAATAGAGTTGATCTCATCCCTAAATAAGATAATTGGAAAGAACAAGAAAGTAAAGATCCTAGAAGGATCACTACTTGAGGTAACAAATAAGCTTCAAGGTGTTATATCTACTCAAGTTAGTGAACTTGACCCACAAGTTAAAGAAAGAGAGATAATTAAATATTTTGGCAGTGAGTTCACTACTTTATGTGACATTGCATCAGTGAAAGCACAAAAACTTCACGATGCATAGTTATTCCAAACCACTTGTCAAAATATCAAGAATGATCTAGAAAACCTTGATGTTTGCATTAACGAGTTGAGAAAATATTTAGAGAGAGGAAGAGCATTGTATAGTTAGTGTGCTCTATCACACAATCATATCTCAGATATTGTAGAGAAGTTGAAGAATAAAGAAGAAGAACTACAAGTCACAGTGAATGAGCTACAAAATCCTATCATGAAAACCACTGATACTGAGATGAAAGTGTGAAAAATACATGATGAGATAAGACTATTATAAAATGAGAAGGAAAGAAAGTTGAAAAGGTTTTCTTTACTCAAAGAGCACCTAACCTTGAAAATTAGTAATGTGCATAATCAACTAGAAGAATGTCTTTCATCAAAGACATCATATGATAAATTTTCCTATCCAAATCTTAGAGCAGTTGAGATAGCATCCTATGGACTATGTGCACTAGTTAGTGTATCAGATTCTGTCAAGATTACATGGGATAAGGAAATTGAAAACTTGAAGGTGAACTTTATAGATTGCATTTCAAGCCTTCCAACATTACAAAATTGAAGACATAAGGTGTATCAAAAATTTTGACCTGTATATATATATATATATATATATATATATATATATATATATATATATATATATATATATATATATATATATATATATATATATATATATATATATATATATTGATACCTTTTTCATTGTTGTCAAAGGGGGAGTAATATAGCATGAGAAAATTGCTTGTATGTATAAGGTACATATATATGCAGAATAGTATATAGTATAATCAAAGGGGGAGTATCCCTATGGTGGAATAAGTAGACATGTATGATCCATAGACTTTTTAAAATCTTGTAATGGCCATGTAACAAAATGTTGCAGAATGTTGCAAGTTTGTTTTTGAAAATTTTGTTGTAAGTTTTTGGGAATTAGCCAATTTTCCCATATGTTGCCACCTATGACAAAGGGGAAGATTGTTGAAAATTTTTATGAGAAGGATATCATGGTGTTTTTATTATGGCAATATATATTGAGTAGTAAGACAATATGATCCGAGAAGGAAGTTCTAGATGAGAACTTAAGAAAATTGTCTAAGTATAATAGTGTTTATCTATCTACATGGAGACTATTTTGATCAATGAAGTTCAAATAAGTACTTTTAGTGCATTCAAACTTGAAAAAAATTTATATAATGTATGATGAAGCTACATCTAAGAGTGCAAGACTATATGACATGTACGGACATAGATATTATTTTTTTACAAAAATAGTGTTGAGTCGACCAGAACAAGGCAACGATCAGTAAATGATTATTTTGAGTTAAGGGATTATTTTTTTTATGAAAATGACTTAACTAATTAGGGATGACATCCTAGATGTTAACCCTAATGCAATAAGAGTTAATGTTATGATTTGATAACATGGAAGCCGACTGATAAGGTATATTTGAGATAGTTGGTATAAAGGAGAATATTATCTAACGTGAAGTTATGTATGAGACTAATGGAAAGTTATGAATGAGACTAATGTGAAGTTGTAAAATGATTTTTTATTGATGTTGTATTATGAAAAATATGATATATGATTAGATCGGTGCAAACTGATAGAAATTTTTGTGAAGAGCCTACAAGCTAGATTAGAATATTGAAGATATTCAACAACAATAAAAGGTTTTTGTGTTCTATCTTTTGTATTGAAGATTATTATTTTATATTTCATTTTTAGGAAGTGGGCTCATCTTTCATACATTCAAATTTTGTAATACCAACTCCTAATAGGGTTGAGGCTTCTAACAAGGCCTAAAGTCCTCTAACAAGGACCAAAACACTATACATATATAATAGACTCCTAACAGGGTCAATATCTTTAACCAGATACTTTTCATTAGTGGATCATTTATGGGTACCATCCCCACTAGGATTTTCCCTTGTGCATGGGTTCCTTAAGAACAAACATGGTGTTATGAGTTCCTTTATTTTATGGTTGTGTTTATTATTCAGTTTAGTTTCTTATGCAAATTACAAGTTAATTACATATATCCTTAAGTGGGCAAACGTAAAAGTTTGTGAAATACTGATTCACCACCCTCTCAGTATTTCCTCTTTCTAACATCTAGAACATTGATGATTGAAAATATATTGCACAAATTTATTGGAGAGAATCTGTTAGTATGACTGTTTATACACTAAACTAAGTACAATTGAAGAAAGAATCAAACAAGAAACCTTATGAGGTATGGTATGGTTATACACCTAATGTTAGATATTTCAAAATATTTGGAAGTAGATGTTACATTCTAAAAGATGATAGAAATGGAAAATTTGATTCAAAAGGTGATGAAGGGATATTTTTAGGCTATTCTATTAAGAGTAAGGCTTACAAATGTTTGAACAAGGCTACTAAAAAAATGATTGAAAGTGAAAATGTGAGAGTTCCTAAGTTTGCATAAAAGAATGATGAAAAAAGTAAGAAAGAACTAAAAGACTATGGTAGATTTGTTTATTTTGAAGAACCTAAAACTCTACTTGAGAAACAACCTGGCATCACCAAGAAACAAAATATTTCTACCTAGCAATAATCTATATAGACCATGCAACAACAAATAGTTACTGATGAGAATGATGATCATGCACCAAGTGGAGAAAACATTGAAGAACAAAGATCTGAACATGTACTAGCAAAGTATGTGAGAAGAAACCATTCACAAGATCAGATAATCAAAGAAAAAGGAGCAAGAATGATGACTAGAAGTAAGTTAAGGAATAATACATGTTTGGTTAGTGAATTTGAGTCTAAAACTGTTAAAGATGCATTAGAAAATGATGATTGGATTAAGGAAATGAACAAAGAGATTGAGAAAATATAGAAGAACAAGACATGGACATTAGTAAAAAGACCTAAAATAAAAATGTGACTGGCACTAAATGAATTTTAGAAACAAATTGAATGAGAATGAAGATGTATCAAGGAACAAAGCTAGACTAGTTTGCAAAGGTTATGCACAAGAAGAAGAAATTGACTATGGAGAAACTTTTGCACCCATTGCTAGAATTGAAGGAGTAAGAATACTAATTACATATGCTTCTTATAATGATTTAAGGTATATCAGATGGATGTGAAATTTGCATTTATGAATGGGATACTTGAAGAAGAGGTATACATTGAACAACCTAAAGGTTTTATTGATCCTAATCATAAGAATATGGTATGTAAGTTGCATAAGGCATTATATGGACTAAAGAAAGCACTGATAGCATGGTATGAAATACAAAATTCTTATCTCATAAGAATTGGATTTGTTAGAACAAGTGATAAAAACAATTTATACTTTAAATTTGGAACTGATGATAATATTTTTATTGCTAAAATATTTGTTGATGATATCATATTTCGAGGTCATGATACTTTATGTAAGTATTTTGTTAATGAAATGAGAAAATATTTTGAAATGTTGATGTTTAGAGAGATCAAATTATTTCTTGGTTTTAAATACTACAAAAAAAGGAAGGCATATACATAACACAATCTAAGTACATCAAAGAAGTCTTAAAGACATTCGGTATGGAAGATTCAAAACTAGTTGGTACACCTATGGTAATCAGATGCAAGCTAACCAAGGATGACAAGTCAACATAGGTAAATCAAACCTTATACAGATCTATGATTGGAAAATTGACTTGTGTTCTACATAGTAGACTAGATATTACACACGTTGTTGGAATTATAGCTAGTTTTTTTGCTAATCTTAAAGAGTCACACATGACTGCTGTAAAAAGAATTTTGAGATATTTGAAGAACACTAAAAACTATGGATTATGGTATAAGAAGGAAGGCAATTTTGAACTTAAAGTTTACACTGCTGCTGATTGGGCTAGAAATGTTGATGATAGAAAAATAACTACAGGTGGAGCATTATTTTTGGGAGAAAGATTAGTAACATGGATCAATAAGAAACAAGGATGCATTTCTCAATTCACTACTGAAGCTAAATATTTAGCTGCTTCTAATTTTTCAAATATTGTATGGATAAAGAAAGTGTTGGAAGGTATGAATAAATAAATCATTGATCCAGTGATAATCTATTATGATAATACAAGTTCTATTAACATTTCAAAGAATCTAGTGATGGATGCAAAGAAAAAGTACATATCTATTAAGTATCACTATTTAAGGGAGAAAGTTCAAGAAAAACAAGTCAAATTAGAATATGTGAAGTCATAGGAGCAACTTATTGATATATTCACAAAACCCTTACTCAGGGATACATTTGAATACTTGAGAAGTAGCCTAGGGGTCCATCCCCTATTTAACAGTCACTAAGTTGATATGAGGTTGCATCAACCTGTACTTTATCAGAAGATCTAATGATGTTGATGCATGATGTTCACAATTTGGGATTCATAAGGTTATGTAGACAAAGAAGAAGAAGAAGATGCAAGACAAAAGGACATTGCATATCTGTACATGCAAGGTACAATAATCTAAACATGAGTTGGAAAGATTCTTATTTGTCTATGAAAGAGCTGATTTCTTTTGGCATTTCTGTCAAAGGGAGAGAAGTTACATGAAATATTATTATTATTCGAAAGAATTTTACATGATAATATGGAGAGATGATCATGAAATATCAATTAGAAATTAAGCTAACCAAAAGGGAGAGACAAAGATATTGTGTAGTGATTAAACATATTAAATGCATAAGCTAGGGAGAGCTTATCGAGTCACAATATATAAATAGAGTTGCATATACTTAAGATGTTTGGTATTCTATGACATATTTCATATTGTGTTGCCATCAATGCCAAAGGGAGAGATTCTTGTACTACAATTGATTGATTACTTGGAGAAGAGAATGTGAAGATGATCACCAAGCCACAAAGGTATATGTGAGACATTCGATCAGTTATTATATTATCATTGATGTCAACTAGTTTTGACTGTACTTATCATGATAGTTGCAAACATCTGAAGAAGGTAATAATGGTGAAGGAATGAGATATTAACATGAAAATGAGATGTATGAGTAAGTTATGAATATGGTATTCATTGGGTAACTTATTGATGAGTCTATGACATTATAATAGTGATTTGATTATATTACATGATTCTGTTAAGAATTAAAGATCAAGAATGTAAAGTTTATGTGGTTAGTATATGAAGAAATTAGTATACATTGAGTAGAAACAGTGTACACCAAGAAAGTGTAGTGTATACCAAGTACGGTATTAATCAAGTAAGAAGTCACCAACACATCATGGTATTGATCCAGTGAAAGAAATAATGTGGAACATGTGATTACCGACATGAGATGATGAGTTGGATGAATTAGGATGATTCCAAGGTAAAAGATAAAGGTTTTTTAAAGATCTACGATTGATAAATTCAAGGTTGATCAGATGATGAAGATTGGAACATGTTTAAGTCACAAGTTCTGAGGAAGGTTAAAGTGACAAAATCAATGATGGAGATTAAGTGAAAAATATATGGCTAAGAAGAAAATGGTTTATCATGTCTATAAAAGGAGACAAGATATTCAAAATGATGTATGTGTGTGAGGAGCATATTGTATTCATGAAAAGTTGTTCATACAGATTGATGTGAGAATAGAGTAATTTTGCAGACTACACCAAGCGTCAGAAAGGAGATAACTGATAAGAATAGAGAAATAGTATATAAGGAAATGAAGAGATTATGATGGCCAGAGGTATATGATCTTAGTATAGATCTGAATATCTACAAAGGAAGTTGTATTTGAACTAGATCATTTACTGTTGCATTCTAACTATTTCTAGAGATAAAATTTCTTAACCTAGTGGGACTTAATATTCTTTATTTATTTCTTTATGACATTCAATGAATGTTGATTATTTTCTTGTTGGCCCAAGTGAATTTATTATCATAGAGAACTATTAGTGATAAATCCTCTAACAAGGTCACACCTTACAGTGTGTTTTGTAACCTTTAACATGGTTGGATCTTAACCGAACTCACTCTAGAAGAGTGAAATTATTTCAGGTATTGATCCCAGGTGGTTTTTCCCTTAACAAGGTTTCCACATTAAAAATCAAGTGTATGGATGTGATGATTTGTTATTTTACTTTACACATTACAATTATTTGTTTGATTAGCATATACTATATGATTTAATTGGTATTTGGTAAATATATCAGAAAGACATAGTCAAGTGTTTACCAAGCTATTTAAGTTTATTTGTTTTATACATCTGAGAACATTTGGGACTATAAGATAACTAGACTTAACTGATTCACCACCCTCTCAGTTATCTAACACTTTGCCCCATTGGAGGAAAATAAATAGAGGTTTATATCAATTAAGGATATTTTCCTTCATCCATCAAACCTCATTCCTCTCTCTCTTCCTCAATCAAACATTGTTGTAAATTACATCTATTCCATGAGGTTTTATCTTACATGATTTCCTTTTGGGTTTTTTTATTTAGTCAAAGCTATTACATCAACATACTTGATCAAATTTAAATAAGTAATTTCATCTACAAGGTATGATATACTTCATTATCTAGATCTAACCTCTGCTACATGACAACATGGTTTTCCTTTGTTTTATTTCATTTCAAGGTTTATTCCTAAACAAGGGTTTGATTGAGGAATTCCTCTTTCTTCAACCTTCTTCCCTATTTTTTTTGCGTACATGAATAGGTTTTAGAGTTGAGATTCTAGAAATGAGTATAATAGGTGTAAATATAGGTCCCAAGAAACTTTCATTAGTTTTTGCCAAGAACAAGTTGACTAGCTAACTTGTCCCCCAAACGTAAACTTGTCCCTACCATTTTTCAACAAAATTTCTTAAGTAGAAAGATTCAGGTTTGTATCTTCTAAATCCAAAGTTACACCAGAATGTGAGATCTTGGCAATTGTCAAATTTAGATTCAAAGTCCTACTTTCTTTGTCTTATTTCAAGGTGCACTTATTCTCACTTCTTTTCCCTTGTACTTGTATACACCTAAAAATGGTCAAGCCAAATTGAAGTGAGTAATTAAGGACAAAATCAAGGATTAATCAAGATCAAATTTAAAAGGATTAATTAAATAAAAAAGATCAATTAATTGTGCAATTGATTTTAATTAAATTAATTGTATAGTTAAATCAAATTTAATCCAACCGATTTAAGGGGCACACATGGCTAAGATAAATTAATTTAATCATTTATTAATTCCTATTTTTCTCACCAACCACATGTGGAAAAAATTAAATCAACCAATGAGAATTAAAATTTGAGCTCACATGGATCAAAGCAAAATCAGTTGTCCATCACACATCTTGAGAATGCATGGTGACCATTCATTTTGTCTCTTTGTTCCAACCTTTGAGAACATAATATTTAAATTGTCTCAACATTTGAAATCATAAAATTGACTCAACCCTAATCATGGTTAATTTTTCCCTACCCCTAAGCTTTGGAAAAATCTATAAAGGGAGGAAAAAATTAGGAGAAAAGGATCCGCTATCATAATTTCTACTTGCATCCACATTATAGGCATTTTTTATTTGAATTCTTAGCATATTTTAGCATAGTTTGAGTTAGAATAGGCATAATTGCATCATAAATCATAATTCTCATTCTAGAGTCATCTCTAATGAATGCTAAATTTGAGAGCATTACTCTAGATTTTCTAGTTAGAGATCCATATGATGCTTATTGTCATGATTTTTCTTTCAATTACTTTGAAATTGTTATATTTTACATAATTGAATTAATATTTTGACGAAATAATCATATGAAGGTATTTTACATACACAAAATGATGTCCACCATGGGGCTCAAGGCCTCTACTAACTGAATTTGATCTTTATTTTCTAAATTGGATGTATTTGTGTTGAAGATTTCTGATTTGTAGGTAAAACAATGCATTTGTGTGGTGAAATAACATGTATAAAGTGAAGTTAGATGCCTTTTCATGGAGAAATAGCGTGTGCACAAAAGTTTAATGCCTTTGCATAGAGTTTTGATGCATGCACGATTCTTCTATCTTCTGTCTAAATTTCTTTCAACACTTAAGACCTTCCTTCTTGATGCATTTACTTTCCATTTCAACACTTATTAACTCTGTCTCATTTTAAATAACCTGGAACAATAATTAAATAGCGATTTTAAACATTTTTGTAACATGTAGGATAAACAGAGTAGTGCATTTGGATAATTTTTGTAGCGAAAAATAATAGCATGTATGCAATTTCTTGTAGCGCGTAGCTCTGTGTGTTTCAAAATCTAAATTCTGTAAATTTAATGACAATAATGTTTTGTTTTGTAGATGTTAGGGCATAAACAGGTGCGTAAATCCATTTGCAGATCAGTGGATTATTTCAAGAACAAATAAAAAAGGAAGTTGTCTAAATTACAAAAGAAAATCAATTATGTCAATTTGGTTAATGATATGAGTGAAGATTTAAAAGCATATGATAAATATGATCTAATTGTTAAGGCTTATAAGTCTAAATACAAGTCATTGAATTGGATTTTTTCTGCTTGATTGAAATTGTAATCATTTTAGAAAATAAATTTGCAATGATATTTAAATTGTTGAATTTTTCTCACTTTGCATTGGTTTTTTTTGAGCTAACATCTATGAAAGGGGATGCTAAGGAGCTTGAACTATAGGCACTAGGTGAGTAAAAATGCAAATAATGAAATAAAAAATGTGCGTAGCCTTTGCTAGCTTCGAATAAGGTAATCCTAAAACCCTAAGCAATTTCTTAACTTATGGCATTTCAATTTTAAAATCTAGCTTAATTAAAAGGTAAATTTGAATCCTATGTGAGGCATTAGGGATATGCTCTCCACTTTCATAAGTGAATCAAACTCCTAGAAGTTCCAAACTTAAGAAGAAAAGAAGCTAAAAAATGAAAAAAACTGTTAGAATAGCAATGTCCTAATCAATTGAGAGGGGGGGGGGGGGCTCCCATAGTGGTAAGAATATCAGGATGTTAGCCTGCACACGTAGCTGGCATCCCCGCCTTAATTTTTTTATTTTTATTTTTCCTTTGAGTAAAATGAAAATCATAGTCGGCCTATAGTTTATTACAATATAAGTTTTAAAAAAAAAATACAGTGATGCTTTATATATAAAAGAATAATATATAGTCTGTAGAAATTTAATTAATCTTAAAATAAAAGAATAGTTAAAAAAAATAATACTGGCTGTATTCATATATATGTTAAAAGAAATATATACCTGCAACAAATAAATAAATAAAAGAGGGATAATATAAAATTCATGATAGTAAACATCTTTGTGACTAAACAGAGAACATAAAAATTCTGAGAATTAAGAAAAAAAAATAGAAAACTAAAACTAGATTTTACTAAAGCCTAAATGTAAGCATTTGAGATTTAAAACTTATTCATTCTTTACCTTGATGAAATTGTTGAGGATGCCTTGCAGAATTTTGATAAAATCTAATTATCAATCCTCCATTGATGAAATAGTTTTGCATATATGCACAAGTATATATGAGTGTATATACACACTTGTGTGTGTATATACACCCTTGTATACTTGTGTGTATACTCCCCTTTTGATTTTCTTCAAACATGCTCAAGGCCCAACCTGCAAAACCCAAAATGAAGAAATTATGATTTTGGCCATGTTTTATTTTTGGGTCAAACCCTAATTTCAAAATTAGGGTTAGGGCTAGCCTTTGGAGCCAAAATTAATTTTAAATTTTATTTTAGAAATTATATTTAATACTAATTTATCATTTTAAATACTGGTTACCAGTATTTAATGAAAGTTGATTTTTTTGTCTCTTTTTGAAATTCTATTTTTAAAATATTATTTTATTTAGCTTTTTGATTTCCAAGATTCCTTTTGATTTACTATATTTGAGTTTAAAACATTTGGCCATTAAATGAATATTTGATTATTTTTTAATTTCACATGTGGGGATATTATTTAATGGACTTTTTAATATTTTATTATTATTTTAGAAATTTGAGATTTCTAGATTTTTGATTTAATATATTTAATTATTATTGAAACTTAATTAATATTTATTATAGTTTTGGTGAAATTATTTGATTATTATTATTTTAATGACTTTTATTATTTGGTCTATTAGGGGGAAATAATTTATAAGTCTTAGGTGGGACCTAGATAAATTATTTCACCCTTAGTAATAATATTTTATTTAATAATTATAATTTTAAATGTTTTTATTCCTTAATTTGATTATTATAGATGATTTTTGAAATTTGGGTAAATATATATTTTAATCAAGGGTTATATTAATTTAATTCAATTAATCAAATATTATTATATTTTAACATGAAATAGATTGTTAACCTTAGATTCACATTAGGGTTATTGGCACAATCATATTTTATCTTTTACCCCTTAATTGAATTTTTGCAATTAGATCCTAAATGGTAACTGAGTATCCATTAGGAACCATTAGGGTTATGATTCGATTTCATTTGAATTGTATTTCTTCAATTGAACCCCTAGGATTTGTTGACCTAATCATTGACCTTTTTATATTTTCCATTTGGATTATTACCTTGGGTTATTCCCTTTTGGTATTTATGTTTAAACCTAGTTAGGGTTTTATTTGACAGATGCAGTTTGACGAACAAGGGATGTTGGCAAGCCAACACATGCCATGATACATCTTGTGATTTGATAAGTGTTGGTCAATGTTCATTTTTGAGTTGAGTGTTCCTTAGTGTGTAACCTAGTTGATGTTTTGTGCTTTAAAAAAAATTGTTGTGTGTGTGTGTGTTTTTCCCTAATTTTTGGGCATGACACTCTAATGGACATAAGTATATCATAACTGCCACTAAATATTTCACAAAATAGGTTGAAGCAATTCTTCTCATCCTAACTATACACATTTAGATATCTAAGTTCATCCTCTACCATATATCAATATCTACCACTTTGGCATCCTTTCCACCATCTTCACAGATCATGGTGTATACATCCTAAAATGGTCACCTAGACTTTGGGCCCCATTTATTAAATTATCAAATTCCCGAATCAATACTATGCAAAATTCAAATCAATTCCTTTGATCAATCCTAATTAGTTCAATCATTTCAATATTTCCTAAGGTTTGATTAATTTATTTAATTAAAAGAAATTCTCTCTCTTAAATAAATAAAATAACCTTATTTAATTGAAAGAAATATCTTTTAAATATATAATGTTATCTTATTTAATTAAAAGAGAATCATTCTTTTAAATAAATAAATAAAAAGTCCTCTTAAAGCTCTTTTGTGATGAAAAAGTGAAACAAATAATTAAAAATAAAGAAAATTCCTTTTCTCCCCACACTTTCTAAAAAATGAGCTTTGTTTCCTCTTTTTCGATTTATCCCACATTGCTCTTGGAGATGCATTCTCTTCCACATTTTCTTATATAAGGAGCCCTCTCCTTCTCATTTCAGATCCCAAATTTTGATACTGTTGTTATGCTGCAGGTTTTCTTGGTGATATTTTGGAGTTTTGAAGATTATTACATTCTAGCTTTCATAGCTACATTAGCTTAATCTTCATAACATCTTAGCTTAGTTTCCTTCAATGTTTTAGCCTAATCTTCACATAGTTAATTAGTAAAGGAGAGTAAAACTTTCATTTCAATAGCATAGTTTATTTCTTTGCATTGTTATCATCTAGATTAGTTTCATTTAACATGCAATAACTTGATGATCAATGGAGATTAGCACTCTTGCTTCTCATCCTTTAGTCTCTTATTTCTTGGTGTACTTGCATGGGTTTAACAAGGTTGATCTGAGGGCCTCATATACAACCCCTACACTCCATGAATAGAGAGTTGTGAATCGCTATTCAAGACCTCACTGTTGAGTGTTCTTGGATGTAATGATTCACAGAAGTGTGACTACTTTCTAGCACACATTTTTTATGCCCACCGTGGGGCCCTGAAATGGGTTTCCCTTCTATTCTATCAATCTTCTATCATTTCTCTATCAAAACTCCCCTACTGCTACCTGTTCTGGTGTTTTTGAAGCAGTTTTTGCGGTTAAGGGTTTCAAGTTTTTTTTTTAGATCTAGTATTCTCTATCCATACTTCTGTGCGTCACTGTTATGGAATCTCACATGAAGTTTCTAATTATATTGCGTGAAGCTTTGCTGGTACTATCATTTTTATGCACGACAAAGGGTTTTTCTCATGCGGGCCTGTGTTCTTTCTTGCGCGAGCTGTCGTACATTCTTGTGCGGGCTTGCGCTTTCTCACGCATGATTTGGTACTTTCTCATGCGACCCTGGGTACTGTCTCTCATGGAATTCCATGACAGCAGAGATCTAGAATTCCAGAGTTGCTAGTTTTACTTGCTTTTTCCTATTTTTTAACCTTTCTAGATTGCTAAGATTGTTCCAGATTCTGATTCTCTGAGATAGCATGTCAGTGACCTCACGTTGCTTGGAACCCAAGGTAATTTTTTTATCTCTATAACACTTGGTTTTTGGCATAAAATTAATCTCTTGTGTGTTTGGTTTGAGTGATTTATCGCTTTCATAAACCACATTTTGATTTTGGACTTTAAAAAGAATATAGATTCATTTCTTGCATAAGTGTTCCACATAGATAAGTAGGCCCTATTAACACTATTCATGGTTCTTGAGAGAGTGGGTTTCCAATGAAACTCTTCTCAATGAGAGAACCCTTGTAGGTAGGGAGGTTACTAGAACTATCTTTGCATTCTACTAGATTTGTAGTCTTTGACTTTTTGATTGATGCATTCTCTCTCTGGAGAGGTTGATAGATCATGAGTTATTGACATTATGAATCTTGGCAAGATAGTTTTAGTCTTAGCATGTTGGAATGAATCTGTCTTCTATGTTTGGGTGAAGAGAAAAGGATAGAGGATTATGCTCTACTCCCTTTTTGGTTAGTAACAGAAACTCAGACCCTTGGATCTAAGCCAAGTCCCCATGTGGTCCTTGTTGTGAGTCACCTTTTAGAGAGGGTTAACCATAGTGGACATTCCCTTCATTGGGTAAACCACGTTGATAGAACCTCAAGTGATAATAGCCACTTTTACCATGGTAGTGACAACCGCTATACAAATGTCCTTGTGGAAGAAATATCCACAGGTACAGTTTCTTGATGGGTTGTCAGATCTCCTCAGCATCTCCAATTGATTAAGTTCTTGAAATGTGTCAAAACCCTGGTGCACCTAGATTGGAGTTTGCCTTCTTGAAATTGTAAAAGTTGCAGAGTCAAGCCATTATTAAAAACCATAGTGCAGCCAAATTTTTCTTTTTAGGACTATGTGTGTGATTGGAAAAACATTTTGGAGAACATACAAAAGTAGTATCTTTAAGGAATAACATACTAAGTCAATATTCATGTTCATGAGCAAGGTTGCTTTGTCCCTTGCTCATTGATTGAAGACATTTGCTTACTGAAACTCCATGGTTGCTGTTCTATGTGCTTGATAAATGCTAAAAATCTATTAATATGTCAGGTTAATCTTTTAAAATGAACAAAAAGCTAAGTTCTAGAGTTTACAAACTTGCTGATTAAGTGGCCTGATCCTATTTCTTTGCCCAGCTATGCACATTCTCATGTGAGCCTAGTATTTTCTCATGCAAGATTTAATTTCCTCACACGACCCCTAGTGTTTCCTCGTGCGGGACTACATTCCTTTGCATGAACCTGTACCCTGGTCTGTCAAAATAGTGAGCTATTTTTGGTCATTTTCAGTCCTCCTTGGTTGATCCAGATCAGATCAGGCTACTCACCCTACTATTGGAAACTTTTTTTCACTTGGGATTCTTGTATTTTTGACCTCTTGAATTAGTGACCTTTGATTTTACTAGTAACCTTGCTTGGAATCGGTAAGTCTAAAATCATCTTTGTTGAGTAGGTACACCCTTGGATTCTTTGATAACATAATGGAGAGTCTTAGTAGTCTCTTGTCCAATTCACATCCACCCAAAATCAATTTAAATAAGATATAACTCGGTTAAAATCATCCTTCTGATCCATATGTGCTAGGATACTTATCCATTGATTGGGCATCTCTATGGTAGTGTTGATTGACACCTTTTGCAATTTTCTATCTTACCATCTCTCTTTTGGACAATTGAACACTTTTGCTATCCTAGTTTGATACCAATGTATCTTAGGGTCATCTTATCACTGACCTGAGGTTGTCTTTAATCAATTACCCCCAATCCAAACTCATCAAAAGCATAAGGGAAAGGAACCCATATTTGAGCAATCACCTAGGAACAAGTCTACTGAGTCGAGGACCCCCTTAGCATCTTCCCATTTAGGTATGGATATGAGTTATACCATGACTCGGTGGGAGAGGGAAGCTATGGATCAAAACCTTGATGACCTCTACGAAAGACATAGAGACAACATTCTATTTGGTAATTCCTCTCATGATGCTCAACCTGGTTCACCCCCATCAATACTAGGTATCTAGATGCGCATCAAAGAGCTGAAAGGCATGAGAGAAAAGCTCACCCAGAACAATGGTCACAACACAAAGACCAAGACAATGAACCTGGTGATGCCCATGTCAATGCAATGTATACTAATGATTTGTACAAACAACCAAGACCAAACTCTTGACTTCAAACAACCTCAAGGTATACAAGTGAAAGGCTTAAAAGGATTGAGCATGAGAAGAAAGCCTTTCTAGATGAGAAAGCTATGAAGCAAGTAAAGTTTAGACAACTTGAGGTGGAGAGACAAGATTTGTTAGAATTGGAAAGGAAAACCTCTCAAGAAGAGAAAGATAGGCTTTTAGCCCAACAACTTAATACCCAATTTAACAATAGGGGTGCCAATAGTGGCAAAAAATCCCCTTCCCCCACTCCTTCCAAAACACCACGCAATAGAAGGCATTCAAGAACCCCTTCAAGATATCCTATTCCTAGAGGAAGAAGGACTTCACAACATGCTCACTATAGGAGACAAACACCTCCTAGGCACTCGAGACAGCCTTCGCAGCATGCTCATCATAGTTCTCAACATGGGGGTAGTAGCTCAGACTTTGATCTTAATTCTTAGGACTTCATGAAAATGCAACAAGAGCTTCTCTTCCAATAATATGTGGAAAAGTACTTGGAACAAAAAAAAATAAGTTCCTTGAAAGTCTAATAAAAAAGGGTGCAAGAGTCACTTATAATTTTGATGTGGATAACAAAATCAAGAAACAAAATCCATCACAAGAAGAGGAAATCAGACAAATGAAGAAAATGATGGAGAAGCTTTTGGCACCTAAGAGTTCATTCTCACTGGACTCGATTTGTCCTAATCCTTTCAAAAAAAGTGTGAGCATGAAAGATTTTCCTAGAAGGGTTGAACTCCCTCAATATGACAAATATGATGGTAGTGGTGATCCACATGATCATGTGCACCAATTTTACACTATGAGCTTTGAGTTTCACCAAGATGATTCCTATTTGATAAGGTTGTTCCCAAGGAGTCTTAAGGGGCAAGCAATGGAATGGTTTACCAACATAACTCCCCCTGTCAAGACTTTCAAAGAGCTTGTCCATAGATTTGTTCAAGACTTTGCATACAATCTTTCAAGATCTATCACTATGTTGGACCTATGCAACCTAAAGAAAAACCAAGGGGAACCCTTTGTCTCATTCTTGCAAAGGTGGAGGTGATAGTGCTCTTGTTATCCTAGGACCATTCATGAAGATGAGAAAATTTACATCCTTGTCAGCAACTTGGTGCCTGAAATGCGGTATGAGGTTCTAAAGATGATCTTCAATTCCTTTGATAACATGGTCAAAACCACGTGTAGAATTGAGGATGTCTTAAAAGAGCAAGGAATTTTGACCGGACATGGAAACAATAACAATGGTCAAAACAATAATAATTCCAATAAAGATAAAGGGAAGAATGTACCTTGGAACAAAAAAAAGCAAGTGGTTAATGATGGAGTTGTGGATTCTCCCCAACCTAAGGATCAAGGTGTCCTTCACTTGTCTAGTGTAGCTCAAGCTATGAAGCTCAATGCACCTCCTCAACAAGGAGCAGGCCAAGGTACCAAGAGAAGCCCAAGAAAGAGAGGTGACAATTTTCAAAGCTTGGTGATTCCTATGAGGATGTTTTCAAAATGCTTATTGCCAACAATTTTTCACATCCTCAAGATCCTGCAAAGCACCATATTCCTAATGTCAAACCACATTGGTGGAATGAGAAAGCTTTTTGAAAGTTTCATAATGGAATTGGGCATACCATTGAGAATTGTTGGAAACTCAAACACATTATCCAAGATCTCATTGAAAATGGAAAGCTTAAGGTGGATGGTCTAAACACCAATACTGATCATAAAGCATTTAAAGAGCCATTGCCTAAGTATGAGAAGGGGGAAACCTCTAAAACCAAGGATGGAAAGGCTACAATCAACTACACCTACATAGCTACATAAAATGTGGTCAAAATGCTCGAAGTTGTGAAGGAAAGTGTCAACATGACAAGGAACAAGGATCCCTATGGTTATGACTCCTATACGAACTCTCCCCCTATCTTTGATGAAGAACCTATTGTGGTGTTGAGGGGTCCTCACTCTAGGATGTTATCCCAGGCTCTTAATGTTGTCACAAGAAGTCAAGGCCCTATTGTCATTCGAGGGCCCAGCTCAGGTCAGTCAAATAAACCAAAGCAAGTGGTATCCAAGAATGCCACCACAAAATCAGATGTCAACCCCAAGCCAAATTATAATCTTGTTGACTAGTTATAGAGAACCCTGGCTCAGATTTCAATCTTGGAGCTTTTAGAGTTGTCCCTAAGACACAAATAGGTCCTTGAGGATGCTTTGCACGTAGCCAATGTTCCCAAAAATTTAGATGTCGACCAATTCAAAGGCATGGTTAATCATATTACCAGTCCTCACTACCTTACATTTTTAGCAGATGATGATAAAGCCTTAATCCACCCACACAATCTTTCCCTTCATATTGAAGTCATGATTCACAAAACCTGTGTTAGGCGTGTGTTGATAGATGGGGGTGTTGGGCTCAATATCTATTCTTTGAATCTTTTAAAGACTTTGGGCTATTTTGAGGAAGTGATCGATACCAGAAAGAAGATCACTATAAAAGCCTATGATGAGGTAGAAAGGAGTTCCAAGGGGTTGGCTATTCTTCCTATCAGGATTGGCCGCATCGAGAAAGACATTTTGTTCCAAATTGTTGATGCTGGTCCTCTAGCATACAATATCTTGCTTGGTAGGCCATGGATCCATGAGATGCAAGTAGTTCCATCCACCTACCACTAGTGTGTTAAGTTCCCCTACAATGGAGTAGAATTTTTTATACCTGGGGATAGCACCTTATCTATCAACTCCATTTTAGAAGGGACTCATGTTCCCCTGAATAAAGAAGTAGAGGATTTCAATGTGACTCTAGCATAGTGCAAAGATAAGTTCAAGTCAATAGACCTTGGTATGGGGGGATATAAAATTAACTCCTTTATGAAGCTACCAGTTTCACCTAGGTCCTATGGCAAACCCTCACAAGAGATGAAACCTTCTTCTTTAGCCATGACCTTATTTGGTAACTTTATAGAATCCTCAGTGCCTATCCAGGATGAAAAAGAAGAAGTGGCTATCAAAGATTGGATCTATAGAGAAGATAAATACATGCATAATGAGAACTTCTCTCCCTCTCCTAAGGCCTATGGAAGAGGATATACACTTGTCAAAAATATGGGCTATCCAGGACATGGCCCTCTCAGTCACAAATTAGACACTAGAGCCGAACCTCTCAATCATGCTCTTTTTGGATGCAGGTCTAAGAAGATGGTTGGCCTCAGTTTTATGAATAATAACAAGAATATTTTTCCTATCCTTGATGAGTTAGATAGTGAGGATGAATCACAATACATACCAAATTTGACAAATCAGCAAGACATGTGTGACAATTGGATTCCTTCTACTAGTTTCCTTTGGGGAGATTCAAATAATCCAACCACTAATGCAATAGTTGCAAGCATAGAACAAGATGGATCAGACATTGACCCAAGAGAAGGTGTTACCCTTCATGACATTGAAGCTTCTACATCAAGGTGTCCCAAGCCTTTCTGGTGTAAACATCCCAGCCGAGATTCAGATAAAAAACTCACATGACTATGAGTGGCACTCTCTCTCTTATTGTTCCACAGTTGACATGGGTGTTGATGTCATCCATTCCTATAGTTCTCAACCTAAGTTAGCTGATGAGTCACATGTAGGGCTAGAGGTTTGGAACACACATGTTGCATTAGTGGATGATTCTTCGCTTGTGATGCTGAATCCTGATTTGGGTAACTTAGAAAAATACTTGACATACTCTAACTCTGTGGTCACTAGAGATGATACCATCCGTATCCACAAAATTGAACTAGCCATTGACTTACCCCTTGCTAATCCTCATCTCATTGATTGGTCCAAATGTTATCAAGAGCCTGAGCTCTTAACTTTCCAGAATGACTATGAGATAACCTGTTACCTAAATGCCATCAAACCCATAGTCTCTTCCACCAGTGAATCGGCTACAAGCATGACAAAGATAGACATCAAGTACCTCAGTCGAAAAATAAAAAGAAAAGAAAATAAAAAGAATAAGAGTTCTGATGGTGAAAACCACTATGTGGTGGTGTCAAAACTAAAATAAGTAAAAACAAATGACGTATCCAAAGGTGAAAACCTCTCAGAGGTACCTATAGATGAGGTACTTGATCATCTCCCCAATTATTTTTAGGACAAATCGGTAGTGCTTGTTGAACCTACACAAGCAATTAATTTGGGTATAGAAGAGGTTCCATAGATTGTACATTTGGCTCAATCCTTATCATCTCAAGAGAAAGAAGCCTACACTGAGTTCCTACAAAGAAAGAAAGTCAAATTTTCTTGGACTTATTTAGACATGACAAGGTTGGACACTAATCTCATTATGCATCACTTGTCCATAGCTCCAAGTATAAAACCAGTGAAACAAAAATTGAGGAAAATGCATCCTCACATAGCTCTTCTCATCAAATCTGAACTAGAAAAACTCCTCAATGCAAGATTTATAAGAACCATTGACTATGCAGAATGGATATCCAATGTTGTACCAGTTTAAAAACATCATAAATCCATTCGAATTTGCACAAATTTTAGAGATGTCAATAGAGCATGCCCAAAGGATGATTTTCCACTACCCAACATAGACATGATAGTGGACATGACGGCGGGTTATGAGATATATTCCTTGATGGATGGTTTTTCTGGGTATAATCAGATTAAAATAGCTCCTAAGGACCAGGAAAAGACTACATTCACTTGTGCATGGGGTACCTATTGTTGAAATGTCATGCCTTTTGGATTGAAAATGTAGGAGCTACATATCAAAGAGCTATGACAACAATCTTCCATGACATGATACATAAGAATATGGAAGATTATGTGGATGACACCCTGGCTAAGTCAAAGAAAAGAGACACACACTTAGGTGATTTAGAAGTCATTCTAGATTGTATGGAGCAATTTCAATTAAGATTAAATCCATAAAAGTGTGCATTTGGAGTCACCTCTGGAAAACTTCTAGGATTTATCATTTCAGCTAAAGGAATAGAGGTAGACCTAGAAAAGGCTCAAGCAATTTTGGATATGCCACCTCCCAAAAACATTAGCCAAATGAGGAGTCTTCAAGGATGTCTTCAATCTATAAGGAGGTTCATTTCACAACTGGCAGATAGAGCTCAACCCTTCAATAAGAACTTACATAAGGGAGTCAACTGTGTGTGGAATGAGGATTTTCAAAGGAGCATAGATTAGATTAAGGAATACTTGGAAAATCCTCCAATCTTGATGCCTCATATCCCATGAAAACCTCTCATAGTGTATGTTTCAGCAACAAAATCCTCCTTGGGGGCATTATTAGCTCAACTTGATGATACTGGGAATGAACGAGCCATATATTACATCAGTCGAACTCTTGTTGCATATGAGGTTAATTACACTAGTATTGAGAAAGCTTGCCTTGCTGTGGTGTTTGCTTCCAAAAAGTTGTGACATTACATGCTTGCGCACACAATACACCTCATAGAAAAGATTGATCCTCTTAAGTATTTGCTCGGTAAGGCTTCCCTCATAGGTAAACTTGCTAAATGGATGATGGTTCTTTCAAAATTTGATATAGACTATGTTGAGTGCAAAGCTATAAAAGGACAAGCCATAGCAGGCCAATTGGCTGATTTCCCAATTCAAGATACCATGCCTATTCAAGTTGAATTTCTAGATGAGCACCTAATGTACATGACTGAGAGAACATGGAAGATGTTCTTTGATGGCTCTTTTATGCAAAATGGTTCAGGAGCTGGAGTGTTTTTTGTTTCTCCTCATGGGTACACAATTCCTAAGTCCTACAAACTATTGTTCCCATGTACAAATAACATTGCTGAGTATGAGGCTTTGACAAATGGACTCAAGATGGCTATTGAATGGAATATCATAGAACTACACATCTATGGGGATTCACAATTGATAGTCAACCAAGTTAATGAACAATATCAAACAAAAGATGACAAATTGATACCTTATAAGAAAATGGTTGATTCATTAAGATAGTATTTCACATTTGTCACATTTCAGCAAGTCCCCAGAGAAAAAAATAAAGTAGCTGATGATATGGCTACACTTGCTTTGCTCCTTTAGTTAGAGTAGCACAAGTCTAGATTTGAATTCCTGGTGGAAGAGCTACACTATCCTATTTATGACTCCCAAGAAAGCCATGTTATATGTACCCTTGTCAGTCATGAATCATCCCGCTATGGTGCCATTTACTCATACCTGCATTATGGCATCATCCCTAAAACATTTAACTGATCGAAAAGAAGAAACCTTACCTGAAATGCCTCTCGCCATTCCCTCATCAATGGTGATTTGTATAGGAGGGGTTTAGATGGGACACTTCTTAGGTGCATAGAAAGGGAGGAATCTGATCAAGCACTAGTTGATATTCATGAGGACATCTATGGGGGACATTCTAATGGTCTTTCCATGGCTCGAAGGTTGCTTAGGGATGGGTACTATTGGCCTACCATGCAGATGGATGTAGTAGCTTTTGTGAAGTCATGTGAAAAATGTCAAAAACATGGTGTGAAAACTTGGAAACAGGTTCCTTGGTAACAAAAATACAAAAAAAATATATAAAAAGTCTTGAAAAAATTGCAATAAAATCCAAGTGGTGAAAACCTGGAAATGGGCACTGCTTGAGGCCTTTGCACCCTTGTTTCTTAGCATGCATACTCGACACTTAGCCTTTCTCCATCATGCCTTGTTCTTGTTGCCTTGGTTTAGAATTGCTCTTTGTCTTTGTTTAGGGGTCATAACTATGTTAGCTTTGGTCTCTCGGATGCATCAGTCTTTAGGACACCTCACAAACAATGTTTTTAAACACAACCCCTGACATCGAGTGTTTTTCAACACTTATTAGTTTGGTCTTATCCAGTTTTTTCAAGTGATTTTACCTACTTGCAAATATTTGACCTTTATCCTCAGAATTTAGTATTAGTGAACACATTTAAATTTTTAAACACAACACTCAATGCCTGAGCTATGACATGATCTTTTCTTTGTGTGTTGACTGTTATTGATTTTCGTTGAGTGTCCTTGTCTAATAAGTCTCTCCATGACACATAGCTAGAGGACTTGGGGCATGGGGCATGTTTTGGTTTTCTTTCTACTTGTAGGAGCAGTCTTAAAACTCTTGAGTGTCTCTTGTTGTTCCCTTGACACACTTAAGAGATTTGAGGCATCATCCTTGACTATTTTTGCACAACTATTCTTATGGTCATCCTGGCATCTATGCCTTGATGCGAGAGTGGTTTTTGCTACATTAAATTGGGTAAGCTAACATTGAAGTCATCTTGACCCTTATGTCTTTGATGATCATGTTAGAATCTTTCCACATTCTAATCTGATATAAATCATATTCGTATCTTCATAGTTGCATTTGTGAATAGTGCTGATTGTGTGATTTTCCAATGTTCGTTAATAATGGCCCAATGATGAAAATAAGTTCCTTAACATTGTCTAATGAATGATGAACACAAAATCATATGTTGTTGCTTGATTGCAAGTACACCTTTGCATTTTCACATAGCTTTCATTGTTAGACTTCATGTTAATTTGCATTTTTAGGCTGCATTAGGAGTTTGAGAGGGTTTTCCTTCATCTTTCTTGTGGACTTTTAATCAACTGTGATCATGTTTTGATCTTCATTTCCTTATCTTCTTTCATGATCTCAATCAAAATTTCCTATCTTAAACAGTTGATTGATTTTGGGGCATCCTCTTCCTTGAGGCAAATTCTCATTCCTCTTTCCATTTCTTTCCATCTCTTCCAAAATTCTATCTTCCATTCACTTTCACCCCACTTCTTTTCTTCTAATTCAACCTTGGGGCATAATCTTTCTTACTGATCTACCTTGGTTTTGTGATCCTCATATCTTTCATCTTACATCAAGAACCTTATCTTTAGTTCGATTTGATCAACTTTATGAATTTACTATTTCTCCTCTTTTTCATTTTGATTTTGATCATGAGGGGGAAGTACCTATCAAACTTCAATCCTTGATTCAGCTTTATCAAACCTATCAATCAAACCTTGCTTGAGACTTGACAATTACCTATTTACATGGGTGTTGGCCTTGTCTTTTTCAATCAACTTATCTTTGTCCTAATGTGTTACCATCTGTCGAAAACATGTCTAGGTTGTTTTGCGATCCCAAATCAATCTCACACTTCAATTCCATTCTTTGATTGCATGTGATCCAAAATTGACCTCACATTAGTCAAAGAGGGGCAAATGTATACACCCTAAAATGGTCGCCTAGTCATTGGGCCCCATTTATTAAATTATCAAATTCCTGAATCAATACTTTGCAAAATTCAAATCAATTCCTTTGATCTATCCTAATTAGTTCAATCATTTCAATTTTTCCTAAGTTTTGATCAATTTATTTAATTAAAAGAAATAATCTCTCTTAAATAAATAAAATAGCCTTATTTAATTGAAAGAAATATCTTTTAAATAAAATAATTTTATTTAATTAAAATCCCTTTTAATTAAAAGATTTTATCTTGTTTAAATAATATCTCCCCTTTAAATATATAATGTTATCTTATTTAATTAAAAGAGAATCATTCTTTTAAATAAATAATCCTCTTAAAGCTCTTTTGTGATGAAAAAGTGAAACAAATAATTAAAAATAAAGAAAATTCCTTTTCTCTCCACACTTTCTAAAAAATGAGCTTTGTTTCCTCTTTTTTGATTTATCCCACATTGCTCCTAGAGATGCATTCTCTTCCACATTTTCTTATCCTTTACTAATCCCGAATTTCAGATCCTAAATTTTCAGATCCTGAATTTTGATACTGTTGTTATGCTGCAGGTTTTCTTGGTGATATTTTGGAGTTTTGAAGATTATTACATTCTAGCTTTCATATCTACATTAGCTTAATCTTCATAGCATCTTAGCTTAGTTTCCTTCATTGTTTTAGCTTAATCTTCACATAGTTAATTAGTAAAGGAGAGTAAAAATTGCATTTCAATAGCATAGTTTATTTCTTTGCATTGTTATCATCTAGATTAGTTTCATTTAACATGCAATAACTTGATGATCAATGGATATTAGCACTCTTGCTTCTCATCCTTGAATCTCTCATTTCTTGGTGTACTTGCATGGGTTTAACAAGTTCAATCTGAGGGCCTCACATACAACCCCTGCACTCCATGAATATAGAGCTATGAATCACTATTCGAGACTTCACTGTTGAGTGTTCTTGGATGTACTGATTCACATAAGTGTGACTACTTTGTAGCACACACATGGCACACCCTTTGAAAACCAACATGTGGATCATGTGGATAATCTATGTGCCAGACTCCACATCCATCCCCATTTCTCCATCCCATACTTCTGTCAAGAAAATGACCAAGATGAGGCAACCAATAAAACCATCCTCAAAATCCTCAAAAAGGTGTTCAATGATTTTGGTCATGACTGGTACCTCCAAATCAATCCTGACCTCTAGGCCTACCGCACTTCATTCCGCACTCCCATAGGCACCACTCCATACTCTCTTGTATATGGTACTAAATTCATCTTACCAATTTAGGTTGAGATACCTTCATTGCGCATGTCCTGTTAGAATAACTGAGAGGGGTGTGAATCAGTTATCCATAGTCCCAAATACAAAATGTATCACTTAAAAATCATTCAGCTAATTCTGTAGCTCGGTAAACATGAAATACTAACTGTTTATGTAATTACCGATTACTAGTTAATTGCTCATAGTGATTGCCGACCAAATCAAATATGCAACATGTAAAGTATGATAACCAAACAATCACCACATAAACACATAACATGAAAGATTTAACGTGGAAACCCTGCAAAGGGAAAAACCACCTAGGACCGGTAACCCAAAAAAATTTCACTCTTCTGAAGTGAGCTCGGTGAAGAGCCAACCTTGTTAAAGGTTACAAAACACACTATAAGGTGTGACCTTGTTAGAGGATTTAACACTAAGAGTTATCATCCAACCAACATTCACTATGGGGTTGATAGGATAACAATGTACATTCTATGAATGACAAATAAGACTTTCAAGTCCACTCAGTTAAGAGATTTTATCTGTTGCAATGGTTAAACTAAAACAATAGGTGATTTGATTACAATACAACTTGATTTGTAGATATTCAAATCTATTCTAAGTCCATAAAATCCTCTGATCAATATTTCTATTTAGTTCATCAACATTCAATAACTTACTATCCCTCGGTAAAGCTTTCTGACGCTTGGTACTATTCTGCAATTCAGTTCTTCTTTAACTAGTCTGATCAGGCATGCATGAAGCTTGTTCATGCAATATCTATGTAGTCTCCTTCTTCCGTCATAAGTTTCACTGTGAAACCCTAGTCTCTTAAATAGACAAGTAAATCATTTTCTTTTCATCCATCAGATTTTTCCGCTTAATCTTCTTCATTAATTTTTCCACTTAAACCTTCCTTAGTAGTTGTGTCAATGGCTCATTTCAATTCCATCCTTTAGATCTTCTTCAAATTTTGTTAGCCGTAGATCTCACAATCAAACTTTATCTTTCCACCTCGTAATCATACACTTTATAGCTCATCAATTTTGTTGGCTAAACTAATCATTTAGTTCTTTTGTCCATACTTGGTTAACAAAGAAATGTGTCAGTGAACACAAGCCCAGTTGATGCTATTGCTCGGTATACACTACACTGGCTCGGTGTATACTGAAATGCTTCATTAACTGACCACATTGCTTTGTAACAATTTTCTTCTATCTTCATAACATATTAATGTAGCATAATAAAGTCAACAATATGAAGTCATAGACTCATCAATAAGTTACCAAAAGTATTCCTTATCCTCATCTATCATATCCATCTTCCTTCATGTAGATATCTTGGTTCTTCATCTTTTCTCTCCTTTCTTTACAGATGTTTAGATATTTGCAACTACCATGATAAGTACTGTCAAAGATAGTTGACATCAATGACAACATAATGACTTATTCAATTATCTTACATAACACTTTAGTGCTCAGTAATCTCTAATCACTTGTACTTCATCAATCAGGTTCTCAATCAATTGTAGTTCATCATGTCCATGAAGAACTATACCACTGATGAAGACTATCATGTGCCACACCTTACCCAACCAAAGCTATTAGATGAGAAGAGGCATCAAGCATATGATCACCTAGTTGTCTATCAAAATTGAATCAAAAGGAGCTACAAAAAGAAGGTCCATCCTATAAAGTTTTAAGTAGGAGATATGGTCCTAATTTTTTTTTTTAAAAGTACAAGAAAATCAAGAGAAGAAAGGGAAGTTTGAACCTACTTGGTTGAGTCCTTATATTGTCACAACATGCTTTGGCTCAGGAGCATATCAGCTATCCAAACTAGAAGGAGAGCTCATGAATGATCCTATCAATATCATACATCTAAATTGGTTCTATTCTTGAACCATATCCTATATATTTGAAAAAATCTAGAAAAAAAAAATCAAAAAGTAAAAAAAGTAAAGAGAAATAATTGTCCAATGGTGAAAACTTGGCAATTCAAGTGCCTTGGACAAGTATGTTGGTAAAAACCTAGAAACATATGCCATACATAGTGGACCAAGCTATTATCTATCAAACTCCCATCCCCTCCCATCCCCTTAACCCACTCATCGCCAAATCCATCCCACATCCCCACCACTAGCCCACAATCCCAAGATGTTCTATCCTCAAGCGTATACAACACAACAATGAGTTACTATTTCACATCCTGTGCTTCTTATGTATATTTCTTGTATAGTGAGATCCTCCTTCCTGCATCTTGAGCATTATATATATTTATCACCTATTTCCCTATCATAATCCCTGAGGTTTTGTACATATCTATTGTATATATATCTCACCATCTTCTTTGTACTGTATCATCATATTGTTAGAATAACTGAGAGGGGGGTTAATCAGTTATCCAGTGTCCCAAAACAAAATGTATAATCTAAAACAAATTCTTCAACTTCTACTATTAGTAAACATAAAATACTTTCACTATCTATGCTTTTACCAATTATCAGTCTAAAACTTATAGTAGTTACCGATCAAATCTAACATGCAATATGCAAAGTATAATAACAAAAAAATATCACAATCAACACATAACACAAGAGATTTAATGTGGAAATCCTGTGAAGGGAAAAACCACCTAGGACTGGCAACCCAAAAATGTTCACTCTTCTAAAGTGAGGTCGGTGAAGACCCAACCCTGTTAAAGGTTACAAACACACTATTAGGTGTGACCTTGTTAGAGGATTTTAAACCAGAAGTTATCATCCAACCAGCAATCACTCTAGGGTTGACAGGATAACGATGTTCACTCTATGAATGAAACATAAAAAGACTTTCTTATTCCACTCAGTTAAGAGATTTGACTGTGTACAATGGTTAAATATGTAATAGTAGATGATCTTCCTTGATACAACTTCAATTACAGTTTACAGATCAATATATCACTTTAGATTCAACACTATATCAGCTTACAATCTGTTGGTAATTACTCTCTGTAGCTCAATAATTGTTCTATAGTTTGGTTCTTACTAACCAGTATTATCAAAATGCATGAAAACTTGTTCATGAGATAATTATGTAGTATCTTCTTCCTCCGGCATAGTTTCAACAATGAAACCAATGTCTCTTATATAGAGGAGTAAATCATTTTCTTTTTGTCCATCAGATTTTGCCACTTAATCTCATTCATTGACTTTTCTGCTTTAACCTTCTTCGGCTGATGTGTTAGTAACACATTTCAATCTGCTCCATTAGATCTTTCTTGAATTATGTTAGCCATTGATCTTCATAACAAACCTTATTTGTTACCTAGATTTCATACGCTTTCCACTCATCAATCTTATCGGCTAAACTAATCATTTAATTCCTTTCTATTCCACTTGGTTAACAAAGAAATGCATCAGTGAACAAAAGCTCAGTTAACACTACACTTAGTATACACTACACTCCATCAGTGTATACTGGAATGCTTCATTTACTGACAACACTGCTTTGTGTCTTTTAGATCTATTCTTCATCATAGATGAATGCAACATAATAAAATCAATATCATAAAGTCATAGACTCATCAAAAAGTTACTTAGTGTATTCCTTATCCTCATCTGACATATACATCTTCCTCATGTAGATACTTCTGTTCTTCATCTCTTTCACCTTTCTTTAGATGTTTCGGTATAGTAACTTACAAGATAAGTACTATCAAGCTAGTTGACATCAATGACAACATAATACTGATTTAATCATCTTACATATCTAATCAACAACTCCTCAGTGATCTTTACTCACAAATTTTTCATTCAGGTTCTAAATCAGTTGTAGTTCATCACATATCCTATTGTACATATCCTCATCCATCCTACAGAAACTATGATCAATTTAATTATCTGACCCAGCTTTGTACTTCAACAAGACCCTCAGCTCACATCTTTGATCAATGTGATTGTCTCAGATTCATCTTTTGCCACCTAAAAATTGGTCTTCAAAACACATCGCATCCAACGGGTCCTTGTAGGATGCATCCTTTCTCCTATTTGACCTAATACCTCTATCAAATCATTCAATCAAACGCCCTCTCCTTGGAAAAGGACACCTTTTGGATTTAGCACTTTGATTTTTGGATTTGATCTTTGGTTCTTGTTAATATTTTGTGGATTTTTTTTTCCTCTCCTCAAAGTTGTGATGATCCTATATATCATGGTGTGCTGAAAATGAGGGAAATTTGGAGTAAGGTCTTTTGATCCTTTCTCTTCCTCCCCATGAGTTATTCAGATATGACCCTTGCATGTCCCACATGTGATCTTTTTGGTTGCATAGTGTACTTGGAAAATGTCATTTGTTTGTGGATTCTTCAACATCATTTCTACCATGCCTCGTAGATTCATGTGTGATGTTTGGGCAACCCTTGCGTGTATTTTTGTGTTAGACCTCTGTAATGTTGGTGACAGGGCCTTGAGTTCCTAAGTAACCTTGGAAAGTCTCTAATGTTTATATATCAAACTAGGTTGTGTTGTCCACATTAACACAATGCAATCCCCAATGTCATGTTAGATGCATGTAGATTAATCTTGCATCCTTCATTCAACATCATCTTTCATTCATGCATCTTTTATCATGGTATTACTTTTATTTGTCCTCTTTCCCATTCTCCTTCCTCCACTTCCTTTTGTTTGGGTTCTTTTTGAGAAAATTCCACAAAGATTTTACTTTGCATTATTTTCTCGAGGGGACACAACCTTTTACCATCCTTTCTTCACCATGACATATGGCCTTTCTTGGGGCATCTTATGTTATTTTCTTTAACGTAATGCCACTTGCAGTGCCACATCAAAGAGGGGAAAAATGTAGACACCTAAACATCCATTTTATTAATTAAATTTATTTTAATTAATAAATGTTGATGGCATCATAATTATTTAATTAATTAATTAATTAATTAATTATTATTATCATTATCCCCACCCCTTTTAATTAAATTTATTTAATTAAAAAATCTTGACCAAAAATATTTAAATCTAATATAAATATCCCCCTCCTAATTTATTAAATCATTTTAATAAATTTGCTCCACCAAACCCTCTTTAAATAAATTAAATATTTATTTAATTCCCCTAATCCTAATAATCTTCTAGAAACTTCCAAATCCTATCCCTATACCCTAATTACTCCCTAATCCCACTTAAGGGGTGATTCCTAACCCCATTAGTCTTAATGGCTTACCCTTCCCCAAAGTCAACTACCCTCATTAATGACCCCTTACACTCTCATTAATGACCCCTTACACCCTCATTTATGGCTCTTACAACCATCTTAATGGAAACCCATCCCCTTTCTTCCATCCTTGTCCCCTTCACTCTTCCCAAGTGTTTCTCACACATGTGTGAGCAACCTTGGTCCTCTCAACCCATCAATGCCTAGCTTATCCCTTTTAACCCTTTCTCCTAAACCCTAACCCTTCTTCCTAAACCCTAACCATTCTTCCTAAACACTAGACCTTCCTCCAAAATATATAAATAGATCCTCCTCTATGATCAAAATAGGAATAAATATTTCATTTTCTAAGCATTGTTATCATGTTCATTTATCTCAAGGATCTTATAGCATATTAGCATTGTTAGCTTTCCTTTCTTGTTTTGAGTTCTTAAACCATCATAGCATAGCTTAATGGATAAATCCTAGTTTCTTTCATTTTTTTCACTTCATTTTCAATACAAATCATATCCATGCTTAAGGTATAATGAATCTTGCATCTCATCCATAGCTTAGAATCTCATGTCCATCAATTGCATCCATCATAATCCTAGTGGCAAAACTAGTTTCCCATACTAGGTTTTGTGCCACTTTTTAGATCTACATGGGTTGTATTTGGCTTGAATCATCTTAGAAATACATTGGGGATACCCTTATTATGTTTGGATATCACATCAACATTCCCCTCAAATGCAAAAATCAAACAGAGCTTAGGTGCTCCCATTTTGGCCCAATCAAAGGTTGTGTTCATGAAAGTTTTTCTATATAACTTGTATGCATAGATTAGTACTCATGTTTGACTATCTACACATACTCCCAATAGGTTAGATTCACAACACTCACAGATAGTAATATTTAACCACACATTTTTGGCACACACTATTAGGCTAGAATTGAAAAAATTTCCCCTTTCCTTGTATGTTATTTTTGTTTATTTTTTGAAACTATAATGAATATTGTACCTAGTGACCCAATTTATCATACGATACCCGATTTCATTGCATGCAATAGTGAGAATCATCATACGATAATATGGTGTAGGTTGTTTCATTGTATTTAGTGTTGGATTTCATTGTATGATAGAATATCCCTAGAGTTTATCATGTGGCTTTCTAGGTTTTATCGTATGATAATATGGTTACTGACTGTGTTTCATCATATCAAAAATAGTGAGAATTTTTTAGGGTCCTATAGTTGAATTTTTTTTATTTTTGATGCTTGATTTGTCTTTGTCTTATATTTGACCTTCTATTTTCTAGGTTTTAACAAGTTTTTGCAAGGCATTTGGTAGAGAAATTTCTTGTCAAAGACATCAACACTTTCTTATTTCAAGACTACTAATGCTTTGTGGATGTAGGACACTTGCCAAAGACATATTTTGGAGACTACTAAAGGTATTTGTGTTGGAAGTTTCCTTGGATATACAATTAGACATTGTGCTTTCATAGATTTGGTTTTCTAGGCACCTACTTCTAATTAGAATACTTATTTTCTTGTGATTTAGTTGAGTATTAGGAGAGTATGCTCTTTACCTCCTAGAAAATGGATTAGAAATCTTGACCTAATTATTTTTTCACTTGTAAAAGGAATCTTAGTGAATGAGCATGTGCTTTATGTGCTTGAGAGAAACTATGGAATATGTGAGTATGCTCTTTTCCTTGTGGAAAATCATAAATCTTGATCTCCATTAGTTATCTATTTTACTTTCTTGCATTTATCTTTAGAGGGCCCGTCAAGAGAGAAATTTTTTGGGAACAACCCAAGTGGGAAACAAGTGAACCCTACTAATTCCATCCCACTATAATCAAAACCTTCCTTCAATCCAAAGAGAGGGAAGACTTGGCTATTATCTACTTCCAATGCTTCTTCATGTGTAGGGCCTAATTGCCTCAATATTTCTAAGAAATACTACACTTGTTTAGGTGCTTTTAGGACCATCATGGTATCAATATTGTTCACAAAACTAAAAGGGAAGTACATCCAACTTGTATAGGGCTGAGAGGTCTCAATGTTTCTTGTGATACTATATAGTTCGAGTGCTTATAGGGATATAGACCTTAATTTCTTGTGGAACTATAAGGGATAGTCATGAAAGGAGACCCTTGCTAGACAGCTTAGGATTTAGAGGCCAACCATTTTAGCCATATGACTTCCTTTATGTAAGGATTGATCCAAGTGGACTTACCCAGATCACCCCAATATTACTCACCATATGTGCTTTCTTGGATGCTAAATCTTGAATGTGGCACTATGGAAAGACATGTGTTATGAGCATTGATGTCTTCCAATTTATCCATAACTTTTATAGTTCTAGGAAAGGCCATTCAATCACTTAATTATGGGGCTAAGAGAATTAATTTGTGGGAAAACATTGAAAAAATTCCCTTTTTTGACCTTAGGTAGAGTGTTTTCTATGTATTTTAATGCGATAAAAACCCATGAAGACTATTGTGAGTTTACACTTGATACATTTACTACATTTCTATAACTTGCTAGAATTTACAATTTCTTGTGTCCCCAAAGTTTCCTTTTCTTTTGGTGGATTGTTTGGAGACTATTGTTTGATCACACTATTTTCTTGCTTGGAAACACTCAAACCTAATCTAGGGATGATAAGAATCATCATGGATCCAAAGCCAAACTTGTTCAGTTTGATTGAAACTCTTGAAAAAAGTGGTAAATTTCTCATTTTCTTACATCCCATCATGTGATCATGTGTCTGACTGACTATCATAGACTGCTCCTAGATTTTTGAATCTCAGTTGCCTAGGTGTCCTCTTGGCTCTTTCTAATCAACAATTATCTATTTGCAAATTGGTATCCCTAATTGGTTGAAATTTTGTTAGTGATTTGGTATCTCTTTTCTTTTTCTTTAAGGCCTTGGAAGTGCTCTAGCCTTGTCTCAAGCATCCTTTTAAAAAAAATTACACCTTTCTCAAAAATTCATTACAAGTGCCACACAACAAGCATTTAGGCCTCATTCTTGGTACGTTGTACTTAGTTCTCTTTGCTATATCTGTTAGGAAAAGTCCCGAGAGATAACTAAGAGGGGGGGTTGAATCAGTTATCTACAAGACTCAATTATTTATCCAATTAAAAACTGATTAACATTAAGCATAAACACAATATGAGAATACTTAACAAAAAACCACAATTTTGGTTACGGGGAAACCCAACTAGGTAAAAACCCTAGTGGGAATTAGCACCCACTATAAATTGCACTAGAGTATAATGATCTATGTTAGAAGATCTTACAACCCTGTTAGGAGTTGATCCTTACAATGCATTAAGTACAATGACCTAGTCAAAGGTCAGACCCTGTTAGGAGTCTTTTATAATTAACCCTATTAGGAGTGAGGACACACTATCTGGGACCACAATGCTTAAAGGGTGAAGGCTAAAACCTTCTACATAATAGATAGACACTATATCTAGATTTTGGTGAACTGTGAGTTAGACCTACTATCTTGATCAGTTCCAATTAATAGCATATAGTCTCTTCTTTGTCACATAGATCTTCTACTGATGTCTCAATATTTTGCACCTTCTACTTTTCTCTTCTCTTTCAACTATCTATCATACTTAGCAATCACAACTAACCAGATATAAGTATCTTTCTCCAAATGATATAGTAAAGTCAACCTATTAGAACTTCCTTGAAATCATATTAGAGAAACAATATAACTCTCCAAAAATATCTCCAATGGCTATACTAAGAAGGAAACACTAATTAGGACCGTGCAACTCCATATGAGTAGACACGTCACTACACATAGTCAGCTCCACTAAATTAACTGATAATTTCTTCCCATGATGAAATATGTTATGTGCCCTTAACCAAAAATTATTAACTCTTATCCAAACACTAATCCAAACACACATATCAAAATGATAGGCACAACTACTACAACAATAAAAAATGTTAGCTCCATTAGAAAAACTTAGGAAGCCATAACTGGCAACTTGAAACATCATAACTCAACCTGTACTACATAACTGACTCTATGTTGGTGAACATAGCATCATAACCATGTCTACAACATAAATATATATGCGCAAGGCTCCATCACAACCATACTGCAAATACAATACATAACTCTTCCTGGGACCTGTCAGGAACACTACTGATATAAATAACTGTATTAATGTCTTCACTCAGAATCAACCTCTACATCTATGATATCATGCTGATAATGTATCCATACAACATATGCTCAAGGTTCTCTCCATCAAGCTTCCATGCATGTTTCTTACCATATGTTGTCATCAATGAAAAACATACAGTCAACACTGGCTTGCTGGAAAATCTCCAACAAACACCCCCTTTGGCATTGATGGCAACATATGGAATAAAAAACACCACCAATCTGTTGGTTCCTCAAACTAAACTTTATGATTTCAAAAGAAACCAATACATCTATAGATTCTTAGGAGGGGTTAGATCCAAATATGAGCTCAAAGATGACTTGACCAACTATAGGGATAGGACTGCCCTCTACACTTTTGGCTCTGCAAAACCAAGGAGGGTATTCCTAATCCAGTAAAACAAAACTTACTTCACTAATTAATAACTGGATTTTAATAGAATAGATGGATGGTAAGAAAATACTAAGTGATAACCACTCACTCATTGATTCTCCATTACCATAAGATGAATCAAAACATGTAGGTCTTTAAAACTTCTTATGATTTTGACTGATTTATATCAAACTTTTAGGAATACAACAAGACCCTATCAAGAAATTATCCTTATAAAGTAACTCCACTGCTAACCACTACCTTATCCATTGGGTGACCTCTTTCTACAAATATGAAATAACTCAAACAATATACTGAAACTTGATGAAATATATCCTTAGAAAAATACTAACACCCTGTGGTGATTCTGATCAAAGGACTCCTAAATTCACACTTCTTATTGATATCCTTATGTAAGCTTCAAATAATTAATGCTATGTCTGGAGCTTATTTAATTTGATCTTACATCAAAGCTGAAGAGCATTAACACATACACAGAAATAATCCATGGAATGAATCTTACAATTCATAATTCAAAGGAAAAGCACACAAAGGAGAGATATAAACTCAGAAATTTATCAAACTTGCTATATTATTTCTATATACACAATGCTTAGACATGTAAACAAATTGAATATTTTAATGAAATAGTAATGCCTTCTATTCTATGAAAAATGCTTGGCCTAAATACAATCTATTATATCCTAGACTTAGAAATTTGTCAAATAGATGCTCAAGTTTTGGTCCTTACAAACTGATCAAGGAAATCCTTTTATAGGAACAAGGATTGCAAACAAGCTTTAGATCAGTTAGGTCAAAATAATTAGGTTATTTAGATCTGACCAAGGACCTAAAGCCCTCAAAGTTGTCACTCATTTTTAGTCTTCAAAAAGGAGGTTAAATTGAGTGCCAAGTCTTATGCAATAGTTTCCTGAAATAGCTCTCAACTTTGCCAGGTGTTGTTTAAAAAGTCTCAATCAACCTTTTGTTGGAAACTGCAATTGAAACAATTGTTGTATTGTCATTGATGTCAAACCTTAATTGGTAAGACTATTTCTAGTTAGAAAAGTACTACATCTATTTGAGTGTTGTTAAGGGGCTAAGCAAGGTTGGTAACAATAGCACCTAGGGAAAGGTTGAGTTATCTTGATACTATAAAGTGTACTTGACTATGTTGCACAATGATGAGATAATGTATTGATTATCTTAGTAAGACTGAAGACTAAACTGGTAGGCTTAACTGAGCAAAGAATGGAAAAATCATGTTTAAGCTGAGTGATGTTAGTGTCGACTAAGTTAGTATATGCTGAGAAAAGTTCTAGTGTTGACCGAGCATCGATAAATTGCCGAAGAAATAGTTTTAGTAATGACCGAGCATTCTACATGAAGATCGAGTTGACAATCACAGTATTGACTGAGCATGAGCAATTTTATATTTGAAGAGAATTTAATTTTGGAGCCGACATTGTTGAATTCCTGGATTATGTAAAATGTGTTGACTTTATTTATTGATGGTTTGGAAGCATTAAATGCATTGTAAAATGTTTTATTGTAAATCTTTAAGAGATTTAAGATGATTCTAGAAAAGGAGCTGAAGAACATGAAGTGGGTAGATTCAATGAATCTGACCTAACCCTAAGATCTACGATTGAGATTGAGCGGCAAAAGATGAGTTAACCTAATTGAGGAAAATATAAGGGAACCTGAGCATTGTGATATGCATGTACATGGAGAATAGAAAATGCTGGAAGAGGAAAGTTTTATTGACTGAATAAGAAGAAAAGGATGAAGGAGAAGTGTGGTGATTTCTTGAAGAAAAGTTCTGAGTAGATCAGAGATGGAAATGACAAAGTTTCAAAGTCGGTAAACCAACATTAGTGTATGGAATTAGATCTGATATTTGCAAAGTGAGTTGTATATTTTTCAGATAATACTACTGCTACTTTCTAACCATTGTAATAGTCAAAATCTTTTTAACAAAGGTTAACCTAATAGTCATATGTTAAATCCTTTGAACAAGGTTGAATTCTAATAGAGTGTATGTAAGTCTTATGACTAGG
This sequence comes from Chamaecyparis obtusa, assembly GCA_027943335.1. Taxonomy (NCBI): domain Eukaryota; kingdom Viridiplantae; phylum Streptophyta; class Pinopsida; order Cupressales; family Cupressaceae; genus Chamaecyparis; species Chamaecyparis obtusa. The sequence goes on from BSBK01001097.1 coordinate 1,716,565, forward strand.
CTCACTTTTAACAGAGTGATTGAAATCATTTAACTAGGTCACACCTGACAGTGTGTATTGTAACCTTTGAGAGGGTTGGATTTTTACCAAGCTCACTTCAAAAGAGTGAAAATAATAGTAGCATGTTACAAAGTGGTTTTTCCCAAATTGGGTTTCCACTATAAATCCTGGTGTTAATACTTGTGTGAATGTTTAGATCTAAACATTACTATGTTTTGCAAGTTAAGTTACAACTAGGAAGTGGACTGCATTGTTAGATGTTTCTATTATTGAATCAGTGATGATTGAGTTTGTTTTGGTTATTGGATCTGATTTAGGGATAAGTTTTTAAGATTGTTTTATACATCAGGACCTGAGAACAACTGATTCACCCCCCCTCTTTGTTGTTCTAAATCATATTAAAAATTGGTATGAGAGCTTTGTTTCTTATTATTAGTGTTGACATATATCAAGTTTAAAGGGGCTTGAAGAAAATGATCAGGATGTATAAGGAGGTACCGAAGCTGAACAAAGAAAACTTCCCTCCATGGCAAAGCTTGATGAAGCCGCATTTGGTCAGTATTGGTGACTCAAAAAAGTACTACATTGAGAATAGTTATGTCTCACCTGTCACACCTATGAATACCGAAGAAATGAGAGCTAAGCAAGAACATAATCAGGAAATGCTAGAAATTGCATCTACCGTAAGCTATCTAGAATTTGAGGACATTAAGGACTGCACAACTACTAAGGATATGTGGGACACTCTTGCAAGGATCTATGGTGGTGACTAGAATGTGCTGAAAGAAAAGGCCGAGAGTCTTAGAGGTAAGTTTGATGAAATGACAATGCAAGAAGGTGAAAACATTGCACAATATTATGGTATAATAAAAGAAGTTGTGAATGCTATTAGAGGAGAAAATGGGGCTATTGATGATGAAACTATAATTAGGAAAGTACTAAGAACTCTGCATCCTATATATGCTATTAAGATCTCAGCTATTCAGGAATCTAGATGTAACTCTGCTAATGTGCTTACTTTGGAAAGTTTGGTTGGTAAGCTAACTGCTTTTGAACTCTCTAACTATGATAATTTCACTATTGGAAGCATTGGAAATGTTGAATCTTATTTTAAGTCACAACTAGTTCTGAACAAGCCAAAGAAAGAAAAGGAAAGATGCATCAGTGAAAGTGAAATTGAAAGTGATAGTGAAAGTGATAGTGACAATTTTGATGAAGACCTAGAAGATCTAGAAGCTCTTATGGCTAGAAAACTGAGAAGGGGAAAGGGAAAATATAAAGGTAAACTCCCTATTATATATTTTGCATGTAATAAAGTTGGTCATATAGCTGCTAGATGTCCTGACAGGAAGGATAAAGATGATGAAAGGAAAAGAAAACACAAAGATAGAAAAGATGATAGAAGCTACCAATGGAATAGAGACTACAAGGGAAAAGGTAAGAAATCTTTTTACATTGCTAAAAAAAAGACTGACACTGATAGTGATGATTTTGAAATTGAGGTAGTCTATGTGGCAATGAAAGATGAATCTAATGAGGATGAGAAAACTACATTGATATCCTATGTGAACAAGAATGATCAATGGATTATTGACAGTGGTTGTTCACATCACATGACTGGTGACAAAAATAAGTTTGAGACCTTACATCATTAAAGAGGTAAAAGTGTAAAATTTGGTAATGATGCACCATGTCCTATTAGAGGAAAAGGTTTGATTAAACCGATTGATAAGATATCTTGTGAAAATGCATATTGGGTTGAAGGTCTTAATTATAATTTTTTAAGTGTTGCTCAACTTAAAAAAACTAGTTACCGAGTGGAATTTTATCACAAGCAAGCTAAAATATTTGATGCTATTGGAGAACTAATTGGAAGTGGAGATAAGACTAGATGTAATTTGTTCTATCTTGACCTATCTGAAGAAACATGTTTGATTGCACAACTTGATGATATTTGGTTATGGCATAAAAGGCTGTGTCATGTAAACTTTGACAATCTGGTAGAGATAAGTAAGAAGAAAAAGGTAAGAGGTCTACCTAGATTGAAGAAACCTAAAAATGTGATGTGCAAGTAATGCCAGTTAGGAAAAATGACAAAGTCGAGTTTCAAGAGCAAATCCTTTACTTCTGAAAACATTTTAGATTTGGTTAATACTGACCTTTGTGGACCTATGGGTGTATAAAGTTACTGTGGTGCTAGATACTTTATCTGAATCATTGATGATCATACTAGGATGATGCATGTGATGTTTCTAAAAGAAAAATCTGAAGTTTTTCAATTATTTAAGTGGTATTTAGCTAAGGTTGAAAAGGAGATAGGTAGGAACCTGCAATGTCTTAGATTTGATCAAGGTGGAGAATTTACATCAAATAAATTTAATCTATTTTGCAATGATAGAAGAATTAAAAGATAGATGTCTGCACCTAGAACACCTCCACATAATGGTATAGCAGAAAGGAGAAATAGATCTATCTTGGATTGTGAAAGGACATTGATGATTGAAAAGAATGTGGCACAAAAATATTGGAAAGAAACTATAAGCACTATTGTCTACACTCTTAACTAGGTACAGATCAAGAAAGGTACAAATCTGACACCCTATGAACTATGGCATGGGCATGCATCAAGTGTTAAATACTTTAGAATCTTTGGAAGTAAGTTCTATATATTAAAACTCACTAGGAATGGAAAGTTTGATGCTAAGAGTGATGAAGGCATATTCCTAGGGTACTCCACAAAAAGTAAAGCTTATAAGTGTTTGAACTCTAACACTAAAAAAATTATGGAAAGTGTGAATGTCAAAATTGATGAGTATACAGAAAGAAATGAAGCTGACAGCAAAAGAGAACTAGAAGATTATAGATCTTTTGTGTACATTGAAGAAGAAGAAGAGGCAAGTAACAAACTTGCACCTAATGCTGAGCCTCGGGTAAGCAATGTCGAGCGATAGACAAAAGCTATCGAGCGTTAGGAAAATAGTGCCGAGAGAGAACAAGAACATGCCGAGCTACAAGAAAATGCTGTTGAGTATCAAGAAGAGGTTGCCGAGCATTTTGAACTTGAATTTGACAATCTTGTTGAGGAACATGATGAAATAAAAGAGATAACATATGAACCTATTTTGGCAAAATATGTAAGAAGACATCATAAGCTTGAACAGATAATTGGAGACAAAGATACTGGAATCTAGACCAGAAGTAAGACTAAGGATCCAACATGTCTACTATGTGAATTTGAATCAAAGACAACTACAGAAGCATTGGAGAATGAAGACTAGATACAAGAAATGAATGAAGAAATTGACCAGATTGAGAATAATGATACTTGGACTCTGGTGCCGAGACCTGAAAATAAGAATGTTATAGGAACAAAGTGGGTGTTTCAGAATAAGATGAATGAAAATGGTGAAATCACTAGGAACAAAGCTAGGCTGGTATGAAAAGGCCTATGGACAAGAAGAAGGAATAGATTATGGGGAGACATGTTCCCCTATAGCTAGATTGGAAGGAGTAAGAACTCTACTTGCATATGCTCCTTATAAAGATTTCAAAGTATATCAAATGGATGTCAAGTCTACATTTTTGAATGGTATACTAGAAGAAGAAGTTTACATAGAACAACGAGAAGGTTTTATTGATCCAGACAGAAGATGGTGTGCAAACTGAAAAAAGCATTATATGGATTGAAGCAAGCTCCAAAGCATGGTATGAGAGGTTGCACAACTACTTGATACAGATTGGATTTTCAAGAACAAATGACACAAGCAATTTGTACATGAAGGATGAAGAAGGTAAAGGTATCTTGTTGGCAAAATTTTTTGTTGATGACATTATTTTTGGTGGACAAGATGCATTATGTAAAAGTTTCTCAAATGAAATGCAAATTGAATTTGAAATGAGTATGTTAGGTGAGATCAAATTATTTGTTGGTTTACAAGTATATCAGAGGAAGAATGGAATTTTCATTACACTGTCTAAGTATGTTCATGAAATACTAAAATTTTTTGGGATGGAAGATGCTAAACTAGTGGGAACTCCCATGGTCACTGGACAAAAGTTATCTAAGAATGATGATGTTGCAGAAGTAAATTGGACTCTGTATAGATGCATGATTAGAAAATTACAGTATGTTGTACATAGCAGATGAGATATTGCATTAGCTATTGGGATTGCAGCAAGATGCTCTGCCTATCCTAAGGAAACACATATGATGGCCATGAAAAGAATTATGAGATACTTGAAAGGAACTATTGACTATGGTCTATATTACAAGAAGGATGAAAAATTTGAACTCTGAGTTTATACAGATGTTGATTGGGCATGTAATGTAGATGAAAAAAAGAGTACTAGTGGTGGAGCTTTCTTTCTTGGACAAAGATTAGTCTCCTAGACAAGAAAGAAACAAAATTGCATTTCCCAATCTACTATCAAGGCTGAGTATGTTGCTACTATAGTAAGCTGTTCAAACTTGGTATGGATAAAATAATTATTGATAGGCATGAAAGGAGAAATCATTGAACCTGTTGTTATTTTCTGTGACAACACAAGTGCTATCAATATTTCTAAGAATCCAGTGATGCACACTAAGACCAAACACATTGCAATCAAGTATCACTACTTGAGAGAATTAGTACAAAACAAAGAAGTCTGAATGGAATATGTGAATACAAAAAAATAATTAGCAGACATATTCACTAAATCTTTATCTAGAGAATCTCACGAGTATTTGAGAAGTCAATTAGGGGTTCTTCCCCTAACCAAGGCTACCTAGACAAGCTAGGAGCACTGCATCAAATGTGCTACATCAGAAAATTTGACAAATTGCTGTAGAAGATTGTCACACTTTAGGGTTGGCCTAGAGTTGTGAAGAGAAGCAAAGACAAGGAATCAGTCATAAGCAAGATGACAGAGGGAGAAACACTAAGTTGCATAGATATTATCTACATCTAATGGATGTATGTTTTAGTTGCTGCTTTGGCATTTTTATCAAAGAGGGAGATGAACTGATATGATAACACATGAGATATGATAACACATGATACTGAAAAGTAAGAGGGAAATGAATTGATGAACTAATGGGAGATGAACTTAAATAAAGAATCAGGATACAAGGAGATTTGAATACTTCTAACGGTCACATAAGTGAGGCTTATAGGATTCTGAATCAGAATGAAGCTAAGGATATTATAAATAATTTTTTGATGGATAGATAAGTTTTTGGATTGGTTGGTAATCCATGTGTTATTCAGGTGATATCATATGGTGTTGCCATCAATGCCAAAGAGGGAGATTGTTGGAAACTACAATTGAAACAATTGTTGTATTGTCATTGATGTCAAACCTTAATTGGTAAGACTGTTGCTACTTAGAAAAGTACTATATCTATTTGAGTGTTGCTAAGGGACTAAGAAAGGTTGGTAACAATAGCACCTAGGGAAAGGTTGAGTTATCTTGATACTGCAAAGTGTACTTGACTATGTTGCACAATGATGAGATAATGTATTGATTATCTTAGTAAGACTGAAGACTAAACTGGTAATCTTAACCGAGCAAAGAATGAAAAAATATGTTTAAGTCAAGTGATGTTAGTGTCGACCGAGTTAGTATATGCCGAGAAAAATTCTAGTGTCAACCGAGCATCAGTAAATTATCAAGGAAGATAGTGTAAGCCAAGGAAACAGTTTTAGTAACCGAACATTCTACATGAAGACCGAGTTGACAATCACAGTATTGACTGAGCATCATCAATTTTATATTTAAAGAGAATTTAATTTTGGATCTGACATTGTTGAATTCTTGGATTATGTAAAATGTGTTGACTTTATTTATTGATTGTTTGGAAGCATTAAATGCATTGTAAAACATTTTATTGTAAATCTTTAAGAGATTTGAGATGATTCTAGAAAAGGAGCCAAAGAACATGAAGCAAGTAGATTCAATGAATTTGACCTAACCCTAAGATCTACGATTGAGATTGAGAGGCAAAAGATGAGTTAACCTAATTGAGGAAAATATAAGGGAACTTGAGCATTGTGATATGCATGTACATGGAGAATAGAGAATGTTGGAAGAGAAAAGTTTTATTGACTGAGTAAGCAAAAAAGGTCGAAGGAGAAGTGTGGTGATTGCTTGAAGAAATGTTTCGAGTAGATCAGAGATGGAAATGGCAAAGTTTCAAAGTCAGTAAACCAACATTAGTGTATGGAATCAGATCTGATATTTGCAAAGTGAGTTGTATATTTTTTAGATAACACTACTGCTACTTTCTAACCATTGTAACAGTCAAAATCCTTTTAATAGAGGTTGACCTAACAGTCATATGTTAAATCATTTGAACAAGGTTTCATTCTAATGGAGTGTATGTAAGTCCTATGACTAGGCTCACTTTTAATAGGGTGTTTGAAATCCTTTAACCAGGTCACAACTGATAGTGTGTATTGTAACCTTTGACAGGGTTGGCTTTTTACTGAGCTCAGTTAAGAAGAGTGAAAATAATAGTAGCATGTTACAAAGTGGTTATTCCCAAATTGGGTTTCCACTATAAATCCTGGTGTTAATACTTGTGTGAATGTTTAGATCTGAACATTACTATGTTTTGCAAGTTAAGTTACAGCTGGGAAGTGGACTACATTGTTAGATGTTTCTATTATTGAATTAGTGATGACTGAGTTTGTTTTGGTTATTGGATCTGATTTAAGGATAAGTTTTTAAGATTGTTTTATACATCAGGACCTAGGAACAACTGATTCACCCCCCCCCTCTCTATTGTTCTAAATCACATAAACACCTTTCTTGTTTGAACAAACCAAACCCTTAACTAGCTTTCTCAAAGTATTGATCCTTTGCATTCAACTGATATGGATTTTTAAGTAACAACTCTGATCTGGGTGACACATTAATATTCTTGTTTATAAATCTTTGTCTACAATTGTCCTTTGGCCATTAAAAATGAATCCATCTTATTGCTTCTATTCAAATGACTCAAAACCCTGGCAAAAAACTTACCAGAATATTTAAATTTGAAAAATAACGGTTAATCGAACATGTTTAAAATACAGTTGTTGGTCTTCATCTTTTCCCGACACATTTAACAGTTCTAAGTAAATGAAAAAAATTCACTTATCCTTTTAAAAACTTGGCCACTTTACTTTTTCCTTAGCCAATGAGAATCAAACACATTAGCTATATCTGGCGGATGAACACACCACTTTGACCGCGACAAGCCTTAACTCTAAGTCATTTGGAAACTACGCGTCTAAAAAATTTCTCTTGATCACTGAATGATTTTCTTAACCCTAACTAAATCATGAGAACATGTGACAAAGGCAATCTCCAAGTCACTGGATAAAAGATCAACCTCTGGGTTAGTCATGAGAACACACGACTACCATTAGATCTTAATCCAATGGTCTTCTTTAAGTCTCTAAAACCTTTACCTTCTTATTTGGAGCATTTAGAGACCCAACGACTAAAGAGAGTCTCTTAATCGCTAGATACTTGTTGACTTTTCTAACTTTTTTGGAGATCATGCAATTGAGCCTATCTAGAGATTTGGTGACTGAAGGAAGTCTCAAAATCGCTGGAACTTTTAATAAATCCTGACTTCATTTAGTGACTTCATGCTAGCTATGAGATCTTAATCTAATGGTGCATATTATCTGAAATAAAACCCTTTATATATTGAAGATATCAGAAATAAAAGCCAACCACACGATCTTGATCTGATGGTAGTCACCTAATCTCTATAGATTTAGAATGACATCACCTTAATCAAGTGACTAAGTGACATTTGTAGATCCCTTTTTTTGAAGAGAGATAATTAACGATAGTCACGTTATCTCCAAATCTTTCCTTAACTTTGACTTTCTCAAGAGATCTAGTGACTTAAGGAAATACTTCGGTATTTGCAATATCATGGTATGCTAAACAAGACCCTTAAGTGGTAATGAAAATTAAAAAAATCAGGTTTAGGCAAGTTGAAATAAAAAATTAAACAAGTTATAAATATTATATAAAAAATATGTAAGAAGAGAATCTATACAAAATTAAATTTAGTTACTAAGATACTAGGCTTTCTTTAAAAAGCAATTATTCTATATATGTTGAAAATTTCAAATTTCAATGTAGCAGTATGAAAATTTCAGGAAAAAATAAGAATTTGGTGTATGTCTGACCACCTTAAACATAATCAAATGATAATTTTATTTTGCAAGATTCTAGATATAAGTAGCAGACTCATGTCTGGATGTGACACATTTTTTTATAATTTATTTCCAAGTAAATAATTAACTATGATTTTTCTTCTACAACTTTTCTAGAATACAAGAACTGTCATGTTTGACCACATTAACTTTATCTAAACTTTATCAAATTGAATTTTTTTTTTAAAAAAATTGTAGCAGGAAATTCATAGAATGTGACACATGTTTTGGATTTCAAAAATGTTATATAGTTCAAAAGTTATACCTTATTTTCAATAAGTCTATCAATCAACACTAGAAAGATAACACGTAGGTCTATGCCAAACCACATTATACAAAATCAAATGATAATATTTTTTTCTAAGATTCTAGATAAAAGTAGTAGACTCATGTCTAGATGCGATATTTTTTTTTTTGTATTTTGTCTCCAAGTAAATAATTAATTATGATTTGTTTTCTACAAATTTCCCTGAATATAAAAACTCTCATGTTTGACCACATTAACTTAGTCTAAAATTCATCAAATTGAAAAAACTATTTATTATTATTATATTAGGTGAAGCATAGAATGTGATGTATATTTCAGATTTCAAAAATGTTATATTGTTTGAAAGTTATAGTTGTTTTTTAAAGAGTCTATCAATCATGACTTCTTTTCATATCACTACTTTTTGGCATACCATGATCTTGCACATACCCACTTGCTTCTTTATCACATCTGGAGACTTAGCGACCAATAGTCATCCACTGAGTCACTGAAAGATTTATCATTTCAATATTTTATCTGGAGATTGCCCGATTGAAGGAAAGTCTTTGAGTCGCTTAAATAAAAAATAATATTCTTATGCCTTAAAGAGATTGGGTGACTAAGGGTTTTGGGATGTTGCTTAACAAAAGGGAATATGCGAAATTTCTTAGGAGACTAAGAAACTAACGTGAAATGATAAAAGGCACATGTCTTAAAAGGATTTTAAGTGATCCAAAAAGGTTATGGAGAAATAGAAAAGGCTAGGGTTTATTTGACTTAGACAAATTTATGGGAACCCTAGGACATGAAAAAAGGCTTATTTCTCAGACCTTGAAGCTTGAAATTCTCATTGGTTATTGCAATTGAGGATGTGTGATCTAAACTAAATCTTTGACACACCATGACCAATTCCATGCCAAGGGCATAGGCCATGAAACCTTATACATTTGATTCATAGGCTAAAAACAAGTTGCAAAAAGACATGGAAATTTTTCTAGGGTTTTGCAAAGGGTAGACCATTTTCTACATATTTTGGCTATGACAGGAAAATGGACTAACAACGGCTCTATCTAGGGATGTATGCCTCTTGCAGGCATGACAAGGACTTAGAATCTTTGGGATAAGAAGATCATCTACTGAAACAAACTAACCTACACACACAACTTGAAAAAAAAAACCTAGCCTACTGTTCATGGATAATGAGAGTACCTTTATGAGAAGTACAATTTGAGAAATTATCCATGAACTGGAAATTCCAAAATGTTTCCAACTAGATATTTTAAGATGTAGGAGTCAGGTCCCCATTTGATGTCAACAAGATATGGTCCTAGTTAAATTGGATCAAATTTATTGTTCTTGCCCTTATCTTCCAACATGGCATTTCACATCAAGACCAAGTCATTTGTGTTAAAATCTCTGACTGTGGTTTTTTTGTCATACAAATTCTTGTACTGGAGCTGAGATCTTATATTTGTATCATGAGCTTCCCTTCTTGATTCATCCAATTGTATCAGATCCTCCAATCTAATCTTCATCTCATTGTCTAGATCATAATCATATAATTGGATAAACATATACATCTATAGCAAGTTATTTTGTGGTAACTTGGCATGAATACCATACACTAATTCGAAAGGAGCACATCCGATGGCATTTTTGACTATTACCCTATCATCCCACAAAGCTAACTACAACTTGGAATCCCATGCCCTTTTGTTTGTGTCAAGAATTTTTTTCAAAATCTTTATCAAAATTTTATTACTTGATTCTGCCTGACAATTACCTTGAGGGTGATAAGGGGCTAAGTATGAAATTTGGATTCCATATTGCTAACAAAAAACATTAAACTCTTCATATCTAAAATACATAGAATTTTCTACTATTATAACTTCAGGGCATCCAAACCTTGTCAACAAATTCTACATTATAAAGTCAGTGACCACCTTGCTAGTAGCTCTTTTAGTGGGAATCACTTCCACCCACTTAGTGAAGTAGTTTGTGGCAACCAAGATCCATGAATGCCCTCCACTTTATTTATTTGGGATCTCTCCTATGAAATCCATGCACCACTTCTGAAAAGGGGCCTCAATTATTATAGGGTTTAAAGGCAAGTTGCCACTGAATTTTAGCTTTGTTGCAAACCTTTGACAAGCATCACATTTTTTAATAAATGAATGTGCATCTTTGAAAATACTAGGCCACCAAAAACCAGACCTTAATATCTTATGTGCAGTAGTCTTAGCCATGTAATGGCCACCACACACACCTTCATGTATTTCTTGCAAGAAGTTCTCAGCCTTATGATGGTCAACACATTTTAACAAGACACCTTCATTTCTTCTCCACCATAGCTCACCTTTAGCAATTACATACATCATAGCATGAAATTTCACAATCCTTCTCTTGTGGTCATCCATGTCATAGGGAAGTATCAATTTCTTCAAGTATCCAATGATATCCTTATACCATTCACAACAATCCAAATCACAAATATATGGCCTTTGTTCTTCTTCAAGAATATGAATATGGTTAGCATCTAAATTTCTTTGAGCCATGAGTTTTGCTAACCCTAGTCCTTTTACTAATTTTGTGATTTGAATGTCAATGTTGAAATCTTGGATTTTGTTAATCCATCTACATCTTCTTCCTAATAATTCTCGTTGTACTAAAATGTCTTTCACAACAACATTAGGCACATATGCAACTATAGTTACTCCAACTAAGTAGCATCTAATTTTTTTAATATCTTTAACTAGTCCATAGGCCGGTTTCTCATTTATGTCATATTTTAATTCAGCTACTTGCAAAGACTTACTAAAAAAAGATATGGGCTATTCAAAACCTTCTGATTTCTTTTGTAATAATACAACAACAATAGTATGATAAGAAGCAAAAGATAAAATTTGAAGGGGCTTACTGTAATCTGGTGTCCTTAGCATAGGTGCATCCTTAATTGCTTGCTTGATTTCAGAAAAATCCTTCTTGTCTTCTTCACTCCATTCAACTTTTGCACCCTTCTTTAGCATCTTGGAAATAGGAACACTAATTTCAGTAAAAATTGTAATAAATCTTCTGACAAAATTTACCTGACCAAAGAAGGATTGAATCCCCTTAACATTTCTTGGAAGTGGCACTTTGTCAATTGTTTTCATCCTTTTAGGATCAATTTTAACTCCATCCTTGGATACAATGTGACCCAAGATCTTACCCTCAGTCACCCCAAAAGCACGCTTTCTTGGATTAAGAGAGACTCCATATTCTGAAGCTCTCCTAAAAATGTTTTCAAGATGGCCATAATGTTGATTCCCTTTTTCTGAGTAAGCAGTGAGATCATCTTGGTATACAATAAGAAACTTGTTTATAAAATTTGCAAATGCTACATCCATGGCTCTTTGAAAAGTAGCCCCAACATTGGTCAAACCAAAAGGCATCCTAACATATACATAAGTGCTCCATGGAGTAGTAAATGCAGTCTTCAATTTCTCCGTTTCTTTGACAACTACTTGGTTGTAGCCTAAGAACCCATCCATCATATACATTAGTTCTGATCCAGTATCTCTTTGTAGCATGGCTTCCATGTTTGGTAACCCATAGTTATCCTTCAATGAATTTATATTAAAATTTCTAAGGTCTACACAGAACCTAATGTCTCCATTTTTCTTTCTTACTGGGACTAGGATAGACACCCATGTTGAATGTCTGATGGGTTGAATGATGCATGAATCACTCATCTTTTTTAGTTCATCTTTCACATTTAGTGCCAGAGTAGGGTTCATAGGCCTTATATTTTATCTGAAGGGTTTGGTGTTTTCCTTCAAAGGGATCTCATGCTAAAATAAATCTTCCCTATAGGCCTTTAAGTCATCATAGGACCAAGAAAAAACATGCCTATACTTTCTATGACTATTGATCAATGATTTTCTTATTTTAGGAGTCAAATTTCCCCCAATATATACCTTTTTTGGAGCTTCAACTATACCTAGGTTTATTTCCTCCAAACCCTCAGGCTTTCTCAAAGACTTTTCTAAAAAAGAACTATCATTATTATCAAAATCTTTTTCAACCACAGCCAAACCCTTTGGGACTTTATTTGATTTTAGTTGCAAGATTTTCTTTCCAAGGAGAGTATCTTTACTTCCTGAGTTTTCCACATACCTACCAAAATTTATTTCTCCATCTCCAAAATTTTCCTCACAATGCAGGAACCTTAATATAGCTAGGTCATCTTCAAAAACTTTCCAATTTTCAAACCTGTCTGGTATAGATGGCTTGGTTTGAACCTGAATTTTAGATATCCCTACAAAAGTAATGTCCTTGATCCTTAAAGAAATGTTAGCCAATAAATTATCCATCCTATTTTGGCCCCTATCCATCTAGTCAATACCAAAAGCATCAAAATGTTCTATCTCATCCCAAACAACATTCCTATATTGCTTTACTCTTTTATTTTTTGATGCATATTTGGACCTTACCTGAGACAACCAATTCTAAATCTCCAATTACTCTGAGGCTTTTGTAACATAAGGAGGAGGGACCCAAGGGGCCAAATGATGGTACACCCTATAGACCCAGCCCTACTCAATAACTCACGGAAGTAACAATAAAATAGTGAGAGAGAGAAAGCAGGATCATTGATATTATTAACTTAATTCAAATTGATTCATACATGCCAAGTTTTAATGCATTCTCAGTTATGGCTAGATATTACAATGAATTATAAAAGTCCTCAAACATGAAAGGATCTACCAACAATCTTATTTTACTATCTTCTATCTTCTATCCAAAACTGACTCCCTAAACTCTATTCAAACAACTATACTTATAAAAGATGCTACCAAAATGAGCCGACCTTTAGATCCAAAATCAATGGAAGGAATGGTCAGATTTGGGGCCACATGCTTTTCAATGATGGATACCAACATTAAATCTATGATCCATAATAAATGCACAAGTCAGCCTCAACAAAAACTCAAAATAAACTACTCAAAAAGCAAGGATAACTGAGCAACAGACAAGCATCACTGAGCGCCAGTGAAACAACTGACCACCTAGGAGATAATTGCCCATAATTAGTAACCAAAGGAAACTAACCAACTACTGACCAAGTTGGTCAAAGTAGGAACCGGGAAACACAGACAAACTTCAAAATCTTTTTGGTGAGATAGGATTGCCAAGGACCCGAGATGCTCCTGCATCAGACACATAGGGTTATTTAGAAATGATTCTCTAAATCATTTAGTAGTTTTGGTCTAAGATGAATCCAACTTATACTATGAAATCCATGAACTATCTTCAATCGGTCTATTCTTCCACTTTACCAGATATTCCATATACTATTTACCTCTTGTACTCTTGCCAATTCTTTGCTCCAAAATCTGGTCAACTTCCTCATCAGGTACTATCATATTCCATCAGTACTATCATGTCTTCATCAGGTTCATGATACTCATGTTATGAATGAATACTAAATGTTTGGCAACCATTCTGTAGCAGTTGTTGTTGCATTCATGACTATGATTGTCATTGATGTCAACACAGTGATCTTCTTAAGACTTGTAGAGAAGCAGACATAATTTGAATTAGCGCACATGGGTTATTGTAATTGGAGCTATATGATGTTGAGGATATACTCTTTGATATGTTATATGTCTATGGTTAAGAGCACAAATAGTAATTCTTTTATTCATGGAAGTTATGAGCATTTTGGTGGAAGCAGTATTCTCACAGTGTTCCTGAGTAGCGGTTTGTGGAAAGTGGATGATATCTCCGAATTAGGATGGAATCTAGTTTTGAATAGTTAAAGGGAAGTTTAAGACACATTGATAGTGACATGGATGATAGTGAAAACTTCAAGGTTACATGAATGAAGATTTATTGTATTTGGAAGCTGACAGTTTTATGTAATTTTGATGTAGCATGTGGAAACTTTTATTTTGTAATTGTATGCCAACTCATTTGTAATTATTTGAGTGTGGTATAAAGGAAGGAATGTTTTCCCTTGTTTTCATGTAGAAGAGGATAGTAGTGTATGAATATGAAGTGAAAAAAAGAGATAAATGTGAAAGTGAATTGTGAGGGAAGACATGCGAAGTACAAACATCTAAAATTGAGATCTGGTGTAACAGTGAGTGAAGTTTGGCACAGTCAGAGAAGAGGTAACATATTATTGTATTGAGTAATAAAAATATTATTTGGATAGTGTGTTCAATGATCTTACCCTGAAGCTGTTTGGGCAGTGGGTCCTTCTATCTTCCATAACTCTTAACAGGGTTAGAATCTTTTAACAAGGATTCAAAATCTCCTAACAGAGATTCATATGTACTGAATGTATTTCATAAGACTCCTAAAAGAGTCCATCCTTTCACAAGGAATATTTATATTAGTGCATCTTTTGTGGGCATCATTCCCACTGGGGTTTACTCTTTGATCAAGAGGTTCCCTAGTCAACATATCTTGTGTCATTGTGTATGAATATCTTTCTATGGTTGGTAATTATATTGCTTACATGGTTTAACGCTATTGAAGTTGATAAAAGTTATAATTATCTGATAACTGATTCACCCCCCCCCTCTTAGTTATCTTGGTGGAATTTACTTTCTAACAATTGGTATCAGAGCAATAGGTTCTTTAAAAATAAGTTTAATAGCTTAAGGAGATCCATGGTGAATTTTAGGAAAGAAATCCCTAAGTTTGATGGAGTAAATTTTGATAGCTGGAAAGAAAAGATGAAGACACACCTACTGTGTTTAGGACTAGGTTATTAGTTGATTATAAAGAATGATAAGACTATCATTAAAGAGGACAATCTTGAAACATGTACTACTAATGAGAGAGATCTATTCATGTGTAACATACTTGCAAGGGAAGCACTTTTGACAGCCCTTCTGGAGAATGAGTACAGTTAGGTAAAATGTTTGAAAAAATGTCATGAAATTTGGAAAGCTTTACACTCTACTTTTGAAGGTGATGAACATGCAAAAATAGTTAGATTACATAATTGGATATGTGCATTTGAAGATATAAGAATGTTGGAAGATGAATATGTTTGAAGCTATATTGGTAGAATGTCAAAAATTATTACAAATATAAAATCTTGTGGAGGAACAAAGATAGAGAATGAAGTGATATGGAAAATTTTGAGGACATTGACTCTTGCATTTAAGTAGACAACATAGATGATTGAACAAGTTATACCTTGTACTACAAACTTTACACAAGAGAATCTTCTTGGAAGATTGGAAGTAATAGAGATGAACCTAAGGTTATCAAGAGACTTACCTAGAATGGAGACAACATTCAGTGCTCTTAGTGTTCACCCTACTTTGTCAAGAAGCATCAATGTGAGTAGAGATTATGCTGGTAGCAATAGATCTAAAAATGAAGAAGACAAGAAGCTTGAAGAAGGTATTGCCTTGCTTGTGAAGAGAGAACCAGACGGTAAGAAATTTTTTAAATGTTGGACTTGTCAAGAATATGGTCATTTTTCATCTAAATGTCTTAAGAGAGTTAAAATGTACAGAAAAAATTTCAAACCTAGAAGATCTAAGGAATGTTATTATGCTAATGATGAAGATCTTGAAGCTAGTATAGAGAGAACTTTATGGGTCCATTTGGTACATGGAATATGAGCCCATATTCTGGAATAACATTTTCAGATTTTTCTATTCCTTGTTTGTGTCCATCTTAACAAAGAGAAATTGGAATTTCAAAATTCCAATTTTGCCCAAAGAATGAGCATTCCATCTTCCATTTGAAAAGGTGGAATTATAAATTCTCATTCTAATTTCACTTTTCAAATTCCCATTTTATCGGTCATTGGGTCTGCTTGAGTAAAAATAAACAATTTGGCATCTGATTTTAACATTATCCGCCAAAATTCTTGCATTTGCTCACCATTCACTATCATATTCACTCTAGCCATTCATTGTCATCTTTGTTGTGCGCATTCACTACCATCTTCATTGTGGCCATCCTCTGGAGCAAATCCTTCTCTCAGATAGGGAGGTGAAATAGTAGTTCTTTGCATAGTGTAGGGTTTCTACATTTTGAAATGATGGGCACTGTGTAACATTTAAAATAGTAATGTGTATTTCTTGTCAATAGAAATAGAAATGTTTATTTCATATTTCCTGATAACATTAGAAATAGCAATGTTTATTTTGTATTTCCTATCTTCTTTCTACTCTAAAGAGAGTGTGGTTTGGTTGGGAATCTGTGACGTCGGCCCCTATTTCTAATAGTGGATTTCATGTGTATTTGTAGTGGTTTTTCTTGTGGAGAGGTGTAGATTGCTTGTACCCTCTTTGTGTGGGCACTTCTAAGTTTTTCCTAGTGGGGTGGTGAGGGATCAGTAGGGTAGTTCTTTGCATAGTGTAGGGTTTTTGCATTTTGGTTTCTGTATTTTGAAATGATGGGCATTGTGTAACATTTGAAATAGTAATGTGTATTTCCTAACAATAGAAATAGCAATGCTTATTTTGTATTTCCTATCTTCTTTCTACTCTAAAGAGAGTGTGTTTTGGTTGGGAAGCTATGACATTGGCCCTTATTTCTATTAGTGGATTTCATGTGTGGTTGTAGTGGTTTTTCTTGTAAAGAGGTGTAGAGTGCTTGTACCCTCTTTGCACGGGCGCTTCTTAGTTTGTCCTGGTGGGGTGATGAGGGATCCTAGGCTAAGTGGGGAGATTTTTTGTTGTGTAGCTTGGCTGTCCTCACTAGGTTGTCTGGTATTTGTGTGTGGGCTCTGTTATGAGTCCTAGGTCTTGGTTTCAAATAACAACACTAGGTGAGAATGAAAATGATAGCGAATGGTGAGAACAAGGGACAGTCACTGTCAAATGTCCTCATTTGTGACAAGGACAGTCACAAATGAGGATAGTCATTGTAAAGACAACATGATAATGTGAAAATGGAAACAAGATTCAAACTAGAGGCAAATTTGAATAGCATGACACATGTGTGGGTCTCTTTGCTTGGTCAACCTCTAGAGTTATAGGATGAGAAATTTTTTAAATAGACAAGGAAAACCTTGGGACAATATCTCTACTCTGACAAGGTGACAAAGACAAAAAAATAGGTGTATTTTTTCTTTCGTATGTATGAATGTAGTTATACATAAAGCTATTATGAAATCAAAATTAGGAAATAAAATGCAAGCTCTTGTTTATGAAAACAAAACCACTTTGTGCAAAAATTGTGCCAGATCAAGATATTTGATTACAAATTGTAAGAATCTAATGGTCAAACAACATAAGCCTAATAACCTAAACTCAGTTGCTTTAATTGTGACAGACAACCATAATGAAGCTAGTCATTTGACTACAGACTATAAGACCTTTTTGGTTGAACAATGAATTCCCAATAAGCCAAACCCAATTACTTTTGTTGGGGAAGATAGTCATTGTGAAGCTAGCCTCCTCAAGGAAAAAAGAGATGAGAAAGACCCTAAGGAGTTGTTAAAACAAATTCTATCCCCTCAAGGGAAGAAATTGCAAACATCAATATTGATCTTGCCCTCCTAGTGATTGAAAATTGGGATTCTAATGAGAGAACAAAGAGCTACCAAAAACTCAAAAGAAAGCATAAAGAATACATCTATCCTTGATAAGGAAAGGAATCCCTATATAATGAATAGTGATGAGAATTATTGTTCCAAGAATAGGAAGCATTACCTATCTCTGAGACTATTGGATCCCAAAGGGAATCCCTTGGAAGGTAAGTAAAGTGCATTCAATAAAAGGGACTACATCCTACTCTCCCAATGTCTTGCAGTATTGGGGTGCTAATGAAAGAAGAAATATTTGTAAAAGACTTAGAAGAAAACATAAATAAGATATCTCTTCTTGATGAAGAGAGGACTAGGCATGGTAAGGAAAGTGTGTTCAACAAAAGAGTACCTAATGAAGTAAAGGTAACTAAACCAATTGAGCCTCCTCCTCATATAAAGGATAATGAAAAGGAAAATAAAAATAGAAAAATAAGAAGCATAACAGATGTAGGGGTTGAGGAAAATGGGACCACACGACCAAATTTGGAATTTGGTCAATACATATACCCCTAATAGCTATTTAAGTAGACAGATTATTTGGAAGGAGCTAGCTAACATGATCATGGACAATAATAATGACCTGGGATATGATACCACATTATATGCCCTTCCAAGGATGCTATTGGGTCACAACCCAATTCTTTTAAATTGGCAAAATAATTACATCTAAGCCCCAATTCCTTTTAGGTGTAATGAAATCGAATGAGACTTGATTTAATGTAAACTAGATTCAATATCCCACATAACCATCTATATTGGTCATCATGAATCTACTATGTGGAAAAGTATAAGGGTCTACAACTTAGAAAAATTAGTAAACCATAGAAAAATCTTGTTATTTCATTAAATCGTCAATAGATATTGTCTCTCTTTCTCATAAAAACTTTTCTAATACCTAGCCCTACCTTATTGGACCCATTCCACTTAGTTGTAGAAGCTACAAGTGGTGATTTCCTATCTTTCACAGACAATCCTTGAAAATAGCCTCTAAAACTCACCAAACAAAACCAATACTTAAGAAAGTAGATTCACTATATAACCTCTACCAATTCAGTTCATGAAGGAATAAGACCTGTATGGGTTGTACTATGAGATGTCCTCATTTGTGATAAGGACATTCAAGTGGCAATTACACAAGGGATAGTCACTATGAGATGTCCTCATTTGTGACAAGGATAATGCCCATCATTTCTGAATGAAGAGATGTCCTCATTTGTTCAAGAAGAAAAGCATTTGCATGGTTTAATACCAATACATTCAAGTGGCCATTACACAATGGACAATCACTATGAAATGTCCTCATTTTAGTGCAATAGAGAGATGTCCTCATTTGTGACTATCCTTACAGTGACTATACATTATCATGAGGACATCTCACATTGCTCATCACCTAGCAACTGCTATTTTGAAACACAAGCTTCAACTATTTAAAAATTACAATATACACAAAGCTTATAAGTACACATTCAACTGTCCCTTGGGTAATTGCCACTTGAATTGTCACTGTCCTTGTGACATTATCAAGAAGAAAAGAATTTGCATTTGTATCACTAGTTTAAGAATGAACAATCCCTCTCACCAACCTTAAACAATGAACAAGAAAGTAATCATGTGAATATCAGTAAATGGACAAATATATCAAAGGACTGTAAAATAGAATAGAAAATACAAATTCACAATAGCTAGCTCATATTACCATAGTCATTACATTTAACCTAGCACATGAATAGAAAATATAGTAAACAACACATTGGTTCAAGACATTCAAGTGCCAATTACACAAGGGACAGTCACTGTGAGATGTCCTCATTTAGTGCAATAGAGAGATGTCCTCATTTGTGACTATCCTTACAATGACTGTACAATATCATGTTGTCTTTATAGTGAGTGTCCTCATTTGTGATTGTCCTTGCCACAAATGAGGACATCTCATAGTGCCCATCACCCAGCAACCTCTATTTTGAAACACAAGCTTCAACTATTTAAAAATTACAATATACACAAAGCTTAGAAGTATCACATTCAATTCTCCAATTCTACTTTACAGTCATGCCTGAATGTTATTAGCAGGTAAAGTATGAACTGAATAAAGTTATTTTTTTCTCAACTAATTTATGGTCACTTACATTATTCTGTGGTACTTTCTCTTGATGGTAATTACTTTCATCATCAACCAAATTAGTAGATACCATATTCCCTTTCTTGTCTACATATGTTGTATACTCAACCTACAACTCTATTCACTGATTATGCATTATAGTTGGGTGTTTTCTTATGTTTTTTGGTGATTGTTTTGTTGGTATTTTTAGGTAGTTTAATAAATCTCATTGATGATATTGAACTTGAAGGACAAATTATGAGGAGGAGAAGAGTCCTGCTTGTTGTTGTAATTGTTCTTGCCACCCTTGTGGCATCCATAGCAGAGTCTGTAAAAGAAGGTAGTCAAAATATGCATAAGCGCAAAAGAGATGTAATTCCTTTTTATAAGCATATTATCAACTCTAATGAGACAGATTACTTTGACCAAATACACATGAGTAGAGGATCCTTCTTTAAACTAGCCAATATTTTAAGGCAAAAAGGAAGCATCAGAGATAAAGAAATCCTCATGTTAGAAGAACAATTAGTCATGTTTCTCCATACTCTTGGCCACAATCTAAGGAACCATAAGATTGCCCATAAATTTTTGCACTCCAGAGAGACAGTAAGCTGATACTTCCACAAGGTCTTGATGACTATCTTAGCACTCCATGCAGATTATTTTATACCCCCTGGTCCAAACACTCCTCAAGAAATTAGTGGGAAGATCCATTTTGATCCATACTTCAAGGTATATCTCCTAGTGGTTCAATTTTTTTTGATTGAGTTGTAATCCTATTATCACATGTTCATTAGACCTATGACTTTTTCTGACTACAGGACTATGTGGGAGAAATTGATGGATCCCATATACCAATCATTATGGATGTCGACATGCAAGCTAAATATTGTGATAAAAAAGGCAACTTGCCACAGAATGTTATGGGAGTGTATTCATTTGATTATAAGTTTCAATACATCCTTGCTGGTTGGGAAGGGTCTACTATAGATAGTCGTGTTCTAGCTTCGACTCTATTTAGAGTAGATCCATTGGTAGTTCCCCTAGGTTTGTAAAATATGATTATATTATTGAAGCATACAAAAATAAGACAATGTTATAACAATGACATTTTGTTTTGTTTAGGTAAATATTATTTGGTCGATGCTGGATATCCAAACGTACTAGGATTTCTCACACCTTATTGGTGCACGTGCTACCACCTAAAGGAGTTTTCAAGAGAAAACCCAATAAATACCCCACAAGAGTTGTTTAATCATCAACACTCCTCACTCAAGAATGTAATAGAGCATACATTTGGGATTTTGGAGTAGCATTTTCATATCTTGAAGCATGCGACATCTTATCAAATCAAGAGACAAACAAAGATTGTTTTGGCATGTTGCATACTTCACAACCTCATTACAATAGAGGATGACCTTCCATCCAAGATAGAATTTGAAGAGAAAGATGGTCGTGATCAGATAGATGTACCAGTGCTTGAGACATATGGGTTGAGCCATTGTGAAAGAGATGATTGGGGCAAATTTTGAGATGAAATAGCAAGAAGGATGTGGGAAGTGTAGACTATGATTTTGAACTTGTTACCTGTCTTGAAAGGCTGAAACATTCAAACATTAGACTAATCTAACATGTTCATGAACTAAAAAATAGCATAAGACATGAAAACAAAACCAAAGCCACCTCAAGATTGTTGCTTAAAAAAACAAGTGCTATAGAGCAAATGTTTGATTCACTTCAATTAGAGGGATGTGGGTGTGCTCTCTAAGCACTTGGAGCATATTCTAATGCATACTAAGATTGATTTTAGACCAAATATAGGTGTGATATGATGCTATATGCTATGCTAAACAATGAAAGAAACTATATTAATCCATTATTGCTAAGCTATGATGTTCTTTAAGAAAGCTTGAAGATGATAAAAAGAAACTAACAATTAGTATTGCTTATGCTAAGTCTAGAGCTAAATGGACATGATAACAATGCATAAAATGAAAGGTGAATGGATATTTTGCTCTTGGAAATGAGGACTATTTATAGACTTTTGGGAGGATGAATGAGTGGCTAGGATCAAAATCCTTAAGAGAGGCCAAGATTCATTCAAAGGGGAGCACATGGATTGTGCTAGTTCAAGGCCACCTCCTTGTGACAAGTGTCACAAGGGCATTGGGTTGAAAGATGGGAGGAATGTGCACAATTTGGGAAATGTGCCTAAAGTCAAAGGGTGTAAGAAAGGGGTGAGGGGCTTCTTAAATGCATCATAAATGCATGTAAGAGGGATAAGGAGGCTTTAAATGCATCATAAATGCATGTAAGAGGGAAGCCTCTAGAAGTTTGTTGACTTTGGTTAAAGTTTAGGAGTTGGCTAATCTTGGTTAGGGAATGTGACAAGGTTAGGGAGGTGATTAGGATTAGGATTAGGATTAGGACTTTCTAGAAGAGTCTAGCACTTCCTTAGGATAAATAAGGATTTTTAGGAAATAGATAAAGATTTATTTATTTCCATGGGTTTAGGTTTGAGAAAATTTATTAAAATAAATTTAATAAACATAAGGATTAAATATTTAATCTTGATTAAATATTTTGAGTTGGGGTTAGGGTTAGAAAATGATGGGATTAGCCTTTAATCGTAATTAAAGAGGGTTTTAGAAGATTTTGGAAGAGGTTAGTGGTTTTAAGAAAAAAGGCCAACTTTTGGTCAAAAAATAAATTAATTATTTTTGGGGGGATTTTTGGTCAATTTATTAATTAAAATAATTAATAAATAGTGGATTAATGTTTAAATAAGATTTAAACATTTTTGGGAGGGATTTCTTAATTAAATATTTTTAATTAAGAAAAAGGGATTTAATGACATAAAAATAAATTAATTAATTAAATAAATAATTAATTAATAAATGATGATGTCATCAGGGATTTTTCAGAAAATAAAAATACTTTATTTTCTAAAGGATTTTTAGGTGTCTACATTTTGCCCCTCTTTGATGCGATGCCGCAAGTGGCATGGCTTCAAAGACAAGAAAATAAGATGCCCAAGGCTAGAATTTAGAGGAATAAGGGATTGTGCCCCCTCGAGAAAATAACGCAAGGAGTAAACATTGTGGAATTTTCTCGAAAGGAAATAGAGAAGGAAGGACCTAGGAAGAAGGGGAGATAAATAACCAAGCTTCCAAGAGCAAAGATGAGGGAATGCAAGATGAGATGGAATGCAAAATGTAGGATGCAGCTACATGAGAATGCAAGATTAATCTATATGATGCAGGATGCAGGGGAGATGGGGAAGCTCCAAGTGCAAATGTGGAGAGCACAACCTAGTTTAATATAGCAATGCTAGAGACCTGCCAAGGATACTGGGATCATGAGGCCTTGTCACCAGCGTTGCATAGGACTGACGTGAAAAAGACACGCAGGGTTGCCCCAGCATCGCACATGAAACCCGAAGGAGGCATGGTGGAAATGATGCTGAAGAAACCACAAACACACGACTGACTCACAGGCAGAAGCAAAAGATCAAAAGACCTTGCCCCAGATTATCCTCATTCGCAGCACACCATGATATAAAGGATCGTGGTGACGTTGAGTAGAGAACAATGAGAAGCTGTAAAAGATTAACAAGACCCAAAGGACAAAATCCAAGGTCAAAATGCAAACTCCAAAAAGACATCCTTTGCCAAGGAGAGAGATTTGATTTGATTGATGGTGGGAAGATTGGTCTGAACATGTGGAAGGATACATCGACACGGACTTGGTGTGCTTGGTGGAAGATTGGATCTGACAGGAGGAAGGATACATCCTCAAGGACCCGCGGATTGATGAGAGAATGAGTGGTGTTGGTCGCTGGCAAATGATGAAGTCAAAGAATAATCACGGTGATCAAGAATAGTCGACAATTGAGGTTGTTGAAGTACAAGGCTGGGTAGGACAAAGTGTGCTGATCAAAATGCTGCTGCAGGATTGACAAGGACTGATGTACAACGGACGGGAAAAGATATACAATGGATATGTACAAAAGCTCAGGATTGGGGATAGGAAGATCTTGCTATATAGGATAGAGTACAAGATATATGCAAGATATGGTACAAGATATGTGCAAGAGGGATTGTGGTGTTGCTGAAGGTTGATGGAAAAAGGAATACTGGGGGATGGTGGATGGGGATGGGAATGGGAGAAAAAGGACTAAGATGGTGGGATGGGGGATGGGAGTTGGATAGATAATGACTCAGTCCACTATGTCTGGTGCCTGAGTGCCAGGTTTTCACCAACATACTTGTCCAAGGCACCCGAATTGCCAAGTTTTCACCATTGGACGATTTTTTTCTTTTCTTTTTTCCTTTTTTGCTTTTCTTTGCTTTTTTTGATTTTTTTGATTTTTTTGACTTTTTGCTACTTTTTCCAATTTTTATGGATTTTTTGAATATGTAGGATCTGGTTCAGGCATAGAACCTCTTCAGATGTATGATGTTGATTGGATCATTCAAAGGCTCTCCTTCTGGTGTAGATAGCTGATAAGCTCCGGAGCTAAAGCATGAGGTGACCACATAGGGGCCCAGCCAAGTAGGCTCAAACTTGCCTTTCTTTTCACGATTTTCTTGGACCTTTTGATTTTCTTTGAGAACCATGTCACCGACTTGGAACTGTCTAGGATGGACCTTCTTATTATAACTCCTTTTGAGGTGATTCTGGTATGCAACCAGGTGATCATATGCTTGCTGTCTCTTTTCATCTAACAGGTCTAGCTGTGTGAGACAAGCTACACGATAATCTTCATCAGTGGTGTAGTTCTTCATGGAGACTCGCAATGATGGGAGCTCGACCTCGATCGGCAGAACGACTTCAGCACCATATACAAGGGAATATGGGGTGGTGCCTGTGGGAGTGCGATAGGAAGTGCGGTAGGCCCAAAGGGTAGGATTGATTTGGAGGTGCCAGTCACGACCAGAATCATTGACAACCTTCTTGAGGATTTTCAAGATAGTTTTATTGGTTGGCTCAGCTTGGCCATTTCCTTGAGGGAAATATGGACTGGAGAAATAGTGATGGATGTGGAGTCTGGCACACAGATCATCCACATGCTGGTTTTCAAAAGGTGTGCCATGGTCTGTGAAAATGGTAGATGGTATGCTGAAGCGGCAGATGATATGGTAGAGGATGAACTTGGATATTTGGATGCCAGTAGTTAGCGTGAGCGGAATCGCTTCAACCCATTTGGTAAAGTACTCTGTGGCTGTTATGATATACTTGTGTCCATCCGAAGAGAGGGGGGTGATCAAGCCAACGAGGTCGAGGCCCCAACATGAAAAAGGCCACAGTGGTGCAATAGGTTGTAGATCCTGTGCTGGTGCATGTATCAAATTGGCATGCTGTTGACATGGGAGACATTTCTTGACAAATTCACACGCATCATGTTCCATTGTTGGCCAATAATATCCAACTCTAAGCAGCCGCTTTGCTAGAACCATGCCACTCATGTGGGCACCGCAAATTCTAGCGTGAACTTCTTGTAAGGCCAGGACGGCCTCGTTTGAATCTAAACATCTAGATAGGACATTGTGATACCCGTGACGATATAGGGTGTTGGCTACAAGAGTGTAGCGGGAAGCTCTATGAATAAGGTTTTGGCGTTGGTTATTGGTGAGATGGGGAGATATGATACCATTTTTTAGATATGCATGGATGTCGTGGTACCATGGGGATTGGGGACCAACCAAGACACACACCATGTTTGCATCGGTGTTCTCATAAGCTGGCAAGTGTAGCTGCTCGACTAGAAATTCATATTGTGTTGCGTCACGTGGGATTTCCAATAAGGATCCGATGGTTGCCATTGCATCTGCTACTTTGTTTTGAAGCCTTGGGATCTGATTGAATTGTAGATGTAGGAAATGCTCTTTCAGTTTATCCACCAGTTGCTTGTAGGGTAGCAATTTGTCGTCCTTTGTCTGATATTCATCTAGGACTTGTTTGATAATCAGCTGTGAATCTCCAAATACTTGTAATTCTATGATATTCCACTGAATGGTTGTTATGAGACCTAAGATGAGTGCCTCATATTCTACAATGTTGTTGGTACATGGGAATCCCATTTTGAATGATTTTGGGATGTAGTCACCTTGAGGTGTGACGAATAGGATTCCTGCCCCTGATCCATGTGATGTGTAGGAGCCATCAAAGTATAGTTTCCACATGGGCTGCTCTTCAATCATGCATAAGTGTTCATCAAGGAATTCCATGATTAGTGGATAGGCATCCACCAGTGGTGCTTCTGCTAGTTGATCGGCAATGACTTGCCCTTTGATTGCTTTACGATCAATATACTGGATGTCAAACTCACTGAGTATCATGACCCATTTTGCCATACGGCCTGTGAGAGTTGTCTTTGATAGTAGATATTTGAGGGGGTCCACCTTTGAAATGAGCTTGATTGTGTGACTAAGCATGTAATATCTAAGCTTTTGAGTGGTAAAGACCACTGCAAGGCATGCTTTTTCCATAGGTGAATAATTAAGCTCATATCCGACAAGAGTGTGACTGATGTAATAGATGGCTCTCTCCTTGTTGTCATCATCATGCTAAGCTAAGAGTGCCCCTAGTGCTGTAGTGGTTGCCGAGATGTAGAGTATGAGAGGGCGTCCTGGAATTGGTGGTACTAGGATTGGAGAATTGGCAAGATACTCCTTGAGCTTATCAAAGCTTCTTTGACATATGGGATCCCATTTGAAGCTTGTGTCTTTGCATAGGAGATGCGTAAAAGGTTGGCACTTGTCTGCTAACTGAGAAATGAACCAACACACTGATTGAAGCTTTCCTTGTAGGATTCTAAGCTGTTTGAGTGTTCTTGGTGGAGGCATCTCTGTTATTGCTTTGACCTTCTTGGGGTCTATCTCTATGCCTTGTCACGATACTATGAAACCTAGGAGCTTTCCAGATGTAACACCAAAGACACATTTCTTTGGATTAAGCTTTAAGCCATAATGATTCAGATGATCAAACACACGCTCTAAGATGTTGAGGTGTTCATCCCTTGTTTTGGATTTTGCAAGGATATCATCCACATAGTCTTCAAGGATCTTGTGGATCATGTCATGGAAGATCACTGTCATTGCTCACTGATATGTTGCTCCTGCATTCTTTAGCCCAAAGGGCATCATATTGTAGCAGAAGGTACCCCATGGGGTTGTGAATGCTATTTTATGTTGATCTGCTTCTGCTATATGAATCTGGTTGTAGCCAGAAAAGCCATCCATGAGTGATAGCATTTCGTGACCTGCTGTGAGGTCTACAAGCATGTCTATGTTTGGCAATGGGAAATCATCCTTAGGGCATGCTTTGTTCAAGTCCCTGAAATCAGTATAGATTCTGATGTCGCCAGAAGGCTTTGTGACTGGCACCATGTTAGAGATCCATTCTGAGTAGTCGATTGCTCTGATATTTTTGCTTGAAGGAGCTTCTCAAGCTCTGCTTTAACTAGTAATGCTACCTTTGGATGCATTTTCCTTAGCTTCTGCTTCATTGGCTTGATGTTTGGATCTACTGATAGATGATGAACAACAAGGTTTGGATCAAGCCCAAGCATGTGGGCGTATGACCATGCAAAGTTGATAATTGATTCCTTAAGCAAGGTGCTGAGAGCCATTTCTTCTCCTTCTGTTAGGTTGACTGCAATGTAGGTGATCCTTGGACATTCTTCTGTTCCCAAGTTGATTGGCTTGGTTTCCTCTATGATGATCAGTGACTGCTCTGGTCTATAATCTTGGATAGGGGGAAGAGGCAAGACTTCATCTTCTAGCGCCTAAATTGCTAGGTTTTCGCTAGAAGATACGCCCTTTGTTTTTACTATTTTGGAATCAGAATGTGCCCCAGTGGGGTTTTCACATAAAGACTCATGATGTTCTTTTGCTTTATCATTTTTGTGACTAAAGCTTGCCTCTTCCCCAAAATATCCTTTTGGGTGAAGTGTATAAACAGATGTCGATGTTGGATCCTAGTTGACTGCTGGATCTGATGCCCCCATGAATTCTAGGAGTGCTTGTGCACTTTGGAACTCGTCGATGTGTGCGATGCTTGGTTGGTCCAAAGTTATGAGTTCAGGGTGTGTGAGGGGAAGGTCTATGAGGTTGATGGATAGTTGTTGGAGGACAGAAGTCCCCATGAGGGTGTCGTCGGTAAAGATATCATCGTAGGATGGGATGTCTTTCTCTTCCGGGATGTCTTTGATTTCCACGAGGTCATCCTGGCTATTTGAGAAGTTAACGCTAGTCATGTTGGTGCCCTCAGTTGTGGTATTGGGCTCTTGTTCGGGTAGGCGAGGGATATTAAAGCCAAGTCCTCGATGTTCAAGATTTTGTGATGGTGTGATAGGAAATAGATTTCCATCTTCTTGTGGTCCTAGACCACCGCCCTGATAGTTATATTGTTCTGTGACATTCTTGTATGGGATTGGATATTTCTCTTTGAAGTACTCAAGAAGTTGCATGTCACGGGATGGGGGATCTTTATACAACCATCTATTGATATCCGGCTCCATCTCTTTGCTGTTTATGTTGCCATGGGATTCAAAAGTCATAGATCCCATTTTCTTGATTTCATGATGCTCTTCAATAGGCTTGCTTTGGTGATCTGGGTGCCCTTGAGTATGTGGATCAAGCGGAAGGGCCCCTATGGAAAATGCATCATGTAGGCTATATTCACCACAACCTTGGTTATTGATCTTGACGGAAGAGAGGGTGGAGGTGAGAATGGTTTCTGGATCGCAATGGGATCGGGATGAGCTGGCAATAGAAGTACCAATGTCAGTTCCAGGACAATGAGTGGAGTGAGGGAATGATGCTTCCATCGTACGACAGTATGCGAAGGGTTGGGGGTCAACATGGATGGTAACCTCAGTGCCTTGATGCAAAAATTTGATGCACTGATGGTAAGTAGATGGTACAGCCTTAATGGAATGAATCCACAGTTGGCCTAGGAGGATATTAAATGGTAGGTCAAGATCAACAACATGGCAGATAGTATCTTGTGTTGCTGGGCCCAGCTGAATGGGCAAAGTAATGGTACCTTCTGAGGTACGCTCCAAGTTATCATAGGCTTTGATAGTGATCACTTCATGTGCTATATCGGCCTAGGTGAACCCAATCTGCTGAAAGAATTTTAAAGTACATAAGTTTAGAGCTGAGCCATTATCTATTAAGACCCGTTTGATGGAAAAGTCTTTGACCATGACGGCAATGCGGAGAGGAAGAGTATGGTCAGGAGTGACATCTGGTATATCAGATTCTTTGAAGGATAAGGCATATGATGCTGATAGGTGTCCCACAAGAATTTCAAACTGAGTTGTGTTAATGTCCGTGGGGACATGGCCTTCTTTTAGAGCTTTGTCCAGGATCTCCTGATGGATGGGTGATATGCGGAGCAAATCCAAGATAGATATTTGAGCTGGCATGTTCCCAAGATGTTCTATGATATTGTATTGTGCAATTGGTTCATTATGCTATGTTGCACGTGCATTTGATGCTGGCCTGGTGTTAGACTGTGCTATGGATGCAGTAGATGTTGGCCTTGGAGGAGCAGCTGATCTCGGAGGAGCACCGGCAACAGTTATCCTACTACTGCGGGTAGTTGCAGCACATTGTTGATCCGGCCCTCTTACATGGATGGTATTGATGGTGGGCTCATCTTGGATGGGCTCAACTTGAGTTATGCATCTGACATACTTGTCATAGTTGATGTAGGCCGCTGTGTGATCTTCTTGCTTGCCTTTGCCACGATTTTGGGGCTGATTGGCATTGGCTTGATTCTTCCCGGTATTGTGTTGAGGGAACACATTTTGATATATTTGTAAATTGGCATTTGGTGAGGCTTGAGCAGGTGTATCTACTTGAATCTCTTTTTGATCAATGAGATCTTGGATATAGTTCTTGAGTCTCATACACTTTAGGGTAGTGTGTCCTTTCACACGATGGTAATCACAGTATTCATGTTCTTTATACCAATCAGACTTTGGTGCGTTGTCATCCTTCTGTGGGATGGGTGGATATGTGATCATATTTGCCTTGGCTAGCCGATAAAAGATTTGATCCAGAGGCTCACCCAAAGGTGTGAAAGTCCTCTTTGGATTGTTCTGATTGTTGGGCTTGTTCTGCCTTGGGGCAACATTAACTGTGTTAACAGGATTGCCTTGACGTGCTGGCTATTGCTGTTGGTATTGCTGCCGATACTATTGCATAGGTGGTTGATGAGCTTGAGGAGGCTGCTGATAAATAGGTGCTTGATATGCGGGAGCTGGTGGTTGCTGATAGATGGGCACTTGTGGCGGTTGGTATGTTTGAGCTGGTGTAGGACTAGCCACAATGAATTGTACATTCTTAGTGTCAGTGGCTCCATCTGTAACAACATTCTTATTACGATTCCAGTAATGAGATTTATCATTGTTGGGTTTGTTCTTGGAATCATCCTTGAAGTGACAAATAGTGCCTTCATCTAGGAGAGCTTTCTCGATGCCTATGCCTTTGCTCTTGATGTCTTGGTATGTCTGGAGATAGTTCATTCGCATGTGATGGGATAGCTTTGGATGCAGGTTATCAATGAAGATCTTTGTTAGATGCTTCTCTGGCGACTGATATGATAACATGGTTGTAAGATTCTGCCATCTTTGCAAGTATTCCGCAAGGCTTTCTCCATCTTTCTGCTTTGAGTTGCATAGGTCTAGCAAGGACAACTCATTCTCCACATTATGGGCATAGTGTGTGATGAACTTCTCAGAGAGTTCAGAAAAGGTTTTTATTGTCCCATGTGGTATTTTGTAAAACCACTCAACAACAGTTCCTCCCAAGCTTTTGGGAAATAGGCACAGGAGATAGTTATCACTGTAAGCTACTTCTTGGCACGCCATGTAGAACTCTTTGATATGGTTTACTGGATCTCCTTTCCCTCGATACTTGTTGAACTTGGGCATCTCAAAATGCTTGGGGAAAGGGATAGTTGCTATGGACCGATCGAAGGGATATGAGCACACCTCTTCGAACTTGTATGTTTTATTCTTTGTTTCACTTTGTAGCTCCTTTAGAGCATTTTTCATTACTTCCCACTCAGCATTGAGTGGCGAGGGAACTGGGACTTCTGCTTGTGATGGAAGCTGTGGAACTGGATATGGCGCTTGCTGTGGATAAATGGGTTGGAACTGATTTTGGGGCAATGGTTGCTGGGGATATTGCTGGTGTGGCATAGGAGGATATTGTGGTAAATGATATGGAACCGCTTGATGTTGTTGGGCTGCTTGTTGTTGTTGAACTGGTGGTTGTTGTGGGACTGCTTGCTGATATTGGACATTTGGAACTTGTTGTTGTAACTGATGGGTGGGAACTTGTTGTTGCTGGGGGATGATAGGGATTTGTTGCTGGGCTGATAGCAAGGGACTTGCTGTTGTTGAGGAATGATGGGTGTTTGCTGAAAGGGGACATGTGGTTGCTGTGGGGGAGGCTGTTGGAATGATGCTGCTTGCGGGTATGATGGTGGTAGTTGTTGAGGTTGGCTTTGGGTTTGGCTGATATAAGCTGGGTGCATGCCTGTGTTACTTAGAGGTGGAACAGATGTGGGGAAGCTAGAAGCAAAGGGTGATGGGGTAAGATAGCTAAGGAAAGTTGGCTGTTGAGGTGGTGGAACTTGCTGGAAGGTATTTGGGATTTGGGACGAATAGCTTGAAGCTGGCGGTGGTTGGGGTAGTTGCTGCTGTGCTGCTTGGGTGAAGGTGGTTTGTTGACTTGCAACAATAGATGTAGGGGATTGAGATGGGATCCCCCATGCCTTCATTTCTTCTTTTGTAAGGCCCCACTGAGAGCTTGTGTTAGGGTGCACTGCAGTGGATGATGGAATGGTAGGAGCAACGGGAGCTTGGGACACGAATGATGGTTGAGAGAAAGGAGCTTGTTGAGGTTGTAGTTGAGCGGATGCTTGTGAGGAGGAAAATGAAGGAAACACCCAAGAGAAAGATGAGGTTGGAATGGGAAGCGATTGTGCTAACCCCAAAGAAGAAGGTACGGGTGCTTGGGGGGTGAAGGGTGACGGTGCTCCTTTGATTGTGAAAGGCATTGCTTGACTTATGGATGGTGGCGAAGCTTTTGGTGTAAAAGCTTGCGTGAGAGGTGGAAGCTGACTTTGGGTTAAGCGTTGGATTTG
This sequence comes from Chamaecyparis obtusa, assembly GCA_027943335.1. Classification (NCBI taxonomy): domain Eukaryota; kingdom Viridiplantae; phylum Streptophyta; class Pinopsida; order Cupressales; family Cupressaceae; genus Chamaecyparis; species Chamaecyparis obtusa. The sequence continues at coordinate 1,748,826 of BSBK01001097.1, forward strand.
GGCTTGGGCAGCCATAGCATATGATGAAGCAAAAGGGGTAGGAGATGGAGCGGATGGCGCTGCAGCTTGTGTTGCAGGACTGGCGAGGCTTTCTTGCAAGAAAAGGGGAATGGTGGAAAGCTCTTGGGGTGTTTGCATGATAAGATCGGGGAATGATTGGACAAACAGAGAATATGCTTGTGCTGGAACTTGGATAGTATTGATGGGGATGCGTGGATAGAGAGATGGTGGGATGGAGGTACTTTCTGGCAGATAGTGGGCAAATGTGCTTTGCTAATGTTGTGGTACAAGGGCATTGGTCGCTAGTGGGCTTTCTGGAGGACTTGCAAATGCCTGGATTGCCAACGGGGATGAAGGGATGTTTGGATCTTCACATGGGTTACTAGCTTGGATCTGGGGATTGTAGGTCATCATGGCATTGGTGAAAAGGTTGGGATCGGATGAGGTTGTTGGTGGATAAGGATTTATGCTTCTTCTTTTCTGAGATCTGGTCTCAACAGGCATGGAGATGCAAGTGCTAAATGGATGCAAGATGTTTGGCTAAAAGATGTTGATGGATGCAAAGTTGATGAACTTCTAAAGATGATGAATTTCTAGAATGCAATGCAAGGATGGATGAATTGCTCGGATTCAGATCAAGGATGGTGGAAGATTGGTGGGAGATGGTGGCAAATTGGTAAAAAAAGCTTGGTGATGATGGAGGATTGGTGGGATGCTCTAATTTGGGTCAAGATTGGGTGGAGGATTGGTGGGATGCTGGTGGAAGATTACTAAGTGTCAACAATGAGTTGTTATTTTTCCCTGATGGAGGATCAGTGATAGGACTTGGGCCAACCTAGGATAGACTGATGATCTTTGATTAACTGGATGCTTATCAATACAAGCCAATCTCTTGCTCAAGATGATGAGGCTGTGCAAGGACAAGTTGGATTTCCTTTAGACAATGCTTTGTCAAAAAGGGGATGCTTTCTGATTTAGGATAAGGGATGGAAACAACTCAAAGGTTTTGAACACTAAGTGTTTGTGGATTTTGGATCTCTGGATTTTGGTACAAAAGATGGTGGGTTCTGATTTAGATGATGGATGCTGGATTTGGATGAAGGATATGAGATTCTGATGGTGGATTTCTGATGAAAAGATGGTGGAGGATAATGGAACAATGCTCTTTCTAAGAGGATGATGCAGATACGACTGGGATGGATGATCTATGACGCTGCTAGGAGGATGATGGTGCATGCAACTAAGAAGGATTTCTAGGATGTAACTAAGGTTTGGTGATGATGCAAGGATAAAACTAGGATGAAGCTAGGATGACGGACTGCCGAGATAAGATTGTGAGATCTGAAGGTAGAATGGACATGTTATGAATCCAGCTAATCTTCTCTTTCAAGGTTGATGTAGCGATGGTTTACTCAGAAATGGTAGGCAAACTGTTTGACTCTTGCATTATAGCCAATATTATCAAGTCTTTCTTGATATTTTTCTTCTGCTTGGGTTGCTTGCACAAAGGATTGATGGCTTTTAAGGTTCCTCTCTGCAACTTTCTTCTCTTGATAATCTTTGGATTTGGGCAACTTGGCTTTTGGATGTTTGATCAAATTGGGCATATCTTTGGAAAATTCTGATAGGTTTGAGAACAAAAGGCTCTTTGGATATCTGATTTCTGCAAGATTTCCTGAATATCAATTTTGTTGATTGGTTTGATTTTCTCAAGTGGCAAAGGATAAATTAAAAATACTTCTGACAAGGCAATCTCTGCAAAGGGCAAAGCAACCTTGTGGGATACAAACAGGACGACTGACTCTGATAAAGCTTTGAAAGTGTATGTTTCAACAAGTGTTTTCACGGAGTCTTTGACTGTCAAGCACTTCAAACAGATCTACCTAAGGAAGGTGAGTATCAAAATCGCTTGCCCACAGCTTGGTATCCCCCAGAAGGGAATACAAATGGTGAGTAATCTTGAGGCGACCCGGTAAACCCCTTGGAATCGGTCCTTGCACAAGGATTTTGATACTTTCGGATGTAGATAGGGTAGCCTCTATTTTATCAGGTTTTTAATAGTTCCGTGGAGTCTCCATACCCGGTTATGCTGACCACCTGTGACTCACTTAAGAGCCTAGCCAACAATGCTGGGGTAGGAATATTTACCTTTCCCCAGACATTTGTATTTGGCACAAGACGCCCAACGATTAGGAGATGTAAGTGAGTACTTTTTGCCTTCACTTTATTTATATACCGGCTGGGGGGATACCGGTTTGAGGTCGTTCTTCGAGGAGGAAGCACTTTTCTCCTCAGACAGGCCTCGCTAAAAGTAGAACAAGTGAACTTGTCCAAGTTCAAATGTTCTACGTTGCTTACTTTAACAAGGATTTTGCAAGAAGATAAAGCTCCTAGATGCACATCAAGCAAGTTTGTTCATTTTCCCAATTTGATTTAAGTGTGTTTGAACTTTGAAATTTTGAAGACACAAGTGCTTAAGGTTTGATTTGTTCTTTTTCCAAAAAGTAAGCGATTTGAGCAATTGCAAGTTCTTTCTTTGATCATTCAAGATTGAGATTGGCGTGTTGATTTAGAACTTTGAAGTGCTTTTTATCCTTAGATCATTCAAGATTGTGTTCATTTACTTGCTTTGAAATCTGAAACAAGAGAGGGAATAGAGTTGTTCATTCCTTTTAGTGCATTCGAGATTTGGTTTGATTTTCAAATTGACAATGACACTTAGGACTTAGCTTCATTCCTTTAGTTTCATTCAAGATTTGGTTTGGTCCATTTTAGACTTAAAAACAAAGTTGCCTAGATTTAGTTTGATGCATGAATTTTAAAAGGCATTCAAGATTTTGCAATAAGAGACTTGTTCACATCAATAACAAAGCTTTAGGACTGATTTAGGAAAATTTTGAAACCTTTAGGAAAGTTTAGGAACCAAATTTGAAAAGTTTTAGCAAAGCTTTTTGATGATTTTGTTCCTAGTTTGCTTTGAGATTTTTAACAAAACTTTGAAGACATTGCAAATGAAGTTCTTTTTTAGCTCTCTTTGATGCTTTTTAATTTTGATTTAGGACCATTTAGGATTATTTTTTAGTTGATTTAGGGACCACTTAGCTTTCCAATGCAAACTTGATGTTCTTCTTATGCTCCCAAATCATAAAATGTTCCTACTTTGCATGAATGCATTTAAAACCTTGATGTTGCAAGGATGCAAATGTTTTGATTGATTTTTTTCTTGTTTGTTAGAATAAATTTTGCAAATTTTAGTTCTTAATGCATTTAAGAATGATTTGGGGGTTCATTTTAAGCACTAAAACAAGGTTTGTATGATTTTGCTTCCTTATGGATTTTTTTTGAAAAAAAATGGCCATGACCTTGCTAGAAGAAGAAGAAGTAGATGGAATAGAAGAATATAGACAAGAAGAGGAAGAAGAATTTGAAGAGCTCCATCCACCTATAAGCTTGAAAAATCTGAAAACACTCCAAAATCTATCAGAATGTTTGCAAAGAACCCATGAAGTGGGTCCCACCAGGCGTGCCAGAATGTAGACTATGATTTTGAACCTGTTACCTGTCTTGAAAGGCTGAAACATTCAAACATTAGACTAATCTAACATGTTCATGAACTAAAAAACAGCATAAGACATGAAAACAAAACCAAAGCCACCTCAAGATTGTTGCTTAGAAAAACAAGTGCTATAGAGCAAATGTTTGATTCGCTTCAATTAGAGGGATGTGGGTGTGCTCTCTAAGCACTTGGAGCATATTCTAATGCATACTAAGATTGATTTTAGACCAAATATAGGTGTGATATGATGCTATATGCTATGCTAAACAATGAAAGAAACTATATTAATCCATTATTGCTAAGCTATGATGTTCTTTAAGAAAGCTTGAAGATGATAAAAAGAAACTAACAATTAGTATTGCTTATGCTAAGTCTAGAGCTAAATGGACATGATAACAATGCATAAAATGAAAGGTGAATGGATATTTTGCTCTTGGAAATGAGGACTATTTATAGACTTTTGGGAGGATGAATGAGTGGCTAGGATCAAAATCCTTAAGAGAGGCCAAGATTCATTCAAAGGGGAGCACATGGATTGTGCTAGTTCAAGGCCACCTCCTTGTGACAAGTGTCACAAGGGCATTGGGTTGAAAGATGGGAGGAATGTGCACAATTTGGGAAATGTGCCTAAAGTCAAAGGGTGTAAGAAAGGGGTGAGGGGCTTCTTAAATGCATCATAAATGCATGAAGAGGGAAGCCTCTAGAAGTTTGTTGACTTTGGTTAAAGTTTAGGAGTTGACTAATCTTGGTTAGGGAATGTGACAAGGTTAGGGAGGTGATTAGGATTAGGATTAGGATTAGGACTTTCTAGAAGAGTCTAGCACTTCCTTAGGATAAATAAGGATTTTTAGGAAATAGATAAAGATTTATTTATTTCCATGGGTTTAGGTTTGAGAAAATTTATTAAAATAAATTTAATAAACATAAGGATTAAATATTTAATCTTAATTAAATATTTTGAGTTGGGGTTAGGGTTAGAAAATGATGGGATTAGCCTTTAATCGTAATTAAAGAGGGTTTTAGAAGATTTTGGAAGAGGTTAGTGGTTTTAAGAAAAAAGGCCAACTTTTGGTCAAAAAATAAATTAATTATTTTTGGGGGGATTTTTGGTCAATTTATTAATTAAAATAATTAATAAATAGTGGATTAATGTTTAAATAAGATTTAAATGTTTTTGGGAGGGATTTCTTAATTAAATATTTTTAATTAAGAAAAAGGGATTTAATGACATAAAAATAAATTAATTAATTAATAAATGATGATGTCATCAGGGATTTTTTAGAAAATAAAAATACTTTATTTTCTAAAGGATTTTTAGGTGTCTACAGGAAGACTATAGAAATTGATCTTAGTTGGTTGAATAACTATTATGGTAGTGTTTAAACTTTAATGTCAAAGTTCATAAATTTCATGAACTGATATTATATGTATTAAAAGCCATTATGGCATATTTAGTGTTGTCATGTCATATTCAATGTTGTTATATTTAATGTTGTCATGTTATATTTAATATTGTCATGTTATGTTTAATGTTGCTATATTTAATGTTTACATCTACGTATATATGCCTCTTTGCATTTGTTTACATTGCAATTGATCTTGTCAAAAGAAGTGGGTAACTCATGTTGTGTGCCTTAGGTATGTCTATGGGTGTCAACACGAACATGGATGGTGATGTTCAAGTTATCCATCCAACTTCTTGCAAGAAGGTTTTTTGGACAAAAGAAATGGAACAGAAGTTGCTAGACTTGCTACAAGAGAAAGTGAAACTTGAAAAAAAGCTGAAGGGGGGTTCAAAAAAGAGGCTTGGATAGCCATTGAAAGGAGGTTCAATAATGAGTTGAAAATAAAGGTATCGAAGGATAACTTCAAGAACAAGCTGAAAAATTGGAAGAAAGGGTATAGAGTCATGAAAGACTTGAGGAATACAAGTGGCTTAGCATGGAATGAGACTACACAAACTATGGATGCCGATGATAGTGTTTGAGATGACTTGTTGAAAGTAACATGGTCTTAAAATATCCTTTTAAGTTGAATATATCTTTTTAAGTAATGAAAGACCAATAATGAATTCAATTTCTTAGCCATCATATAGAGAAAGGAATTTAAAAATTATAGAATGTATAAGAGGTAGTCATTTCAATATTATAATGAATTATCCTGTATTGTTGGGAATGACATAGCTGAGGGCACTGCAGCTGCAACAACTCAAGAGATTGAGGAAGATTTCAATGATGAGGAAGATTTCACTTATCATGGTATGGATACTACATCTTTTGAGACTGTTGTTGATTTGGCTAATGATGGTTTTGAATATATTTATACACCTACATCAAACCAATCTACTGCAAGCGGCAGAGACAACCCTTCAACATCATCAAGGAGGCCAAAGAGGAAGAGGGGAAGCACAATAGGATCATTGGATTTGATTTGTGAAGTGATCAAAGATCTATCTGTAGGCATTACAACAGGCCTTGCACAACCTCTAAAAGTGGATAGAACATCTACTATGAAAAATGATGCAGCGGATTTGTCTAAAGCACTTAAAGAAATCCCTGGCCTCAACCAGTCTACTATGCTTAATGCATGATTCAGAATTAGCTGTATTGTTCTTGACAATGGATGAAGAGGAGAGAGTGACATATATGATATGAAAGTTTGGAGGACTTCAATTGATCCATGTTTCAAATCAAAACTAATGTTTCATATTAAAACAATCAGAATTATGGATTTAATCTGTTGTTTTTAAAATCTGATCTTCTGATGGATTTAATTAGAATTATGGATTTAATCTTGGCATTGTAAACTTGTCTCAAAATGCAGTTATGGTTCTTCTGGTCCAATGTGTTGTTTACTATATTTTCTATTCATGTGCTGGGTTAAATGTAATGACTGTGGCAATATGAGCTAGCTATTGTGAATTTGTATTTTCTATTCTATTTTACAGTCCTTTGATAGATTTGTCCATTTACTGATATTCACATGATTACTTTCTTGTTCATTATTTAAGGCTAGTGAGAGGTTTTGTTCATTCTTAAACTAGTGATACAAATGCAAATTCTTTTCTTCTTGATAATGTCACAAGGACAGTGACAATTCAAGTGTTTATATTGTAATTTTTAAATAGTTGAAGCTTTTGTTTCAAAATAGCAATTGCTGGGTGATGGGCAATGTGAGATGTCCTCATGATAATGTATAGTCACTATAAGGATAGTCACAAATGAGGACATCTCTCTATTGCACTAAAATGAGGACATCTCACAGTGACTGTCCATTGTGTAATGGCCACTTGAATGTATTGGTATTGAATGATGCAAATGCTTTTCTTCTTGAACAAATGAGGACATCTCTTCATTCAAAAATGATGGGCATTGTCCTTGTCACAAATGAGGACATCTCATAGTGACTGTCCCTTGTGTAATTGGAACTTGAATTTATTGGTATTGAACCATGCAAATGCTTTTCTTCTTGAACAAATGAGGACATCTCTTCATTCAGAAATGATGGGCACTGTCCTTGTCACAAATGTGGACATCTCATAGTGACTGTCCCTTGTGTAATTTCCACTTGAATGTATTGGTATTGAACAGTACAAATGCTTTTCTTCTTGAACAAATGAGGACATCACTTCATTCAGAAATGATGGGCACTGTCCTTGTCACAAATGAGGACATCTCACAGTGACTGTCCCTTGTGTAATTAACACTTGAATGTATTGGTATTGAACCATGCAAATGCTTTCCTTCTTGAACAAATGAGGACATCTCTTCATTCAGAAATGATGGGCACTGCCCTTCTCACAAATGAGGACATCTCATAGTGACTGTCCCTTGTGTAATTGGCGCTTGAATGTATTGGTATCAAACCATGCAAATGCTTTTCTTCTTGAAGAAATGAGGACATCTCTTCATTCAAAAATGATGGGCACTATCCTTGTCACAAATGAGGACATCTCTTATTTCAAAAGATTATAAAATTAACCTTGATAGAAAAATAAAATAAATATTCAAAAATGCCATGTGAAAAACATAATTACATTTGAAAAAATTAAAAAAAAGTTATACAAAATGTTGAATTTTTAAAAAACTTATAAACAAAATTTTATTTCAAAATATTATAAAATTAATTTTGATAGAAAAATAAAATAAATATTAAAAAATGCCTAGAAAATTTGAAAAACATAATTACATTTGAAAAAATCACCAAAAATTTATGCAAAATGTTAAAATTTTAAAAAACTTATAAACATAATTTTATTTCAAAATATCATAAAATTAAAGTTGATAGAAAAATAAAATAAATATTCAAAAACACCTAGAAAATGTAAAACAAATAGATATAGAAAATGTAAAAAACAAATTAAATTAAACAATAAAATAATTAAATAAATTAAAATAAATTCTTATTCAGTGCATATTCCAATTCCAATTTGTTGCACCCAAACACAGAAAATACATCTTCTCAATCATCTTCCGGGTGCACCAAACGCTCCAACACATATTCCACATATCATTTTGAGGATATGTATCTTCCAAAATTGTAGCATATTCTAGAATTGACTATATCTAACATTTTGTATGCCATGCACCAAATGGGCCCTAAGTGAAAGTGATAATGAGAATAATGTTGACATAGGATTTGTAGCAATTAAAGAAGAAAATTCTGAAACTGATGTCAAGGAAGAAAAGGCCTTAGTTTCTCAAGTTGAAAAGAAAGCTAATTGGATTATAAACAGTGGTTGTTCACATTATATGACTGGAGACATGAAAAGTTCATAAAGCTAAACGAATATGATGGAGGAGTTGTTAGAGTTGGAAACAATGCACCTTGTTTGATTAAAGGTATATGATCTATTACTCTTGATGGAAAGACTAATACTGATGATGTTTATTTTGTGGATGGATTGAAACATAATCTTTTGAGTGTTGGATAGTTAGTTGATAAGGGATATCAAGTTTGGTTTACTGAGAAAACTTATGTGATAAAGGATAAAGATGGAAATCTGATTGGAACTGGATCTAGAACCAGAGGTAATGTATTTTAGTTGAATCCTACTGAGATGACATGTTTGATTACTAAAATTGATGACAGTTGGTTATGGCATAGAAGGTTTTGTCATATTAACTTTGACAACATTGTGAAAGTAAGTACTACACTTGCAGTAAGAGATTTTCCTAAAATTATGAAGCCTACTAACATGATTTGCAAAGAATGTGTGATGGGTAAATAGAAAAGAAGTTCTTTTCCCAGTAAGAAGTTTACATCTGCAGAAAAGCTAGAAATTGTTCATACAGATTTGAGCGGTCCTACCAGAACTAGAGGATTCTATGGAGAAAGGTATTTTATGATTCTTGTTGATGATTTTACAAGAATGTTGTCGATTTCATTTCTTAAAGAAAAATCTGAAGCATTTGATAAGTTTAAGATTGTTAAGAATAAGGTTGAGAATGAATTTGGAATGAAGAATAAATGTTTTAGATCTAATAGAGGTGGAGAATTTACTTCTAGAGAGTTTAACACCTTTTGTGAAGAAAATGGCATTAAGAGATAGTTCTTAGCCCCTAGAACACCTAAACAAAATGGTATTGTATAAAGAAGGAATAGATCAGTGACTGAAGCAGCAAGAGCTATGTTATTTGAGAATGATTTGGCAAAGATATTTTGGAGAGAAGTAGTGAACACAACAGTGTAAACAATGAACATAGTACAAATAAGAGAAGACACAGATAAGACACCTTATGAATTATGGTTTGGACATGCACCCTCAGTTAAGTATTTTAGAATTTTTGGAAGAAAATGTTATATAAAGAGAGATGATGATATTGGAAAGTTTGATCCTAGAAGTGATGAATTTATATTTCTTGGATATTCTTTGAAAAGAAAATCCTATAGATGTTACAATAAAAGGACTAAGACTATTGTTGAAAGCACAAATGTTAAAGTTGATGAAAAGTTTGAAATTCAAGAAAGAATGCTTGATTATGAATCTGATGAAGAAGCTCATCCTAAACCTAACACTGGATCTACTGAATTATTTTATGAAACTGATAGTGATTTGTTGAATGGAAGCCATAATGAAGTCATTGAAGAACCTACACCTGAAGTGAGATCTGAAATAGTGACACCTAGCAAGAGTTTATTAAAAAATCATCCTATTGGATAAATTATTGGAAGCATCAAAAGAGGAGTTCTAACTCAAAATAAGGTACAAGAATAGTTATGTTTGATTTCTTAAATTGAACCTAAAACTACTAGTGAAGCTTGTGAAGATGAAAGTTGGACTAATGCTATGAAAGAAGAACTAGATTAGATTGAAAAGAACAAGACATGGGAATTGGTCCCTAGACCTAAAGACAAGAATGTTATTGGAACTAAATGGGTATTCAGAAACAAGATGAATGACCAAGGAGAAGTAGTAAGAAACAAAGAAAGATTGGTATGTAAGGGATACTCACAACAAGAAGGAATTGACTATGAACAAACCTTTGCACCTGTTGCAAGAATTGAAGTAGTAAGAATTTTTTTGGCCTATGCAGCTTACAAGAAATTTAAAGTATATTAGATGGATGTGACGTCAACATTTCTAAATGAAGAATTGGAAGAAGAAGTCTACATTGAGCATCCTGAAGGTTTTTCTTTGACTCAAGAAGGAGATATGGTATGTAAACTGAAGAAATCTTTATATGGACTAAAACAAGCACCTAGAACTTGGTATGCAAGATTGGACAAGTATTTGTGAAAGTTGGGATTTACAAAAGGAACAGCTGATAGCAATCTGTACACAAAATAAATTGAAAATGGTTTGTTGGTTATAGTTATTTTTGTTGATGACATTATTTTTGGAGGAGAAGATGAAGCTAGTGACAAATTTGCTGATGAAATGAAGACTGAATTTGAAATGAGTATGATTGGTGAAATGAAATACTTTTTGGGATTACAGATAACACAAAACAATGATGGTATCTTTGTAAGTCAGACAAAGTACCTGAATGACTTATTGAAAAGATTTGGAATGGAGAATTGTAAACTAGTTGGAACACCTATGGTAACTGGACATAAGTTATCTATTATAGATGAGACTCCTGCAGTAGAATAGAAGAATTATAGATCCATGATTGGAGGACTGTAGTATTTGACACATATAAGAGCTGATATAGCACATTCAATTGGAATTGTAGCAAGATTTCAAGCTGAACCTAGAGAATCACATTATGCAGTGGTAAATAGGATACTGAGATATTTAAGAGGCACAATGGACTATGGATTATGGTATGAAAAATATGATGATTTTACCCTATGTGCATATACAGATGTTGATTGGGGAGGCAGTGTTGATGATAAGAAAAGCACTAGCAGTGGAGCTTTTTTCCTTGGAGGAAGATTGGTTTCTTGGTTAAGCAAGAAGCAAAATTGTATCTCACAGAGCACAACAGAAGCATAATATGTAGCAGAAACAAACAATTGTAACTAGATAATTTGGATGAAGCAAATGCTGAAGGATATTGGAATAAAGTTTGTTGAACCTATTGTCATACATTGTGATAACACTAGCATAGTTAGTATGTCTAAGAATTTTGTATTACATTCTAAGAAAAAGTATATAGAGATCAAGTATCATGTTGTAAGAGAGAAAGTTGCTGAGAAAGAAGTTAGACTTGAGTACATAAGTACAAAGGAGTAGATAGCAGATATATTCACAAAACCTTTCCCTAAGGATACATTTGAGTATCTAAGAGGTATTCTTGGGGTTATGCCCCAACCTACTTTTGAGAAGTGATGTAGTTGGTTTCATCCATCCAGTGGTATATGAGCCTTATCTTTCTTCTGGACTAGATGTTGGTACTTCCTCTATGGGGGAGTATGCGTATCTGAGTTGAGTCATGAGGACTCTAGTGAATGTATTTTCTGAGTAGTGTCTTTTGACATTGGAGTTGTTGTTGACATAGTGATGAAATTTCTATCATTGATGTCAATAGGGAGAAGTGTACATGAAAATCTCTATTTGTACTATCTGAATAGGAAAATGAAGCAAGATTTGATTGATGAAGAGGATTTGATGCAACAGTATTGCCGTATTGGATTTTTGGAACATTGGATGTTTTTTCATCTATGTTTTCATCAATTCCAATGGGGGACATTGTTAGGAATGAATGCTAAATGTTTGACCACCATTATGTAGCAGTTGTTGCATTCATGACTATGATTGTCATTCATGTCAACACAGTGATCTTCTGAAGACTCACAAAGAAGCAGATAAAGTTTGAATTAGCACAAATGGGTTATTGAATTTGGAGCTATGTGATGTTGAGGATATACTCTTTGATATGTTATATGTCTATGGTTAAGAGCACATATAGTAATTCTTTTATTCATGGAAGTTATGAGCATTTTGGTGGAAGTAGTATTCAAGCAGTGTTCCTAAGTAGCGGTTTGTGGAAATCGGATGATATCTCCTTATCAGGATGGAATCTAGTTTTTCACAGTTAAAGGTAAGTTGAAGACACATTGATAGTGATGTGGATGATAACACAAACTTCGAGGTCACATGAATGAAGATTTATTATATTTCAAAGTTGATAGTTTTGTGTAATTTTGATGTAGTGTGTGGAAATTTTTATTTTGTAATTGTATGCTGACTCATTTGTAATTATTTGAGTGTGTTATAAAGGAAGGAATGTTTTTCCTTGTTTTCATGTAGAAGAGGATAGTAGTGTATGAAAATGAAGTGAGGAAAAGAGCTAAATGTGAAAGGGAATTGTGAAGGAAGACATGCGAAGTACAGAGATCTGAAATTGAGATCTGGTGTAACAGTCAGTGCAGTTTGGCATAGTTAGAGAAGAGGTAACATATTATTCTATTGAGTAATACAAAGATTATTTAGACAGTGTGTTCAATGATCTTACCCTAAAGCTATTTGTGAAGGGTCCTTCTGTCTTCCATAACTCTTAATAGGGTTAGAATCTTTTAACAGGGATTCAAAATCTCCTAACAAGGATTCATATGTACTAAATGTATTTCATAAGACTCCTAATAGAGTCTATCCTTTCACAAGGAATATTCATATTAGTGCATCTTTTGTGGGCATCATTCCCACTGGGGTTTACTCTTTGATCAAGAGGTTCCCTAGTCAAAATATCTTGTGTCATTGTGTTATTGTGTATGAATATCTTTCTATGGTTGGTAATTATATTTATTACATGGTTTAATGTTGTTGAAGTTGATAAAAGTTATAATTATCTGATAATTGATTCACCCCCCCCCCTCTTAGTTATCTTGGTGGACTTTACTTTCTAACAACTCATACAAATGAGAAATGTTGAAAATTGGTGATATGTCCATGTCATCAGGTAACTCAATCTCATATGTATTTCCATTGTCAAATTTCTTCAAAATCTTACAAGGTCCAAACTTCTTCATCTTCAATTTCCCATATGTTCTAGCAAGAAATCAACCTTTCTTCAAATGAACAATCACTTCATCACCAACATCAAAAGTCTTATGTCTACTTGATCTATTAGGTTTGTCTTTATATTTTTTATTACTCTCTTCCAACTTTATTTTCACATCTTCATGCAATCTCTTCATGTACTCAACAAATTTCACTCATTCAACACTTCTCTTACTTTCATCAGCAATGTCTCTCAAATCAGATATACCTCTCGGCTGTATGCCATTCATAATCTAAAAGGGTGTCTTTCCAGTACTCCTATTCACTGAATTATTGTATGCAAATTCTGCTTGTGCCAACACAAAATCTCAATTACTAGGTGTGTCTCTAACTAAACATCACAAATGATTTCCCAAACTTATATTTACATCTTCTCCCTATCCATCAATTTATGGGTGAAATGTAGAACTATATTTCAACTCAGTGCCAAACTTGCTCCAAAGAGTCTTCTAAAAGTATCCAACAATTTACTATCTTGGCCAGAGATAATAGTCCTCGGTAATCCATGCAATCTGACAATTTCCTTAAAGAAAAGATCAGCTACATGTACTGCATTTGATGTCTTTCTACAAGGTATAAAATGTGCCATCTTTGAAAATCTATCTACCACAAAAAATATAGAGTCATTACCTCTTACTATCTTCGGTAAGCCAAGAAAAAAATCCATACTTATGTTAGTCCAAGGTTTCTCAAGTACAATAATCGGTGTATACTATCTAGTATTCTAACTTACTCCTTTTGCAACTTGACAAATTCCACAACTTTTCACAAATTTCTAAACATCTTTATACAAGTGTAGCCAAAATTACTTCTCTTTAAGAAAATTCAAAGTTTTATCAATACCAAAATATCTAGCCAAACCACTACTATGTTTCTCCTTCATCAAATTAGTTCTCATTTTTCCTCTCGGTATACACAACTAAATACCTTTAAAAAACATACCTTCTTGAATGAAATATTCTTCCCATTTTGTACTCAGTTGATCTTGAATAGGTGCTCTGCACTTTATCCATGGTTGAGAAAAATCAAGATCAGTTTCATACAAATCTCCCATCTCATCAAAACCAAGAACTTTATTTTTCACCCCGGTCATCAAAGATCTTCTACTCAATGCATCAACAACTGGTTAGTGACTCCACTCTTATGTTTTATAACAAATGTATAACTCTGCAAGTACTCAACTAATTTCATATGTCTCTGATTCAACTTATTCTAACTACCCATGTATTGTAAAGCCTTATGATTCGTATACAACACAAATTCACTCGGTATCAAATAACGTCTCCATTTCTTCAGTGCTTGAACAATAGCATAGAATTCTTGATCATACATAGAATATTTCCTTCTAGCATCATTCAAATTTTCACTAAAGAAAGCAACAGGTTTACCTTCTTGACTCAACATAGCTCCAATTGCACTACCACTTGCATCACATTCCACTTGAAATACCTTATTGAAATCAGGCAATGCCAAAACACAAAATTCAACAACCTTCTGCTTCAGAGTCTCAAAATTTTTATCAGATCGATGTGTCCACTTGAATTCTCTTTTATCTCCTCTCATAGTCTCATTCATAGAATTACATATAGAACTGAAATTCCTTATGAACTTTCCTTAAAAACTTTCCAAACCATAAAATGATCTTACCTCACTAGCATTTATAGGTGTAGGCCAATTCAAAACATAGCTTCAACCTTTTCAGGATCCATCTTCAAGCCATCAGCTGAAATTAAAAATTCTAAATACATAATCTCCTCTTTCATGAATGAACACTTTTTCAAATTTATCAACAACTTTTCCTCTTTCAATCTCTGCAAAACTTGTCTAATATGCAACAAATGTTCTTCTTTGGTCTTACTAAATATTAGAATATCATCAATATATACAATCACAAACTTACACAATAATTTCTTCAAAACTTCATTCATGAGCCTCATAAAAGTACTTGGTGCATTAGTTAAACCAAAAGGTATAACCAACCACTCATACAAACCTTCTTTTGTCTTAAAAGAAGTCTTCCACTCATCACCTTCTCTCATTCTAATCTAATGCTACCCACTTTTCAAATCAATCTTTGTGAAATACTTTGCTCCAGTCAAAATGTCCACTATGTCATCCATTCTCGGTATAGGAAACCTATACTTCACTATTATCTTATTGATTTCTCTGGAATCAATACACATTCACCATTCTTCATTCTTCTTAGGCGGCAATTCTATAGGTACCACACAAGGACTCAAAATTTCTCTGATCAAACCTTTATCCAGCAACTCTTGAATTTGTTGGTTCAATTCCTGATTCTCGGTAGGTGTCAACTGATGAGGTGCCTTATTCATTAAACTAGCTCCAGGAATTAGATCCATGTAATGATCAATACTTCTCTTCGATGGAAAACCATTAGGTACATTATCTAAAATGATATCACTGTACTCAATGAGTAACTTATCAATCTCCTCAGGGACATTATCCTCTATTTTCTTACTCATTTTATTAGGAATCACATCAAAACATACATCATTCTTCTTCAAATCCATAACAAACTTTCTTCCTTCCATCAAGAAAAATTTAATAGATTTGCAAACATTACTAATATGTTCTTCCATCAAAGGTAACAAAATTTGTTTTCTTCCACCAACCACAATAGTATACTTATGCAATCTCCCATCATATATAGCATGTCTATCATATTGCCAAGGTCTACCCAACAAAATATGACAACAATCCATAGGCATGATATCACAAAACACTCTATCATAGTACTTTCCAATCTTCAAATTCACATAACATTGTTCACTTACCAAGAGTGTATTCTCATCTTTGATCCATGAAATTTGACAGGGCTTTGGATGTTCCAACCTTTCCAACTACAATTTTGTGATCATGTCCTCAGATGCTAGATTCTTCAAGCTACCACTGTCAATGATTACCTTCCAAACTTTGTTAAAAACTCTACATCTGGCCTTGAACAAAATTTTCCTTACCAGATCTTCCTTTTAACTTTCATTCCACAGTGCTCTTCTTACCATCAAGTTATTTTCCTTCTCAGGTTCATTCGGTGACTCTTCTTGCACCAAAGCATTTCTACTACTACCAGCCTTCTTACTAGCATGTGTACATTCAAAAGATCTATGTCCTTCTCCACAATTGAAACAAGTTCCTCAAAAATTACCTCTACTATAACCACCTTGGTAGTTACTACCTCTACTTCGAGATGAACTTTCACCTTTCCACTCAGTCTTGCCTTTGTCTAGATTTGTCTTTTTAGGTTCAGATTTACTATTTTCACCACAAGATCTACCTCTTCCTCTAGGGAATCTACCACCTTAGCCTCTTTGTCTCTGTTCATGTCTCTTCATCAATTTCTCCTCGGCCTTCAATGCAAATTGATAAGCCTCTTCAATGTTCTCCAACTTGACCAAACTAATTTCCTCTTTGATGGAAACTCTCAAACCATTCAGGTATCTAGCAATTCTTTCCACATCATCCTCATCATGTCTAGATCTAATATATAATCTATAGAATTCCTCAGTATAATCTTTTACTGAGCTATCTTTCTACTTTAGACTTTGCATTCACCTAACTAGGTTAATATGATAATCACAAGGTAAGAACTTTCCTTTCAACTTATTCACCATTTTATTCCATATCTTGATTTTTTCTTTGCCTTTCTTCTTCTGATCCAATTGTAGATGTTCCCACCACAAGGATGCATGACCTTTCAACTTTATGCCTACAATTTTCACCTTTTTCTCCTCAGATACATTCTCATACTCAAAATACTTTTCCATTTTAGTGATCCAGTCTATCAATTCATCAGAATCCAATTTCCCATTATATTCAAGAGGATTGAAATGTGGTGTTGACTTCAAACTTGTCAATGCCTTCAAGAATATTTCCTCACCCTGATCCATCACAAGTGTAGGTTATGCTTCACCTTGTTCCACTTTAAATTCATCATCACTAACATCTTCAAGATGTCTACCTCTTCTCTGGGCTGTTTCAACAGCTTCTAACCTAGTAGCAAGTTGTCTCAACATGCCTACTAATCCTGGATCCACTTCTTGCATCCCATGAACCATCTTGAAAACCCTCTGCAATTGCAAGTCAGATCAGAATCTACCACCCCACAACAATTCAACTAGGGCTTCACAAGAAGGAACCTACAAACCTAGATCCATAGATGTAGATCCAGATCTTACTTCACTCTGATACCACCTTACACAAGGAGGAGGGACCCAAGGGTCCAAAAGATGGCACACCCTATAGACCCAACCCTACTCAACAACTCACAAAAGCAACAACAACATAGTGAGAGAGAGAAAGTAGGATCATTGATATTATTAACTTCATTCAAATTGATTCATACATGCTAGGCTATAAGGCCTTCCTGGTTATGGCTAGTTATTACAATGAACTATAGAAGTTCTCAAACATGTGAGAATATTCCAACAATCTTCATTTACCATCTTCTATCCAAAAATGACTCCCTAAACTCTAACCAAAAAACTATACTTATACAAGAGGCTACCGAACTGAGTCACTCTTCAGATCCACAATCAATTGAAGGAATGATCATATCAAGGACCACATGCTTCTCAATGATGGATACCAATATTAAATCTGTGATCCACAATCAATGCACAAGTCAGTCTCAACATAAAATCAAAATAAACTACTTGGTAAGCAAGGATGATCAAGAAATAGAAAAGTATCGATGAGCACTAGTGAAACAACCAACCGCCCAGGAGATAACCAACCATACTTAGTAACCAAAGGAAATTTACCAACTACTAACCAACTTGGTCAAAGCAGGAACAGAGCAATATAGACAAACTTCAAAATCTTTTTGGTGACACAGGATTGCCAAGGACCCGAGATGCTCTTGCATCATTTTGATCTTATGTTTTGAGGCTAATCTCAATCCTATTAACAAGGCCTCACAATCTATAGTATTATTTGTACAAGCAAACAACAAAGTGAAAGAAAATTTAAAAGTTTTCTCACTAGGGGAAATCAATAATATTCCTACACCAGCTCCTTCCTTTGAACTTGCACCATCAAAATACATGGTCCATAGACCATCCTGATTTATGGCATTATTTTTGTCCTCAAATGATAGTAAAGGCTCATTTCCATCAGTGACCTCTTTGTATTTGACTTTGAAAGAATTTATATCAGTATCCAGGAAACAATTCATATCATCATCTTTAGTCTCTTCCTTAATCATATGAGGAGTCCTGACCTCTCTAGATACTTTGACATTCTTACCAGTAATATTAAATTTTGCAAAAGATAAGTTACATTGCATACTACCTCCCATTTCTGTACTCCACTTTCTTGACAATGACATTTCATACTGAGGAGGTATGTCAACAACTAACAGACTCATAGTTAGTTATCTGTCAAGCTAAGTTGTGAGTTTCGAAGGCAAGGCCTTAATTTTCCCAATGATTGGTACCTCTCTAGAATCCATGGCTTGACACATCCCATGAAGAGTGTCAACTTGTAAACCCATTGACCTCATGATTTTAGCAGACATAATAGTATTAGATGCTCCTGAATCAATCATGCAATTATTTAACATTTTTCCATTGATAATCAATGTAAAAAAGAAAGGGTCAATAGTTCCCAAATAAGTATTTTCAACACTTGTGTCTAGATATATCTGAGGTATCTTTGAAATAATTTCCTCTGTGACTTTTCCTTTTCTTGGAGACTTGTCTTTTACCTTAGTACTTACTAGTTTTTGGAGATTGGTAGAAAGAAAACTATTTATCCAAGTAAGGGCCTTTTCTTTGTGTTCACCTATCCTCATCATTTCCATCATTGGAACCTTAACTGTTATCTAAGATAACAACTGGTTCATGTAAATAGGTGTATATTTTACATCAGATAAATCTTGCATCCCTTGAAAAATGTTCTTACTTTCAGCTTGTGTTACAAGATTCATTTTATCTTCTACCTTCTACATATTCTCAATTTGGGGAACATGGATATTTGTAACTGATGTTTTGAATTTGACCTGAAGAACATTGCTAGAACCATTTGGCCTATCAGCCCCATTCACCTTTAATTTTTTGACATCAACAACAACTTTATTTTTTACATGTGCTGTCTTTGTGTCATCATGATTCTTTCTAATAAATATACATGTTGGCTTACCGTCTGTATTGCTAACTGTCCTATTTCTCAAAACATAGTTAATCCTAGCCTGAGTAACCATATCAAAAGTGATTTGGGCTATTTCTTCATTAGAAGGTCTTAGTATAATAGGTTTTTCAACTCTTTTTCTGTTACTATTTATATTGTCAACCTTTTCCCTCTCTTCATCAGAAAAGACTTGTTGATGGTAAGATTCTCTTCTTCTTTGAGAATTGTTTACAACTTGATTTTCACTTTCTTCTTTAGAATCAACCTCATCATATAGATTTGAAGAGGTCATTGTACAACCCTTTTCATCATATGATTCTTCCTCTTCATCCCCTAGCTCCTCATTTTCAGGTATACTCTGATAAATCACACAATAATTATAATCATGTGGGGATTGGCATGCTGTACACCATGGGGTATCATCAATCATCTTGAATGATTGCTTTTGCAAAGGATCTGGGTTTTTTTGATTGGGTCTGTCCTTTCTTTCTGGGATAGTAGGTTTCCCATCCTTACACTAAGTATGGTAAGGAAAATTTTGCAACCTAGGCTGCCTATTGAAGTTATTGAAAGGAGGCTTATCATTTCCCTGAAACTTATTCTTATTATCACTAGGCTTTAAATCCTTTAAAGAATTTAGGATTTTTTTTAAGCTATCATCCTCCCTAGGTTTCACATTGGCATGTTTATCTATTTCCACTTTTCCAAACCTAGGGGGCTTATGATCTTCTCTTCTACCTATCTTTCCTGACACCCTTATGTTGCTTTCAATATTTATTGCAAATCTTTGAGCTTCCCTGATAATTATAAGATTTTGGTCTTTGAAGAGGTATCCCATATTAGCATCAAAAGAATTTAGATATGTTTCCAAACATACATTCTCATTTAATCTCATAACTTGAAAGAGCTTATGCATTTCTTTTTGAAATCTAACATTAAATTCAAGGACCTCCTCATTTTGGTTTTTCTTAATGTTGTTGAATTCATTCAACATAAAACCCTCATTTATTTTATCACCATATTGGTCATTAAAAAAATTTAAAAAATCATCCCAAGAAGCAATACAATCATATGGAAGCCCTCTAAACCAATCTCTTGCATCTTCAGTTAGAGACTGAACAAACAATTTCATGATTACATCCTCATGTTCTATTTCATAATCATCTATCATATCAATGAACTTATTTAAATTATCTTCACATGTAATAACATTATTACCAATAAATTTTGGAAGCCTTTCCCTAGTTTCTTTAGGAATCAAATTAGGATAACCAATAATGCCATTAAAGAGAAGTTTTCGGTACCTTTCAACATGAATTGGTCCCCTTTGCACTGATCCACCATTTTGAGAGGTGGATGCTTTATTGTTCAATCTGTTAGCATCATTTGTAGCAATCACTGGTGTGACAATAGCAGTCTAACTGGAAGAATTTCCACTGTTAGCATTAGTATTCAAAATAGGACTAATTGTATTTGAGGGACCAAAAGACTGTCTAAGAAAATCAATCTTCTTTTTCATTTCCAAAGTAGTAGCTTGGAGTTCTTCCTTTTCTATCTCTTTAGCTAAAAATTATTTCTCTCTTCTATCCCTTTCTAAATCATCATCTAATTTGGACGACTGATCTAAAAGGATCCTATCACTAATAGGCTCATTTATTAAAATCCTTGTTGAAATTTGTTTACCCTTATCTTTTGATATTCTAGGTTCAACCATTTGATAGATAATAGGTTGTTCAATAGTTGTCTTTGGTGCCCTAATAGCATTTATAGTTTCCAAGGTCAACAAATCCCTTCTTAACTGGTCTAATCTAATTTGGGCCCATCTCACCTTAGCTTCCTGTTGGAAATATTTAGGAATTAACCGAGTTACTGAGAGGGGAGGGGTGAATCAGTAACTCCAAATTTTCTTTCAATTACAGATGTATTAACATGTAATTTACTTTAACCTTTGCATACAGAAAGCATGAAACTTAAGAGCATTCACAATAATGACACATAGATTTGGTTACCCAGAAACCTTCCAAAAGAAAGTAAAACTGGGGTGGGGATGAAACCCACAAAGCTTTAATACTGCAGAATAAAGTTGGCCGGTTAAGGCTTACAATTTGATCACTTCTGATGATCTGCCCTATTAGGAGCAATAAGGATTGCTAAATCCACCCTGTTAAAGGATTTACAAACATACAATGAAGTATGCACTCGGTAAAGAGATTTTACAAAAGACTGTTAAGTCTACCCGGTTAAAGGATTTAGTACTGATTCACCTGTTAGGATGAAACAGTAGATCTCTTGCTTTGCAACTGGATTGGTGATTGAGATTCACTGATGTACTGATCACCTTCTGTGATGAATTTGTCTTTGTTGTTCCTTATACTGCTGAAGCCCTTTGTAATTCGCTTATCTCTGCCTTTCTTTCTTTTTCACATATATTCTTCTTTTTTTTTTTCTTGACATTTTTATAACATTGTTTATATACAAGTCTTAAACAAAAAATTACAATTACAATTACAAAGTCGGCTTGACAAATAAACATAAGTGCTACTAAGTCAGCCCAAGTATGGTTACACGGTTTCTTCAAACTAACTCGGTGACTTTTTGATACTAGGCATCCACTGCATTACTCGGCATCGTCATGCACTCGGTAGAAGTGAAGGCATGGTTCATACTGATCACTCGGTAGGTTTTGAACTCGGTAAATACTGGTGACTCGATAGACATGATGTTACTCAGTTTGCACTGTCTGCTCAGTTTGCATTGTCTGCTCGGTTTGCACTGTCTGCTCGGTTTGCACCCAGAATGCAAATAAGTGTTGTCACTAGTGGCAATTATGCTTAATGCCAACAATCTCCCCCTTTGGCATTAGTGACAAAAACACTTATTGGCCAAAACTTATATATATGAATCATGCTGAGTTTTATTTTGATTTTTCAAAATTTGTCTTTGTTATAGGGCTTTATACATTGTCTCCCCCTTTCAATGTGCTAACTGTTTCTATACAAATCTTCTTCTATACATATATCTCCTTCTATACATATCTCCCCCTTTTTGATGATAATGCCAAAGGTACATATACAAGTTATTTACAGAGAGAATCCAAAATTTGATAGAAAATCAGAATGTACCTTCATTATTAGTGCCAGGGTTCTGTCCCAACTTTCTTGCAGAATCTTGCATGTTTGGATTGCAATTTGGACTTCTGGAGAGAGTTCAATCATGTGATCTGCTATAGAGAACTGATTGTCATGAATCAATGTTTTGGAATGTTCAATGTTCTTATACATTGTATTCATGATGGGAAGGATCATGTGTTGGATGTCTAGCAGTGTGGACCGGATCCTTGCGTCTTCTTTCAGTAGATCAGACTGCATGTTTGATAGGTGTGAGATTTTCATGTGATGAGCAGAGCTTGAACTTGGTTCAAGTTGTAGCTTCTGTATGCTAATCTTCATATCCTCATCCATTTTATTCATTTTATCCTTAACATCCTTTGTGAACTTGGCAATATTGCACAATCTGGCCAAAAGAGAGGTAGCATTCGAATAGATAGATTCAATGTTTGACAAAACTAAAGACAATTCTACTTGGTTAATAGCTATGTGCTGAGAAATGTGCTCAAGCACTTTATTGTTGAATCTCTTCTCGGCTCTTTCAACTAATTTTTTTGTCCCAGATGAATCCTCATTGTATTTATCAACTGCTTTTGCTAATTGTAACAAAACATGTTGGGAGGAGTCTACTTTAATGCCTAATGCATCAGACAAAATGTCCTAAGCATCCTTGATGATTTGATATTCCTTGTCTCTCTCCTCTTTAAGCTTCTTTTGTTTTGCTTTCCTTTGGAGGATCTCACCTATATTTTGCATTTGGTCCGCTGATAGATTTGCAAAATCTAATGTTGGAATCTCTATCTCTTCATCTAGGTCTATATCCTCTACTACATTCTTACCCAAAAATTTTATACTCGGTAGAGCCTTAGGCTTATCTGTACTTAATGCTTTGGTAGTAGTGACAGTAGATAAAGTAGGGCTGGCTATAGAGACTGGTATACTTTCTACTGGAGAACTTAAAATATTTACACTTGAAGATTCAAAAACTGGAAAACTTACTGCTGGAAAACTTGATGATGCGGGAGACTGCAACTCGGTAGAAGAAATGGTAGCTGCTTCTGTTGTTGCTATAGATGATTGGACAAATGTGGAAGTTGTCACAACCATGCTTGAAGGTGTCTCCGGGTTGGATGTAGAAACTTTTATTGGAGAGGTAGGAAGGGATGCAATGACTTTTGCTGCTATCCTCACAGTATCATCTACCTCAGTGTCTTCTTCTTGTTCATCACTGTCATCTTAATATCTTTTATTATTACTGTTTCAATACTCAGTTGGTGAAGGTGGTATATGTTCTTCCATGTAGCATTTGCAGCCTTCACAACTGATTCAATATTGTTGATCAAAATCAAACAAGTATTGAACTTTAATGTCATCTTACTTTCATTTTCTTTTAATGCCTTCTTTACTTCATCATTTTTCAAGCTCGGCATCAACTGTCTCAGGGTTTGATCAAATATGTCTATCACAGTTTGCTTTGCATTGCTCCATCTCATTTTTATTGGATTTAATAGAACTGCTGGAACCTGTGGGGCTATTTCTTCAGGAGAGTATTTCCACTGTCCCATCTTTTCAATAACAGCATCTTCTATTTCCTTCTGTTCTGTTTCTGATCTGGTTTCATATTTAAAAGATTTTATGTTACTTACTCCAGATCCTGATCTGTCTCTAAAGAGTTTGAGCTTTTCTTGAAGGTTTAGAGGAGGCCTTTTGAATACTATGTCTTTATCTTCCTTGTCTGCCTTGTCTGCCTTGCCTCTTGCATTTCTCCTTGTAAATACAGCAGTGGGGGGCTTAGGTGCCTTAGTGATGAATACCTTTCCTTTCTTCTTTGCAGGTTCTGGTTCCTCTATTTTCTCATCCTTTTCCTCTTCTTCTTCATCTTTTTTTTCTTTGTCCTCGGTTATCATTTGCATTTTGGCTATCCTCTTCTTTCCTTTGTTTACCGCCTATGGAAGCTTTATGCTTAGTTCAATTCTCACCTTAGCTTCATCATATGTTCCAAAATATGGAGCTTTGGGATTGACAGGCTGATTAAGAAGAGCTTCAATGATATTCTTGGTTTCATCAATATTTACCTCATAAGGAAGAGGTTTTACATATACAGTCCTCAGTTTAGCTACTTGAATATATACATTATCACAATCCACCATAAAACAAATGTCATCTTTGTAATCTTCCACCAACTTCTGTGGAATCTGGAATCTGTCATTCATTTTCTCTTTGAAAGACTCAAAATAATTATCCATGATGCTTTCAAAATTTTCACCCATTTCTGAGATATATTCATTTATTTCATAAAGTGCTGGCACATCTTTTCTCCATACAACTTTTCCTTTAGAAGGGAAGAATTTCTGTGCATAGAAGAATAAACAGACCAATAAGGATCCAAACTTACATGGATTGTTTTTGGAAGTTTTAATGCTTTCCATTTTTTTGTTAAACTGCTTTAACAATAAGTCTGCTAGGTCAAACGTTAAGTTATTCTTGACCACTTTGTATGCTAGGTCAATAGCTTCACAGGAGACACTATTCTGTCGACTAGAACTGTAAATCTTATGGGCAATAATGTGTGTACCAAACTTCAGTTCAGCATCGGTAATGCTGCTAACTTTCATGCCTCTACCGTCCCACTCAGCTAGGGTTTTCTTCTCTAGTTCCGTCAGACCTAGGGTTTTGGTAGTTTTTGCTTTGTTCAACATGGGAAGACCGGTGATTTGATGAATCATCTTCTTTGTGATCTCTATAGGTTGCTCAAGCCAAATTTTGCCATCATGTACACGGCTGAGAATGTATCTAACCCATTTATCTCGAAAGTTTCAAGGTAGATGTGCAATGTGAACTAAACCTTTATCTTCCAGATGTTTGTGCTCAGGTTTCAGAATACCATCCACACACAGTTCTTCACGCACAATATCTAATTCTAGGTTCCCCATTTCATGAATTGAACAGTTGAAATGATTGCAGATATCGTTAATAAGTAGTACCTTAGGAGGAATCTAAGATTGAGCTCCGTTCGGATCTAGGGTTGCTGCAATTGCGGGCACGATCTTGAAATCTGGTGCTTTCCATTCTCCTTGGACTAACATATCAGATCCTTTTTTCGCTGAGGTGCTGGATGATGCCATGGTAGCTTCACAGAAGATTCCTTTCACAAAAGTATTGAATCGCTGGGTTGCTCTTGAAATTTTCTTCTCTCAAAGTGCTAAAAGATCGCGGTGAAGAATGAGTTCGATTACTTGCTTTTTGTTTACAACTCTGTCATTAATGCTCAGTACAAATTAGGGTATGAATTCTGACTGATTGTCACCCACTAAGAATTAATTGCTCGGTAAAGACTTCGCAACTCGATGAACTCGAGAATTCATATTGCTCCGACCTCGCTCGGTAAAGATGGGTACCGACCTTGCTCAGTGAAGACTGATACTGACCTCCCTGTGATCTTACTGCATCTTGTATGCTGATTTAGATCTTTCTTTTAATTCGGTTCTGGAACTGCTTGAGATTGGTCTATGAGAATACAGTTCCAGTGCTTTCTTGGAAATTTAGTTTGAGTCGGTAGAGCCATCCATTCCATTACTTGGACTGGATTGCTCGGTAGATTTAGGAATCCATTTTTGTCTCACCTATTTCCTGACCTTAGTTGCTTCATTCTTCTTTCCATCTTCAACTTCACTAGCATTCATGCAGTTTCTGGCTATGTGACCGAGTTTAGTGCATTTGAAGCATCTTACGGTAGTATCTCTTTTCCTTAGATGATGTTTTATGCAATTCATGCCAATGTGTCCATATTCTCCATAGTAATGACATCTACACCAGGTGTTGTAGTCCCATCCAAACATTGCTTTCATAATTTATTCTGCTGGATTAAATGTCTTGGATCTACACTCGGATGCCTTGTGACCTTGTTTGTTGCACTTGTGACAATTACCTCTGAATCTAGGTTTTTTCCTGCATTCATTTGCTTTGTGACCAGGTTGATTGCAGTTGTAACATTTTCCATTGAATTCTGCTTTTTCATTATTCCAACATTTATTTGAAGTATGTCCTATTTTACCACAATGATTACAAGTAGGTTTCTGATTCCTTTGAGTACCTTGCTTAGAGGATTCGCCTTCTCCTTTGTATCCAAGTCCTACTTTTCCTTTTTGCCTATGAAGATTTCGCTCATACAGCTGATTCAAGTCTTCTTGGCTTTTCAGCATTCCTTCATTGATTTGTTTTTTAGCATTTAGGTCATCCACCAATCTTAGATTGATTTCCTTTTCAGATCTTAGTTCTTCTCTTGTGCTTTCTATTTCTGATCTTAGATTCAGAATTTCCTCATTTGTATGAGAGATCTGATCAATTAGGTTTTCTAGCTGAAGGGTTTTATTTTGGACTTCAATGTTTCTTCCATCTAATTCATCTTTCAACTTGTTTCTTTGTTCCAAGATCTCACAGAATCTTGTAGAGTGTAGCTCTTGTTCTCTTTTCAATTTTCTCACTTCTTCCTGCAGAGACCCATTCTTTTCTAGGAGTTCTTTGACAGCATTGTTTGCTTCATTTGAGTTATTTGAGGGAAAAAGATCTTCAATCTTTTCTTCAATGTAATTCTGATCATTCATCTGATTTGCAAGTTCCTTCCTTCTTCTTAGAGATTGGGAAAGATGTTCTTTTGCTTCTTTGAGTTTAGCTATGGCCATTTCCAGATCTAGCTTTTCATTTTCAATCACCTTGTTCAGTTTGAATACCTCCATTGTCCTGGATCTTTGCTCAAGCTAGTTAAGCTTTGTCTTGAGAACCAATGCTGCTCTGATACCAATTGTTGGAAATATTCAGGAATTAACCGAGTTACTGAGAGGGGAGGGGTGAATCAGTAACTCCAAATTTTCTTTCAATTACAGATGTATTAACATGTAATTTACTTTAACCTTTGCATACAGAAAGCATGAAACTTAAGAGCATTCACAATAATGACACATAGATTTGGTTACCCAGAAACCTTCCAAAAGAAAGTAAAACTGGGGTGGGGATGAAACCCACAAAGCTTTAATACTGCAGAATAAAGTTGGCCAGTTAAGGCTTACAATTTGATCACTTCTGATGATCTACCCTGTTAGGAGCAATAAGGATTGCTAAATCCACCCTGTTAAAGGATTTACAAACATACAATGAAGTATGCACTCGGTAAAGAGATTTTACAAAAGACTGTTAAGTCTACCCGGTTAAAGGATTTAGTACTGATTCACCTGTTAGGATGAAACAGTAGATCTCTTGCTTTGCAACTGGATTGGTGATTGAGATTCGCTGATGTACTGATCACCTTCTATGATGAATTTGTCTTTGTTGTTCCTTATACTACTGAAGCCCTTTTTAATTCGCTTATCTCTGCCTTTCTTTCTTTTTCACATATATTCTGCTTTTTTTTTTTCTTGACATTTTTACAATATTGTTTATATACAAGTCTTAAACAAAAAATTACAATTACAATTACAAAGTCGGCTTGACAAATAAACATAAGTGCTACTAAGTCGGCCCAAGTATGGTTACACGGTTTCTTCAAACTAACTCGGTGAATTTCTGATACTCAGCGTCCATTGCATTACTTGGCATCGTCATGCACTCAGTAGAAGTGAAGGCACGGTTCATACTGATCACTCGGTAGGTTTTGAACTCGGTAAATACTGGTGACTCGGTAGACATGATGTTACTCGGTTTGCACTATCTGCTCGGTTTGCACTGTCTGCTCGGTTTGCACTATCTGCTCGGTTTGCACTGTCTGCTCGGTTTGCACTATCTGCTCGGTTTGCACTTTTTGCTCAGTTTGCACTGTCTACTCGGTTTGCACTGTCTACTCGGTTTACACTGTCTGCTTGGTTTGCACTGTCTGCTCAGTTTGCACTGTCTGCTCGGTTTGCACTGTCTGCTCAGTTTGCACTGTCTGCTCGGTTTGCACTATCTGCTCGGTTTGCACTATCTGCTCAGTTTGCACTATCTGCTCGGTTTGCACTGTCTACTCAGTTTGCACTGTCTGCTCGGTTTGCACTGTCTGCTCAGTTTGCACTGTCTGCTCGATTTGCACTGTCTACTCGGTTTGCACTGTCTGCTCGGTTTGCACCCAAAATACAAATAAGTGTTGTCACTAGTGGCAATTCTGCTTAATGCCAACACTTCCTTTCCCTATTCCCTCTCTCTTCTAATGGCAATCTGTTCCTGGATTCTCTTTCCTAGTTTAAATTTTCCTCAAAGATGTCTTTAGAATCTGGGAGAGTGGTTTCAGAATCTGGATCTTCATCATGAAATTCTTTTTGTTCATTTCTAGGTTTATGAGGGATTTTAGAGGGATAATTCCCCTGGGTTGGAGGATCATCTCTTCCTACTAGGCCCCTACTCTTACTTCCTGATCTTCTATTAATTTTAAGAGTTTTATTTGGGACCATTCCCTTATTGTACTATGATCCTCCCTCCCCTTCTTTTGGAGGAAAATCATAGTCCTCATACTAACCTATTCCCAAACCCACAACCTCTTCATATTATGATGTATTACCATCTTGACTAGAATGAGTTTGATCATCATTTGTATTTATTTGTTTCCATGCCCGAGACATGTTTTTAACATTTTCATATCGTTTAGGCTAACAAGCCCTGGAGGTACTTGTAAGTTCTCCTTCCAATCTATCCTCTGGATGATTCTTCATTCTAGCCCTAGTATTCCTCTAACTCATACTCAAAGGTATATGGGATAACCTTTATCTTTATCTTTTACTCAACACTAATGTAGATAATCTCAGAGTTGCCACCCAACACAAGTTGGGACTTATCTTACTAACATAAGAGGTCAGAGTACTTAATACTTGGGATTTATCAAAGAATGACCTTATAACATAAAAGTGCAAATCCTCCTCAATTTTAAAAATAATGCACAAAGAAATGGATTGCAAATAACTCTATTCTTTTCAATGGTAACTGACTGGTTCTGAGAAATAAGAAGGCCAAGAGTCTACCTCAACTTGTACCTACATTATTTGATTGCAAAATTTATAACACCAGAGATGTTCAATTCAGATTTATCATAACTGTATCATCTCTATTCCCTAGCAGAGTCACAATTTTGTTGGTTCCTCAAACTAGACTTTATGCTTTCAAAATCAACCAATACATCTATAGATTCTTAGGAGGGGTTAGATCCAAATATCAGCTCAAAGATGACTGGACCAACTATAGGCACAAGACTCCCCTCTAGAAAACCAAGGAGGGTATTCATAATCCAGTAAAACAAAACTTACTTCACTAATTACTGACTGGATTTTAATACAATAGATGGATGGTAAGAAAATACTAAGTGATAACCACTCACTCATTGATTCTCCATTACCATAAGATGAATCAGAACATGTAGGTCTTTAAAACTTCTTATGATTTTGATTTATTTATAACAAAATTTTAGTAATATAACAAGACCCTATCAAGAAATTATCCTTATAAAGTAACTCCACTGCTGACCAGTGCCTTATCCATTGGGTGACATCATTCTAAAAATATAAAATAACCCAAACAATATACTAAAACTTGCTGAATTATATCCTTAGAAAAATACTAACACCCTGTGGTGATTTTGATCAAAGGATTGCTAAATTCATATGTTATTGGTATCCTTATGTAAGCTTTAGAGAATTAATGCTATGTCTGGAGCTTATTTAATTTGATCTTAGATCAAAGATGAAGAGAATAAACACATACATAGAAATAATCCATGCAATGAATCTGACAATTCATAATTCAAAGGAAAAGCACATAAAGGAGAGATATAAACTCAGAAATTTATCAAACTTGCTATATTATTTCTATATACACAATGCTTAGACATGTAAACAAATTGAATATTTTATTCAAATAGTAATGCTTGCTATTCTATGAAAATGCTTGGCCTTAATACAATCTATTGTATCCTAGACTCAGAAACTTGTCAAATAGATGCTCAAGTTTTGGTCCTTACAAACTAATCCAGGAAATCCTTTTATAGGTACAAGGATTGTAAACAAGCTTTAGATTAGTTAGGTCAAAATAATTAGGTTATTCAGATCTGACTAAGGACCTAAAGCCCTCAAAGTTGTCACTCATTTGTAGTCTTCAAAAAGCAGGTTAAATTAAGTGCTAATTCTTATGCAACAGTTTCTTGAAATAGCTTTCAACTCTGCCAGGTGTTGTTTAAAAATTCTCTATCAGCCTTTCCTATTTGAAAAAACCAAACCCTCAGCCACCATTCTCAAAGTATCAGTCCTTTGCATTCAACTGATATGGCTTTTTAAGAAACAACTCTGATCTGGGTGGCACATTAATATTCTTGGTTATCAATCTTTGTCTACAACTGTCATTTGGCAAATACAACTGAATCCATCTTGTCACTTTTATTGAACCGAATCAAAACCTTGGCAAAAAAACTAGCAGAATATTTATATTTGGAAAATAACAATTAATCGAATGGGTTTAAAACACGACCGTTGATCTTCATCTTTTCCTGACACATTGAATGGTTCTAAGTAAATGACAAAAGTCACTTATCCTTTTAAAAAATCAGCCACTTTACTTTTTGGTTAGCCAATGAGAATCGAACACATCAACTATATCTGGTAACTAGACACACCACTTTAACCTTGACAAGCCTTAACTCTAAGTCATTCGGTGACTACACGACTAAAAAATTTCTCTTGATCGTTGAATGATTTTCTTAACCCCGACTACATCATGAGAATGTGCGATAAAGGTGATATCTAAGTCATTGGATAAAATCTCAACCCCTAGGTTAGTTATGAGAACACATAATTACCATTAGATCTTAATCCAACAGTCTTCTTTAAGCCTCTAAAACCTTTACCTTTTTATCTGGAATATTTAGAGACCCAATGACTAAAGAGAGTATCTTAATCGCTAGATACTTGTTGACTTTTCAAAAAAAATTGGAGATCATGTGACTGAGCCTATCTAGAGATCTGGCAACTAAAGGAAGTCTCATAATCACTAGAACTTTTGATAAATCCTAACTTCATTCAGTGACTTCATGCCAGCTGTGATATCTTAATCTGACAGTCCATATTATCTAAAATAAAAGCCTTTATATATTGAAGGTATCAGAAATAAAAGCCAACCACATGATCTTGATATGACAGTAGTCACCTAATCTCTATAGATTTTTAGAATGACATCACCTTAATCAACCAAATAAGTGACAACTGTAGATCCCTTTTTTTGAAGAGAGATAATCAATGGTAGTCATGTTATCTCCAAATCTTTCCTTGACTTTGACTTTCTCAGGAGATCTAGTGACTGAAGGAAATACTTTCTTCTTTATCACATCTGGAGACTTAACAACCAATATTAATCCACTGAGTCGCTGAAAGATTTATCATTTCAATATTTTATCTAGAGACTACCCAACTATAAAAAAAGTCTCTGAGTCACTTCATAAAAGAGAATATTCTTATGCCTTAAAGAGATTGGGTGACTAAGGGTTTCAGGATGTCGCTTAACAAAAGGGAATATATGGGATTGCTTAGGAGACTAAGCAACCAATGTAAAATGATAAAAGGCACATGTCTTAAAAGGATTTTAAGTGATCCAAAAAGATAATGGAGAAATAGAAAAGGATAGGGTTTATTTGACTTAGAAAAATTTATGGGAACCGTAGGACATGAAAAAAGGCTTATTTCTTAGATCTTGAAGCTCGAAAATCTCATTGGTTTTTGCAATTGAGGACATGCAATATGAATTGAAGCTTGGAAACACCATGAATAATGTCAAACCAAGGGAATAGGACATGAAACATTATACATTTGCTTCATAGGCTAAAAACAATTTGGAACAGGACATGGCAACTTTTCTAGGGTTTTGCAAAGAGTAGACCATTTTCTATAGATTTTGGTTGTGACAGGAAAATGGACTAACACTATCCAAATGTACAATTATTTTATAACATTCTCCATTTACTCAACAAAACTCCCCCAAGGATGAATCCTCCAACTTCTACTAAATTTTCTGAATATCAACTTCTATATACTCCCCTTACTAATACTTACTCCTCAACTGTATATACCCCCCCTAACTATTTTGTTTTTCATGACTATATAATCACTCCCCCTTTGACATCAATGGAAAAGGGTGCCAAAACAAATAAGCACTGGTACTACTCCTAAAGTAGAGTAGTCAACCATTCATTAGTCACTAAGGACTGATGCACTACTAGAAGGGAATTACTCCTAGCTTCTCCCTGAGATAGTCAAATGTATCCTTAGGTAAAGGCTTTGTGAATATGTCTGCTAGCTATTCTTTTGTGCTCACATAGTCTAATTTTACTTCTTTCTTTGCAACTTTCTCTCATAGGAAGTGATATTTTATCTCAATGTGTTTTGTCTTTGCATGCATCATAGGGTTCTTTGACATATTGATAGTGCTAGTCTTATCACAATGAATAATAATAGGATAATCAATCTGAATTCCAAAATCCTTTATTATCAGCTTGATCCACACAATTGTAAAAAAAAATAATGCTACTACTACATACTCTACTTCTGCTGTGGACTGAGAAATACAATCTTGCTTCTTGCTTGTCCAAGTAACAAGTCTATCTCCAAAAAATACTGCACCTTCCGAGGTACTCTTTCTATCATCCATGCAACCTACCCAATCTACTTCTATATACACATGAAGTTCTACATTTTCTGAATTAGGATACCATAAACCATAGTCTATAGTTCCTTTAAAATATCTAAATATCCTCTTTACTACCATAAGATGACTTTGTTTAGGTTCTGCTACAAATGTTCCAACTATACCAACTTCATTAGAAATATCAGGTCTAGATTGAGTAAGATATATGAGTTTACCAATCATAGACTTATACAAGGTCTTATCTACTACTATAGAATCATCTTCTTTTGAAATCTTGCATCCTGTTATCATAGGGGTACTTACTAGCTTAGACTGATTAATGAAAATACCTTTGTTTGTCCACTGCACATTCAATTGCCAAAAGTACTTGATAGGTCCAATCATGCTCATTTCAAATTCGCTCTGCATCTCTTTAGAAAATTATGCACCAAGCTTGCCATTACCACCAAAAATAATGTCATCAACAAACATAGCAACTAGTAGTAGTCCATCAGGTGTCTCTTTTATGAATAAGTTACAATTTGCTACTCCTTTCTTGAATCTAATCTTAGTCAAGTAACCATCTAATCTTTCATACCATGGTCTTGATGAACTACAATTGATTGAATATTTAAATGACTTGAAGATCAGTGATTAGAGATCACTGAGTACTGAAATGATATGTAAGATAATTAAATCAGTCATTATGTTGTCATTGATTTCAACTAGTTTGACAATACTTATCATGTTAGTCATAGATATCTAAACATCTGTAAAGAGGAGAGAAAAGATGAAGAACTGAGATATCTACATAGAGGAAGATGGATATAAAAGATGAGGATAAGAAATACTCTGGGTAACTTATTGATGAGTCTATGACTTCATATTGTTGACTTGATTATGTTGCATTAATCTATTATGGAGAAGGTAGCAAAATGTACAAGGCAATGTGGTGGGTAAATGAAGCAGTTTAGTACACATCGAGCCAGTGTAGTGTATACCAAGTGATAGTGTTAACTGAGCTTGTGTTTGCCGATGCATTTCTTTTTTGATCGACTATGGATGAAAGTATTAAATTCTTAAGTTTAGCTGACAAAAATTGATGAGCTAGAAATTGTTATGATTTCAAGATTGAGGATAAATTTTTTTATAAGTTCCACGACTGAAAAAATTTAGAGAAGATCTAAAGGATGGAATTGAAATGTGTTATTGACACAACCATCGAGGAAGACTTAAGAGGCAAAATCTATGAAGGAGATTAAGCGAAAAAATCTGATGGTTGATATGAAAAAGGTTTAGATGTCTATATAAGAGATATGAGTTTCTTTATTGAAACATGCTAGAGGAAAGAAGACTATAGAGATTTTGCATGAATATAGTTTCATGCATGCCTGATCAGACTGGTTGAAGGAGAATCAAATTATAGAACTATACCAAGCGCTAGTGAGCTATTACCGAGTGAAATTAAGTTAAGGAAGTGAATTGATATATTGATCAGAGGATTTGCATGGGCTTAGAATAGATCTAAACATCTGCAAGATAAGTTGTATTGTAGTTAGATCAACTACTATTTCAATTTAACCATTGATACAGAAAAATCTCTTAACCAAGTGGACTTAACCATTTTATGTTATACCCCTATGTCATTCAATGAATGTACATTGTTATCCTATCAACCCCATAGTGAATGCTGGTTGAGTGATAACTGTTAGTCTTAAATCTTCTAACAAGGTCACACCTAATAGTGTGTTTGTAACCTTTAACAGGGTTGGCTCTTCACCAATCTCACTTCAGAAGAGTGAAAATTATTTTAGGTTACCAGCCCTAGGTGGTTTCTCCCTTAATAGGGTTTCCACGTTAAATCATTGTGTTATGTGTTTTTGTGATGATTTATTTATTGTCATACTTTACATAATGCATATTTTATTTGATTAGTAATTACTATGAGTTAATTAACTAGTAATCGGTAAAGGCACAAATAGTTTAAGAGTTTTTGTTACCAAGCTGCAGAATTTGTTGAAATTGTTTTTAAAGTTACATCTTGAGATTTGGGATTGTAGGATAATTGATCTAACTGATTCACCCCCCCTCTTAGTTATTCTAACAATTGGTATTAGAGGATAGGTTTCTTGGAATAGAGTTTTAAGAAATTCAGTAGAAAGATCACAAGATGTATAAGAGGGAGGTGCCAAAGTTAAACAAGGACAATTTTACCATATGGAAAAGTCAAATGAAACTTTGTATATCCAGAATCAAAGTTTTTTCCTTACATCTACTTGAAAATGGCTACTTACAACCGATAGCTGGACCATTGAATCTTGATCAACTGAAAGATCAACATGAACACAACATTAATATGATAGAGATTGTTGCTGCTCTATCCAATGCTGAATTCAAGGATGTCAAAGATCACACTACTGCAAAGGAGATGGGGACAAACTTTCTCGAGTCTATGGTGGTGATGTTAATGTCAAGAGAGCCAGAGATGAAAGCCTAAGAGGCATGTTTGATGATATAAAAATGAAGGAAGGAGAAAACATAGCACAACATACAAACTAAATAAAGGAGGTAGTCAATGCTATCAGAGGATCTAGTGGTGTCATTGATGAAGATACAGTGGTAAGTAAAATTCTAAGAACCTTGCTGCCTGCTTATGCAATCAGAATATCTACTATACATGAAATGAGATCTGCACCTAGCAATAATCTTACTCTTGATAGTCTGATTGGTAAGCTCACAACTTTTGAGTTGAACAATTTTGATAATAGTGTTGTACCATCTGTTGAGTCTTCTTTCATGTCTTCTCTAAAGATCGGTAAGTCTAGTAGTAGACATAATATAAAGAATGATAGTGATAGTAATATTGATGATGAGCTTGATGAACTTGAAGCTCTTATGGCCCAGAGATTACCTAAAGGTAAAGGTAGATATAAGGGTAAATTACCTTTAGCATGTTTTAACTGTAAAGAAGTTGGCCATATTACTGCTAGATGCCTGAACAGGAAAGATGAAGATAGAAACAAAGATCGATCTGGTGAAGGAAGCTATGGAAGGAGAAACAATAGAAGTTATTGACACTATAATAGAGACAACCAAGATCATAGAGATAAGGGAAAAAATGTATGTTACATTGTTGAAGATAATGATACTGATACTAATACAGATGATGATGTTGAAGTGGTATTTGTTACAATGAAGGATGATTCTGAGGAAGAAGAAAGGTATGTAGAGACAAAAAAACATTTCTAAAGTTAGTAAAAATGATACTTGAATCATTGATAGTGGCTATACACATCACATGACTGGTGATAAAGAAAAGTTTGATCATCTTGAGCATTATAATGGAGGATTAGTAAGAATAGGTAATGATACACCATGTATAGCTAGAGGAAAAGGATCTTTATTGATAAATGATAAAATCAAATGTGATAATGCTTATTGGGTAAATGGACTGAATTAAAATTTTCTAATTGTGGCACAGCTTAACAACTCAGGTCACCAACTAGCTTTTGAAAGAAAGAAGGTAAAGATATTTTATGAAAGTGGAAAGCTTGTCAGAACAGGAGGAGAATCTAAAGGTAACTTATTTTATCTTGACAATGCTGAGACTTCTTGTTTACTGATGAAAAATGGGGATGCATGGTTATGGCATAAAAGGTTATGTCATGTAAATTTTGATAACATGATTAAGATCTATAGAAAGAAAAAGGTTAGAGGTCTACCTAGCCTAACAAAGCCTGATCATGTTATGTGTCATGAATGTCAAAAGGGGAAAATGACAAAATCTAGTTTTAGGACTAAAGACTATTCAACAAAAATATTCTTGGAGTTAGTTCACACCAACCTATGTGGTCCCATGAGAACTCAAAGCTACTATGGAGATAGATATTTTATTCTATTTGTTGATGATTACACTAGATTGATGACTGTAATGTTTTTAAAAGAGAAATTTGAGGCATTTAAAATTTTTAAATGGTACAAAGAAAAAGTAGAAAAAGAAACCGGGAAAGAACTAAAATTCTTGAGGTCTGATAGAGGTGGTGAGTTTATTTCTAATGAATTCACTAACTATTGTAATGAGCATGGCATAAAAAGATAGGTTTCTACTCCTAGAACACTGTAGCAGAATGGGATTGCTAAAAGGAGAAATAGATCAATTATTGATTGTGCAAGGACACTGATGTTAGAAAAGAATGTTGCACAAGTATACTGGAGAGAGGCATTTAGAACAGTTGTATATGTTTTGAACCAAGTTCAATTGAAGAAAGACACAAACAATATACCCTACAAGTTATGGTTTGGCTACACACCGAGTGTAAGTTACTTTAGAATTTTTGGTAGAAAATGTTTTATTCTAAAAGATGATAGGAATAGGAAATTTGACTCTAAAGGGGATGAGGGAATATTTCTTGGATATTCTACTAAAAGAAAATCTTACAAGTGTTTGAATAAGGTTACTAATAAGATGATTGAAAGTGCTAATGTTAGAGTTGATGAATTTGATGATAAAATTGAGGAAGAAAGCAATAAGGAGATGGAAGACTATGGTAGATTCACTTATGTTGAGAATCCAGAGTACCTACGAAAGACATAGGCTAAGTTGATTGAGCATCAAGAAAACAACACCGAGGAATAGAAAAGGGAAACCGAGGAACATGAAGAAGCTACCAAGAAAAAAATTGAACCTAAAAAGAATGAAGAACAAAGGAGAGATCAAGTGCTAGCAAGATTTGTCAGAAGACATCATCCTAAGAACCAAATCATTGGAGACAAGCAAGCTGGCATGCTGACAAGAAGTAATTTAAGACATAATACATGCTTAGTTTCTGAGTTTGAACTAAAAAATGTTAAGGTTGCACTTGAGAATGATGAATGGATAAATGTAATGAATGAAGAAATAGAACAAATTGAGAAAAATAAGACATTGACTTTAGTACCTAGACCAAAAGATAAGAATGTTATCGGTACTAAATGAATTTTTAGAAATAAGCTGAATGAGAATGGAGAGTTTACAAGAAACAAAGCTAGACTAGTTTGCAAGGGATATGCCTAGGAAGAAGGCATTGATTATGGTGAAAATTTTACAGTTGACATTACTAGAATGGAAGGAGTCTACATGTTACTTGCATATGCTACAAATATGAAATTTAAAGTCTATCACATGGATGTTAAGTCTTCTTTTTTTAATGACATACTAGAAGAGGAGGTCTACATAGAACAACTAGAAGGGTTTGTTGATCCAAATCTGAAAGACATGGTATGTAGACTACATAAAGATTTATATGGTTTATAGCAAGCACCAAGATCCTGGTATGAACAATTGCATACTTATCTTTTAAGTATTGGTTTTTATAAGAACTAGTGAAAACAATAATTTGTATATGAAAGGAGGATTTGATGATACTATTTTGATTGCTAAAATATTTGTGGATTCTATAACCTTTGGAGGAAAAGATCATATTTGTAAATCATTTGTTGATGCGATGAGAAAATAATTTGAAATGTATATGTTTGGAGAGATTAAATTCTTTCTAGGCATGCAGGTTATTCAACAGAATGATGGAATTTTCATCACACAATCAAAGTACATAAAGGAAGTATTGAAAAAAAATTTCATGGAAGATGCTAAACCAGTTGGAACACCGATGGTCATAGGCTGCAAACTGACTAAAGATAATGAATCTACATAGGTAAACTAGACATTGTACCGATCTATGGTTGGTGAATTGATGTATATAGTACACAATAGACCAGATATTGCACATGCAGTGGGGATTGTTGCTAGATGTTCTTCCAATCCAAAGGATTCACACATGGTTGCAGTGAAAAGAATCTTGAGATACCTGAAGAAAATAGAGGAATATGGATTATGGTATCCTAAGGAAGGAAAATTTGAACTAAGAGTCTACACCGACGTAGATTGGGCTGGAAATATAGATGATAGAAAGAGTACAACCAGAGGAGCATTTTTATTTGGTGAAAGTCTTGTTACTTGGACAAGTAAGAAACAACCTTGTATTTCTTAGTCTACTTCTGAAGCAGAGTATGTTGCTGCTGCTATAAACTATTCAAACATTGCTTATATCAAACGAGTGTTGGAAGGGATGAATGAGGTAATCACTGAGCTGGTGATTATATATTGTTGTGTGTGTGAAAATTGTACCTAGCTGCGGACACAACACTTCAGTAAAACATTAGAGGTTAGCAAAATCAAAATCTGTAAATAAATGAAACTAAGCTAACCAAACAATTTACTGCCTTCTAGTAGGAGTGAGTATGATGTTCTCATATTGAAATCAAGATACGTGACAATGCAACACCTAAATGAAGGATTTAAAATTGCAAAAGAATGAAAGACTATATGAATGCAGATTAATCTATTTTTTTAGATTTTCTGTGCAATAATATGAAAAATTGTATGAATCTAAGCTAGATGAATGAAATTGAATGCAGATTTAATCTAAGAATGATGTGAATGAATAAATGCTATGATATGAAAACTATTCAAAACTATGATAAAAAATGAAAGATCTCTCAAATCACCTATCACAAGTGTTTAATCCTTCAATCGCCAATTCGTCAGAGTAATTGTGCAAATTTGAGTGTTGATTTGTGAAGAGTTGAGCCTTGATTTTATAGAAATCTAGGGCTTTGAAGATGCATAAGAAAAGCCATAAATGACTCTTGATAAACTTAGGTTGATTTTTGAGTTATCAAGAAATCAGAGATAATTAACTTACAAAAATCATGCAAAAGCAGTGTTTAACTCAAAATAGAGTTTAGATCAAATTTCAACTCATCATCAGATGTTGAGTTTTAAATTTAAAATTGATTGTTAATTTCTAGTTGCCTGCTTTTCTGATTGTCCATGATTTAATTATAAATTAATTTAAAAATAAAGTGATTTGTTCTCAACTTAATTAATTTTTGAATTAAAATAATTGATTTATGGGTTAATCAATTATTAAATCAAACTTTTATTCAAAAGCTATATTATTAAAAATTGACAACTGACATTAATTAATTAAATAAGAATTTAATCAATTAGTCATAATATTTTAGATTTATTGTCAAAATAAAATAATACAATTTAGGAATAAATTTAATTAAATTTAATTAAATAATTAAGTGGCAGTATTTGTCTGTGTGAATTTTGTACCTAGCTATAGACACAACACTTCAGTAAAACATTAGAGGTTAGCCAAAAACCAAAATCGTTCAATGAAATAGAAACTAAACTAACCAGGCGATTTACTACCTTCTAGTAGGTGGGAGTATGATACTCTTAGATTAGACTGAGACTAGTGACAATGCAACACCTAAACAAAGGATTTGAATGCAAAGAATGAAAGATTATGAATACAGATTAAGCTATATTTTTGGACTTTCTATGAAATAATATGGAAAATTGTATGAAATTAATCTAGAATGAATGAAATTGGAATGCAGTTTTGATCTAAAGATGCTATGAATGAGTATGGAACTATGAATAAGAAACTATGTAAGAGCTAAATGATCAACTATGAAAGATCTCACAAATCGCCTATTGTAAATGCTCAATCCTTCAATTGCCAATTTGCCAGAGTAATTGTACAAATTATAGTGTTATAATTATGAAGAGCTGAGCCTTGATTTTATAGAAATCTAGGGCTTTGAGGATGCAAGAGAAAAGCCATAAATCACTCTTGATAAACTCAGGTTGATTTTTGAGTTATCAGGAAATCAAAGATAATTAACTCACAAAATCATGCAAAAGCATGCAAGAACAACTTTTTAACTCAAATCAGAAGTTTAGATCAGCTTTGAACTCAAAATAGAATGTTGAGTTTTCAAAAGTTAACAACTTGCATTGATTTCCTAATATTGAGTTTAACTGCTCTTTGAATGTGCACAATTAATTATGAATTAATTAAATAAATAAAAAGATTTATGGGTTAATCAATTATTAA
The DNA here is from genome assembly GCA_027943335.1 of Chamaecyparis obtusa. Lineage (NCBI taxonomy): Eukaryota > Viridiplantae > Streptophyta > Pinopsida > Cupressales > Cupressaceae > Chamaecyparis > Chamaecyparis obtusa. Next base: position 1,789,659 of record BSBK01001097.1, read on the forward strand.
ATCAAACTTTATTCCAAAACTATATTATTAAATTTGACAACTGACATGAATTAATTAAATAAGAATTTAATCAATTAGTCATAAGATTTTTGATTTATTGTCAAAATTAAATAATACAATTTAGGAATAATTTAATTAAATTCAATTAAATAATTAAGTGGCAGTATTAAATCTAATTAATTAAATATTTAGAATATTCAATTAATCAAACTTTAGGATAAATAAAATTATCGCCAAATAATTATTAAATTAAGAATAATTAGGATAAATAGGAATATTACTAGGAATATTCCCCGATGCAGAATTTAAGATAAAATTAATTAGGATTCAATAATGTGCAGATGTGCCTTAGGTTAGGACTTTGATGTCGATTTCATTTGAATTGAAGATGTAGGAGGTTAATGAACCTATAGCCCATTTTTGGGGTATTACATTTTGCCCCTCTTTGAATCACTGTGCAAAGCGTAGTGATTCAAAGAATAGTCTGTGTTTGATATAGATGTATGAAACTGATTTGAAAGATTTGAAAGATTAACTAATTTCGAGATAGAAACCAATTTAAAGATTGGAAAAAGAGATACCGACCCAGGCCCTGAATGACCAGGAATCTAGACAATGCTAGCTATATCAACAATGAACTGGTGATTACGAAAAAGTGCCAAAACACCTGATTCTAAACCTTATGATTGCGAAGAAGTGAGTGACCAATTCTAGACCTCAATGTCCTTGTATGAATCATATTGGTATCACATCCTAAACCCACCAGTTACGAAGAACCAAGGAAATAACGCTAATGAAGCGATAGTTACAAAAGAAGATATAGTTTACAAGATAGATTTAGGATACCAGATTGATATGGATCTCAGTGAATCTGATATGCCCCAAGAGATGATAGATTTTCCCCAAGGGATGAGGACTTTAGATGAATCAGAAACTAGATGTGGTTGTTGTCTTGATTACTAGGGAAAGATTTGATTGACAAAATTAGATTGATGTGTAATACCATGCCCCTTTCAGGAAAAAAATTGAAATCTGACAAGAAAAGTCAGTGTTGAATGGTTTAGACGCATGTTAATTGATTTGAGAAGTGGTTGTACATGTTTGAGAACACATTCTACATCATTTTAGAGGTCTAGAGGACCAAGTTTGACTAGGTTAATCCACGAGTTGACCAATTTGAAATTTCAATAGTTTGATGTAAGATAATCAGTTAAGTTGAATACTGGATTTTTGTGATGATTAAAGGTTGATTATGCAAGTAGTCAGACATCTTGGGTCCAAATTTTTTTAAATCACAATTTTGACATTGTAAATGATCTCTGATTTCAATTTTAATCCCGAAAATGGGTTCAGAACATCAAAATTAGCTAGGGATGCAATTTTTGTGAAAAACAAAGCACTTTTCAAAATTAGGTCAACTGCTATATAAAGGCCAGATGGGTCATTTTCAATTCATTTTCACCCTTGACTTTTGAAAACCTTGTGGAGCCTTGTGAGTGAGAAAATGGAAGAAATGAAGGTACTTATGTCTTCTCACCATTTTGAATGCAGCCAGAGGCATTAGAGACCTCGACAGTATGGACATCCAGTAGGTGGACCTCTGTGCTTCTCTGAAAATTCAATTGTTATTTGTTTATAGCATTTTTAGCAAATTTTTCATACGTTTTCAATTTTTAATTTTTGCATGCACGGAAACTCGTATGACTATCCTTCTGGGCTTGTACAACTTTTCAACTCTAGTTAGATTGTCATATCATTAACCCCCAAGACTCATATGAGAGGGACCCAAGAGTCATACAACATTTCGTTGGGTCCCTCCTAACTCATATGAGGAGATATATAGTGTCATATCATCATGGTTTATTGTATGGTAACCAGTGAAAACTCATACAAGTTTTTCTACCAATCTGCTTTGTCATTTGGAAAACAGTGAGCCCAAAACTCATTTCTAGGGAAAAATTTAAATTTTTTTGATCTTTTAGCTTGATTACTGAGTGTACACACTAAGATGTGCACTTCTCTAAGTATTTTCTTCCAAGAGAATCCATGAATGGGAATCCTTGAAAATTGACCTAGAGCTCCCTAGGCATGGAGTGCAAAGAAATTAAGTGTGCTCTCAGCTAGAGCTATTTAAGCCTATGACCTTGCTAGTAAACCATGCAATGGGAGATTCAAAGGAGACAAGGGAAAGAATGCAAATATCCTCAAGAATCAAAATGTGAATGAAATGAAATGCTAGAAATGAAGATGCATGCTATATTAAGATGAATATGCAAATTAAGCTATGGAAAGGAAAGATGCAAGTATTACAAAAACCCTCCTAATTAGACTATGTGAATCAATCTAAAGCATAAAGGAAACTAAGCTATGCATGTCATGATAATGAAACTAAAATGCAAGAATGGAACTAAGATAGAATGTGAATGCAAAAGATAAGAATGCTTCAAATCTCCAAAGCTCCAAAGTCACCTAGAAAACCTGTAGCATAACATTAGTATTCAAAAGATGGATCTTAAAATGAGAATAGAGCTCTCCTTTTAAAAGAATTGAAAAGGAATGGACCATGGAGACTAAGAGGAAAAAGATTTAATCAATGGTGGAGCTTGAAAGAGGAGCAATCCATGTGCACAAGTATCCTCCAATGAGAAAATAAGAGTTGACTTTTGTGTCCATATGAGACAAAAAGTGATTTTTCCCTTTTTATAAAATAGGAATAATGCTTTATTTGTGCAACTTAGGCTAAGAGGAAAAGTGGGGGCTTTTTATTTAATAAAAGGGGAGGAAATTACTTTTAAAGAAATAAAGACTTAGGATAAAATGGTTAGCCTATAGAAAATAATCAAATAAATGACAGAACTAGGATTTGATCAAGAATAAGCAATTGATGATTTAGAAAAAGGGGCTAATAGTCTAGGTGACCATTTTTAGGTGATTACATTTGCCCATCTTTGACTAATGTGTGATCAATCTGGGAACACATTATGACAAAGAATAGATCAGCCAAGAAGGAAAATAGATAGAGATCTGACTCCAAAGAATGAAGTGCAGAGAGATGGAAAATCCTGCATGGTTAGCCTGGTAGTGACAGTACTGATCACTTAGGAAAGAGATGGATAGTATCAGAACTCAAGATGAGAACTAACATGTCAAGCACAAAGATGGATCGATTAGAGAAAATGGAATGGTCAAGCATATGCTCTAGAGAATAACCGATAGGATATGATGTGTCTTCTCCCTCGAGATCAAAATTGAAATTAGGTAGAGGGAAGGTAGAAGCAAGAGCAACATGATCAAATCACTAGAAATCATAATCGAAGATGAAAGATAAGAGAATAACCATCAAGAAGATATGCCCCAATGAAGACCTCAGAGAGATGAAATGAAATGTGAATGAAAGACTAGAAGGGTGAGAGAGATGGGAATGAAGAAGGAAAGAATGCCCCAATGAAGAGTGAAGGATCAGGCCGCAAAAGGTCAGCCAGCTGCGTATAAGAAGGGAAAAAATTTGAAATGAAAATTTGACTATTAAGATGAACTCAGATTTTGATTTCAATCCCGAAAATGGATCCAGGCTGTCGAAATTAGCTAGGGGTGCAATTTTTGTGCAATTCTGAGGTGTTTTGAAAATTGGTCAAAAAATTTAAAATGCTATAAAAGGGGTAAAAAGCTCATTTTCAAAATCATTTGTCTTTTAGCGATTTGAGAATCTTAAGAGCTTAGAGAGAAAAAATGGCCCAGCAAGCAGCAGTACTAGTTCAAAGGCATCGATTTGAGCGTGCCCGGTTGCACAATCGGTGTCCATAGTATGGTGCCCCGGTATGTTTTTAGAAAAACTTACCCTTTTTGAGCTGTTATGGGCATTTAATGCATTTTGACACATGTTTTTAATATTTTTGAAATTTCAAATTTTTAACTTAAGCGAAGGATCGTACAATCTTTTGTAGGTATCGCACCCTTTGAGGGAAAATGTCGTGTGATACTTCATGGGTCAACATAGTATCACACCAGCATTAAGTCTAGTATCGCATGATACTAGATGAAATGTCATGCGATACTAGGAAAATTATCACACTTCAAGATACTATCGCACTACTATAGGAAGAAGTATCGTACGATACTTTATCAAAAAATAGTATTAGGCAGTTGGAAAATTTGACATGCTTTAGTGTTTCTGAGCAAAATGACATGGGTCTAGACAATGTTTGCCTTTTAAGATGCATTGTACTAATTTTATACATCCATCATGATATGTTATAACATCTGGCTTTGCATTGATGGTTTGCAAGAGTTCTTTCTGGCACTATTGATCAGAGTCTCAAAGGTTACTGGGCTATGGTATGTCCAAGATTTGGATGATCCAGGTTGGGCAGACTTGAGGGCGATGGGCTTTGGTTACTTACTGCAATTGCCCCATATTCGAGCTGATCATGGGTTGTTGACTATGCTAGCCAAGAGATGGCATAGTGAGCACAACACCTTCCATTTTCCTACTAGAGAGGCATCAATCACTTTAGAGGATGTCTATCAAATTCTCCGAGTGCCTAGCCATGGCAATCCAATAAGTATAATCATGTTTATAAATAGTCATAGATGTAAAGTTTCCATATAATAGAAACTAACATGATTGTTTGGTGGCATAGGTATACTACAATTAGGATCCTACCGAGGGCCGGTAGGCCATCTAGGACATGTTCCAGGATGTTACTATTATAGATAGACACATCACCTGGGATCGATTGATGGATGATTTTGGTAGGGACTTCCCAGTGCCATGTATTGTTGCTTCCATTATTGCATAGGCCCTTATCATTGATAGGAGTTATAAGGGTTTTTCATTAGGATGGGGTAGATTGTTAGTAGATCTAGTAGCACATCCATGACAGATGGCATGGGGCCTAGCCATATTGGCCGATATGTACCACGAGCTCCATGAGATCATGTACTGTGAGAGCAGGCCATGGGCATGTGGTGCTATTCTAGCATAGGTGTGGGCATGGGAGCACATCATTCCGGTGTGTCCATGTGTATAGTCAAGGGAGAGGAGACATCCCTTTATCTACAGATATGCAGGATTCTTGTCACAACCTCATAGTGGGGATGTGATATATTATAGGAGGATACTAGATGAGCTAACTTTCTTCTAGTGGTGATCATACAGATAGGTTGGCCATGGGGTGATGTAGAGGATGATCTAAGCTATATGTTATGTAGCTAGCCATTGGTAGGCTGACACCTAGATATCATGGAGAGGTTTGTTATCACTCAGGTATGGAGGCAGTTTGGGTGGTAGCAAAGAGTGTCTACAGAGACTACTACATACACCTAGGCTAGGGATGAGGAGGGTCAGGGCTGGCTACCAATGCTGGATTACCAGTAGGCAGTATAGGATACAACAGCCATATGGAGAGAGCCATGGGACTATCTCCCAGACATGGCAGATGCAGCTTATAGAGCAGAGTGGCGATGAGCTCAATTTAATAGGTTCACGGTCTGATGCACATCCAATAGCTTAGGGAGGTGATGGTGATGATGGGGATAGAGGAGATGGAGGAGGGAGAGGGAAAGGAGAGAGAGGATAGAGCTCTCGATTAGGTGGCTGAAAATGGCCATGGGGATAGAGTTTTGGAGATGAGGGAGATGACATAGTGAGGCCATCTCACCGAGGGTTGGGTGCTGGGTAGGACTAGCCTACAGGGGAGAGGACCTGAGAGCTAGGATCCAAGCTTTGGAGACAAAGATGTAGCAGTTACACATCACCATAGCCATGTGAGAGCAAAAATTGATAGATCTCAGAGTAGAGATAGAGAGGAGGGATAGAGCCATACAAGTGGCCACTGTAGAGAGCTAGAGAGAGGCAATGCAAGCTGCATATTATCATGGTCTCTATATTTAGGCTATACCAATAGGTTAGAGAGCACCTCCCTACTTAGTGATAACTGGGAAATTAGATATGGTACCAAATGTAGCACCATCTCCTCCACCACTAGGTCCACATGATGGTGGTGGTGAGAGCTAGGATTAGGATTTTTAGATGTTTACATACCATGAGACTTTGATCCATATTTTTGGGATCTCATATTGTATTGTGTATCATGACATTGTTATATATATGAGATTACTGGATTTGTGATGATTTTGTGTATTTGTCTCACTTGTGATGGATGTATCAGTTTTTATATTGTCTTGTCATTTTGCTCAAAATGTATGTTATAAATGCTCATGTATGTGCTCTCTCATAGATGTATGTTTAATTATCATGTGTATGATATAGATTCATGTTTTTGAAAATGATCACTTTCAAGATATAGATATGATGATAAGATTAACCCCTTGTGATGATAGGGATAGGATGTGATGTGAAAGACAAGGAGTGAAAGACATGATTGAGAAAATAAAAGGTGAGCGTAGTTGACTGACAGGTCCAAGAAAGATGAAAAGGAGAGCTCCCCCAATATGCAAAATGTAAAACTAAACTAATATGAACCTAAAAATGAAAGCTACTATGAAAAGTGGTTTACTTGCAAGGTCACAAAGCTATTAGACTCTAATATTCATCATCTAGCATTTATTGGTAGCATTGTAAGATCATACAATGCACACTAGTATAACTATGTGAATTTGAATATGATCTATATCAGATGGGTATGTGGGAATCCCACCTAGGCACCAAAGACATATAGGTCAAGATGACTAGTGTAGTGAGATTAGCTAAGTTTAATTTGGCAAGATTATACTCGCATCAAGACATAAGAAAAGTTAAGATGACTAGAAGTATGCACTTGCAAAAAAATTCAAGGATAACACCTTGTAGACCCTAATGTCAAGTGGAACAAGCATAAATTCTAATGATAGTTAGGACCAACAAAATATACCCACAAGAAGAAAAAGAAATAAAACATGTCCTCATGCTCCTAGTCTTCTAGCTATGCATCATTAAAAACCATTAGGGAGAGAACACTCAGCAAAGAAATCATCATAGACAGCACACAGAGAAAGAAAGTCCAACAAGTCTCAGCAAGTCAAGTGGTTTAAGTGCATGTGTGTTGGTCATAGAGTCAATCTTTGAGTATCACCTCTACCAGTGGAAATATCACATCATTCTAGACTGTGGGTAAACATCTGATAAGTGTTGAAAAACACTTGAGACTAGGGTAGTGTTGAAAAACATAGTTGAGGTGGTATTGAAAAAACACCTATTGGAACCAAGTGGCCCAATGAACCCAAACACACAAAGAGACCCAAGATAAGCTTATAACAACATATGCTCCCTAGACTAAGACACAAATCAATTCTAGGCTAGGAGAGGCAAAGTGAAAAGTGGAGCAAAGGAGTGCCATGCAATACTGATAGACATAGGTGCAAGGGTCTCAAGTAGCACCTGTTTCCAAGTTTTCACCACTTCATAGATTTTTTTAGGACTTTTTTCAATTTTTTTATATTTTTGCTACCAAGGCACCTATTTCCAGGTTTTCACCAAGGCACTTTTTCTATTATTTTTGAATTTTTTGCTTTTTTGCTTTTTTTTTGGGTGAGACATCAAAGCGTCTATTGCTAGGTTTTCACTAGGATGCTCATTTTTTTTAGGACATTTTATGCTTTTTAGGATTTTTTCAGCATCATATATGAATTTTTTTGAGATTTTTTCAGGATCAATAAAGAATATGTACAAAAGAGCTCAAGAACCTTAGGCATAGAAATTTTTTTAGATGTAGAACATTGATAGGCTTAGTAAGCTCTTCTCCCTTAGGTGTAGATAGCTGATAGGCTCTAGACCCAAATACTACTATGATGATGTAAGACCCTAACCAATTTGGCTCAAACTTGCTTTTCTGCTCCCTATTCTGCTGATTTTTGGGATTTTCTCTTAGAACTAGTTCAACCACTTGGAACTCTCTAGGATGAACTTTCTTATTGTAAGCAGTAGACATTCTCTTCTAATAGGTGCACATGTGATCAAAAGTGGCCTTGCAGCATTCTTCCAACATGGTAAGCTCATGCACTCTCATGGCCCTTTGGTCTTCATCAATAATCAAACCATGGAGAGAGACTCTTAGTGAAGGTATTTCAACCTCTAATGGTGAGACAGTCTCAGAACCATAGACCAAGGAAAAAGGTGTTGCACTTGTAGGAGTGTGGATAGATGTTTTGTAAGCCCATAGTGTAGGATTGATTTGCAGATGCCAATCCTTTCCTGATTTGTGCACTGTTCGATGGAGAATTTTTAGAAATGTTTTGTTTGAGGCCTCAGCTTGGCCATTCCCTTGAGGATAGTAAATAGAAGACCAATGTTGTTTGATTTTAAATTTTTTGCACAAGTACTTTAAGTCTTTGTTCTTAAATTAGTCACTGTTATCTGTGACTATGGAAGAAGGAATACCATAGCGACAAATGATGTGATTCAAAATAAATAGGGCAACATGTTTGCTTGTAGCTGTAGATAGTGGGATGGCTTAAACCCATTTGGTGAAATATTCAGTAGCTGTAATGATGAACTTATGCCCACTTAATGAACTAGGACAAATCTTGCCTACCAAGTCAAAGGCCCATTGTTGAAATGGCCATTAAGTAATAGAGGGAATGAGCTCATGTCCCAGAGCATGAATGAGATTCCCATGTAGTTGACATTTTTTGTAGGACTTGGCATATCAAATAGCATCAGCTTGCATAGTAGGCCAATAGTAGCGAACCCTAAGAAATTTTTAAGTGAGTGCAAGACTATTAGAGTGTGACCCACATATGCCATCATGAACTTTAGCTAGTACCTTTTGTGACTCCTCTATTTCTAGATACCTAAGGAGAGTTCCATCTAGACCCTTCCTATACATGTCACCAGAGATTAGGGTAAAGTTTGAGGTGTTGCAGATGAGTTGGCACTTCTCATTGTGCATTAGATTTTTAGGGATAACTTGATCTTGGAGATAGGAAAAGATGGTGGCATAGCGGGAGGAGTCATGACCGACCATAGTGTAAATGACATGGTCATCAGGGGAATTATAGGAAGGGTAGCATGATGTGGAGGAATTCTAACTACTCTCTCCTTCGGCAAACACTTCGATGTCTTCCCCGAATCTGCATGGAGATATCTGCATTTCCCACTCCTAAATCTTCTCTTCTCCATAAACATTTCTTTAGAGACTCTCAATTTTAAGAGGCTCCCTAACTTCTCACACTCTTCACCCATGATGATGATATCAACTTATTTCTACACGCCTTGCTCACTTACTTAATCTACTCACCAGTAAACAACTTACTCTATCAGGCCTCCTAAAACCATTTCCACCATCAACTCGGGACTCTACACCAATGTGGGTCTTCATTTATTCCCACTGCTAAAAGTAACTGAATCTACCACCTTCTCTACACACTTTAATAATAACTCACTGTCTATCCAAACCCGAGCTTACTTTGCAATCTATGTCACCACCTTTCCTCCATTTTACAAACATCGAGCTTGACATATAAGGATCTTCATTGGTCAGCTATTCTTTTCATAATGTCATTTGCATGCATGGAGCCAATCACAAGATTGTGTAATGGCTAGAAGCTAATAGCATCAAGTGTGCCAACTTCCTATCTCCAAAAGCTGAGCTTGAGACATGGTGTTCTTAAACGGTCACCATGGAAATGAGATTTAACCACATTTGGTCACTTACCATCATTTCACCACCTTTGTCTTTGTAAAATAGTTCTTGGTAACCATTTGACAAAGCTAGTAATTCACCATTTCATATGGGACTATATGAACAAGCTCACCAACAATCTTTTCCACTAAACTATCCACCATTTGTTACATTGTTCAAAGTCAAGCTCATTCTTCACTGTTCATGCTATCTATTGCATGTCTTGTGGATCATAGCATGACATCACTTAACTCACCACCCTGCATAGTATTAGTTTCATGATGCGAAACCCATATACTAATTGCATAATGGTTCTTGAAACTATTTTCAAACTTCATGCTTGAACAGTCGGCTTTATTCAAAACACTATAAACCAACACAACTCGATAACAGGCATAATAGCTACTGAGATATTGGAGGACAATGACGAGCAATCTGATGCATTTCTTTGTTACAGTCATTGTCTAAAAATTACAACAAGAAACAGATATGAATGCATAGCTAAGGAACTAATATGAAATCAAACTATAAACAAAAATAACAAGGGAAGATAGCAAAACTGAAACTCATACAAGTAAATTTCATCACATTAAGACTACACTTACAATATTCTTGGCTCTCTGGCTACCGCCAGAGAGCCATATTGACTCTCTAGCTACCGCCAGAGAGCCATATTGACTCTCTCTCCTATTTGCTTACTCTATCTATCTGTAGCTATTCTTTTTCTCCCACTATCTATTCAGTTATCTTATCTCTTTAAAGAGATTCTAGGTAGTTATAAAACCCCTCTCATTTCCTCATAACTGTATCCATAATTACATAGTAATGTCTATCAATAGACCATCTAAATCTTAGATGATGGTTACAAATGTCATATGGTCTACTTTCACATACATTATAATGCCATTTTGAGAAAAATTAACCAGTTCGTGACATAGTCCCATGAAACCTAAATGACTTAAACATAAAAATATTATGAAACTTATGATAAATTCCAAGAGTCGAGATGCTCCTACATCATACCATAATTCTTCCACTAGGAACTCAAAGTGTGGTTCATGCTCTTCCAGTTGTAGAATGGATGCCAAAGTAGCCATGGCATCAGTAGCCTTGCTCTCAGCTCTAGGAATTTGTTGGAATGTGACAGATGTAAAATAATTCTTGAGTGAGTCTATCATCCTCTTGTAGGGAACCAACTTGTCATCTTTGGTTTGGTACTCATCATTTACTTGGTTTATGACAAGTTGAGAATCTCCAAAAATATGCAACTCAGAAATCCTCCATTCAAGGGAAAGCTTAACACCATTTGGAAAGGCTTCATATTTAGCTATGTTATTGGTGCATGGAAAGATAAGCTTGTATGATTTAGGAATGGTGTATCCATGATGGGTAACAAATAGGATTCCAGCACTGACACCATTCTATGTGTGAGAACCATCAAACAACATTTTCCATGTATGCCCTGTGATATTCATGATTGAGGCATCTAGGAAATCTATCTGAAGAGGAGCGTTATCAGTCATAGGAAACTCAGCCAATTGATCCACAATTTCTTTCCCTTTAATATCTTTTCTCTTAATATATTGAAAGTCAAATTCTGAAAGAATCAACATCCATTTGGCAAGGCACCTAGTAAGCGCAGCTTTACTTAGGAGATATTTTAAAGGATCAATTTTAGCAACCAGCTCTGTAGTATGTGCAAGCATATAATGTCTGAGTTTTTGAGATGCAAACACCATAGCTAAATAAGCCTTTTCAATATTGGTGTAGTTGAGTTCATAAGCAACCAAAGTGTGACTGATATAATATATAGCTCATTCTTTTCCCTTATCATCATGTTGTGCAAGGAGAGCCCCTAAAGAATTTTCTGTAGTAGAAATGTACAATATCAAGGGTTTCCCTTGGATAGGTGGCATAAGGATAGGAGGTTGTGCTAGGTAATTCTTGAGCTGGTCCAAATTCTTCTGACACCCTTCATTCCATATACAAGTAGCTCCCTTATGCAAATTCTGATTGAATGGTTGAGCTCTGTCAGCTAGCTGAGAAATGAACCACCAGATAGATTCGAGATGGCCTTGGAGACTGCTTAATTGTTTGATGTTATGAGGAGGTGACATCTCCATGATAGCTTGTACCTTTTCTAGGTCTACTTCTATTCCTTTTGCTGATATTATATATCCTAGTAGTTTCCCTGAAGTGACACCAAAAGAACATTTTTTTGGATTTAATATGAGTTGAAATCATTCCATGCAGTCTAATATCAAACTCAAATCAAACAAATGAGTGCTTTGTTGTTGTGATTTGGCAAGCATGTCATCAACATAGTCCTCCATGTTTTTGTGCATCATATCATGAAAGATGGTAGTCATGGCTCTTTGATAGGTTGCACCAACATTTTTAAGTCTGAACAACATGACATTCTAGCAAAAGGTACCCCATGCACATGTGAAGGCTATCTTCTCTTGGTCCTCAAGAGCGATCTTAATCTGGTTATATCCAAAGAAGTCATCCATAAGGGAGTACATTTCATAGCCCGCCATCATGTCCACTATCATGTCGATATTCAGAAGTGGAAAATCATCCTTAGAGCATGCTTTATTCAGATCTCAAAAATCAATGCATACATGAATGGATTTGTCATGTTTGGAAATAGGGACAATGTTAGAAATCCACTTAGCATAGTCAATTTCTTTGATGAAGTTGGCTTTTATGAGCTTCTCCAGTTCATCCTTAACCAATAATGCCATATGGGGATGCATCTTTCTCAGTTTTTGTTTGACAGGTTTTACCTCTGGAGCAATAGAGAGATGATGCATAATAAGCTCAGTATCTAAACCTGACATGTCTAAGTACGTCTAGGTAAAATTGATCTTTTTCTCTTGAAAGAATGTAGAAAATTGTTCTTTTTCTTCTCTTGAGAGAGACTGAGCCACATGTATGATTTTAGGAGATTCCTCTATCTCCAAGTTTATGGGCTATGTAGGTTCTATGAGAACTTAAGACCTTTCTTGAAAATAGCTTGACAGACTACCAAGTACCTCATCCTCGGGCACCTCAACGAGGTTTTCACCCTTAGATACATCTTTATTTTTACTATTTTAAGGTTCAGAGACTCCTACAATGTGGTTTTCACTATCCGACCATTGTTTTTTTCTTTTAATTTTATGACTGAGGTACTTGATATCTGAATTAGTCATTTTTTTACTAGTGCACTGGTGGAAGAAGTAACAAGCTCAATGGCATTGAGGTAGCAGGCGATCTCATAGTCATTTTGAAAAGAAGGAAATATAGGTCTTTGATCTTGGGCAGACCAATCTATGAGATCTAAGTGTATGAGTGAAAGAAAAATGACTGGTTCAAGGTAATTGATGTGGGGAATATCATCTTTGGTGACAAGAGAAGTTGAGCCTATAGGGTAGGCTCCAAAAGTGTCAAGATCTAAATTTGTCATGGAAGGACCAGCATGGTCCATTAGAGTAATATGTGGATTGAACTCATCAGACCCTACACGTGACTCATCTACTACATTGGGTTGGTCACAATAGGTATGAATCACATCAATGTCCATATCTACGGTAGAAGATCCATCTGAGAGATTGTCCCATTCATATTCATTTGATCGGTCGTGGAACTTTTGCTAGGATGTTTGCACCAAAAAGGCTTAGGACACCTAGAAGTAGAGGTATTCATGTCATTATGTGTGAGATCTCCTCTTTCTATCAATTGTGCAATATTTCTACTTTGTCTATCAAACCTCAATGATGCATTAGGCACAAAATTTTTGGATGTAGAGGCTTCATCTATATCATAAGTAGGCATGCATTCTCCTCCCCAAAGAAGTGAGGTAGAAGGAAGATAGTCTTCAATTTGGGCCATAGTGCATAGTGGTGATTCCTTGTCATCTGTATCTGAGTCACTAAGCATGAGAGTATTTGTAGAATATTCAGGGATGTCATTGGCAACACCATATCCTAGACCTGTGGTATCTTTAGAAGACCGACCATCAATATGACTCAAAGGTTCAATTAGAGCATGCCCATTGTTATTTAAAGGTCCATGACCTTGATAGCCCATTTTCTATAGAAATGCATAGCCTTTACCATAGCGCTTAGGGGAAATGGGGCTAGTAACTGTCATAGTGTCTTCTTCTTCTCTATAAATCCACTCCCTAATAGCTTGTTCTTCTTTTTTAGCCTCTAAGGGCATGGATGATTGGACAAATGTACCAAAAACTATCATGGCAAAAGCAGAAGGCTTTGTCTTCTCTAAAGGTCTACCATAGGACTTAGGGGAAGTAGGCATAGAAGCAATAGAGTCCAATGTGTATTCCCCCATACCAATACTCATCATCTTTAATTTTTGCTCAGCAACAATGAGGGACGCATTATGATCATGAGAGGGTTTGTTGTGAGGAAAAAATGTCTCAGTAGCAGTTAGAGTATTGATAGTTATGGCATTGTCCCTAGGAATCATAATCTCAGCTCCATTATGTGGAAACTTGACACACTGATGATAAGTGGAAGGGACAACTTGCATTTCATGGATCCAAGGTCGACCCAGAAGAATTTTATATGCAAGTGGTATGTCCAACACTTGGAAAACAATATCTTTCATGATAGGGCCCACTCTAACATGTAGCACAACAAGACCTTTGGAAGATCTTTCCACTTCATCATATTCTTTTATGGTAATCTTTCGCCTAGGATCCACAACCAATTCAAACAATCCTAACTATTGTACCACATGGAAAGAAATAATATTTAATCCAACACCATTATCTATCAGTACTCAGTGAACTCAGGTATGGTAGATGAGACCTTCAATATGTAAAGCTAGATTATGAGGGTGACTAAGAGATGTGTCATCTTCTACAGAAAAGGATAGGTAGTGGGGAGACATAATGTGGTAGACCATAGCCTAGAACTGATCTAGATCAATATCATTGGGAACATTTTCTGTATGAAGAGCTTTCTCAAGGATCTCTTTATGCAAAGGGAATAGCTCAAACAACTCAAAAATGGATATCTGGGTGGGTGTTTGTTGTAATTGGTGCACAAGGTCATAGCTAGACAAAACTAAAGGAACCGCTTGTTTAGAAGAAGAAGCTTGTTTGGGATCATGCGCAGTTTTAAAGACAATTTTGGCTTCCCCCCTAGTAACAACATTTAGTGTCTCACTTCAGGAAGATGAACCACTCAGTGTTTTCAAGACCAACTTTGGCATACCATGATTGGCATTTTTATCATCTTGAGATCTCACAATAAGAACATTTTCAATAGGCTCTATCATATTGATCATAGGTGAATCAAAAGTATATGTATAGTTGATCTTTTCATCATGATTCTTCTTATTTGCTTGAGAGGATTCTGCTTTCTCATACTCAAGTAGAGGAGTCTTGAAAGCTTTGTGATTAGAATTTTTAACTAAGCCATCTGTGAGCACTGTGCCTCCATCAATAAGATCTTGAATGGCATCTTTAAGCTTAAAAAAATTATCTATCTTATGTCCCTTATTCTTGTGATAATGGTAGAAATGATCTTCTCTCCACCAATCAGGCTTAATTGGTAGATCATAGGGATGAGAATTGTCAGGAAGTGTCAAATACTTGTTGGCACTAGAGTCTTAAGAATCACATCATATGGTTCAGCCAACTTAGTGTAGACTTGTCGTTGATATGTTTTTTTGGCTTGTCTACATGTTGAGGCTGAGGAGAACTATGAACATTGGCAGCCTCTTGTTGTTTTTTTGTGTATATAGCATTAGAGAGGTTGAAAGATGGTTCTTTGGCTTTTGGAACATCCAAAACACCATCATTAACAACATACTTGTTTTTATTCCAAGGTTTTCCTTTGTCCTTGCCATTGCCCCTAGTATCTTTATTAATAGCAATATCCCCCTTTCTCATGGCCACATCTTCAATCTGATATGCTCTTTCAACCATGTCATTGAAAGAGGAGAACAATTGTTTCCTTAGATCATAATGTAGTTCTAGCACAAGAGTGTTGACGAAAATGTCAATCTTTTCTCTTTCATCTAGCTATCAAGGATATCGAGAATAAAATGACCTCCAATGCTATGAGTAAGCGGAGAATGGCTCACCTTGATTTTTCTTTAGAGCACTAAGATCTATCATCGTGATTGTGTGTGTGAAAATTTTACCTAATCTGTAGACACAACACTTCAGTAAAACATTAGAGGTTAGCAAAAATGAAATCGTGCAATGAATTGAAAGATAAACTAACCAGGCAATTTATTGCCTTCTAATAGGTGCAAGTATGATGTTCTCAAATTGTTATCGAGATCAGTGACCTTGACGACACCTAAACGAAGGATTTGAATGCAAAACTGATATGAAATATGAATGTAATTAATCTATATTTTTGATATTTTCTATGCAATGATATGAAAACTTGATATGAAATCTATGCTAATATGGAAATTGATATGCTAAAATGATCTAACAATGATATGAAAAAGAATCTAAATGAATGTAAAAAAAAAAATGATCTCACAATAGCATTGATTCGCAATAAGCTTTAATTGTCCAAATTCCAATTCTTCAAAATAGTTGTGGAATTCGTAGACAACTTTGGCAAAGTAAGCTTGCAAAATTATGAGATGATTTGGGATGAGCTGAAGCCTTAATTTATAGAAATCTAGGGCTTTAGAAGTGCATGGATAAAAGCCATAAATCACTCAAATAACTTAGCTTGATTTTTGAGTTATTTTTAAATAAAGATAATTTAATTCACAAAAACATGCAAATCATGCAAAAACAACTTTTTAACTCAAATTAGAAGTTTAGATCAACTTTAAAACTCAAAAATGATGTTGAGTTCCAAAAAGTCAATAACTTGCATTGATTTTTTGATTTGGAGTTTAACTGCTCTTTGATTGTGCACATAGATAATTATGAATTAATAAATAAATAAGTGATTTATTCTCAACTTAACTGATTTTTGAAAATAAATAATTGATTTATGGGTTAATCAATTATTTAATCAAACTTTTATTCAAAAACAATATTATTAAAAATTGACAACATGCTTTAATTAATTAAATAAGAATTTAATCAATTATTCATAGGATTTTGGATTTATTGTTAAAATTAAATAATACAATTTAGGAATAAATAGAATTAACTTCAATTAAATAATTAAGTGATAGAATTAAATCTAATTAATTAAATATTTAGAATATTCAATTAATCAAACTTTAGGATAAATAAGATTTATCGCTAAATAATCATTAAATTAAAGATAATTATGATGATTAAGAATATTACTAGGAATATTCCCCAATGCAGAATTTAAGATAATCAATTAGATTCGATGATGTGTAGATGTGCCTTAGGTTAGGACTTCTATGTTGATTTCATTCGATTTGAGGATGTAGGAGGTTAATGAACATATAGCCCATTTTTGGGGTATTACATTTTGCCCCTCTTTGTATTGTTGTGCGAAGCGTAGTGGTTCAAAGATAGTTTGTGTTTGATAGAGATATGAAATGGATTCGAAATTGATAATTGATATGAGACAGAAGCTGATTGATATTGATTTGATATGAAGATAATAGGTCCTGAATGACCAAAGATAATGTTCACTGTAGCAGCGATGAACTAAGGATTGTGAAAAAAAGTGTCCAAACGCCTGATTTTGAACCTTATGATTGTGAAGAAGTGAGTGACCGGTTCTAGACTCGATTGTCTTAGTAGAACTAGTGGGTATCACATCCGAACCCTTCAGTTGCCAAAGAACCAAGGAAAGAACACTATGATCCGATGGTTGCAAAAATTGATACATATTACAAGATTAAGAGAATACCAGATTGATATGGATCGATGAATCTGATATGCCCCAAGCGATGATAGATTTGCCCCGAGCAATGAGGACTTTTGATGAATCAGCAACTAGACATGGTTGTTGTCTTGATTACTGAGGAAAGATATGATTCCAATAAAGATATGATTTCAAATTTAGATTACAGACTTTGAATGATGTGCAATACCATGCCCCCTTCGGGATTAAACTCAAAATCTGACAATAAAAGTCAACGTTAAATGGTTTAGAAGCATGTTAATTGATTTGAAAAGTGGTTATACATGTCTGGGAACACATTTTGCATCATTTGGAGGTCCAAAAGACCAAGTTTGACTAGGTTGAACCATGAGTTGACCATAGTTAAAAGTTTGAAATTTTGATAGTTTGATGTTAGATAATCAGTTAAGTTGAATACTAGATTTCTATGATGATTGAAGGTTGATTATGCAAGTATTTAATAATCTGAATGATTTTAGATTTTGATTTTGATCCCGAAAAAGGATTCTACTTGCTATTTCATTGGAGGAACCTTCATGTGGGATTCAGCTCTTGTTAGATTGGAAGAGGTGATTGAAGAATCTTTTAAGTGTTAAAGCAATTTGTGAGATCATGCAAAGTGCAAAAATGAAAAGAAAAATGCAGGATGATAATGCAACCCTAGGACCTAGGACCTACTCACTGATAATGTGTCGATTTGTTATCATCATTGAAATTTTAGGCAACTAGATAAATCAATACAATGCCCACTAGTCATGAAATCATAGACATATGAATATTGATTTGTAACACTCAAGAACCAATACAACACCCACTGGTCAAACAACCATGGACATATGAATATTGGTTTTATTTTTAGAATGTCAGATTAGATACAAGCACTAAGGCACAAGCACCAAGATGACCTAAGTATCATATCCATTTTGATATAGAAATTTGCATTTAACATACACATCAAACAGTTAAGAGATCATTCTAAATCCTGTGTGAATTACCCGTAGTGACCCTTTATCATTCACATCCTTAGGTAAGATCGCATTTCACAGTAGGAGAAAGAACTTACTCAAAAAGACAATAGTGAGATCAAACTTCCTTGAATTTTCTAGGTATCAATGGTTGAGGTACGCATGGCCATCCAATTTGAGATAGAGGCTCTTACAGTTGGACACCATTTCAATCCAAAATTTCCAAAGTTATTAGATTGTCACATACAAGCAGAAGACAAAGAAAAGATTATGCCCCTATTCATCACTCTCTAAATCCCATAAAGGATATCATCGAAGAGCTCGAAGGGACACAATATACAAAAATCTCAATGCCAATCAGTAAGCATACAAGGAGATAAAAGCATGAAAAGCACAAATTGTTTTCAGTTTTTGTTTGATTGTTGTTGTAGATGCAAAATCCTTTCTAGAGATGAGACAGACTTGACTGACTCAAATGAAGCTTCAAAGGACTCTGACTAGGTATGATACATCTAAGATATACTGGAGGCCATAGGATATAACATTGATTGCTCCCAAGTGTTAAGCATTGATAGATACAGATGCTTGAGCTGAGTGGTGTACATACCAACTTATTGAAAACTGGAAATGCAGAATCAAACCGGGAGATATGTAGAAACTAAAGAAAAACTAAAAGTTTGGAAAGACCAAGATTGCACTGATAGATGGAGCATTTTGAAACAAGTGGCACCCGTTTGCCGGGTTTTCACCATCTTGGCAGAGATTCTATTTTTGCTACCAAGGCGCCTATTTCCAGGTTTTCACCAAGGCACTTTTTTTTCTTTTTTCATTTTTTTTGTATTTTTCATTTTTTAAATTTTTTTGTACTTTTGATATTTTTTGATTTTTTTTGTGAATCATCAAGGCGCCTATTGCTAGGTTTTCACCAAGATGTTCATTTTTTCAGGACATTTTCAGATTTTTATGATTTTTTCAAGACATTTTACCATAGACTGAATGCTTTAGGCATAGAATTTCTTCAGATGGAGAATGTTGATTGGTTCTTAGAGCTATTCTCCTTTAGTCATTGAGAGTTGATAGGCACCAAAGCCAAAAGTAGTAGTGATAACAAAGGGACCCAGCCAATTGGGTTCAAACTTCCCCTTGCGTTCTTGATGTGATTGATTTTTAGGATTTTTTCTCAAGACTAGATCACCAACTTGAAATTCTCTGTGTTTGACTTTCTTATTGTAGCCTCTAGACATTCTCTTTTGATATACTCTAAGATGATCATACGTTTCTTGCCTGTGCTTATCTAGTAGTTCAAGTTCTTGCAACCTAGACACTCTATAGTCATCATCAATTACTAGACCATGTATTCTAATTCTTAGTGATGGGATTTCAACCTCAATAGGTAGTACCACTTCAGACCCATAAACTAAAGAAAAAGGTGTAGCCCTAGTGGGCATTTTGATACTTGTTCTGATACTGATTTTGATACTTGTTCTGATACTAGTTCTGATACTTGTTTCGATACTTGTTCTGATACTGGTTTTGATACTTATTCTAATACTTGGTATACTTGATAGCATCTTTTTCCATTGCAAACTCCCAAGAAAGATCATATCATGTAGTCCCAATGTCTAGCAAGGTAGAGAACAAGAGGGATTGGCAAGTTGGTGGAAGAGATGGAAGACAAGAGAATGAAGGAGAATGAAGGGGAGAAATCCTCAAGCGAAAACTCTTCAAGAATACCCAAGCTAGGAAAAATTGTTATGTAAAGCACATTTGGACAAGCAATGAAAGGCCAACTTAGGATAAGTCACAAAAGCGTAATGCCAAAGAAGGATAGGATGTAGTCCAAAGGAGTAGACATGTCAAGAGGCTTCATAGCATCGTGTTTCACTCTTTCTTTCTTTTTTTTATTAGATCAAGACCAAAGGGGAAAAGGATAGCGATAGGCGAAAATGAATGGAGGAAAATAGACATGAAGGCTAAATAGGAAGGGAATGAAAGCAATATCATCATAAGATAGCTCACAAAATAGCCAAATGTTCGTGTATAGATCAACATTGTCAAGATCAAAGAGAGAAGATGGAATGGATGAAATATGTAGAATAACTACGCATGATGCTTGATTGCTAGGTTTTCATCATGGTACTTATCCAAGGCACCACAAGGGAGTGGTTTTCACCATAGGATGAATTTATTTCTCTTTACTTTTGCTACCAAGGCACCTGTTTCCAGGTTTTCACCAAGGCACATTTTCAATTTTATTTTTTTTAGTTTTTGGAAGAAGGCAAGATTTTTAGATAATGCTCCTTGAAAGGATAAACCATGATATGCCAAGGATTCAAAATGATATGCTCAAAGATGCTGATAGAAAAATGAATATGGAAGATAAAAATGGAGGATAGGGTTTTATGTAAAGCGAGTGAGGTTGGAAGATAAGAGGAATAGGCAAATGAGGAAAAATGATAGAAGGTAGAAGCATAATGAATGGAAGGATTGTGAAAGGGTAGGTGGAAAGGAAGGCAAGATCAACATGAACACACACCTTGAATGGTGGCAAGAGGATGGAGGAAATGTGAATGAAGGAATACGTGAAGGAATATAGCGAATGGATAGCAGAGGTTGTGGTTTAGGCACATGGAATGGAAGAATGTTTTTGGAAGAAGATGAAGTGGAAGTCTTTGGAAGCTTGAATGTCAACTTTACTTGTTGCTCAAAATTAGACTCTTTCAAGAGAGACTTTGGAATCCATATAGTCATAAGATTTTTATTTCCTTTTAATGATCTAGAGAGAATATCTTTAATGATGGATTTTGGAACCCATACTTGTCTTATAGTTTTTTTCTTAGATATCTCTTTTGACATTATGCCTCCATGTCGATTAGAGGAGACATTGTGATTTTCTTTTTTTGA
Source organism: Chamaecyparis obtusa (assembly GCA_027943335.1). Classification (NCBI taxonomy): domain Eukaryota; kingdom Viridiplantae; phylum Streptophyta; class Pinopsida; order Cupressales; family Cupressaceae; genus Chamaecyparis; species Chamaecyparis obtusa. The sequence continues at coordinate 1,810,965 of BSBK01001097.1, forward strand.
TGGATTCTTGTATTGCTTCTTTTTTTTGTATTGAACATTCAAGTTACTTCCAAAAGCCTTGGGACTTGTGGAAGAAGAAGGAGGATATGACTAGTTTAGATGGGTGGATGGATGAAAAGGATTCAAGGGTATGCATCTATGTTGATCTTGAGGAAAAATGGGAGATGGAGGGATGTAAGGACCAAAGATGGATGGAAAATTAGGAGAGTTAGGAGGGGAAAGTGAAGGGACATAAGGACCCAAGATGGAAGGAAGACGTGAAGCCCTTTGTAGTGGTGGAAGAGGTCCTAGGATGGAAGTGGAAGATGTAAAAGGATAATTAACAAGTTCATCAACATTTATATGACAACCAAGGACATCAACATCTTTAGAGTGAGCATTAGAATTTTCAATAGAATCATGGACATCTTGAATATGAGCACCTTCTTTGATAGGATTGTTCAAAGCTTGCAAAGACTTAGGAAGAGTAGAAAGTGGAAGTGAACATGGAGTGGTAGAACAAGAAGATGGAAGACTTTGATCTTGACAAGGATCTTTGGATAGCACAAGCGCATAATTTTTCTTTTGATTTTCAATAGGCTTAACATTGGAAATAACAACACCATTTTTAACAACCTTAAAGGAAGTATCATCTTTGGAAAGCGCAAGTGTAGTAAGGTTATTTTGATGGTCAATAAGCTCAATAGTGTAAGTAGTAGCATGATCTTTCTTAGGAGAAGACTTAAGACATGGTGGGATGCATGAAAAAGGATGTGCAAGATCAAAAGAACCATGGAATGGATAAGAGACATCATGAAAAAGATTGGATGACATGGAGATCTCTTGATCTTGATCTTTCTTTATGTTCTTTTCTTTATCATTTTTGGAGTCCTCTTAACATGGAGCCACTTCTAAGGACAAGGAAGCATGTTGGGATTGTATGGAAGACTTTGGAAGAGATGGTGGAGGACTAGCTAAAATAAGAATTATAGCATATGAAGGCTTAGGCTCTTTAGGTTTAGCATTATTGAAAGTATTAGCAGCCAAGTGAAGGTTAATTTGAATTTCTTGAAGAGGTAGCTCTAGAGGATAACTATAGGGAACTGTATGAAAAGTATCAAGGCTTGTGTCGGATGAAGGTTTTGTGAAAGATTTGAAAGACTTGAAAATTTTAGGAAATGTACGGGTATTGGAGGAAGTAGGGGATGGAAGGGAACCATCACAAGACAAAGGTCCAACATTAACATGATCTTTCTTGAGAAGATAATCTTTATTTTTAGCAGGAGAGTCCTTAGGAGAAGGATTCTTATAATATTGATGCTTCAAGCTAGCACGATGCATTTTATAGTCCTCAGCAGTAGTAGATGGATCATAATCAAGGTATTGTTCACAAAAATCATCAAAGTCTTTTTCAAAATCAGAATCATATGGATCACCATCAAAATCTATCCAATGTGACATCCTATTTGTAGTAAGCAGGAACACATGATGAGGAGGACTCTTAGGAACAAAGGTGTCATAGGTATCATTATATTGTCCATCATCATAGTCATCATAGTCTCCAAAGATGGATGTGTCACTCTCTGTGGAAGAGGTATCATAAGGATTATCATGCTGCTCACATTCTATCTAGGGGCATGGTGACATGTACAAGTCTTTATCAAATGGAAAAGGACATAGAGCTTCCATGGAGAACTCTTTGGGTTCCTTTTCTTTCTTAAGATTGTTAAGTTCAACTTGCATAGCATGCATCTATTTCATCATAGCAGTGATTAAAATTTTTTCCTCATGTGTACTGATTCTTTGAGACATGTGTACTGATTCTCAATAGCTACTGCTCTGTTCCTAACATAGTGATTTGATCGACAGATTCTGGAAATAGGCTGAAAAAGCTAAATATCTAGCAATTCTGACAATTTTTTGACAACTTTCAAAAATATTTCCCAAATGACCCTCTGTAGACTCGTACGATAGTGGGTATGCTATGAAATGATAGTTGCAAAACTCATACGACAGTTGAAAAGCTCATACGACAGAGGATCTTCTATGAAATGATAGTTGAAAAGCTTGTACAACAATTGCTAGTAGGATTTGACTTTTTGGAATTTGACTGGCAAAAAGACTCATATGACACTGGGTCCCCTATCATACGACAGATGGGTAGTAATGAAATGACACTTGAAAAAACTCATATGACTTTCTGACTTCCTGAGATGACTTTTGACTCCAGAAAAGAATTTTACTTCAGATTTTGCAAATTTTGAGTTTTCAGATTCGGATTGTTTGCAAATTTCAATGTCCAGATTTGAGAATTGTAATAGATTTGTTCATTTTCAATAACCAGATAGATAAACAAGCACGCAAAACATCAAGCAAGTGATTTCAACCATGTTCAAAAATAATGAACAAGGGCAAAAGCAACCTTGCGCATGAACAATCAAGTGACTTCTTTGTTCTAATCCTCAGAAGCACTAATTGTGTATGTTCCAAAAATGTTTTTTAATAATGCACATATACCCTAGAAAATGAAAATTTGGCCTCGCTAGGGTTTTTAGTAATGGTTTGACTCTACAAATTTTATGATCCAAAGGGGTGAAATCCAATCTTGGTGCACCAGGGTTTTGACATAGTCTGAGAACTTAATCTTCAAGAGCTGCTAGGGAGATCTGACAACCCAACAATGAACCACACCTATGAAGATTTCTTCCACAAAGACATTTATATAGCGACTGTCACTACCACGATGAAAATGGCTATTACCACTTGAGGTTCCATCAATGCAGTTTTCCCTATGAATGGAATGTCTGCTACGGTTAACCCTCTCTAAAGATGACTCACAATATTGTACCACAAGGGGACTTGTCTCTAGATCTAAGATTTTTACACCTTTTCACTTTTAACCCAAACAAAGCAGACAGATAAATCTGACATGCTAAGATAAAGTTTTTCTTCACCAAGGTCTATGATGTCAACTCCACGTGATCTATCAACCTCTCCAGGGAGAGAATGTATCTATCAATAAGAGAAGGTGCACTAACCAATTTTGATTCACCAAAGCATGTGATGTCAACTCCACGTGATCTATCAACCTCTCTTGGGAGAGAATGTATTGATCAATAAGAGAAGATGCACTAACCAAGTTGAATGTGAAATGCACTAAGTATCCTCCCTACCTACAAGGATTATGTCATCAAGAAGGATTTCACTAGGAATCCAATCTCTCAAGAATCACGAATAGTGTTCATAGGGCCTAATTACTATGTGAGCACAGATGTATGTTTCCAAAAAGAAAATCTACCAAAAGTACCCAAAAAGCAAAAAGAGGAACACTTAACGCTTAAAGTGAATATGAGATGAGTCCACAAGGTGGAACACTTAACACTTCACACAAGCTAAAAATGAGTCCCCAACTTAGAAAATAAGTGAGTTCCTAAAAGCATAAATGGGTTGCCAAGTGGAACACTTAACGCTTATGTCCTGTTGACCCCTCCCCTTTAATGTGGTGCTGACCTTGCAACTGTGGGGTGGAATGAGGGGTCAGTGGATTAGTGAGTCCAATAACCCAAGATATCAATCAAGATCAATCACAAGTATCTAAGACTACTTAATGAATCCTTAAGGGGTCACAACCTAGTATCAATTATGCAAGTGTGTAGAAATAGACAAAAGCATGAAAAGATACACACAAGCCAAACACATAAGAGATTTATTTTAAGTCCAAATCAAAATGTTATTAGATGAAGGAGAATACTTGGGATCCTCGCAATGTGCTTAGTAGATTTTACCTGATTTTTAGCAATTCTTGTTGAGCTTTTCCATGCAAGCAAATGATGAACTCTCCAACAAGCAAACAAGCAAACAAGATATGCAACATATATTCAACTTATGAAAACCATAGGGTTAGCTCTAAAAATAAATTATTATCAGCAATAATAACTAGCATTTAACCCAAATGACATCTCATATCATTCATTGAACCATGTAAAAAAAATAAGTGCATACCCATCACAAAACTTTATTTTTTTTGTTGCATTTGACGTAGTCAACAAGATCTGATTTTTTTTTTAATGATTTTGGCCACAAAAATAGAAATTCAAAATAGAGACCCCTACTAAAAAATAGAGAGCTTTCCAAAAATGTAAAATTTTTAGAAAAATCTCTTCATTTGTACCCTAGAGACCCATTTTATCAAAACATACCAGTTTTTGTAAATTCACTATTTGAGATATTATATTGTATCCAAATTTAAAATACAAAGAATGGACCCCCTATAGAATTTAAAGAGATTTTTGAAAATATAAAAATTTCCAAACAATATGCTGATTTGTGTTAGATATTGATTTTTTCCAAAATTTCAAGAAAAAATTATTAAAAATTCAAAACATCTCAGAAAATTCTATATTTTTTACTATAGCTTCCCTGATATGTTTCCAACTTGAAAAAAAAAATTTAGAGCAAAAATCATAGCCGTTTGGGAGATAAAATTAAATCTTTGAAACTTTAGGGTTTTAGCTCCCCAAAAAAATCAAAACTAGCATGTAAAGGTGGGTTGCCCCAGGTGGGTGCCAAAAATGAGTGTGTGAAAATTGTACCTGATCTGTAGACACAACACTTCAGTAAAACATTAGAGGTTAGCAAAAATGAAATTGTGTAATGAATTGAAAGCTAAACTAACCAGGTGATTTACTGCCTTCTAATAGGTGCGAGTATGATGTTCTCAGATTGTTATCAAGATCAGTGACCTTGATGACACCTAAACGAAAGATTTGAATGCAAAACTAATATGAAATATGAATGCAATTAATCTATATTTTTGATATTTTCTATGGAATGATATGAAAACTTGATATGGAATCTATGCTAATATGGAAATTGATATGCTAAAATGATCTAACAATGATATGAAAAAGAATCTAAATGATTGTAAAAAAAAAAAATTGATTTCACAATAGCCTTGATTCACAATAAGCTTTGATTCTCCAAATTCCAATTCTTCAAAATAGTTGTGCAATTCGTAGACAACTTTGGCAAAGTAAGCTTGCAAAATTATGAGATGATTTGGGATGAGCTGAAGCCTTAATTTATAGAAATCTAGGGCTTTAGAGGTGCATGGATAAAAGCCATAAATCGCTTAAATAACTCAGCTTGATTTTTGAGTTATTTTTAAATAAAGATAATTTAATTCACAAAAACATGCAAACCATGCAAAAAATAGCTTTTTAACTCAAATTAGAAGTTTAGATCAACTTTAAAACTTAAAAATGATGTTGAGTTCCAAAAAGTCAATAACTTGCGTTGATTTTCTAATTTGGAGTTTAACTGCTCTTTGATTGTGCACATAGATAATTATGAATTAATAAATAAATAAAGTGATTTATTCTCAACTTAACTAATTTTTAAAAATAAATAATTGATTTATGGGTTAATCAATTATTTAATCAAACTTTTATTCAAAAATAATATTATTAAAAATTGACAACTTGCTTTAATTAATTAAATAAGAATTTAATCAATTATTCATAGGATTTTAGATTTATTGTCAAAATTAAATAATACAATTTAGGCATAAATAGAATTAACTTCAATTAAATAATTAAGTGGCAGAATTAAATCTAATTAATTAAATATTTAGAATATTCGATTAATCAAACTTTAGGATAAATATGATTTATCGCCAAATAATTATTAAATTAAAGATAATTATGATGATTAGGAATATTACTAGGAATATTCACCAATGCAGAATTTAAGATAATCAATTAGATTCGATGATGTGCAGATGTGCCTTAGGTTAGGACTTCTATGTCAATTTCATTCGATTTGAGGATGTAGGAGGTTAATGAACATATAGCCCATTTTTGGGGTATTACAGTGATAGGCTATTGAATTTTGTATGAGTAATGTTGGGTGAAGCGCCTAACCAACTCATCAAAAGTTTTAAGAGGTGGTGTCAACTTTGCAACCATTCTAGAGCTTGTCCTCTCAAACTTCTAGGGAACAATCACAAAAGAAATGTGTCCTCATGAAGGAAGTCCATGCTAAGAGTGTAAAAGTGACACACATGGTCACGGGGGTCACCGTTTCCATCATACTTGTCATATTTGGGAACCTAAATATCCCTAGGAAATGGGACCATGTATAGACTCTTGTCAAAAGGAAGTACACAAATAGATTCTATGAAAGAAACCTTTGGAGGTTCTTTTTCTATTGCAAATTGAGCAAGACATTGATTGGTTTGTTGCAATTCATCCCTAAGGATTTCCAATTCAGTTTGTACTCTTTCTTGAATAATCTATCATACATCATAGCCAGGAGGGAGCTTGTATCCCCTAGAAGTCATGTATTGAAAGTATTGATGTCCATTTCATTCTAAAAGTTTAAGCATCATATGTTGGGATGCTTCATCTTGTTCAAATCTCATAAGCTCTTCATTAGAAATCTTGTCGTTAGCTTCTTCCTCATGTTGAGAGGGAGGAGGTCTAGGAGGTGAAGAGGGAGCAACAAAAGTTCATCTTGGAGGAGATCTTGGTGGTGTGTTGTTTCCATAGTTACCCAAAGTACCAAAAGGAGGGGGTCTATATTCATAGCCACTAATCTTAGGTTGTTCTTGAGACATCCCCTTCATAGCCATGCATCTAGTAGCATCCATTTTGTCTAAATGTGCTTGGTTGTCCTTATGCTCAAAATGTTCTTGCAAACAATGGAACTTTTCTTGTTTAGTCAAAGTGAGTGAGACACTATATGTGCTTTTGGGGGTCTTGAATGTAGAAAAGAAGAAGCCCCCTTTGTACCACGGGGTGTCTTTAGAATCCTCGGATTGGTTAGGACTGGAACTATCATTGCTAACTAGTACTTGTGAGCATCTTATGGGTGAAGGTAACTATGTATAGTTGAATGGAGGGTGATTCCCTTGCTTGAATTGAGACCGAGTTGAAACTGGCATGAAAAAAGAATGTTGGTTGACTAATAAAATGAGACAAAGTTTTTTAGATATTGAGATAAACAAAGCCAAAGAAGATCACTTGTCAAGATAGAACAACAAAGATGGCTGGCCAAAAGTGCTCAAGAACTTACAACAATCAATTGACTCAAGCTAAGATATGAGCAAGAAGATCAATTAGCAAGTAGCTAGAGAGGTAACCGTAATGTGACAAGTGATCAAAAGTAGCATTCGAGAAACTCAAATCCAATAGTTTTAACTCATTTTCTTAGTCTAGAACAGACTTAAACATGCAAATAATAGACCAGGGTCGAGTAAGAATAGGAAAAGACACTCAATAAATGAAATTTCAAATTTGGCAATAGTGAGACAACAAAAAGATTCTAGGTGATAGTTTCCAGGCAAACAGGGTGACAAAATCTAAACAGGCGATATTTTTGACAGAGACCGAGTGATACTTTCCAGGTAGCCTGTGTGATAGAATCCAGGCAAGCAGGGCGATAAAAAACTAGGGATGAAATATCACATGATAAAACTTGAAATAGAGTGTGATGGTTTTTCAGTGTCATACGACTCTTGACCAGTGAGCATAAAAAGTCTCAATTTTTTAAGGTAATTTTGTCAATTTTGTAATCTGATGGGTAATTTGTTGATTTCAAACATAGTAACAACAATATTTAGGTAGGTTTTAAAATAGTAGGGGATGGAACATGTCATCAAATACTTGTGCAAGATTAAAAGCAACCTTGCCAAGACAAACAATTGGGATATCAAAATGAAAACTTCTATGAGCACTACCGTGATGTTTGTATGTTCCAGAATGTTTGCATGGATATATAACAATGAGAATAGTTCAAGCACTTACTAGCCTAGAAGGAAAAAGGCTCAATACTTAGCAACTTGGCCCACACTTGATGTTCCATTGCCTCACAAAAGGTGGTTGCCCACAATAGATGTTGGCTTTGTTGTGGAGGTGTCAATGACACAATCAAAGGAATACAGATGGTGAGTAATCTTGGGGTGATTCAGGTTATTCCACTTGGATCAATCCTTGCACCAAGAAGCTAAGTGGAAAAAAAGGGTGGCCTCTACCTATGGTTCTTAATAAGGGCTTCCATTCATAGTACCCCCTTTGCTCCCCGAAGGGACTCCTTACCTTGTGGCAAGTAACAGACCTCACGGCCACAAGAGTACCTTAAGCATTCTTGCTCAACATTTTCCTCATGGTCACAATCCCACAAGTACTCACACCAAGCAAAGACAAGCACTACATTTACCAAGGTTTTGTGTCCTTGATAGCCTTGAGTTTATAGTGGGTCAGACTAGCCGACAAAAGGCTTGTCCCCACTTGGGTCGTTCCTCTTGATTTCTCAAGAGCAGGCCCGCTAAAGGATCCTAATGCTAAACAAAGAGTGGATTGACTTTTGAGTGTCAGGATTTCTGGTTCACCTCAAGGGTGAAGAGCATAATCTCCTAGCTCAAGAATCTCCCCCGAACAAATCAAACAAAGAGTTCAATTACCCTCTTATTTTCAAAGTCTAAAAGTGGGTCAGGATTTCTAGTTCACCACAAGGGTGAAGAGCATAATTTCCTACCACCAAAAGACTCCTACAACAAGATCTTAAGTGCCTAAGAAATGAGACAACTAGTATATGCCACACTTAAAAGAAAAGTAAATAAACAAGCAATTGGTTGTTTTTAGGTGTTGGGCAGCCCTACAAAACACAATTAGTAGCCCTTTTTCCTTTGAAGCTTTGACATGCAATAGTTCTACAAAAATTTTCAAGCAATGAAGGTACCTACAAGCACAACTTTTTAGCCCCACAATGGTTAGCAAAACAAAAATCCAAATGAAATCTACAAATTAAATTTGCCTAACCACAACAAACTAAACCAGCAAGCTAATTAGATTGAAACTTAACAAGAAAGAACTAAGAAACAACTCACTATCAGGTACAGGTGATAGTACAGTCACCATAAGTATCACGCGATACTTTACAGTATATTGGGGTGATATTATCTTTCTGGGTGACACTTCACTATACTTGCAGGCAATAGAATGTTCCAAATAGTGTGACATAATTTTTCAAAGAGAGTGATACTTTAACTGGTAAAGTATCACACCAGTATACGACAAAGTATCGCACAACATTGGTGAAGTATTGTACGATAATTTTCCAAAAAAAAATAAAACTCTGTCAAAAATAGTAAGCTAAAAAGTGACAAAAAAGTGTGGAAATGCATAAAAATGAAGGACAAAACAAGAGTGTTCTGCCCCATAGTGGGCACCAAAAATGTACACACTAAGATGTTCACTTCTCTAAGTCTTTTCTTCCAAGAGAATCCATGAATGGAAATCCTTGAAAATTGACCTAGAGCTCCCCAGACATGGAGTGCAAGGAAATTAAGTGTGCTCTCAGCTTGAACTATTTAAGCCTATGACCTTGCTAGTAAACCATGCAATGGGAGATTCAAAGGAGACAAGGGAAAGAATGCCAATATCCTCAAGAATCAAAATGTGAATGAAATGTAATGTTAGAAATGAAGATGCAAGCTATATTAAGATGAATCTGCAAATTAATCTATGGAAAGGAAAGATGCAAGTATTACAAAAATCCTCCTAATTAGACTATGTGAATCAATCTAAAGCATAAAGGAAACTAAGTTATGCATGCCATGATAATGAAACTAAAATGCAAGAATGGAACTAAGATAGAATGTGAATGCAAAAGCTAAGAATGCTTCAAATCTCCAAAGCTCCAAAGTCACCTAGAAAACCTACAACATAACATTAGTATTCAAAAGATGGATCTTAAAATGAGAATAGAGCTCTCCTTTTAAAGGAATTGAAAAGGAATGGACCATGGAGATTAAGAGGAAAAAGATTTAATCAACAGTGGAGCTCGAAAGAGGAGCAATCCATGTGCTCAAGTATCCTCCAATGAGAAAATAAGAGTTGACTTTTGTGTCCATATGAGACAAAAAGTTCTTTTTCCCTTTTTATAAAATAGGAATAATGCTTTATTTGTGCAACTTAGGATAAGAGGAAAAGTCGGGGCTTTTTATTTAATAAAAGGGGAGGAAATTCATTTTAAATAAATAAAGACTTAGGATAAAATGGTTAGCCCATAGAAAATAATTGAATAAATGATAGAACTGGGATTTGATCAAGAATAAGAAATTGATGATTTAGAAAAAGGGGCTAATAGTCTAGGTGACAATTTTTAGGTGATTGCACTGAGCTCTTGATCTACCTTTTGAAATAGAAAACTATCCAATTCCTGTATGTGTAGCCTATTTTTCAACTAAAGTACTGATAGGGTTCCCTATTTTTGTGCTGTGTAGGTCAAATATCTTGATGTTCATGTATGCATCTCACATCAAACCACTCAGAGACTCTATGTTTCCTTGCCTAATCTGATGAGAGTTCATCTTGCTACATGCGGATTTGAGTATCTGATCCATTTACTCATGATTAGGGTAAATCATGGTCTCTTGACTACATTGATAGAGAGAGTCCATTCAGAGACATAGACATTTCATTTACCCATCAAAGAGCTCATTGTGACTCCAGAGGATGTGTAAAGGATTCTACGTATTCCATTCCATAGTAGTTAGCGTCCAGCTTATGTGAGTTCAGGGAACTTTGGATTATTAGCATTGAAATGTCTCTTCGGAGATGACACTTAGTTGACTAGTTCTATTTCATGGGAGACCTTGGTACAATTCTATGGTCAGACCCATAGATTAGAGTGCATCCTTGCTAGGATGATAGGAGGTATTATCATGTCTGAACATTAGCAGAACAATCTTTTGATGGGCTGGGCCTCGATGGTTGCATGTTTGATGGTGACTCCTTTTGAGTTAGCCTAGGGTTAGTGTCTTTTGGCCCACATGTTTTCAGAGATGCATGAGATTATGTATCAGGATAGTAGATCTTTTGCTACTGGTGCTCTAGTTTTACAGATCTAGGCATGGGAGCATATCCTGATTTTGAGACTAGTGTGTCAGTCACAATGATAGCCACATGAGCTTGTGATTTATATTTATGCTGGATATGTCATATAGGGTCACATGGGTCATGTAGAGTACTGGAGATGGTGTCTTGATGACATGACATTTGTATGATGGAGGCCCTATTTAGATATTGAGCCTTGGCCTACTGCATGAGAGAAGTTCAGTTTCTTCTTTCAGAGCTGGGTTTTGATAGGATGATCATCCTTTATTCTAGAGAGATTTTTTATTACCAATGTGTGGTGACAGTATGGATGAGTGTAGGATGCACCTTAGGAGTATGCCACATATGCTTGGATAGCTCATGAGGTCAGACTTGGATAGACCCTGAGGCTTTCTTATGCCTTGTGTTCATAGGAGTACAATGGTATTATTGGTAGAGACTGGGAGTATAGACCATAGGTTGTTGATGCTGGAGTTCCAGATGGGTTTCTTGCATGGCTTGCTGATCATCCTATTTATAGGTTCTTTGACCCTACAGAGCGGATACCTTCCACTGAGGAGGTGATGGATGTTAGAGGGGCTCCAATGAGGTAGGGTTTGAGAGCCACATAGGTTCTAATTGTACACCCCACACCTCTAAGATTGAGAGCGATGGCTCCCCTATAGAGACCATCAGGACAGATGAGGCTCCCTCATCCCACTAGTGCCATAGCAGGTAGACCTACAGGTGCATAGAGATGGATTAGAGTAGAGGGTGGTACTTTAGGTAGTGTTGAGACTACTGAGGAGTTACTTGCAGCTGAGCAGGTTGTAGGTGGTGATTCTGATCTCTTACAGGAGGATACCAATTTTGATCTTGGTGTAGAGGTTAGATGCCGTAAGGCACAGAGAGCAAAGACCATAGAGTAGCCTGTAGTAGATACTGATATGCTAGCTGCAGACACTGATCCTAGTGTTCCATTGACTACATAGGAGATTGTAAGGAGACTCAGGTTACAGGTCCGAGATCTAAAGGTTCATAGTGCTCCCCGGGAGGAGAGGTTTCTAGAGGTGGATAGATAGCGTAATGAGCTTCGTGGTGAGGTTCAGAGATTACAAGCAGAGGTTATTCATCAAACCTCTAGATATGCTTATTATGTTTCTACATACTATGCTATGGTTCCACTTGCTCAAAGAGTTCCTTCGTACTCTTAGTATATGATAGCATCAGAGGGAGCGAGAGCACCTAGAGCCGGGTTAGTACCAGATGCACCACCACCACCTCTACCAGATGGAGAGGATCAGGCTGATAGCTGATCTGTCATGATATTTAGATATTTTTGTTTCTCTTTTGATATTGATATTGTTCTGATAGCTCACATGAGCTCATTCTTTTGTACATTGTGCCAGTAGTGCACCCCTGACTATTTCAAGTTTTATGATATATATGAGATCGAGACTTTTGGTTGTGACTTCATTTGTACTTGTCATGTTTTTTTATGTATGATGATATCATGTGATGTAGATGCTATGAGTAGAGTAGAATGTATGTATGGATTCATGCAATTCAATGATTTTCTTTCATATGTAAAAATGTTATGCAAATGTACTTGATCATGGAAAGTGTATGTATGGAAATGTATGTAATGAAATAGATGGAATGAATGATTATGAATATGTAATGAATGTGTAACAATACACATGATATATTTTGTAGGTATTGTTGAAGACAAGTACTTAGTCTTATGTCAAAAAGAATGTTTAAACTAGGATTGTGACTACTTGCATTTCTGTGAGAAAACCTTCATATGAGATTTAGCTCTTCATTGCAATTTAAGCATAGTTTAGAAGGATTGTTAAAGATTGTCAAGCAATTTGTGAGATCATGCAATCATGAAAAGTATAAAAATGACAAGCAAAATGAAATGCAAACCTAGGACCTAGGACCTAGTCACTGATCATGTGTCGGTCACTTGTCATCATTGAGTTTTTTAGGTAACCGGATAAATCAATACAATCCCCACTAGTTATGAAACCATAGACATATGAATATTGATTTGTATGTGAAAGAATCAATACAACACCCACTGGCTAGATAACCATGGACATATGAATATTGATTTTGTTTTCAGAATGTCAGATTAGATACAAGCACCAAGGCACAAATGCCACGATGACCTGAATATCATGTCCATTTTAATATTGTAATTTGTATAAGCATCATAACATCAATGTCATGATGACCAGAATATGCCTTGTGTGACAAACACATCAAATAGTCAAGAGATCATTCTAAATCCAATGTGAATTACCCATAGTGACCCTTTATCGGTCACATCCTTAGGTAAGTCACGTTTCACAATAGGAGAACTCACCCACTCAAAAAGACAATAGTTAGATCAAACTTCCTTGGATTTTTCTGGTATCAATCATCGAGGTACGCATGGCCATCTAATTTGAGATAGAGGCTCTTACAGTCAGACACCATTTCAATCTAGAATTTCCAAATTTGTTATATTTTAACATACAAGAAGAAAAAAATAGAAGATTATGCCCCCATTCATCACTCTCTAAATCCTGAAAAGGGCATCATAAAAGAGCTCGAAGGGATACAATATGCAAAAATCTCAATGTGAATCAGTAAGCATACAAGGAGATAAAAGCATGTAAAAACTATAGATTATTTTCATTTTGTGTTTGATTGCATTGTTGTAGATGCAAAATCCTTTTTGGAGATGAGATAGATAGACTGACTCAAATGAAGCTTCAAAGGACTTTGACTAGATATGATACATCTAAGATACATTGGAAGACATAAGATATGACTTTGATTTCCCCCAAGTGTTAAGCATTGATAGGATAAAAATGCTTTTGCCAATGATATACAGACCAACTCATTGAAAATAGGAATGCAAGAACAAACTGGGAGATATGTACAAATGAAAGCAATACCGAAAGTTGGGAAAAACCAAGATTGCACTAATAGATGGAGCATTTTGAACAAGTGGCACCCGTTTGCTAGGTTTTCACCTTCGTGGTAGAGATTCTATTTTTTTACTACCAAGGCGCCTGTTTCCAGGTTTTCACCAAGGCACTTTTTCTTTTTCTCATTTTTTTTTTGTATTTTTCATTTTTCCAAATTTTTAATTTTTTTGTACTTTTTATATTTTTAAATTTTTTTGTGAATCATCAAGGTGCCTATTGCTAGGTTTTCACTAAGATGTTTATTTTTTTTAGGACATTTTCCAATTTTTATAATTTTTTGAAGATATTTTACCATGGACTGAATGCCTTAGGCATATAATTTCTTTAGATGGAGAATATTGATTGGTTCTCAGAGCTATTCTCCTTTAGTCGTTGAGAGTTGATAGGCACTAGAGCCAAAAGTAGCAGTGATTACAAAGGGACCCAGCTAGTTGGGTTCAAACTTCCCCTCGCATTCTTGATGTGATTGATTTTTAGGATTATCTCTCAAGACTAGATCACCAACCCGAAATTCTCTGTGTTTGACTTTCTTGTTGTAGCCTCTAGATATTCTCTTCTGATATACTATAAGATAATCATACACTACTTTTCTACACTCATCTAGTAGTTCAAGTTCTTGCAACCTAGACACTTTGTATTCATCATCAGTTACTAGACCATGCATTTTGATTCTTAGTGATGGGATTTCAACCTCAATAGGCAGTACCACTTTAGACCCATAAACTAAAGTGCAAGGTGTAGCCCCAGTAGGCATTCTAATACTTGTTCTATAGGCTGAGAGAGCTGGATTGATCATGAGATGCCAGTCTCTTCCTATTTTATTAACTATACAATGCAAGATTTTCAATAGATTCTTGGTGGAAGCCTCTACTTGTCCATTCCCTTGAGGATAGTAGATAGATGACCAATGTTGTGTAATCTTGAATTTGGCACATAGATCATCCAAGTCTTTGTTCTTAAATTGTCCACCATTATCAATGACTATAGAATGTGGAATACCATACCGACATATGATGTAGTTCAAGATGAACATAGATATTCATTTTCTAGTTGCTTGTGTCAAAGGGACTGCTTCTACCCATTTTGTAAAATAATCTATAGCTATGATTATATGGGTATGTCCACTAGAAGAATGAGGATGTATGGCTCTGATAAGATCAAATTCCCATTGATGAAAAGGCCACTGAGTAGTGAAGGGAATTAGATCTCTCCCTAGAGCATGAATTAAGTTGCCATGCACTTGGCACTTTTGATAGTTCTTAGCAAACTTGATAGACTCTTTCTCCATTTCAGGCCAATAGTACCTAGCCCTAATAAGTTTTTGAGCTAGTGTTAAACTATTTGAGTGTAACCCACAAATACCATCATGGACTTCTTTTAACACATGTTGAGACTCTTCCTATTCTAAATATCTAAGTAGCATACCATCTAGACCTCATTTGTAAAGATCATGACCAATGATGACATATCGGGAGGCATTTTGGATAAGGTATCTCTTTTCATGGTGGTTAAAGGTATCGAGAATGGTTTGGTCTTTGAGATAGGAGAATAGATTTTTATATCAGGATGAATCATGACCCACAATAGTGCAGATCATATGGGTATCAGGGGAGTCATATGCAAGATAAGATAGTGCTTCCACCAAGAACTCATAGCATTGCTCATGTTCAAGCTGCTGTAATAAAGTAGATAATGTTACCATTGCATCGGTAGCCTTATTCTTTGTTCTAGGTATTTGCTCAAATATGATAGATATGAAATATTTCTTTAGATCATATACCATTCTCTTGTATGGAATGAGCTTGTCATCTTTAGTTTGGTACACATCATTGACTTGATGTATTACAAGTTGCGAGTCTCCATGAATGTGTAATTTTGTTACTCTCCATTTAATTACTATTTTCATACCATTCAAAAGGGCTTCATATTCAACAATATTGTTTGTACAAGGATATTTGATTCTAAACACCTTAGGAATGGAGTATCCTTGGGGAGTGATAAACAAGATACCTGCTCCAGATCCATGATGTGTATAGGAGCTATCAAAGAACAATTTCCATTCTCTAGGAGAAAGATTCATGATAGAGGAATCTGGAATCACCATTTGCATTGGTGTGTCATCAAAAAAAGGTGCATCTGCTAATTGATCAACAATAACTTGACCTTTAATAGCTTTTATTTCAACATATTCAATGTCAAATTCACTTCAGAGCATGACCCATTTGGCTAATCTACCCATGAGGGAAGCTTTTCTTAGTAGGTACTTTAGTGGATCAATCTTAGCTGCCAAATGTGTGGTACAAGCCAACATATAATGTCTTAGTTTCTATGATGCAAAGATCATAGCTAGACAAGCCTTTTCAATCATAGAATAGTTCTTTTCATATGCCACCAATGTTCTACTGATATAGTATATAGCTCTTTCCTTCTTGTTCTCATCATGTTGTGTAAGAAATGCCCCCAGTGATGTATCTGTAGCAGAGACATATAAGATCAAAGGCTTCCCTTGAATGGGAGGCATCAAGATAGGATGATTTCATAGATACTTCTTGATATGATCAAAATCATTTTCACATTCCTCACTCCATGCAAATGTCACACCTTTATGTAATGTCTTTGTAAAATGTTGTGATATGTCTACTAGCTGAGATATGAAGCATCTAATAGATTGTACTCTCCCTTGTAATGTTCTCATTTGACTGATGTTCTTGGGAGGTTGCATCTCCATGAGAGATTTAAATTTAGCTAGATCTACTTCAATTCCTTTCTTTGAAACAATGTAGCCTAAAAGTTTTCCAGAAGTGACACCAAAAGCACACTTCTTAGGATTTAGTCTGAGACTAAATTTTCCATTCTATCAAGTATCTTGCTCAAGTCATTTAGATGTTTAGCTCTAATCATAGATTTTGCTAAAATATCATCAACATAATCCTCCATAGTCCTATGCATCATGTCATGAAAAATAGAAGTCATAGCTCTCTGATATGTAGCACCAACATTCTTAAGCCCAAATGGCATGACATTCTAGTAGAAGGTACCCCATGCACATGTAAAAGTAGTTTTCTGTTGATCCTCTGGAGCAATTTTTATTTGATTATATCTGGAGAAACCATCCATTAAAGAATACATCTTGAAACCCACAGTCATGTCTACTATCATATCAATGTTAGGTAGTAGAAAATCATCCTTAGGGCATGCCTTATTTACATCTCTAAAGTCTTTGCACACTTTGATTGATTTATCTAGTTTAGAAATAGGTACAATATTAGAGATCCATTCAGCACAGTCAATAACATAGATGAATCCAGCTTTTAGTAGCTTCTCTAATTCAGCTTTTACCAAGAGTGCAACATGTGGATGCATCTTTCTCAATTTTTTCTTAACAAGTTTGACATTTGGAGCTATAGACAAATGGTGCATTATAAGATAGGATCCAACCCTGGCATATCTGAATATTTCCATGCAAAGTTGATCTTCTTTTCTGTTAAGAATGTGGTAAACTTTTCCTTCTCTTCTTGTGATAACGATTTTGCTACATGGATCAACTGTGGTTCTTTTGTTGTTCCCAAGTTGATAGATTGAGTGGGCTCAATTAGAGCTGGAGATCTCTCCTATAAATGACTTGGAAGGACAAAAAATATCTCATCCTTAGGTGCCTCAGAGAGGTTTTCACCTTTGGATACATCTTTTATTTTTACTTTTGTAGGTTCTAAGACTACCACAAAGTGGTTTTCACCCTCAGAACTCCTTTTCTTTTTATTCTTATTCTTATTTTTCTGACTAAGATACTTGATGTCCGACTCCATCATGCTAACATTCGGTTCACTGATGGAAGTCCTCATAGGTTCAACTGCATTTAGGTAGCAAGCAAGGGCATAGTCTTTGGGAAAGGTATAAATACCTTGGTTCAAGTTTGTGGACATTATGTCAAGAAGGTCAGGGCATTGGATATTCAAATTGGTGAAAGATTGGGAAAGAGTGTTTACGGATATGGATTTTTCATCATTGGTCCTAACTTGATGCTCGAGTTCAAAGGTGATATTACAACTTAAGAAATTCAATTTGTGAATAGGCTCAATGTCATTATGGAAATCCAATTCAGCCATCGGTGGATTAGACTTGATAAGTTCATAATTTCACTCTAGACTTACATTGGGTTTAGGTGCATATTGGTGAATAACATCAACATTATTTTATGTAATAAGTTCATCTAGTTCTAGAATGACTCCCCATTCATATTCATTTGATTCATCTTCTATTTCTTCATCTAGACCTCTAGGAAATCTAAAAATATGAGTAAAGTCAGGATGAATACCCCAAGAAGGGTTTCCCTCAGATTCCAATTTGAATTGATACTCATGAGAGTCTATCTTAGAATAACTACCATCTTCCTCTTTGTCTATTTGATTGTCTTCGAGATTAGTTGGTTCTTGTGGTGCAACTATCTCTTGATCTATAGCAGGTTCTTGTGTTTCTACCACATTAATTCTTTTTACTGGATCATCTTGACCTTCAAGGAGGTCTTTTATTTCTTTAGGCAAATGCTCATAGGGAATGAGATCTTCAGTGATGTCTAAATCATCACTATCATATTGTTCTATTATTTCTCACTTTAGTTGATTTGTTGTGGAAGGATCAACCCATTCTAAGACATGTGGGGAGTTCTTGCTAAGATAGAAATGCTTCTTCTTGTATCCTAGACCTGTTGTATTCTTTTTTTCTTGGCCATGATGATCAAGAGGTGATAGAAGACCTTTACCCTATAGACCTAGAGGTCCTTTTCCTTTATATCCCATTTTTGTGATCAATTTGTCTCCTGGGCCATATGACTTAGAAGGGATATTTGGTATTTTAGCATCACATTTTTGAACAACTTGAGATTTAGGTTCATCTTTGTATAGCCATTCGAGCACAACTTCATCTTCTTCAAAGTCCTATTTAGATACTTTTTCTACAACAAAATTTCCTTTATATGCTTCAAGAGGTTCTTTAGACTCTAATTTGGACTATTTTAGAGTTTTCCCATAAGACTTAGGAGAGATAGGGAGAGATGTCAAAGATAAGACTAGCTCTATAGAATATTCTCCCATACCATTTTCTTTGGTCTTAACCTCTTTAGCAATGTCTTCCATCTTGGACATGGATGCTACATCTATTTTCTTAGTGGAAGATTCTCTATTATTGGGAACAAGTTTATCAGCACTCTCTTTCAAGGTATTGCAAGTTGTATACAGATCAACTGGAATCATCACCTCTACTCCTTCATAAGGAAATTTCAAACACTAATGGAATGTAGAGGGAATGGCTTTCATTTCATGTATCCAAGGTCTCCCTAGAAGGATATTGTAAGCCAAAGGTAGATCAAGAACTTGACATATAGTATCTATGATGATAGGACCTACTCTGATAGGTAAGACAATAGTTCCCTTAGAAGATCTTTCTTGCTCATCATATGCTTTGATAGTTATCTTCTTCTTGGGTTCAGTGGCCATTTCTGAAAATCCCAATTGTGTAAACAAGCTGAAAGAACAAATGTTTAGACAAGCACCCCCATCTATCAACACACATTTGACACAACAGTTTTGGATCAAGAATTCAATATGCAAGGGCTGGTTATGTGGATGAATCAAGGGGTTATCATCTTCCTTTAAAAAGGAAATGTATTGTGGAGATGTAAGATGACCAACCATAGTCTGGAATCTATCTAAATCAAGGTCATCAAGAACATTGGATCCGAGCTGAGCTTTGTCTAGAATGGCTCTATGAGCTGGAGATATCCAAAGCAACTTAAACATGGATATTTTAGCATTTATGTGCTGGAGTTGTTGGAAAATACTATATTAAGTATGCCTCATGTCTTTATGATTTTAACATTTAGATGTAGCCTTCTATTTAGAAGTAGATGAAAGATTGAAAGGTGCCTTAGGGATATTGGATGAGTCTGGTATTTGTCCTTGTAGGTGTGCCTGAGCTTGTGATCGAGTAACTACATTAGATGATTGATTTTCTCTATCTCTTCTTATAATTGTGATGACATTGCAATGTTCAGATAGGCATGGTTCCACCATGTTGATAACAACATTATTTCTAGAGTATGCATAATTGACTTTAGCACCCATATTAGGTTGAGAAGAAGAATCTTCTTTATCATGTTTAGGAAATGGTTTTGTGAATGATGTATGGTCATTATTACTCTTATGATTGTCAATCATGATGTCACTATTATCAATTTTATCTTGTATAATGTGCTTAAAGAGAATAGAGTTATTAGTCTTATGATTTTTATTGCAATGGAATTCATAGAAATCATTCTCTCTACACCATTTCAGTTTAGGTTCCAGATCAAAGACTTTCATCTTAGGCAAGTAGATGATTTTGTTTGCCAATAGAGTTTTCATGGTAGATTCCAAGGATTCTCCAAGAGGAGTGACTTTGTGATTAGGATCTGTAGCCCAAGGTTTGTAAATAGACAAATTTCTATTGGACTCTGTTGCTTTAGCTTCGGAAGCTTTGATGGCTTGGATACCAATAGTGAGATTGAAAGAAGGTACCTTAGATGGGGCACAGATATTATCAACAACACCATCTATGACAATGCCTTTATTCTTGTTCCAATTTTTGTTCTTGTCCTTAGAACTAGATCCAGATTCATACTTGTCTTTTTGAAGTGTGATGTCTCCTTTTTTCACAAGTACTTTCTCAATTTTGATCGCATTATCTACCATCTTGTCAAAAGATGTATGATTTTGCATTTGTAAAGGGTAGTTGATTTCTAGAACAATATTGTTGATGAAAATTTCCAATTTCTCAATTTTGGGAATGGGTCTAGCATATAGAGAAAATTTCTTCCTCCACCTCTTGAGAAATGTTAGGAATGGTTCTCCTAGATACTGTTTTAGATTGTAGATGTCGATCATGGTGACCAGATGTTGAATATTGTAGGAGTATTGTTGATAGAATAGTTTGATTAACTCCTCAAAATTTTTGATAGTAGGAGGCATTCTAGAGAACCAATGAATGGCTGCTCCTCCCAGAGATCAAGGGAAAAGTGCATTAAGTAGGTTGGTTCATGCATAAACTCCATGGATTGAGTACATAATTCTCTGACATGATCTTGAGGGTCGAAGTTTCCATCATACTTATCATATTTAGGCATCTCCACTCTTTTAGGGAATGGTGACATGTACAAGTATTTATCAAATGGAAAAGGGCATAGAGCTTCCATGGAGAACTCCTTAGGTTCCTTTTCTTTTTCAAGTTTGTTAAGTTTGACTTGCATGGAATGCATCTATTTCATCATAGCCATGATAGGATTTTCTTCCTCATGTGTAATGATATCTTCCACATTAAAGTTTGGAGGAAGTTTAGCTCCTTGATGAGCTAACTCTAGAAAGTATGCCTCTCTATCTTCCTTCAACAAATCTTTCATCATTCTTTTGAACTCATCATCATTTTGATATTGACCAATTTCAGAAGGTGTAGGTTCTTGATCCACAACATGTTGAGAATGGTGTCCTTGAGACCCATGTTGTGTCCCTCCATGAGACATGTTAGGAGTTTTAGGGCTCGCTAGATTAGATTGAAGAGGGGTTTGTTGATTACCTCCGTGAGTTGATGGAAGGGGTACGTAACCATTTTTCAATCAAAAATTGCCAAGATCGTCCTCTTCGTAAAGACTAGAATTCTAGAGTTGCTCAAGAGTGGGACCCTTGTGAATAGTCAAAGGTGTGGTGCTAAGTGATTCTCTAGATTTCTTATGTGATGAAGCTCTAGTTTCCACCATTAACCTTGAGTGAAGCAAAAGAATGAGATGAAGACAACTAAAGAATGAATTGATTCCAAAAGATCGAATGACGCAACCTTGTCAAGATTGAAGTGATTAAAAATTAGATCAGATGTAAATGAAGGATACTATGCCATAGTGTTGTGGGTAGACACCCAATAGATGGTGGGCATGAGCTCACAACACTTAGCCATTTTAACAAGTAGATTGAATTTGAAGATAAAGTTGACAAGGTTTTGACACAAGATGAAAAGGACTCAAATCGATAACCTAGAAGGCAAGATCAGACTCCAAGGCTCACTTGAGGAAAATGAATGAATTTGTTCTAGTCTCTACTATGTTCTTGACACAATGATTTGTTCAACAGATTCTGGAAATAGGTTGTAAAAACTGAGTTTCTGACAATTTTGACCACTTTCTAGCAATTTTTCTCAAAAGACTTTCTGTAGGATTGTACCACAGTGGGTATGCTATGAAATGACAATTGACAAACTCGTACGATAGTTGAAAAACTTGCACAATGATTGATAGCAAATTTTTGACTTTTTTTTTACACTGGTGGCAAAACTCGTACGACACTATCCAAGCTATCATATGACAATACAGGGGTTCTAAAATGACACTTGCAAAAACTCGTATGACTTTCTGACCTGATGGGATGACTTTTGACTCTAGAAAGAATTTTTATTTCAGATTTTGCAATTATTTGGTTTTCAATTTCAAATTGTTCACAAATTTCTTTGTTCAGGTTTGAAGATTATTTTGACATCGTTCACTTTCGGTAGCCAAATAGATAAACAAGCATGCAAAATAGCAAGAAAGTGATTCCAAGCATGTCTACAAATAATGAACAGGGGACAAAGCAACCCTGTGCATGAAGAATCAAGTGACTGAATGTGCTAATTCCTAGGAGTGCTAATTGTGTATGTTCCAAAAAGTTTTTCAATAACACACATATTCCTAAAAAAATGAAAATTTGGCCTCACTAGGGTTTGTAGTAATGGTCTAACTCTACAAATTTTATGATCTCAAGAGGGTGAACTCCAATCTAGGAGCACCGGGATTTTGATACAGTCTGAGAAATCAACCAATCAAGAGCTGCTAGGGAGATCTGACAGCCCAATAAGAGACTACACCTGTGAAGATTTCCTCCACAAGGATATTTATATAGCGGCTACTGCTACCATAATGAAAATGGCTATTACCACTTGAGGTTCCATCCACATGGTTGACCCAATTCAACTACATGGAAACTGGTTCCAGATTCAAGGATCTGAGTTTTTGATACTACCCAAAAAGGGAGTAGAGCATAGTCCTCTAGCCTTTTAACTTTTAACCAAAACAAAGAAGACATATTAATCTAACATGCTAAGACCAAGATTATCTCATGAAGCTCTATGACATCAACAACTTATGATCTATCAACCCCTCCGGAGAGATAATGTATCAATCAAAAGTTGAAGACACACGGATCTAGTAGAATGTGAGACTCTCTCAGTACCTTCCCTACCTACTATTGGTTCTTCAAAAGATTTTACACTCTAAGAGATACCAGTATGATTATGATTGATGTTAAGGATTGGTTAATTCCAAATGTAGGAAAGCTATAAGCAACTAGACCAACTATAGGGACAAGACTGCCCTCTTAACTTCTAGCTCTGCAAAACCAAGGTAGGTACACCTGATCCAAGAGATATGACTTTATTCTTTACTTAAAACTGGATCTTACAATAGATGATAGTGAGAAAGTACCAAGTAACAACCTATTACTCATTGACTCTCCATCACTGGCTAGAACAACACATGAATGTAAATAAAGTAAAATAACTGGTAATGATTATGTTTAAGGATCACAAGATGTTAATCAATCTACACAAAGAAAAATAGGGAAATATAGGCCAGTGCCCTATCCATTGGGCAAAAGATCAGAGGAAAAAATGAATACAGAGATATTAGGAGAATAACTTGGTCTTTAAACATAAATATAAAACATTCCAAATGTTTCCTACTTTTTAGAAAAATCCTCAAATGAATTTAGTAAACATGTATCCCACTATGAGTAGTATTTAATCCAAATCCTAGACCAGAACTCAAAGCTAGATACATACATATAAATCTTAGGAAGACTTAGAGATTTAAAGAATAAACTCAAAGGAGAGACAAAGATTTGAAGTTTGTATTAAGTATAACCTTTTAACATTGCATACATCATATTCTAAATGATAAGCTTGCAAACCAGTAGCAGTAACCTGTACTTCTTTCTATTGCTTGATGAAAATTGATACAATATGTTACAATCCCCGACTGAGTGCTAGAGTTTCAAAATTTTGATCTTTTTAACTCCTGAACTCTTAGTGCCTACAATGATCATGGAAAATCCTTTATATACAAGGAGATGCAACAAGCTACCGATCATTCTAGGGCTTGCAAAATTTCTAACCTAAAAAACCTTTACAACAACCTCAAAAAGTTTACAATAAATACACAAGTCAAGCAAGTGAGATATTTGTAGCTGAGCGACCTTGGTTTATGACTTCAATACTATCCTTGGCTCCCTTCAAAAAATTCAATTTGCAACATCTTGCTATCCATCCTGCAATGAATGTCTTTCTATATCTCAACAACCTTTATGACTCAAAAAGTAACTGCCCCTACTTGCTCTAGGAGGCTGGTGGAGTATTAACTTTTTCAACATGAGGTATGTACTGATACCTCCATTTATTGTACACCTCTTCACTTGGGAACTCAAAATTGGCAAACTCAGTCTTCTTACTTGATAACTATTCCCATTCATTTTCAATTTGAGTAACCTTATGCTGAATATTGTCAAACATTGATTTAGCATTTATTAACAACTTGATAACACTACTAATAGAAAATTTGTCATTTAGGACACCAGTCACCCTTTCTGACAAAAGTGCATCCATCTCTTCTCTCCATAGATATGCTTCTTTAAATTTTCCCTTATCTGTGAAAATGGTGGGCACCAGCTCATAGTTTGAAAGCATTAATTCAGCTTTCAACATACTTGATCTTCTAATAAAATTATCAAAAATGATGCCATACTATGCCATTTTCTTGACAATCTGATGTACTAGCTTAATCAATGGATCAAGATCCTCTTGGCGCTTTGATGACATACAAAATAACTTTATACTAGGAGATCTCTCAATCCATTTCTTCAAAATTGGTGACATTTCCATTTTCTCCTTATTCAAAGTTTCAAATAAAGAATATAATTTACTGGCATGATAATGGAAAATGGAGGGCTTCAAGTCATATGCAAACTGCATGATTGCATCTATCATTTTCTCTTCATACTTCTAGTTTTCCAAAGCTATGGCCTTCACATTTTCATCTTTTTCCTTCTCTAGTTGCGCTCTTATTTCCCTCAATTTATTTGCCTCTTTAGTTAATCTTTTCTTTTCCCAAGTAACCCTTGCATCCATAATTGTATTTGGGTACGGGGATGGTGGTAACTTGACAATTGAGCTTGAGGATGAAGCCACTATAGGCTTATTAGAGAGTACCAATTAGGGAGACCTATGATCTTGGGGCTCTGATAACTCAGCAATCAACTTGTCCTTTTGAATTATCTCTACCTTGAGCTCATTGTAAGATTTGAGAACCATTTCAAACTTGAGCCTAAGCTCCTCCTTTTCTTGGGCATCCTTTTTTTCCACTTTAACATTGAACTTGGCAGTCTCTAGGATTAGGTTTCATGCTTCCACACCAGAAGTTTCACCCACTCTTTGTACTAACAAACTACCTGCATATCCTATGGAGAGAGCTTATTTTCTTCCTTTATCTTCCTCCCTCTTTAGGGACCACATGACCAAGGCTACATGATCCTCTGAGAAAGAAATTCCCCTAGTAGCTTGTTTGGCCTATTCTATAGTAGTAAGATTTTTCACTTTTCTCTTCCTGACTTGGTCAAAGACAATTACATCAGCAATGTCCCACTCTGGCAAAATTAGCACTCCTACAGTATGAACCATGGCCCTTCCATCCTCAAGAGTAATTTTTTCAAACTACTTGACCACCTCTAACTTGGTCTCATTTTCTATTTTTGTTATGTCTTTATCAGGGAACTCTTCCCTCTTCTTCTCACAGATCTCTTTGTACTCATTTATTTTCATTCTCCATAAAAATTGGGAGAATGCCCTAGTCTTGACAAATTTGTCATCAATAAGAAAAGAGTCACTAGCCTACTTTAAAATAGGGTCCAATTGTTTACCCTCAACTTGATCAATAGTAAGGTCCATGGCTACCTCTTTAGGTGACTCAGGCATCCCTTCATGCAAGTCATAATTGGGAACAAAAATGTTTCCCTCATTCCTCAATTGTACCAATTTCTCTGCTACCCCACGTTCATCTAATTGGATAGGGGATTGAGAAGGAGAATAAGTTTCCTCTCCTAGCCTTGATTCTTCTCATCTCTGCCTCTTAGGAGAGGACCCCTGCATTGTTGAATCATCAATGGGCCTTTAACCTTTTTAAGTAGAGAGAATATCCTCACTTCTCTACCGTGGTGATAAGAGAATAGTTTATCCACTTCTCATTTGCATTGTATAGACTCCCCTTGGTTCCAACTTCATATAATTAGGCTGGCTCAATATCTACCTAGCCCTCTTAGGGTTTGTCTTGCTTACAACAACCCTCTTTTCATTCACTGCATGCATGATTCCTTCAAAATGCTCCATTAGGGCATCCACTTTCCTTGCCCATGGCTCAAAGCCTTTTAATGGGTCATAAGCCTTGTCAAAATTTTGAATGAAATCTAGAGTCTTCTTATAGACTATCGATTTCTCTTTCTTAAATTCTTGAGTTTGAAGATCAAATTCATTCCTTATCACATCCTCAGGAAAATTAAATTGATGCTCTATATGAGCACACCTTATCTTTTCTCAAAACATTCCTGAGAGGAAACCCTCTATATTTTCACACCTGATGGTGGCCATTGTCATTCTGTAGGGCTGTAGCACTTTATTCAAATGGACTCAACCTCCCTTTGTAATCACATACTAATGTGCTATAGTTATGTCTAGGGAGAAAGTTCCCCTTCCCTTACCAGTGAGAGTGGTCTCTTGCAGGTCACCAATCTATCTTAAGATCTCAACATATCCTATTTTTAATGGAGCTTGATAAGGCAAGATGTAGGGTACCTTTCTGCAACCATAAACCCTAAAAACTATAGAAATAGGATATAGAATGATGTCCCCAAAATTATGAACTATGGTGATATCCTAACAATATTCCTTTGGCTTGATTAATCTTAGCAACTCTCTTGGGATCCTTGGATTGTCAAAAAGCAAAATAATTCTAAGCCTTGAGGCAAAATCCCTATCAAATGCAATGTAACTGGCATCAATTCTATCCCATGATAGGGTTGTAGTCTATAGTTATACTGAAAGGGTTTCTCCATTCCTCCCTTTCACAATATTTATTATTGAGCTAAAGAACTACTCACCTTTGTATAGGAACATGTGCATAAGCATTGAGTACCACCCAAAAGGCCTACTAACCTTCATGTCCTTAATTCCCATCAATCCCTCATGGATCAAGTCAGCTAAATGAGATGCAAAATAAAAAAACTAGTGCCAATTGGGGGTGCAGAGATTGTACCATCATAAACATGTATGGGACTAACATATGAGTTGCTTCATCATGGCCTAGAATTAAAGTTATTGATTTATAAACCTCCTGTGCTCTTTTACTAAAAAAATCTAGCCTAAAAGGCTCTAGCATGCTTGGACTGATAACACACATGGACCCAATTTCATCTAAAAATTGCCTCAGAGGTCCTGCCCTTAAATAATCCTTCTAGGTTACATATATCTCTATAAATTCATTAAAATCTATCTTGTCTAACCCCATTGAAGGGTCATTTAGAGAAAAAACCTCCCTTATCTCATCTTCTATGATACTGATTAGGTTTTTTCCATTTACATCCTTGACACACTTTGTCACAGGATCATAGCATTTAGCATTCTGAATCAATAACTCAGCATCCATGAAAACTCTAGGGACTATCAATCTCCCAATGTCAAACTACCATATGTTTCTCAAGGGGGCACAAGCATTTCTCTATGAATAGGCTGATTTAAACAAAATAGGACCATTATGCTTTTCACCAACCCTAGCATATCTCATCCAATTTCCTCTATCATGGAGTCTGTCTACAACAGAATCCCTAGGGTTCCTCAAAACTAACTCATTTAACCTAGTTGCCTCATTGTCTAAATGTGGTAATAACTACATTCAATCTTAAAAGACTCCTCTTTTGTTGTACTCTATCTAACCATATAGGTTTCTTTTCAGTGGAATTTTGAAACTAGGGATTTTTCAAAACAATATATGAATACTCAAGAAAACCGTAAAAACTATCAACTGGCAACACAAATTCCTTCACAACTCCTTTATAGGCTTTAAACAATTTTAAACTCAGAAAATAAAAATACCAGGCACCTACAAATTCCTTGCTTGAAATCACCCCGGGAGGAAAAATCAAGTTTTCCAGAAATGCTAATGAGAATGGTAAATAGAAACAATTATTCAATTTTGATGTATAGCATCGGCAACTACCTACAATCTATCTGAACATAACACATTAAATCCGCCATTACTGAAAGTTGGTGGCCTGAGTATTCATAGGATGCAAAAATGTCATTGAGCAAAAATTTGAATTTAGGTCATTGATTTATTTCTTTTCCGGCACATCGGACGGTTGACAAGTCTAACAACATAAACCTGTATTACTTTTCCCCAAATCAGTTCTCGACCAATGAGAACATTTCAATAGCGGCATGTTAGGAAATAAATAACTTAACATTATCTCAATCTGAGTGGAGATGTGTCACCTTGTCACTAAAGCACAAGCATAAAACTCAAGCATCTTCATCCAGTGGTGTAACGAAAACCGCGAGATCCTTTCTAACTTTCAATGCTTTACCTATTCTCAAAGAAGTGACCCCACCTTTCCTTTTAGGAATTCTATCAAATCAAGAAGTGCCATGTCGGACAAGTCAATAGTGAAGAAGCTGTAACTTTTTCCTTGCTATCAAATGCACTGGCAACCTTGACATGTCATTATTACCCTCGGGCAATCAGAAATGACTACGTCATCAAAAAAATTAGTAGTAAAGGACCACCCAAACAGTCCCCATCTTTAAACAAGATCTACGGCTATCGGTATACTGCTGACTCTAAATAATGTGCAACTTACCCCAGTGGTATAATGACAACCATGAGATCTTGTTGCATCTTAACCATCCAAAAAAATAGGCCCCACTATGACACTTCATTAATCTCTATCGAATCAATAACCACCATGTCATGAAGAATCAACAAGTGGACCGCTTGACATTTTCACTCTCAGTTGGAATCATCCTGACAACCGCCACATCATAACTCCCAGCAACCAATCAGAAGCATACATGTCAATGTGACCTTGCACTTTCAGGGCCCACTTCACACTTTAGTCCTTAAAGTGAATTGAATGGTTGTCGCTAATGTGCAATGTTTAAATAGCTATCATCTTGGCCCAATGGTATAGCAACAGTCGTTGATGTGATCCATTCTTTAAATGCCACCACATCCTATTACTAGATGGGCCCGCTGGGATAGGTGGCACTTCATCACTAAACTATATGTCAAAGATTCTGACAATGAGTAGTGTTTTGGTTCAATGATGGCCACATATTTGAAGGGTTTTATACTATTGAAAAAATTTATCGAGAGCTTAGGCTTTGAAATAATCAATTAATTAAAAGGTATCCCGATTCCAAAACCTAACTGCATAACATATGAAATGATGAATAAAGGGGGGTGAAAAGAACACATTCTTTATTAGGGGGAATAGTGAGCCAAAAAGTAACATGAAATTATAACAAGACTCAGGACCGGTTAGGGCTTTGATCAAATTTAGGGTTTTCACCACAAAACCTAACCATTAGGTCAATAAATTGGATCATTTTTAAAAATATTAGCAGAAAGCTGGAAAAATTTGTATAGTGATAATAGTGGCTCATGCTTGGGGATGTGTATCTCCTACAGATACAATGAGAAAACTAGAATCTCTTGGAAGAGCAGACCAGAACAAAACTTTGACAAAAAATAGGGAACTATACAAAAATTTTAAAACTAAACCTGCACGAGGACTTAGGAGATTTTAAGAAAAATAAAACTTCAAGAATTGACCATGAACTGGCAATTCCACAAGTTCTCCTGTTAGATTCTTCAATAGATAAGAATTTTCTCCCCATTTTTCCTCAATGATATATGGTCCTAATCAGATGGGATCAAACTTCCCATGCTTCCCTTTATCTTCTAGTCTTGCATTCCACATTAAGACCATGTCACCACTTACAAAATTCCTTTGTCATATAGGACCTTACACTGGGATTGCATCTTTTTATTTTTATCATGTGCATCATTTCTTACCTCATTTAATTGAATTAAGTCATTAATTTTGACAGTCGTATCTTCTTCCACATCATCATCATATGCCTGAATGAACTGGTACATCTGTAACAAATTGTTTTGGGGTAATCTTGCATTGATCCCATATACCAAGTCAAAAGGGGCACATCCTATTTCTTTCTTGACTATAACCCTATCAGCCCATAAGGCTTGTAACAACTTGGAGTCCCAGGCCTTCTTATTTTTATCAAGGACTCTTTTTAGAATTTTAATCAAACTCTTGTTGCTACATTTTGCCTGGCCATTGCCTTGTGGATGATAGGGAGATGAATATGAAATCTTTATACCATTGTTTTGACAGAAGCAAACAAAATCTTCTAAGCTAAAACACATTGCATTATCAACCACCATAGTTTTTGGACAACCAAATCTTGTCAGGATATTTTGCATCATAAAGTCTGTTACCACTTTGCTAGTTGCTCTTCTTGAAGGGATTGCTTCAACCCACTTTGTGAAATAGTTAGTTGCCACTAGGATATAAGAATGTCCACCACTAGACTGATCAAGGATTTCACCAATGAAATCCATACCCCATTTTTGGAAAGGAGCCTAGACAGACACAGGTTTGAGAGGCAAATCTCCATTGAATTTTAATTTTCCTGCAAACATTTGACAAGGATCACACTTCTTTACAAACTGATGGGTATCTTTGAAAAGTGATGGCCACCAAAAACCTAACCTAATGATCTTATGGGTTGTTGTCCTTGCCATATAATGTCCTCCACAAACTCCATTATGCATTTCATCCATCAAAAGTTTTCCCTTAACCTAATCTACACATCTAAGCAAGACACCATCATTACTCCTCCACCACAATTCACCATTTATGATTGCATATCTTATAGAGTGAATTTTAATGGTTCTTTTCTTATTGTCATCCAATTCAGGGGGTAAAACCAACTTTTGTAAGTAGTTGACAATGTCTTTGTACCATTCACAATAATCCATATTACATACAAAAGTTCTTTGATCCTCTTCAAACATATTTATCTAGTTTTCATTTAAATTGCTCTGAGCCATCAACTTTTCTAGGCCTAAACCTCTTACCAAATTTTTAATGTGGATGTCAATATTAAAATCTTGAATCCTGTTAATCCACCTACATCTTCTTCCTAAAACCTCTTGTTGAACCAAGATATCTTTGACTACAACACTTGGAACATAGGCAACCACTATGGCTCCCACCAAATAGCATCTAAATGTTTTAATGGCCTTTACCAAGGCATACGCTTGTTTTTCAATAATATCATAGTTTAGTTCTACTACCTACAAGGTATTTCTAAAAAAGGAAATAGGTTGTTCAAAACCATCAACATTTTTATGTAATAGTACTGCAACAATAGTATGGGCAGATGCAAAAGAAAAGATTTGCATAGGTTTGCTATAACCTGGTGTTTTTAAGACTGGGGCATGTTTGATAGCCCTTTTTTATATCATTAAATGCTTGTATTACTTCCATATTCCATTCAAATTTTTCTCCTTTCTTCAACATTCTTGATATGGGAATGCTGATCTTTGCAAAGTTTGTAATAAACCTTCGTAAAAAATTGACTTGTCCTAAAAAGGACTGAATTCCCTTGATGTTTTTTGGTAAAGATAATCTATCAATAGCCTCCACCCTTTCAGGGTCTATCCTCACCCCATCCTTTGAAACAATGTGCCCTAGAAGCTTTCCTTCTACCACACCAAAAGTGCATTTCTTTGGGTTCAAAGAAACCCCATATTCTAATGCTCTAATGAAAATCTTCTCTAGATGTTGACAATGTTGTTCTTCTTTAGCCAAGAAAGTTGTCAAGTCATCCTGGTACACCACCATAAATCTATCAATAAAATCTACAAAATCCACATCCATAGCCTTATCAAAAGTAGCACCAGCATTAGTCAACCCAAAGGGCATCCTCACATAAACATACATCCCCCATGGGGTTGTAAATGTAGTTTTGAATTGCTCTATGTCCTTGACCATTACCTGGTTGTAACCAGAAAAACCATCCATCATAGACATTAAATCTGATCTAGTGACTTTCTGTAACATGTTCTCCATATTTGGTAATCCATAGTTATCATTCAGAGAGTTTATGTTGAGATTCCTAAAATCTACACATAACCTGATGTCACCATTTTTCTTTCTAACAGGCACCAAATTTGAAACCCAAGTGGAATGCCTAATAGGATTGATTATCCCAGCATCCATCATCTTTTTGAGTTCACCCTGCATTTTAGGTGCCAAGGTAGGGTTAACAAGTCTCAAATTTTGTCTAAAGGGCTTTGTTCCTTCCTTGAGTGGAATCTCATGTTGAAAGAGATCCTCTCTATAAGCTTTAAGATCTTCATATGACCAAGCAAAAACATGCCTGAATTTTCTGAGAAGGTCAATCAGATTTTTTCTAGTTCTTGGGGATAGACACTTGCCTACATAAACCTTCTTGGGGGCTATTCTAGTTCCCAAGTTTATTTCTTCAAGCTCATTGATTTTATCAGTACTAACAGAGGAAATCTTGTCTTTGTTGTCAAATGCCCTTTCTAGAGCAACCAATCCTTTGGGAACTCTATTGGATTTTAACTGCAAAACTTCCTTCCCAAAAATGACATTTTTACCATTCACTGTGTCAACATAAGTACTGAAATCCATTTCTTTATTACCAAAATGTGATTCACATTGGAGAAATATCATTATGTCTTGGTCATTAGAAAAAACCCGTCAATTATCTACATTATCAGGGATGGAAGGCCTGGCTTGTACCTCTATATTAGATATATCTACAAATGTAACATCTTCAAGTTTGAGGGCCACATTAGCCAACAAGTCTGCCATTCTATTTTGACCTCTTTCCACCCAACAAATATTAAAATCACTAAAGTCTTCAATCTCATCCCACACTACATTTCTATACTACTTAATTTCTGATTTTTTTAAGCATATTTTGATCTAACTTGGAACACAACTAACTCAGAGTCACCTATTACTTTCAAACATTTTATGCCATGCTTTGATGCCAATCTTAGACCTATCAATAGAGCCTCATACTCTACAACATTATTTGTGCATGAAAACAACAAAGTAAAGGAGAATTTGAAAGTTTTACCATTAGGAGATATGAGCAATATTCTAGCTCCAGATCCTTCTTTTCTATTAGCTCCATCAAAATACATGGTCCACACACTATCAAGGTCAATCCATCCCTCTTGGATTTCTGACCTATAAGTAGGGTCAACTTCTTCCTCTGCTTCCTTATCTTGGACTTTGAAAGCATTAATATCAGTATCAAGGAAACAATTCATGGTATCTTCTTCTTCTTCAATCATATGAGGAGTTCTAGATTCCCTCATGATCTTGATATTCTATCCTTCAAAATTAAAAGTAGCAAATGACAAGTCACACTGTATACTACCTCCCATAGAAGTACTCCACTTTCTTGATAGTAACATCCCATACTGGGGAGGAATATCCACTACCAAAACACTCATGGTCAATTTTTTATTGGGGTATGCAACTAGTTTGTAAGGTAAAGCCTTGATAGTACCTACAACTGGTACCTCCCTTGAATCCATTGCTTGACACCTACCACGAGGTGTGTCCACCTTTAATCCCAATGACTTCATAACCTCAGTAGGCATAATAGTGTTTGATGCTCTAGAATCAATCATACAATTTTTTAGCAACTTTCCATTTATCTGCAGAGTCAAGAAAAAAGGATCAACTATTCTTGTTGTATTGCTAACAACATTTGTATCCAAGTAAATTTGAGGAATTTTAGAAACAATCTCCTCACTATAATTCCCATCTTCATCATTTACAGTTGCTATTTGTTTCTCATTTCCTTTTATTTTTTGAGAATCCATAGATACCACACCATTTACCCAATTTAGGGCCTTTTCTTTATCTTCTTCTATTCTCATCATCTCTAGCAATGGAACTTTAACAGTAATCTAAGACAACAATT
The DNA here is from genome assembly GCA_027943335.1 of Chamaecyparis obtusa. NCBI lineage: Eukaryota > Viridiplantae > Streptophyta > Pinopsida > Cupressales > Cupressaceae > Chamaecyparis > Chamaecyparis obtusa. The sequence continues at coordinate 1,845,013 of BSBK01001097.1, forward strand.
TACTCATATCAATTGGGACATATTTTGAATCAGAAACATCTGGCTTTAAATTTGAAACTTCTTTATCAAACTCCTGGATGGACATGTCTTTAGTATTTTTATTATGGACTTCATTCCCTTTCTGCAAAGCTAGGACAACCTTTGCTATCCGTTTGGATTTTATCTTATAGACAATGTTAGGTTTATCATTCTTCTTTATTTTAACCTTATCAATAGCATTGGCATCTTTAGGATTGTCCTATGATGTTTTTACATCTTTGTTCATCTTCTTGATGAAAATTCCAGCAGGCTTCTGATTCGAACTACTAACCACCCTATTTCTCAGGTTGTAATTTGTTTTAGCTTGAGTAACCATGTTTGATGTTATCAAGGCAATTTCCTCATTATAAGGTCTTCTTAAAACAATCTCTTCCTTATCCCTCAAAACATTGCATTGGACATTATCAAATTCACTATCCTCATCTGAAAAAACTTGTTGATGGTATGATTCAGTTTTGGCTTGAGAATTAAAAACATCTTGATTTTCATCCTCTTCATTAGAGTCAACTTCATCCCAAACATGGGAAGAAACCATTCCACATCCTTGATCATCATAAGGCTGGTCCTCATTAGATTCTTGCTCTTCTTGTGAAGAGACACTCTGGGATATGACATAATAATTAGGATCATGTGGTGAATAACAAGCTACACACTATGGGACCTCTTCCACCACATTCATTGAGTTCCTCTACAATGGATCAGGGGTTCTATCATTTGGTTTATCCTTTCTGTTAGGAAGAATGGGCTTCCCATCTTTCCATTGAGTATTATAAGGGTAATTCTGCATTCTTGGCAATTTGTTGAAATTATTAAAGGGAGGCTTATCTCCTCCAGTAATTTTATTATTTCTATTTTCACTAGGCTTCAAGTCCTTTATTGCTTTCAATATCTACTTTAAGCTATCATCATGTTTAGGTTTCATATTTATAGGTCTTCCTGGATCCTTTCTATTCAACAATGGTGATTTGTTGTCTTCCCTTCTTCCCAGCTTTCCTAAAATTCTTCAGTTACTCTCTATGTTAATAGCTAGTTTGTAAGCCTCAAAAAGAATCCTTGTATTTTTGTCTCCCAAAAGGTAGCCCATCTTAGAGTCAAAAGAATTCAAATATGTTACAAGACACACTCTATCATCCAATCTGATGACCTGCAATAACTTATGCATGGGCTTTTGAAATCTAACATTAAACTCAACAACATCCTCATTGATATTATTTTTTATGTTATTGAATTCATTTAGCATAAAACCCTCATGTGTTTTTTCACCATACTATTCTTTGAAACAATGCCTAAGCTGATCCCATGAACCTATGCTACCATGTGGCAAAGCCCTAAACCAATCCCTTGAATCTTTTGTTAGGGATTGTTCAAATAATTTCATAATAACATCATCTGGTACAATGTTATAATCATCAATTACATCAATAAACTTTTTTAGGTGTTCTTCATAGGTAACAACATTACTTCTAGTAAATTTGGGAAGTTTCTTCCTGATCTCTTCAGGGATAGGGTTAGGATACCTAGGGATACCATTGAAAACCAACTATTTACATCTTTCATGAATAGGCCATGTATTGGGTATACCAGCACCCTAAGATGTAGATGCATTAGTGTTTGTTATGGTAGAGCTTTTGAGCCCTCCTGGTGGGGGAATACTAGTTTTTTGATTTGCTAAATTTGTGACATTTACCTCTTGTGCCACATTGGAACTAGTGAAGTTAGTGGGTCCTATAGACCATCTAAGAAAATTGATCTTCCTCTTCATTTCTAATGTTGCAGCTTCTAATTCTACCTTTTCAAGTTCCTTAGCTAATAATTCCTATTCCCTTTTAGCCTTTTCAAGGTCTACCTCCAATCTTAGAGTGGAATCCATGGGAAGTTTAGGGCGTAGAGGTTCTTTAATTGAAATGCCCACTACTTTCTGCTTTCCCTTATTGTTTGGATCCCTTGTTTCAAATATTTGATGAACAATAGGTAGTTCACTTGTCTGTTCAGGAATGGGAACATAATTTATAACCTCTAAATCTAACAGCTACCTTCTTAATTGGTCAGCCCTTATCATGGCATGTCTGACTGTTTCTTCTTTCTCCTTTTCTCCCTTCTACCTAATAGTTGCTTGTTCATGAATCCTTCTTTCCAACTCATACACTTCCTCAAATATTTCCTCAGAATCAGGCAAAGTTGTTTCAGACTCAGCTTTTTGTGCTTGGGGCTCTTCTCATTGATCCTAAGATTCATGGAGGCCCTGGGGCAATGATGAACCAAGGGTGAAAGGGGGAACAAAATCTTGTCCACCCCTTCTTTTACTTCTAGATCTTCTCTCCCCCTCATATCATCTATTTGGGACTATTTTCCTATTATGGGGTAATCATTCACCCTCTCTCTCTATAGGGGAATAATAATCCTCATACTAGTTTAAACCAAGATCAACCGCCTCTTCATATTCTGAGGCATTTCCTTCCTGACCAGGAGGAGCAAGACCTTCCTGTCTTGAGTTCCCCTTTTGTTTCTAGGTAAGAGACATGTCACTGACACTTTTTTCACTCCTACCCTAGCCTCATCTAGATGTGATAGGAAGTTCACCCTGCAAACTTTCTTCTGGGTGTTCCTCCAAGACCTTGTATTTTTGTAACTCATAGTGATATAGTAATATTTTATTTAGCACTGGTACATAGATGTTGTAGAGTTGCCACCCAAGATATGTGGAATTTTCTATAATTTTAAACAAATAGGGGAGGGTAAGAAGAAAATGAAAAGGAATCAACTCTTTGTGTAAGGTAACCAACTGGTTTGAAAGATAAGCAGGCCAGGAGTCTAGCTCAACTTGTACCTATGTTACTTATACTTTTCTTAACAAGGCCCCAGTGGAGTTGCCATTTTGTTGGTTCTTCAAAAGATTTTACACTCCAAGAGATACCAGTATCCTTATGATTGATGTTAAGGATTTGTTAATTCCAAATGTAGGAAATCTATAAGCAACTGGACAAACTATAAGGACAAGACTACCATCTTCACTTCTAGCTCTGCAAAACCAAGGTGGGTACACCTGATCCAAGAGATATGACTCTGTTCTTTACTTAATACTGGATCTTACAATAGATCATAGTGAGAAAGTACTAAGTAACAACCTATTACTCATTGACTCTCCATCACTGGCTGAACAACATGTGAATGTAAATAAAGTAAAATAGCTAGTAATGATTATGTTTCAGGATCACAAGATGTTAATTGATCTACATAAAGAAAAATAGGAAAATACAGGCCAGTGCCCTATCCATTGGGCAAAAGATCAGAGGAAAAAATGAATACAGAGATATTAGGAGAATAACTTGGTCTTTAAACATAAATAAAAAACATTCCAACTCTTTCCTACTTTTTAGAAAAATCCTCAAATGAATTCAATAAACATGTATCCCACTATGAGTAGTATTTAATCCAATCCTAGACCAAAACTCAAAGCTAGATACATACATATAAATCTCAGGAAGACTTAAAGATTTATAGAATAACCTCAAAGGAGAGACAAATATTTGAAGTTTGTATTAAGTATAACCTTTTAACATTGCATACATCATATTCTGAATGACAAGCTTGCAAACCAGTAGCAGTAACCTGTACTTCTTTCTATTGCTTGATGAAAATTGATACAATATGTTACAATCCTTGATTGAGGGCTAGGGTTTTAGAATTTTGATCTTTTTAACTCTTGAAGTCTCAATGCCTAGAATGATCATGGAAAATCCTTTATATACAAGGAGATGCAACAAGCTACCGATCATTCTAGGGCTTGCAAAATTTCTAACCTAAAAAACCTTTACAATAACCTCAAAAAGTTTACACTAAATACACAAGTCAAGTAGGTGAGATATTTGTAGCTGAGTGACCTTGCTTTATGTCTTCAATATTGTCCTTGGCTCCCTTCAAAAAATCTGATTTGCAACATCTTGTTGTCCATCCTGCAATGAATGTCTTTCTATATCTCAACAACCTTTATGACTCAAAAAGTAACTGCCCCTACTTGCTCTATGAGGCTGGTGAAGCATTAACTTTTTCAACATGAGGTATGTACTGATACCTCCATTTATTGTACACCTCTTCACTTGGGAACTCAAAATTGGCAAACTCAGTCTTCTTACTTGATAATTGTTCCCATTCATTTTCAATTTGAGTAACCTTATGCTGAATATTGTCAAACATTGATTTAGCATTTATTAACAACTTGATAACACTGCTAATAGAAAAAGTGTCATTTAGGACATCAGTCACCCTTTCTAACAAAAGTGCATCCATCTCTTCTCTCCATAGATATACTTCTTTAAATTTTCCCTTATCTATGAAAATTGTGGGCACCAGCTCATAGTTTGAAAGCATTAATTCAACTTTCAACATACTCGATCTTCTAATGAAATTATCCAAAATGATGCCATACTGTACCATTTTCTTGACAATGTAATGTACTATCTTAATCAATGGATTAGGATCCTCTTGGCCCTTTGATAAAATATGAAATAGCTTTATACTAGGAGATCTCTAAATCCATTTCTTCAAAATTGGTGACATTTCCATTTTCTCCTTATTCAAAGTTTCAAATAAAGAATATAATTTACTGGCATGACTATGGAAAATGGAGGGCTTCAAATCATATGCAAACTGCATGATTGCATCTGTCATTTTCTCTTCATAGTTTTGGTTTGCCAAAGTTGTGGCCTTCACATTTTCATCTTTTTCCTTCTCTAGTTGCACTCTTATTTCCCTAAATTTATTTGCCTCTTTAGTTAATCTTTGCTTTTCCCAAGTAACCCTTGCATCCATACTTGTCTCTGGGTAGGGGGATGGTGGTAACTCGACAATTGGGCTTGAGGATGAAGCCATTGTAGGCTTATCAGAGAGTGTCAATTGGGGAGACCTATGATCTTGGGGCTCTGATAACTGAGAAATCAACTTGTCCTTTTGAATTAGCTCTACCTTGAGCTCATTGTAAGATTTGAGAACCATTTCAAACTTGAGCCTAAGCTCCTCCTTTTCTCAGGCATCCTTTTCTAAAAATTTAACATTGAACTTGGCAGTCTCTAGGATTAGGTTTGATGCTTCCACACTAGAAGTTTCACCCACGCTTTGTACTAACAAACTACCTACATATGGTATGGAGAGAGCTTCTTTTCTTCCTTTATCTTCCTCCCTCTTTAGGGACCACATGACCAAGACTAAATGATCCTATAAGAAAGAAATTCCCCTAGGAGCTTGTTTGGCATGTTCTGCAGTAGTAAGAGTTTTCATTTTGCTCTTCCTGACTTGGTCAAAGACAATTGCATCAGCAATGTCCCACTCTAGCAAAATTAGCACTCCTGTAGTATGAACCATGGCCCTTCCTTCCTCAGGAGTAATTTTTTCAAACTGCTTGACCATCTTTTCCTTGGTCTCATTTTCTATTTATGTTATGTCTTTATCAGGGAAATCCTCCCTCTTCTTCTCACAGATCTCTTTGTACTCATTTATTTTCATTCTCCATAAAAATTGGGAGAATGCCCTAGTCTTGAAAAAATTTTCATCAGCAAGAAAAGAGTCACTTTCCTTCTTTAAAATAGGGTCCAATTGTTTACCCTCAAATTCATCAATAGTAAGGTCCATGGCTACCTCTTTAGGTGCCTCAGGAATCCCTTCTTGCAAGTCATCATTGGAAACAAAAATGTTTCCCTCATTCCTCAATTGTACCAGTTGCTCTGTTACCCCATGTTCATCTAATTGGATAGGGGATTGAGAAGGAGAATCAATTTCCTCTCCTGACCTTGATTCTTCTCATCTCTACCTTTTAGGAGAGGACCCCTGCATTGCTGAATCATCAATGAGCCTTTTTCCCTTTAGAAGTAGAGGGAATATCCTCACTTCTCTGATGTGGCTATAAGAGAATAGTGTATCCACTTCTCTTCTACATTGTATAGACTCCCCTTTGGGTCAACTTCATATACTGAGGTTGGTTCAAAATCTGCCTAGCCCTCTTAGGATCTATCTTGCTTATAGTAGCCCTCTTTTCATTCACTGCATGCATGATGCCTTCAAAATGCTCCATTAGGGCATCCACTTTCCTTGCCCATGGCTCAAAGCCTTTTAATGGGTCATAAGCCTTGTCAAAATTTTGGATGAAATCTAGAGTCTTCGTATAGACTATCCATTTCCTTTCTTAATTTCTTGAGTTTGAAGATCAAACTCATTCGTTATCACATCCTGATGAAAATTAAATTGATGCTCAATATGAGCACACCTTATCTTTTCTCTAAACATTCTTGAGAGGAAACCCTCTATATTTGCACACCTGATGGTGGCCATTGTCATTTTGTAGGGCTGTAGCACTTTATTCAAATGGACCTAACCTCCCTTTGTAATCACATACTGATGTGCTATAGTTATGTTTGGGAAGAAAGTTCCCCTTCCCTTACCAGTGAGAGTGGTCTCTTGTAGGTCACCAATCTGTCTTAAGATCTTAGCATATCCTATTTTTAATGGAACTTGATAAGGCAAGATGTAGGGTTCCTTTTTGCAACCATAAACCCTAAAAACTCTAGAAACAAGATATAGAATGATGTCCCCAAAATTATGAACTATGGTGATATCTTGACAATATTCCTTTGGCTTGATTAATCTTAGCAACTCTCTTGGGATCCCTAGATTTTCAAAAAACAAAAGAGTTCTAAGCCTTGAGGCAAAATCCCTATCAAATGCAATGTAACTAGCATCAATTCTGTCCCATGATAGGGTTGTAGTCCATAATTGTACTGGAAGGGTTTCTCCATTCCTCTCTTTCACAATATTTATTGTTGAGCTGAAGAACTGCTCACCTTTGTATAGGAACATGTGCATAAGCATTGAGTACCACCGAAAAGGCCTACTAACCTTCATGTCCTTAATTCCCATCAATCCCTCATGGATCAAGTCAGCTAGATGAGATGCAAAATCAAAAATTAGTGCCAATTGGGGGTGTAGAGATTGTACCATCATAAACATGTATGGGACTAGCATATGAGTTGCTTCATCATGCCCTAGAATTAAATTCAGTAATTTATAAACCTCTTGTGCTCTTTTACTAAACAAATCTAGCCTAAAAGGCTCTAGCATGCTTGGACTGATAACACACATGGACCCAATTTCATCTAAAAATTGCTTGAGAGGTCCCGCCCTTAAATAATCCTTCTTTGCTACATATATCTCTATAAATTTAGTAAAATCTATCTTGTCTAACCCCACTAAAGGGTCATTTAGAGAAAAAACCTCCCTTATCTCATCTTTTGTGAGACTAATTAGGTTTTTTCCATTTACATCCTTGACACACTTTGTCAGAGGATCATAGCATTTAGCAATTTGAATCAATAACTCAACATCCATGAAAACTCTAGGGACTATTAATCTCTGAATGTCAAATTACCAAATGTTGCTTAGGGGGGCACAGGCATTTCTCTGTGAATAGGCTAATTTAAACAAAATTAGACCATTATGCTTTTCACCAACCCTAGAATCTCTCATCCAATTTCCTCTATCATGGAGTGCATTTGCAACAGAATCGCTAGGGTTCCTCAGAACTAACTCCTTTAACCTAGCTGCCCTGTTATCTGAATGTGGTAATAACTACATTAAATCTTCAAAGAATCCTCTTTTTTTGTACTTTGTCTAACTAGAAAGGCTTCTTTTCAGTGGCATTTTGAAACTAGGGCTTTTTTAAAACAATATATGAATACTCAAGAAAACCCTAAAAACTATCAACTGGCAACACAAATTCCTTCACAACTCCTTTGTAGGCTTCAAACAATTTTAAACTCAGAAAAGAAAAATACTAGGCACCTGTAGATTCCTTTCTTGAAATCACCCTGAGAGGAAAAATTGAGTTCGCATGAAATGCTAATGAGAACAGAAAATAGAAACAATGATTCAATTTTGATGTATAGCATCGGCAACTACCTACAATCTATCCACACGTAACACATTAAATCTACCATTAGTGAAAGTTGGCAGCCTCAGTATTCATAGGACACAAAAAGTCACTGAGCAAAAGTTTGAATTTAGGCTGTTGATTTATTTCTTTTTTGGCAAATCAAACGGTTGACAAGTCTAACAACATAACCTCGTATTACTTTTCCCCAAATTAGTTCTCGACCAATGAGAACATTTCAATAATGGCATGTGAGGAAATAAATAACTTAACTTTATCTCAATCTGAGAAAACAAGTTTCACCTTGTCGCTAAAGCACAAGCGTAAAACTCAAGCATCTTCATCCAGTGGTGTAACGATAGCTGCAAGATCCTTTCTAACTTTCAGCGCTTTACCTATTCTCAAAGAAGTGACCCCACCTTTCCTTTTAGGAATTCTATCGAATCAGGAAGTGCCATGTCAGACAAGTCTATAGTGAAGAAGCCCTAACTTTATCCTTGCTGTCAAACACACTACCAACCTTGACATGTCATTATTACCCTCGACCAATTAGAAATGATTGCATCATCAAAAAAATCAGTAGAAAAGGACCCACCAAATGGTCCCCATCTTTAAACAAGATCTATGGCTGTCGCTATACCACTGACTCTAAAAAATGTGCAACTTAGTCTAGTGGTATAACAACAACCATGAGATCTTGCTACATCTTAACCATCTAAAAAAATAGGCCCCACTGTGACACTTCATTAATGTCTGTCAAATTAATAACCACCACGTCCTGAAGAATCAATAGGTGGACCGCTTGACCTTTTAACTCTCAGTTTGAATCATCCTGACAACCACTACATCATAACTCCTAGCAACCAATCAGAAGCATACATGTCAATGTGACCTTGCACTTTCAGGGCCCACTTCACACTTCAGTCCTTAAAGAGAATTGAATAGTCATCACTAAAGCATGATGTTTAAATAGCTATCATCTTGGCCCAATGGTAGTGACAACCATTGATGTGATCCGTTCTTTAAATGCCAGCACACCCTATTACTAGATGGGCCCATTCAGATAGGTGGAACTTCATCACTAAAGTGTATGTTAGAGATTCTGACAATGGGTAGTGCTGTGGTTCAACACTAGCCATATATTTGAAAGGTCCAATACTATTGAAAAAATTTATCAGGAACTTAGGCTTTGAAAGAATCAATTAATTAAAAGGTATCCCAATTCCAAAACCTAACCGCATAACATATGAAATGATGAATAAAGGGGGGTGAAAAGAACACATGCTTTATTAGGGGGAATAGTGAGCCAAAAGGTAACATGAAATTATAACAAGACTCAGGATCGGTTAGGGCTTTGATCAAATTTAGGGTTTTCACCACAAAACCTAACCATTAGGTCAATAACTTGGATCATTTTTAAAAATATTAGCACAAAGCTGGAAAAATTTGTATAGTGATAACACCTACAAGGGGATCCTTCATCAAGAGGAGCTTCTTATGAATAAACAAGAGAAAGAAGCTCAATCTCTGAAGATCATCCACAAATAGTGTTCATAGGGCCTATTTACTATGTGTAACAAATATGCAAAAAGCAAATCTATGTTTGTTTTTGTATCATCTTAAAATGGAAGCACTTCCATGTTAAGAGCATTTATCCCTCTGAGTAAGTGGTTTAAGGTCATGTTTGGTACCTTGATTGGGTCTTTGCATGTACTTAGCTTTCTCCTCACTTTCCACTTCTTCTTAGCACTTGATTTCTTCATTCTAGGTGAAATTAGGGTTAAGGTCTTAAGGACTTTCCTGATCTTCTCTCTTCCATGGCTCCATTTTCTAGGTAGGATTTAGAAATGAGAACTCCTAGTCCTTCATCATATCATTCTGAGGATTTTCTGTCTATTCCAGACATTGGGTCCTGTTCAAACATCAATTTCTAAGTTTCTAGCATCTCTGGCATCTCTTTTGTAGAACCTGAGAAAGTTAGGGTCTGAGGTCAAAGTCTACCTCGACCCTAACTAGGTCAGGGTCCACCTCAACCTTCACCTCTTCACACCGGGATTTCAAATTCTCATTTGCTGGTAATTTAGCTTTTGGGATAATTATTTCCTGCCTCCGAGTCAGCTGTTTCGGGCTCCGAAACGGTAAATCCTTTAATTGTATTTAATCATGGTATATTTTCTAAAGTTGAGGACCTAATTGGGATTTAATTCTTCAAGGTGGCCCACCTAGAGGAGTGTGCCCTAGATCTCTATAAAAGGAGGCCTTCCTCTATGATTTTCATCATCAAGTTTTGGCAATCAAGCTCTCAAGTTCTCAAGATGATCAAGCAAGCATTCATTCAAGTATTCAAGTCTTCTTCTTCATCCAAGTTCTCCATTGAAGATCAAGGATTCAAGCATTTAAGCTATTTAAGGGATTTTGCTCAAGCACTCAAGATCTATCATTCAAACCCTAGATCTAGCCACCATGGTGGTGTGATCTTCCTTCAAGATCCTTTGTTCATCTTCAAGATCCATATCATTGTTTCCTCAAGGTGGATTTCAAGCATACAATCATGGAGGTTTGATCATGTTATGTTCAAGCTTTCATATCAATATATTTTATTACATTCCAAATACATTAGTATATCTATTGAATTGCATAGCTTCATTGTTAGATTCATTTCTACTACTTGCTAGCATTCTCCTATTTCAATTTCAATATTAAGGTTGATTCCAAACTGGAGTTTGACCAAGGTAAACCCCCCCAAAAAAACAACAAAACCATTTTTCTTGCAGGCATAGGTGTGGAGTCTCAAATCTGAGAGTGAATTTGGATACCCTTTTCAGCAATCTTTTAGGATCTGTGAACAGAATCAGAATCAGACTTTAAATAAATAATGTGGTCTTTGACCTTTTAAAAGGTCAAAGTTGACCTGTGTGAATTTGGAGAAAATATTTTTGGGTTTTGTCCACCTTGACATTTCCAGTCTAGAATAGGTGATGGAATCTTCAGAAAGTTCATGCAGAAGCTAGAATTCAGCATTTTCCAGATCTGCCCTAATTCAAGGTTAGTATTTGCACTTCAATTATTTTAGATTTCAAGCTTAATCCAACTATAGGGAAGTATAGGGTTTCTCTCTCTATTTCATATTCTTCATAGATTGATTCAATTGTGTATTAACCTCTTGGTTGATCAAATTGGATCTCTCCTTTGGTAATTTGGATTTAAGAGTGAATCTTACATTTTCCCCAAACACATACACAATTAGTGGTGATTCCAAATTACCACTATTCATTTTGGTGAACCCGACTAGCTTACTCTCTTTCTTTTTGGTGTTAGATTTACATTTTTCTCTTGCATCTATACTTCAAAAATTTAAAAAAAAATCTATATATTGAATAAAATACAAAAACATATTTCTTGCATTTTTATTTATCATGAAGATTGTTAAGATGTTTTGGTGCATAATCATGTTTGTTATTACTCTTCTTCTAGCATCTATTTATAATGCATATGATGTTTATGAGGGTATTATTCATTTCATAACATTGATGACCCTTCACTTTGCTCTTGCTTATGCTTTTGTGAAGATGACTGATACTAGTCTATCTACATTTACAACTTTTCTTAGGGATTTATGTGGTAGCCTTATTCATCTTTTGGATTATGTGAAGAATTTTGTAGATGATACACCATCTCCTAATCTTCCTACTCTTCATCCTATTCTTCATTGTAATATTCCTATTCCGATACCTGATTCTCCATCTGTTAATCCTCGCTCTTCCCATACTTATGATGGGATTCAAGCTATAGTGCAGGATGCGGATGTGCAAGATTTCTTTGATTTACCTCCTCCTCTTGTTTAGGATGATATTCAAGGATAGGATAAAGAAACTTCTTCCAAACCTATTATCCCACCTTATATGACCTTTACTCATGAACATGATAAACAATCACCTCCCATAGAATCTTTGCATGATATGTACACTACTAGATATAATATGGTGAATAAACATGGCTATAAAGGTTTAGGGTTAGGAGTTAATGAACATGGTATTTTAAATTTCCCATTAATATACCTCCTAAACCGGATATGTGTGGTGTTGAAACTTCTAAATCTCAAGTCAAGTTAAGAGGTGTGGATCTTCATCCTCCCCTCAACACTCATCTCTCTACATCTCTAATGGATAATCCTAACACTCGTCAAGAAAATGCTAAAATAGTATATGTGGAGCTAATGAATTCTAAGAAGGAAAGATTTAGACCTATACCTATTGATGCTTTGTATAAATTTAAATGTCCTTTCCACTATTGTAATACTCATTTGCTTGCTGATTGTAACAACTTCAAATTATATGTTAGGGATAGGACTGCGTGCGGTATTATACCTTTTTCTCGCGTCATCTTACAACTTCTTCATAATTTTGATATAGGGGATTCCCCTCCATTAGAGCTGGAGTAAATGTTCCTATCCTCTTGTCTCATGACTGGGGGGCAAGAGGCATCATTTTATCCAGTCTTTTAGGATCCATTAGGTCTTCTTATTAAGATTTAATTGGTATTCTTTATGTTTCCTTCTTCCATAGTCTTGCATGATGTTTTTATCCATTCCTAGGAATTATATTTTCTTCTTAGGAAATATTTTCTAGGATGTGTTTTGTAAAAATATCCCTTTTCTTTCATCCCTCAGGGGCCAAGGTTCTTCCTTCTTTCTCTAGGCGAACTTCTTTCCTTAGCTTAGTAGTATTTGCTTATGTTACAATATTATTTCATCATAGTGACAGAGGTGTTGATTATGGATAATCTTCTTATATGAGAAGTTTTTGTCCTAGATCGTCACTTCTTCTCTATGTTGAAAATTATGTTTAATATATTCTTTTATTCTTTCTTGGTGTTAAAATTGTTTTCCTTTATTCCTAAGATTCCTCTTGCTCTTCTTCACAGGGGGCTTGATGATTGAATCTTTGTTCCCACTTTTTGAAAGATGATATCTTATCTAAACACACTCTTCTTTGGTGGAGGTCTTGGTGATAAGATCTTTTTCATTGAGGGTCCTTTTCCATAAGTGACATATCATTTTCATGATTATTTATACTCTTGGATGTAGGGGTCAATATCTCTCGCTAAGGATATACTATACATTGTTGTAAATAGGATATCTCCTTGCTTTGTGAAGTAGGTATCCTCTTCCATCTTTGTTCTTACACTTGGGGGGTAAGGATTCCTTATCCTTGGAGTCACAAATATGGGTTGTGAGTTTGGTAGAAGTACTTTATCCTTGGAGGCTTGGTATGCTTTTTTATCTTATTCAAATCTATGCAGTGTTATTTCATTTGGTATTCTCTTCTTTTCTAGGGATTCACCTCTTTCCTTGGTTAAGCAATATTTATCTAATATGTGATATCCAATCATACATTAAAATTATGGTTTGCATTTGAGGACCTATGTCTTTTATAAAAACCTTATTTGTTGTTTGACATTGGGTTTCCATGGTTGATACATCTCTCACCTTGGAAACTGAATAGTGTGCTATCCCTCATTAAGGGTTACTTCCTTTTCACATCTTGCATGATATCTCTTTACATTCATCCCTTCCATGGCCTCATAGGAGCTATGACCTTCTTGGCTTGGACTGGGTGTTGTCTATGGATATTGTCTTGATGCTGAAGAAGGCTTTATCCTTGTTCTTTCTTTCCTTAACATGACAAAATAGCATGTTTTTTGCCATATTAAGGAGGGGGGCATATACAGGGCCTCCCTTGTACTATAGTTTTTTATTTTTATATGCTAAATCTTGGAAGGTAATGCACATAAGTTGCTAAATCCTAAAAATACATGCATTCATATGCTAAATCTTTCGATGGTAACACACATAAGTTGCTAAATCTTGAGGAGACATACATTTTTCAAATTTTTCAATATGCTAAATCCTTTGAAGGTAATGCACATAAGTTGCTAAATCCTGAAGGGACATGCATTTCCAAATTTCAAATATTCTAAATCTTGGAAGGTAATGCACATAAGTTGCTAAATCCTAAAAAGACACACACCTATATGCTAAATCTTTTGAAGGTAACACACATAAGTTTCTAAATCCTGAGGAGACATGCATTTCATATTCATAGTGATACAAGAAGGTGGATCTATGGATATTCTAGAAGCCATCAAAAGATGCATTACAATTGCAAGGATAGTTTATGGGTGAACCTATTGGGCTCTCCCTCTAGGGTGATTCACGGTAAGGTAGGCATCTTACCGGGTGAGGTAATCACTTTCTCTTTTCTCTCTTTTCCCTTTCATGCTAGTAGGAGTGGATCATGAAGCTATGTTGTCTATAGTGTTTCTCTTGTCTTTCTTATGTAATCATTTATGCTATTATGATAGCTTTCCAAATATGATATTGGTATGAGAAATATTTCATAGCAAGGTTTCTTATGCTAATTGATCTGGGTTGTTTAGTACTAACCCTTGTTCTTTTGTATACTCTCATGTATCTATGTTGAGTTAGAATCCTTGGTCTGGGGGCTTGTGTCTTTAGCTAAGTGTTATTTTATCTCATTTTGAATCCACTGGGATCTCTTCTCTCTTCTCCTTTACCAAGATTTTGCATTGAATCCACACTCTTGCTAAAGTGGGGGCTTAATGTATCATCTTAAAATGGAAGCACTTCCATGTTAAGAGCATTTAGCCCTTTGAGTAAGTGGTTTAAGGTCATGTTTAGTGCCTTGATTGTGTCTTTTCATGTACTTGGCTTTCTCCTCACTTTCCACTTCTTCTCTGCACTTGATTTCTTCATTCTAGGTGAAATTAGGGTTAAGGTCTTAAGGACTTTCCTAATTTTCTCTCTTTCATGGCTCCATTTTCTAGGTAGGATTAAAAAATGAGACCTCCTAGTCCTTCATCATATCATTCCAAGGATTTTTTTCTATTCCAGACATTGGGTCCTATTCAGACATCAATTTCTAAGTTTCTAGCATCTCTGGGATCTCTGTTGCAAAACCTAACAAAGTTAGGGTCTGAGGTCAAAATTGACCTCGACCTTGACTAGGTCAGGGTCAACCTCAACCTTGACCTCTTCCCACTAGGATTTCAAATTCTCATTTCCCGGTAATTTAGCTTTTGGGATAATTATTTCCCACCTCCAAGTCCGCTATTTCGGGCTCTGAAACAGTAAATACTTTAATTGTATTTAATCAAGGTATATTTTCTAAAGGTGAGGACCTAATTGGGATTTAATTCTTCAAGGTGGGCCATCTAGAGGAGTGTGCCCTAGATCACTATAAAAGGAGGCCTTCCTCTCTCATTTTCATCATCAAGTTTTGGCAATCAAGCTCTCAAGTTCTCAAGATGATCAAGCAAGCATTCATTCAAGTATTCAAGTCTTCTTCTTCATCCAAGTTCTCCATTGAAGATCAAGGATTCACGAATTCAAGATCTATCATTCAAACCCTAGATCTAGCCACCATGGTGGTGTGATCTTCCTTCAAGATCCTTTGCTCATCTTCAAGATCCATATCATTGTTTCCTCAAGGTGGATTTCAAGCATAAAATCATGGAGGTTTGATCATGTTATGTTCAAGCTTTCATATCAATATATTTTATTACATTCCAAATACATTATTATATCTATTGAATTGCATAGCTTCATTGTTAGATTCATTTCTACTACTTGCTAGCATTCTCCTATTTCAATTTCAATATTAAGGTTGATTCCAAACTAGGGTTTGACCAAGGCAAACTCCCCCCCCCCCCCCAAACAAATAACAAAACTATTTTTCTTGCAGACACAGGTGTGGAATCTCATCTCTGAGAGTGAATTTGGATACCCTTTTTGGCAATCTTTCAAGATCTGTGAACAGAATCGGAATTAGACTTTAAATAAATAATGTGGTCTTTGACCTTTTAAAAGGTCAAAGTCGACCTATGTAAATTTGGAGAAAAGATTTCTGGGTTTTGTCCACCTCAATATTTCCAATCTAGAGTAAGTGATGAAATCTTCATAAAGTTCATACAAAAGCCATAATTCAGCATTTTCTAGATCTGCCCTAATTCAAGGTTGGTATTTGCACTTCAATTATATCAAATTTCAAGCTTAATCCAACTATAGGGAAGTATATGGTTTCTCTCTCTCTTTCATATTCTTCATAGATTGATTTGATTCTGTATTAACATCTTGGTTGATCAAATTGGATCTCTCCTTTGGGAATTTGGATTTAAGAGTGAATCTTACATTTTCCCCACACACATAAACAAATAGTGGTGATTCCAAATTAACACTATTGAATTTTATAGCCCAAAATGAAGTCTATGATATGAAAGCAAGAAAATCACATAACCTTGACACGTGAGAGTTCATTTTATTCCAAATCAAAATATTATTAGCTTGAGAAGAATACCTAAATTCTTCGCAACATGCTTAGTAGATTTTTACCTATTTTGGCAATTTAGTAGTGTTTTTTCCAATCAGATTCAACAAATATCAGTAAAAAACAAAAGATTTCAATTGTTAGGGTTAGCTGTTAGTCCAAATCTAAAAATAAAATATGAAAAACTACCAAAAATGGTGAAATGACAATTGAATTTTGGAGTCAAAACTCATATGACAGTGGGTTACCTCTCAAAAGACAGTCTGGAAACTCGTACGATTGTGGGTGTCTTCTCATACAACAATCAGGCTTCCAAATGACAGTGTGTACTCTCTAGTATGAGCCTTGAAATTTGAACCTATCGTATGATAGTGGGTATCTCCTGAAATGTCTTTCTGAGAAAAGTCGTACGAAAAATGTACGATGAGAAAATAAAAATAGCAGTTTTAACCAGAAAATGATAAGAAATTGATAGAAATTGATAGAAAGGTGATGGAAACCCATTATAGGGCCCCACAATGGGTGTTAGAAATGTGTGTGAATTTTGTACCTAGTTGTAGACATAACACTTCAGTAAAACATTAGAGGTTAGCCAAAAACCAAAATCATGCAATGAAATGGAAACTAAACTAACTGTTACTTAAAAATCTAGCATACAATACAATAAGCATTAGTTGGAAAAGGTTGCATTTTGTTGGTCTAATTAACACTACCTTGCAGGTTTTGTTAGTTTACATGTAATTATTGAATTCATTCTAGATGTCATTACTATACTCTAAGTATTGATTATCATTCCAAAAAATTGCCAAAATTCATAAATAATCATTACATTGTACTTTCATATTGAATATGATATACAAATGTCCTTTCTTGTTCCATGTTTCATCAATAAATAGAGTACATTATAGAATTAAAAGAAAGACTGAAGTATGGAATAGGGGTCCCATGCATTGCCTTTTGTATTGGTTGTGTCAGCTGGTTGTCTGTTGGGTCTCTACATTTAGGTCTTTGCATTTAGGTCTTCATGAGTCTGAGTCTCCATCTACATCTAGGTCTTTAAGGTTTCCATCCGCATGAGAAAGGAAGATATGGTTAGATCCATCAGGATCTAAGCAATACATGAGAAACAAATAACATACTATAGCAGTCAATTTTTCAATATTGCATATCAATCTGGAAAATTAAATGAAATAAGGAAATGTACACTAACACTCACTACAAGGTGGTGTTAAAGGGACTTGTTTCTGACATGAAACCTTTTACTACTAATGATCATTGTGGTGTATGTTGTCCTTTTTATAAACCAGGTGTCTGAATTAAAGGGACTTAGTATGTTTCCAAACCGAGAAACCTTTTTCAGATATTGTATTTCATAATGATGTTATTTGAGAGCTTAACAGATTATCTTGCAGATAACAACTGATTAGTTTTCATATTTAGTCATGAGTGAAAGATGCAGATCAAGATGGTTTCTATGATAAGAATGCTACAGGAAATGCCAATGATTGCCAACTTCCCAGTTCAAGATACAAATGGTGATGCATAAATACCAGTAAAAATATGTCCTTACTGTACCTAAGTACATTTTAAAATCATAAACATATTTGTTTCTGAATACAAAAGAGTGCTTCAAGATTAAGCTATAAAATCATAAAGTGTTTACGGTTTGTTTTTAGTGAGTGTCATGAACCCATGTTTGAACCTCATTAGTTAAACATTCTAATGTTTTTGAATGTCATGAGCCCATGCTCAAACTTCATTAACAGTAAATAAACATTTTTTCATCTTGTTGTACTTATCATATTAAGTGCAGATTCAGCATCAATGTGAACTATTTACAGTGGACAAAGCTACAAGATTCAAGCTGAACATAAAATGGAAAATATGTATAAACTAGAACAATGTATGTGCAACTAGTAGTGGGATATTATAAAGGATAGAGTACTTATCTATTGTGGAAATAAGAAAGTCTATTGAGCATCTCTCAATCATAATCACCTTCTAAGGTTTGTGAAGGTTATGAGTGAAAGATGCAATGGTTTTATGTGTAATAGATTATATCTTTAACATTCTTCACTCATAACCTTCCAACTTTAGTAAGTCATTAAGAGGTGTTTTCATGGTTTCCTGGAGAAACTATCCATCATGGTCGAGCTCATCATACATGGTTTGCAAAGAAACAAGTTCACCAGCTCATCAAGTTTATAGCTATTGATTACACAAGGTTCTATTCATGTCAGCAAAGTGAAACAATTTGGATGCTCTATGCTATAACCACAGTTTGTGTTCAAATTATGGAGTCTGTTAAAATAGTTTCTAAAAGCTTCATGTTTTACACAAGAATGTCTTCATATAGCTAATCAGGAAAGAGCCATCATTTATTTATTTTGAAAATTCCAAGTCAAGATTTTGAGCTTCATATGTTATCATAGAATATGCTGAGGATGATACTGAATTTGATAAAGTTGTAGTTGACAGTAATTGAAAGTTCCATGAATGTGAGAAGTATGTTGTCATTATGTAATCAAAATGATGACAAGCTTCATGTACAACAAAGAAGAAGTCATTTATCTACCAGTTAAGGGTTTGATCTAAAAAGGATAAGCCAAATGTTCTGACATATCAATTTTCAATGCTTATTGTCAATGAGTTATTTAAAACTAAGCTTAGTAATTTGGCATATGAGACAAAAGAACAACAACCATGTCAATTTCATATAGTTCCCACAAGCTACATACTAGTATTCCAGTTATCAAAAGTGTGAAGGGATTATTTTCCTTTAGTGAATTAAAGAACTCTTATAAGTTAGTAACAATCATGGCTTTATGTGCCAAATAAAATGATAACAATGAAAACCCATGACTATTACTAGTTTATGAATGAAAGTTTGTATCTTGTGCCAGTCATAAGTATTATACATGGTAAAGATGTAGTCACAATTGTCAACAAAAGTGTCATGAACAGTTCGGGTTCACAAGTTTTGAACCCACATAGAGAAAGTGGATGCCATGACTGCTAACATAAATAACTTGTGAGCTAAGGATTAGCAATTCCACACAAAAAATGGCATAGGAAGAAAGAAATAGTGGGTCCCATAAAGAAGAAAGAAAGCTTACGGTGTGTGCAAGAACAAGTGGACACCAGTCACCCGAGACCAATAGTTACTATTGGATACATATCAAGCCATGGTTACAATAAAGATAGCTCGATTTCACAAGTTAGAACTTGTCAAATGAAGATAACAATAGTTGAAAGTCATAGTTATTGCTAAGTAATGAACATGAAGCTCATGGGTTTTACAATAGTCACAACATGGTAAGTATCATAAATGGTAAGATGTACTAGCAGCTTGCAACATAAAACTGTTATGAACAATTTTGGGTTCAATACTTTCGAACCCACATATGATACAAACAAATAAACAAATGGTTGAGCCCAGATGGAAATGCATGAAGCCCGCATCAAATAAAGCCTAGATATATATGTTGAACAACTCAAAGAAAATCCATGGAGCCATGGTTACAAGTCACAATCTGAAAGTACAAGAAAATGAATAGTTCAATATATATAAACAACATGGATGCCATGAAACATGATATGGGCTTGTTGTTATACAAATAAAAGAGAACTCTCTGTGTATCCAAATTTGTACAAGGTGAGACTTACAAGCTACAGTTCAACTATCAATACCAAGATATAACTGTGACTCACTAACCATGACTACATTTTTTGAAAGAAACAGTCATATTTTCAAACAACATTGAAACAACAGTTAACATAAGGAGAGCCCATGATTTATGCATGGTTGAAATTTCATACTATTTATTGCAAGAATATAAACAGAGAGTTCAAGAAGAAAACTTATAGTTCGTTGAATGTGAAATGGAAGTTTATGTCGAGTTCCTTGATGGAGATGCACATAAAGAAGTAGCAGTAGTAATCTTTAGTATAGAGAAGGCTCGAGCTCAACAATGGCGTATTCTTACAGTCAAGTCAAGCTCCTTCAGCTATTTTCAAAGGCTTACGGTTTCATTTCCCTTAGACTTCTCTATGAAGAATGAATAAAAAATAAATGCCAAGGTAAAAATGAGATAACTGTTCGGAGTCCACCAAGTAGTTTAATGCATTCAATGCATGACAGTTCTAGTAGAGCCTCAAAAATTGAAAAACATGCCACCTTTCATTCTTATCTCATCGGTTTTTGTATTGTATTGCAAGTGGATTGGAGGTCATGTCAACTTCTTTACATTGTATATAATTTAGACTTAGAGTCCTTAGTCTAAATTAGGAGATAAGGGTAGGATAATTGATATTTAATTTTTATTTAAGATTAATTTCTTTTAAATTTTTGGCATTTTTCTTTGTAAAAAGGATTTAATTCCTTATATTAGGCCAAAAATTTAGGGAAGAGGATTTTTGAGGAAGTTGGTTAATGGCACATTTTTGGGCACATTTTTAGGCTAAAATTGGGGCATTTTTGAGGAGCTTAGATTTTCAGATTTGAGGCTAGAGCTGGATATAAAATTGATTTTTGATGATCAATTAGAGGTTGCAGATTTTGGAGAGAGGGCATATAGTGAACATATCATTCCTAAGTGCTTTGTAGGCCATTTTTGTAATCATTTTGTGAAATTTTTTAAGGAATGAACCAGATTCTTTGACTCATATTTGTGTACTTGTTTTTCAATATCGAATCATGTCTTCATCTTTTCTAACAAGTGTCAAATCATTTATTATCTAAAGGAAGTGAATGAAATTATGTTCCTTCTCAAGATAATCAATTGCCCCTAGGTCTTGTGTGAGAAATGTGTGTTGTTAATTGTCCAAGCTGTTTGTGGTAGAACCCTAATAGCATGAATTCATTAACCTATATGTTGAGCAGAGATTCAAGGTGTTAAGATATTCATTTGTGAGTCGGGATTGAATTTCATCTCTTTTGCAAAGTTTGAAATATTCATTGGTGTATCACCCTAATCTTTTAGTTATAGTATTATTTTCCCTTTTCCTAATAATTTGTAGATCAAGAAAGTGATATTCCATATTTTATAGGAACCAACCTAGAATCCAAAGATTCCTCTTCATTCATAGTCTACCCAAAGCTAGGAGAGGTTTCCATTGTCAAGATAGAATTGTTGTTAGCCTTAATGCCTGATGTAAGGTACTAATTCTAAGCTTGAATAGTTTTTGGCATGCCTGGTGGGACCACAAACTACTTTTCAGTTCTAAGCTATTATATTTATAGTTGTTTCAAGTTGTAATTTCAGCTCTAAGTGTGGATTTTAATGAGCAAAAATCCAATGAGATCAAATAAGGAAGGTTTTGTGTATCAAGAGTTACAACCAAATAGAAGGGGAGGAAGATCATCTAGAGGTGGAAGAATATTGCATGATCCAAGAGTTACTTCTTTGAATTCAGATTTCTCATCATTTGATAATCCTATTTTCAAAAGACAAGCCGCAAATTCAGAAGAATTCAAGGTTATCATTGAGGAGCTCAATCTTCCTAAGGATCTAGAGGTTTGTAATCATACCAGATCAGAGTTTCCAAGTATTGAAAATTTATCTATAGATAATTCTATTCTTAGAGCTTCTGTGAGTGGTACTGCAGTAACTCCTCAGAATTTAAAGACTTATCAAAGGAAGGTAGTTCGGTCTACTCAACCATTTGTTACACCAGCTATTCAACACCAAGCTCCTCCACATCAAGCAATGGCTAGACATTTTCCATTTGTCATATTCAATCAAGGCATTCCTTTGAGGATTGCAAATCATAATAATGTTCCATTAGCTGCTCTTAAAGGCTTACCATCATTCACCAGAGAAGGATCAGTAACAGCCATTGAAAACATCAGAGATGTTGCAACTCTTTGCAATGTTCATCATGTTACAAAAGAGGACGTAACTTTGAAGCTGTTGGCTGCATCACTCAAGGGTAAAGCCCTTGATTGGTTCAGAACTCTTCCGATAGATTCTATTGCTACTTGGGATACTCTAGGTGAAAGGCTATCCAAATTTTTTGAGGACAAATCTGATAACTTGTCTCTTGTGGAATAATTAACTACAATCAAGAGAGCCCCACAAGAGGAGATGAGTGATTTTAATCTTTATTTTTAGAAGACTTGGAATCGGATCCCTGTTACGGTAAGACCTTTAGCTGAATATGCATTTTTATATTATTTGAAGAGTCTGAATAGTGATATCTCTGTGATGATTCAATCTATGGGAGGTAATACTTTACCTCAAGCTTTTGATACTGCTATTAGGGAAAAGAATAGTCTTATCCAGGTAGGAAAGATAGCTCCTAGGCCTCCTATGCCTTTCTTTCATAATATATAGTCTAATATGCCATTGGTAGTTCCACCATTATTTGTTGTCCCATCTTATAAACCTTCAAAAATAGCTCCTACAGCCCCTCTAAATGAATTATAGACTATTAAGGACAGTTAGCAAAAAATTGAAAATTTGTTGCAATCTTTTGGTAATGATTTAGTGGTCCTAAAGAGGAATGAAGCTCAGGTAAACCCTACTATTCAAAATTAGTTTGTTGGTTCTACACAATATCCTAGTCAACCTAATTTTTAGGCTAATAGGGAGCAATTTCAAGGAAATACTAATGCAAATAGATAGAATTGGAATATGAGACCAAATAGATAGTATAATCCAACACCTCTTAATACTGTTAGGGATATTGTACCTACTCAGAATAATATTGCTACTGACTGGTGTTTTTCATGCAATGAGCCACATGATCAATCTACATGTTCTAATGGAACTCTTAATCAAGCTCTTATGGTACAAAATTCAATGAATTCACAACAGAATGTGTCTATTGAAGAGGTCCAAAATCAATCAAACCAAAGTGCTATAGATACTGGATTTTTAAAATGGCAAGAAGAAGAATTTTGTGGACTTAATGAAGATTCATCAATTGCAGCAAATACAAGAGCAAAAAAGAGAGCTCTTGAAGCTGATCAATCTGCTGAGAATGTTTCTTCTCCACCAATTTCTATTTTAAAGAATCCGTCAATTTTCGCTAATAAAGATCAAACTCAAAGGAATGCTGATTAGAGTTCTCCTAGATCATCACATAAGGTACAATTTACTATTCCATTCAATATTGTTGATACAATGAAAAAAATAAATGTTACTTTGTCTGCATGGGAAACTCTATCTATTCCAGTATAGATTGAAATTTTGAAAGAAGAGTTGTCCAAGCTAGCAATTAATTATCAACAAGCAGTATAGCAGTCACCAAGTGTGGTCATGACTAATTCTAAGCCTCCTAAGGTTCAAGAAAAGCCATTAAAAGAAGATAAAAAGCCTGCTAAAGTTCAACAGCTAGTAATACCAGAATTCAAGAAGGCTGCAAATAGTGAGAAAACAATAGTAACTACTGATAAGAAACTGTCAAGTGACCAAAAAACATTAGAAAAGGAAGGTAAGAAATCTGCAAATGAAAAGCCTCCTCCTTTTTATGTTTCCTTGATCATTGGAAATAAATTAGTTCATAATTGCATGGTGGATAGTGGTGCAACCAGTACTGTTATGCCTAAAAAAGTGGCAGATTTGCTGAACTTAAAATATGAGCTGCTTGAGAAGGGTGTGGTCCAGCTAGATGAAACTTCTATTAAGACTTTAGGAGTTATTAAAAATGCAACTTTGACCTTGCACTCCTGCCCAAATCTTTCAATTCCATAAGACATATATGTTATTGATTTACCATCATATTTTGTTGTGTCTATCTAGAGATTTCACAGCCAAAATAAATGGCTATTTTTCATCAAATTGGTCACATTTGTACTTTAGAACTAGATATGGTACTAAGGTAACCATAAAATTAGAATTATTGGCAAAAAATCACATAGAGCCTTATAATCCAAGTCCTATTAATGCAAGTTGTGTGATTATGGATCAAGATGAAATTCCTAATTATTCAGCGTATAATACTCAAATTGAAGCATATCCAGATATTGTTCTAGATGAATGGGCTACTAGGAATGAATAGAATGATGACATGTTTGATGCTAGTTTTGGAAACTACATGATTTTAGAATCTGATTCAGTAGTTCCTAAATTGATTAAAGATCCAGAATCTGAATCTAATGTGTCTAACCAGCTTTGGGATTTGTATTTTGATGGGTCAAGGAATAAGGATGGAGTTGGTGCAGGGGTTATGTTGGTATCACCTAATGGTGATAAATTTTGTGCTACTTTTAAGTTGTCCTTTCCTTGTTCTAACAATGTGGCTGAATATGAAATTTTGATCCAGGGATTAGAATGGGCAAGATTTAGAGGTATCAAGTGTCTGAGAGCATTTGGTGATAGTGAGCTTATTGTTAAGAAGGTGAGAGGCATCAATACTATTAAAAATGATCTGCTTAAGATGTATAAATCTAGAGTTTCTGATATTCTAGATGAATTTGATGCTTTCAACTTGATTTCAATTCCTAGAAGGGAAAATATACATGCTAATAGGCTGGCTGGTATTGGTGCTCATATTGCAATAATAGAAAATAAAGGAATAATTTCAAACCAGTCACATATTAAAATAATTGTTAGGCCATCCATTCTGGATAATGACACTTATTGGCAAGTTTTCAATACTGATGAACATATCCTAAGTTTTTTGATAGAAACGGATGGTTTTTTAGCTTTGAGAGATAACAAAAACATTCAGCAAATGGAAGATCAGATTATTCAATTAAAAACCAATAAGCTACCAAATGGATTAGTAAGCTTGGAATCAACTTTTAATTATGATAATCAATTTAGGAAGGGTAAAACCAACTTGCTAATTGAAGAAGATCATTATGAAGAAGTAGAAATTTTTAGAGACAAGTGGTTGAAGGTTGGTAAAATAAATTCTCCTGAAGAAAAGGAACTGTTTATTGATCTTTTTAGAGAATATAATGATGTTATTGCATGGGATTACTCTGATCTAAAGGGTTTTGATCCTCAATTAACCCAGCATACTATAGAATTGGAGCCTAATGCTAGGCCAATTAGACAAAAGCAAAGACCTATAAACCCCAAATTAGAGCCATTAATGTTAAAAGAGCTGAGAAAAATCCTAGATGGTGGTATTATATTTCCTATTAAGCACACATCTTGGGTTTCTAACTTAGTTCTAGCAAGGAAGAAGAATGGAGAGATAAGACTTTGTGTAGATTTTAGAGACCTTAATAGGGAATCTTTGAAAGATAGGCACCCTCTTCCTTCCATGGAACAGATTTTATAATATGTTTCAAGTTCTGAGAGATTCTCACTCTTAGATGGGTATTCTGGTTATAACTAGATTTTAGTCAAAGAATCTGATCAGTTTAAAATAGCTTTTAAAACTAAATGGGGTACTATGGCTTACAAAAGAATGTCATTTGGGTTATCAAATGCTAGAGCTACTTTTCAGAAAGCAATGGACATGGATTTCAAGAATTTAATGTATAAATTTGTTCTAGTATACCTAGATGATGTGACAATTTACATCAAGGTTGCAAATCAGCACATTGATCATTTAAGATAGATTTTGCAAAGATGTAGAGAATTTAGAATTTCTTTAAATCCTAAGAAATCTGTGTTTGCAGTTCATGAGGGAAAACTCTTAGGATACCAGGTGTCTAAGGAGGGAACAACAATTGATCCTAAAAGAATTGATGCAATTCTTGAGCTTTCATTGCCTAAACATAAGAAAGGATTGCAGAGTTTTATTAGGAGAATTAACTTTGTAAGGAGGTTTATTCCTGATATTGCAAACCTACTAAAACCATTGACCACAATGCTTAAAAAGGATATTCCTTTCATCTGGATTGATAAAGGAAAGAAGAATTTTGAATTGATAAAACAAGCTTTGTCTTCAGCCCCTACTCTTGTTAATCCTAATTTTACTAAAGACTTTATTTTGTATGCCTATGGTGGTTCTAACACTATTTCAGCTATGTTGGTTCAAAAGAATGATGAAAAACAAGAGCAGCCAGTTGCTTTTTTTAGCAAAAGTATGGATGACTATGAGAGAAGGTACACTTTTATTGAAAAACATGTACTTGTTGTTATTAAATCTTTGAAGAAGTTTAATCATTTAATTGCTAAAAATAAGGTACACTTAATGGTTGCTCATCCTAGCATCAAAGAGTTTTTGTTGAACAAGTTTGTTAATGAAAAGAGAGATGGTTGGATAACAAGGGTTATGGAGTATGATGTACAGATTCATGTAACTAAGCTGATTAGAGGCAAGGGCCTTTGTGCTCAAATGGTAGAAGAGGAAGAATAGATTGAAGCTTCTAAAGAATTTGAAAACTTAAAAGGTGATATTGTATTGTTTAATGATCCTATGACTTGGTTGACAGATATGACTAGATTCTTGCAAACTAGCCAATGTCCAAATAATCTTGATAAGGCAAAAAGGAGGTACTACAAGTTAAAATCTATTCCCTATGTTCTTATTGATAGTGTCCTATATAGAAAAGACTATTCTAGAATGTTTCTTAAATGTATTGATTCACTAGATCAAGGCAGAATTTTATCTGAGTTTCATGATGGATATTGTGGAGGACATTTCAGTCCTAAACTATAGCCTAGAAAATACTAAGGGAAAGCTATTATTGGCTTGATTTATTTAAGGATGCTCATGTTTGGGCTAGAAAATGTCAGAAATGTGCACTTTTTGCAGGTAAACAAAGTCTTGTAGTACTACCATTAAAACCAATTATGGTTGATCAGCCATTTGCTAAGTGGGGAATGGACTTTATTGGACCTATCAATCCTAATTCTAGTGCAGGTCATAAATGGATTTTAACTGCTACAGATTATTTTACAAGATGGACCAAGGCTATTGCACTAAAGGAGGCTTTTGGACCTGCTGTGTTAAAATTCTATGAAGATATTACAATCAGGTTTGGAGTTCCTTAATCAATTATTTTTGACAATGCTATGGCTTTCATTGGTTTAGCTATTATAGAATGGGATGTGAAGAACAAGATTTATTTAAACACTTCTTCTAACTATTATCCTCAAGGTAATGGTCTTGCAGAATCTACAAACAAAAATTTAATCAGAATTATTAAAAAGACTCTGCAGGAGAACAAGCAAGATTGGCATTATAAATTGAAGGCAACCTTGTGGCTGGATAGGATTACACCTGAACAGGTAATTGGGAATTCCCCTTATGTCCTATTTTATGGTAAAGAGGCTAGATTGCCAGTTTCCACTAAATTTCCAGCCTTGCAGCTAGCTGATCAAATGTTATTGTTTGAAGAAGAAGATCCCCTTAAACTGAGGTATGTTGATTTATTATAGCTTGAAGAGGAAAGGAGAAAAGCATTGGATACAATTGAACTTAACCCAGCATAAACTAAAAGATCTTTTGATAAGAAAGCTAAGTTCAGAGAATTTAAAGAAGGAGATTTAGTACTCAAGTGAGATGTACTAAAGAGCAAGCCAAGGCAGCATGATAAATTTGATAATTTTTGGTCAGGCCCTTTTGTGATAACCTGTAAGGATAACAATGATTTTTAGTTGTCCACAACCGAAGGGGAAAAATTGTAGATTCCAGTTAATGGAATACACCTCAAGCTTTTCTTTGAGGGTTAGGTTTGTTTTAGTTTTTCAAAATTCAATAAGTGTTGTCCAAGCACTAGGTTTTTAGGATTGCATTGAGTCTAGTATAGATGCATTTTTATTTTCAATAAAGGTTGCATTCATGGTTCAATTTTCCTAAATTCTGTTGCCGTATGATAAGCCTATAGGTCATGTCTAGCAAGAAGACATCCAACAAAAGTTGCCAAAATTGTTACTCAAAAATCTAGCATACAATACAATAAGCATTAGTAGGAAAAGGTTGCATTTTGTTGGTCTAATTAACACTGCCTTGCAGGTTTTGTTAGTTTACATGTCCTTATTGCATACATTCTAGATGTCATTATTGTACTCTAAGTATTGATTATCATTCCAAAAAATTGCCAAAATTCATAAATAATCATTACATTGTACTTTCATACTGAATGTGATATACAAATGTCCTTTCTTGTTCCATGTTTCATCAATAAATAGAGTACGTTGCAGAATTAAAAGAAAGATTGAAGTATGGAATAGGGGTCCCATGCATTGCCTTTTGTATTGATTATGTTAGCTAGTTGTCTATTGGGTCTCTGCATTTAGGTCTTCATGAGTCTGAGTCTCCATCTGCATCTAGGTCTTTAAGGTTTCCATCTGCATGAGAAAGGAAGATATGCTTAGATCCTGATGGATTTAAGCAATACATGAGAAAAAAATAACATACTGTAGCAATGAAGTTTTCAATACTGCATATCAATCTGAAAAATTAAATGAAATAAGGAAATGTACACTAACACTCACTACAAGGTAGTGTTAAAGGGACTTGTTTTTGACATGAAACCTTTTACTACTAATGATCATTGTGGTGTATGTTGTCCTTTTTATTAACCAGGTGTCTAAATTAAAGGGACTTAGTATGTTTCCAAACTGAGAAACCTTTTTCAGATATTATATTTCATAATGATGTTATTTGAGAGCTTAACAGATTATCTTGCAGATAATAGCTGACTGGTTTTCATACTTAGTCATGAGTGAAAGATGCAGATCAAGCTAGTTTCTATGATAAGAATGCTACAGGAAATGCCAATAATTGCCAACTTTCCAGTTCAAAATACAAATGGTTATGCATAAATACCAGTACAAATATGTCCTTACTATTCCTAAGTACATTTTCAAATCATAAACATATTTGTTGCTGAATACAAAAGAGTGCTTCAAGATTAAGCTATAAAATCATAAAGTGTTTACAGTTTTTTTTTATTGAGTGTTATGAACCCATGTTCGAACCTCATTAGTTAAAAATTCTGATTTTTTGAATGTCACGAGCCCATGCTCAAACTTCATTAATAGTAAATAAACATTTTTTCATCTTGTTGTACTTATCATATTAAGTGCAAATTCAACATCAATGTGAACTATTTACAGTGGACAAAGCTATAGGATGCAAGCTGAACATAAAATGGAAAATATGTATAAACTAGAACATAGTATGTGCAACCAGCAGTGGGATATTGTAAAGGATAGAGTACTTATCTACTATGGAAATAAGAAAGTGTGTTGAGCATCTCTCAGTCATAATCACCTTCTAAGGTTTGTGAAGGTTATCAGTGAAAGATGCAATGGTTTTATGTGTAACAGATTATATCTTTAACATTTTTCACTCATAACCTTGCAACTTTAGTAAGTCATTAAGAGGTGTTTTCATGGTTTCCTGGAGCAACTATCCATCATGGTCGAGCTCATCATATATGGTTTGCAAAGAAACAAGTTCACCAGCTCATCAAGTTTATAGTTGTTGATTACACAAGGTTCTATTCATGTCAGCAAAGTGAAACAATTTGGATGCTCTATGCTATAACCACAATTTGTGTTCAAAGTATGGAATCTGTTATAACAATTTCTAAAAGCTTCATGTTTTACACAAGAATGTCTTCATACAGCTAATCAGGAAAGATCCATCATTTATTTATCTTCAAAATTCCGAGTCAAGATTTTGAGCTTCATATGTTATCACAAAATATGTTGAGGAAGATACTGAATTTGATAAAGTTGCAATTGATAGTAATTCAAAGTTCCATGAATGTGAGAAGTATGTTGTCAGTATGTAATCAAAATGATCACAAGCTTCATGTACAACAAAGAAGATGTCATTTATCTACCAGTTAAGGGTTTGAGATAAAAAGGATAAGCCAAATGTTCAGACATATCAATTTTCAGTGCTTACTGTCAATGAGTTATTTAAAATTGAGCTTAGTAATTTGGCATATGAGACAAAAGAACAACAACCATGTCAATTTCATATAATGCTCACAAGCTACATACCGGTATTCCAGTTATCTAAAGTGTGAAGGGATTATTTTCCTTTACTGGATTAAAGAACTCTTATAAGTTAGTAACAGTCATGGCTTTATGTGCCAAATAAAATGATAACAGTGAAAACCCATGACTATTACTAGTTTATGAATGAAATTTTGTATCTTGTGTTAGTCATAAGTATTATACATGGTAAAGATGTAGTCACAATTGTCAACAAAAGTGTCATGAACAGTTTGGGTTCAGGAGTTTCAAACCCACACAGAGAAAGTGGATGCCGTAACTTCCAACATAAACAACTTGTGAGCCGAGGATTAGCAGTTCCACATAGAAATAAGAATAGGAAGAAAGTAACAGTGGGTGCCATAAAGTAGAAATCAAGCTTACGGTGTGTGCAAGAACAAGTGGACACCAATCACTCGAGACCAACAGTGACTGTTCGATACATATAAAGCCATGGTTACAATAAAGATAGCTCGAGTTCACAAGTTAGAACTCATCAAATGAAGATAACAACAGTTGGAACCCGCAGTTATTGCTAAGTAATGAACATGAAGCTCACAGGTTTTACAATAGTCACAACATGGTAAGTATCATAAATGGTAAGATGTACTAGCAGCTTGCAACATAAAACTATTATGAATAGTTTCGGGTTCAATACCTTCAAACCCGCATACGATACAAACAAATAAACAAACGGTTGAGCCCAAATGGAAATGCATGGAGCCCACATCAAATAAACCTCAAATATATATGGTGAACAGCTCAAAGAAAAGCCATGGAGCCATAGTTACAAGTCACAGTCTGAAAGTACAAGCAAAGGAACAATTCAATATATATAAACAACATGGATGCTGTGAAACATGATATGGTCTTTCTATTATACAAATAAAAGAGAACTCTCAGTGTATCCAAATTTGTACAAGGTTAGAGTTACAAGCTACAGTTCGACTATCAATACCAAGATATAACTATGACTCGTTAATTGTGACTACATTTTTTGAAAGAAACAGTCATATTTTCAAACAAAATTGAAACAACAGTTAACACAAGGAGAGCCCATGACTTATGCATGGTCGAACTTTCATACTATTTATTGCAGGAATATAAACAAAGAGTTCAAGAAGAAAACATACAGTTCACTGAATGTGAAATGGAAGTTTATGCTGAGTTCCTTGTTGGAGATGCACACAAAGAAGTAGCAGTAGTAATCTTTAGTATAGAGAAGGCTCTAGCTCAACAATGGCATATTCTTATAGTCAAGCCGAGCTCCTTCAGCAATTTTCGAAGGCTTAGGGTTTCATTTCCCTTAGACTTCTCCATGAAGAATGAAGAAAACACAAATGCCAAGTTAAAAATGAGATAACTATTTGGAGTCTGCCAAGGAGTTCAATGCATTCAATGCATGATAGTTCCAGCAGAGCCTCAAAAACTGAAAAACATGCCACCTTTCATTCTTATCCCATCATTTTTCGTATTGTATTGTAAGTGGATTGGAGGTCATGTCAACTTCTCCACATTCTATATATAATTTAGACTTAGAGTCCTTAGTCTAAGTTAGGAGATAAGGGTAGGATAATTGATATTAAATTTTTATTTAATATTAATTTCTTTTAAATTTTTGGCATTTTTCTTTGTAAAAAGGATTTAATTCCTTATATTAGGCTAAAAATTTAGGGAAGAGGATTTTTGAGGAAGTTGGTTAATGGCACATTTTTGGGCACATTTTTAGGCTAAAATTGGGGCATTTTTTAGGAGCTTGGATTTTTGGATTTGAGGCTAGAGCTGGATATAAAATTGATTTTTGATGATCAATTAGAGGTTACAAATTTTGGAGAGAGGGCATATAGTGAACATATCGTTCCTAGGTCCTCTGCAAGCCATTTTTGTAATCATTTTGTCAGATTTTTGAAGGAATGAACCAGATTCTTTGACTCATATTTGTGTACTTGTTTTTTAATATCGAATCCTATTTTCATATTTTCTAACAAGTGTCAAATCATTTATTATCTAAAGGAAGTGAATGAAATTTTGTTCCTTCTCAAGATAATCAATTGCCCCTAGGTCTTGTGTGAGAAATGTATGTTGTTAATTGTCCAAGCTGTTTGTGGTAGAACCTTAATAGCATGAATTCATTAACCTATATGTTGAGTAGAGATTCAAAGTGTTAAGATATTCATTTGTGAGTCAGGATTGAATTTCATCTCTTTTGCAAAGTTTGAATTATTCATTGGTGTATGACCCTAATCTTTTAGTTATAGTATTCTTTTCCCTTTTCCCAACAATTTGCATATCAGGAAAGTGATATTCCATATTTTATAGGAACCGACCTAGAATCTGAAGATTCTTCCTCATTCATAGTCTATCCACAGCTAGGAGACGTTTCCATTGTCAGGATAGAATTGTTGTTAGCCTTAATGCCTGATGTAAGGTGCTAATTCTAAGCCTGAACACTAACCAGGTGATTTACTACCTTCTAGTAGGTGCGAGTATGATACTCTCAGATCAAACCGAGACCAATGACAATGCAACACCTAAATGAAGGATTTGAAAGCAAAGAATGAAAGATTATGAATGCAGATTAAGCTATATTTTTGGATTTTCTATGCAATAATATGGAAAATTGTATGAAATTAATCTAGAATGAATGAAATTGGAATGTAGATTTGATCTAAAGATGCTATGAATGAGTATGAAACTATGAATAAGAAACTATGTAAGAGCTAAATGATCAACTATGAAAGATCTCACAAATGGCATGTTGCAAATGCACAATCCTTCAATCGCTAATTCGCCAGAGTAATTGTGTAAATTTGATTGTTATAATTATGAAGAGCTGAGCATTGATTTTATAGAAATCCAGGGCTTTGAGGATGCAAGAGAAAAGCCATAAATCACTCTTGATAAACTCAGGTTGATTTTTGAGTTATCAGGAAATCAGAGATAATTAACTCACAAAATCATGCAAGAACAACTTTTTAACTCAAATCAAAAGTTTAGATTAGCTTTGAACTCAAAATAGAATGTTGAGTTTCCAAAAGTTAACAACTTGCATTGATTTCCTGATTTTGAGTTTAACTGCTCTTTGAATGTGCACAATTAATTATGAATTAATTAAATAAATAAAGTGATTTATCCTCAACTTAACTGATTTTTTGAATTAAAATAATTGATTTATGGGTTAATCAATTATTAAATCAAACTTTATTCCAAAACTATATTATTAAATTTGACAACTGACATGAATTAATTAAATAAGAATTTAATCAATTAGTCATAAGATTTTTGATTTATTGTCAAAATTAAATAATACAATTTAGGAATAATTTAATTTAATTCAATTAAATAATTAAGTGGCAGTATTAAATCTGATTAATTAAATATTCAGAATATTCAATTAATCAAACTTTAGGATAAATAAGATTTATCGCCAAATAATTATTAAATTAAGAATAATCAGGATAAATAGGAATATTCCCCAATGCAGAATTTAAGATAAAATCAATTAGGATTCAATAATGTACAGATGTGCCTTAGGTTAGGACTTTGATGTCAATTTCGTTCGAATTGAAGATGTAGGAGGTTAATGAACCTATAGCCCATTTTTGGGGTATTACAGTATTAAATCTGATTAATTAAATATTCAAAATATTCAATTAATCAAACTTTAGGATAAATATGATTTATCGCCAAATAATTATTAAATCAAAGATAATTAGGATAAAGGGAATATTCAAAGAATATTCACTGATGCAGAATTAGGATAAAATCAATTTTTGATAAAATGATGTGCAGATGTGCCTTAGGTTTGGACTTTGATGTCGATTTCAATCAAATTGAAGATGTAAGAGGTTAATGAACCTATAGCCCATTTTTGGGGTATTACATTTTGCCCCTCTTTGAATCATTGTGCGAAGCATAATGGTTCAAAGAATAGTCTATTTTTTATGTTTGATAAAGATGTATGAAACTGATTTGAAAGATTAACCAATTCTAAGATAGAAACTGATTGAAAGATTTGAAGATGTAAGATTTAGGTCCCGATTGACCTAAGATATCATTAACTATAGAAACAATGAACTGGTGATTACGAAAAAGTATCAAAATGCCTAATTCTAAACCTTATGATTATGAAGAAGTGAGTGACCTAATTCTAGACCTGATTGAACCGAGGAAATGATGCTAATGAACTGATGGTTACAAAAAGATGATATAGTTTACAAGATAGATTTAGGATGCCTGATTGATATGGATCTCGATGAATTTGATATGCCCAAAGAAATGATAGATTTGCCCCAAGTGATGAGGACTTTTGATGAATCAATAACTAGATGCGGTTGTTGTCTTGATCATTGAGGAAAGAAATTTGATTTACAGATTTGAATGATATGCGATACCATGCCCCCTTCAGGATGAAAATTGAAATTTGATAAGAAAAGTCATCCTTAAATGGTTTAGAAGCATGTTAATTGATTTGAGAAGTGGTTATACACATTCGAGAATGTGTTCTGCATCATTTGGAGGTTGTGGAGACCAAGTTTGACTAGGTTTGACCATGAGTTGACCATGGTTGACTAATTTTAAATTTTTATAGTTTGATGTTAGGTAATCAGTTAAGTTGAATTCTAGATTTCTGTGATGATTAAAGGTTGATTATGCAAGCATTCCCTCGTCTTGGGTCTAAAAATTTGAAATCACAATTTTGACATAGTAAACGATCTCATATTTCAATTTTGATCCCAAATATGGGTTCAGAATGTCGAAACTAGCCAGGGGTGCTTGCTTGGTGATCTGTTAAGAAGACCTTCATGCAATACTCAGTCCTTATGATGTGTTTAGCGTAGTTTTGAAGAATTGTTTGAGTGTCAAGCTGATTTGCGAGATCATGCAATCATGCAAATTGCAAAATGACATGCAGAATGAAATGCCAACCTAAGACCTAGGACCTAGTCACTGATCATGTGTCGATTCATTTTCATCATTGAAATTTTTAGGTAACCAGATAAATCAATACAACATCCACTAGTTAGGAAACTATGAATATATGAATATTGATTTGTATGTGCAAGAATCAATACAATGCCCACTGGCTAGACAACCATGGACATATGAATATTGATTTTGTTTTCAGAATGTCAGATTAGATATAAGCACCAAGGCACAAATGCCAGGATGACCTGAATATCATGTCCATTTTGATATAGAAATTTGTATAAGCATCAAAACATAAACGTCGTGATGACCAGAATACACCTTGTGGAAAAAACACATCAAGCAGTCAAGAGATCATTCTAAATCCAGTGTGAATTACCCGTAGTGACCCTTTATCATTCACATCCTTAGGTAAGGTTGTGTTTCATAGTAGGAGTAAGAACTTTCTCAAAAAAACAATAGTTAGATCAAACTTACTTGAATTTTTTGGGTATCAATGGTTGAGGTACACATGGCCATCCAATATGAGATAGAGGCTCTTACAGATGGACACCATTTCAATCTATAATTTCCAAAGTTGTTAGATTTTCACATACAAGTAGAAAATAAAGAAAAGATTATGCCCCTAGTCATCATTCTCTAAATCCTTTAAAGGACATCATCGAAGGGCTCGAAGGGACACAATATGAAAAAATCTCAATGTGAATCAGTAAGCATACAAGGAGATAAAAGCATTTAAAAGCATAGATTGTTTTCAATTTGTGTTGATGTTTGATTTTGTTTTTATAGATGCAAAATCCTTTCTGGAGAGGAGACAAACTGACTGACTCAGATGAAGCTTCAAAGGACTCTGACTGCATATGATATGTCTAGGATACATTGGAGGCTATAGTATATGACTTTGATTTCCCCCAAGTTTGAACATTGATAGGATACAGATGCTTGAGCTGATTGGTGTACAGGCTGACTTTATTGAAAATAGGAAAGCAGGAACAAACCAAGAGATATGTAAAAACTAAAGCAAGACTAAAAGATGGGAAAGACCAAGATTGCATTGATAGATGGAGCATTTTGAAACAAGTGGCACCTGTTTGCTGGGTTTTTTACTATCTTGGCAGAGATTCTATTTTTGCTACCAAGGCGCCTGTTTCCAGGTTTTCACCAAGGCACTTTTTCTTTTTCTCTTTTTTTTGTATTTTTCTTTTTTTTCAATTTTTTTGTACTTTTGATATTTTTTTATTTCTTTTGTGATACATCAAGGTGCCTATTTGCTAGTTTTTCACCAGGATGATCATTTTTTCAGGACTTTTTCTAATTTTTATAATTTTGTTAGGACATTTTTGAATACTGAATGCCTTAGGCATAGAATTTCTTCAGATGGAGAATGTTGATTGGTTCTCGGAGCTGTTCTCCTTTAATTGTTGAGAGTTGATAGGCTCCAAAGCCAAAAGTAGTAGTGCCAACAAAGGGACCCAGCCAGTGGGGTTCAAACTTCCCCTTGTGCTCTCTATGTGATTGATTTTTAGGATTCTCTCTCAAGACTATATCGCCAACCTAAAATTCTCCGTGTCTAACTTTCTTGTTGTAAGCTCTAGACATTCTCTTCTGATATACTCTGAGATGATCATATGTTGCTTGTCTATGCTCATCTAGTAGTTCAAGTTCTTTCAACCTAGACACTCTGTAGTCATCATCAGTTACTAGACCATACATTCTGATTCTTAGTGATGAGATTTCAACCTCAATAGGCAGTGCCACTTCAGACCCATAAACTAAAGTGAATGGTGTAGGCCCAATGGGTGTTCTAATACTTTTTCTGTAGGCCCAGAGAGCTGGATTGATCATGAGATGCCAGTCTATTGCTATTTTATTAGCTATTTGGTGCAAGATTTTCAATAGATTCTTGTTGGATGCCTCTTCTTGTCCATTCCCTTGAGGATAGTAGATAGATGACCAATGTTGTGTAATCTTGAATTTGGCACATAGATCATCTAAGTCTCTATTCTTGAATTTTCCACCATTATATGTGACTATAGAATGTGGAATACCATACTGACATATGATGTAGTTCAGAATGAACATAAAAATTTGCTTGCTTGTTCCTTGAGTCAAAAGGACTGCTTCTACCCATTTTGTGAAATAATCTGTAGCTATGATTATATGGGTATGTCCATTAGAAGAATGAGGATGTATGGATCCTATAAGATCAAATGCCCATTGGTGAAAAGGCCATTGTGTAGTAAAGGGAATTAGATCTCTCCCTAGTGCATGAATTAAGTTACCATGTACTTGGAACTTTTAAAAGTTCTTAGAAAAATTGATAGCCTCTTTTTCCATTTTAGGCCAATAGCACCCAGCCCTAATAAGATTTCAAGCTAGTGTTAAACCATTCAAGTGTGACCCACATATACCTTTGTGGACTTCCTCTAATGCACGTTGAGACTCTTCCCACTCTAAACATCTAAGTAGTGTACCATCTAGACCTTGTTTGTATAGATCGTGACCAATGATGACATACCAAGATGCATTTTAGATAAGGTATCTTTTCTCATGGTGGTTAAAGGCATGAAGAATGATTTGGTCTTGGAGATAGGAGAAAAGGTTTTGGTATCAGGATGAATCATGACCAACAATAGTGCAGATCATGTGGGTTTCAAGGGAATCATATGCAAGATAAGATAGTTCTTCCACCAGGAACTCGTAGCATAGCTCATGTTCAGGCTGCTGTAATAAAGTAGAGAGCATTTCCATAGCATCAGCAACCTTATTCTTTGTTCTAGGTATTTTCTCAATGGTGATAGATATGAAATATTTCTTTAGATCATCTACCATTCTCTTGTATGGGATTAGCTTTCCATCTTTCATTTGATACACATCATTGAATTGGTGTATTACAAGTTGTGAGTCTCCATGAATGTGTAGTTCTATTACTCTCCACTCAATTTCTATTTTCATTCCATTAAGAAGGGCTTCATATTCAACAATATTTTTTATGCAAGGAAACTTGATACTGAATGCTTTAGGGATTGAGTATCCTTGAGGAGTGATGAACAATATGCCTGCTCCAGATCCATTCTGTGTATAGGAGCCATCAAAGAATAACTTCCATGCTCTAGAAGAAAGATTCATGATAGAGGAATCTGGGAATTCCATTTGCATTGGTGTATCATCAAACAAAGGTGCTTCTACTAGTTGATCTATAATTACCTATCCTTTAATAGCTTTTTGTTCAACATATTCAATGTCAAATTCACTTAGTAGCATCACCCATTTAGCTAATCTACCTATGAGGGCAGCTTTGCTTAGTAGGTATTTTACTAGATCAATCTTAGCTACCAAATGTGTGGTATGAGCTAACATGTAATGTCTTAGTTTTTGTGATGCAAAGATCACAGCTAGACAAGCTTTCTCAATCATTGAATAGTTCTTTTCATATGCTACCAATGTTCTGCTTATGTAATAGATGGCTCTTTCCTTCTTATTTTCATCCTATTGTGCAAGCAATGCCCCCAGTGATGTATCTATGGTAGAGACATATGAGATCAATGGATTCCCTTGAATAGGAGGCATCAAAATAGGATGATTTGATAAATATTTCTTGATATGATTAAAATTATTTTCACATTCCTCATTCCATGCAAAAGTCACACCTTTATGTAATGTTTTTGTAAAAGGCTATGATATGTTTTCCAATTGAGATATGAAGCATCTAATAGATTGTACTCTCCCTTGTAATGTTCTTATTTGAATGATATTCTAGGGAGGTTGCATCTCTATGATACCTTTACCATTTTCCAGATTTACGTCAATTCCTTTCTTTGAAACAATATACCCAAGAAGTTTTCTAGAAGTTACGCCAAAAGAACACTTCTTAGGGTTCAGCCTAAGAATAAACTTCTCCATTTGATCTAGTATTTTTCTCAAATCATTTAGATGTTCAGATCTTTTCATAGATTTTGCCAAAGTATCATCAGTCCTCTCTCTAACCTATGATCTTTGTCCCTGGAACAGGTGGTGCTCTGGCTAAGGATTAACTGGAGGCAACCATAAGATCGAGAGGAAGGGTAGGGGCACATGAGGTGGATTTGGTTCACATGCCGGGACCACCACCTGGTATTGTTTAGAGGGCACCCCATGATGTTGGGGATCATATTAGAGATCTCCTATGGTTATAGCCACCTTTGTTTCATGGTTCTACAGAGGGTACAGATGCTGAGGCATGGCTTTTTAGCTTAGAGAGGTGCTTTGGGTTGCGTCAGTATGATAGTAATGTCAAGGCTCATTTTGTAGTACTCCTTTTGAGAGGAGGTGCTTCCACATGGTGGAAATAGGAAGAATATAAGAATAACACCACTATGGACACCATGACTTGGGAGACCTTCTTAGAAAGGTTTAGAGATAGATACCTATTAGAGCACTATAGATAAAGGCATATTGATGAGTTCCATGAGCTCCAGCAGAGGGGACTTATAGTGCTATAGTATGAGACTCGATTCCTTGAGTTGCTACCTTATGTAGACTACATGAAGGATAAAAAGCTATGAATCAAATATTTTGATAAGGGACTCAATGATTAGATAGAGGGACAGGTTTGCATGACCTCACCAAAGACCTTTCATGAGGTTGTAGAAATGGCCTTGGTTGCAGAAGAGATTCAGGGTAAGTCTAGAGACGCTCGTGATAGGTCTCAGAACTATAAATCTACATCATAGTCAAAGGGGCACCAGAAGAGTCACTAGAAGAATAATAATAGGAATTCCTTGGGGTCTTTTAACAAGAGCCCATAATAGCAGACTCAACAAAAATAGAAATAGAAGCCACCATAGGGATAGCAAGTCTGTAAGCCCAAAAAGTGGCACACACAGGGATAGAGAAAGGATCAGTGACAATAGTATACATATGCACCCCCAACATAGACTTAGTAGTCCTCTCGGGGGGTTTTTAGCAGTTCTAGTAGGACTGGTGGTCAGCAGTTCTCTAGGCCACAAGGAGTAAAAACTTTTACATGAGGTCCTTGCTATGCATGTGGTGCCATGGGGCACTTAGCTCATGATTGTCCATAGGGTTAGATGTCAGGCAATCAATGTGTGGTAGCTTTTAAGCCTACTGTTGGAGACTTTGGAAAGTCTCATAGAGTATTTCTAGCGGTTGATAACTGCCAGGCCGAGCACCAGGCCACAGTGATGGAGGCTATAGGTATGATCAGCGGTATTAGTGTTACTATATTGTTTGATTCAGGTGCTACTAATTCTTTTGTATCTCCATTTTTTATGGAGTGTTGCGGGCTTGTGGCAGGAAGACAGGAAGTTAGTTGGGAAGTGGAGTTAGCATCAGGGTCTAGAGTGTCAGTTAACTCTTTAGTGAAGGATAGATAGGTGTAGATTGGTGATTTCATCACTACAGTGGATCTTCATATCACACCTCTTGGTTCTTATGACATAGTGCTTGTCATGGATTGGCTTTATGCCCATAGACCTAAGTTAGATTGTCAAGAGAAGAGGATTGAGTGCCTTGATTGTAATGGTACACCTATTGTGATTTGCAAGATTTAGAGAGGCATCTCTCTTCGTATGATCTCTACCATGCAACTTAAGTAGAGCATGTAGAAGGGATGTCAGCTTTTTTCTATTACCATTAGTGATAGAGAGGATGAGGAGGAAAGGGAAACATCCCTTGATGATTATCCTATACTTCAAGAGTATGCAAATGTGTTTCCTACTGAGCTTCTAGGCATGCCTCCTCGTAGAGCAGTAGACTTTCATATTGATCTTGTTCTAAGAGCTGCTCTAGTTTCAAAGGCACCTTATAGGATGACCACTAATGAGCTTAATGAGCTCAAGATTTAGCTAGAGGAAATTTTGGAGAAGGGTCACATTCATCCTAGTGTTTCACCTTGGGGTGCACCTATTGTCTTCATTAAGAAGAAGGATGGATCCTTGCAGTTATGTATGGATTACCAATAGCTTAATAAGCTTACCATCAAGAATCGGTATCCACTCCCTAGGATTGATGATTTGTTCAAATAGATTAAGGGTGTTAAAGTGTTTTCAAAGATTGATCTTAAGTTAGGATACCACCAGTTACAGATTGTTGACAGTGACATTCCTAAGACTGCAGTCCATACCAGATATGGACATTATGAGTTCATAGTTGTACCTTTCAGACTCACTAATGCTCCAACAATTTTCATGAGCCTTGTGAATGGGGTATTCCAAACTTTCCTAGATAAGTTTGTAGTTATATTCCTTGATGATATCCTAATTTATTCATGGGATGAAGAGGAGCATGAAGAGCACTTGAGACAAGTATTGCAGTGTCTTAGAGACAATCATTTATATGGTAGTTTGTCCAAATGTGCTTTCTACAGGACAGAGATTCATTACCTTGGGCATGTTATTTTAGGAGATGGAATCTCAGTAGATCCATCTAAGATTAGAGCCATCATGGATTGGCCTACACCTACTTTAGTGGCCGAGGTCAGAAGTTTTATGGGATTGGCAAGTTACTACAGGTGGTTTGTAGAGGGATTTTCTAGAGTGGAACATCCTATCATTTCTCTTCAGCATAAGGGGAAGAAATTTGAGTGGATCAAGAAGTGTGAGAGGGCCTTTCAGGAACTCAAGAAGGTACTTACCAATGCTCCTATTCTTACAATGCCTAATCCATCAATAGATTTTTTTGTTTGCATAGATGCTTCCTTAGATGGTTTGGGAGTAGTTCTTATGCAGAATGGGTGAGGCCATCACATATGAGTCTAGGAAACTTAAGACTCACAAGCTCAATTATCCCACTCATGACCTTGAGTTAGTAGTAGTGGTCCATGCTTTAGTGAGATGGTAGTATTTTATTTTGGGTCATTGGTTTGAGCTCCATTCAGATCATTAGAGCTTATAGTATATCTTCTCTCAGTCGAACCTAAATGCATGATAGTGTAGGTGGATGGAATTCCTTTGCGAGTATGATTTTGATGTCCACTACATCAAGGGGAAGGAGAATGTGGTTTTTGATGCTTTGAGTAGGAGATGCCATGGAGCCTACTCTATGATAGCATGTACTGAGTTGAGGGATTAGATATTGCATCATTTACATGAGGATGATTGGTATGCAGAGGTTAGTCAGGTCATTTGGTCTCAGAGTACCCATGAGGGTAAATATTTAGACTATTCCCTAGATTCAGATGGGATTTTACACCATAGAGGATGCATCTATGTCCCATCCTCTGGTGACTTGTGAGTATTCATCATGATAGAGGCTCATAGGGCACCTTATGCAACACATCCCAGAGTCAAGAAGATGCATACAGATTTGAGGCAGTTATATCATTGGCCAGGGATGAGACAAAATATAGCTGAGATAGTGGCATGATGTCTTGAGTGTCAGAGGGTTAAGGCAGCCCATCATCACCCTGGTGGTTTGCTTCAGCCTCATGAGATACCAGAGTGGAAGTGGGATGTTATTTTCATGGACTTCATCATTGGTCTCCCTATATCATCTCGATGCCATGATTCCATCATGGTGATAGTTGACAAGCTGACCAAAGTAGCCCACTTTTCACTTGTTCAGACCACTTTCACAGCCCTAATAGTAGCATAGGTCTTCTTGCGGGATATTGTCAAACTTCATGGCATACCTCGTAAGATTATTTTAGATCAAGATTCTCTCTATACATCATCATTCTGGAGAGGATTACAGATAGATTTGGGCACTAAGCTCAATTTTAGCACTGCTTATCACCCAGAGACCGATGGGAAAACACAAAGGTAAATCAGGTGTTGGAAGATATGCTCCACATGTATGTCTTGGATCATCAAACTAGGTGGGAGGAGTACCTTCATTTGGTGGAGTTTTCCTACAATAATGGGCATCACACTTCTCTAGGTATGCCTCCCTATCAGGCATTATATGGAAGACTGTGTAGGACACCATTGAGTCGGGACCATATTGAGGATAGAGTTTCTTTAGGTCCTGAGTTAGTGTGAGAGTTAGAGTAGAAGGTGACATTGATCAAATAGTGTTTGAAGGAGGTACAAGATAGATAGAAGAAGTATGAAAATGCCAAGAGGGAAGACTATAGTTAGTAGGTTGGAGATAGGGTCTTTCTAAGAGTGCAACCTCATAAGAGTCCAATCCATTTTGGAAAGGGCTCTAAGCTTGCACCTAGATTTTTTGGCCCTTTTGAGATACTTGAATGGATAGGTCATGTCGCCTATCATCTTGCTTTGTGACTGAGCCTGTCACAAATCCATGATGTTTTTCATCTGTTAGTGTTGAGAAAGTATATTTTTTATGAGACTCATATCATAGATTGGGATACCTTGCAGGTGGAGTCAGATGGTCAGTTGGCTTTGGAGCCAATCTACATTTTGGGTCACCGGATGCTAGCACTTCGAGGCCAAGAGTTGGGCCAGGTTAGGGTCCAGTAGGATTGCTATGATGAGGTGATGACATCATGGGAGGACACAATGTAGATGAGATCATAGTATCCCCATCTTTTTGATGAACTCCAAGAGGAAGTTCATGCCTAGGGGGGAGGATGTGAGGCCTCACCCTGAGCCCATCATAGCCATTCAGTTCTGCATTTGACATAGACATATTTGATGATTATATTTTGATACTTTATAGATTTTATTGATACTTTATGTTATGGTTTATCACTTTAGTAGTTTGATGCACATTATGTTATGATTGGATGATGATTACTGAGACATCAATTTGGAACCTACATGTGTGTTTTTAATTTTGTTTAATGAATGAATGATGATGTCATGAGGATATTTAATTTTCAAATTAAATTATATATGTATGCAATGATTATGTTTCAAGTTTAATTTAGTGTTGAATTGTATATTTCATGATGAGATGTATGTAGGTTATGGATGAACGATTATTTTCATCTAAATTATGAAATGACAGATGAATTATCTTGATTATTAATGTTATGAATTTACATGTTTTTTTTCCTTGGACTACTGATATTGGACTTGAGTGTGCAAGGAAATAGGCCATGGTAAATTTGGGGAACCATCGCAGAGACTAATGTGAAAATCCATTTGAGCCAAGGTTGCTTCTAGTGAGAAGCCAAAAACCTCATTGTAATGTCTTTACTTTGTAAAAGTATGATGCATAAATGTATTTGATTTATTTATTAATTGTAAATGTTATTTATGTTGAGAGTGCCAAAGTGGATATGCCACATGGCTTGCGATGTGTCATTTTTGGGTTGTGTCACTTGACACTTGTGTCTGTACTTGTGACTATGACATGTCCACTTGGGTATTGGTTGAAGACCAACCTAGGATAGTACCCTTGCGGATCCCCATGAGAAATATCTTGGTTAGGGAGCTTGAGGTAGTGTCTTATCTTTGAATTTCGAATTTGAACTTATCATGCACTTTTGGAGGGTTAAAAAGGTGCCTAGGGGAGTGTTTAGGCCATTTTTAGTTACCCCACTTGATATACCATAGGGTAAGGGTC
Source organism: Chamaecyparis obtusa (assembly GCA_027943335.1). Taxonomy (NCBI): domain Eukaryota; kingdom Viridiplantae; phylum Streptophyta; class Pinopsida; order Cupressales; family Cupressaceae; genus Chamaecyparis; species Chamaecyparis obtusa. The sequence continues at coordinate 1,889,577 of BSBK01001097.1, forward strand.
ATTTTTCACCATAGGATAACCCTTGGTTGACCAAATGACCCATCCAAAAGTTGGTTTACCAAGATGGACGAAAATCAAGTTTTGGAAAGATCACCACCCACTAAAAAGGTAGTCCTTATCCTACCTTTTTAGCTTACCTTTATAAGAGACCAAATTTGGAAACCATGTAAGGGACTTAGGGAAGACCACCCAATAGGAATGCAATCTTATCCATAGGAGTTTGTGTGGAGGCCTTTTTAGAGGGGACTCTTCTTTTGGAAGAGTTTCACACCCACTCTTTAGATTCAGAGATTTGCTAATTTGGAGAGGACTTTGGAAAGTGGAAAAGCTCTTCATCAAATTTCTTCCATAGCTTGGATCAAGGTTGGTGGTATTCTTCATTTTTCTTATTCTTGTTTTCATGTTGAGAGAAAGAGCTCTCTTGTATGTTATTTGTTTGTATGAAAAATGTAGTTATTGTTTCTTGTAGTGTATGTGGTTTAGATCTTGTTATTTTTGTGATAATGGAGGATTTGTGAATCTTAAGTTTTTTTGTAGTGTTATTTCATTTGTGTTGAGAAAGTGTAGTTTTTTTATGAATGTTATGAGAATCACGAGCTTGTTGTTGAGCATTATTTCTTAACATTGAGAATGTGTAGTTTCATTTGTTGCTTTTTTTTAAGTGTTCTTGAATGTGTTGTAGTGTTTTGTTGAGGGAGTTCTCAAGGCCATACTCACCCTTGGGAGGGAAGAGTAGCCTTGGGGGTGAAGGGTATTGTTGGGATATTCAAGGGTGTAGAGTCTCTCCTTGGATAGGAGGGGGATGAAACATGGATGTATGGGCTCCATGTAGCCATCTCTATTATATGTTTTGTATATTGGGGGTCATAAGGAGTTGTTGAGATTGTGTTTGTGATGAAATATATATGATGAGGAAGCCAAGTGATGGCTTAGCTCTCATCTTGAGATATGCTTTCTCCTCTTGAATTTGGTTCCACCTTCACCCTATATTGGGTCATTTTGTGACTCTTTGTAATAACTTTGGAAGGGATATTTCTGTGTGGTTTATGTTCTATGTTGTTGTTATTGTGAGTTTTCTTGAATGTCTCCTTGTCTTTGTGATGGTTCCCCTAGCTCGGGGGTGGCTTCATAGAAGCCTAGGTTGAGAGGTGAGCACTCCTTGGCCTATGTATTTTTATTGTAGGAATTTGGAGCCATTGAAGACTTCATGGTTGGAGTTGAAAACTTGAAGAGTTGATGATATTTTCTTATTTGAGTTGGATCACTCTTGTTTCATGTTTATTGTTATTGTAAGGGAATCTTGGGAATCCCATAAGTTCAATGTATTTTGTAATGGAGTAACCACTCCAAAACTTGTATTTGTATCATAGGTTGTGGCATCAAAGTTTTGAGAAAATGTATGTCTTTATTGTGATAGATTTATGTTCTTATGAGAATATTGAAGGTTGGAAAAAAGAAGAATTTTATGTATTCATGTTATGTTGAATAAATAATGGATAATGTATTTGTTTCATATGAGGAATGTAAGGATTTTTTTGGATTAGTTATGAGAAAACATTGTTTATTTATTCATAGAGGAAATTTTTATGTATTCATGTTGAAAAATTTACAAGAAAGTAAAGTATTAGCAGCATCCTTATAGTTCTTTTGCAAAGATTTCATTTGGATAAAATGATAGTAGAAAGAAAGAATTGATTATTATACATTCTCTTTCAATTCATTAAATGCAAGATTCTATGTTGGTAGTAAAGTGTATGTTGAGATGTAATAGTTTCAAGAAAAAGAGACAATTTAGTATGTAAAATTGTTTCCCTTGATTAATTAGTTACTTCTATATAAGTTAGAATTTTAGAAATCAATCTATAAATGAACTATAGCCCTATCACCCTTTTTAATATTGAGACAAAAAAATAAACTAAGGAGTAAGTAAAAGAGTGAAAAGAGAAACAAACTCAAACAAAAGACTAAGTGTTTGTCAAATTGAGACCTACAGGTCTCTGGAAAATGTATGGGAAAGAATCCCATATATTTTCCACTTTCCAAAGTCCTCTCCAAATTAAAAAATCTCTAAATCTAGAGAGTGGGTGTCAAACTCTTCCAAAAGAAGAGTCCCCTCTAAAAATGCCTCCACACAAACTTCTATGCATAAGATTGCATTCCTATTGGGTGGTCTTCCCTAAGTCCCTTACATGGTTTCCAACTTTGGTCTCTTACAAAGGTAAGCTAAAAAGGTAGGATAAGGACTACCTTTTTAGTGGGTGGTGATCTTTCCAAAACTTGGTCCCAAAAGTTGATTTTCATCCATCTTGGTAAACCAACTTTGTTTGTATGCAAAATGTAGTTATTGTTTCTTGTAGTGTATGTGATTTAGATCTTGTTATTTTTGTGATAATGGAGGATTTGTGAATCTTAAGTTTTGTTGTAGTGTTATTTCATTTGTGTTGAGAAAGTTTAGTTTTTTTATGGATGTTATGAGAATCATGAGCTTGTTCTTGAGCATGATTTCTTAGCATTGAAAATGTGTAGTTTCATTTTTTTTTTTTTAAAAAGTTTTCTTGAATGTGTTGTAGTGTTTTGTTGAGGGAGTTCTCAAGGCCATACTCACCCTTGGGAGGGAAGAGTAGCCTTGGGGGTGAAGGGTATTGTTGGGATATTCAAGGGTGTAGAGTCTCTCCTTGGATAGGAGGGGGATAAAACATGGATGTATGGGCTCCATGTAGCCATCTCTATTATATGTTTTATATATTGGGGGTCATAAGGAGTTGTTGATATTGTGTTTGTGGTGAAAGATATATGATGAGGAAGCCAAGTGGTGGCTTAGCTCTCATCATGAGATGTGCTTTCTCCTCTTGAATTTTGTTCCACCTTCACCCTATATTGGGTCATTTTGTGACTCTTTGTAATAACCTTGGAAGGGAGATTTATTTGTGGTTTATGTTTGATGTTGTTGTTATTGTGAGTTTTCTTGAATGTCTCCTTGTCTTTGTGATGGTTCCCCTAGCTCGGGGGTGGCTTCATAGAAGCCTAGGTTGGGAGGTTGGCACTGCTTGGCCTATGTATTTTTATTGTAAGAATTTGGAGCCATTAAAGACTTCATGGTTGGAGTTGAAAACTTGAAGAGTTGATGATATTTGCTTATTTGAGTTGGATCACTCTTGTTTCATGTTTATTGTTATTGTAAGGGAATCTTGGGAATCCCATAAGTTCAATGTATTTTTTAATGGAGTAACCACTCCAAAACTTGTATTTGTATCATAGGGTGTGGCATCAAAGTTTTGAGAAAATGTATGTCTTTATTGTGATAGATTTATGTTCTTATGAGAATATTGAAGGCTGGAAAAAGGAAGAATTTTATGTATTCATGTTATGTTGAATAAATAATGGATAATGTATTTGTTTCATATGAGGAATGTAAGGATTTTGTTGGATTAGTTATGAGAAAAAATTGTTTATTTATTCATAGAGGAAATCTTTATGTACTCATGTTGAAAAATTTAGAAGAAAGTAAAGTATTAGCATCATCCTTATAGTTCTTTTGCAAAGATTTCATTTGGATAAAATGATAGTAGAAAGAAAGAATTGATTATTATACATTCTCTTTCAATTTATTAAATGCAAGATTCTATGTTAGTTGATAGTAAAGTGTATGTTGAGATGTAATAGTTTCAAGGAAAAGAGACAATTTAGTATGTAAAATTGTTTCCCTTGATTAATTGGTTACTTCTATATAAGTTAGAATTTTAGAAATCAATCTATAAATGAACTATAGCCCTATTACCCTTTTTAATATTGAGACAACAAAATAAACTAAGTAAAAAGAGTGAAAAGAGAAACAAAATCAAACAAAAGACTAAGTGTTTGTCAAATTGAGACCCATAGGTCTTTGGAAAATGTATGGGAAAAAATCCCATACATTTTCCAAACACACAGTCAATAAAAAAAATTAAATCCCAACCATTTGTCCTTTTGACAAATAGATTAATATTAAAGTCAAATACTCTCCCTTTTCCTTCCTTCAATGTATTTGGAGGTGGGACCCATTTGGTTCTCCGCCTAAATATTCAAAAATAAAACTATATTTTATTAAAAAAATAAAAATTTGCATACTCTCAAAAAGTACGCATGTACTAGTTAAAGAAACACACACACACACACACACATATATATATTTATTTATTTAACAAAAAAAAAGGGTTTTAAATAAATAAATAAAATTGATAAAAAATGATTTAGGAGGGCCGCGGGGGACCCATCCCCTATCCTCCTTGCCACTGCAGGGTGCAGGGCCTGCTACGACAGTCCTTACTGCCATGCGACAATGGTCCCCACAGGGACTTGAAACAAAGGGGCCAAGCCCCATCAAATGCATTATATTTTTTTTGAATAGATTTCAATTTTTTTATAAATTATTTATTTATATTAATATCAATATTGATAATTAATATTATATTAATTAGTATTATTTTATAATATTAATTAATTAATATAAATTTATTTTATTTTATTATTATTATTTATTTTAATAATTGATATTATATTAATTAATATTTTTCCATAATATTAATTAATATATCTATATTATTTAATATATTATTAACTATTAAAAATAACATAATTTAGTATTATAGATATAAGTATTATATTGAATACTCTAGTTTAATTTTATTATAAATACATGTTTTATTAGTAAATAGATTGGTTATTAATAATAAAATTATCCTTTAGTATGTGGATCAATATTTGATAATTGATCAACGGTTGCAATAATTAATAATTTTATATAATGATAACTTTATCAATAATTATATAAATTCTTTGTTATTTATATTTGATGATTAATAAATTTAATTTATTAATCAATATTCAATTATATATATTGATTAATATGTAATAATTAATCAATATACATTTATAAAATAAATCTTAAGCTATTTAATGTCCCGGTAATTAATGTGTATCAATACTTTTATTATTTAATATTCTTTTTGGGGAATTAACATTATATTTTGGGTTTGGTTAAATTGAGTATTGATAATAAGTTGTTAAATTAATTACTTCTATAGTTAATTAAAATCCCTATAAATGTAAATTTAACTGAGATCTTAGCCTTGTGAATTATTGAGGGTTGCTGGACCATATTCTTCTTCATTTAAGTTCTTCGCCTTGATGGAGACAACTCTGTGAAAACCTAGTAGACATCACTGAATATAAAACAAGATCCGTACATCCTAACCCATTATGAACATTGGTTGCAACTTTGCCTTCTAGATACAATCCCTTGTAAAAGGAAAAAAAAAACTAGTTCAGCTAGTAACCTTAATCACTAACATTGTAAAGAAAAGTTGATTCAAAATATTTTATGGACTTTTAATTTGTAATAGTCAAGTTGACCCTCACCCTCTTAGCTCAACCATTCAAACATTAGACAATTGTTAAACTTAAATTTATATTACCTTTCAAAAAAATAGTTGGTGTGTTTTAGAGTGAAATCTTATGGGCATGACATTATTATAGATTTTGCCAAAGTATCATCAACATAATCCTCCATAGTTTGATGCATCATGTCATGAAAGATAGATATCATAGCTCATTGATATTTAGCACCTGCATTCTTCAAACCAAATGGCATGACATTCCAATACAAGGTACCCCACGCACATGTGAAAGCAGTTTTCTCTTGATCTTCTAGAGAAATTTTTATTTGGTTGTATCCAGAAAAACCATCCATCAAAGAATACATCTCAAAGCATGCAATCATGTCCACTATCATATCAACATTGGGTAATGGAAAATCATCCTTAGGGCATGCTTTGTTTACATCTCTAAAATCTGTGCACACTCTGATTGATTTATTGATTTATCTAGTTTAGAAATAGGTACAATATTAGATATCCATTCAACATAGTCAATAACATGGATGAATCTGACTTTTAGTAGTTTCTCTAATTCAACTTTGACCAAGAGTGCAACATGTGGATGCATCTTTTTCAATTTTTTCTTACCATGTTTGACCCTTGGAGCTATAGATAAATGGTGCATTATAAGATCAAGATCCAACCTTGGCATATCTGAATATTTTCATGCAAAGTTGATCTTTTCTATTAAGAATGTGGTAATTTTTTTCTTTTCTTCCTCTGCTAAGGATTGTGCTACATGGATCATCTGTGGTTCTTCTATTGTTCCCAAGTTGATAGGTTGAGTGGGCTCAATCAGCACTGGAGATCTATCTTGTAGGCACCTCAAAGAGGTTTTCACCTTCAGATACGTCTTTTATTTTTACTTTTGTAGGTCCTAAGACTGCCATAAAGTGGTTTTCACCCTCAGAACTCCTTTTCTTTTTATTTTTACTTCTATTCTTTTGACTAAGATATTTGATATCCAAATCCATCATGCTAACGCTTGGTTCACTGATGGAAGACCTCATAGGATCAACTACATTGAGGTAGCAAGAAAGGGCATAGTCATCAAGAAAGGTATAGATACCTTGGCTCGGATTCATGGAGGTTTGGTCAAGAAGTTCAGGATGTTGGATAGTCAAAGTGGTGAAAGATTGGGAAATAGTGTTTATGGATATGCATCTATCATCATTGGTCCTAACCTGACTCTCAAGTTTAAAAGTGATATTACAACTCAAAATGTTCAATTCATGAATAGGCTCAATGTCATTGTGGCAGTCCAATTCAGTCATCGGTGGATCAGACTCATTAAGTTCATTATTTCTCTCTAGACTTACATTAGGTTTAGGTGCATATTGGTGAACAACATCAATATATTTTTCTGTGATAAGCTCATCTTCCTTTGGAATGGTTCCCCATTCATAGTCATTAGATTCTTCATCTATGCCTCTAATAAATTTAAGAACATGAGTAAAGTCAGGATGAATAACCTAAGAAGGGTTACCCTTAGATTATGATTTGAATTCATACTCATGAGAATCTATTTCAGAATGACTACCACCTTCTTCTTTGTCTGTTTGATTGCCTTCAAGATCAGCTGGTTCTTGTGGTGTAGCTATCTCTTGTTCTATAGTAGGTTCTTGTGTTTCGACTACATTGATTCTTTTTACTAGATCATCTTTAGCTTCATGGAGATCTTTTATTTCTTTAGGAAAATGCTCATAAGGAATGAGCTCATCAGTGGTGTCTGAATCATCACTATCAAATTGGTTAGTTGTTCATTCCTTTAGTTGATTTTTTGTGGATGGCTCAATCTATTCTAAGACATGTGGGGAGTTCTTGCTAAGATAGAAAGGCTTCTTCTTATATCCTAGACCTATTGTATTCTTTTTGGTTTGACCATGGTGGTCAAGAGGTGATAGAAGACACTTACCTTGTAATCCTAGAGGTCCTTTTCTAGTATATCCCATTTTTGTGATCAATTTGTCCCCTAGGCCATATGACTTCTGAGGAATTTTTCTTGGAGTGGAGTCACATTTCTAGACTGATTGGGATTGAGGTTCATCCTTTTATAACCATGCAAGCACAACTTCATCTTCCTCAAACTCTTGTTTAGATACTTTTTTTGTGACAAAGCTTCCATTGAATATGACCTGGGATTCTTTAGTTGTAGGTTTCACTTTGTCAGATGGTTGTCTATAAGATTTAGGAGACAACATGAGAGATAAAACAAGTTCCATTGTGTATTCTCCCATACCATTATCCTTGATTTTGACTTCTTTAGCAATTTCTTCCATTTTAGAGGTTGAAGCAATATCTAGCTACTTAGTGGAAGATTCTCTAGTATTAGGAACAAGTTTATCAGTACTTTCTTTCAATGCATTGCAAGTTGTGTATAGGTCAGCTGGAATCGTCACCTCTACTCCTTCATAAGGAAATTTCACACATTGATGGTATGTGGAAGGAATAGCTTTCATTTCATATATCTAGGGTCTTCCTAGAAGGATGTTGTAAGCCAAAGGTAGATCAAGAACTTGACATATGGTGTCTCTGATAACGGGTTCTATTCAGATAGGTAAGACAATAGTTCCTTTGGAAGATTTTTCTTGCTCATCATATGCTTTGATATTTATATTTTTTTTAGGATCAATGGTAGCTTCAAAGAATCCCAATTGTGTGATCAAGCTATAAGAACAAATGTTGAGACCAGTGCCCCCATCTATCAACATGCATTTGACATGATGGCTTTGGATCAAGACTTCAATGTGCAAGGGATGGTTATGCAGATGACTCAAGGAATTATCATCTTCCTTTGAAAAGGAGATATGTTGTGGAGATGTTAGATGGCCAACCATAGCCTAGAATCTATCTATATCAAGGTTGTCAGGAATATTGGATCTGAGAAGAGCTTTGTCTAGAATGGCTCTATGAGCTAGAGATATTCGAAGCAACTCAAACATGGAGATTTTGGCATTTGTATGCTGAAGTTATTGGACAATACTGTATGATGTTGGCCTTGTGTCTTTAGGATTTGATGGTTTATAGGAAGCCTACTATTTAGAAGTAGATGAAATATTGAAAGGCATCTTAGGGACATTGGATGAGTCTAGGATCTGTCCTTGTAGATGTACCTGAGCTTGTGATTGAGTAACTACTTTTACTGATTGATTTTCTCTATCTCTCCTTACAATTGTGATGACATCACAATGCTCAGATAGGTATGGTTCAACCATATTGATGACAACATTGTTTCTAGAGTATCATAATTGACTTTAGTGCCCACATTAGGTTGAGAAGATGAATCGCCTTGATTATGTTTCAGAAATGGCTCCATAAATGTTGTATGATCATTATTTCTCTTATGATTCTCAATTATGATTTCTTTGTTATCAATTTTGTCTTGTATGATGTGTTTCAAGCACACGTAGTTATTGGTTTTATGACCCTTATTATGATGGAAGTCACAGAAATTGGTCTCTTTCCACCATTTTGGTTTAGGTTTAGGATCAAATGGTCAGATCTTAGGCAAGAAGATGATGTTGTTAGCCAACAAAGTTTTCATGGAAGATTCCAAGGACTCTCCAAGAGGAGTAAACTTACATTTAGGATCTATAGCCCAAGGTTTATAGTCAAATGGCTTCTTGTTAGATTTTGTTTCTTTAGCTTTAGAAGCTTTGATGGCTTGGGTGCCAACAGTGAGATTGAAAGTGGGTGCCTTAGATGGGGCATAGATAGTATCAATAACACCATCTGTGACGACGCCCTTATTCTTGTTCCAATTTTTGCCTTTGTCTTTAGAACTAGATCTAGATTCATACTTGTCCTTTTGAAGTGATATGTCTCCTTTTTGTACAAGTAATTTCTCAATTTTGATAGCATTTTCTACCATTTTATCAAAGGATGTATGATTTTGCATTTGCAAATGGTAATTGAGTTTTGGAACAAGATTATTGATGAAGATTTCCAGCTTCTCAATTTTTGGAATAGGTCTAATATATAGGGAAAACTTGTTCCTCCATCTTTTGAGAAAAGTCAAGAATGGTTCTCCTGAGTTCTATTTCAGATTGCATATATCGATCATAGTGACCAGATGTTGAATGTTATAGGAGTATTGTTGATAGAATAGTTTGATTAACTCTTCAAAAAATTTGATAGTAGGAGGCATTTTTGAGAACTAATGAATAGCTGACCCTCCCAGAGATCGAGGGAAAAGACGTATTAAGTAGGTTGGTTTGTGCATGAACTCCATAGATTGAGTACAAAATTCTCTGACAGGATCTTGAGGATCAGAGTTTCCATCATACTTATCATATTTAGGCATCTCCACTTTCTTAGGGAATGGTGGCATGTACAAGTATTTATCAAATGGAAAAGGACATAGAGCTTCCATGGAGAACTCCTTAGGTTCCTTTTATTTTTCAAGTTTGTTAAGCTTGACTTTCATGGCATGCATCTATTTCATCATAGCGGTTGTTAGCACATGCAAAAAATTTCATGGCTGTAGCATTTTCCCCTGATCTCTGCAATGTTTTTCATGCCTCTAGCATAGGCCCTTAGTTCAAATTTTTGAAAATGTAGTCGTTACATTTAAAACCCTTTGTTATTCCCTAGCCTTGTTCTAATTTGATGTTACTTTATTTAGGCCACTAAAGTTCCAAATCTGCATGTGCTTATTAGAGACCACTTTACCATGTTTGCGGTTAGGTTTTTCATGTGTCGGCGGGGTCCCCTTTAATTTTTCCTGTCCCTATGCTTTAATCTTTCCTAAGTTCCCAGTGCCCAGTGTATTTTAATTTTTCCTAAGTCCAACTATTTTAATAATTCCTAATGTTTTGGCTTTGTATTTTCCTGGGCCTGGCTCTTTGACACCATCTCCATCTAATGGTGGGCATATCTTCTCATGAGGTGTGTCAGAGGCTTCTGAACTTAATATGGCCATTGATTCATTTCCATGACGTAACCCTTTCAATGTGGTGGGTCCACTACTAGGTAGGCTCACATGGCGGTCTATCATTCATTGAGGTATCCTATAAAGCATGGCAGGCTCGATATCTCAATTAGATGATTCCTAATCAATGGTTGGTGTGAATGTACATAGAATCTTTTGAGCCTTTCAAATCTTGTGCCAGCCATCTGATCTCCTAGGTGGTATAATGTTCTCAGTGGGTCCAAAATAACATGTGGTAGTTGTCAGTGGGACCTAGTTTTTGGATGCGTAAGAAGGTCCTGACACTCTCAGTCAATCGACGATAGGCGTATGATCTTATGGGATCTGTTAGAGGCTTAAGATCATGTGCCATCCATCAATTCAATCTTTCTCAAAGAGGATGAAGTGTGGTGGGTCCACATGCCAGGTGTGCTAATATGGTAGGCTATGATTGGTCTATGTTGTGTGACTAGATATTGTGTCAGTGGGGCTAGGTCTTTCAGGGTTTAGTTGTTCTGACAGTGATAGAAGATCAATGGATGGCATGTAATCTGATCAGATCTTCTAACTGCATGAGATTTTAAGATGGTCATCAATCTTCTAGGCGGGCCAGGGTTGTTAGAAAGTAAAGATCCCCAAGATAACTAAGAGGGGGGGGTGAATCACTTATCAGATAATTTATCCATTCAACTACTTTAAACAATGTAATCAATGTACTGATCAACCATAGAAAGATAATCATACACAATTGCACAATAACACAAGATATGTTGACTAGGGAACCCCTTGAAAAGAGTAAACCCCGGTGGGAATGATGCCCACAAAATGATGCACTAATATGAAAGTTCCTTGTTAGAGGATGGACCCTGTTAGGAGTCTTATGAAATACATTCAGTACATATAAATCCCTATTAGGAGATTTTGAATCCCTGTTAAAAGATTCTAACCTGGTTAAGAGTTTATGGAAGACAGAAGGACCCACTACCCAAACAGCTTCAAGGCAAGATCTCTGAACCCACTATCCAAAAGATCTTAGACTTATTCAATAAAATAATATGAAATATATTACCTCCTTCACACTGTGCCAAAACTGCACTCTCTGCTACACAAGATCACAATTCCAGATCTCTATACTCCCAAGTCTTCCTTCATTACTGAATTAGCTCTTTTCTTCACTTCATGCATATATTCACATCTCAATCTTAATAGTACACATTAAAACAAGGAAAAAATTCATTCCTATATACCAAACTCAAATAATTACAAATGAGTTGGTCCTCAATTACAAAATAATAAATTCTACACGCTACACATAGAATTCACATAAAACTGTCGGCTTCCAGATACTGTAACTTTCTCCAAACATATCCTCAAATTTTGTGCTATGAACCACATCATCATTAATGAGTCTCCAAAATCCCTTTAACTGCACAAAATCAGATTCCATCCCAGCTAAGAGATATCCTCTGATTTCTGAACATCGCTTCACAGAAACACTGTCTAAACACTGCTTTCACCAAAATACTCATAACTCTCACAAATGAATGAATTTATTTTTGTGCTATTAACCATAGGTTAATAACACACCAAAGAACATACCATCAATTGCACAAAATCCAATCTACAATACAACATGTGCACAAAATAAAACTCTACCTACTTTCCTGCTAATATCTAGAATATCACTGTGTTGACATCAATGACAATCCAAGTCATGAATGCAACAACATCTGCTACAGAATGACTGCCAAAATACTTTGCATTCATTCCTAAAAATCTCCCCCATTGGCATTGATGGAAACATAGATGAAAAACATCCAATGTTCCAAAAATCCAATATTGCAACATCACTGCAAAATATCAAATTAAATCTTGCTTCATTTTCCTATTCAGCTCTCTCATACAATCCACAATGATTTTCATGTATATCTCTCCCCCATTAACATCAATGACATAAATTCCATCACTAAGTCAACAAAAACTTAATGTCAAAAGACACTTTTCAGAAAAAAAAATAAAATACAATAACAAGAGTCCTCATGACTCAGCTCATAAACTCCCCCATAGAGGAAGTTCCAACATCCAATCCAGAAGAAAGATAGGGCTCATATACCACTGGATGGATGCAATCATCTGCATCAATTCTCAAAAATAGTCTGGGGCATAACCCCAAGCATACCTCTCAGATACACAAATGTATCCTTAGGTAAAGGCTTTGTAAATATATCTACTATCTGCTCCTTTGTACTTATGTACTCCAATCTTACTTCTTTTTCTGCAACTTTCTCTCTTACAACATGGTACTTGATCTCAATATGTTTAGTCTTAGAATGTAAAATAGGATTTTTTGACATAATCAATGTACTGGTGTTATCACAATGTATAACAATAGGCTCATCAAACTTTATTACAATATCCTTCAACATCTACTTCATCCAAATAATCTGATTACAATTATTTGCTGCTGCAACATATTTTGCTTCTACTGTGCTTTATGAAGTACAATTCTGCTTCTTACTTAGCCAAGAGACCAATTTTGCTCCAAGAAAAAAGGCTCCACCACTAGTGCTTTTCTTGTCATCAACGTTGCCTCCCCAATCTGCATCAGTATAGGCACATAAAGTAAAATCATCATAATTCTCATACCATAATTCATAATCCATTGTTCCTTTCAAATATCTCAGTATCCTCTTTACTGCTGCATAATGTGATTCTCTAGGTTATGCTTGAAATCTTGCTACAATCCCCACTGAATGTGCTATATCAGGTCTTGTATGTGTCAAGTACTGCAATCCTCCAATCATAGATCTGTACTTTTTCTGCTCAACTGCTGATGTCTCATCTTTGCTAGATAACTTATGTCTGGTTACCATAGGTGTTCCAACATGTTTAGAATCTTCCATTCCAAATCTTTTCAATAAGTCATTCAAATACTTAGTCTGACTTACAAATATACCTTCCTTGCTTTGTGTTATTTGTAATCCAAAAAAATATTTCATTTCTCCAATCATGCTCATCTCAAATTCAGTCTTCATTTCATCTGCAAATTTGTCACTAGCTTCATCTTCTCCTCCAAAGATAATATCATCAACAAATATAACTATAACCAACAAAATATTCTCAATTTCTTTTGTGTATAAGTTACTATCTATTGTTCCTTTTATAAATCTCAATTTCAATAAGTACTAATCCAATCTTGCATACCAAGTTCTAGGTGCTTGTTTTAATCCATATAAAGCTTTCTTTAACTTACATACCATATCTCCTTCTTGTGTCAAAGGAAAACCTTCAGACTACTCAATGTAGAATTCTTCTTCCAATTCACCATTCAAAAATGCTGACTTCACATCCATCTGATACACTCTGAATTTCTTGTAAGTTGCATATGCTAGAAACATTCTCACTGCTTCAAGTCTGGTCATAGGTGCAAATGTTTCTTCATAGACAATTCCTTCTTGTTGTGTATATCCTTTACATACCAATCTTGCTTTGTTTCTTATCACTTCTCCTTGTTCATTCATCTTGTTTCTGAATACCCACTTTGTTCCAATCACATTCTTGTCTTCAGGTCTAGGGACCAATTCCCATGTCTTGTTTTTTTTCAATATGCTCTAGTTCTTCTTTCATAGCATTAATCCAATGTTCATCTTCAAAAGCTTCATTAGTAGTCTTAGGTTCAATTTGAGAAATCAAACATAAATGTACCATATTTCAAGTCAAAACTCCTCTATCTAAACTTCCAATAACTTGCTCAACAAGGTGATGTCTTGAAGTATACCTGTTAGGCATCATAGTTACTGATCTTGTTCCGACTGTAGATTCTTCTCTTCTTTCTTCTCTATTTTCTTCTCTATTTTCTTCTCTCTTTTCTTCTCTATTTTCTTCAGTATGACTTTCATTCAGCAAATCACTGTTAGTTTCAAAAAATAATTCTACATTTTCAATGTTAGGCTGAGGTTGTGCTTCTCCATCAGATTCATAATCAAGCATTCTTTCCTGAATTTTAAACTTCTCATCAACTTTTACATTTGCACTTTCAACAATAGTCTTAGTTCTTTTGTTATAACATTTGTATGCTTTGCTTTTTAAAGAATATCCAAGAAATACTCCTTCATCACTTCTAGGATCAAACTTTCCTATATCATCATCTCTCTTTATATAACATTTACTTCCAAAAATTCTAAAATACTTAACTGAGGGTGTATGTCCAAACCATAATTCATAAGGTGTCTTGTTTGTATCTACTCTGATTTGTACTCTATTCATAGTGTATACTGTTGTGTTCACTGCTTCTCTCCAAAAAGTCTTAGCCAAATCATTTTCAAACAACATAGCTCTTGCTACTTCAGTTATTGACCTATTCCTTCTTTCTACAATACCATTTTGTTTTGGTGTTCTAGGGGCTAAAAGTTGTCTCTTAATGCCATTCATTTCACAAAAGGTGTTAAACTCTCTAGATGTAAATTCACCACCTCGGTCAGATCTTAGACACTTAATCTTCATTCCAGATTCATTCTCAATTTTTCTTTTCATGATCTTAAATTTATCAAATTCTTTAGATATTTCTTTCAAAAATGCAATCCACATCATTCTTGTAAAATCATCAACAAGAATCATAAAATACCTTTCTCCATAGAATCCTCTAGTCCTAGTAGGACCACTCAAGTCTGTATGAACAATCTCTAGCTTCTCTGTCGATGTGAACTTCTTGTTGGGAAATGAACTCCTTTTCTACTTTTCCATCATACATTCTTTGCGAATCATGTTAGTAGGTTTCATAATTCTAGGTAAATCTCTTATTGCAAGTGTAGTGTTCACCTTGACAATATTATCAAAGTTTATATGACAAAACCTTTTATGCCATAACCAACTATCATCAATCCTAGTTATAAAATATGTCATCTCAGTAGGATTCAACTAAAATACATTACCTCTGGTTCTGGATCCTTTTCCAATCAGATTTCCATCTTTATCTTTTATCACACAAGTTTTCTCAGAAAACCAAACTTGATAACCCTTATCAGCCAATTGTGAAACACTTAGTAGATTATGTCTCAATCCATCAACAAAGTAAACATTATCAATGTTAGTCTTTCCATCAAGAGTAATAGATCCTATACCCTTAATCAAACAAGGTTTATTATTACCAACCCTAACAATTCCTCCATCATAATTATCTAACTTAACAAACTTTCTTTTATCTCCAGTCATATGATGTGAACAACCACTATCTATAATCCAATCAGATTTCTTTTCAACTTGTGAAACTAATTCTTTTTCTTCCCTTTTATTAGATTCAAAACTTTCTTCTTTAATTGCTACAAATCCTATTTCCTCAAAGTTATCATTATCACTGTCACTTAAATGTTTTTCAATTCCTGCTTCAAGATCTTCATCATTTGCATAATAACATTCTTTAGATCTCCTAGGTTTAAAGTTGCTTCTATACTTCTTAACTCTTTTAGGACATTTAGATGCAAAATGACCATATTCTTGACAAGTCCAACATTTAAAGATTTTCTTACCATCTGGTTCTCTTTTTACAAGTAATGCAATACCTTCTTCAATCTTCTTATCTTCCTCAGATCTGCTACTGCTAGCATAATCTCCATTCACACTAGTACTTCTTGTAGGTCTAATGTTAAGAGCACTGAATCCTATTTCCATTCTAGGTAGCTCTCCTGATAATCTCAAGTTCATCTCTGCTACTTCTAATCTTCCAAGAAGAGTCTCTCTTGAAAATTTTGATGTACAAGGTATCACTTGTTCAATCATCTGCATTGTCTGCTTGAATACTAGTGTCAAAGTTCTGAAAATTTTCCATATCACTTCATTCTCTATCTTATCACCTCCACAAGACTTTATTCCTATTACAATCTCAGACATCCTACCAATATAGCTTCTAATAGAATCATCTTCCATCATTCTAATATCTTCAAATGCACAAATCCAATTATGTAATCTAGCCTTCTTTGCATGTTCATCACCTTCAAAAGTAGAATGCAAAGCTTTCCAAATTGCATGAAATGTTTTCAAACATCTTACCTGACTATATTCATTCTCCGGTAGTGCTGACAAAAGTGCTACTCTTGCAAGTATGTTACACATGAATAGATCTAGTTCATCTTTAGTTCCTGCCTCTAGATTATCTTCCTCAATGATAGTCTTCTCATTCTTTGTAATCAACCAATAACTTGGTCCTAAACATAATAGATGTGTCTTCATCTTTTCTTTCTAGCTGTCAAAATTTACTCCATCAAACTTAGGGCTTTCTTTTCTAAAATTCACCATGGATCTCCTTAAGTTGTTAAACTTTTCTTTCAAGGCCCTACTACTTTGATACTAATTGTTAGAAAGTAAAGATCCCCAAGATAACTGAGAGGGGGGGGGGGGGGGTGAATCAGTTATCAGATAATTTATCCATTCAACTACTTTAAACAATGTAATCAATGTACTGATCAACCATAGAAAGATAATCATACACAATTTCACAATAACACAAGATATGTTGACTAGGGAACCTCTTGAAAAGAGTAAACCCCGGTGGGAATGATGCGCACAAAATGATGCACTAATATGAAATTTCCTTGTTACAAGATGGACCCTATTAGGAGTCTTATGAAATACATTCAATACATATAAATCCATGTTAGGAGATTTTGAATCCCTGTTAAAAGATTCTAACCCAGTTAAGAGTTTATGGAAGATAGAAGGACCCACTGCCCAAACAGCTTCAAGACAAGATCTCTGAACCCACTGTCCAAAAGATCTTAGAATTATTCAAAAAAATAATATTAAATATATTACCTCCTTCACACTATGCCAAAACCGCACTCTTTGCTACACAAGATCACAATTCCAGATCTTTGTACTCACAAGTCTTCCTTCATTACTGAATTAGCTCTTTTCTTCACTTCATGCATATATTCGCATCTCAATCTTCATAGTACACATTACAATAGGGAAAAAATTCCTTCTTATATACCAAACTCAAATAATTACAAATGAGTCAGTCCTCAATTACAAAATAATAAATTCTACACGCTACACAGATAATTCACATAAAACTGTCAGCTTCCAGATACTGTAACTTTCTCCAAACGTATCCTCAAAGTTTTCACTATGAACCACATCATCATTAATGAGTCTCCAACATCCCTTTAACTACACAAAATCAGATTCCATCCCAGCTAAGAGACATCCTCCAATTTCTGAACATCGCTTCATAGAAACACTGTCTAAACATTGCTTTCACCAAAATGCTCATAACTCTCACAAATGAATGAATTTATTTTTGTGCTATTAACCATAGGTTAATAACACACCAAAGAACATACCATCAACTACATAAAAGCCAATCTTTAATACAACATGTGTGCAAACAAAACTGTACCTACTTTCTTGTTAATATCGAGAATATCACTGTGTTGACATCAATGACAATCCAAGTCATGAATGCAATAACAACTGCTATAGAATGATGACCAAAATACTTTGCATTCATTCCTAACAAGGGTAGGGACTTGGCGATTCTGAAAAAATGGTTTAACGGCCTAACAAATTGTAAAGGTTTTTCTCATTCATGGAAAAGGATAGTGGTGCTCTGATTTGACTGGCGATTCAGTGAATAGGCATTCACGTAATCATTAACTAACTTGGTAGAGGTAAAAAGTGTTTCAAAAACTTGTGGAAACCTTTTGTCACTAGTTTTCCAAATGTGGGACCAAGGTTAAATGTTTTCTTCTATTGCCAGGTCATGGAGTTAAAAATGGGTTAAGGTTTTCTTTCTGCGAATAAGGAAATGTCTTGTCGCACATTTGCTATAAGGTAAACCCAGGGTGGCAGTTGAGTTGAGACTGAAAAGACCATGAAAAAAAGAGATCTAATGGCTACAACTTAAAGTTAACCTGATTTTAAAATTATGGCTGCTCATTTGCCGCTGGCGCTTGGAAGTAGCCATTTATTTTCAAATTTGAATTTTTGGGGGTTTCCTACGACTAGAAGGACTAAAATTGAATGCTTTCACGACCAAATTTGATTTTTTTGGTGGAACTTGCTATTGCAGTGTGGTCTAGGGTGTTATTTGATCATCTACAGGGGTCTATACCATGTGGTTTTGTGCTCGAGGCCTATTGTAGGTGACTGAAAGGGTTGACATTTTGAATGTTTTTGTGGTTCTCAGTACCTTCTCAGTGAGATTCTCATGATTGTGGATCACTCCAAGATTTTCTTTCTCCTAGTTTCTTGGGTTTCTTCCCCTATAATAAATTTGTGACCATTTTTAGTGGGTTTAGTAGGTGAAACCCTAACCCAAGTCACCCGAAGCTTGATGCATCCTCTTTGAGGATTCCAAGGTGACTAGTGGTGGTATAAGTTGAAAGATTTTTAACTTAGTAGAGGTTTCAAAAAATTTTTGGTCCCTGGTTGTTGTTGATGGTATTATACTGAGTAAGGAGAGCCTAGATTTTGGGTCTATTTCTTTGGTATTTTATTGCTTGGTAATGTATTGATTTCTAAAAATTAATGAGAATACACTTGAATTCCTATTTCAAATCTCTGATTGTCTTCTTTTTTGATTGTGGATTCATATATGCTAAGGTCACAAAGTGGATTAGCATATGGTAAACAAAGAGTATTGTGAGATCAGCTTGGAGTTCCTAACAAAGTTAGGATTAAAGCCTTTAGGGTGATTTCAGTGAGTTCATTATTAGATTGGAATTTGATGATCATGTTTGGGAGTGAGGGGAGTAATAGGCAAAGCACTTACTTTGAGTTCATATGTATTTGAGTTAAGGTTTTAGGGTGATATATGTTATTTAGTGACTCTTTTCCCTAGGATAAGGCACTGATCTCTTCTTTGGAGGTAGTCCATCATCATCAATCACATAAACACATTCAAATGATAAAATCTTCAATCAATTATAAGGGGTATAGTTGTATATTATTTTGTGATTCCTTTGAAGAAGTGAATCAAGGGTACACCTGCTTGAGCATTGAGGCTCAAAGTGTAGGAGGATCTCTTTTGATCCTTGTTAATTGGCCCTCTTCTTTGTAGACTTTGGAGTGGTGATAGAGTCAAAGTTATATTAAAGTTATCCATCAAAGTATAAATCTGCAAGTTGAAGAACAAAGGGAACTACCAACAGTGGTGATTGGAGTTTCTTCCTCATGCGTAATGATATCTTAAAGATTAAATTTGGGAGGAAGTTTAGCCCGTTGACGAGCTAACTCTAGGAAGTATTTTTCTCTATCTTCCTTTAAGAAATGCCTCATCATTTTCTTGAAGTCATCATCATTTTGATATTGAGCAATTTCAAAAGGTGTGGGTTCTTAATCTACACCATGTTGAGATTGATGTCCTTGAGACCCGTGATGTGTCCCCCCTTGAGACATGTTAGGATTTTTAGGACTCCATGGAATAGATTGATGTATAGATTGTTGATTGACTCCTTGGATTGATGGAGGAGGGGGTATGTAGCTAGTTTTTAATCATGGATTTCCAAGACCTTCATCTTCGTAAAGACCTAAATTGTAGATTTCATCAAAAGTTGGACCTATGTGAGTAGATAAAGGTAAGGTATAAAGTGCTTCTCTAGATTTCTTGTGTGAAGAAGCTCGAGTTTCCACCATTAACCTTGGGTGAAGCAAGAGAGAAAGATGAAGAAAAATGAAGAATAAATTTATTAAAGAAGATCGAATGATGCAACCTTGTCAAGATTGAATTGATTGAAGATTAGATTGTACATAAATGAAGGATACTATGCCCTAGTAGTATGGGTAGATGCCCAAAAGATGGCAGACACGAGCTCACAACACTTAGCCATTTTGTATGAAGACTGAATTTGAAGATAATTTTGACAAGGTTTTGACACAAGATGAAAAAGACTCAAATCAATAAATCAGAAGGCTAAATTAGACTCAAGAGACCACTTTAGGTAAATGATCAAATTCTTTCTAGTTTCTTCTATGTTCCTGATATAGTGAATATTTTGACAGAATCTGGAAATAGGCTATAAAAATTGGATTCCTAAAAAATTTGACAAGTTACTAACAAATTTTTGAAAATTCTCAAATGAGTTTCTGTAGGCTCGTAGGACACTGGGTATGCTCTCAAACTACAATTGATAGGACTTGTACAAAAATTTCTGCCAGGGATAATGTTCTTTTGATTTCTGTTGATAACACTCATACAACACAGTTTGAGTCCTATACGATAATACAGGGGTTCTTAAATAACTTTTTCTCAAGACTCATATGATAATCTAAGACTGTGGGATGACTTTTGACTCAAGAGAGGAATTTTGCTTCAGATTTTGCAATTTTTAGGCTTTTTAGTTTCAAATTATTGGCAAAGTTTTCTATCTAGTTTTGAAGATCTATGTAATAGTCCATTTTCAAATAACCAAGTAGATATCAAGCACACAAAACAAAAAGAAAGGGAAGCAAGCAATCATCTAAAAAAAATGAACAAGGGCAAAAGAAACTTTGCACATGAACAAGCAATAGTGACTTAATGTGCTAATCCCTAGAAGTACTTTTTGTGTATGTTCCAAATTTTTTTCCAATAATGCACATATTCCTAGAAAATGAAAAATTTGGCCTCACTAGGGTTTGTAGTAATGGTTTGACTCTACAACTTTTATGATCTCAAGAGGGTGAACTCCAATCCAGGTGCATTGGGTTTTTGACACAGTCTGAGAATTTAATCAACCAGCATCTGTTAGGGAGATCTAACAGCCCAACAAGAGACCACACTTGTGAAGATTTCCTCCACAAGGACATTTATATAGTGGCTACTGCTACCATGAAAAAAATTGCTATTACCGCTCAAGGTTCTATCCATGTGATTGACCCAATAAATGGAATGTCCACTATGGTTAACCCTCTTTAAAGGTGATTCACAAAATATACCACAGGGGGACTAGATCGGATTCAAGGATCTGGGTTTTAGGTACTATCTAAAAATGAAGTAGAGCATAATCCCCTAGCCTCTTCACTTCACCAAAACAAAGAAGATAGATTAATTTGACATGCCAAGATTGAAATTATCTCACAAAGATCTATGATGTTAACCTCTTATGGTCTATCAATCTCTCCGGAGAGAGAATGTATTGATCAAAAGTTGAAGACTCAAAAATCTAGTAGAATGCAAACAATCTCAGTATCCTCCCTACCTACAAGGGGATCCTTCATCAAGAAGAGCTTCGCATGTGTGAACAAGAGAAAGAATCCCACTCTCTTGAGATCATGCATAAATAGTGTTCATAGGGCCTATTTACTATGTGTAATAGATATGCAGAAAGAAAATCTATGTTCATTTTATAGCCCAAAAATGAAGTCTGTGATAGGAAAGCAAGAAAAGTCACACAAGCTTGACACGTGAGAGTTCATTTTATGTCCAAATCAAAGTGTTATCATATCATAGTAGAATACCTGAATTCCTCACAATGTTCTTAGTAGATTTTACCTATTTTAGAAATTTAGTTGTGCTTTTCCCAATCAAACTCAACAAATATCAATCAGAAATAGAAGATCTCAATTGTTAGGGTTAGCTGTTAGTCCAAATCTGAAAATCAAATTTGAAAAACTGCTCAAAATTCTGAAATGACAATTGAATCCTGGTATCAAAACTCATACAATAGTGGGTTACCTCCTAGACAACAGCCTAAAAACTCGTACGACAGTGGGTGTCTTACCAAATGATAATGTACCTCTCAAATGATGATTTGTAGTTTCTGAAATGAGCATCGAAAATGCCAAAAGTCATATGACACCCAGAAGGTCTTGGCATGATTTTCTAACAAAACTCATACAAAAGTTGTATGGACAGAGAAAAAAATCACAAGATTGATCAGAAAATGATAGAAAATAAACAAAAATTAATAAAAGTGAAATGGAAGCTTATTTCAAGGCTCCACGGTGGGTGCCAAAAATGTGTGTGTGAAAATTATACCTAGCTATGGACACAAACTTCAATAAAACATTAGAGGTTAGCAAAATCAAAATTTGCAAATAAATGAAACTAAACTAACCGAGCAATTTACTGCCTTCATCTAAGAATCATGTAATGCACTCAAAGACAAAGTATATTTGTATTAAGTATCACTACTTAAGAGAACAAGTACATGAGAAGTAAGTCAAACTAGAATATGTTACATCAAAGGAGCAGCTTGCTAATATTTTTACCAAGCCTCTACTAAAGGAAACTTTTGAGTACTTGAGGACTAGACTTGGGGTCCATCTCCTATCTACCAGTCACTAATGTGATCTAGAGGTTGCATCAGCCACATCTTATTAGAGGATCATTCATGTTGATGCGACATAGCTCACACTTTGGATTATGTCTAAGGTTGTGAAATATTTGAGGAACTAGCACAAAGAATTGGCATATCAGTATACTGAGATACATTATCTGCATCGAACAACATAGACTTCCTTGGCTATTGCAAAGCTGTATGTTTTATGTTTTTTTGGCATTGTTGTAAAAGGGAGAGATAAACAATATGATAATTAGAGAGATCATATCTATCTTAGGGAGAGATAATCTAAGAAATTCAGGGAGAGTTTTAAAGATTTGTTACCGAGAATAGAAGGAATCTAAGAGCTGAAAAGATCAAAGCCACAAAAGAAAGTCTACACTTGTAATGATGTAGTGATCAATCATATTAAAATATCAAGCTAGGGAGAGCTTACCAAGCTACAACATTTACTTACATAGTTGTAGAATACATGTTTGGTATGTGTGTGGCATATTTCATATTGCTTGTGTTACCATCAATGCCAAAGGGAGAGATTGATGAGCTATAACTGATTGAATACCTAAATGACTTGAAGATCAGTGATTAGAGATCACCGAGTACTAAAATGATATGTAAGATAATTAAATTACTCATTATGTTGTCATTGATGTCAACTAGTTTGACAGTACTTATCATGTTAGTTACAAATATCTAAACATCTGTAAAGAGGAGAGAAAAGATGAAGAAATGAGATATCTACATAGAGGAAGCTGGATATAACACATGAGGATAAGGAATAATTTGGGTAACTTATTGATGATTCTATGACTTCATATTGTTGACTTGATTATATTACATTTATCTATTATGGAGAAGGAAACAAAATGTACAATACAATGTGGTGGGTAAATGAAGCACTTTAGTATACACCGAGCTAGTATAGTGTATACCAAGCGATGGTGTTAACCAAGCTTGTGTTCACCGATGCATTTCTTTGTCAATCGACTATGGATAAAAGTATTAAATGCTTAAGTTTAGCTGACAAAAATTGATGAGCTAGAAATTGTTATGATTTCAAGAATGAGGATAAAGTTTTTTATAAGATCCATGGCTGACAAAATTTGGAGAAGATCTAAAGGATGGAATTGAAACATGTTACTGACACAACTACTGAGGAAGGCTTAAGAGGCAAAATCTATGAAGGAGATTAAAAGGAAAAATCTAATGGTTCATATGAAAATGGTTTATCTATTTATATAAGAGATATGAGTTTCTTTATTGAAACATGCCAGAAGATAGAAGAATGCAAAGATTTTGCATGAATATAGTTTTGTGCATGCTTGATCAGACTGGTTAAAGGAGAACCAAACTGTAGAATAGTACCAAGCATCAAAGACCTATTATCGAGTGACAGTAAGTTAAGGAAGTGAATTGATATATTGATCATAGGATTTGTATGAGATTAGAATAGATCTAAACAACTGCAAGATAAGTTTTATTATAATTAGATCAAATACTATTTTAGTTTAACCATTGATATAGAAAAATCTCTTAATCGAGTGGACTTAATCATCTTATGTTATGCCCCTATGTCATTCAATGAATGTACATTATTATCCTATTGACCCCATAGTGAATGTTGGTTGAATGATAACTATTTGTCTTAAATCCTCTAACAACATCACACCTAATAGTGTGTTTGTAACCTTTAACAGGGTTGGTTCTTCACCGAGCTCAATTCAGAAGAGTGAAAATTATTTTGGGTTATTGGTCCCAGGTGGTTTTTCCCTTAACGAGGTTTCCATGTTAAATCATTATGTTATGTATTTTTGTGATGATTTCTTTATTTTCATACTTTACATACTTCATATTTGGTTTGATCAGTAATTACTATGAGTTATTTAACTGGTAATCGGTAAAGGCACAAACAGTTTAAGAGTTTTTGTTATCGAGTTGTAGAATTTGTTGAAATTATTTTTAAAGTTACATCTTGAGATTTGGGATTGTAGGATAATTGATCTAACTGATTCACCCCCTCTCTTAGTTATTCTAATAGATTTAGGGGCTTTCTTAAGTCCATAGAGGGCTTTCTTAAATCTGCATACCATATCAAGTCTATCTGATAAAGTAAATCCTCTAGGCTACTCTATGTAAAATTCTTCCTTCAACTCTTCATTCAAGAATGCTGACTAGACATCAATCTGATATACTTTAAATTTATTTAATGTAGCATAGGCTAGAAATAACTTTATGGCTTCCAATCTTCTTATACAGGCAAACGTATCAGAATAATCAATTCCTTCTCTTTGTGCATATCATTTACATACTATTCTTTCTTTATTTCTTACTATTGTTCTATCTTCATTCATCTTGTTTCTGAATATCCACTTGGTTCCAACCACATTCTTATCACTAGGTATAGGTACCAATTCCAATGTATGATTCTTAACTATCTGATCTAGTTCTTCTTTCATTGTTTCATGCCAATATGAATTAGTACAAGCATCTTCAACACTTAAGGGTTCAATTTGTGAATGTAAACATACCACTTTATCAACTGTTGAACTTTTTTCTTTTTATCTTGTCATGACTTTTCTGTTCTAATCTCCAATGATATCTTCTTTTTAATGGTATCTAGATGTGAATTTAGGAACATTAGGTGTAAATCTCTCATCTGACTTTTGTCATTCTTCTTCACTTGTTTCAGGGTCATTGAACAATACATCAATGTTGTCAAACATTTCTTAAACAATTGTTTCTCTACTGGTAGGTCTAGGTTTTTCTTCAATCATAGGTGCATAATCATGATATCATTCTTGAATCATAAACTTCTCATCAATCGTAACATGAGAAATTTCAATAATCTTCTTCAATCTTAAGTTAAAACATCTATAAGCTTTTCTTTTAGTATAGTAACCAACAAAAATACCTTCATGAATTTTTGCATCAAACTTGCCAATAGCTTCCTCTCTCTTGATGTAGCACTTGCTTCCAAATATTTTGAAGTATTTTAATATAGGTACATTCCAAAACCATAGCTCATAAGGTGTCTTGTATATGCCTAGCCTTAATTGAATTATATTTATTGTAAAGACTGCAGTATTGACCGCATCTCTCCAATAGGTGTGTGAAACCTTTCCTTCAGTTATGATGGTGCACACTATGTCAAGTGTGATCCTATTTCTCCTTTCTACAATTCCATTCTATTGAGGGGTTCAAGGTGCACTTAGCTATCTCTTTATCCCATGTTCTTTGCAATACTTATAAAATCTATCAGAGGTGAATTTTCCTCCTCTATCTGATCTCAAACATTTTCTCTTTAATCCAGACTCATTTTCAACTTTGGCTTTGAATATTTTGAACTTCTCAAATGCTTTTGATTTATCTTTTAAGAATGCAACCCACATCATTCTAGAATAATCATCAACAAACAAAATAAATTACCTTTCACCATAGTATGATCTTGATTGAGTTGGTCCACATAGATATGTATGCACTAGATCCAATTTGTTCTCTATCAAATTATGCTTGCTTCTGAATGAATTCCTCACATGTTTTCCCATCACACATATCAACTAGTTTTACAATGCTAGGAAGGTCTCTTACTACCTTTACATTGCTTATCTTTATTATATTATCAAAATTGATGTGACATAGTATTTTTTGCCATAACCAACTGTCATCTACTTTAGCAAAAAAACAACTTGCTTTTGAATTAAGCTAAAAACCATTACCTCTTGTCTTTGAGCCTAATGCAATCATTTCTCCTTCTTTGTTATTAATGATTCACTTATTGTTTTTGAATTCCAACTGATATCCTTTGTCAAGAAATTTTCCAACACTTAGTAGGTTATGCTACAAACCATCAACATATAGGACATCATCAGTGTTATTATTTCCATCCAAGGTGATAGCTCCTCTACCTATGATAGGTTTAGGAGTGTTGTCTCCAAATCTAACCATGTCACCTTTTTACTTATCCAAATGTAAAAATCTATCTTTGTCTCATGTCATGTCATGTGAACAACTGTCGTCAATGATCTAGTCTGTCCTGATGTCAGCTTGTGAAATTAATGCTAAATCTTGTGCTTTCTTTTCATCTTCAAGATCCATCTCATCAAACATCTTCTCCATATCTTCAATAGAAATGAATCCAATTTCATCTTCTTCTAAATCTTCATCTGATACTCCATCTCTAGCATAGTAACATTCTTTTGTATACTTAGGCTTGTAATTAGTTTTGAACTTCTTGACTCTTGTAGGACACTTAGATGCAAAGTGACCAATCTTGTTACATGAAAAGAATTTGAATGGTAACTGACCTTCATATTTTACTTTTCCTTTTCTTTCTTTCTTAGCAATCATAGAAATGAAATCATCTAGTTCTTTATCTTAATCATCATCATCAAAGTTACCAGAAGTGTTCAGGGTTTTTCTTACCTTGGACTGAAGCTTTGAAGGTTGTCTCACTTTTAGGCTCTGTCTTCAAACTTGAAATCTTGAATGTTGAAATCTTGCTAATTAAGGTCTCTCTTTTGAAGTCTTTTGAAAACTGCATAGTCTCATCTAGGATGTGTATCTTGTTCTCATATTCTACTTGCAGAGTAGTCATCAACTTATCCATTATGTCTTCTTCTGAAATTTCTCCACCATTGTTTCTAATTCCTGCAATAGCTTCATTAATCCTTTGATTGTAGGCTCTAATTTTCTCTTTAGGTAGCATCTCCAATGTATTTTACTTTCTCTTACAAGTCTTTCTATGTGCATTCTTGGCTTGGACATCTCCTTCAAACATGTCTTCTAGATACTTCCATATCTTGTAAGCTTTATCTAGTTTCTTGATCTCTGAAAACTCACTGTCAGACAAGGCACTGATAAGAGATTCTTTGACAATATAATTTTGAGTGAATACCTCCTTTTTCTTAAGATTTGCATCTTCATTTACAAGATCTAATAAAGAGGGAATTTGAACTTCTTTAGTAGCTACTTCAAAAATCTCAAAAGAAATGCACTGCAAATGTGTTGTCATTTTGTTCTTCCAATCTAGATAGTTCTCTTCATCAAACTTAGGACTTTATTTTCTAAAGAATACCATCTGATCAAACTTAAGCTATTAAACTTTCTCTCTGAGGCACTTGGCTCTAATACCAATTGTTAGAAATACTCCCAAGAGATAACTAAGGGAGGGGGGGTGAATCAGTTATCTACAAGATTTAATTCTTTATCCAATTAAGTACTCATTAACATTAAGTATAAACATAATATGAGAACACTTAACAAAACACCACAATTTTGGTTACAGGGAAAACCAAATAGGTAAAAACCCTGGTGGGAATTAGCACCCACTATAAAGTGCACTAGAATATAATGATCCATGTTAGAAGATCTTAGAACCCTGTTAGGAGTTGATATTTACAATTTATTAAGTACATTGACCTAGTCAAAGGCTGGACCCTATTAGGAGTATTTTATAATCAACCCTGTTAGGGGTGAGGACAAACTATCCTAGAGCACACTACTCAAAGGGTGAAGGTTGCAACCTTCTGTATAACATATATATACTATATTTGGATTTTGGTGAGCTACAAGTTAGACCTATTGTCTTGAGTAGTTCCAATGAATAGCATACACTCTCTTCTTTTTCAAATAGACCTTCTACTGATGGCTCAATACCTCACACCTTCTTCTCTACTCTTTGCTTTCAACTATCTGCCATACTTAGAGATCACAACTGACCAGCTATAAGTATCTTTCTCCAAATGATATAATCAATTTGGTCTATTAGAACTTCCTTGAGATCATATTAGAGAAACAATATAACTCTCCAACAACATCTTCAATGTCTATACTAAGTGTTAGAAATAGGGAATACTAAGAGGGGGGGTGAATCAGTATTCTAAAAACTTTATCTTTTTCCCAATTATGGATATAATAGATTATCTTTACACATGCATAACATAAGAAGCTAAACAACATGCATACCAATAAAACTAAATAACTCATAACACATGATTTGTTCTCGAGGAAACCCTAGCCAAGGGAAAACCCTGGTGGGGATGGTACCCAAAAAGATCCACTAATAAAAAGTATCCTATTAAGGATGTTGACCCTGTTAGGAGTCTATTACAAACATATAGTGTATCAATCCTGATTAAGGGACTATAGGCCTTGTTAGAAGCCTCAACCCTATTAGTAGTTGGTAGTACAAAATGTGATTACCAGATGAGCCCACTGCCCAAACAAGTAATGTACAATATACACTGATTACAAAAGATGTCAAGGTACATAACCTTATACTGCTTAGAAAATGGGTGAAGATAAATTTTTTGTTCTATCTGAGTAGAAACATGAAATTTGATTTTGGTTTTGATAAGTTTTGATAAATTTTTTATTGACTTAGAATAAACCCAATAATTTATGATTTCCTTTCTGATGTGTTTAAACTTGTTTCTTGTAGTTGGAGCTTGAATCTTTATGTATCCGCGGTTCTTATCCTTTGTCCTAGGATATGATACCTACTTTGAGTGCTACCGACTATCATCACATTGCTTAGTGTGGCCTATCTTTTCTTCTATATCTTCCTTGATTCTGAGTGAATCAGGGTCTCATTACTGCTATGGTTGAGCATTGCCACTTAGACCATAACACATTCCATCTTCCTATGGGTGAGATGACCATCACCCCTGAGGATGTGTATCATCTTTTCTGATTACCAACTCGAGGAGAGCTTGTATATTATGATACTATTTATTATGGTTCAACTTGTCACCAAGTGTTTGGTGATCCTTCTATTGGTGATCAGCATATTCAATGGGCACAGTTCATCTCATTCCCTATGTTACCATCTTTCCTTGGTACTTTGATTGGTGGTTTCCTACTTTCTGACCGATGTGGTCATGGGTTTGTTGTTGGTTGGTGTCCTATTTTAGAGGATTTGATGGCAGATCCTTGTCATTTTGATTGGGGGTCTTGCTTGTTAGCACAGTTATATCATGAGCTGCATACTGTTGTGTATAGACATTCTACTACATTGACTGCTAGAGCTATTTTATTATAGCTTTGGACTTGGGAGTGCCTTTTGGTGTCACATCCTATGATAGCATGAGATCATTTGGCTAGTTGTCCTTTTGCATGGATGTACAGTGGTATCATTAGGAAGCCCCATATGGGTAAGATAGATTATTGGCAATGTCAGATAGATGACATGGATACTGTCATTTGGAGGCCTTATCTTGGATGTGAGGCTTGGCCAAAGGATAATAGGGAGCTTTTGTATATGTTTTGTCCTCATTTGATGATTGGTCATTCCACTTTTGTTATTGAGAGGTTCTGCTTCCGCCATGTTTTCCATCAATATGGGCATATTTAAGATATGCCACAAGGCATAGTGATGTATGCTCATGTGCAGGCCAAGAGATCATTATGGGGCCCTTGTGTTGATTATGGTACAACTATTTGAGAGATTCAAGATCTGGGGTATCATCCTTGGAACCCTAGGTCACAGGTGATAGATATCAGTATTATAGATGAGTATGGTGCCTGGCTACATAGGTATCCCTTTCCCTGGTTTACTGATCCTACTGAGAGGATTCCTAACATTGAGGAGTTATCAGATGGTGAGGATGGAGCTAGTGTAGATGACGATGATGATGACGATGATGATGATGATGATGGAGATGATGATGGAGGTGGCAGTCATGGTTAGATCAGGGATCGACGTAGATGACGGGGTCATCACGGAGCTAGAATAGGTCGTATATAGATACCAGTGTTAGCTACTACTCCTATTCCTCCTAGAGTTGGTGATCAAGATGGAGGTGGATGGGTTGATAGACTCTTACATCAAGTTTCTAGAGTTCTTGCACAGAGACCTCATGTTAGATGATAGAGAGTTGTTGATGCAGATATTACACAGGTGTTGTTTGATTAGGCACAGGGTCCTCCTGCTCAGTAAGTCATTCCTCCTGTTGTTCCTACTATTGTTCCTTCTATTGTTCCTATAGCTCAGGCACATGCTTCTACCTTGATGCCTTCATCTTCATCACATCCTTCTTCTTCTCAATTTTTTCCAGTTTTGGGTGATCTATATTCATCTATTCCATCTTCTTATACTCCACTTCCATAGTCTTCTGCAACTCAGGGTCATGCCCCAGCCTCAGCATCAGATGTTGTTTCCTTACAGTCTCAGATATCTTCTATTTAGAAGTAGGTTGCATAGATGAGCTCAGTGATGACTTCCTTTATGGCTACTATGAGTCAGCATGGGTTACATGCTAGTTTGAGTTGTCTACCAGATAGTGCTCCTGGTCCTAATGGTGCTAATGATGCTGGTGACTCCATTGCTTGAGTGTTCCTCTATGCTCATGAGCTTTCTTTTCCTTGTCATTATCGAGACATTGGATTCATGTTGTATCATTTTTTATCACTTGATGTTATTTTATGTTTGATACTTTGATATTTGATGGACACTAATCTCTAGATATTTCTTTTTATGATCATGTGATAGACTTTGATTTCTTGTGACAGTACTATGGACTCTGATACTTTCTTTGATTGATTTGACTATATATGATGTCATCATGTGTTAGATTTCTTTCTAGATGTTTTGCATTATATGCATCTATATGATTTATTTTATTTCATAGAATTTAATGTTCACATGTATGCATATGTCCTAATGATGGTTAAATGATTTTCTTATGTATGACATATGAGATATGAATGTCATGTGTAATGATATTACTTTATTGATGGATATTAGGTGAATAATGAATCTATTGAATGCATTTTCCTTTGCTATGTAAATTTGATGCAATGATGATCTTTTAATGATATATGTATGAATGGTACTATTATGAATGAGATGCTTTTAATGCTAGACCTTAATGGATGAAATGATTTCTAACTAATGCAATGCACTTTGATGGATGCAATTTAATGTTTCTAATGAACTTTCAAATGTATGTTAATTAATGATAATGATAAACCTAATAATGTATGATCCTAATAGCTCAAATGTTTGGACACATCTAAATCAATGCAAGACTTAATGATAATGGTTTAATCAATGCAAATAACCTAATGCAATGTACTTTGTTTTTTATTTCCAACACACTCGATCCTATATAATTGGTTTTTGCTGATCTCTTTTGATTGTTTGATTTGCATACACCCCCCTTTTTTATTTCCCCTCTTACAATTTTAAACTAAGGAAAAACAATATATACGATCCACTTAATCTAAAATGAATGCAGCTAACTGTCATTATTCAAAATTTGGAGCTTATAATCATCATTGGGCATTTTTGGAATCCCATTGTAGTACAACCATCACTAGTTCCACTATGATGATATGAATACTTTTTGCCTCTTTGTTTGCTTTCCCATCTCTCTTTGGTATGACTATCACTAATTGAAGCCAATCATGAGAGTGCAAATACCGATTTTGTCAGATTCTATGTTGCAAGTGGATTTTGGTATTATGACATTGAAGATCAGAATAGCCAAGATATCTATTTGCATAAACAAGCAAAAATCTCAATTTTATCCTATTTACAAGTCCTCGATGATTCTTTGATGATCACTTCTTTAGACAAATAATACATGATTTAAAAATTTGATTTTAAGATAGTCATTCAGAAATTTAAAAAAATATCATCCTTTCATCATAGCTTGTCTAGTCTAAAACTTTCATCGACTTGCTAGAAATACATGATTTCATCAATTGAGTTAACACTTAGAAAAAATTTTGCAATGTTTTTTAAATCCATATGTCAAGTGTAGTTCCATCCATTTCATAGTTTTAATCCTGATAAAAGGTAAGGTCATTTTAGTTCTTGGATCAAATTTTACATTTTAGGCTTAAATTGGATTGGGATGTAGATTTGATTAAGTGTTCCTCTTTCGAGTGTGACAAATTGATTCTCTGATTGAATAAAGCTTGCTTTGATGAATCCTTTCTCCTTTTGAGTAGATTGCTCCCAATTGGAGATAATTTCATTTGTGGGACTTAGTACAATTTTTCGATTAGGTGACCAAAATCTTGAGGTATTTGTAAATGCAATTGTGGGGTTTTATTATGCAATATATACAAATCTTGTCGAATGCAATATTCACAAGGTGACCTTCTAGGTATGGGACTAAATTGGACTTTCAAATGTGCCTATTTACTAGGTTTTCATCGATTGAATGATTCTAGCTCTTTTTTCTATTTTTAAAGCTTTTTCTCTTTTTTTTGCGACCAAGGTACCTATTTGCTAGGTTTTCACCAAGGAACTTTTCTTCTTTTTTGCTTTTCTTGTATTTTTGTATTTTTCAATTTTTTTCTTGTTTTTTTCACATCATATATAAATGTTTTTCCTTTCTTCATGCTCAATTTTCCACTATTTTTGATCTTTTCTACTTTTCAAATGTTTTTGGTATTTTCAGGATCTCTTTTCACTATGTACAATAAATATGATGCTCCTCCATCTGATACTCTTTATACTCTTTCGTCTACCTCATGTATAGAACTTCTCAAGATGTATGCCATTGATTGACTCTTGTAGTTCTTTACCATCACAATCTACTAGTTTGTAGGTGTCAGTCCCAAAATTTTCAACAATGAGAAATGGTCCTAACCAATTTGCTTCCCATTTTCCTTTCTTTTCTCATTCTACTTGGTTCTTGGGATTTTCTCTCAAAAATAGGTCACCTATTTGGAATGTTCTTGGTTTGATATGTTTATTGTATGCCTTTGAAATCCTATTCTGGTATACCTTCAAATGATCAAATGCTTGCTTCTATTTTTTGTCCAAGAGTTCTAGTTCTTGGAGCCTTGCAACCCAATAGTCTTCCTCATTTATCAAACCATGCATAGATATCCTCAAAGATGGAAGTTCTACCTCTAAAGGCAAAACCACTTCTGCTCCAAAGACTAATGAAAAAGGTGTAGCCCCTGTTGGCATTCTTATGCTTTTTCTATAAGCTCACAAGGTTGGGTTTATCTTAATTTGCCAATCTCTCCCTGAGTTGTCCACCATTCTCTTCAAAATATTCAAGATGTTTTTATTGGTTGCTTCGGCTTGTCCATTACCTTGAGGGTAATAGATTGAAGAAGAATGATGAATCATGTGAAACTTGGTACATAATTTCGTTAAGTCTTTGTTCTTGAAATGCTTTGCATTATCTGTTGTAATAGCATGAGGTATGCCATATCTACAAATAATATGATTGAGGATAAACAAAGAAATCTTCTTTCTAGTTGCATTTGATAGGGGTACAGCTTCAACCCACTTAGTAAAATATTTCATTGCCATGATGATGAATTTGTGACCATTCGAGGATGGTAGGTAAATCATGCCTATTAGGTCTAAACCCCATTGGTAGAATGACCAAGGTGTTGTCATCAGATGAAGCTCTTGTGCAGGTGCATGTATCAAGTTTCCATGGAATTGACACTTTCTACAAGTTTTGGCAAAGTTACAAGCATCTTTCTCCATTGTGGGCCAAAAATATCCTATCCTTAGAAGTTTCTTGGCTAAGGATAATCCATTTGAGTGTGATCTACAAATTCCTTCGTGGACTTCTCATAAGCCTAAGTTTGATTCTTCCTCTTCTAAAAATCTAAGGAGCATTCCGTCTAGACTTTTTTGATACAATGTTTTGGAAATTATGGTGTATCAGGCGGCTTGGTGAATGAAGCTTTTCTTTTGATTCCTGGTTTGGTCTATGGGAAGGATTTGATCTTTCAAGTAAGTATAAATTGGTCCATACCAAGGTGATTCATTTGTAGTTAACAAGAAAATGGTGTGAGGGTGGGTAGGGTCAAATGCAAGTTGAACCACTTCTTCTACTAAGAACTCGTATCTAGCACTCTGATCAAGCATTTGCAATAGTGAAGCCAAGGTTGCCATTGCATCCACTACTTTGTTCTTTTCTCTCGACACTTGTTCAAATGTGATGAGTATGAAATACTTCTTGAGAATGCACACCATGTTTTTGTAGGGTACCAATTTTTCATCTTTCATTTGATATTCCTCATTGACTTGATTTATGACTAATTGTGAATCTCCATAAACCTTTAATTATGTCACATTCCACTCTAATGCTAGCTTGATTCCAATAACCAATGCTTCATACTCCACTATATTTTTGGTGCATGGAAATATAAATTTTTAAGACTTAGGGATAGTATAACCTTGAGGAGTGATGAGAAGTATGCCGGCTCCTGATCCATGATGAGTGTAGGAACCATCAAAATTAAGTTGCCATGTTTTTGCTTCCACCTTCACAATCCCTGAATCCAGGAATTCCACTTAGATGGGATGATCATCATGAAGTGGTGCTTCTTCTAATTGGTCTACAATTACTTTCCCTTTGATTGATTTTCTATCAACATATTCTATGTCAAATTCACTAAGTACCGTCACCCACTTTGCTAGCCTTCCATTCAATGCTGTTTTAATAAGTAGATACTTTAATGGATCAATTTTGGCAATGAGCCTTATCTTGTGGGCTAGCATATAATGGTATAATTTTTGGGAAGAAAAAACTACAGCCAAGCATGCCCTTTCCATAAATGTATAGTTCAGCTCGTATTTGACCAAGGTTCTACTAATGTGGTAAATTGGCTTCTCTTTTCCTATTTCATCCTCCTATGCTAAAAGTGCCCCCAATGAGTTCTCTGTTGCTGAAATATATAGGATCAAGGGCTTGCCTTTGATAGGTGGCATCAAGATTGTTGGATTCATGAGATATTTCTTTAATAGATTAAAGGCTTCTTCACATTTTTCATCCCATTTGAAGATTGTATCCTTATGCAAAAGTTGGGTGAAATTATGACATTTTTTTGCTAATTGGGAGATAAATCTCTTAATGGATTAGATCCTTTCTTGTAAAGATCTCATCTAACTAATGTTTTTAGGTGCTTCCATTTACATGATAGCCTTCACTTTAGCGGGATCCACCTCTATCCCTTTTGTAGATATAATGTAACCTAAGAGTTTGCCAGATTGGACTCCAAAAGCACATAACTTTGGGTTGAGTCTCACTTTGAATTCTTCTAGCCTTTCAAAAAATTTTGCCAAAATTGGGAGGTGCTCTTTTCTTGAGTGAGAGTTTTCTAGTATGTCATCCACATAATCCTCCATGAACATATGCATCATATCATGAAATATTGTGGTCATTGCTCTTTCATAGGTCACTCCTGCATTCTTTAGCCCAAATGGCATGACATTCCAGCAAAAGGTGCCACATGCACATGTAAAAGTAGTTTTATCTTGGTCTTTTGGTGCTATCTTTATCTAATTATACCCACTAAATCCATCCATGAGTGAGAACATAGAGTGCCCCACTGTTAAATCTATAATGGCATCAATACTTGGAAGTGGGAAATCATCCTTAACACATGTCAAATTTAAGTCTCTAAAGTCTGTGCAGATTTTGATGGATTTGTCTGCTTTTGATACTAGCACTATATTTGAGATCCATTGTGCATAATCAATGGCCCTTATAAATCCCACCTTCAATAGCTTTTCTAACTCCACTTTGACAAGTAGTGCTATATGAGGATGCATTTTCCTTAGCTTTTTCTTAATAGGTTTTGCTCCTTGATATTTAGATGATGCATTATCAAATTTGGGTCTAAACCTGATGTTATCACTGTATAGATTTTTTATAGCTTCATGCTAAATTTTTTAAAAGAATCTAGTTTATAGACCCGATGGTAAGGTTTCATGGTGAAAACCCTAATTTTGATGGAAGCCCTAGCTAGTCTTAGGCCTTGTTCTAATTTCACATTACCCTTTTTCTCACTAACTCCCCAAATACCCATGTGCTAAATTTCCCCCTTTAATGATGACCACTTTATATGTTATATCATTAGCATATCTGATGGGGTTGTTAGAAAGTAAAGATCCCCAAGATAACTGAGAGGGGGGGGTGAATAAGTTATCAGATAATTTATCCATTCAACTACTTTAAACAATATAATCAATGTACTGATCAACCATAGAAAAATAATCATACACAATTTCACAATAACACAAGATATGTTGACTAGGGAACCTCTTGAAAAGAGTAAACCCCGGTGGGAATGATGCCCACAAAATGATGCACTAATATGAAAGTTCCTTGTTAGAGGATGGACCCTGTTAGGAGTCTTATGAAATACATTCAGTACATATAAATCCCTATTAGGAGATTTTGAATCCCTGTTAAAAGATTCTAACCCGGTTAAGAGTTTATGGAAGACAGAAGGACCCACTGCCCAAATAGCTTCAAGGCAAGATCTCTAAACCCACTATCCAAAAGATCTTAGAATTATTCAACAAAATAATATGAAATATATTACCTCCTTCAAACTGTGCCAAAACTGCACTCTCTACTACACAAGATCACAATTCCAGATCTATGTACACACAAGTCTTCCTTCATCACTGAATTAGCTCTTTTCTTCACTTCATGCATATATTCGCATCTCACTCTTCATAGTACACATTAAAATAAGGAAAAAATTCCTTCTTATATACTAAACTCAAATAATTATAAATGAGTCAGTCCTCAATTACAAAATAATAAATTCTACATGCTACACACAGAATTCACATAAAACTGTCGGCCTCCAGTTACTGTAACTTTCTCCAAACATATCCTCAAAGTTTGTGATATGAACCACATCATCATTAATGAGTCTCCAACATCCCTTTAACTGCACAAAATCAGATTCCATCCCAGCTAAGAGATATCCTCTGATTTTTGAACATCGCTACACAGAAACACTGTCTAAACACTGCTTTCACCAAAATGTTCATAAATCTTACAAATGAATGAATTTCTTTTTGCATTGTTAACCATAGGTTAATAACACACCAAAGAACATACCATCAACTACACAAAAGCCAATCTACAATACAACATGTGCACCAAACAAAATTTTACCTGCTTTCCTGCTAATATCCAGAATATCACTATGTTGACATCAATGACAATCCAAGTCATGAATGCAACAACAACTGCTATAGAATGACTACCAAAACACTTTGCATTCATTCCTAAAAATCTCCCCGATTGGCATTGATGGTAACATAGATGAAAAACATCCAATGTTCCAAAAATCCAATACTGCAACATCACTGCAAAATATCAAATTAAATCTTGCTTTGTTTTCCTATTCAACTCTCTCATATAATCCACAATTTTTTTCATGTATATCTCTCCCCCATTGACATCAATGATAGAAATTCTATCACTAGGTCAACAACAACTTAATGTCAAAAGACACTTTTCAGAAAAATAAAATAAAATACAATAACAAGAGTCCTCATGACTCAGCTCATAAACTCCCCCATAGAGGAAGTTCCAACATCCAATCCAGAAGAAAGATAGGGTTCATATACCACTGGATGGATGTAATCATCTGCATCAATTCTCAAAAATAGGTTGGGGCATAACCCCAAGCATACCTCTTAGATACACAAATGTATCCTTAGGTAAAGGCTATGTAAATATATCTTCTATCTACTCCTTTGTACTTATGTACTCCAATCTTACTTCTTTTTCTCCAACTTTCTCTCTTACAACATGGTACTTGATCTCAATATATTTAGTCTTAGAATGTAAAATAGGATTTTTGACATACTCACTATACTGGTGTTATCACAATGTATAACAACAAGCTCATCAAACTTTATTCCAATATCCTTTAACATCTACTTCATCCAAATAATCTGATTATAATTATTTGCTATTGCAACATATTCTACTTTTGTTGTGCTTTGTGAAGTACAATTCTACTTCTTACTTAGCCAAGAGACCAATTTACCTCCAAGAAAAAAGGCTCCACCACTGGTGCTTTTCTTGTCATCAATGCTACCTCCCCAATCTGCATCAGTATAGGCACATAAGGTAAAATCATTAGAATTCTCATACCATAATCCATAATCCATTGTTCCTTTCAGATATCTCAGTATCCTCTTTACTGTAGCATAATGTGATTCTCTAGGTTCTGCTTAAAATCTTGCTACAATCCCCATTGAATGTTCTATATCAGGTCTTGTATGTGTCAAGTACTGCAATCCTCCAATCATAGATCTGTACTTTTTCTGCTCAACTGCTGGTGTCTCATCTTTGCTAGATAACTTATGTCTGCTTACCATAGGTGTTCCAACAGGTTTAGAATCTTCCATTCCAAATCTTTTGAATAATTCATTTAAATACTTCGTTTGACTTACAAGTATACCTTCCTTTCTTTGTGTTATCTATAATCCCAAAAAATATTTCATTTCTCCAATCATGCTCATCTCAAATTCAGTCTTCATTTCATCTGCAAATTTGTCACTAGCTTCATCTTCTCCTCCAAAGATAATATCATCAACAAATATAACTATAACCAACAAACCATTCTCAATTTCTTTTGTGTATAAGTTACTATCTGCTTTTCCTTTTATAAATCCCAATTTCAATAAATGCTTATCCAATCTTGCATACAAGGTTCTAGGTGCTTGTTTTAATCCATATAAAGCTTTCTTTAACTTACATACCATATCTCCTTCTTGTGTCAAAGGAAAACCTTCAGGCTACTCAATGTAGACTTCTTCTTCCAATTCACCATTCAAAAATGCTGACTTCACATCCATCTGATACACTCTAAATTTCTTGTAAGTTGCATATGCTAGAAACATTCTCACTGCTTCAAGTCTGGCCATAGGTGCAAAAGTTTCTTCATAGTCAATTCCTTCTTGTTGTGAATATCCTTTATATACCAATCTTGCTTTGTTTCTTATCACTTCTCCTTGTTCATTCATCTTGTTTCTAAATACCCACTTTGTTCCAATCACATTCTTGTCTTCAGGTCTAGGGACCAATTCCCATGTCTTGTTTTTTTCAATCTGCTCTAGTTCTTCTTTCATAGCATTAATCCAATGTTCATCTTCACAAGCTTCATTAGTAGTCTTAGGTTCAATTTGAGAAATCAAACATAAATGTACCATATTTTGAGTCAAAACTCCTCTATCTAAACTTCCAATAACTTGCTCAATAGGGTGATGTCTTGAAGTATACCTGTTAGGTGTCATAGTTACTGATCTTGTTTCGACTGTAGATTCTTCTTTGCTTTCTTCTCTATTTTCTTCTTTGTTTTCTTCTCTATTTTCTTCTTGATCTTCTTCAGTATGACTTTCATTCAGCAAATCACTATTAGTTTCAAAAAATAATTCTGCATTTTCAATGTTAGGCTGAGGTTGTGCTTCTCCATCAGATTCATAATCAAGCATTCTTTCTTGAATTTTAAACTTCTCATCAACTTTTACATTTGCATTTTCAACAATAGTCTTAGTTCTTTTGTTATAACATCTATATGTTTTTCTTTTTAAAGAATATCCAAGAAATATTCTTTCATCACTTCTAGGATCAAACTTTCCTATATCATCATCTCTCTTTATATAACATTTACTTCCAAAAATTCTAAAATACTTAACTGAGGGTGTATTTCCAAACCATAATTCATAAGGTGTTTTGTTTGTATCTTCTCTAATTTGTACTCTGTTCATAGTGTATACAGCTATGTTCACTGCTTCTCTCCAAAAAGTTTTAGCCAAATCATTTTCAAACAACATAGCTCTTGCTGCTTTAGTTATTGACCTATTTCTTCTTTCTGCAATACCATTTTGTTTTGGTGTTCTAGGGGCTGAAAGTTGTCTCTTAATGCCATTGATTTCACAAAAAGTGTTAAACTCTCTAGATGTAAATTCACCACCTCTATCAGATCTTAGACACTTAATCTTCATTCTAGATTCATTCTCAATTTTGCTTTTCATGATCTTAAATTTATCAAATGCTTCAGATTTTTCTTTCAAAAATGCAATCCACATCATTCTTGTAAAATCATCAACAAGAATCATAAAATACCTTTCACCATAGAATCCTCTAGTCCTAGTAGGACCACTCAATTCTGTATGAACAATCTCTAGCTTCTCTGTCGATGTGAACTTCTTATTGGGAAATGAACTCCTTTTCTACTTTTCCATCATACATTCTTTGCAAATCATGTTAGTAGGTTTCATAATTCTAGGTAAATCTCTTACCGCAAGTGTAGTGCTCACCTTGACAATATCATCAAAGTTTATATGACAAAACCTTTTATGCCATAACCAACTGTCATCAATCCTAGTTATCAAACATGTCATCTCAGTAGGATTCAACTGAAATACATTACCTCTAGTTCTGGATCCGTTTGCAATTAGATTTCCATCTTTATCTTTTATCACACAAGTTTTCTCAGAAAACCAAACTTGATAACCCTTATCAGCCAATTATCCAATGCTTAGTACTTTATGTCTTAGTCCATCAACAAAGTAAACATCATCAGTGTTAGTCTTTCCATCAAGAGTAATAGATCCTATACCCTTAATCAAACAAGCTGCATTGTTACCAACCCTAACAATTCCTCCATCATAATTATCTAACTTAACAAACTTTCTTTTATCTCCAGTCATATGATGTGAACAACCACTATCTATAATCCAATTAGATTTCTTTTCAACTTGTGAAACTAATGCTTTTTCTTCCCTTTTATCAAATTCAGAACTTTATTCTTTAATTGCTACAAATCCTATTTCCTCAAAGTTATCATTATCATTGTCACTTAAATTGTTTTCAATTCCTGCTTCAAAATATTCATCATTTGCACAATAACATTCTTTAGATATCCTAGGTTTAAAGTTGCTTCTATACTTCTTAACTCTTTTAGGACATTTAGATGCAAAATGACCATATTCTTGACAAGTCCAACATTCAAAGATTTTCTTACCATCTGGTTCTCTATTTACAAGTAATGCAATACCTTCTTCAATCTTCTTATCTTCCTCAGATCTACTACTACTGGCATAATCTCCATTCACACTAGTACTTCTTGTAGGTCTAATGCTAAGAGAACTGAATGTTGTTTCCATTCTAGGTAGCTCTCATGATAATCTCAAGTTCATCTCTGTTGTTTCTAATCTTCCAAGAAGAGTCTCTCTTGAAAATTTTGATGTACAAGGTATCACTTGTTCAATCATCTGTGTTGTCTGCTTGAATACTGGTGTCAAAGTTCTCAGAATTTTCCATATCACTTCATTCTATGTCTTATCACCTCCACAAGACTTTATTCCTGTCACAATCTTAGACATCCTACCAATATAGCTTCTAATAGATTCATCTTCCATCATTCTGATATCTTCAAATGCATAAATCCAATTATGTAATCTAGCCTTCTTTGCATGTTCAAAAGTAGAATGTAAAGCTTTCCAAATTGCATGAGATGTTTTCAAACATCTTACCTGACTATTTTCATTCTCCTGTAGTGCTGATAAAAGTGCTTCTCTTGCAAGTATGTTACACATGAATAGATCTAGTTCATCTTTAGTTCCTACCTCTAGATTGTCTTCCTCAATGATAGTCTTCTCATTCTTTGTAATCAACCAATAACTTGGTCCTAAACAAAATAGATGTGTCTCCATCTTTTCTTTCCAGCTATCAAAATTTACTCCATCAAACTTAGGGCTTTCTTTTCTAAAATTCACCATGGATCTCCTTAAGTTGTTAGACTTTTCATTCAAGGACCTATCGCTCTGATACCAATTGTTAGAAAGTAAAGATCCACAAGATAACTGAGAGGGGGGGGGTGAATCAGTTATCAGATAATTTATCCATTCAACTACTTTAAACAATATAATCAATGTACTGATCAACCATAGAAAAATAATCATACACAATTGCACAAGAACACAAGATATGTTGACTAGGGAACCTCTTGAAAAGAGTAAACTCCGGTGGGAATGATGCCTACAAAATGATGCACTACTATGAAAGTTCCTTGTTAGAGGATGGACCCTATTAGGAGTCTTATGAAATACATTCAGTACATATAAATCCCTATTAGGAGATTTTGAATCCTTGTTAAAAGATTCTAACCCGGTTAAGAGTTTATGTAAGACAGAAGGACCCACTGCCCAAACAGCTTCAAGGCAAGATCTCTAAACCCACTGTCCAAAAGATCTTATAATTATTCAATAGAATAATATGAAATATATTACCTCCTTCACACTATGCCAAAAATGCACTCTCTGCTACACAAGATCACAATTCCAGATCTCTGTACTCACAAGTCTTCCTTCATCACTGAATTATCTCTTTTCTTCAGTTCATGCATATATTTGCATCTCACTCTTCATAGTACACATTACAATAAGGGAAAAATTCCTTCTTATATACCAAACTCAAATAATTACAAATGAGTCAGTCCTCAATTACAAAATAATAAATTCTACATGCTACACAGAGAATTCACATAAAACTGTCGGCTTCCAGTTACTATAACTTTCTCCAAACATATCCTCAAAGTTTGCACTATGAACCACATCATCATTAATGAGTCTCCAACATCCCTTTAACTATGCAAAATTAGATTCCATCCCAGCTAAGAGATATCATCTAATTTCTGAACATCGCTACATAGAAACACTATCTAAACACTGCTTTCAACAAAATGCTCATAACTCTTGCAAATGAATGAATTTCTTTTTGTGTTGTTAACCGTAGGTTAATAACACACCAAAGAACATACCATCAACTATGCAAAATCCAATCTACAATACAACATGTGTGCAAAACAAAACTTTACTTGCTTTCCTGCTAATATCTAGAATATCACTATGTTGACATCAATGACAATCCAAGTCATGAGTGCAACAACAACTGTTGTAGAATGACTACCAAAACACTTTCCATTCATTCCTAATAGGGGTCACTTTTAATTATTTATGTCAAAGCCTATGTTTCGGGTAAATTTTTCAATAGTATGTTACCCTTTTAAGCTTGTGGTTGTCGTTGAACCACAAGGCTGCCTATTGTCAGAATGTCTGACATGCACTTTAGCGATGAAATGACATTTGTCCAGGTGGGCCTGTCAACAAAGGTATGCTGGTAGTTAAACACTGGATCACATCTATGACTATCATTATACCATTGGATCGAATTGATAGCCTTTTAAGCATCACGCTCTAGTGACAATCATCCGATCGAGGTCTTTTTTGACACTATAGAGTTTTGACACCTTTTCTCCAATGGCATTTTCTTTGAGTGACATGTGTCTTAGGTGACATCGTAAAGGTGGGGTTAGACTTTTCAAAGCTTAAAGTTCTGTTTGATCTTGTGGTTGTCATTATACCATTGAGGAAAGATGATATCATTTTCAGCTTACGCTTTAGCGATAACTATTTGATTCTCTATAAAGGAGGAGATTTGCAGTGGGGCCTAAGGTGCTAGGTCACATCGATGTGTTCACTTGCCATTGGTTGTTGGGAGTTGTGATGTGGTAGTTGTTAGGATGATTGGTACTGAGGAAGAAGAGGTAAAGAGGCCCACTTGATATTTTTTCACAATGTGGCAGCTATTGATTTGATGAAGGGAATTGT
The DNA here is from genome assembly GCA_027943335.1 of Chamaecyparis obtusa. Taxonomy (NCBI): domain Eukaryota; kingdom Viridiplantae; phylum Streptophyta; class Pinopsida; order Cupressales; family Cupressaceae; genus Chamaecyparis; species Chamaecyparis obtusa. The sequence continues at coordinate 1,933,572 of BSBK01001097.1, forward strand.
GGGGTCATCACTATAGGAGGTGGTAAAATGCAATGGGTTGGAAAAAGATCTTGTGGCTGTCATTACACCACTCAAGAAAGATGCTTGTATATTATGCATGAACTTTAGTGATAGGGTGACACCTGTCTACTCCGATCAAAGTAAAATTAAGTGTTTTCTTTTCCCACATGGGTAATTTGAACTATTCTCATTGGCTGGGAGCTAGTTTGGGGAAAAGTAATAGAAGGTTGCATGGTTACTTTTGCTGATCATCTGATGTGCTGGAAAGGAAACAAAATCAATGGTCTGAATTCAAATTTTTTACGCTGTGACATTTTTCACATCCTGTGAGTGTTGAGGCCACCAACTTTTAGTAATAGAAAACTTAATGAGCTACGTGCAGATGGATTGTAAGTGGTTGGTGACATTATATATCAAAATTGGATCATTGTTTCTCTTTACCGCTCTCATAAGCTTTCTGGCAAACTGGATTTTCCTCTGGATTGATTTTAGGTGAAGTTCTTTCAGGTGCCTGGTAAGTCAAATTTTTTTGAATTCAAGAGTTGTTTAAAGTTTGTGAAGAAATTATAAGAAAAATTGTGTTACCAGCTGATAAGTATTTAGGGTTTTCTCAGATTTTTATATATTATTCTAAGAATCCCTAGTTAGAATGCCACCAAAGAGGAATTTATCTAGGAAAATAGAGCATAAGGATAGGGGAGTCTTTGAAGATTTGATGCAATTACTCCCACATTCTGATAATGGGGTAGCCAGATTAAAAGAATTGGTCCCGAGGAACCCTAGGGACTCAGTAGCTAATGGACTCCATGACAGGGGGAATTAGATGAGAGATTCCAGGGTGGGGGAAGATCATAATGGTCTGATTCTATTTAGATCACTCACAAAGGAATTCCTATGCCCCGCTCAGCAACATATGGCAGTTTGATATTGGGAAGTTAGTGGTCCCTGGAGTTTTTATGGATGCTAAATTATTGATACAAATTGCTAAGTGTTATGACCCTGTGACTAAGTGTGTCAAAGATGTAAATGGGAATGATTTGATTAGTATCACTTAGGAGGAAATTAGAGAGGTCTTCTCACTAAATGACCCTTCTGTTGGGTTGGAAAAATAGACTTTACAAAGTTTACAGAGGTATATGAGGCTCAGAGGGATTATTTAAGGGTAGGGCCTTTGAGGGAGTTGATAGACCAGGTTGGATCCATGTGTGTCATTAGTTCAAGCACACCAGAGCCCTTCAGGATAGATTTGTTGAGTAAAAGAGCACATGGTTTTTATAAGTCACTAACTTTGATTCTAGGGCATGATGAAGCAAATCATATGGTTTTTCCATATATGTTCATGATGGTACAATCACTATACCCCCAATTGGCACTGATTTTTGATTTTGCATCTCATTTGGCTAATCTTATCCATGAGGGATTAATGCGAATTAAGAACATGAAGGTTAGTAGGCCTTTTGGGTGGTATTAAATGCTTATGCATATGTTCTTATACAAGGGTGAGCAATTCTTCAGCTCAACAGTCAACATTATGAAGGAAAGAAATGAAGAAACCCTTCCAGTCCAATTGTGGACTACAACTTTGTCATGGGATAGATTTGATGCTATCTACATTGCATTTGATAGGGACTTTTCTTCAAGGCTTAGAACTTTATTATTTTTTGACAATCCAAGGATTCCAAGAGAGTTGCTAAGGTTAATCAAACCAAAGGAATACTGTCAGGACATTACCATTGTCCATAATTTTGGGGATATCATTTTGTACCCCGTGTCCATAGTTTTTAGATTTTATGGTTGCAGAAAGGCACCTTAAATTTTTCCTTAACAAGTTTCATTAAAGGTAGGATATGTTGAGATTCTAAGGTAGATTGGTGACCTACAAGAGAGTGCCCTTACTAGTAAAGGAAGAGGGAATTTTTTTCCCTAATATAACAATTGCCCACCAGTATGTGATTACTAAGGGAGGCTAGGTGCATTTGAACCAAGTATTGCAGCCCTATAGAATGTCAACAACCACCATCAGATGTGCAGACACAAAGGGTTTTCTATCAGGGATGTTCAAAGACAAAGTAAGGTGTGCTCTCATAGAACACCAATTTAATTTTCTTGAGGACATAATAAGAAATGAGTTTGACCTCCAAACTCAAGAAATTAAAAAGGAAAAATGGGTGATGTACAAGAAGACTGTAGATTTCATTAGAAATTTTGATAAAGCATATGACCCACTGAAGGAATTTGAACCATGAGCTAGGAAAGTTGATGCCCTTATGGAACATTTTGAAGGGGTCATGCATGCAGTGAATGAAAAGAAAGTCATGGTCAGTAAGGCAGAGCCTGAAGGGGCTGAACAAATTTTGAGTCAGCTAAGGTACATGAAATTGACTCCTAAGGGAACATACACTATACAAAAGAGAAGTGGTTACAGTGTCCTTTTGCCAACACAACAAAGAGGTGAGGATCTTCCTTCTAAATCAAGAGGAAAAAGGCTTATGAATGATCCAGTAATGCAAGGACCCTCTCCAAAGAGACATAGACAAGAAGAATCAAGGCTAGGAGAGGAAGCTTATTCTCCTTCTTAGTCCCCCATCCAATTAGATGAACATGGGGTAGCAAAAAAATTAGTTCAGATGAGTAGTGAAGGAAATATTTTTGTTTCCAAGGATGAGTTACAAGAAGGGATACCAGGGGCACCTAAGGAGGTTGCAATGGATCTTACTATTACTAAATTCAAGGGTAAACAAATGGACCCTATTTTGAAGTAGGCTAATGATTCATTTCTTGCTGATGAAATTTTTTTCAAGACTAGGGCATTCTCCCAATTTTTAGGGAGAATGAAAATAAATCAATTTAAGGAGATTTGTGAAAAGAAAAAGGAGGAATTCCTTGATAAGGATATAACAGAGATTGAAACTAAGACCAAGGGTGAGCTGATGAAGTAGTTTGAAAAGGTTACTCCTGAGGAAGGAAGGGCTATGGTTCATACTACAGGGGTGCTGATTCTGCCAGAGTGGGATATTGTTGATGCAATAATCTTTGACCAAGTCAGGAAGAGCAAGGTGAAGACTCTTGCTACTATAGAATGGGCTCAACAATCTGCTAGGGGAACTTCTTTTTTAGAGGATCATGCTACCTTGGTGATGTGGTCCCTTAAGAGGGAGGAGAAAAAAGGAAAAAGAGAGGTCCTCTCTATGAAATATGAAAGCAATCTATTGGTACAAAGAGTAGGTGAGACTTCGGGTGTAGAAGCTTCAAATGTAGTTTTGGAGATTGCTAAGTTCAATGTCAAAGTGGCAGAGAAAAATGCCCAAGAAAAAGAAGAGCTCAGGCTCAAATTTGAAACTATCCTCAAGTCTTACAATGAGCTCAAGATAGAGTTGATTCAAAAGGACAAGTTAATTGATGAGCTATCAAGACCGCAAGATCATAGGTCACCACAATTTATGATAGCTAACAAGCCTGTAGTTGCTTCTTCATCAAGCCCAATTGTTGAATTTCCACCATCACCATTCCCAGAGACAAGTATGGATGCAAGAGTTAGTTGGGAGAAGCAATGATTGAATTAGGAAGCTAATAAGTTGAGAGAAATAAGGGTGCAATTGGAGAAGGAAAAAGATGAACATGTAAAGGACACAACTTTGGTAAACAAAAAATATGAAGAAAAAATGACAGATGCAATAATGCAGTTTGCATATGATTTGAAGCCCTCAATATTCTTTAATCATGTCAGTAGATTACATGCTTTGTGTATAGCTTTGAATAAGGATAAGACTGAGATGTCACCAATTTTGAAAAAGTGGATTGAGAGGTCCCCAAATGTGAATCTTTTTCATTTATTGTCAAAAGGCCAAGAGAATCCTGATCCACTCATTAAGCCAGCACATCAAGCTGTGAAGAAAATAGTGCAGTATGGCATTATTTTGGATAGTTTCATAAGAAAATCAAGTATGATGAAGGGAGAACTGATGCTTTCAAATTATGAACTGGTCCCTACCATTCTCATAGAAAAGGGAAATTTTAAAGAATTGTATCAGTGGAGAGAAGAGATGGATGCACTTCTATCAAAGAGAGTGACTGGTGTCTTAAATGACACCTATTCTTTTATTAGCACCATCAAGTTCTTAATAAATGCAAAATCTATGTTTGATCTTCTTCAGCACAAGGTTAGCTAAATGGAGAATGAGTGGGAATTGTTATCAGGTAAGAAGGTTGAGTTTGTAAATTTTGAGTTCCCAAGTGAAGAGGTATATGATAGGTGGAGGTATCAGTACATACCTCACATTCAAAAAGTAAATACTCCATCAATCTCTTGAGATAAGTAAGCTAGTTACTTTTTGAGAAATCAAGGTTGTTGAGATACATAAAAACATTTATTACAGGATGGAGAGCAAGATATTGCAATCAGATTTGTTGAAAAAAGTCAAGGAAAACATTGAAGACATGAAATAAGGTGGCTCATTTACAAAATATCTCATCTATTTCATCAATGTATTTGTTGTAAACCAAATAGGGTTGTTGTAAATTTTTAGGGTTAGGAATTTTGTAGACCCTAGAATGATTGGTAGCTTGTTGCACTTCCTTGTATATAAAGGATTTTCCATGATCATTCTAGGTATTGAGAGTTTAGGTGTTAAAAATATAGAGATTCTAAAACCCTAGCCCTCAGTCGAGGATTGTAACTTTTTGTATCATTCTTATCAAAGATATAGAGAAGAAGTACATGTTGTTGCTGCTATTTTACAAGCTTATTGTTTAGAATATGATGTATACAATGTTCAAGGTTATACTTAATATAAATCTCAATTCTTTGTCTCTCCTTTGTGGTTATTTTGTAAATTTTTAAGTCTTTCTAAGATTTATATGTATGTGTTTGACTTTGAGTTCTGATCTAGGATTGGATTAAATATTGCTCAGAGTGGGATACATGTTTACTGAATCTATTTGAGGATTTTCTATAAGTAGGAAAGAGTTGATGCATTTGTATTTATGTTTAAAGACTAGATTCTTTTCAAAAAATCTTTGTATTCATTATGTCTTCTAATATTTTTCCCAATGGATAGGGCACTAGCCTGTATGTTCCTATCTTTTCTTTGTGAGGAATGATCAAAGTCTTGTAAACCTAGAACATTAAATCATTACCAGTCCTTTTACTTTTATTTACATTTATAGTTGTTCTACCCAGTGATGGAAAGTCAATGAATAATAGGTTGTTATTTAGTACTTTCTCATTTTTATATATTGTTAGATCCAGTATTGAGTAAGGAATAGAGTTATATTTATTGGATCAGGTGTACCTACCTTGGTTTTACAGAGCCAGAAGAGAAGAGGGAAGTCTTGTCCCTATAGTTGGTCCAATTGCTTATAGATTTCCCACATTTGGAATTAATCACCCCTTAACATTAGTCATAAGCATATTGGTATCTCTCTGAGTGTAAAATATTTTTAGAACCAACACTTGACATATCATCATAAGACCATGCAAAGTTAACTTTCTTTTCTTTAAAGAGCTTGATGAATTCTATTCTTTCTTCGCTAGATAGGGATGTTGCTAAGTGGATGATCTTTGGCTCTATTTCTGATCCAATATTTATCTTTTCTGTTGGCTCAATCAAGATTAGAGATCTTTCTTCATAATGTTCTGGTAGAGCATCCAAACTCCCTTCCTTAGGTGCCTTAGTTGGGTTTTCACCTTTGGAAACATCCTTTATTTCTTTATTTTTTTCTTGATCTAATGTTTCCACAATGTGGTTTTCAACACTTGATTCTTTTCCTTTTTTATTTTTTTTCTATTTTTTCATTTTTTCTCAGATTAGAAGTTTGGATACTCCCTTTGATCATTTCTTCTTGATATTCTCTTATAGAAGAAGGTTCAACCGCATTGAGGTATTGGGACACCATGCTAACATTCAAGAAAATTGGCAATGTAGTTGGTTCAATGGTATTCCATTCGATTAGGTCTGGTCGAATTAGAGTTAATGGGTCAACACTAGGGTTTTTTTCGATTGGATTTAGGGTGTATATCTCATTATTAGAGGGTTCATACATTGTATCTTGAAAATCTCAAACATGGGCTTCCTCTAAATTTTCTAAAGAAGAAGGATCAAAGTCCTCCTCACTAGACTCCACTAGGGTTTCTGTTGGATAGAACTCATGTGGATTAAACCTAGCATTTGATTCTTCCATAGTAAGTCTCCATGAAGGAATGTATAGTTCTCCTACCTATTGATTGATTTATATCTCTATAATTGGTACATCATTTAGAACCACTTGGCTAGAACTAGATGCTTGATTTGAAGTTGATTCTGTCATTGGTCCTTTATTTTTGGTAGAACCATAGGTATGAATGACATCAATGCCCTTGTCTTGGCATGACTCATCTAATAGGGTCTCCCATTCCCATTCATTAGAATCATCATCACTATGAGACTCTAATTGTAATATTTGGCTATAAAGTTTGGGATGATGTTTTTGAGTGTATCCTTCCTCAAGATACCCTACTCTTGCTTTCTCCTTGGAATCTCACCATGTACTTTCTAAGGGTTCAATGATTCCTTCATTGTTTTTGCCTAAAGGTCCTTGACCTTTGTACCCCATCTTTTGCATGATTGAAAATCCTTTCCCATATTGATGTGTGGGAATGGTTATATTTTGGATATGTTTGACGTAGGCACTTGATTCTTCATCTTTGTACAACCATTTTAGGATCTCATTGTCTTCTTCATCCATGGCGGATGATGTACTTGCCCTCACAAAGTTCTCATTATATTTATGGGGTAGATTTGAGGGTCTCCCAAAGGACTTGGGTGATAAAGGTAGGTCCATCATAGATAAGGAGTATTCACCTATGGCTTTTTGCTTGATCTTACATTGCTTATCGAAATTCTTCATCTTTTGGTCCATCTTTTGATAATGGGCCTCTTTGGTGTATACTTAAATAGCTTGGATATGATCTTCTTTTGGTTCTTCAATAATGTTATCCTCATTAACCCTCTCTTTTCCTTTAGTCGATGTAGTTTGGTTAATGAGTTTTGTTGTGTCTTAAATAATGACTTCTTCCATCTTTTATTTTCCTTTCAACCAAGAGGTGTCCTTAGAATTTGTTGTGTCTTAAATAATGACTTCTTCTTCCATCTTTTCTTTTCCTTTCAACCAAGAGGTGTCCTTAGAACTTTGACTTTGCTCCATTTTCTTAGGTATAGACCCTTCAGTATTATGTGGGACTAAGGAGTCATTGATAGGATTGACATTATTACAATATTGGAATGGGTTTAGATCCCCACTTATCATTATCTCTTGCCCTAGATATGATAATTTTAGGCATTGGTGATAAGTTGAAGCAACAACTTTCATTTCATGGATCCATGGCCTTCCTAACAAGATGTTATAAGTCAACTTTAGGTTCAATACTTGGCATATGGTCTCTTTTTTCATGGGACCAACTCTAATGGGTAGTACTATGACTCCTCTTAAGGATTTTTCTTCATCATCATAGGATTTTATAGTTATCTTCTTCTTAGGGTCAATAGCCTCCTCAGAATATCCTAGGGCCTTTACCAAGCTAAGGGTACAAATGTTTAGGCTAGCTCCTCCATCTATAAGGACCCTTTTTACCCTATGGTTAAGGATCAACACTTCTATATGTAAGGGTAGATTTTGAGGATGATTAAGGGACATGTCATCTTGTTCAAAAAATGATAGGCAATGAGGTGCAATTAAGTGCCCTACCATATTTTGGAATTTGTCTACCTCCAAATTTAGAGGCACATTTGTTTCCAACAAGGCTTTTTCCAAGATAATCTTATGAATTGGTGATAATTTGAGCAGCTCAAGAATAGAGATTTGAGCGGGAGTTATTTGTAATTGATCAACCAAGTTGTATTTTTTTGATGATGATGTTGAAGCTTGGTTTGATATCACCACTTTTGGAGCATTGGTAGGTAGGATAATTTTTTATGCTTTCCCCCTAGTGACAACATTTGATGATACTTCCCTTGACTTATCTTTCACTATGATAACATTTATGGTTTGATCCTCTTCTCTTAGAGTATTTATTGTGTTATCATATGTGTGAGAAAAGTTCACTTTCTCATTGCCTTTTTTTAAATTTTGATTCGTATTTGATGACTCCCCCTTTTCATGATTCACAAAGGGGTTCTTGAAGGCCGTATGATCTCCATTATTTTGTGGTCCTTCAATTTGAATGGTTCCCTTGTCAATTAAATCTTGTACCAAGTGTTTTAACCTCATGCATTCATTTGTTGGGTGACCTCTATTTCGATGATATTCAAAATGATGGGACACATTCCACCAATAAGGTTTAACTTTAGGTTCATAATCTTTCATATTGGGTAATGTGATGACATTATTGGCAACCAAGGTCCTTAATAAATTCTCCAAAGGTTCACCTAAGTAGGTGAATTTCTTTTTATTATAATTGGAGTAGGATGATTTTGATTTGTCCCCACTAGAGTTATTGTTGGAAGTGTTGGAATTGTTATTGGAATTATTGGAATTATATGGAGCTTTGTTTGTTTGATTAACATTATTTGAAGAATTTTCTCCATATGGTAGGATAAAAGGGGTCGAATTCATGGTGTGGGTCTCCACAACTTTGTCATTCACAAGGTTTTTATTATTATTCTTTGTCCATGATTTAGATTTATCATTATTATTGTTGGACACTTGATTATTGAAATAATTAGGGACATAATTATTGTTGTTGTTGTTATTGTTGTTGTTGTTGTTGTTGGACTTTTTATCTTTAAATAATTTGACTTCACCTCTTTTGACCAAAACATCTTCAATCTTGATCCCATTTTCGATGAGTTTCTCAAATGTTGGGTGACATTGAAGTTGTAAAATATAATTCATTTCCAAGGTCAAATTGTTGGTGAAGATTTCCATCTTCTCTTTCTCAGGGATACTTCGTGGATACCTTGCAAAGATGGTCCTCCACCTTTGTAGGAATCCTAAGAAGGACTCTCCATCTTTCTATTTGGTATCGCATAACTTGACCATTGTGATTTTGTGCTCAATGTTATAAGAGTAATGGGTTACGAACTTGGAGGCTAACTCCTCAAAGGACTTTATTCTGGGTGTTAATTTTGAAAACCACTCCATTGCGGGACCTCCTAAGCTTCTAGGAAAGAGTCTCATTAGATATGTATCATTGTGCATGAAATCTATTCTTAGGGTGCAAAACTCTCTTAAATGATCTTGTGGGTCCATTTTACCCATGTACTTATCATATTTAGGAAAGATGGTATTAAAAGGAAAAGATACCATAGCTAAGCCTTTGTCAAAAGGGAAAGGACACAAAACTTCAATGGAAAAGGCCTTAGGTTCAATTGCCTTCTTCATGGTATCAATTTTCTCTTGGAAGGCCTTTATCTACCTAGTCATAACATTCACGGGGTTATCTTGGTGTTGGTCTTTCTTGAGTTGGTCAATATCAAAATCATAGGGTAGCTTTACTCCCTTTTGGGCTAGGTTTAAGAAGAATTTCTCCTTATCCTTGTCTATCAATTTCTCCATAACCTCTAGGAAATCTAGGTCTTGGGAAGCTTTCTCAACCCTTTCTTCTAGTGTTTCTTTGGCATTATAATTGGCATTGTTTGTATTGTGATTATGATATGCTGAATTTCTATCCGCCATCTCTCCAAGTCTTGGTTCAAATAGATTTAGAAAAGTTTCCTCTTGATTAGGGTCCTTGAAAACACTTTGGTACTCAACTTCTTGCCCTTGGTTTGCAAAAAGAGTGCTATCTCCTAGTAATGCTGCCCTATATGTGTGGGACCGCATAAAAATGAGTATCCAACAAGGGTTTGAATTGGAAATGATCCTTGATTCGAGAATTGATTTTATATTGAAGAGATTTAAAAATGTAAGATGAATTTTCAATGGATATATCTCTCACTCATTTATGTATTTCAAACACAACAATCATGCATTCATTTGTCTATTTTTACCCTCTTCACACAAAATGTTTAATTTGAAGAACGTTGTCATGGGTTTTGCACAAAAAAGACACTTCAAGAACCTACCTAGCACAAGATTTGGTTCATAAACATGGCTCTAGAAGGTGGTCTTGCTATTTTATCAAGGATTTAATATTGATTCCATTCAAATAGACTTTAATCTCTCATCCCCCAAGTATGTTAAGGGGCTTCCCACATGCACCGAGGTATGATTTTGTGCAATCCATGAGGATTACTAGAGGAAGTTCAAAAAATTAAAATCCATTAGTCACACACCCCATTAAGGATGCATGTGTTTCATTTTAGAGTGGGTTGGATTCCCATGGAAAAAGTGAGTGTATCCCACTTTGGGCTATCCCTCTCACTGGCCTCGTTAAGGCACAACTTGGGAGGTGAGCCCACTAATTCTCTAGCATGTTCATTCAAAGAAAGGAAAATGGAATTAAGGTCAAGCTTTTGGGAATTTGGCTCACCAAAAGGTGAAGAGCATATCCCTAACTTTTCCTTTAGTTCCCAAACACAATAGACAATTTTGTTCAATTTCTTTCACCCACTAACTATAAGGATTTGAGTATTTCTACTCTCTTCCACAAACAAGGGGCTTTGATTTAGTGTTTGATTTATCCTTTTAGCTATTCAAATTACTAGATTATGAAATGCACCAATGCCACAAGCTAAGGGAAAATATTAACTAGTTGAGGTTTACCTTATTCTTTGTAGCTAACCGAAGTTAGGGGCATTTTTTATTGATTCCATTATTTTTACCTTACCTTGGCAATAGCTCCTTCCAAATGTGCTTTTCCACTAGCAAGTTAGTCAACAGAAGCAATCACAATGAGGGAAATCAAATCAAAATTGAAGAAGAAAATAATTATGTAGTGAACCTTAAGCACCTTATTTGCAATTTTTTAAGGAAAAACTTGAACTAAGGAGTAAAAATCCAATTGAGAGATACAAATTTTGTCTTGTAAGCATCTACAACCTTAAGATAATTTTGATATACCTAGTTTTCTTCCTCTTGTGATTCCTTAAGAACTGGTTTAATATGCTCAAAGTTCTCCTTCTTGATCTTTTTAGCCAACACTTTGCCCTCTTGATTAAATTTTCCCTCTAGTTTTCTCACCTTTTTATGCCCTATCATCCTACAGAATACTGAAAGTCATTTTTCCATAGTCAAATTAATCAGCTTATGAATTTATGCAAAAGCACACCTGAACTAGTTAAAAGTGCTATTTTATTTCTTAAAAGTGCAACTAATCTGATTGAAAGAATGATGAAGGGTGCTCCCCTTAATACCACAAACACATAACAGAAATAGAGAAACAACAACATTAATATGCAAGAACAAAAAATTGGCTTCTTATTATCTCCACAAATGTGGAATTACAAACTTTCAGAATTACAATATGCAAAGCCACATGGGCATTCCCTTAAAATATTATGTAGGACAAAGCCTCGAATCAATACCCAGAACTACTACCCAGAACTATTCTGAATTGCCTAAGATAATAATACAACCTTCCTTATATAGGCAATTTTCCACCGCCTGGGAAGGTTCCAGAATTTTAGCCAATAAGGCCAACCAAACTTAGAATTATTTTATTTTACATTTTATTACATCATAGTCAGCTCAAGATAACCTTTGAAACCCGAACAGAAATTTTGAAGGAAATTATTTTTTGCCATTTCAAGTGGCCCAACTTTCGAAGACCATAAGTCATCACCAGTTGACCCGATCAGCTATTATAAACCCATTTCGAAAATGCCACAAAGCACTCTACAAGCTTAACCAGTGCAAGCGCCTGTCACCCAAATTTTCAACCTCATCCGGGGCCTCTAAAGCCTTCAAAACTGAGTTCAAAGTTTCTGTACCCTGCTGCCAATACTGAAAATCTTCAATATCTTCCAATATACACTTGATCTGGCAATGAAACTTTACTGGCAGACTTATATGACCAAAATGAACCTCCAAGAAAGAAATCAGATCATTCTAAGAACATACAAAAATTACCAAAAATAGTAACTTTCCATAAATAGCAGCTCTGCACAAAATAGCCCTTATTGAATATAAAAATAGAAATATTTTTTTGGGTGATGCCAGATTGCTCTTACACCCAGGATGCTCCTGCATCAGACACCCAGGGTAATTTGAGAAGTGACCCTGCCACGACTCAGGTGTGCAGAGGAAAACCAAGACGGTTAACCTCCTCCTTTGTTAGCCATGATGAATCTTCAATAGGTCATCCTTTCCATTTGACCAAATACTCTTCATATGTCTTGTTCCTTGTGCTTCTGCCAACATGACAGTCCAGTATGTCTTCAATCTCCTTGATATCTGAACTGGTTGCTGGAATACTCCACTGTGCTGCTGCAACCTCATCTTCAACACCTCCTTCGTGATACTCTGTCAAATCTGAAATGTTAAACACTGGTGAAATATTTAGCTCACTAGGCAATTCTACCTCATATACATTTCCTGAATCATGCTTCTTCAGTATCTTACATGGCCCAAACTTCTTCATTTTCAACTTGTTATATGTACCAACCGAAAACCGCTCCTTCTGCAAATGAACCATGACTTCATCGCCAACTTGAAATTCCTTATGCCTCCTTTTCTCATCTGCCTTAGCCTTATACTATGCATTCATCTTGTTAATATGCTTCCTCACCTCCTCATGGATGTTCTTCAAGTGTTCTGCAAAATCCTCAGCTTCAGCACTACTTATTTCTCCTTTATCTATCTTTCTCAATTCAGATGCATTTCTTGGACTACTTCCATATACAATCTGGAATGGTGATTTACCAGTGCTCCTATTGACAAAATTATTGTATGCAAATTTTGCCTATGGTAAAATCAAATCCCATCTTGTTGGCTTATCTCCAACCAAACATCTCAGCAAATTTCCCAAACTTCTATTCACCACCTCTGTCTGTCCATCAGTCTGTGGATGATGTGATGAGCTGAACTTCAAATCTATCTTCAACTTCTTCCACAATGTCCGCCAAAAATATCCAACAAACTTAGTATCTCGATCTGAAACTATGGTCTTTGGAAAACCATGTAGTCTCACCACTTCTCTGAAAAATAATTCTACTACATGAACAACATCATTAGTCTTCTTGCAGGGAATGAAATGTGCCATCTTCAAAAATCTGTCAACTACTACAAAAATTGAATCATGTCCCCACCGTGTCCTCGGTAAACCAAGAATAAAGTCCATACTGATATCCTCCCAAGGCTTCTCTGGTATAGGTAATGGCTGATACAACCCTGTATTCTGCTTCACTCCCTTCGCCATCTGACATACTCTGCAAGTCTATACAAAATTATTGACATCTTGTTGCAATTGTGGCCAACAATAATTTTCACTAACCAAAGCAAGGGTTTTATCATGACCAAAATGTCCCGCCAATCCTCTGCTATGCTTCTCCTTGATGAGATTCTCCCTCATAGAGCTTCGGGGAATGCACAATTGACTCCCTCTGAATAGCATATCATCTTGAATGATGAAATCCAACCATTTCATCCTGTCTAGAGTAACAGGTTCTGTACAAGCTTTCCAAGCTTCACCAAAATCAGGATCCTCTGGATACAAATTCTTGAGTTCCTTGAACCCAACCACTTCAATCTGCATTTATGTCAGTAATAGTTTCCTTCTACTAAGAGAATCTGCAACCCTATTAGACTTTCCACTCTTGTGTTTCAAAACAAATGTATAACTCTGCAAAAACTCAACCCATTTCAAATGCCTTTAATTCAACTTTCCTTGACTATTCAAATACTGCAAAGCTTGATGATCAGTATAAAAAACAAACTCCTTAGGAAGTAGATAATGTCTCTACTTCTTTAATGCCTGAACTATAGCATAAAATTCTTGATCATAAACAGAATACTTCCTCTTGGCATCATTTAACTTCTCACTGAAATATGTAACAAGTTTACCTTCTTAGCTCATAACAGCTCCTATTGCAGTACCACTAGCATCACAATCTACTTGAAACACCTTATTAAAATCTAGAAGGGCTAAAACAGGTTGTTCTATAATTTTTTGTTTCAACAATTGAAAACTCTTTTCTGCCCCTTTAGTCCACTTAAACTCTTTTCTATCCCCTCTCATTGTCTTAGTCAAGGGACCACAAATACTACTAAAATTTTTGATAAACTTTCTGTAAAAACTAGCTAGACCATGAAAAGATCTTACCTCAGTAGCACTCCTTGGAGTAGGCCATTCAAGGATAGTCTGTACCTTCTTTAGGTCCATTTTTAGACCTTCTGCTGAGACTACAAATCCCAAATACACCAACTCTTTCTTCACAAAACTGCACTTCTTCAAATTAATCAACAATTTCTCATCTCTCAACTTCTCAAACACCATACGAATATGCATCATATGTTCCTCCAATGTCTTGCTAAAAATCAAAATATCATCTAGGTAAACAATGACAAACTTACCCAGAAATTCTTTCAGAACTTCGTTCATGAGCCGCATGAAAGTGCTCAGTGCATTGGTTAGCCCAAAAGGCATGACTAACCACTCATACAGTCCTTCCTTTATCTTGAAGGCAGTCTTCCATTCATCTCCTTCTCTGATCCGAATCTGGTGATATCTACTCTTCAGATCTATCTTTGAGAAATACACAGCTCCACTCAAACAATCCATAATATCATCCATTCGTGCCAATGGAAACCTATACTTGATTGTGATCTTGTTTATTGCTCTGGAATTTGTACACATCCTCCACTCTCCATTCTTCTTTGGTGCTAATACCACTGGTACAGCACAGGGACTCAGACTCTCTCAAATCAACCCCTTCTATAATAACTCATGTACTTGTCTGTTCAACTCTTCACTTTCTACTGGTGTCATTTTGTGTGCTGCCTTGTTTGGCAAACTGGCTCCTGGAATCAAATCCATCTGATGACTGATCTTCCTTACTGGTGGTAATCCATCAGGTACATTATCAGATACAATATCCTGAAACTCATTCAACAAATCTGCAACCTCTACAAGTACATCCTCTACTTCTTCTTTACCAATTTTTAGAATTAAAGAAAAACACACATGCTCATGCCTCATACCATCTAGGAATTTTCTTCCATCAACAAATATTATTCTTGCATTATCACATACTTTTTCTTCGGTCTCCTTCAATGGCTTTAGCTTATGTCGCACTCCATCCTTTGTCAGGGAATAGGTATTCACACGACCATCATGTACAACACATATGTCAAATTGCCATGGTCTACCCAACAACATATGACATGCATCCATAGAGATGATATCACATAGTACCTCATCTTGGTACCCGCCGATCTTGAACTTTAGCAGGCACTATTCACTAACCATGACCTTGTGGTCATCCTGCACCCAGGCAATCTAATATGGATGTGGGTGTTTGTATCTCTTGAGCTTCAACTTTGTCACCATCTCATCTGACACCAAATTGTCAGTGCTTCCACTATCGATAATCACATCATAGCATTTACCCTCACACTTGCATCGAGTGTGAAACAGGCTCCTCCTTTGTTCAGGTTCATTCTCACCACTCAGCAAGACTCTTTTGTTA
The DNA here is from genome assembly GCA_027943335.1 of Chamaecyparis obtusa. Classification (NCBI taxonomy): domain Eukaryota; kingdom Viridiplantae; phylum Streptophyta; class Pinopsida; order Cupressales; family Cupressaceae; genus Chamaecyparis; species Chamaecyparis obtusa. Next base: position 1,949,114 of record BSBK01001097.1, read on the forward strand.
ATTAGTGTTTCTCCTCTTTCAGCATCTTCAGAATTTGATGATCTAGCATCTTCATCTACATGTGCAACTCTGGCCTGGCTTTCATTTCTCCTGTCTATTCTGCCTTGGTGCTGAGGAAATTCAAATGCCCTATGACCTTCTTCTCCACAGTGAAAACATGTTCCACGGAAGCCTCCTCTTCTAGATCCTTGTCCTCTTCCTCTTCCTCTCTGATCTCTATTAATCTGATCTTGGAAACGATTGGAATTATTTCCTTTCTAATTTTGATTGCTACTGGCCTCATCCTTCTTTTTTGGATCTTCATTTCGGCCACCATATGACCATCCGCCAGATCTTCCACCATGACCTCTTCCATTTTGTCTGCTCTCAAACTTCTTGTTCAGCTTTTCCTCTACTTTTAGGGCAAATTGGTATGCCTCCTCAATACTGTTCATTCGAACCAGATTCAACTCCTCCTGAATGCTTGGCCTTAACCCATTAAGGTATCAGGAAACTTTCTCCTTATCAGCTTCTGCATGGCTTGTTCTGATGAGGAGTTGATAGAACTCCTCTGTATACTCTTGAACAGATCTTCCTACTTGCTTCAAACTTTGCTTTTTCTTTAGTAGGTCAAGTTCATAATCAACAAGAATAAACTGTTGCTTCAATTTATCCACCATCCGATCCCATCTTGTGATTTTACCTTTCCCTCTTCTATTTCACTCCAACTGAATTTCTTGCCACCAGATCTTCGCATGACCTTTCAATCTAGCCTCTGCAAATTTGATCCTATCAGGATCCTCAACATCTTCATACTCAAAATATTCCTCACATTCATTGATCCAGATGATCAATTCCTCTGGGTTAAGATTTCTAGAAAATGTAGGAACCTCAATCTTAGGTCTTTTCCCAATCTTGAAAATTGCCCAAAAAAGTCTTTCTTCCTCCTGGTTCACAATTTCAGCTTCTCCTTGATATTCTTCTTCGGCTTCATCCTCGCTTTCATCTCTAACATTAATATTTATTCCTCTACAAATCTCTTCTTGCAATGCTCGCACTTGTCTCTGTAGCTCTCTAACCTCAGGTGTCACAGTACCAGCTCTTCCACCACGTTCTCTTCGTGGAGGCATTTTCGCGATGCGCACTGAAACCCTAACCACGGTCCTAGTGCAAACTGCCTCACAGTCGGCGATCTGTTTACACACTCAAGAACTCCTACTCTGATACCACTTGATGAAGGGTGCTTCCCTTAATATCACAAACACATAATAGATATAGAGAAACAACAACAATAATATGCAAGAACAGAAAATTGGGTTCTTATTATCTCCACAAATGTGGAATTACAAACTTTCAGAATTACAATATGCAAAGCCACATGGGCATTCCCTTACAATATTCTGTAGGACAAAGCCTCGAATCAATACCCAGAACTACTACCCAGAACTATTCTGAACTGCCTAAGATAATAATACAGCCTTCTTTATATAGGCAATTTTCCACCGCCTGGGAAGGTTCCAGAATTTTAGCCAATAAGGCCGACCAAACTTAGAATTATTTTATTTTACATTTTATTACATCATAGTCGGCTCAAGATAACCTTTGAAACTCGAACAAAATTTTTGAAGGAAATTATTTTCTGCCATTTCAAGTGGCCCAACTTCTGAAGATCATAAGTCATCACCAGTTGACCCGATCGGCTATTATAACCCCATTTTGAAAATGCCACGAAGCGCTCTACAGGCTTGACTGGTGCAAGCACCTGTCACCCAAATTTTTAACCTCATCTGGGGCCTCTAAAGCCTTCAAAACTGAGTTCAAAGTTTCTATACCCTGTTGCCAATACCGAAAATCTTCAATATCTTCCAATATACACTTGATCTGGCAATGAAACTTTACTGGCAGACCTATATGACCAAAATGAACCTCCAAGAAAGAAATCAGATCATTCTGAGCACATACAAAAATTACCAAAAATAGTAACTTTCCATAAATAGCAGCTCTGCACAAAATAGCCCTTATTGAATATAAAAATAGAAATATTTTTTTGGGTGATGCAAGATTGCTCTTACACCCAGGATTGATGCAATATTTTTAACTACTTTAACCTATCAGTGAAATGCAAAAGCGCACAAATAACTTTCAAAAGCACTACTAAATTGAGTAAAGGCAGTAAAATTATGGAAAAAGTGCTTAGGAAATTGATGAAAGTGCCTAGTAGTTAGGAGTAAAGCACTCTTTAACTATGCGGAAGCACTGAAAGAAAGGATGACCGAAAATAGAAGCTACAAAAGCACTACAGATCAGCGCAAAGGTGCACAAATTTGCCATAGAAGCATTGGAACAGTGATCAAAAGCATTGTTTCACCAGGTAAAAGCACTGCTTAACCTATCAAAAGATCTACTTCCTAAAAAATCCAAGAGTTAATCACATGCAAATTTGAAAATAATGATAAATTTCCATACAGTTAGTAAATTAGAGCATTCTTCCCCATGGTGGGCGCCATTTTCTATACTAAGAAAAGTATCTTCATAGAATTAAGGTTGAAATATAAATGAAATAGTAACTAAATTAAACCACAATAGAGAATCTATTTAGAAAATAATGACCAATTGAGCATCCTATGGCTCTCTAACTAAGAATGTTAATGAATAGTTCTCAGCAAGCTCTCATTAATGACAGTCCTAGAATGAGAATGATAAATATAAACAAGCTATTGCTAACAATTATCAAATTAAATGCTAATTATTCTCTCAAATGTCTTTCTAAGCTCAAATTGCAAGAGGTTCAATGCAATTCTCAAATGTGTGTTTTTTTTTATAATAAAGGATTTAGGCCTTCCTTTTATAGATTTCCAATGGTAGGGGGTGTATTTGTATTTGATCATGATTAAACCTTGGTTGAGTCCTTGGTTCCACCCTTTGAAGATAATGCAAAGTTTGTGTCCTCAAAGCTTGGGACAAGTAGACAAGATCAATGGTCAAGATTCTCTTTCACCTTGAGTGATTGAGATTGAAATTGGCTTGATCCATATGAATGCCTTTCCTTAAATCTCATTGGTTGATTGAATTTCCTCTCCTTTTGGGTTGTTGAGAGTAATTGATATTTATTAATTGATTTAATTGATTTATTTTAGCCATGTACCCTTTGAATGGGTTGAATTTAATTTAATCCAAGACTATACAATTAATTGATTTAATTTTACTTTGATTTGATTGATCTCAAATTAAGACTTGATTTTGATTTTGATTGGCTAAATGTGCATTGTGATTCAATTACTTCAATTATGTCCTTGATTTTATTTGATTTGATCTTTGACCATTTTTAGGTGATTACAATATTATATTTATTATTTTTGTTTATTCACTTTGCATTTATTATATTTATCTAAAGCCACATTATACATCAAAATAAATAGAATCATGATTATAACTAATACTCTCATAGGAACATAATTACAAACACATCAATAAAAAAATATATGCAAGTATGCATATACGTGTGCACCCAGGTATACATACTTTGTATATACGTTTAACACATAGAGAGAGAAAATAACATGATTATCCTACATATCTTATAACCAAATAAATGAGACTGACATCAAAGGTTATATAGAATAAGGAACTCAAATCAACCCAAAACCAAACCAAGAGATTGGGAAAAATAATCAAAACTATAGGGTTTTCTCGTGTGTGAACTATGGACCATCTCCGAACAACAACAACAATCGAGGATTTTGAGGGATCGCTTAGACCTGTGAAGCCAAGTGGAGATGATGCCCGGTACCTACAAGCCTGCATCACTGAGAAGATATACATGTGCATATATACATAATAAGACATATGCAAACAGATGACCAAGATCGATACATCATGTGGACCTCAACTAAGTGAGTAACTACAGCTTCATCCTGAGTCATGAAAACACATCAATCACATATGAAACAAGAGACATCATAGATAGTAATGGTTAGATTCAAATCCTTGGGTTAGCTCTACTTCCTCATAAACATATAAATATAAATGATTAATAAACATTAAACATTAATCATAAATGAGTGTATCTAAATCATCTAATAAGCATATCATCACCCATAAACATGAATGTAAACATATAGTTCTAATCATCATAATGCAAAATATCCAAATCAAAGAGTCAAATTATAATCATCGGAGAGGGTATTACACTCGGTGTAGAGACCTGTCTTTTTATACCATGCTCATTACAATAGTTAGTAAATTCATCAGAAATAAATTCACCTCCTCTGTTAGACCTTAAGCATTTCAATTCTTTACTATTCTCTTTCTCTACTTTTTCTTTAAACCACTTGAACATCTTAAATGCCTCTGATTTTTCTTTCAAGAACATGACAGTCATCAATCTATTGTAATCATCAAGAAAAAGAATGAAATATCTATAACCATAATAACTTTGTGTTCTCATGGGACCACATAGGTCGGTGTGAATCAACTCAAGTACTTCTTTGTTGAATAATCTTTGCTTTTGAAACTAGATTTTGTCATTTTACCTTTCTGACACTCATGACACATAACATGATCAGGCTTAGATAAGTGAGGAAAACCTCTAACCTTTTTCTTTTTACTGATCTTAATCATGTTATCAAAGTTTACATGACATAACCTTTTATGCCATAACTGAGCATCTTCATTTTTCATCATTAAACAAGAAGACTCTGCATTATCAAGATAAAAAAAATTACATTTCGATTGTGCTCCTATTCCAACAAGTCTTCCTCCATCATCAAATATTTTTACTTTCTTTCTCTCAAAAGCTACTTGGTGACCTGAATTATTAAGTTGTACCACACTTAGCAAATTATAGTTTAGTCCTTCTACCCAATAAGCATTATCACATTGGATTCTATCATTTATCAGTAAGGATCCCTTTCCTCTAACCATACAAGGTGTATCATTACCCATTTCTATAGATCCTACATTATATTGCTCAAGATGATTAAATTTTTCTTCATCACCAATCATGTGATGTGTACAACCTGTTGGAGCTCAAAAAATTAGAGTATGTTATGACTCCATATTTTGAAATTTTCTCTAAACTGTCGGATTTGTACTTTGAAAGTCATTAAAAGGTGCTTAGTTCAAGTGCACTAATAAAAGGGCCTATTGATTTTCATGAGAAGTCACTTGGATAGGGTGTTCATCACCTTTCATTTGAAATATTTAATAGGTTCTAGGTCTTAGTTTTCAGTTCTGACATGTTTTTGAAGTGGCCATTTTTAGGTGTTTCCTAAAATCTGTTGTGTTTCTAGAATTTCATTAAGTAGCCCACTTTGGAGATCCATATCTTTTTCCCTATGATTAGTTATAACATGCCAGTTGTGGAATCATGTTTTAGGCATAAGAGAGAGTCATCTTGCCAATTTTTAGCCCCCCATGTGCTCAGTTAGCCACTTTCCCAGGCCAATTCCGATTCAAATTTTTGCTTATTTCACTGTTTATTATCCTGAATGTTACTAACTAGCTAAATCTGGTGTTTGACTACATTTCACCATTTGATCTTTTGGGCAAGCTAATTATGGATTCATATTACTTTTATGAGGGAGAATCAATGCCTAAGTTGTTGGTCGCTGAAAGTTTCATTCGGTCAATTTTTAAAGCCACTCCCGGATGCCAGTTGGTGTTATTTGGCAACTTTGTAAAAGATGAAAATGATAAACAATATGTTAGAAATGTTGATGCACTTTGGTCGGATTTCATGTAAGTGATTGCATGGTGTAAAAATTGAAGGAAAACATGTTGACTGTATTGTGTGTCCAAAGGTGTCAACTTACCATTAAAGTGATGTGTTGGCATGCCACATGATGATAAATTTTGTACATGTTGTAATTGAATGCACAATCAGCAAGGAGTTAAATGCTAATGGAGAGTTTTTGAAAACAAAGTAATTGGAAGGAGCTCAAGTTGTTGATTAGAACAGGCACGTGCCAATAGAGGACATTGGCTTGCAAACTTAAAACACAAGAGGGAGAAAATAGTGAAGCCAATACAAAGCATATGGAGGATTTTCAAGATATCCCAAGCACACTGCAAATGAAATTTATAGTTACAAGCTGAAGAAGCTGCAAAGGCTCTACATTTTTATGGGATATATTTGGTTTTAAATAAAATAATGTGATGTGTATTGAGAAATCAAGTAAGGAGTTCAAAGAACTTAAACAAATGCAAAGAGAATCCTACACAATGACATAAGAAATAGCCCATACAATGGTTTTTGCAAACATGGATTTGCAGAAGATAGAAAAATAGTCATATTGCAGGGGGCATAACTTTTAATTCAATTGTTGGATCAAGCTCATTTTTGGATATGTTGTCGAAAATATAATTCTCTAAATTCTCACTAGAGCGATTTTTCAAATTCATCATGGTTCACGAGATATAGGTGACTGAGTGAATCACTATCTAAACTACCCATAATAATCACAAAGAGCATATATCCCACATTCACTAGGATTAGGGAGTTTCTAGTATTTATATACTAAAACACTTGCATTGTGTAATAAGTAAGAAGCCAAGAGGCTCTTGGCAGGCCCCTTGGCTAGAGGATTTAGTGTGGCAGCGGGTCCCACTATTTTGAGGCAAAATATGAAATATGCTTTAAAAACTTGAAAACATTTATCCCGCATTCATCCAGAATGGGAAAATTGTAGTGAATATATGAAACTCCACTCACATAATAAAATAGAACAAAGAGCTAGAGGCTCTGCTCACACAAGCTTGTGAAGTTTCCTTGGGATGCATGCTGGTGGGCCCAGATAAAAGATTTTTTGTAGATGAGCACTGATGGACACATGGAGGACATGTGGTAGATGGTTGCAAAGTCATGAGACATAACCTCTAGTTAGATGGAAATTTAGAGACCTAGAGATGCGGTTAGTCACGAAGTGTCGAGATGTCTAGTGGTTAGAAAGAGAAATCTAGAGATTCAGAGAATTACAGTCATGAGATCTCCCAATGTTTGGCAGTTAGCAACAAATGTTCAGGGACCTGGAGACTAGCATGGTCGCCAGAGCTTCTAATGTTGGCGGTCAATTGAAGAAGTTTCAGAGACTTAGAGACTAGTGTTAGTCTCCAAGTCTCTAGATCGAGCAGTCTCCAAGTCTCTAGATGATGATTCAGAGACTCAGAGACTAAAGGAAGTCTCCAAGTCTCATAAGAAAAGCATGGTCAAGGAAATCATTCAGAGACCTAGAGAATAAAGGTAGTCTCCAAGTCTCTAGATGGAAATTTAGAGACTTAGAGACTAATAGCAATCTCCAAGTCTCTAGATGGTTCAGAGACTTGGAGACTAAGGTCTAGTCTCCAAGTCTCCAGATGGAAATTCAGAGACTTAGAGACTAATAGAAATCTCCAAGTCTCTAGATGGTTCAAAGACTTGGAGACTAAGGTCTAGTCTCCAAGTCTCTAGATGAAAATTCATAGAGTTAGAGACTAATGGTAATCTCCAAGTCTCCAAATGGTTTAGAGACTTGGAGACTAAGGTCTGGTCATCAAGTCTCTAGATAGTGATTTAGAGACCTTGAGACTTGAGGAAAAAAGGAGTAGATTTAAAAGATGAAAAGATTTAAAATATGATATAGTCTACACATTAGGATTAAATGTAAAAATTTAAATGATGGGCTTGCTCATTGATTTAATATCTAGAAGCTTGATTTTTATCAGAACATAGGCATATAATATATCATTGAAACGGGAGAAGATGAGGAATCTAATGGAGGTGTTTATTTTCAGTTTTAGGGAAGTGGGAAAGAGCAATAAGAGGTTTTGATTTTAGATTAAATTTTGTTGCAGAGGTAAATGTAGTTACAGATGACCAAGTGAAAGAGGATGGAAATTTGGAGGGAAAAAGGACTGTAAAGATTGAATAAGTTATAGATATTTTTGGTGACAGATAGGTGTCAATGACTGAGATGGTTTTATCCTCTCTCCTATATCTAGTTTTTTCTCCATTTTAATGAAGATGGTGAATTTACAGCTGCAGAGCAGACTTCATATTTTTGTCTAGTTTTTAAGCTTTAGGTCTGGATGTATTGAAGTAGAACATATTAATGAAATATAGTGTAGTTTCCTGTTCCATATTGTTGTTGTCTCTTTACATTTCTATTGTTGGTGTAATTAAATATTCCTAATTACACTTAGCTTAATCTTACTTAGGATAATGCATTGCATAGTAACTTGTGATTGAGACACCTTGGAGTGTGCACATCCATTAAGCACATGGTGTAGGAGATATTCCACTTTTGGTGTTAGATCCACCTTTAGTGCTCTTATCACATTATCATCCTAATCCATTACACATACTTTATTGCATAATGGAGGATGATCCACATTTGGTGGACATGTGATTACACCTAGCATAGGAGATAGCTTTTTAGCTCCTTATCTTTCTCTCTCATTGCCTTTTCTATATAAGGAGGCCTATTATGTAATCATCAATCAATCATTCAAGGTGAATTCATTGGATCAATGCAATATCCATCATTGCATTCATATTATCTCTCTTGTGCTTTTCTTCAACCTCTACATCTTTTTAGGAATGAATGCTTGGTAGTCATTCTATAGCAGTTGTTGTGGCATTCATGACTATGATTGTCATTGATGTCAACATAGTGATCTTCTGGAGACTCGCAGAGAAGTAGATAGTGTTTTGATTAGCCCACATGGGATATTGTAGTTGGAGCTATGTGATGTTGAGGTTATATTCTTTGATATTTTATATGTCTATGGTTAAGAGTGTAGATAGTAATTCATGTATTCATGAAAGTTATGAGCATTTTGGTGGAAGCAGTATTCAGGCAGTGTTCCTGAGTAGCGATTTGTGGAAATCAGATGATATCTCCTAATCAAGATGGAATATAGTTTTTGGTAGTTAAAGGGAAGTTTGAGACACATTGATAGTGATGTGGTTCATAGCATAAACTTCGAGGTTGCACAAGTGAAGATTTATTGTATTTGAAAGTTGACAATTTTGTGTAATTTTGATGTAGCATGTGGAAACTCTTATTTTGTAATTGTGTGCCAACTCATTTGTAATTATTTGAGTGTGGTATAAAGGAATGAATGTTTTTCCTTGTTTTAATGTATGTAATTTAAGCATGGTATGGTTGAATGCGAATGTATGCATGAAGTGAAGAAAAGAGTCAATGAAGTTGTGAAGGAAGACATGCGAAGTATAGATATTTGAAATTGAGATCGAGTGTAGCAGTGAGTGTGGTTTGGCACAGTGAGGAGGTAACATATTTCATATTATTCTTCTAAATAATCTTAAGGTTAGTTGGACAGTGTGTTCAGTAATCTTACCATTGAAGTTGTTTGGGCAGTGGGTCCTTCTATCTTCCATAACTCCTAATAGGGATTCATATGTACTGAATGTATTTCATAAGACTCCTAACAAATTCCATCCTTTCACAAGGAATATTCATATTAGTGCATCTTTTGTGGGCATCATTCCCACCGGGGTTTACTCTTTGATCAAGAGGTTCCCTAGTCAACATATCTTATGTTATTGTGTCATTGTGTATGAATATCTTTCTATGGTTGGTAATTGTACTGCTTACATGGTTAAATGCTATTGAAGTTGATACAAGTTATAATTATCAGATAACTGATTCACCCCCCCCCCCCCCCCCTCTTAGTTATCTTGGTGGACTTTACTTTCTAACAATTGGTATCAGAGCGGTAGGTCCTTGAAAGGAAAGTTTAACAGCTTAAGGAGATCCATGGTGAATTTCAGGAAAGAAAGCCCTAAGTTTGATGGAGTAAATTTTGATAGATGGAAAGAGAAGATGAAGACATGTCTACTATGTTTAGGACTAGGTTATTGGTTGATTACAAATAATGATAAGACTATCATTGAAGAAGATAATCTTGAGACATGTTCTAATGATGAGAGAGATTTATTCATGTGTAACATATTTGCAAGAGAAGCACTTTTGATAGCACTTTCAGAGAATGAATATAGTCAGTTAAAATGTGTAACAAAATCTCATGAAATTTGGAAAGCTTTACACTCTACTTTTGAAGGTGATGAACATGCAAAGAAAGCTAGATTACATAATTGGATATGTGCATTTGAAGATATAAGAATGATGGAAGATGAATCTGTTAGAAGCTCTATTGGTAGAATGTCATAAATTGTTGCAGGGATAAAATCTTATGGAGGAACAAAGACAGAGAATGAAGTGATATGGAAAATTATGAGGACATTGACTCCTATATTTAAGCAGACAACATAGATGATTGAACAAGTTATACCTTGTACTTCAAACTTTACAAGAGAGACTCTTCTTGGAAGATTAGAAGCAGCAAAAATGAACCTGAGGTTATCAAGAGACTTAGCTAGAATGGAGATAGCATTTAGTGCTCTTAGTGTTCACCCTACTTTGTCAAGAAGCATCAGTGTGAGTGGAGATTATGCTGGTAGCAGCAGATCTAGAAATGAAGAAGACAAGAAGATTGAAGAAGGTATTGCCTTGCTTGTGAAAAGAGAACCAGACGGTAAGAGATTTTTTAAATTTTGGACTTGTCAAGAATATGGTCATTTTGCATCTAAATGTCCTAAGAGAGTTAAGAAGTACAGAAATAATTTCAAGCCTAGAAGATCTAAGGAATGTTATTATGCTAATGATGAAGATCTTGAAGCTAGTATAGAAAGAACTCTAAGTGAAAGTGATAGTGAGAATAATGATGAAATAGGATTTGTAGCAATTAAAGAAGAGAATCTTGAATCTAATGTTAAGGAAGAAAAAGCCCTAGTTTCCCAAGTTGAAAAGAAAGTTGATTGGATTATAGACAATGGTTGTTCACATCATATGACTGGTGACATGAAAAAGTTCATAAAGTTGAACAATTATGATGGAGGAGTTGTTAGAGTTGGTAACAAAGCACCTTGTTTGATTAAAGGTATAGGATCTATTACTCTTGATGGAAAGACTAATACTGATGATGTTTACTTTGTGGATGGATTGAAACATAATCTTTTGAGTGTTGGATACTTAGTTGATAAGGGATATCAAGTTTGGTTTACTGAGAAAACTTGTGTGATAAAGGATAAAGATGGAAATCTGATTGGAACTGGATCTAGAACCAGAGGTAATGTGTTTCAGTTGAATCCTACTGAGATGACATGTTTGATTTCTAAGATTGATGATAGTTGGTTATGGCATAGAAGGTTTTGTCATATAAACTTTGATAATATTGTGAAAGTGAGTACTACACTTGCAGTAAGTGATTTGCCTAAAATTATGAAGACTACTAACATAATTTGCAAAGAATGTGTGATGGCTAAGCAGAAGAGAAGCTCATTTCCTAGTAAGAAGATCACATTGGTAGAGAAGTTGGAGATTGTTCACATAGACTTGAGTAGTCTTACCAGGACTAGAGGATTATATGGAGAAAGGTATTTTATGATTCTTGTTGATGATTTTACAAGAATGATGTGGATTGCATTTCTTAAATAAAAATATGAAGCATTTGATAAGTTTAAGATCATTAAGAATAAAGTTGAGAACGAATCTAGAATGAAGATTAAATTTTTGAGATCTAATAAAGGTGGAGAATTTACTTCTAGAGAGTTTAACACTTTTTGTGAAGTGAATGGTATTAAGAGATAGTTTTTAGGCCCTAGAACACCTGAACAAAATGGTATCTTTGTAAGTCAGATAAAGTACTTGAATGATTTGCTAAAAATATTTGGAATGGAGAACTATAAACCAATTGGAACACCTATGGTTATACGACACAAACTATCTAGCAAAGATGAAACATCGACAGTTAAGCAGAAGAAATACAGATCCATGATTTGAGGATTGCAGTACTTGACACACACAAGACCAGATATAGCACATTTAGTTGGAATGGTAGCAAGATTTCAAGCTGAACCTAGAGAATCACATTATGTAGTAGTAAAGAGGATAATGAGATATTTAAGAGGCACAATGGACTATGGATTATGGTGTGAAAATTCTGATGATTTTACCCTATGTGCATATAGAGATGTTGATTGGGGAGGCAGTGTTGATTATAAGAAAAGCACCAGTGGAGGAGCATTTTTCCTTGGAGGAAGATTAGTTTCTTGGATAAGCAAGAAGTAGAATTGTATCTCACAAAGCACAACAAAAGTAGAGTATGTAGCAGTAGCAAACAATTGTAACCAGATAATTTGGATGAAGCAAATGCAGAAAGATATTGGAATTAAGTTTGTTGAGCCTGTTGTCATACATTGTGACAACACCAGGATAGTTAGTATGTCTAAGAATCCTATATTACATTCTAAGACAAAGCATATAGAGATCAAGTATCATGTTGTAAGAGAGAAAGTTGCTGAGAAAGAAGTCAGACTGGAGTACAAAAGCACAAAGGAATAGATAGCAGACATATTTAAAAAGCCTTTGCCTAAGGATACATTTGAGTATCTGAGAGGTATGCTTGGAGTTATGCCCCAACCTAATTTTGAGTAATGATGTAGTTGGTTGCATCTATCCAGTGGTTTATGAGCCCTATCTTTCTTCTAGATTGGATGTTGGTACTTCCTCTATGGGGGAGTATGTGTATCTGAGCTGAGTCATGAGGACTCTTGTGAATGTATTTTATGAATAGTGTCTTTTGACATTGAGTTGTTGACATAGTGATGAAATTTTTGTCATTGATGTCAATGGGGGAGAAGTGTACATGAAAAACTATTTGTACCAGTTGTACCATCTGTTGGAGAGAACTAAATAGGAAAATGAAGCAAGATTTGATTGATGAAGAGGACTTGAAAATGTTTGTCAGAGCAGTAGTGTTGCAGTATTGGATTTTTGGAATATTGGATGTTTTTCATCTATGTTGCCATCAATTCCAATGGGGGAGATTGTTAGGAATGAATGCTTGATAGTCATTCTGTAGCAGTTATTGTTGCATTCATGACTATGATTGTCATTGATGTCAACACAGTGATCTTCTGGAGACTCGCAAAGAAGCAGACAATGTTTTGATTAGCGCACGTGGGATATTGTAGTTGGAGCTATGTAATGTTGAGGTTATATTATTTGATATGTTATATGTCTATGGTTAAGAGCATAGATAGTAATTCATTTATTCATGAAAGTCATGAGCATTTTGGTGGAAGCAGTATTCATGCAATGTTCTTGAGTAGCGGTTTGTGGAAATCGGATGATATCTCCTAATTGAGATGGAATCTAGTTTTGTGTAGGTAAAGGGAAGTTTGAGACACATTGATAGTGATGTGGTTCATAGTACAAACTTTGAGGTAACATGAGTGAAGATTTATTGTATTTGGAAGCTAATAGTTTTGTGTAATTTTGATGTAGCGTCTGGAAACTCTTATTTTGTAATTGTGTGCTGACTCATTTGTAATTATTTGAGTGTGGTATAAAGGAAGGAATGATTTTCCTTTTTGTAATGTGTGTAATGTAAGCATGGTATGGTTGAATGTGAATGTATGAATGAAGTGAAGAAAAGAGCCAATGAAGTTGTGAAAGCAAAATTGTGAAGGAAGACATGCGAAGTACAAAGATCTAAAATTGAGATCTGGTGCAACAGTGAGTGCAGTTTGGCATAGTGGGGAGGTAACATATTTCATATTATTTTGTTGAATAATCTTAAGGTCAGTTGGACAGTGTGTTTAGTGATCTTACCATTAAAGCTATTTGGGCAGTGGCTCCTTCTATCTTCCATAACTCCTAACAAGGTTAGAATCTTTTAACAGGGATTCAAAATCTCCTAACAAGGATTCATATGTACTGAATGTATTTCATAAGACTCCTAATAGAGTCCATCGTTTCACAAGGAATATTCATATTAGTGCATCTTTTGTGGGCATCATTCCCACTAGGGTTTACTCTTTGATCAAGAGGTTCCCTAGTCAACATATCTTGTGTTATTGTGTCATTGTGTATGAATATCTTTCTATGGTTGGTAATTATATTGCTTACATGGTTAAATGCTGTTGAAGTTGATAAAAGTTATAATTATCAGATAACTGATTCACCCCCCCCTCTCAGTTATCTTGGTGAACTTTACTTTCTAACAGATCCTTGGTTCAATCTTTGCTATTTGCAAATTCTTACATGGTATCAGAGCCATTGGAGCATTTAGATTAGCCGATTTGAAGAGATCTTAATGCAAGCTTTGAAGGTCCAAATCTCAGATCTGAGAACTAGCATGTGATAGAGGCATCTTCAAGAAGACCTGATATCACCATTGTGTTCAGGAGGCTGTATTGGTTAAAATCGACTATAAACTTGCCCATATCTAGCGAAATTCCAAATCAAGGCAAAAAAAATTTGCAAATCAGACCGTACGACCCAATCTACCCTCTCTGGTATAATTTTGTAAAAAAATAATATTTTATTTTATTTCCGTTAAATTTTTAGAAATGTTATATGAAAAAAAAAAGTTGGGCCTGGTATGTGCCCTGTATACTAAGCATCTACCAGAGAATATTCCATTCAAATCAGCGTGATGGTTCTAGTGCGGACCCCACACTCAAGCCTATGACTAGCATGGTGAGCCCAAATAGCTTATTTGTATTACAATCGGGTGTTTGCATATATTAATGGCTGTAAAGCCCAACGCATGTTGAATGTGGGACTAAACCCCACATTGTGCCCACCACTCTAGCGCTTCACCTCCACTGTGCCTAGCCTCCTCCGCTCCACCCATGGTTGTCCTCAGCTCCACTAGCGGCCTTTTCAACCACCATGGTCTAGTTAGCTTGGGAGGCCAATCGCCACCATGCGGCACCTAGGTGGCACCCAGGTGGCACACATGTAGAGCCAACACGGGGCCCCGTCAGCAGACCATGCAGCAGCGTGACACCACGCCATGTGGCACAACCACTCAGTCTAATCTACCACGTGGAGCCTAGCATGTCAGACAAACTTGTGCACCACCATATGCCACATCATCCATATGGACACTAATGTCATCAATATGGTCTGCCACATTAGGAAGGGGATGATTTTCTACTGACATCATCATTTTGTGACCCTAAAATTGACGCCCATCTAGCTGTCAAACCAGGGAAAATTAGGTTTTTTTGACAGTTGTATGACCATCAAATTTAACCCTGTGTATCGCTGACATCAGCAGGGTTTGAAAATTGTCTACCCTCACCATATGTAGTTTTGATTTAATAGTCTGACTTTGGGAGGCCATAACTTGGTCATCCAGGCTCCAAATCAGGTGCAATTATTTTTCAAATTAGGTAGAATTTCCTAAAGAATCTAGTGGTGGTGTTGATTTTGCATTTTGGTGGCCTGATTTGTTAGAAATTGCAAATTTTGTTGACTATACCTATCTATTCCTAATTTTTGTAACTTCCAGGGCTTCATTTGGGCACATACGGTAACATTTTGAGGTGAATTTTTTTTTGAAAGTGCATGATTTTTCATCTACTTTCTAGATCTATAATTAGTTTTTAGTGATTTGGGGTGGATATATCACTTTCAGAGATAGGTCATTTTAGGGCTATATTTGCACTTGGTTAATTCCTGGATTTCAAGTTTTTGATTTGCATCAGTCATTTGAAGGAGCTATTAGTAGTTATTAGTCATTATTTGGTTGCAATATGGATAATTCAAAGGTTAAAATCCTCACTCCATATAACTACCATGAATGGAAATTTTCTTTAAGTGATCATTTGTTGAGTCTTAGATTTCTTAGAATGACTCTTGGGCAGGATCAAGAACCTCAAACAGGTGTTGCAAAAAGGTGAAAATGGTTTGATTGAAGGGATAAAGCACTTGGCTCTCTTAGATCATCCATCTCTCGTGACTTGCACTTTCATATTGGATCTTACACACATCCTCATGATGCTTGGGTCATATTGGAAGAAACCTGATGGAATGAGAAATTTCAAATTAGAGAATGATCTCATAGGTCTCAATCCTAGTGATTTTGACAATATTCAAGACTTTTTCTCTAAGTCCAATTCTATTAGATTGAAGCTTTCTACATGTGGCATTGTTAAAGGGGATGAACAATTGATCTTTTCTATTCTTTCCAAGCTTGGTCCTAATTATTCTATCTTTGTTTCTACATCCTATGCTACTATGGATGCTCTTGGTAGTGCATACAAATTTCCCTCTCTTGATGAATTTGCAGTGCAACTCACAAGGGAACAAGCAAAGTTGGCACACATGGGTCAATTGAAGCCTTCCACACATCAAGCATTGATTGCAAGTGAGTCTACATCAAAGGCTTCTAGTGGCAAAGGAAAGAAACATCATAAGGATCCTAAGCCTCATGGCAAAGGTAATGAATCTCCTTCACACAAATGTACTGAATCCAAGTCCTCTTTAAGAGTCTTTAAGAGAGGAATCATCTAGAACAAGAGGGATAAATGTGCATATTGTAAAAAGCTAGGACATGATGAGCATAAGTGTTTTCAAAAGAAGATTGATGAGCTCACTCACATTATTCAAAAACACAATATTAAGTTGCCCTCATTAGTGTCTGCTCCTTCTTCTACACATTTGGCAGCTCCTACATCTACATCATCATCCAATGATAAAGTTAAAGGACAAGCACTCTTGGCTTCCACACATCCTAAGCAAGGTAAATGGCTTCTTGATTCAGGTGCATCACATCATATGGAATCTTCTATGGATATGTTTTCTTCTATTGAGCCTTGTAATTCTCCTAATATTTTGATGGGTAACAACACATTCATGAGATTTTGTGGGAAAGGTTCTATTCCTATGGGAGAGGGGACATTTAACAATGTTCTTTGTGTACCATCCTTGACCACTAATCTCCTTTCTATTTATCAAATTACACATTGGGCACAAGGTAAAATTGTTGAGTTCACTCCTCATTTTTTCTACATTAGGGACATGGAGACTAGAGATGTCATATCTATGGGAGTTGTTGATCATACATCCTTCTTGTATTCATTTTTGAATTTTGTTGATAATGATGATGATATTCATGATGTACACATCCCTTTTCCAAGGGATAATTATGAGGAGAACTTTTGGCACTTGAATCATTTTGTTGTTGATACAAGTGTTGATCTTCCCACTCCTCCACCTCCTGCTTCTTCAGACATGGGCTCTACTATTTAGCAGGATTCTCATAGTGTTTTAGATCTTGTAGAATGTGATGACTTCTTGGATGCATCGTTAGAATTTGTTGATTCTCATGATGTAGATTTGTAAGACATACATGAGGGGGTTTCTCTTTCCTTTGATGATATTTTCATCATAGCTAGGGACACTTCTTCACCTTCTTTGGAGATTGGTGTACTTTATTCTTGTCCTTCTTCACTTGATTTGTCACATGAGGTGATAGATTCTTTAAGTTTAGAGATTCCTATTCAGTCTTCAGAGATTCATGTATGGAGACCTACATCTTCTTCCTCATTCCATTTGCACATGGATTGGCTTCTTCATCATTTGATGTATCTATTTCTTCCCAAGGGGAGACATGTTTCTTGTAAGCATTGTCTTATCTATTGTTTGTAGGTACTCTTCATCAATATGGGAGCTTCTACATTATGGGGGGGATATCATGTCTCCAACTATCCTTCTTATGGGGGGATAATTCTTTGTATATACATGATGTATATAGTTCTTAGGGGGTCTTGAGTACTCTATCCATCCATGCATCTTTTTTTCTTCTCTCTTTTTATGGGAGGGTTTTTCCCATGAGGTTTTCCCTCTTTCTTCGCTTTATGAGAGTTATAAATTTCATGTATTGCATTTTGTACATGGGTACCTAACATGGCCTAGTAGCCGGGACCCATCTTGCATTGTGACTTTAAGTGCATTATCCTAAGTTGCACTTAAGGGGGGGTGTTGGTGTAATTAAATATTCCTAATTACACTTAGCTTAATCTTACTTATGATAATGCATTGTATAGTAGTTTGTGATTGAGACACCTAGGAGTGTGCACATCCATTAAGCACATGGTGTAGGAGATACTCCACTTTTGGTGTTAGATCCACCTTTAGTGCTCTTATCACATTATCATCCCAATCCATTGTACATACTTTATTGCATAATGGAGGATGATCCACATTTGGTGGACATGTGATTACACCTAGCATAGGAGATAGCTTTTCAACTCCTCATCTTTCTCTCTTATTGCCTTTCCTATATAAGGAGGCCTATTATGTAATCATCAATCAATCATTCAAGGTGAATTCATTGGATCAATTCAATATCCATCATTGCATTCATTTTATCTCTCTTGTGCTTTTCTTCAACCTCTAGATCCTTGGTTCAATCTTTTCTATTTGCAAATTCTTACATCTATGTCTGGCTCTTGTATGTTTAGTTTGTAAGGCATCCTGAACATACCGATTACAAGGTAATTGTCTAGCTATTTATGAGTTCCTTTCAAGTAGAGAACTAAGTTTCATAAGTGGTTTCAGAGGGTTAATGATGCAGGAGCATCCTGGGTGTAAGAGCAATCTTGCATCACCCAAAAATATTTTTGTTTTTGTATTCAATAAGGGCTATCTTGTGCAGAGTTGCTATTTGTGGAAACTTTCTATTTTTAGTAAGTTGGTCTTACGATCTTGAAATGTTTTGATTTTACATTTGGAGGTTCATCTCAGTCATATCAACCTGCCAGCAAAGTTTCATGGCTAGATCAGGTCTAGTTTTGAAGATATTGAAGATTTTTGGTATTGGCAGCAGGGTACAGAAACTTTGAACTCAGTTTTGAAGGCTTTAGAGGCCCCAAATGAGGTCAAAAAATTAGGTGACAAGCACTTTGCGCTAGTCAAGCCTGTAGAGCACTTCGTGGCATTTCCAAAATGGGGTTATAATAGTCAATCGGGTCAACTGGTGATGACTTATGGTCTCCGAAAGTCGGGTCACCTGAAATGGTAGAAAATAATTTTCCTTCAAAATTTCTGTTTAGGTTTCAAAAGTTATTTTGAGCGGACTTTGATATAATAAATTGAAAAATAAAATAATTCTAAGTTTGGTCGGCCTTTAGGGCTAAATTTCTAGAACCTTCTCGGGCGGTGGAAATTGCCTATATAAAGAAGGCTCGTAGTGTTGTCTAGGGCAGTTCTAGGTAGTAGATCTGGGTATTGATTTGAGGATTTTTCCTACAGAATATTGTAAGGGAATTCCCATGTGGCTTTGCATATTGTAATTCTGAAAGTTTGTAATTCCACATTTGTGGAGATAATAAAAAGCCAATTTTCTGTTCTTGCATATTATTGTTGTTGTTTCTCTATTTCTGTTATGTGTTTGTGGTATTAAGGGGAGCACCCTTCATCAAGTGGTATCAGAGCCAAGTTTTCTTGAGTGTGTAAATAGATTGCCGACTGTGAGGTAGTTTTCACTGGGACCATGGTTAGGGTTTCAGCATGCATCACGAAAATGCCTCCACGAAGAGAATGTGGTGGAAGAGCTAGTGCTATGACACCTGAGGTTAGAGAGCTACAGAGACAAGTGCGAGCATTGCAAAAAGAGATTCATAGAGGAATGAATCTTAATATCAGAGATGAAAGTGAGGATGAAGCCAAAGAAGAATATCAAGAAGGAGAAGCTGAAGTTGTGAATCGGGAGGAAGAAAGACTTTTTCGGGTGATTTCCAAGATTGAGAAAAGACCTAAGATTGAGGTTCCTACATTTTTTGGAAATCTTAACCCAAAGGAATTGATTGACTGGATCAATGAATGTGAGGAATATTTTGAGTATGAAGATGTTGAGGATCCTGATAGGGTCAAGTTTGTGAAGGCCAGATTGAAAGGTCATGCAAAGATTTGGTGGCAAGAAATTCAATTAGAGAAAAATAGAAGAGGGAAAGATAAAATCATAAGATGGGATCAGATGGTGGATAAATTGAAGCCACAGTTCATTCTTGTTGATTATGATCTTGACCTACTAAAGAAAATGCAAAGTTTGAAGCAAGCAGAAAAATTTGTTCAGGAGTATACAGAGGAGTTCTATCGACTGCTCATCAGAATAGGCCATGCAGAAGCTGATAAGGAGAAAGTTGCCCAATACCTTAATGGGTTAAGGCCAAGCATTCAGGAGGAGTTGAATCTAGTTCAAATGAACAGTATTGAGGAGGCATACCAATTTTCCCTAAAAGTAGAGGAAAAGATGAACAAGAAGTTTGAGAGCAGACAAAATGGAAGAGGTCATGGTGGAAGATCTGATGGACGGTCATATGGTGGCTGAAATGAAGATCTGAAAAAGAAGGATGAGGCCAGTAGCAGTCAGAATCAGAGAGAAAATAATTTCAATCATTTCCAGGATCAGAGTAATAGAGATCAGACAGGAAGAGGAAGAGGACAAGGATCTGGAAGAGGAGGCTTCTGTGGAACATGTTTTCACTGTGGAGAAGAAGGTCATAGAGCATTTGAATGTCCTCAGTGCCAAGGCAGAATAGACAGGAGAAATGAAGGCCAGGCTAGAGTTGCACATGTAGATGAAGATGCCAGATCATCAAATTCTAAAGATACTGAAAGAGGACAAACGCTAATTAACAGAAGAGTCCTGCGGAGTGGTGAGAATGAAGCTGAACAAAGGAGGAGCTTGTTTCGCACTAGATGTAAGTGTGAAGGTAAATGTTGTGATGTGATTATCGATAGTGAAAGCACTGACAATTTGGTGTCAGAAGAGATGGTAACAAAGTTGAAGCTCAAGAGACAAAAACACCCACATCCATATCAGATTGCCTGGGTTCAGGAAGACCACAAGGTCATGGTCAGTGAACAGTGCCTGGTAAAGTTCAAGATTGGCGGGTACCAAGATGAGGTACTATGTGATATAATATCTATGGATGCATGTCATATGTTGTTGGGTAGACCATGGCAGTTTGAAAGATGTGTTGTACACGATGGTCATGCGAATACCTATTCCCTAACAAAGGATGGAATCTGACCTAAGCTAAAGCCATTGAAGGAGACCGAAGAAAAGGTATGTGGTAATGCAAGAATAACTTTTGTTGATGGAAGAAAATTCCTAGATGGTATGAGGCATGAGCATGTGTGTTTTGCTTTAATTACAAAAGCTAGTAAAGAAGTAGAGGATGTACCTGTAGAGGTTGTAGATTTGTTGAATAAGTTTCAAGATATTGTATCTGATAATGTACCTAATGGATTACCACCGGTAAGGAAGATCAGTCATCAGATGGATTTGATTCTAGGAGCTAGTTTGTCAAACAAGGTAGCACATAGAATGACACTAGCAGAAAGTGAAGAGTTAAATAGACAAGTACATGAGTTGTTACAGAAGGGATTGATTTGGCAGAGCCTGAGTCCATGTGATGTACCAGTAGTATTAGCACCAAAGAAGAATGGAGAATGGAGGATGTGTATAGATTCCAGAGCAATAAACAAGATCACAATCAAGTATAGGTTTCCATTGCCACGAATGGATGATATTATGGATTGTTTGAGTGGAGCTGTGTATTTCTCAAAGATAGATCTGAAGAGTGGATATCACCAGATTCAGATCAGAGAAGGAGATGAATGGAAGACTACCTTCAAAACAAAGGAAGGACTGTATGAGTGGTTAGTCATGCCTTTTGGGCTAACCAATGCACCGAGCACTTTCATGTAGCTCATGAACGAAGTTCTGAAAGAATTTCTGGGTAAGTTTGTCATTGTTTACCTAGATGATATTTTGATTTTTAGCAAGACATTGGAGGAACATATGATGCATATTTGTATGGTGTTTGAGAAGTTGAGAGATGAGAAATTGTTGATTAATTTGAAGAAGTACAATTTTGTGAAGAAAGAGTTAGTGTATTTGGGATTTGTAGTTTCAGCAGAAGGTCTAAAAATGGACCCAGAGAAGGTACAGGCTATCCTTGAATGGCCTAATCCAAGGAGTACTACTAAGGTAAGATCTTTTCATGGTTTGGCTAGCTTTTATAGAAAGTTTATAAAAAATTTTAGCAGTATTTGTGGACCCTTGACTGAAACAACGAGAGGGGATAGAAAAAAGTTTAAGTGGACTAATGGGGCAGAAAAGAGTTTTCAATTGTTGAAACAAAAAGTTACAGAACAACCTGTTTTAGCACTTCTAGATTTTAATAAGGTGTTTCAAGTAGATTGTGATGCTAGTGGTACTACAATAGAAGCTGTTATGAGCCAAGAAGGTAAACCTGTTGCTTATTTCAGTGAGAAGTTAAATGATGCCAAGAGAAAATATTCTGTTTATGATCAGGAATTTTATGCTATAGTTCAGATATTGAAAAATTGGAGGCACTATTTGCTTCCTAAGGAGTTTGTTTTGTATACTGATCATCAAGCTTTGCAATATTTGAACAGTCAAGGAAAGTTGAATCAAAAGCATTTGAAGTGGGTTGAGTTTTTGCAAAGTTATACATTTGTTTTGAAACAAAGAAGTGGAAAGTCTAACAGGGTTGCAGATGCTCTTAGCAGAAGGCAACTATTGTTGATAGAGATGTAGATTGAGGTGGTTGGGTTCAAGGAACTCAAGAATTTGTATCCAGAGGCTCTTGATTTTGGTGAAGCTTGGAAAGCTTGTACAGAACCTGTTATTCTAGACAGAACGAAATGACTAGATTTTATCATCCAAGATGATATGCTATTCAGAGGGAGTCAGTTGTGCATTCCATGAAGTTCTATGAGGGAGAATCTCATCAAGGAGAAGCATAGTGGAGGATTGGCTGGACATTTTGGTCATGATAAAACCCTTGCTTTGGTTGGTGAGAATTATTATTGGCCACAATTGCAGTAAGATGTGAAGAAGTTTGTACAGAGTTGCAAAGTATGTCAGATGGTGAAAGGACTGAAGTGGAATACAGGGTTGTATCAGCCATTACCTATACCAGAGAAGCCTTGGGAGGATATCAGTATGAACTTTGTTCTTGGTTTACCGAGAACTCAGCGGGGACATGATTCAATTTTTGTGGTGGTTGACAAATTTTTAAAGATGGCACATTTCATTCCCTATAAGAAGACTAATGATGCTGTTCATGTAGCAGGATTGTTTTTCAGAGAAGTGGTGAGACTACATGGTTTGCCAAAGACCATAGTTTTAGATCGAGATACTAAGTTTGTTGGATATTTCTGGCGGACATTATGGAAGAAGTTGAAGATAGATTTGAAGTTCAGTTCATCACATCATCCACGGACTGATGGACAGACAGAGGTGGTGAATAGAAGTTTGGGAAATCTATTGAGATGTTTGGTTGGAGATAAGCCAATAGGATGGGATTTGATTTTACCACAGGCAGAATTTGCATACAATAATTCTATCAATAGGAGTACTGGTAAATCACCATTCCAGATTGTATATGGAAGTAGTCCAAGAAATGCGTCTGAATTGAGAAAGATAGATAAAGGAGAAATAAGTAGTGCTGAAGCTAAGGATTTTGCAGAACACTTGAAGAACATCCATGAGGAGGTGAGGAAGTATATTACCAAAATGAATGCACAGTATAAGGCTAAGGCAGATGAGAAAAGGAGGCATAAGGAATCTAAGGTTGGAGATGAAGTCATGGTTCATTTGCGGAAGGAGTGATTTTTGGTTGGTACATATAACAAGCTGAAAATGAAAAAGTTTGGACCATGTAAGATATTGAAGAAGCATGATTCAGGAAGTGCATATGAGGTAGAATTTCCTAGTGAGCTGAATATTTCACTAGTGTTTAACATTTCAAATTTGACAGAGTATCATGAAGGAGGTCTTGAAGATGAGGTTGCAGCAGCACGATGGAGTATTCCAGCAAGTAGTTCAGATACCAAGGAGATTGAAGACATACTGGATAGTCGTGTTGGTAGAAGCACAAGGAATAGGACATATGAAGAGTATTTGGTCAAATGGAAAGGATGACCTATTGAAGATTCATCATGGCTAACAAAGTAGGAGGTTAACCGTCTTGGTTTTCCTCTACACACCTGCATCATGACAGGGTCACTTCTCAAATTACCCCGGGTGTCTGATGTACGAGCATCCTGGGTGTAAGAGAAATCTTGCATCACCCAAAAATATTTTTGTTTTTGTATTCAATAAGGGCTATCTTGTGCAGAGTTGCTATTTGTGGAAACTTGCTATTTTTAGTAAGTTGGTCTTACGATCTCGGAATGTTCTGATTTTACATGTGGAGGTTCATCTCAGTCATATCAGCCTGCCAACAAAGTTTCATGGCTAGATCAGGTCTAGTTTTGAAGATATTGAAAAATTTTGGTATTGGCAGCAGGGTACAGAAACTTTGAACTCAGTTTTGAAGGCTTTAGAGGCCCCAGATGAGGTCAAAAAATTGGGTGATGGGTGCTTTGCATTGGTCAAGCCTATAGAGCACTTCGTGGCATTTTTGAAATGGGGTTATAATAGTCAATCGGGTCAACTGGTGATGACTTATGGTCTCTGGAAGTCAGGTCACCTGAAATGGCAGAAAATAATTTTCCTTCAAAATTTCTGTTCGGGTTTCAAAAGTTATTTTGAGCCGACTTTGATGTAATAAATTGAAAAATAAAATAATTCTAAGTTTGGTCGGCCCTTAGGGCTAAATTTTTGGAACCTTCTCGGGCGGTGGAAATTGCCTATATAAAGAAGGCCCGTAGTGTTGTCTAGGGCAGTTCTAGGTAGTAGATTTGGGTATTGATTCGAGGATTTTTCCTACAGAATATTGTAAGGGAATGCCCATGTGGCTTTGCATATTGTAATTCTAAAAGTTTGTAATTCCACATTTGTGGAGATAATAAGAAGCCAATTTTCTATTCTTGCATATTATTGTTGTTGTTTCTCTATTTCTGTTATGTGTTTGTGGTATTAAGGGGAGCACCCTTCATCAGTTAAGCATTAGTGCAAGGATTTGATATAGTAGTATAGGAATGATAAGATAGTTTGTAAGGCATTCAATTTGAGCTGCATATAGTTTGTAAGGCATTCTATAGTATTTCCTTGATTTATTTCTATGGACCTATATTTTCATTGACTCTTTTCCCAAGGAGTAGGCACTGGTCTTGGCTTGCCTTGTAGTTTTCATTATCAATCTTCTAAAATATTTTCAATTTTACTTTCTTGTTGTTATGAACATCCATGTTTGATTGTATTCAAGAAGTACAATTCATTTTAGTGATTCCTTGAAGAGATAATCAATAGGTTATCCTTACTTAAGTTTAATCTCTAAAAATAAGAAGGACAAGTTTCCTTAATCCACTATTGAGTATTACTACAAGTACAATGGTCCTTAAGATAGGTGCATCTACCTAGGTCTGTGGAACCTGAAGTGTAGAAGGATTAGACCCTTGTTAATTAACCTTTTCCCTATAAGAATCTAGAATCAGGAAGTCTAAGCGTCAAGCTTAATAGCTATATAGTGATTCTACATGAAAGAGTGCTAACAGATTAGCAACTCTTCTAGGGAATGAGTATTAAATGCATAGTTAATAATGTTTTAGTTGAGATTGGCTCCTTGCCTTCTTAATTTTCAGCCCAATTAAGCCTATCTAGATTTGCATAGAGTTGAGAAATTATATTTCATATTATGGGGTTTGAAGGATATTGTTTTGTGTCTGAGATATTTTTTCCAACAATTCATATCTTGTGAAGAGTTAGTTTTATCTTGTCAAGGTGATTTGGCAAAGGGTTTTTCCTTGCAAATTATCATAAAATATTTCCCAATTTGTATTGGGTGGCAGCTCTAGTCTCTGCAGTAGTGCTGAATGAAAAGTTTATTTCAAATAAATACAAGATGAGAAAAGTAGTCACAAGATCTTGAGGTGAAGCAGCATCCCAATG
Organism: Chamaecyparis obtusa; assembly: GCA_027943335.1. Classification (NCBI taxonomy): domain Eukaryota; kingdom Viridiplantae; phylum Streptophyta; class Pinopsida; order Cupressales; family Cupressaceae; genus Chamaecyparis; species Chamaecyparis obtusa. The sequence continues at coordinate 1,974,824 of BSBK01001097.1, forward strand.
AACAACAAGGTGAGCTTCTCAGTTTTCAAGGAATGGGCACTGATGAAAAAATCAATGAACATAAGTGCTCCCCCATCATGAAAATCATAACGTTTCAATGCAAAGTGTGAGGAGAATTTGAGTTGGGATTACTATCTCAGCGGTTTCAAGTTTTATGTCCTCCAAAAGGAGGTGGTTACTCTACAAAAGATTTAGTGGAAAGTGTGAAAGTAAATTCAGATTTAGCACTTTGCAACTACTACATTTGGTGCTAGGTTTTATTTTCTTCATTGGATAGTTTTTAATCCATGAAAATTAGTTGTTAAAATGGTTTCCCTATGAAGTGACATCAGCACTAGTTAAGAGGGAAAAATACTGGAATGTTGTTTGCATACTATGTTGCTGTTAGCTTCAACTTTCATAGTTTTACTGTATTATGCAAATTGTCTGAGAAGTTTGATCAAGCTCCGTATGGTCAAATTGAAATGTTTATGAAGGCATGTGGAAATTTTCTTTGACTATTTGTAGCCTTGTGTATGTTCAAGTGTAACCATGTCTAATAGGATGTTACAATAGTGTAGTAGATAGAGCTTCAGCATTAAGTTGTATCTAGCTCTAAATTTTCAAGGTATCAAGGGTTACTTGAATTCTTTTCCCTCTAAAATCAGAGAAAAATTGCCAAGATTCAGTGGTGAGAAAGAGGAAAATGTTGAAAAGCATTGTAGAAGATTCATGGATTTGATGGAGGATTTTGATATTGAGTATGAGGATTGCATTATGAGATTGTTTAACCAATCTTTGATGGAGGATGCAAGGTGTTGGTTCTCTTTCTTGCTGGAATGTTCTATATCTTCATGGGATGAGTTAAGATCATCTTTTATGGAGTGGTTTGGTGAAAAGGTTAATCTAGTTCCAGTGATAAAGAATTTCATAGAGATACAAATACAGAATGGTGAGCTGGTTCCTCCTTTCAATTTTAGATTTGCAAAAGTATTGGGTCAAATACCAATGGAGTTAAGACCAAATGATGCTGTATGTTTGGTTGTTTATTTAAGGGCATTTGGAAAAAAGATGAGCTACTTGTTAAGAGATAAAAAGCTTGAAAATTTGCATCATGCATTTATGACAGCAGTAGATATTGAAAATAATTTGTTGTATGGATCATCCCAAGGGGTCTTCCATATACTAAGGATCACTATCATAATATATCAAATGTTTTAGATGGGTGTGGACCAAGAAGTGAAGATCATTGTCAAGGTGTTTACATGCATGCTGATTTTACTAACCATGCTTTAAATTATGTTTCAACACAAAATGTGAGTATGATTAGTAAAGAATGTTATGATGCTCTTAAGGAAGAGATAGATGTTTATAGTAGTTACATACCTAATAAATTGGAAACTAGTTGTTCCAGTTTTGGGGCTGCAGAGACAAGTGGCTTGCAGTCAAATGTGGAAAATAAAGAAGGGGCGAATGATTTATCAGGTGGTGATTCTAAAGTCCCAAGTGAAGGAGTTATGTCAGACTTTGTTGATCTTGAATCTACTTATGAGAGTAATGTTGAATCTGATTATGCTGATTGTTATACTAATGATGAAATCGATGAATATCAAGACATTGAAGATGAATCTATAGTTGATAATGTTTCATTCCAATCTATGGATTTTTCTTCTTTTCAACACCATAATGCACATTTCTTATCTCAGTTTGAGGAAGATTTTCATGAAAAACAAAGAAATGACTATGATGGAGATGAAAGTTATTGTGAGCATTTCTTTGCACAAAAGGATGTCAACCAAGGAATTTCAATCCTTGGTCCCAATGAAGAATTGGTTGAGGAAGAGGATTCATGGAGCCATAATGACCTTGATTTTTGTGAAGATAAAGAAATAGTTTATATGCATCCTTGTGAAAAGGAAGAAGACTTGTCATGAGTTGGATATGACTGTGAAGATGCTGATTTGTATAAAGTAGAGACAAGTTCTTTTGTTTCAGCTAACAATAATGATAACATGGATTTTTCAATTTGTATGCTTGCATCTTGTGATTTTTCATGTGAGGTTGTTGAACCTAAAGACCATGAGAATGAATGTGAAGTTTCTACTGGTGGGTCAATGGAAGATTTGTATGAACCAACTTATGAGAGTTTTCAAGAAGGTACCTCCTATGATGTAGAGACCAAGTCTGATTTTTCCCTTGAATTGGAAATGGATGTCATCTTATTTGACATGGACATTGATGTTTATGATATTGTTAATGGAACAAAATCAATGTTTGGTCAAGAGGAAGTTGTTAGCACTGATAATGTCTCTTATAACAGTGATCTACATCAAGAGGATGTGTGCCAAAATGAGAACATGTGCAATGAATTGCATGTTGATTTATCAGAACCACATTTTGAAATGTTTTACATGGAGCTGAAAGAAGATTTAGATTTTACATCAGATCATTTGTTTTAGCCAGAGGTATGTTCATTTTTGGAAGCATGGGATGATGATAAAAATGTTGATACATTATCATTTAGAGATGTTGAAGTGAATTAATAAGAGCATACAAGCTATCAGATAGAAAGTGAGTCTTTTCTTTTTTAGCATGTTGATGTTTCTCAGGATGAACTAAATATGAAGCCACAAGTTGTAGTTTATGATGATTCACTTGAATGTTTGTGTAGTATGCATGAAGTTGAGCTAGAATGTTTTACATTTTCAATGCAGTTGGTTGAGTTTTTATTTGAACATGTTAAGGAGATTGATAGTGAAGAATATCATATCGTATATGAATGTTCACTATACTTTGAGCATGAAGAATATTTTTCAGATTACGGATCCTCTCAAAAAATTCATGAGTTTGTCATGCCACAAGCTAATAGATGTAATGACAAAAAAGAATGTGATAGTGGCATGAAATATGCAAATTTGTTTCAGAATAGTCAATTGCTTGGAAACAAGTCCTACATAATGATCATATTCCTAAATGATAAGAATCAGACATTTGATAGAGGTAAATGATGATCCTATTTTTGTGATTGTGGGCCATTTGTAAATAGTGTGCACATTGTATAGTTTCTTTTTTTTTAGTTGTGTGTTTACTTTCAATAAAGGGTTCCAAGTTTTGGGAAGAAGAGGAAAGTCAGAGAAGAAAGGTTTGGTTCGTATGCTGTACCGAGAGATTCTAGATTCTCTGCATGCCCACATGGAGCATGCATCCCTAATCATAACCACTATTGGATCTCAAAAAATCTGAGTATGTTTTGACTGCATCTTTTGAAATTTTTTCTAAAGTGTTGGATTTGTACTTTGGAAGTCATTAAAAGGTGCTCAGTTTGGGTGCACTAATAAAAGGGCCTATTGATTTTCATGAGAAGTCACTTGGATAGGTTGTTCACCACCTTTCATTTGACATATTTAATAGGTTCTAGGTCTCAATTTTCAGTTATAACATGTTTTTGAAGTGGCCATTTTTAGGTGTTTCCTAAAATCTGCTTTTTGTGTGTTTTCAGAATTTCATTAAGTAGCCCACTTTGGAGATCTGCATCTTTTTCCCTATGATTATTCATAACATGATGATTGTGGTATCATGTTTTAGGAATAAGAGAGAGTCATCTTGCCAATTTTTAGCCCCCCATGTGCCCATTTAGCAACTTTCCTAGGCCAATTCCAAATCAGATTTCTGCTTATTTCACTATTTATTACCTTGAATGTTACTGACTAGCTGACTTTGGTGTTTGACTGCATTTCTCCATGTGATCTTTTGGGGAAGATAATTAGGGATTCATATTCTTTTTATGAGGGAGAATCAGTGCCTAAGTTGTCGGTCCATGAAAGTTTCAGTCGGTTAGTTTTTAAAGCCACTCCCGGATCCCAGTTGGTGTTATTTGGCAACTTTGCAAAAGATGAAAATGATAAACAATATGTTTGAAATGTTGATGCACTTTGGTTGGATTTCATGTAAGTGATTGCATGGTTCAAAAATTTAAGGAAAACATGCTGACTGTATCATGTGTCCAAAGGTGTCAACTTACCATTAAAGTGATGTGTTGGCATGCCACATGATGATAAATTTTGCACATGTTGTAATTGGGTATTTTCTCAGTATGCTAGCATGTCTCTTTTGGGATAAATGCTTGCACCTCATAATGGGCTGTGCACACAATTTCATCTTGCCCATTTCTTTGGAAACATTGTGATCCTCTAGATGTTGGCAGTGGAGACCAAAGGGCAATGTGCCTTTTGAATTGAATGCACAATCAGCAAGGAGTTAAATGCTAATGGAGAGTTTGTGAAAACAAAGTAAATGGAAGGAGCTCAAGTTGTTGATTAGAAAAGACACGTGCCAATAGAGGACATTGGCTTGTAGACTTAAAACACAAGAGGGAGAAAATAGTGAAGCCAGTACAAAGCATATGGAGGATTTTCAAGACATCCCAAGCGCATAGCAAATGAAATAGTTACAAGATGAAGAAGCTACAAAGGCTTTGCATTTGTATGGGATATATTTGGTTTTAAATAAACTAATGTGATGTGTATTGAGCAAGAAATGAAGGATTTTGAAGAACTTAAACAAATGCAAAGAGAATCCTACATAATGACATAATAAATAGCCCATACAATGGTTTTTGCAAACATGAATTTGCAAAAGATAGAAAAATAGTCATATTGTGGGGGGCATAACTTTTAATTCAACCATTGGATCGGGCTCATTTTCAGATATGTTGTCAAAAATCTAATTCTATAAATTCTCAATGGAGAGATTTTCCAAATTCATCGTGGTTCGCAAGATACAGGTGACTAAGTGTAGCACTGGCTAAACTGCCCATAACAATCACAAAGAGCATATATCCCACATTCACTGGGATTGGGGAGTTTCTAGTAATTATATACTAAAGCACTTGCATTGTGTAATAAGTAAGAAGCCAAGAGGCTGTTGGTGGGCCCCTTGGCTGGAGGATTTAATGCATTGGTGCGGCCCATTCTTTTGTGGAAAAATATGAAATATGCTTTAAAAATTTGTAAACATTTATCCCGCATTCATCCAGAATGAGAAAATTGTAGTGAATATATGCAACTCCACTCACATAATAAAATAGAACAAAGAGCTAGAGGCTCTTCTCATGCAATCTTGTGAAGTTTCCTCGGGATGCATGTCAGTGGGCCCAAACAGAAGATTTTTTCCACACGAGCGTTGATGGACACATGGAGGACACATGGTAGCCATTTGCAAAGTCATGAGACATAACTACCAGTTACTAGATAGAAATTCAGAGACCTGGAGATTTGGTTAGTTGCAAAGTCTCAAGAAGTGTAGTGGTTAGAGAGAGAAATCTAGAGATTCAGAGACTCACAGTCGTGAGATCTCCTAATGTTTGGTAGTTAGCAAGAAATGTTTAGAGACCTGGAGACTAGCATGGTCGCCAGATCTCCTAATGTTGGTGGTCAATTGAAGAATTTTTAGAGACTTAGAGACTAGTGTTAGTCTCCAAGTCTCCAAATCGAGTAGTCTCCAAGTCTCCAAATGATGATTCAGAGACTTAGAGACTAAAGGTAGTCTCCAAGTCTCATATGAAAACCATGGTCAAGGAAATCATTCAGAGACCTAGAGACTAAAGGTAGTCTCCAAGTCTCTAGATTGAGAAGTCTCCAAGTCTCTAGATGGAAATTCAGAGACTTAGAGACTAATAGCAAACTCCAAGTCTCCAGATGGTTCAGAGACTTGGAGACTAAGGTCTAGTCTCCAAGTCTCTAGATGGAAATTCAGAGACTTAGAGAATAATTTCAATCTCCAAGTCTCCAGATGGTTCAGAGACTTGGAGACTAAGGTCTAGTCTCCAAGTCTCTAGATGGAATTTTAGAGACTTAGAGACTAATGGTAATCTCTTGGTCTCAAGATGGTTCAAAGACTTGGAGACTAAGGCCTGGTCACCAAGTCTCCAGATAGTGATTCATAGACTTGGAGACTTGAGGAAAAAAGGAGAAGATTTAAAAGATGAAAAGATTTAAAATATGATATAGTCTACACATTAGGATTAAAAGTAAAAATTTCAATGATGGGCCTGCTCATTGATTTAATGTCTGGAAGCTTGATTTTTATCAAAACATTGGCATATAATATATCATCAGAAATGGGAGAAGATGAGGAATCTGATGGAGGTGTTTATTTTTTAGTTTCAGAGAAGCAAGAAATAGCAGTAAGAGGTTTTGATTTTGGATCAAATCTTGTTGCAGAGGTACATGTAGTTACAGATGACCAAGTGAAAGTGGATGCAAATTTGGAGGGAAAAAGGACTATAAAGATTGAAGAAGTTGTAGATATTTTTGGTGACAGACAGGTGTCAATCACTGAGATGGTTTTCTCCTCTCTCCTATATCTGGTTTTTTCTCCATTGTAATGAAGATGGTGAATTTACAGCTGCAGAGCAGACTTCATATTTTTGTCTATTTTTTAAGCTTTAGGTCTGGCTGTATTGAAGCAGAACATATTCATGAAATATAGTGTAGTTTCATGTTCCATATTGTTGTTTTCTCTTTACATTTCTATGTATGGCTCTTGTATGTTTAGTTTGTAAGGCATCCTGAACATACTGGTTACAAGGTAATTATCTAGCTGTTTATGAGTTTCTTTCAAGGAGAGAACTAAGTTTCATAAGTGGTTTCAGAGGGTTAAGCATTAGTGTGAGGATTTGATACAGTAGTATGGGAATGATAAGATAGTTTGTAAGGCATTCAATCTGAGCTGCATATAGTTTGTAAGGCATTCTGATGCAGGAACATCGTGGGTGTAAGAGCAATCTTGCATCACCCAAAAAAAAAAAAAAATTTGTATTCAATAAGGGCTATCTTATGCAAAGCTACTATTTATGGAAACTTGCTATTTTTAGTAAGTTGGTCATACAATCTCAAAATGTTCTGACTTTACATGTGGAGGTTCATCTTAGTCATATCAGCCTGCCAGTAAAGTTTCATGGCTAGATCAGGTCTAGTTTTTAAGATATTGAAGATTTTTGGTATTGGCAGTAGGGTACAGAAACTTTGAACTTAGTTTTGAAGGCTTTAGAGGCCCTGGATGAGGTCAAAAATTTGGGTGATAGGCACTTACACGAGTCAAGCCTATAGAGTGCTTCATGGCCTTTCTAAAATGGGGTTATAATAGTCAATCGAGTCAACTAGTGACGACTTATGGTCTTCGAAAGTCAACTCACCTGAAATGGCAGAAAATAATTTTCCTTCAAAATTTCTATTTGGGTTTTAAAAGTTATTTTGAGCTGACTTTGATGTAATAAATTGAAAAATAAAATAATTCTAAGTTTGGTCAGCCCTAAGGGCTAAATTTCTGGAACCTTCTCGAGCGGTGGAAAATGCATATATAAAGAAGGCCCATAGTGTTGTCTAGGGTAGTTCTAGGTATAGATCTGGGTATTGATTCAAGGCTTTGTCCTACAAAATATTGTAAGGGAATGCCCATGTGGCTTTGCATATTGTAATTTTGAAAGTTTGTAATTCCACATTTGTGGAGATAATAAGAAGCCCACTTTCTATTCTTGCATATTGTTGTTGTTTCTCTATTTTTGTTATGTGTTTTTGGTATTAAGGGGAGCACCCTTCATCACATTCTATATTATTTCCTTGATTTGTTTATGTGGATCTATATTTTCATTGACTCTTTGCCCAAGGAGTAGGCACTAGTCCTAGCTTGCCTTGCAGCTTTCATTATCAATCTTTTAAAACATTTTCAATTTTACTTTCTTGTTGTTATGAACATCCATGCTTGATTGTATTTGAGAAGTACAATTCATTTTAATGATTCCTTGAAGAGAGAATCAATAGGTTATCCTTCCTTGAGTTTAATCTCTAAAAAGAAGAAGGACAAGTGTCCTTAATCTACTGTTGAGTTTTACTACAAGTATAGTGATCCTTAAGATAGGTGCACCCACCTGGGTCTATGGAACCTGAAGTGTAGAAGGATTAGACCCTTGTTAATTATCCTTTTTCCTTGTAAGAATCTAGAATCTAGAAGTCTAAGAGTCAACCTTAATAGCTATATAGTGATTCTACATGAAAAGGTGCTAACACAATGACTATTTATGATCCATGTATCATTTTTATTAACCTTGGAAATTAGTGTTGTTTTTACATACCTTTCTTCTTCCTTAGAATCATCCTTCATAGCAACAAATACCACTTCTACATCATCATCTGAATTAGATTCTGATTCATTTTCTTTTGCAATGTAACATACCTTTTTGCCTTTATCATTATTGTCTCAGTTGTCTCTGTTGTAGTGTCGGTAACTTTTGTTGGCTCTTCTCCCATAGCTTCCTTCACCATATCAGTCCTTGTTTCTGTCATCTTCCTTCTTGTTCAGACATCTAGCAGCAATATGACCAACTTCTTTGTAGTTAAAACATGCTAAAGGTAATTTTCCTCTATATCTACCTTTTCCTTTAGGTAATCTCTTGGCCATAAGAGCTTCAAGCTCATCAAGCTCATCATCATTATTACTATCACTATCATCCTTATTATTTCTACTACTAGACTTACCGATCTTTAGAGAAGTCATAAAAGTAGATTCAACAGTAAGTATAAGACTATTATCATAGTTGTTAGCTTTCCAATTATATTATCAAGAGTGAGAGTACTGCTAGGTGCTGACCTAATTTCATGTATTGCAAATATCTGATGGCATAAATAGGCAATAAAGTCCTTAGAATTTTTCTTACCATAGTGTCTTCATCAATAACACCAACAGATCCTCTGATAGCATGAACTACCTCCTTTATTCTATTTATGTACTGCACAATATTTTCACCTTCTTTCTTCTTCATACCATCAAATCTTCCTCTTAAAATTTTGGCTCTAGCTCTCTTTACATTTGTATCACCATTATAAACTTTAGCAAGTTTATCCCACATATCCTTAGCAGTAGTGCAATCTTTAATATCTTCAAACTTGACATCTGTCAGAGCAGCAACAATCTCCATCATAGTAATCTTATGCTCATGTCTATCTCTTAGTTGATCAAGATTCAAAGGTCCAGTGGGTGGTGAAATGTAGTGATTCTCTAATAGTGTGAGGGTAGAATTCCCAATTCTAGATATATGTAGTTTCATTCAGCTTTGCCATATTGTAAAGTTGCCCTTGTTCAGCTTTGGCACATCCCTCTTATACATTTTGTGATCTTTATGATGAAGTCCTTAAAAATCTGTTCCAAGCAACCAATATGCTCTGATACCAATTGTTAGAATAACTGAGAGGGGGATGAATTAGTTATCCACAATCCCAAATACAAAATGTATAACCAAAAACAATTTAAACAAATTCCTAAAGCTAGATAACATAGAATAGTAAATTGTCCATACTTTTACTAATTACCAATTAATAACTTATAGTAACTACCAATAAAATCAAATATGCAACATGTAAAGTATGATATCCAAAAATCATCACAATCAACACATAACACAAGAGATTTAACGTGGAAACCTTGTAAAGGGAAAAACCACCTGGGACCGGAAACCCAAAAATTGTTCACTCTTCTAAAGTGAGGTCGGTGAAGACCCAACCCTATTAAAGGTTACAAAGCACACTGAAAGGTGTGACCTTATTAGAGGATTTAACACTAACTGCTATCGTCCAACTAGCATTCACTATGTGGTTGACAGGATAAAAAATGTACATTCTATGAATGACATTACAAGAATTTCTAGTCTACTTGGTTAAGAGATTTATTTGATTACAATGGTTAAACTGTAACAATAGGTGATCTAATTACAATGCAAATTGATTTTTAGATGTACAGATCTATATTATTCTCATTCAAATCCTCTAATTAATATATCAATTTTGTTCAACAATATTCAGTAACTTACTTTCTCTCAGTTATAACTTTCTAACGCTTGGTAATCTCTATAGTTCAGTTCTCCTTAACTAGTTTAATCAGGCATGCATGAAGCTTTTTCATGTGATATCTCTATAGTATTTTTTCCTCCAGCATAAGTTTCATAATGAAACCCTAGTCTCTTAAATAGACAAGTTAACCATTTTCCTTTCATCCATCAGATTTTTCTACTTAATCTCCTTCACTGGTTTTGCTACTTAAACCTTCCTGAGCTGATGTGTCAGTAACACATTTCATTTCTATCCTTTAGATCTTCCTTGAATTTTTCTAGCCATTGATCTCGTAACAAACTTTATCTTTTCACCTTGTGATCATACACTTTACAGCTCATCAACTTCTGCCATCTAAACTAATCATTTAGTTCTTTTGTTCATTCTCAGTTAACAAAGAAATGTGTCGGTGAACACAAGCTTAGTTTATATTGTGCTTAGTATACACTACACTGCTCGGTGTATACTGGAATGCTTCATTAATCGACCACACTGCTTTGTAAAATTTTTCTCCCAACTTCATAGTAGATTAATACAACATAACCAAGTAAATAATATGAAGTCATAGACTCATCAATAAGTTACCAAGAGTATTCCTTATCCTCATCTATCATATCCATCTTCCTCCATGTAGATATCTTGATTCTTCATCTTTCTCTTCTCTTCTATAGATGTGTTAGATGTTTTCAACTCCATGATAAGTACTATCAAAACTAGTTGACATCAATGACAACATAAAACTGATTCAATTATCTTACATAACAGTTCTATGCTCGGAAATCTATAATCACTTGAAGTTCTTCAATTAGGTTCTCAATTAGTTGTAGTTTATCAGACTCATCATACACTTTTAACAATCTCAAACAAGTTGAAATCATGGTTCACCATAAAAAGGAAGCTTTAAGGAACCTAGAAACTGAGAATTCTAGACAAGAAATGTTGTTTTCTTTCCAAAAGAAGCTAAATATAAAGGAAAGGGGAATGGGAGAGTATTGATTGGATGCCTCATGCTCAATGAACAATTTTCCTATCTCACCTAGATCTTATGGTAAGCAATTTCCATCTTTTCAACCTAATATCACTTTTGCCTTGATAATTCGTAAAGGCATTGGCATGGTTAAAGAGAAGGTCCCCTTAGAACAAGATAATGAGGAAAGAGTTATTTTAAAATGGCTATACAAAGGTGAAGAACCTAAACACAAGGTGAAATATGATAATGTTGTCAAGTTGGCTATACTAATGTATATGACTTGATATAGTGTTGTCATTATGGCAACAAAGTCATATAGCAATTTGGAGTCAGCGCACTTGATGAGAAGATCATAAATCGGTTAAGTGTGGAAGATTGGACAATGTACAAAGTTCCTATAGCTCAAAGCATCAGTGAAAATGTGTATGGAAGAATTATTGTATATTCCCTAGAAATTAAGTTGGTTAGACTATATTCATGATTAGTCTATGAGCACATGATCATATGTGCAAGTATGAGAAAGATACAGTCAGTTGAAGTTTCACAGCCAATGTGTGCCAGTGAAGAATAGAGTAAGAAGCTGACAGTTATCATTTTGAGTTGTGACTATATTATAATGTTGTAAAGGCTATGCACCTATTTTAATTAGGTTTCCAACATGTATATATGTTTGATTGTAAACATGCTTAAGCTAATTCATTTGGAAGCATTGTATATAATAAGTTTAAGGGATGACCTAGTGGATAATTTTGTATGCGCGTATAAATATAAGATGTGCCCATTGTATTTGGTATGGAAGTTGATAGAGAGTTGTGATAAGTAGAGTAGAAGTGTGCAAAGACACTATAATATGTATTAGAGCTTTTCTAGGGCTCAAAGCATCAGCGCATCAAAGGAACTGATCTGACAAGTAGTGTCACAGTGACAGTTCATCCAGTAGATATAGTGTGTATCTAAGAACATATGGTTGTAGCCTTCACTAGTTGAGAAGTGAGCTCTAGGATAGTGTGTCCACTCCCCTAATAGGGACTATTGTAAAATTCTCCTAACAGGGTCTAACCCTTGACAAGGTCTACTATACTTAAAGCATTTTAAAGAAACTACTAACAAGGTTAAGTAGTTAGGAATAGTCCCAAGAGATAACTGAGAGGGGGGGGTGAATAAGTTATCTACAAGTTTCAAATCTTTAACCAATTAAGTATACTTACACATAAAGAATAAACACAATGAAATAACACTTGAACACAACACCAATATTTTGGTTACAGGAAACCCAAATAGGTAAAAACTTTGGTGGGACTTGATACCCACTAATATTCTATACTAGTGTACAATGATCCTGGTTAGAAGATCAATTACCCTATTAGGAGTAGCTTTACAATATATTAAGTATAGTAGAACTGGTCAAGGGTCAGACCCTATTAGGACTCTTTTACAACTATCCCTATTAGGGGAGAGGACACACTATCTGAGAGGTCACTGCTCAAATGGGTGAAGGTTACAACCTTCTGAATAATAGATACACACTATATCTGGATCTTGGTGAATTTTTCTTTGACCTACTATCTAGATTAGTTCCAATGAATAGAAAAAATACTTTACTTGGTCACATAGACCTTCTTCTGATGGTTCAACACTTCACACACTCTACTCTTCTCTGCTTAATCAACCATAAACCACACTTCAGCAATCACAAATGACTACCTATAAATATCTTTCCTCCAAATGACATAATCAATTTGGCCTATTAGAACCACCTTGAAATCATATTAGAGAAACCATAATAAAATCCAAAAAAAATTTTGTCAGTTCTACTATGCACACAATGCAATTTGGGACCTGTCTAATAAAATAATTGTAGATGCACGCTACACACTGTCGGCTCTACCAAAACAACTAGAAATTTTTTTGTAAGCTGAATTAACTCATGTGCTCTTAACCAAACATCAATAACACTTCTCCAAGATTAATTCCAAGAGTGCATACCTTCAAGATAGGTGCAACTCAAGAACCAATAAAATCTCTGTCAGCTCTTCTAAACAAACACAGGAAACTACTACTGGTGAATAACAACTGCATAACTTCACTTGCGTTCATCATCAGACTATGCATCCATAACTAGAACATCATTAACATGTCTTCAACATATATCCAAGGGTGCACGCCCATAGGACAACTATATGGACAACCATACATAGAACATTGTCTATTACTCTTTCAGGAACATTGCTGACACCAATTGCTATATAACTGTTTGTACTAATAGTTAACTTCTACACCCATGATATCATGCTGATATCATGTCCATGCTACATATACTTAAATCTTACTACATAAGACTTCCATGCATGCTACTTTCCATATGTTGTCATCAATGACAAACATACAGTTAGTACTAGCTTGCTAGCAAATCTCCAACAATCTCCCCCTTTGGCATTGATGGCAACATGTGGAATGAAAAACCACCACCAACCCAAATGAATATTTCTTTTATAACATTCTCTATTTCCTCTTCAAAACTCCCCCAAAGATGAATCCTCCATCTATTACAATATTTTCTTATATTCTCCATTTCCTCAACTGTACTGCTCTCATAACTGAATGTTTCTCCCCCTTAGTATATTACTCCTCTTTTTACTTCTATTTTTCATGACTCTACATATACTCCCCCTTTGATATCAATGGAAAAGGGTGCCATTCATTTTAAGCACTAGTACTACTCTTGAGGTAGAGTAGTCAACCTTCCACCAGTCCTAGAGGACTAATGCCTTTCCTTCTTTCTTCTAAGAAGAAATAGGGAAGGGAATGACTCCCAACTTCTCCCTGAGATAATCAAAAGTATCCTTAGGCAAGGTCTTTGTGAATATATCTACCAACTATTCTTTAGTACTCACAAAGTCCAACTTGACTTCTTTCTTTGCCACTTTCTCTCTTAGGAAGTGATACTTGATCTCAATGTGCTTTGTCTTTGCATGCATCATAGGGTTCTTTGACATATTGATAGTGCTAGTGTTATTGCAGTGAATAACAATAGGATAATCAATATGAATTCCAAAATCCTTTATCATCTATTTCATCCAAACAATTATAGAAGAATTCAAGGCTATTGCAAGATACTTCACTTCTATTGTTGACTAAGAAATAAAATTTTGTTTCTTGCTTGTCCAAGTGACAAGTCTATCACTAAGAAACACTGCTCCACCTGAAGTACTCTTTCTATCATCAACACATCTTACCCAATCTGCATCAGTGTACACATGAAGTTCAACATTTTCTAAATTAGGATACCATAGACCATAATCTATAGTTCCCTACAAGTATCTGAATATTCTCTTTACTACCATGAGGTGACTTTGTGTAGGTTCTGTTGCAAATCTTCCAACTATGCCAACTGCATTGAAAATATTAGGTCTAGTCTGACTAAGATATATGAGTTTACTAATCATAGACTTATACAATGTTATATCTACTACTGGTGAGTCATCTTCTTTTGTAAGCTTGCATCCAGTGATCATAGGAGTTCCTACTAGCTTGCAATCATCCATCTTGAATTTCTTCAGTATTTCTTTCACATACTTTGATTGATTAATGAAAATCCCTTTTTTTGTTTGTTGCACATTTAGTTCAAAAAAGTTCTTGATAGGACCAATCATACTCATCTCAAACTCATTCTGCATTTCTTTGGAAAATTCAGCACTGAGTTTGTCATTACCTCAAAAGATAATGTCATCAAAAAATATAGCTACAAGAAGCAAATCTTCAGATGTCTCTCTAATGAATAGATTACAACCTGTTGCTTCTTTCTTAAATCCAGTCTTTGTTAAGTATCCATCTAGTCCCTCATACCATGCTCTAAGGGCTTGCTTAAGTCCATAGAGGGCCTTCTTCAATCTACATACTATATCAGGTCTATCTAATAAGGTGAATCCTTTAGGATACTCAATGTATACTTCTTTTTTTAGGTCTCCATTCAAGAATGCTGACTTGACATCCATCTGATAAACTTTGAAGTTTTTAACTATAGCATAATCTAAAATCAACTTAATAGCTTCTAATCTACTTACAGGTGCAAAAGTGTTTGAACAATTAATGCCTTCTCTTTGTGCATATCCTTTACATACTAATATTTCTTTGTTTCTTACTACTGTACCATCTTCATTCATCTTGTTTCTTAATATCCACTTTGTTCCAATCACATTTTTATCACTAGGTCTAGGGACTAATTGCCAAGTGTCATTTTTAACAATCTGATCAAGTTCTTCTTTCATAGCATCATGCCAATCTGAATTATTACAAGCATCTTCAACACTTAAAGGTTCAATCTAAGATAGTAAACATACTACTTCATTCCTAGGTGAGTTCTTTGCTTGTGATCTTGTTAAGACTTTGCTGCTCTGATCTCCAATGATGTCTGCCTTGGAATGATTTCTTGATGTAAAGTTTGTAACTTTAGGTGATGTTGACTCATCAACTTGAGGAGTATTTTCTTCACTTGTCTCAGGGTCATTGAATGACACATCAATACTGTCAAACATTTCTTCAGTAACTATCTCACTAGTACAGGGTCTAGGTTCTTCTTCAATAATGGGTGAGTAATCATGATATCTTTCTTGAATCATAAACTTTTCATCAATCTTTACATGATCACTTTCAATGATCTTTTTCAATCTTAAATTGAAACATCTGTAAGCTTTACTTTAAGTAGAGTAACCAAGGAAAATACCTTCATCACTTCTTGCATGAAACTTGCCTACTGCTTCATCCCTCTTGATGTAGCACTTTCTTCCAAAGATTCTAAATTATTTTACTATGGGAACATTACCAAACCATATCTCATAAGGTGTTTTGTCAGCATCAAGCCTTAATTGAATTCTATTGATGGTATAGACTGTTGTATTGACCGCATCTCCCAATAGGTGTGTGCAACTTTTCCTTCTATCATAATAGTGCGCACTGTATCAAGAATGATCCTATTTCTTCTCTGTGCAATTCCACTCTACTAAGGTGTTCTAGGTGCACTTAACTATCTCTTTATGCCATGTTCTTTGTAGTACTCATAAAATCTATCAAAGGTGAATTCTCATCCTCTATCCGATCTCAAACATTTTATCTTTAATCCAAATTCATTCTTAACCTCAGCTTTGAATATTTTGAACTTCTCAAAAGCTTCTGACTTATCTTTTAAGAATGCAACCCACATCATCCTAGTATAATCATCAACAAACAAAATGAAATACCTTTCACCATAGTATGATCTTGTTTGATTTGGACCACATAGGTCTATATGAATCAGATCCAACTTGTTCTTTGTTGAATTCTACTTTCTCCTGAATGAATTTCTCACATGCTTCCCCATCACACATTCCCTGCATATAGTATCAACTAGCTTTTCTATGCTAGGTAGATCTCTTACTGCCTTAACATTTCTTATCTTTACTATGTTATCAAAATTGATATGACATAGTCTTTTATGCCATAACCAACTGTCATCAACTTTAGCAACAAAACAACTTGCTTCTGAATTGAGTTGAAAAACATTACCTCTTGTCTTTTTGCTTGATGCAATCATAACACCATCTTTGTTTTTAATGATGCATTTTTCATCTTTGAACTCCAACTAATAGCCTTTACCAAGTAACTATCCAACACTGAGAAGGTTATGTTTCAAACCATCAACATAAAGAACATCATCAGTACTGTTCTTTCCATCCAAAGTGATGGCTCCTCTACCAACTATAGGTTTAGGAGTGTTGTCTCCAAATCTTACCATACCTCCATTGTATTTTTCCAAATGAACAAACCTACCTTTATCACCTATCATGTGATGTGAACAACCACTATTTATAATCTAGTCTGTCCTTATGTCAGCTCGTGAAATCAATGCTAGCTCTTGATTTACTTTCTCATCTTTAGGAACTGACTTACTATTCATTTTGTCTACAATAGCAATGAATCCAATTTCTTCTTCACATGATTCTTCATCTGAAACTCCATCTCCATCATAGTAGCATTCCTTAGAATACTTAGGCTTGTAATCTTTTTTGAACTTTTTAGCACTAGTGGGACACTTAGATGCAAAGTGACCAATCTTATTACATGAAAAAAACTTAAATGGTAATTGACCTTCATATTTTCCTGTCCCTTTCTTTTCTCTTTTGGAAAACATAGCAATAAAATCATCTAGTGTTTTATCTTCATCATCATCATCAAAATTACCAGAAGTGTTTTCATATTTCTTACCATGAACTGTTGCTTTGAAAGTTGTTTTACTCTTTGGTTCTGTCTTCAATCTTGAAATCTCAAAAGATGAGATCTTGTTGATCGAGGTATCTCTCTTGAAATTTGATGTAAGTTGCATGGTCTCATCAAGGATGTTTATTTTTCTTTCATATTCTAGAGTAAGAGTAGTCATTACTTTATCCATAATGTCCTCTTCTGATATCTCTCCACCATTGTTCCCAATTCTAGCAACTGCTTCATTTATCCTCTGAATGTAAGCTCTAATGTTTTCTTTAGGTTGCATGTCTAATGGCTTGTATCTTTCCTTCCATGTCTTTTTTCATGCATCTTTTTCTTGTTTGTCTCCTTCAAATGTGTCTTCTAGGTGCTTCCATATTTTGTGGGCTGTATCTACCTTTTTTACTTCTAAAAATTCACCATCAGATAGGGCACTAATAAGGGCTTCTTTAGCAATAGCATTATAATGAAACAATTCTTTTTGTGTGTCAGTAGCATCATCTTTTCCAAGGTCTTCTAAAGTAGGAATCTTGGTTGCTTTGATGGTTACAATAAAAACTTCAAAAGCAATGCACTGCAAATAGGTTACCATCTTGTTCTTCCTATCAAGATAATTCTCTCCAACCAACTTAGGAATTTCTTTCTTGAAGTACGCCATCTGATCAACCTCAAGCTATTAAACTTTCTCTCTGAGGCACTTGGCTCTGATACCAATTGTTAGGAATAGTCCTAAGAGATAACTGAGAGGGGGGGGGGGGGCTAAATCAATTATCTACAAGTTTCAATTCTTTATCCAATTAAGTATAATTAAACATAAAACATAAACACAATGAAAGAACACTTGAACACAACACCAATATTTTGGTTATGGGGAAACCCAAATAGGTAAAAACCCCATGGGACTTGATACCCACTAATATTTTGTACTAGTGTATAATGATCCTGTTGGTGTTCAAAATGGATGCTTATGCTCTTAGGATGCCAATATACCCTCAGATAGATTTTAGAAGAGGTTAGTTCCAAAATTTATAGGGATCATAGGGTAACTAGACCAACTATAGGGATAAGACTTCCCTCTTCACTTCTGGCTCTACAAAACCAAGGCCGGTGCACCTAACCCAGTGAAAACTACACTTCACACACCAAAGACTAGGTCTAGACAATAGATTAATAGTAAGAAAGTGCTAAATGCTAACCCCACATTCATTGACTCTCCATTACCATATGGTGACAAAAACACACAACCAACTACTTAGAGCTTAAAAAGGTTATTGATTTAAATATTTTTGGGATGCAATAACTTCAAATAGTGTATGTTAACAAGAGGAATACTCATTTAGGCCAGTGCCTCATCCATTGGGAAAAAGTCCTTAGACACAAAGACACACAAACCTAAAAATATCTGAGAATTCATAGCCATAAATACATTTAGCCCAATCTTTACTGATTACAAGACATCCTTACATAGACAAGGGAAAACCCATATCCCACCTAGAGCATAATTTAATCCAATCCTAGATTATAACTCAAGAATGAAGATACATACATACAAACAATATGTAATGAGCCAGAAAGCTCAAAGCTTACTTGACTTGACACAAAGGAGAGATAAAAACCAAATATTTATATTAAGTATGATGAATTCCTTCTATGTATACAATGAACCACAAAGCACCCTGCTTGCAAACTATAGCTTAGACCTGCAACTTTCTTCTTTCATTAACAAACATTGAGTCAAAAACTATTACAGAACCCTAGGACCAAAAACTCGGGACTGATTTTGAACTTTGCAACTGGAACCCCAACAAAATAAAAAATTCAACATTATATACCACTGGTTACCTTGGAATCCCAAACAAGTTAGGATGAAACAAGCTACAGATAACCAGGGTAAGGGTTAGGGTTTCCACCCACCATACATTTCAAATAAATTATAAATTAATACACTGGGAGGGAAAACCAAGCAACCCTGAGCAATCAGATCCAAAATCCAATCTTCACTTACAGTAAATCCTTTGGAAATGTACTGAAGATCAAGAAATTCCTACAAATTAATCTAATTTGACTCCTGCAACACACCTCAAGCACCATTATTCATTCTCCCCATGACATAAAACTCCCTGCAATCAATCATCATACTCACTAGACCACACTAGAACAATCGACACCACCAAACTAATCAAATCCGGTCGTGAAAGCATTAAAAACTAGTCCTTTTTGTCGCTGACAAACCCACTAGAAATTTGAATTCAAACTACAATGGTTACTTTATGGCTCAAGCCACAAATCGGCGATTGACATTCAAATTTGAATCAACTTTATATTGTGACCGTCTAATCTTGATATTTTGTGGGTCTTATGATTTACCTTTAATAGGAATCTTGGTTTACATTTAGTGACCACACTACAAATTTGTCTCATTCATGAAATGAAACACCAACTCATGTTTAACCTCAGTGAATTAGCGAACAAAGAAAAACACTTAACCTCGATTCATTATTGGTGAATGGGCGACTGAAGGAATTTCACTAGTTCACTAAACATTTTTCCTCTCCACTAGTTCATTTAGCTACTATGCAAACACTTGTTCACCAAATCAATAGACCTTTTAGCACTTCACCATTTTATTACATGAAAGAGTGAAACCTTTGAATTTTTTTGGCATCGCTAACCCTTTATCAGATCCAACAAAAAAGACTGAGAGAAACACTAGGCCCGCATTAAGAAGATCGACGATTGCCTGAAGTTCACATAGAGCCAAAAGATTCTTTCAGATTATAAGACAACTGTTGGATGGAGAATCTCTCCCTTCCCTAACAACCCTCTGACACCGGATGAGATCAAGGACTGTCGCAAAAGTGCATGTGTCAGAAAAAACCCTTAAGATCATACGTTGGTCGTCGATGCTCTGACACTGTCAGAACCCACTAAACATGGAAATCCCTGGCCCCACTGATGTGTCTACATACCTATAATCCATGGCCAATCAAAACCTAACACATCAACAACACATGGAAATTGGTCCCACCTTTCTCCACAATCACTTAACCCTTTGACCACTCAGCGAATATGTGACTATAGGGAAACTCCAAGTCACAGAATACATTACTTAACCCATGTCAAATCAAATGATTTAGCGAACAAAGCTTTTTTCTGAATTACGAAGTCCCTTCTTCACCTTAGGTTACTCCTCATGAACTAGTGAATACATAAAAAAGATGAGGGTCCACTAATGATCTAGTGAATTAGCAACCAAAGACTTTCGCCAATTCATAGCAAAATTTGAAACACTGCTATTTTATCTAGAGATTTAGTGAATACACCTATTCACCCATTCGCTAAAAGATTTTAGAACCCGCCAAATAATTACAAGAATGTGCAAACACCAAATCTTTTTATCAGGACCACTAAATATTTAACCACTCTGCCAAATACTTAGACCAGAAACTAGGCCCACCTAAAGAGAGATCAACGGTCATCACAAAAGTGCATACCTCTGACATATTCTATCAGATCTTATGACAACCATTGGTTCAACTCTTTATACTACTCTACAAATTCTCTGACATAGGACCCTTTGACAAAAGTCAACTCAACACCTTGTGGACCAATCAGATACTGCCAAATCAGCAAATCTAGCATGTGGACCCACTTGAAAGGAAAAGCCATGTCACAACAGGAAATCAACAGCAAGCGCAAGATCTTATGAGCTAGAAAGATTCTATTCACTTATAAGACAACCGTTGATTTAGAATCTCACTACAGGGCACTTCCATCTCATGAATGAGTGACTAAGGGGAAAAGATATTAGTGTTCACCAGGTTTCTAGATAAAAAGATAAGACTGCTAGGCACTTAGAGATTACGCAAACACTGTTCACTGAACCACCGAAAAGTTTATAAGGCATGAAAAAGTACTACCTAATTTAGTGAACACCAGGAGAGAAAATAACCACGTGCACTAAGGGATTCTTAAGTTGTACAAAAAGGTAACATAAAATTAGATCAGTGTGAGACAAAACAAGGGTTTTTTTTATGGCAATGGCTAGATTTTTGAATTTTTGCCTAGGGTTTGGACCAAAAACAAGGAAAAAGGGGATGCAGCCATGAAATTTTTTACCAGTGCTAATAGTGGCTCATACTCAGGGATGTGTATCTCCTGCAAATACAACAAGCAAGCTACAATCTCCTAGAAGAGTAGACCAACTCAAAACTTTGACCCAAAAAGTAAAAATAGATGACTATAAAAGGGAAAACCTAAACTACTGCTCATGGAAAAGATACTTCAGGAGAAGTAAAACTTTAGGAATTGTCCATGAACAAGAAATTCCAAAGTACCACCTATTAAATCCTTTAGGACATAAGAGTTTGTCCCCCATTTGCTTTCAATAAGATAAGGGCCCAACCAAATTGGATCAAATTTTCCATGATTCCCCTTATCTTCTAACCTTGCATTCCACATCAAGACAAGGTCATCAACTTCAAAACTTCTTTGAGTAGCCCTTTTATCAAACAAATTCTTACATTGTCTCTATAGTGTCTCATTTCTTTCATGTGCATCTCTCGTCACCTCCTCCAACTGGATTAGCTCATCCATTCTTACTCTCATCTCATCATTCAAATCTTCATCATATGCCTGGATGAACCTATACATCTACAATAAATTATTTTGAGGCAATCTAGCACTTATTCCATATACCAAATCAAATGGAGCACAACCTATGGCTTTCTTAATAGTTACCCTATTAGCCCATAGTGCCCACAGTAACTTTGAGTCCTAGGCCTTCTTATTCTTGTCTAACACTCTCTTGAGAATCTTAATCAGACTTTTATTACTTGACTCAGCTTGACCATTTCCTTGTGGATGATATGGGGAAGAAAATGAAATGTGTATCCCATATTGCTAACAAAAATCACTAAACTCCTATGATCTAAAACACATTGCATTATCAACCATAATAACCTTTGGGCAACCAAATCTGCTAAGGATGTTCTACATCACAAAATTTGTCACAACTTTGCTAATAGCCTTTCTAGTAGGGATAGATTCAACCCACTTGGTAAAATAGTCTGTTGCCACTAGTATGTAAGAATGTCCACCACTAGAATTTTTTGGAATCTCCCCAATAAATTCAATACCCCAATTCTAGAAAGGAGCCTAAACTGCAACAGGCTTGAGTGGCAAATTCCCATTAAATTTCAACTTTCCAGCAAATCTTAGACATGCATCACATCTTCTTACAAACTGATGTGTATCCTTAAAAACTACAGGCCACCAAAATCTAGACCTAAGGATCTTGTGAGCTATGGTCTTTTCCATATAGTGTCCTCCACACATCCCTTGGTGCATTTCCTTTAACAGAGCTTCAGGCCTCTCATGGTCTATGCACTTTAGCAATACTCCTTCATTCCTTCTCCACCATAACTTACCATGTATAATAGCATACCTTGTTGATTGCAACTTGATATTTCTCCTTCTATTTTCATCCATCTCAGGGGGAAGGATCAATTTATTTGAGTAACCAATAACATCTTTGTACCAATCACAACAATCCATATCACAAACATATGGTCTTTGTTCTTCTTCTAACACATTCACATGATTTTCAATTAAATTACTTTGTGCCATTAATTTTTCAAGACCTAAGCCTCTTACCAATTTTGTAATCTAGATATCAATATTAAATTCCTGGATCCTATTGATCCATCTACATCTTTTCCCTGAAACTTCTTGTTGCACCAATATATCCTTAACTGCAGCACTAGGAACATAAGCAACCACCTTAGCTCCTGCAAGGTAACATCTAAAAGCCTTGACTACTTTGACTAAGGCATAAGATTTTTTCTCAGTAATATCATATTTAAATTCTACTGCTTGTAAGGATTTACTATAAAATGATATGGGTTGTTCATATCCATCTGAATTCTTTTGCAATAAAATTGCTGCAATTGTATGACAAGAAGCAAAAGAAAAAATCTGCATGGGCTTACCATAATCAGGTGTCCTCAAAACTGGAGCATCCTTGATGGCCTTTTTGATATTTCTAAAAGATTCATTTGCTTCTTCATTCCATTCAATCTTTTCTTCTTTTTTCAACATCCTAGAGATAGGGAGACTGATTTCTACAAAATTTGTAACAAATCTCCTTAGAAAATTTACCTGCCCAAAGAAAGATTGTATTCCTTTAACATTTCTAGGTGGTGAAAGCTTATCTATAGCCATAACCCTTTCAAGGTCAATCCTCACTCCATCCTTGGACACAATATGTCCTAAGAGCTTTCCTTCCATAACACCAAAAGAACACTTCTTTGGATTCAAAGAAATCCCATATTCCAAAGCCCTGATAAAAATCTTCTCAAGATGTTCACAATGTTGATCTTCCTTTTCTGAATATGCTATGAGATCATCTTGATATACCACTAGAAATTTTTTTATGAAGTCTACAAAGGCCACATCCATATCTCTTTGAAAAGTATCTCCTACATTTGTCAGACCAAAAGGCATACTAACATAAACATATGTTCCCCAAGGTGTAGTGAATGCAGTCTTGAACTATTCTAACTCCCTAACCATGACCTAATTATATCTAGAGAAACCATCCATCATGCACATTAACTCTGCTCTAGTAACCTTCTATAGCATATTCTCCATATTACGCAAACCATAATTGTCCTTCAAAGAATTGACATTCAAGTTCCTAAAATCAATGCATAACCTAATGTCACCATTCTTTTTTCTGACCGGAACCAAGTTTGACACCAAAGTAGAATGTCTGATAGGCTTGATGATGCCAACATCCATCATCTTTTTGAGTTTATCCTTCATTTTTGGTGCCAAGGTAGGGTTCACAGGCCTTAATTTTTGCCTAAAAGGTTTGGTTCCTTCCTTCAATGGTATTTCATGTTGGAATAGATCTTCTCTATAGGCTTTCAAATCATCATAAGACCATGCAAAGACATGTCTAAATCTTTTGAGAAGATCAATCAGATTATTCCAAGTTTTTTGAGATAAACATTTACCCAAGTAAACATTTTTGGGTACTTGATTTGTTCCTAAATTTACTTCCTCCAAATCATTTATCTTATCAAAAAATTTAGGAAAACAAGTCCTTTCTTTATCATCAAATGCCCTCTCAAGAGTAACCAATCCCCTTGGGATCCTATTTGACTTTAGTTGCAAAAATTCTTTCCCAAGAACATTTTCTTTTCCATCTCTAGTGTTAACATAAGTGCTGAAATCCATCTCCTGACCATCAAAATGAGATTCACATTGCAAAAATCTTAGTATATATCTTGACCATCAGAAAATACCTGCCAACTCTCAACATTGTCTGGGATAGAAGGCCTAGACTTACACTCAATCCTAGATATCCCTACAAAGGTAATATCCTCTGGCCTTAATGCTATGTTTGCTAGTAAGTCAGCCATCCTATTTTTCCTCCTATCCACCCAATCAATACCAAAGGCATTGAAACCTTCAATTTCATCCCAAACATCATTTCTATAGTGTTTTAGCCTTTGATTCTTTGATGCATACTTTGATCTAATCAGAGAGATTATTAACTCAAAATCACCAATCACCCTAAGATGTTTGATTCCATGTTTTGATGCTTGTCTCAAACCAATCAGTAGGGCCTCATATTCAGAAACATTATTTGTGCAAGGGAACAAGAGGGTGAAAGAAAACTTGAAAGTCTTACCACTTGGGGATATCAATAGCACTCCTGCTCTGGCACCTTCCTTTGAGCTTGCTCCATCAAAATACAAGGTCCATAAGACATTACCTTTTTCCATGTTATTTTCATCATTAGCCAAAAGGATAGGCATGACCTTTTCTTGCACCTCTCTCTCCCAAACTTGGAAAGAACCAATGTTAGTGTTAACAAAGCAATTCATATTGTCAGCTTCACCCTCCTCAATCATATGTGGAGTTCTAGCTTCCCTTGAAACTTTCACACTTTCTCCTTCAATGTTAAAAGTAGCAAAAGACAAGTCACATTGAACACTTCCTCCCATAGAGGCACTCCATTTTCTAGATAAAAAAATTCCATACTGAGGAGGAATGTCAACTACAAGAACACTCATAGTTAATAGTTTGTCAGGAAATGCTACTAATTTATAAGGCAAAGCATTAATGGTACCAATAACTGGTACCTCTCTTGAGTCCATAGCTTGGCATCTCCCATGAGGTGTATCAACCTTTAGTCCTAATGACTTCATGATCTTTGTAGGGATGACAATTTTTGATGCTCCTGAATCAATCATGCTATTCTTCAACAATTTTCCATTTATCATACAGGACAAGAAGAAAGGATCCACTGTCCTAGATGCAGTATTTACAATGTTTGCATCCAAATACCTCTAAGGACTCTCAGAGACAATTTCTTCATTTTTATTGTTAGGTGTTTCATCTAAAGAAGCCACATGCTAATCACCTCTATTCATTTCTTGGAGCATTATAGAAGAGGCACCATTTACCCAATCCAAGGCCTTAACCTTGCGCTCTTCTATTCTCATCATTTCTAACAATGGAACCTTAACAGTTATTTGTGAAAGTAATTTAGTCTTATCAATGGGAACATATGTATGGTTACCCATGTCATCCTTAATCATAGTGACATCTTTATCTTCTACTTTGATAGTCAAATAAGACTTACCTTTTTGCACAAATTCATCTTCATTCTGAGGTATGGGAACAACTATCTCTGGTGTCCTTGCTTTACCCTGAGATATTGCAGCAGGTCCCATCTTCTTTTTTACTTTAACCTTAGTGACAACACCATCATCCTTCTCCTTTTCTTCATGCTATTATGTACTCTTTTCTAATTTCTTGATAAACATACTACTTGGTTTACCATTTGTACTTCCAATTGTCCTATTTCTCAAATTATAATTGCTCCTGGCTTGAGTGACCATGTCTGTACTGATTTGAGCAATTTCCTTATCAAAGGGTCTCCTTAAGGAAAAAATTTCCTCACACTTCACTGTACCACATCCAACATCATCAAACTCTTCTTCCTCACCATCAGTAGAGTCAACCTCATCCCATGCATGTAAAGAAGTCATTACACAACCACTCTGATCATATTGTTCATCATGTTCTTGATTCTTATATAAATTCAAAGCAATAACACAATGTTTTGCACTATGAGGAGATTGACAAGCAGTACACCATGGGACATCATCATTCACATTGACTGAATTTCTTTGCAAAGGATCAGGAATCCTTCCATTAGGCCTATCCCTTTTAACTAGAAAAATGGACTTGCCATCCTTCCACTGAGTATTGTATGGGTAATTTTGCATTCTTGGTTGCCTACTGAAATTACTTGAAATAGGCCAATCATTTGTTACAACCCTATTGTTTCTTTTTTCATCAGGCTTTAGATCCTCTAAAGCACTTAGAATCTACTTTAGATTATCCTCCTCCTTTGGCTTAAAGTTAGAAGACCTTCCCATCTCTTTCTTATTTTGCACTTGAGGCCTACAATCGTATCTTCTCCCTAATTTTCTTGATATTCTTCTATTACTCTCTATGTTGATAGTCAACTTGTAAGCCTCCTCAAGATTTCTAGGGTTCTTATCCCTTAAGAGGTAACCCATCTTTGCATCAAAAGCATTCAAGTATGTCACAAGACACACCCTATCATCTAACCTGATAACTTGTAGTAGCCTATGCATAGCCTTTTGGAATCTTATATTAAATTCAAGAACCTCTTCATTCTAATTTTTCTTTATGTTATTGAATTCATTCAAAATAAAACCCTCATTTGTTTTATCTCCATATTTCTCCTTGAAACAATTCTTAAATTCATTCCAAGATCCTATACTAGCATGGGGAAATCCTCTAAACCAATCCCTAGCATCCTCGATTAGAGATTGTACAAATAATTTCATTACAACATCATTAGGCTCAACATTATAATCATCTATTACATCCATAAAAAATTTTAAATGTTCTTCACATGTAATGACATTGTTTCCAGCAAACTTTGGGAGCTTCTTTCTAATTTCATCAGGAATTATATTAGGATAACCAAGAATACCAAAAAAGATAAGTTGTTTGTACCTTTCATGAATAGGAACTCCATGTGGTGGATCCATTCCTTGAGATGTAGATGTCCTTGTGTTTGAACCAATAGGAATTTTAGCAGCACCTGAAATGCCATTTGGTTGAGCTGCAAGGTTACCATGATTTCCACCTTGTCCCAAGAAAGAAGTAGCAGCATTTGAAGGTCCTGAGGTATGCTTGAGAAAATCATTCTTCTTCCTCATTTCTGTAGCAGTAGCCTCCAACTCTGCTTTCTCTAGTTCTTTATCCCACATTTCTTTTTCCTTTCTAGACTTGTCAAGGTCTGCATCTAATCTCAACCCTTGCTCTAATGGGTTTTCCACATGAACTTGTTCATTGATCTGAACTCCAACAACTTTATGTTTGCCCTTATCTCTAGGCCTAGTTACCTCATGTTTTTTATACCCAATAGGTTGTTCCTCTGCTCTTTTAGGCTTTGAGGAAAAATTAATTGCCTC
The DNA here is from genome assembly GCA_027943335.1 of Chamaecyparis obtusa. NCBI lineage: Eukaryota > Viridiplantae > Streptophyta > Pinopsida > Cupressales > Cupressaceae > Chamaecyparis > Chamaecyparis obtusa. The sequence continues at coordinate 2,002,420 of BSBK01001097.1, forward strand.
CAAATCTAACAACTACCTCTTTAGCTGATCAACCCTTATCATTTCTTTTCTTACTCTGTCTTCTTTGTCCTTTTCTCTTTGATGTCTGATAGCAACTTGTTCTTGGATTCTTCTTTCCAATTCATAGACCTTTTCAAATATCTCTTCTGATTCAAGGAGAGTAGTTTCAGACTCATCATATCCCACTTGAAATTCATCCTCATACTGGTTTAGTCCCAAATCAACAACCTCTTCATATTCTAAAATATTTTCTTCTTGACTAGGCTTGGTTTGAGTTTTTTGTCTTGTATCTTTTTTATTCTTCCAAGTATGAGAAACATTTCTTTTCTTCTTTCCTCCCCTTATCTGACTAGGCTTGGAAGTTCTTGGAATACCTTCTTCCATTATGTTTTCAGGATGCTCCTTTCTCCAGGACCTAGTACCTTTCTAAGTCATTCTATAAATAGTCCACTGACTAGCACTACTGCAGAGATGTTTGAGTCACCACCCAAGTATATTGGGAATCTTACAATACAACTTCCTCACTAACAAATATTCAAATGAGATGACAAGACAAGGGACAAGAATAACCCTATTTTTCCAATGATGACCTACTGGTTAATATAGACTTGTGTAACATTTCCCCAGCAGAGTCACCATCTTTTTGGTGACTCGGATGGGCAAATCAATCTGGTCAACAAAAGATTTTGACTTAACAATGTAACTACAACCAAAGATCCTAATAGATGTAATGCTTCATTGTTGTTCTCCCTAGTAGAGCCACCATCTTGTTGGTGTTCAAAATGGATGCTTATGCTCTTAGGCTACCAATATACCCTCATATAGATTTTAGGAGTGGTTAGTTCCAAAATGTATAGGGATCATAGAGTAACTGGACCAACTATAGGGATGAGACTGCCCTCTTCACTTTTGGCTCTGCAAAACCAAGGCATGTGCACCTAACCCAGTGAAAACTACACTTCACACACCAAAGATTAGGTCTAGACAATAGATTGATAGTAAGAAAGTGATAAATGCTAACCCCACATTCATTGACTCTCCATTACCATATGGTGACAAAACCACACAACCAACTACTTAAAGCTTAAAAAGGTTATTGATTTAAATATTTTTGGGATGCAATAACTTCAACTAGTGTATGTTAACAAGATGAATACTCATTTAGGCCAGTACCTCATTCATTGGGCAAAAGTCCTTAGACACAAAGACACACAAACCTAAAAATATCTAAGAATTCGTAGCCATAAATACATTTATCCCAATCTTTACTGCTTACAAGACATCCTTACATAGACAAGGGCAAACCCATATCCCACCTAGAGCATAATTTAATCCAATCCTAGATTAGAACTCAAGAATGAAGATACATACATACAAACAATATGTAATGAGCCAAAAAACTCAAAGCTTACTTGACTTGACATAAAGGAGAGATAAAAACCAAATATTTATATTAAGTATGATGAATTCCTTCTATGTATACAATGAACCACAAAGCACCTTGCTTGCAAACTACAGCTTAGACCTGAAACTTTCTTCTTTCATTAACAAACACTTAGTCAAAAACTATTATAGAACCCTGGGACCAGAAACTCGGGACTGAGTTTGAACTTTGCAACTAGAACCCTGACAAAATAAAAAATTCAACATTATATACCACTAGTTACCTTGGAATCCCAAACAAGTTAGGATGAAACAAGCTACGGATAACCAGGGTAAGAGTTAGGGTTTCCACCCACCATACAATTCAAATAGATCAGAAATTAATACATTGAGAGGGAAAACCAATTAACCCTGAGCAATTAGATCCAAAATCCAATCTTCACTTGCGATAAATCCTCTGGAAATGTACTAAAGATCAAGAAATTCCTACAAATTCATTTGATTTGACTCTTGCAACATGCCTCGATCATCGTTATTCATTCTTCCCATGACATAAAACTCCTTGCAATCAATCATCATACTCACTGGACCACACTGCAATAATCAACACCACCAAACTAATCAAATCTGGTCATGAAAGCATTAAAAACTAGTCCTTTCTATCACTAAGAAACCCACTGGAAATTTGAATTCAAACTGCAACAGTTACTTTATGGCTCAAGTTGCAAATTGGTGGTTGAGATTCAAATTTGAATCAACTTTATATCGTGACTGTCTGATCTTGATATTTCACAAGTCTTATGATTTACCTTTAATAGGAATCCTGGTTTACATTTAGCGACCATACAACAAAGCCATCTCATTCATGAAATGAAACCCCAACTCATGTTTAACCTTAGTGAATCAGCTAACAAAGAAAAACACTTAACCTCAGTTCATTATTGGTGAATGGGTGACTAAAGGAATTTTGCTAGTTCGCTGAACATTTTTCCTCTTTGCCAGTTCATTTAGCTACTACGCGAACACTTGTTCATGAAATTGCCAAACCTTTTAGCACTTCACCATTTTATTATGTGAAAGAGTGAAACCTTTGAATTTTGTTAGCGCCGCTAACCCTTTATCAGATCCAGCAAAAAAGACTGAGAGAAACATTGGGCCCACATTAAGAAGATTGATGGTTGTCTGAAGTTCACATAGAGCCAAAAGATTCTTTTAGATTATAAGACAACCGTCAGATGGAGAATCTCTCCCTGCCCTGACAACCCTCTGACACCAGATGAGATCAATGGCTGTCACAAAAGTGCATGTGTCAGAAAAAACCCTTAAGATCATACGCTAGTCGTCGATGCTCTGACACTATCAGAACCCACTGAACTTGGAAATCCCCGACCCCAATGACATGTCTGCATACCTATAATCCATGGCCAATCAAAACCTAACACCTTAGAAACACATGGTAATCAGTCCCACCATTCTCAGCAATCACTTAACCCTTTGACCATTCGGCTAATACATGATTGTAGGGAAACTCCAAGTCACAAAATACATTACTTAACCCATGTTAGATCAAACGATTTAGTGAACAAAGCTTTTCAATGAATTGTGAAGTCCCTTCTTAACCTTGGGTTACTTCTCATGAACTGGTGACTACATAAAAAAGATGAGGGTCCACTGATGATCTAGTGAATTAGCGACCAAAGACTTTCACCAATTCGTAGAAAAATTTCAAACACTACTACTTTATCTAGAGATTCAGTGAATACACCTATTCGCCCATTTGTTGAAAGATTTTAGAACCCACCAAATAATTATGAGAATGCACGAAGCACCAGAGCTTTTTATTAAGACCACCAAAGATTTAACTACTTGACCAAATCCTTAGACCAAAAACTCAGATTGCCTGAAGAGAGATTAATGGTCATCACAAAAGCGCATACCTCTGACATATTCTATCAGATCTTATGACAACCATTGGATCAAATCTTTATACTGCTCTGCAGATTCTCTGACATAGGACCCTCTAACAAAAGTTGACTTAGCACCTCATGGACCAATCAGATACCACCAAATAAGTACATCCAGCATGTGGACCCGCTTGAAAGGAAAAGCCTCTCCACAATAGGAAATCAACGGTGGGCGCAAGATCTTATGAGCTAGAAAGATTCTATCTACTTATAAGACAACCGTCAATTTAGAATCTCACTATAGGGCACTTCCATCTCATGAATGAGTGACTAAGGGAAAAATATATCAGTGTTCACTAGGTTGTTGGATAAAAAGATAAGACCGCTAGGCACTTAGAGATTACATGAACACTATTCGCTAAACCACTGAAAAGTTTATAAGGCACGAAAAAGTACTACCCGATTCAGCAAACACCAGGAGAGAAAATAACCATGTGCACTAAGGGATTCTTAAGTGGTGCAAAAAGGTAACATAAAATTAGATCAAGGTGAGACAAAACAAGGGTTTTTTTATGGCAACAGCTAGATTTTTGAACTTTTGCCTAGGGTTTCGACCAGAAACAAGGAAAAAGGATGCAGAGGCCAGGAAAAAGGGGATGTAGCCATGAAAATTTTTACCAATGCTAACAGATCCTTATTAGAAGATCCTTTACCCTATTAGGAGTAGCTTTACAATATATTAAGTAGAGTAGACATGGTCAAGGGTTAGAACTTGTTAGGATTCTTTTACAATTGTCCCTGTTAGGGGAGAGGACGCACTATCCGAGAGCTCACTACTTAAATTGGCAAAGGCTACAACCTTTTGAATAATAGATACACACTATATCTGGATCTTGGTGAACTACGCTTTGACCTGCTATCTGGATTAGTTCCAATGAATAGCACAAATACTTTACTTGGTCACATAGACCTTCTTCTAATGGTTCAACACTTCACACACTTTTCTCTGCTCTTCTTAATGAACCATGAACCACACTTCAGCAATCATAAATGTCTGCCTATAAATATATTTCCTCCAAATGATATAATCAAGTTGGCCTATTAGAACCACTTTGAAATCATATTAGAGAAACCATAATAAACTCCAACAAACATTTTGTTGTCTCTACTATGCACACAACTCAATCTGGGACCTATCTAATAAATTAATTATAGACGCACGCTACACACTATCAACTCTACCAAAACAACTGGAACTTTCTCTGTAAGCTAAATTAACTCATGCACTCTTAACCGAACATCAATAACACTTCTCCTAGATTAACTCCAAGGGTGCATACCCTCAAGATAGGTGTAACTCAAGAACCAATAAAAGCTCTATCAACTCTTCCGAACAAACATAGGAAACTGCTACTGGTGAATAGTGACTACATAACTTCACTTGCATTCATCATCAGACTATGCATCCATAACTAAAACATCACTAACACATCTTCAACATATATCCAAGGGTGCATGCCCATAGGACAACTATATGAACAACTAGACACAAAACATTGTCTATTACTCTGTTAGGAACATAGCTAACACCAACTACTATATAAATGTCTATACTAAGAGTTAACTTTTGCAACCATGATATCATGTTGATATCATGTCCATGCTACATATATTGAAAGCTTACTACATAAGACTTTCATGCATGCTACTTTCCATATGTTGTCATCAATGACAAACATACAGTCAGTATTGGCCTGGTAGAAAATCTCCAACATAAGTATCCTCTAACAAGGATCACAAAACACTAGTACAGAATATTAGTGGGTGTCAATTCCCACCAGGTTTTTTACCTATTTGAGTTTCCCCATATCCATATTGGTGTCATGTGTTGATTTCATGTTTCATATTTATGTGAATGTTTAATTCAGTAGTTAAGCATTTAAGTTTAGTATAAAGATTAAAGTGAAAAGATAAAATACAGTGAACACTGATTCACCCCCCTCGCAATTTTCCCATTCCTAACAATTGGTATTAGAGCTCTAGTCCTCAGAAGAGAAGTTTAACCACTTGAGGAGATCATGGAAAAAGCAGAAATGAAACATCTGAAAGGAAATCTTGAAGCTATTCTTGAAGACCTGGACAAATTAGAAAGACAAATTGAAGAACTAAAAGAAAAGGTCAGTGATGCACAATTAGTTATCAAAAGGCTAAGAAAGGATTTGAAAGAATGCTCTAATAGTGATCTAGGAGAAAAGGTCAAGAAGTTGAATGGAGTCAATGCATCTTTGAAAGAACTACTTGAAGAATTCTATGATAAGCTAATAAACAATCAGGAAGTCTATAATGATCAAATCAAAGAGAACCTTTAACTCAATGAAGAACTAAGGAAAGAAAACATGGAAATCTTGGAGCTAAGGAATAGCAAAGAAATCTTGGAGTCTGAATTGAAAGAAGTAAAGAATCATATTGAAAAATTACACACCAGTTCTGATTTGATAGAATCTTAGTTGTATGCAAGGAGAGACAAAGGAGATGCTAGCTATATTGGATACAATGAAGCACAAAATCAGATTGACAACATGAGAGAAAGAAAGGATTCACAAAAGGACTCTAATGATACCGAGAAGACTGAAGATCAAACCAAAGATAATGGTGAACCACCTAAGAATGAGCTCAAGCCTATAGACCGCACTTGTTTTGCATGTAACAAGAATGAACACATTGTGAGGAACTGTACAGAGGTAAGACCTTTTAATGGTTACTGTTATTCATGCAATAAATTTGGTCATAGAGCTATTAATTGCAAGACTAGTAAGAAGAACAAGATTCAACATGATCAGAGAAATCAGAATTAGACAAATGTAAGAAGTTCTTAGAATGTTACATGCCAGATATGTAACTATAATGGTCACTCAGCTAGACAATGTAAAATGGTGACTCATGTCAATGCACTGAGGAATATAAGACCTCCAATCATTTTTCACTCTTGTAATAAGGATGGACATATCTCAAAGTTTTGTAGATCAAGGATGCAAGGTCAAGAAAGCCCTAAAAAGGTTGAAGAATCAGCATTGGATCTTGAATGAGAAGTTAATTTTTTCAAAGCCTTAGTTGATGCGAGCTTGATTTGGTTAGAGAAAAAGAAGGACAAGACTAATGAGTATGTATTAGATGTATCCACAGTGGATGCACCCTCTACATCTAGATGAATGGCCCTCAGGGTCATAGGGGGAGTTAATTTAGCTCTAGACCTCTGCATGGTTGGTATACTCACTCTCAGAGTATGCGCCATTGGACTTAAGCTTTTGGAGTATAAAGGAACCTTTGTGAAAGAGCACACATACTGATTGTTAATAGAACAAAAGTTGGAAATGTTTAAGTGATAACTTGGTTTACGTGGAAAGCATTAATGGCATAATTTTCACTGTAAGTACACATAAAGTTGTTTGACTACTCATTGCATTTGAATTTAGAGTGATAGGAGAGTAGAAAGAGCCTTAGAAGTTATTGTGAAGACTTGGAGATTGATCTATCAATGATTAGCAGCACAATTGATTGATTGCAGAAAACCTAGTTTGTCGTGTTGATTTAGAAGTCTTCATATTTACTTAGAGTACAATTGGAAAATGATAAAACAAGTGATGGCCACTCCCATAGTTTTTTATGTTGCAAAAAAGAAAAGATATGTCTTTAAGAAGCATCCATTTAAGTCTACCCTAGATGACTTAGAGGGAGCATTCTCCCACATGCCTATGGGTGTTATGCATGTGGAAGACATTAGAGCTTACATCTACTATAAGAAGGAACCATTAAGATTGGACAGGTTATGGGGACACATGGAAACAATGTTAAAACTAGAGAAAAGCTTCCTGGATGAATATGCAAACTGGAATGATCACCCCATAGTAGAGTATGCCATAACATATGAATTCTATGAGATAGAATGGATTAAAATACTTTTGAGCAGAATTCATGATGACCTATTTTGGATAGGTGGTGTGCCAGTCAGAATTACTAGTGACATGATATATAAGATGATAGGCCTATTTAAGATAGGCACCATCCTTCTAGTGGGAAAGGATGTTAGGAAAATTGTTGAGAAAATATTTAAGTCAAGGAGTGATAGGCATGGGATGACAATTGAGCCTATTGAACAAGCTAACATCAAATTGATGTCTATGATACTTGGATATAGGTTTCATTACACCAGCAGGGTGAATAGTGTGTCTGTGGGCATAATTCTAGCAGCCATTAGACTTGTGAAGAAAGATGGGGAGTTCAATCTCTGTGAGATCTTGCATGCACATTTGATTGATAACATCAAGGCAATCAAGCATGACAAAGCCAAGATATTCAGGTTTGGGTCATTGATCATTTACATGTACCTTCATATAGTTGGGAAAGTATCAAATTTGTATTTGGACAAGTCCATTCCAACCATGCCATAGATATCTAACAAGGCATCCATTGAAAGTACATTGAGAGATTACATAACATTGAAGTTGAAGATCTTCAGGGCCAAGATACAAATGAGGTATATAATTCTAGAAAACATTATTGAGAAGTACAAGGATACAATTTGTTTTATGGTTGAAATAGATACAACATGCATGGAGGTAGTAGTCCTTATAACAAAGTGGATTCATCCACTTGGATATGAAGTAGAGGAACAAGTTTTAGAAGCATATGGTCAAGTATTGCTTTTAGCTCCTATTGACCCTAATGAGCCTAGATGGGGAACTTATGAGGAGAAGGCAAGAGAAATAGATGCTAAACTAAACAGTGCAGCAACTAAGAGGAAAGCCTCTAATATTACATCTAAGATATGTAGAATTCATGGAGTAACACAAGAAGACCTAGACAAAGAAAGAGAAGAAAAGATTTCTTTGGAAATTAAGAGCGCATCCACAGTGGAAGCCAAGTCCGATGATCCCAAGATGAAAAAGGTAAAGATTGAGAAGACTATTGATCCAAAGGATAAATAGAGTAAAATTGATTATATTAGTACTACACCCACTGTTACAGTTGATATTGAGTCCACAGATGTATCTCCTAAGATTCCCAAGAGGAGAAAACAAACCACCACAAGTCACCCTTCAGCTAGAGCCACAAGAAGAAAATTGAAGAATGTGCAACCACCTCTGGAAGTAGGATTCATACCTATTCTTCAAGTGTTAAGTAATAGAGTTGTAGAAGAAGGAAGGCTAGACCAAATAGCCAAGTTTGATGACAAATGTCATGAAATTGATAAGTAAGAGATTCATGAGATGATGATCAAACACATGATAAAGTTCAAGAAGATAGTTGTATAATTAAAGACAACTATCCCAGATAAGGTATGGGAGATTATGGATACCTTGAAGAGACAAGCCACTGAAGAAGACTTCAGAATAAGGGAAAAAACACTTGATTCCAATCTTCCAATATGTTTTATTGAAGAAAAGACACTGTTATTGAATTTGGTGAAGCCGCACTTAAGGACAAAGATGAGAACACTACACATTATGAACAAAGACTATGAGCTGATAACTAAGGAAATAGAGAAGGCCTTTGAGAAGGTATTCTTAGAGAAGCACATGAAACTTGAGTGTGCGCCCATCACTCAAGCTCCTAGTGAGGAAGACAAAGTAGCAGAGACCACCAATATACCATTTAAAGGTCCTCAAGATTCAGCGCCTAGAGTAGAAAATCAAATAGAAGTAGTAAAGTCTACGCCCATGACCGATACACAAAAAGATGAGACAATCTTCATTGACAATGTAGAGATTTCCATGGAAGTCATAGACAATGACTTGGATAAGTTTGAGGAAGCTTTTGTGAGCACACAAGAAGCTGAAATTTTATGCAGCAACACACCTCCTATTCATCAAGAAGAGGTATAGAGTGAAAATATAATAGATGAGAAAGAAGAAGAAAAGATGGAAGAAAAAGAACAAGAAAAATAAAAACTAGAAAAAGAATAAGAAAAGAAAGAAATGGAAAAAGAAGAAGAAAAGAAAGAAATAGAAAAAGAAAATAATAATGAACAATCAATTGAACTAGTCAAGGAAAAACAAGAAGTGATGGATAGCACTCCCATCACTCCCTTTGCAGCATTGTTGTCAAGTTTGACACCTAGCACATCTAGTTTGGACTCATGGAGAGAAGAAGACCCGATTAAGTTCAACATCTTAGCAATGGAGAAGGGCAAAGAAAAATAAGTGATGAGAAATCTCCTCCTAGTAGAACCAGTAACCATTCTAAACAATTTATTGCCAGAAGAAAAGAAAGTGTCAAAGACACACTTAGTTGATGATGTGAGTACAGTCATCTCACATTTCAAAAGAAAATTTTCAAGCCTTGAAGAATCTGCATCCCTAGTTGGAGAAGAAAAGTATCTGAAGAAGAGATTGAATGAATTGGTTAACAATTTTGCACTTGACCTCAAGATTGGTCAAGCATCCCTAAAAGAATTTGTAGATCAAGGGAGAAGAATCATTGCAGAATGCATGGATCAAGATAAGCTTATTGATGCTCATTTCAAGAAAATAAAAGAGGCAGAAGCTATGATTGAGCAAGTGAAGAGTTCAGTGAAAGAAAAATCCACAGATGTGAACATGTGCAATAATGTCTATCAAGGGCAGATAGACAAAATTGAGAAGGCAGAGAAAGAGATGACAGAGATAAGGTCTAGACAGCCTCAGCTGAGGAATGCTCTTCTGCCCTCATTACACATTCTAAATCAGAATATCAAGGAGATTGATACCACCATGATAACCTATGATCAAGGTCCTTCCATAGATTTGAAGAAGATGGAGAAGCTTCAGTATGCATTATGCACCCTATTGGTTCCCCTTCTCTTTCTACTTGTAGGTTTACACTATGATTGACAAACTAATGTCACTAACTCTATCACCACTCCAAAGTCTACAAGGAAAAGGGCCAATTAACAAGGATCAAAGAGATCCTCCTACACTTTGAGCCTAGATGCTTAGGTGGGTGTACCTTTGAATCACTTCTTGAAAGGAATCACTAAATATTATACATTTATACCCTTTACTAATTGATTTTAAAGATTTTATCATTTATAATTTTTTGTGATTGATGATGACAGACTGCTTCCAAAGATAGACCAGTGTCACCTCCTAGGGCATAGAGTCATAAACAACATACATCAACTGAAGCCTTAACTTGAATATAACCAGATTCAGAATAAGTGCTTTTCCTATTATTCCTCTCTCACATACCTGGACATCAAATTCCTATTTCACCCTAAGTTCTCTGATATTATCTTCAAGGATTTAATCTTGACTTTGGCAAGAACTCAAAGACAATCTCACAATATACTTTGTATACCATATACTAACTTACTTTGTAACATTAGCATATAAGAACTCAAGATCAAGACAAGAAGACATACACAAATATGAGATTGGAAACCAAGTGTATTCTCATTAAAATTTGCAAAATCAATACATTGCAGGACAACACAATACTTAGGAAACAATACCAAGTCTAATCCCTCTCTTTAGTTTTTAGATTAATCATCAACCACCTTAAAAATCAAAACTACTACAATATATACCACTAGTCATCTTGGAATCCCAAAAATTAGGATGCAACAAGCTATAGATGACTAGGGAAAGGGTTAGGGTTTTCACCCACCAAACCAACTAGATTTAATCAAAATTTATTACATTGGAGGAAAACCAAGCAACCTGGTCTGATCAGATCCAAGATTGACCTTCATTTATGATAGTTTTCAGAGCAATGTACCCAAGATCATGAATTCACTATGCTTATCAGTCTGATCATTCACCTGCAACATTCCTTGAGTTACTGTAATACTGACTCTCTATGGTATAGACATTTGCAATCAATCATTAGACTCCCTAGACTACTTTGCAATAGTTGAAAAAATCATATCTACCTGATCTAGCCACTTAAGCATTGAATACTAGTCCTTTTGTTGCTGAAACTCATAATAATTTTAAATCTAGAAGAAACAACTACATGTCTGGCACAAGATAGCTCATTAATGGCCAGCATTCAAATTGAGATCCACTTTATATCATCATCACCAGGTCATCTTACTTTTCCTGGGCTCATAGCTTAACTGCATAGGAATCCTAGTTTACATTTTGCCCCAGTCGCTAGATCGCCAAATTAAAAACTTAACTTCCAGGGAAAACCATGAAGTAACCTTATTTTTAACCTGAGCAATATCTAGAGACTTGGCGATAATGAGATTTGTTGAGTCTCATAATATTTTTCTTAAATGGGGTTAAACCCTGAGGATATGCGATTGAGACAAATCTCTAAGTCACTGAATACTTTCTTAACTTTGAGTTAGATCTAGAGATTAAATACTAACCACTGATCTTCAACTCTATCTTGTGGCTATCGACGGTTCTCACTCAATCTTAGAATGTTAGAAGACTTAACTATTGAATTATGCAATTGGGTGACTGAAGAAATTCATAACCGCCCACCAGATTGTTGACCATTTGGCACTTAACCACCAGATTCAAGAGACTATGAGACAACCTCTAGTCGTTGAGTTGCCAAATCTTTTATAATCTCTGAGTGCACAGACACCCTACCACATCACTTCTCTACAACCCATAAAATTTTGACACCTCAGCTCCATCTGACATTGGATCCACCTGTATTATCTTTATCATGTGGGCCTACCATCTCATGATTTAGTGATTAGCAGCTAACTGGAGTCACTAGATGCTATCGTTAACCACCACAACTTGGTGAAAAACCACCCACCAAGTCTCTGAATGCTATTTCTAACCACTAAAATCATGTGACTAAATGCATCTCATAGTTGCCATTCAAAAAGAAATATTTGGACTTCATTGGGAGATCACCCAACTAAAGCAAAATCATAGTCATTGAATAGAAAAGAATATTCAGTCTGCATCCCGTGACTTAGAGACTAAGCTTAGAGAATTCAGGCCCACATGAACATGTGGCACACTGTCATTTGAAAATCCCTTAACCTACTCTGACATCACTCTGACCCTAGGTATATCCAGTGATAACCTGACTATGCAAATGCAAGGTCTCATAATAATTTGTCAACCATGGGTTAGATCAAGCGAACATGTGACTGAAGTCAACAAAAACTACCCATTGGGTCATTGAACAAAAAGCTTAACCACCTATATAATTAGAGACCTGGCAACTAACCACCAGTGGAGTCACTGAATGTCATTTTTAACTATCAAGATCTAGCAACTAACCACCACATCTAGAGATCTAGTGACTAAGAGCAAATCGCTAAGTCTTTGAAGGATAGAAAATATTCCTATGGCTTAGAGAGACGATGGGACTAAAGCATTTCGGGAAGTCATCAGATAAAAAGGAATATTTTGTGATTATTAGGAGATTAAGCGACTATTTGAGAGGATAAAGTGCACATACTTTTATAAATACTTAAGTGGCCTGAAAAAGGTAATGATAGAATAGAACATGGCTAAGATAACTTAGGGTTTCTACCCTTCCAATGGCTAGAAACTTGGATAAAGACCTAGGGTTTAAGGACCAGGGACCTAGAGAAATATGTAGAGACCAGGGAAAGAATTCATAGAGTCATAAAATTTTCTTGCAGGTGCTAACAATGGCTTTTTCTGGGGATGTATGCCTCTTGCAAGCATAGCGAGAATTCAGAATTTCTAGTTAAAGCAGACCACCTACTGGAGAAAACTAAACAAAAGAGAGCATAGGACAAAACTCTACAAACTAGCCAAGAGAAAACCAAACAAAAAGAAACACACTACTATATACAAACCTAACTACTATTCATGGAGAGAAAAATACCTTCAATTGAAGTATTTTTTCAAGAATTGTGCATGAACTAGCAATTCTTGAATATCACTGTTTAATTCTTTGACAATATAAGAATCTTGTCCCCATCTTTCATGAATCAGATATGGTCCCAGCCAAACTGGATCAAATTTTCCATGTTTCCCTTTATCTTCCAATCTAGTATTCCAGATTAATACCAAGTCATCAGGTTCAAACTTCCTTTCAATAGTCTTTTTGTCATACAAATTTTTAACCTGCAATTGTAACTTGGCATTTTTTGAAGTTGATTCTCTTCTAGTTTCATCCAGCCTAATGAGATCTTCAATTCTTAATTGAATTTCATGATCTATATCATCATCATATAATTGAACAAACTTATACATTTCCAATAAGTTATTTTGAGGCATCCTTGCATGTATCCCATACACCAAGTCAAATGGTGCACAACCAATTGTCTTATTCATAGTTACCCTGTCAGCCCATATAGCTAATGGTAACTTTGAATTCCATGCCCTTTTATTATTTTTAAGAATCCTCCCAAGGATCTTAATCAAACTTTTGTTGGTAGATTCCTCTTGTCCATTTCCTATGGATGATAAGGTGAGGAGTATGACATCTGAATTCCTAGACCTTTGTAGAAATCTTTGTATTCAACAGACCTAAAGCACATTGCATTATCACTGAATATCCTTTCAGGACAACCAAACCTTGTAACAATATTATTCAATAAGAAATCAGTTACCACCTTGCTTGTTGCATTCCTTGTAGGAATAGCCTCTACCCATTTTGTAAAATAATCAGTGGCAACTAAGATCCAAGAGTGTCCCCCACTAGACTTGTTTGGGATTTCTCCTATAAAATCCATTCCCCATTGTTGGAATGGAGCTTGCACTTCAACTAGCCTCAAAGGTACATTTCCAAAAAATTTGAGCTTACCAGAGAATCTTTGACAAGCATCACACTTTCTTACCAGTTGCTCTACATCTTTGAAGAATGTGGGCCACTAGAATCCTTCTCTCAAGGCCTTTTGAGGAGTAGATCTACCCATATAATGTCCTCCACAAACTCCCTCATGCATTTCTTTCAACAACTTGTCAGCTTGATTTTCATCAACACATTTCAAAAGTATGCAATCTAAATTTTTTCTATATAATTTTCATTTTATAATCACATACTTGATGGCTTCTAACTTCAATGTTCTTTTCTTATTGTCATCCATCCCTACTGGACACTTCATGTTTCTTAAGTAAAAGATAATATCCTGATACCAAATACAATAATCCATATCACAAGTATAATCAATCTCAGTCTAGTTTATCTGATTTTCCTCAAGATTGGATTGAGCCATTAGTTTTTCCAATCCTTTTCATCTGACCAATTTGGTAATTTGGATGTCAATATTGAATTCTTGAATTCTATTTATCCATTTGCATCTCCTCCCAGACACCTCTTACTGTGAAAAAATATCTTTTACTACAGCACTTGGCACAAAAGCAATCACAATTGCTCCCATAAAATAGCATCTAAAAGCCTTGATAGCCTTCATTAGTGCATATGCTTGTTTTTCATTGATATCATATTTCAATTCAACAGCCTGCAAAGATTTACTAAAAAATGCAATGGGCTACTCATAACCCTCATTATTCTTTTGCAGCAAGACTGCAGCAACAGTATGAAAAGATGCAAAAGAAAAGATGTGTATTGGGATATTGTAATCAGGTGCTTTAAGCATAGGTGCATCTTTGATAGCCTACTTGATATTATTGAAAGCTTCATCAGGCTCACCCTCCCATTTGATAAAAGATCCTTTCTTCAACATCTTCAATATTGACCTAGTAACCTCAGCAAAATTTGTCACAAATCTCCTCAAGAAATTTACCTGGCCAAAGAAAGATTGAATTCCCTTAATATTTTTTGGCTTATGAATTTTTTCAATAGCTGCCACCCATTCTGGATCAATTCTTACTCCTTGCTTCCCAACTAGGTGGTCTAGCAACTTGCCTTCAGTCACACCAAATGTACATTTCCTTGAATTTAATGAAATGTCATATTCCAAAGCTTTCACAAATATTTTCTCAAATGAAAGTAGTGATCCTCTTCCTTCTTTGAATATGCAGTTAAATCATCCTGATAAACAACAAGGAAATCATCTATAAAATCTAAAAAGGAAACATCCATTGCCCTTTGAAAAGTTGCACCAGCATTTGTAAGACCAAAAGGCATCCTCACATAGACATAAGTCTCGCAAGGTGTAGTAAAAGTTGTCTTAAATTGTTCTGATTCTTTTACAATTACCTAATTATAGCTAGAAAAACCATCCATCATAGAAATCAAATCAGACCCAGTCACTCTTTGCAACATAGCTTCCATATTAGGAAAGCAGTAGTTATCCTTTAGAGAAGAAACATTTAGATTTATGAAGTCCACACATAATCTGATGTCTCCATCCTTCTTCCTGATAGGAACCAAATTTGACACCCAAGAAGAATGCCTAATAGGCTTTATAATTCTAGCATCTCTTAGCTTCATTAATTCTTCTTGCATTTTAGGTGCTAAGGCAAGGTTTACAAGCCTTTGTTTTTGCCTAAAGGGTTTGGCATCTTCTTTCAAAGGAATAATATGCTGGAACAAGTCTTCTCTATAAACCTTTAGGTCATCATATGACCATGCAAAAACATGCCTAAATTTTCTCAATAACTCAATCAAGGACTTCCTTACCTTGTGAGACATTTCTCTACCAATGTAGACCTTCTTAGGTGCTCCTTGTGTACCAAGATTTATTTCTTATAAATCCATTTGGTCTTCCCTTTTAGCACCTATCTGAACTCTTTCCTAATTATCAAATACATTTTCTAGAACAACAAGTCCCTTAGGAACCATGTTAGTTTTAAGTTGGAGGACTTCATTACCAAGGACAACTTCTTTTCCTTCTGCAGTCTCAACCAAGGCTGAACAATCTAACTCCTGACCATGATATTGGTCTTCACAATTCATAAATCTCAAGATATCTTGGTCATCTTCAAAAACTTGCCAGCTCTCACCATTATCTAGTATACTAGGCCTAGTCTGAATTTCAACTTTAGAGAGGCTAGAAAAATTAATGTCGCTAGGATTGATTTCTATGTTGGCTAACAAATCATCCATCTTGTTATTACTTCTATCCTTCCATACAATATTAAAGGCATCAAAATGCTCAATCATATCCCACACAACATTTCTATATTGTTTCAACCTCTTGTTCTTTGAAGCATACACTGATCTTATTTGGGACACCACTAACTTAGAATCCCAAATAACTTTTATACATTTAATTCCATGCTTGTGTGCCAACCTCAATCCTAGCAATAATGTTTCATATTCTGCTATATTATTGGTATAAGAGAAACTCAATGTGAAAGAAAACTTGTAAGTGCTCCCACTAGGAGATATGAGTAAAATGCCTACTCTTGCTACATCTTTGTAGCTAGCACCATCAAAGTACATCACCCACAAATCACCCTTCATAGATCCAGAACCTATCTCTTCAACAATACAGGGTAGTACAGGCTCCTTCTCAAGTAAAGTGACTTCAGCTCTGAAAGCATTGGCATCAGTATCTACAAACCAGGTAACCTCATTATCAATATTCTTTTCAATCATATAGGTTACCCTTGGTTCCCTATCAATCCTAATTGACTAACCATCAAACTTGAAAGTTGCAAAAGACAAATCACATTGCAAACTTCCACCCATGGCAGCACTCCACTTCCTAGATAATAGCATCCCATAATGAGGCAGAATGTCTACTACCAAAACACTCATAGTTAGTTCTTTCTCTAGATAGGATGCCAATCTATATGGCATTGCATTTATAGTCCCAATGACTCGTACTTCTCTCTGATCCATTTCACATCTACCCTAGATTGTATCAACTTTGAGGCCTAAATTTTCCATGATTTTGAAAGGCATGACAATATTGGAAGCACCTAAATCAATCATACAATTTCTTAATTTCATTCCATTCACAATGATACTCGAAAAGAATGGTTCTATGTTTTCAAGGCTAGCATAGAAAGAGTTGTCCAAGTATATTGGTGGTATGTGAGATACCAATCCTTGAACCTCCACTTCTTTCAAAGCTTTAACCTGAGGTTCATTGCATGAAACATCATTATCATGGACATTATCTACCCATGAAAGAGCCTTGTCCTTATGTTCAGGGATTCTCAATAATTTTAACAAAGGAACCTCGACAGTTATCTCAGATAACACAGCCAACATGTCAATAGGGACAGAGGGAGGAAACTCAATCTGCACTGCCCTAGTGTCTTTTTGTTTATCTAATACATGAGTTGTAGCTATGATTTTTATTTTTTCAGCTTTAGCCATTGTGCTAACTAGCTTTTCCACTTCATTTTGATGATTTTTCTCTCAAACTGTAGAAATATTTTTAGCTTCAACTCCCTTAGGTTCCCACTTCTTACCTTTCACATTTTTGAGCCTTACTAAATGATCATCTTTTGATCTATTTCCACTGGGCTCCCCAGAGTTGTTGTTCTTTATAAACATCACTGGAGCCTTTCTAGTGGTGTCCCTTGCTATCATATTTCTAGTTTGCACTTGGGATACCATTTCTATAGTAATCCTATCAATTTCTTCCCTTGAAGGTCTTCTTAAACTCATTATTTCTGAGGAGTTCATGTTACATATCTTTTCATCAATGTCATCATTATCAAAAAAATCCTCCTAATGAAAAAGTGCCCTATTGTGTCTTTTCAAACACACATCTTCTTCATCAATATCAGAATCATCTTCATATCCCAAATATGAAGTTTTCATATTGCACCCAATGTCTTCATGAGTTTCTTCCTGATGTAGCTCTTCAGTGCTATCATTTTGGTATGCTGACATGGATTGTGCAACTACACAATGCTCTACAGAATGAGGGGATTGACATGCTATACACCATGGTGTATCCTCTATGACATTTACAAAAGCCTTTTGTAAAGGATCAGGAATAGACCTATCATTGTTTCCTCTTGTAGCAGGGATAATAGGCCTGCCATCCTTCCATTGGGTATTATAGGGGTAATTTTGTAGTCTATTCTGCCTATTGAAATTATTGTTGAATTGAGGCTTTTCATTAGTAGGAACATTATTATTCCTATCAGTAGGTGCTTTCAAGTCTTTCAATGCATTCAACACCTTATCTAACTTGTCTTCCTCTTGCTTCTTATTTCCAACATTTCTTTCATTATCCCTTTTGTATTTTTTATCCCGAAACAACTTAGGATCATCTCTCTTCCCACTCAATTTCCCTAAAATTTTCATATTATTCTCAATGTTGACAGTAATCCTAAAATCATCTCTGAGAGTTCTTGGTTCTTTGTCTCTCAACAAATATCCCATCTTTCCATCAAAGGCATTGATGTATGTGGTCAAACAAACATTATCATCTAACCTCATAACTTGAAACAATTTATGCATACCTTTCTAAAATCTCATGTTGAACTCAACTGCAGATTCATTCTAATTTTTTCTTATAGTGTTGAACTCATTCAACATGAAACTATCATTAGTCCTATCACCATATTTTTCTTTGAAACATTTATTAAAAGAATCCCAAGTGTTAATACATCGGTCATGGAGTCTCTTGAACCAATCTCTAGCATCCTCCACCAAAGATTGAACAAATAATTTCATGACTACATCCTCAGGATCCACCTCATAGTCATTCAGCATATCAAAAAATAAACTAAGATGATCCTAGCAACTAATGGCATTGTTACTAGCAAACTTAAGTACCTTATCTCTTATATCAATTGGGAAAGCATTTGGGTAGCTAGGTATTCCATCAAAACTAATTTTCCTATAGCCTTCTAATTACATAGGTCTTCTTTGAAAACTTGAACTAGTGTTCCCTTTAGGGTCAATGTTTACATTTACATTTCCATCTACTTGTACATTCAACTATTGTTTAGGGTCAATATTTATCTTGGTAGATGAAGAAGGAATTGGATTACTAGTAGTAACATTACCAAGTGAAACAACATTACAAGTTGTATATGGCATACCTATTTCATCAGTAATGGATGGTATAAGAGTATTTACAGATGAGGCCTTGAAGAACTAGATATTTCTTCTTTTTTCTACAATGGAAGCTTTAATTTCAACCCTTTCTAATTCTCTTGGTAGGTCATCATCCTCTTTTCTTCTTCTTTCCATCTTTGTATCCTTGTTTGGAATGGGTGGTGGGACCTTTGGTATTACCACTACTTGCTTATTTGGAGTCCCACCATCTTTTTCTTTCCTTTCTCTCCAACAACAATAGCAGGTCTATTAATTTCATGCCCATATTTATCCTTAGGTAGAGAAGTATAACTTTGAACCTATCTAATCCCAGGGCCCTCTTTATCAAATTCATGGTCTTGTAGCAAACATTCTTGCTCACTTCTCAAAGCATCAAGATCACCAAAAACATCATGTTGCAAAGTTTTAGGAGTAGAAGCAAGCATCTTGTTTCTCTCCTTTAGCTCACTAATATTTCTAAGAAGAGATTCCCTTTCTATGAAAGCATTCACTTTCTCAGCCTCTCTTCTTTTTACAACCTCTTGTGTATGGCATCCTGCTCTGCCATTTGTAACCTTAGTGCATTCAGGTCATTTGGGTCTATCATAATATCCTTAGAACTTGATGATACATCCATATCAGTATGATTTTGATATGGGAAATGGACCTCCCTTGGTCCCATGGGTTGCCTTCTAAACATTTCCTCATCAAGATCTAAATTTGGTCCAAAACCCATGTCTCTGGCTTGTACATTTTGTCCTGTAAGCAATGAACCTTTATCTTGAAATATTGCCTTTGGGGTATCATAAAATTTGTCTTCAGAGTGGCCACTATCTGATTTAGAACTTTTGTATTGTGACTCTTCCTCATTAGAGGATGCATGTCGTGCTCTATTTCTAACTTCATTTTTCTCTCTCATGGGAGCACTAGTAGATTCTTCATTTCTCCTGATCCAACTTTTCCTTTCTGATCTAGGTAATTGTTACAGAGTAACCTCTGGATGCTTCTTGACAAAAGATCTAGTATTCCTTCTTTTTTCCATGGTCTATAGTCTATAACACTTTTTCTAACCCTTTGATTCACCACCCACCAAATATGGGAAATTTTTCAATTTTTTCAAGAAAATAACTGAGTACAACAGGAGAGACACAAGAGTCCTCAAATAACTTTTATCTTTAGACTCTCCCCAGAAGAGTCACCATTTTGTTGGTGACTTGGATGGGCAAACTTATCTAAAACTTGATTTACCAATGAAACACTAGAGATTCTTATTTCTTTAACAAGATTTTTCTATCTATTCCCCAGTGGAGTCACCATTTTGTTGGTTCCCCTTCTCTTTCTACTTGTAGGTTTACACTATGATTGACAAACTAATGTCACTAACTCTATCACCACTCCAAAGTCTGCAAGGAAAAGGGCCAATTAACAAGGATCGAAGAGATCCTCCTACACTTTGAGCCTAGATGCTTAGGTGAGTGTACCTTTGACTCACTTCTTGAAAGGAATCACTAAATATTATACATTTATACCATTTACTAATTGATTTTAAATATTTTATCATTTATATTTCTTTGTGATTGATGATGACAGATTGCTTCCAAAGATAGACCAGTGTCTCCTCGTAGGGCACAGAGTCATAAAAAACATACATCAACTGAAGCCTTAACTTGAATATAATAAGATTTAGAATAAGTTATTTGCCTATTATTCCTCTCGCTCACATACCTAGACATTAAATTTCTATTTCACCTTGATTTCTCTGATATTATCTTCAAATATTTAATCTTGACTTTGGTAAGAACTCAAAGACAATCTCACAATATACTTTGTATACCATATACTAACTTACTTTGTAACATTAGCATATAAGAACTCAAGATCGAGACAAAAAGACATACACAAATATCAGACTGGAAACCAAGTGTATTCTCATTAAAATTTGTAGAATCAATACATTACAACACAACAAAATACTCAGGAAACAATACCAAGTCTAATCCCTCTCTTAAATTTTTAGATTAATCATCAACCACCTTAAAAATCAAAACTACTACAATATATACCACCAGTCATTTTGGAATCCCAAAAATTAGGATGCAACAAGCTACAAATGACTAGGGCAAGGGTTAGGGTTTTCACCCACCAAACCAACTAAATTTAATCAAAATTTATTACATTGGAGGAAAACCAAGCAACCTGGTCTGATTAGATCCAAGATTGATCTTCATTTATGATAGTTTTCAAAGAAATGTACCGAAGATCATGAATTCACTATGCTTATTAGTCTAATCATTCACCTACAAAATGCCTTGAGTTACTGTAATACACACTCTCTACGATACATACATCTACAATCAATCATCAGACTCCCTGGACTACTCTACAATAGTTGACAAAATCATATCTATATGATGCAGCCACTTAAGCATTGAATACCAGTCCTTTTGTCACTAAAACTTATAATAATTTTAAATCTAGAAGAAATGGCTACATGTCTGGCATGAGATAGCTCATCAATGGCTAGCATTCAAATTGAGATCCACTTTATATCATCATCGTCAGATCATCATACTTTTCCTAGGCTCATAGCTTAACTGAATAGGAATCTTGGTGGTGTAGGAGCCAAGAAGGCAAGGTAATTTCAACAAAGTCTTCTCTGATTATGTTTTCTCTCACTAAAAACTTTGGTATGCATAATTGTTGTCTCTTGAATAGAAGCCCATTCTGAATCAGATATTCAGAAAAATTAGTATGATATATGCCCTCCATCTTTATACAAATCTGATATATCCCTAAAAAATCAAGGTCATCCAGGTACAAGTGTTTGAGGGACTCAATTCCCACACTTTGTAGTTAAACTTCTTCAACCAGACCAATCCTCCTACTAAGAGCATCAAAAAATTTGTTTGCTACACCCTTTTTATGCTAAATGTTGAAGGTATAGGCCTACAATTGCTCTATCCATTTGAGATGCATGACTGAAAGTTTTTCTTGTGAATTAAGGAAGCTTCGTTCATGGTTGTTAGTGTAGACTAAAAATTCCTTTGGGATCAAGTAGTGCATCCATGTTTTGAGAGCTTGGACCATAGCATAGATCTCTAGATCATATGTAGAATACTTTCTCTTGGCCTCATTCAATGTCTCTAAAAAAAAAGCAATTGCCTTGCCTTCTTGGCTTAGGACTGCTCCTATGGCCAAATTAATTGCATCTATCTCCACAGTGAAGACTTTGTTGAAATCAGGGAGGACCAAGATAGGGTATTGGGAGACTCTATTCTTCAAGTATTGGAATGCATCATTGGCTTCCTTTGTCCACACAAACTTAGTCTTCTTTTCACCTTTGATTATTTCAAGCATTGGTGCACACACATGACTGAAATTTTTGATGAACTTCCTATAAAATGTTGCAAGCCCATGGAAGCTTCTTACATCACCTTGATTCTTTGGTGGAGGCCAATTAATGATTTTCCAACAAGCCTAGGAATACAAGTACCTTTCCAATTAATGATTCTTTGGTGGAAAATTAAGGATCTAAAAACAAATCAAGGGATCTACCAACCATTACCAATCCCTTCAAGGCCTTGGGAATCCATTTCAATGGATTTTGTCATAGAATTGCCTAAAACCAAGCAAGGATTTGATAGTGTGTTTGTCATAGTGGATAGGTTCAGCACAATGGCCCACTTTGTGCCATGCAAGAGCACAAATGATGCATATAATATAGCCAATCTCTTCTTCAAAGAAGTAGTTAGAATTCATGGCTTACCTCAGACAATTGTATCAGATAGGGATGTGAAGTTCCAAGGGAACTTTTGGAGGACACTCTTCAAGAAGCTAGGTACAAACCTCACCTATAGCTTTGCCTATCACCCTCAAACAGATGGGAAGACTGAGGTAGTAAATAGGTCCCTAGGCAATCTTTTAAGATGTCTAACTAAGAAATATTCATAAAGCTGGGATACCATACTGCCCCAAGTAGAGTTTGCCTTCAATGACTCTATAAATAGGTCAACTGGTACTACTCCTTTCCAAGTAGTGTATGGATTACATCCCAAGGGACCATTGGATCTAATGGAACTCCCCTTTGATTTCAGAATTAGTGCTCAAGGCCAAGAAGTGGTAGAGCTCATCACAAAAGTATAGTAGCAAGTGAAAAAAACTTTGCAAAAGTCTAGTTTGAAGTATAAAGAAAATGTTGACAAGAGAAGGAGAGAGGTCCATTTCCAAGTAGGAGATAGGGTTTGGGCATTTCTAAGGAAGGAGAGACTACCTAAGGGTAGATACTCCAAACTTCAAATGAAGAAAGTAGGCCCCTACAACATACTTAACAAACTAGGTGAGAACACCAATGAGATATCCCTTCCTCCAACTTTGTAGATCTCTCCAATCTTCAACATTGTAGACCTCACACCATACAAAGCTATAGCAGGTTCATTAAATGAGCAAGGTAAGGACACAAGCATTGAGGATGAAGATTATGTTACCAATCTTCCTCAAAGAAAACCAGTGGAGATTGAAGTAATTTTGGACTCCAATCTACTAAAACATAATAGATCTAAGAAGTACATGAAGTACTTAGTCAAATAGAAGGGCCTACCTAACATTGATGCTACATGGCTAACTGAAGATCAAATCAAGCAACATGGCACTTCGGTCGAGTAGCTATCCTCAAGTAGGGAATTGAGTTTTAAAATTCAAGGGGACTATGGTGTAGGAGCACCTACTCTACAATCATCAAACAACACTACTAAGGGTCCTAAACACATCTAGTATCTTAGAGTTTCTAATCAGGCACCTAGACCATGTTGTAATGCCCAGCTCCAAGATTGGCACAATTATAAGCCCCTAGCTAGCTATGGTCAAAAGTGGTCAATGGGCCTCAAATATTAGGATCTTATTTTATTTTATCTTTTAAGGTATTTGATCCATGTTGGATCATTGGTTAAGGTTAGGACCAATTTTGGTCACTAGTTTTGCAATTTTGCAACTTAGGCAAAAGTTGCTCTAAAAGTTGTCATGCAACTTTCGAGCAACTTTCTAAAAGTTGTCAAACACTTGTAATTTGTTGGCATTAAGCAGGATTGCCACTAGTGACAACACTTATTTGCATCCTTAGTGCAAACTGAGTAGAACAGTGCAAACTGAGAAGGACAGCGCAAACTGAGCAGGACAGTGCAAACTGAGCAGGACAGTGCAAACTGAGCAGAATATTGCAAATCGAGCAGGACAGTGCAAACCAAGCAGGACAGTGTAAACTGAGTAACATTATGTCTACCGAGTCACAAGTATTTACTGAGTTTGAAACTTACCGAGTGGTTAGTATGAACCGAGCCTTTAGTTCTACCGAGTGCATGATGATGCCGAGTAATGCAGTGGAAGTCATGTATCAGAAAGTCACCGAGTTAGTTTGCAGGAATCGTGTAACCATACTTGGGCCAACTTAGTAGCACTTATGTTTATTTGTCAAGCTGACTGTGTAATTGTAATTAATTATTTAGACTTGTATATAAACAATGTTTTATATCATATCCAAAAAAGAAATAGAGAAGTATGAAAAAGAGAGAAAGGCAGAGATAAGCGAATTACAAAGGGCTACAGCAGTATAAGAAGTTGCAAAGACAAATTCATCACAGAAGGTGATTAGTACATCAGCGAATCTCATTCAGCAATCCAGTTGCAAAGTAAGAGATCTACTGTTTCATCCTAACAAGTGAATCAGCTTGAAATCCTTTAACCGGGTAGACTTAACAGTCTTTGTAAAATCTCTTAACTGAGTGCATACTTCATTGTATGTTTGCAAAACCTCTAACAAGGTGGACCTAGCAGTCCTTATTGCTCCTAGCAGGGTAGATCATCAGAAGTGATCAATGTAAGCCTTAACCGGCCAACTTTGTACTACAGTATTAAAGCTTTGTGGGTTTCATCCCCACCCCAGTTTTACTTTCTTTTGGAAGATTTCTGGGTAACCAAATCTATGTGTCAATTGTTGTGAATGCTTTTATGTTTCATGCTTTCTATATGCAAAAGGATAAAGTGAACTATATGTTAATACATCTGATATTGAAAGAAAATTTGAAGTTACTGATTCACCCCTCCCCTCTCAGTAACTTGGTTAATTCTTGAATATTTCCAAAAATTAGTATCAGAGTTGTATTGGTTCTCAAGATAAAGCTTAACTACCTTGAGCAAAGATCCAGGACAATGGAGGTATTCAAACTGAACAAGGTGGTTGAAAATGAAAAGCTAGATCTGGAAATGGCCATAGCTAAACTTAAAGAAGTAAAAGAACATCTTTCCCAATCCCTAAGAAGAAGGAAGGAACTTGCAAATCAGATGAATGATCATAATTACATTGAAGAAAAGATTGAAGATCTTTTCCCCTCAGATAGCTCAGATGAAGCAAACAATGTTGTCAAAGAACTCCTAGAAAATAATGGGTCTCTGTAGGAAGAAGTGAGAAAATTAAAAAGAGAACAAGAACTACACTCAACAAGATTTTGTGAGATCTTAGAACAAAGAAACAAGTTGAAAGATGAATTAGATGGAAGGAACAATGAAGTCCAAAATAAAACCCTTCATCTAGAAAACCTAATTGATCAAATCTCCCATACAAATGAGGAAATTCTGACTCTAAGATCAGAAATAGAAAGCACAAGAGAAGAACTAAGATCTGAAAAGCAAATCAATCTAAGATTGATGGATGACCTAAACACCAAAAAACAAATCAATGAAAGAATGTTGAAGAGCCAAGAAGACTTAAATCAGCTGTATGATCGAAATCTTCATAGGCAAAAAGGAAAAGCAGGACTTGGATACAAACGAGAAGGTGAATTTTCTAAGCAAGGTACTCAAAGGAATAAAAAACCTACTTGTAATCATTGTGGTAAAATAGGACATACTTCAAATAAATGTTGGAGCAATGAAAAATCAGAATTCAATGGAAAATGCTACAACTACAATTAGCATGGTCACAAAGCAAATGAATGCAGGGAAAAACCAAGATTCAAAGGTAATTGTCACAAATGCAACAAACAAGGTCACAAGGCATCCGAGTGCAGATCCAAAACATTCAATCCAGTAGAATAAATTATGAAAGCAATGTTTGGATGGGATTACAACACTTGGTGTAGATGTCATTACTGTGGAGAATATGGACACATTGGCATGAACTGCATAAAACATCATCTAAGGAAAAGAGATACTACCATAAGATGTTTCAAATGCACTAAATTCGGTCATATAGCCAAAAATTGCATGAATGCTAGTGAAGTTGAAGATGGAAAGAAGAATGAAGCAACTAAGACTAGGAAACAGATGAGACAACAGTGGATTCCCAAATCTACCGAGAAAACTAGTCCAAGTAATGGAATGGGTGGCTCTACCAACTCAAACTAAATTTCCAAGAAAGCACTGGAACTGTATTCTCATAGACAAATTTCAAGTAGTTCCAAAACTAAATTAAAAGAAAGATCTAAATTGGCATACAAGATGCAATAAGATCACAGGAAGGTTGGTATCAATTTTCACCGAGCAAGGTCGGGAGCTATCTAATATGATTACCGAGCGAGGTTGGAGCAACATGAATTCTCAAGTTCACCGAGTTGCAAAGTCTTTGCTGAGAAATTAATTCATAGTGGGTGATAGTCTATCAGAATTCATACCCTAATTTCTACAAAGCATTAATGACAGAGTTGTAAACAAAAGGCAAGAAATCAAACTCATTCTTCACCGCGAACTTTAACATTTTGAGAGCAAAAAATTTCTAGAGCAATCAAGCGATTCAAATACTTTTGCGAAAATAATTCTCTGTGAGCTACCATGGCATCATCCAGCGCTTCAGCAAAGAAAGGATTAGAAATGATAATCCAAGGGGAATGGAGAGCACCAGATTTCAAACTCGTGCCCACAATTGCAGCAGCCCTAGACCTGAACGGAGCTCAATCTCAGATTCCTCCTAAGGTACTACTTGTTAACGATATTCACAATCATTTCAATTGTGCAATTCAAGAGATGGGAAACCTAGAGCTAGATATTTTGCGTGAGGAACTGTGTGTGAATGGTGTTCTAAAACCAAAGCACAAACATCTGGAAGACAAGGGATTAGTTCACATTACACATTTACCTCAAAACTTTCGGGAGAAATGGGTTAGATACATTCTCAGCCATGTACATGAAGGCAAGATTTGGCTTGAGCAACCCATAGAGATCACTAAGAAGATGATTCTCCAAATCACTGGTCTTCCCATGTTAAACAAAGTTAAATCTACCAAAACCCTAGGTCGGCCGGAGCTGGAGAAGAAAACCCTAGCCGAGTGGGACGGTAGAGGCGTGAAAGTAAGCAGCATTACTGATGTTGAACTGAAGTTTGGAACACACATCATTGCTCATAAAATATATAGTTCAAGTTGACAAAATAGTGTTTCCTACAAAGCCATAGACCTAGCATACAAAGTGGTAAAGAATAATTTATCATTTGACCTTACAGATTTGTTGTTAAAATAGTTTAACAAGAACATGGAAAGCATTCAAACTTCCAAAAACAATCCATGTAAGTTTGGATCTCTACTAGTCTGTTTATTTTTCTATGTTCAAAAATTCTTCCCTTCCAAAGGAAAAGTAGTATGGAGAAAGGATGTGCCAATTCTTTATGAGATAAATGAATATATTTTAGAAATGGGTGAAAATTTTGAGAACATCATGGATAGTTATTTTGAGTCTTTCAAGGAGAAAATGAATGACAGATTTTGGATTCCATAGAAGTTGGTGGAGGATTATAAGGATGATATTTGTTTCATGGTGGACTGTGATAGAGTATACATTCAAGTAGCTAAACCGAGGATTGTACATGTAAAACCTCTTCCTTATGAGGTAAACATTGATGAAACAAAGAATATCATTGAAGCCCTCCTTAATCAACGTGTTGATCCCAAAGCTCCATATTTTGGGACATATGAAGAAGCAAAAGTGAGAATTGAATTAAGTATAAAGCTTCCACAGGTAGTAAATAAAGGAAAAAAGAGGATAGCCAAAATGCAAATGCTAACCGAGGGCAGAGGAGAAGACATTGAAGAAGAGGAGAAAAAGGATGAGAAAACAAAGGAATCAGAACTACTGAAAGAAGACACAAGGATCCGGTCCACACTGCTAGACATTCAGAACATGATCCTTCTCATCATGAATATAATGTATAAGCACATTGAACATTCCAAAACATTAATTCATGACAATCAGTTCTCAATAGCAGATCACATGATTTCACTCTCTGTAGAAGTCCAAATTACAATCCAAACATGCAAGATTCTGCAAGAAAATTGGGATAGAACCCTGGCATTGATAATGAAGGTACATTCTATTTTTCTATCAAATTTTGGATTCTCCCTGTAAAACACTTGTATATACACCTTTGGCATTATTTCCAAAAAGGGGGAGATATGTATAGAAGAAAAAGTTAGTACATTGAAAGGGGGAGATAATTTATAAAGCCCTATGACAAAGACAAATTTTGAAAAATCAAAATAAATCTCAGCATGGTTCATGTATATAAGTTTTGGGAAATAAGTGTTTTTGTCACTAATGCCAAAGGGGGAGATTGTTGGCATTAAGCAGCATTACCACTAGTGACAACACTTATTTGCATCCTCAGTGCAAACCGAGTAGAACAGTGCAAACCGAGCAGAACAGTTGAAACCAAGCAGGACAGTGCAAACTGAGCAGGACAGTGCAAACCGAGCAGGACAGTGCAAACTGAGCAGAATAGTGCAAACTAAGCAGGATAGTGCAAACCGAGTAGGATAGTGTAAACTGAGTAACATTATGTCTATCGAGTCACAAGTATTTACCGAGTTCAAAACTTACCGAGTGGTTAGTATGAACCGAGCCTTCACTTCTACCGAGTGCATGACGATGCCGAGTAATGCAGTGGACGCCGTGTATCGGAAAGTCGCCGAGTTAGTTTGCAGGAACCGTGTAACCATACTTGGGCTGACTTAGTAGCACTTATGTTTATTTGTCAAGCCGACTTTGTAATTGTAATTAATTGTTTAGACTTGTATATAAACAATGTTTTATATCATATCCAAAAAAGAAATAGAGAAGTATGAAAAAGAGAGAAAGGCAGAGATAAGCGAATTACAAAGGGCTACAGTAGTATAAGAAGCAGCAAAGACAAATTCATCATAGAAGGTGATCAGTACATCAGCGAATCTCATTCAACAATCCAGTTTCAAAGTAAGAGATCTACTGTTTCATCCTAACAGGTGAATCAGCTTGAAATCCTTTAATCGGGTAGACTTAATAGTCTTTGTAAAATCTCTTAACCGAGTGCATACTTCATTGTATGTTTGTAAAGCCTCTAATAAGGTGGACCTAGCAGTCCTTATTGCTCCTAGCAGGGCAGATCATCAGAAGTGATCAATGTAAGCCTTAACCGGCCAACTTTGTACTGCAGTATTAAAGCTTTGTGGGTTTCATCCCCACCCCAGTTTTACTTTCTTTTGGAAGGTTTCTGGGTAACCAAATCTATGTGTCAATTGTTGTGAATGCTTTTATGTTTCATGCTTTCTATATGCAAAAGGATAAAGTGAACTATATGTTAATACATCTGATATTCAAAGAAAATTTGAAGTTACTGATTCACCCCTCCCCTCTTAGTAACTTGGTTAATTCTTGAATATTTCCAATAGTAATTAACCCTCCCAAATGGCTATTTGGTTCAAACCACTCATGTAACCATTGGGAGTATCCTATATAAGCCCTTATAGGTGGGTGATAGGATAGAGACATGTAATTTGGCAACCAATCAATAAAATCAACCATTTTCCCTGCAATCGTTGAGAAGAGTGCCCTGGTATGGATGTTTACAGACTTGCATGCATGAGTGTTTGAGTTTTGTAGTTTTTTTGTTCAATCTAATTTCAAATGAAGTTGGTCTTAGGATCTAATTCATCCTAGATCATAAGATATCAAGGTTTTTGTGTGGTGACCCGGATTGAGGGTTTCTCCAGCAGGTTTCAGATAGGGCTCGCTCTTTTGAGCCTATTCCACCATGGGAATTTGATGCCCCTTTGGTGGAATGCAACATTTGTTTGTATGCTTTCATAAAATTTAGGTTAGAGGTGGATTTCTCCAGGGAGGTGATTTGCCACAAAGCCCTAGGTCTACAGGCCCATATGTGCACCTAACTTTGATGTAGGATAGTCATGATAAAATCTGATTGGGGATTCACCAAGACCCAAAAATAAGGATTTGAAACCTTTATACATACCCCCAAAGGATCCCATCATTGATCTTGGCATTGTCTTGGAGGAAGAGGCACTTGTAGTGCAAACTAGCCTTAATTAGGCTTATTAGCTCTGTCATAAAATTGGTTAAAATAGTAACCTCCTTTTGGTTTCAAGTCTTGGTGCTTGGATATTTTCCATAAGCCCCAAAAGGGTATTAGGATCCTTAATATGATCTACATCTTTTTTGGAAGGATTTTGAACTAGGTTCAAAAGGCTACAAGCCAAATCCTAGGTTTGTACATCAGCATAACCTTATGAGTTGCTCAATGGTGAAAGAACCATTAGAACTATCAAAATAAGACCTAAATAGGAAAAAGAAATGTTTATAAGCCACCCTTGGTCTTAGTATCCATTTCATGGGGTTTGAGCACTTATTTCCCTAAGGAGATCTCTTAGTAAACTCTTGGTTGTTGGTACTTGGGACTTTGGCAAACCTAGTGATTAGGTTGCATTGCATGGTAGGGTTGTGATAACCTTCTATAAGTCCTTTGATCATACTTGTGATAGGTATCTAGTACTTGACTCCCTTCACCTTGGGTGTTGATTGATTGGATTCTTTCCATTACATACTATTTGGAGGCTTCCGCTAACCACTGATGCATCACCTAGTTTACATTTTTCCCCAGTCGCTAGATCACCGAATTGAAAACTTAACTACCGGGGAAAACCATGAAGTAAACTTATTTTTAACTCAAGAAATATCTAGAGACTTGGTGACATTGAGATTCACTGAGTCTCGTAATCCTTTTCTTAACTGAGGTTAAACCCTGAGGATATGCGACTGATAAAAATCTCCAAGTCTCTGAATACTTTCTTAACTCTGAGTTAGATCTAGAGATTAAATAATGAATGCTGATCTTCAACTCTATCTTGTGGCTATCAATGGTTCTCACTCAATCTCAAAATTTTAGAAGACTTAACTATTGAATTATGCGAATGGGCGACTGAAGAAATTCATAACCACCCGCCAGGTTGCTAACCATTTGGCACTTAACCACCGGATTCAAGAGACAATGAGACAACCTCTAGTCACTAAATCATCGAAGCTTTTATAATATCTGAGTGCACTGACACCCTGCCACATCACTGTAAGGAAACTCAGGTGCAGAAATAGCTTCCTACACTAATCTCTATAGGAGAGTATTGTGAAAATTCTTATAAATCCTTACAATTTCAGATTTGTTAACTACTTTAAAAAAGATATTGCAACCACATAACATGCATACAAAAAATAGAGAATGACACAATGATATACCCTGGGGAAACCTTTTGGTAAAAAACCCCAGCACTCTAAAAATTGCACAATGTATTATCTTCAACACAAAGATTACAATACACTTGCAATGCAAGTTCTTTCAGGAAATGAGAGACAAAGCCAACAAGACTTAAACTTATGTTATATCTCTCCCATAGGAGTAGCATCATATATATAGACTCCTCTGGACCCAAAAATAGGCACAACCACCAAGACCCATGCACAAAGCCACATGTACACAGTTGTTACATGCAATCCCAAGAATAAGCGTCCATCCCTAAAATAGACTATGACAGCTTGTCATAGAATCTGCCAAAAATAACAGTCACAAGAGAAGTGTAAGAGAATCTGTCATACCAACCTATTTTTGGCATATTCTCTTACACACACCAACCACTTCTTCTTGGGTACCCAAATAGGCCCAAGTCATAAGATACTCTTACACCTGTCATAGCACATTCCTTAAATAGTTCTTACATGTCATAGGAATCCATCATGACCATTTTAGTCATGATCTCCTTACGCACAAGATGCTAACACATCAAGTGGAGTGACACATCAACATGCCAACTAGACATGTACACTCACACTTAATTACATTATTTGCAAAAAATACATTTACAAAACAAATAATAAGAATAGGAATTATCCAAGGTTGAGACACCTTATTCCTAACATTCTCCCACTTGTCGAACACCTTGTAAGAGTAACAGGAACATAACAGGAACTTTAACCGCTATAGGCCAAAAGGCCCATAGACTCCGAACACCATCTAAACTTCTCAGTGCCCCCTAGTTTCATTAATGCATCTGCAACATTCTTCATAGTA
This sequence comes from Chamaecyparis obtusa, assembly GCA_027943335.1. NCBI lineage: Eukaryota > Viridiplantae > Streptophyta > Pinopsida > Cupressales > Cupressaceae > Chamaecyparis > Chamaecyparis obtusa. The sequence continues at coordinate 2,034,919 of BSBK01001097.1, forward strand.
TCTACCTTCTCCAAATTTACCTTTCCATCTTCCACCATATCTTTCACAAAGTGAAACTGCACATCAATGTGCTTCGTTCTGGCATGGAAAGTTGGATTCTTTGCAAGGCAAATAGCGCTCTGACTGTCACACCAAATAGTAATTTGTTCTGCATCAACACCAACATCAGAACACAATCTTCTAATCCAAATGGCTTCTTTACAAGCATGAGTAGCAGCCATGTACTCAGCTTCTATAGTGGACAAAGCAACCACAGGTTGTCGCTTACTCATCCAACTGATGGCACCACCAAACATAGTGAACACATAAGCACTGGTGGATCTCCTACTGTCAATATCACCTACCCAATCTGAATCCACAAACCCATGAATACAAATTGAATGCGAAGATCTAGAAGAGTTACCATGATAACATATGGAGTAATCTGATGTACCCCTCAAATATCTGAATACTCCCTTAACTGCATCCCAATGTACCCATCCAGGATTAGCCATAAATTGACTCAGGACTCCCACTACTTGGGCAATGTCTGGTCTAGTACAGACCATAGCATACATAAGACTACCAACTGCACTAGCATAAGTTACTCTACTCATGTCCTCCACCTCACTAGGAGATTTTGGACAATCATCTATAGATAAATTTGTTCGCATAGAAATAGGAACACATAGTGGTCTACAATCTGCCATGATGAACCTATCCAACAAAGACTTCACATACTTACTCTAACTCAACCAAAGTTTTCTGTTAGACCTGTCTCTACTGATTTCCATACCCAAGATGTACCTAGCTGCCCCAAGATCTTTCATCTCAAACTGTGTTGACAACTGAGATTTAAAATTAGAAATCATACCCTTACCCTTCCCAAACAGCAACATATCATCAACATATAATGCAACAATAAGAAGGTGATCATTTTCAACTCTGAAATAAACACAATGATCTGATTTTGATCTTACAAATCCAATTGAAAACACAAAGGCATCAAACTTAATGTACCACATCCTAGGAGATTGCTTCAAACCATATAGAGATTTCTTTAATCTACAAACTAAGGATTCTTTACCTTTAACAATGTAGTGCTCAGGCTGTGACATATAAATCTCTTCCTCCGAATCACCATGAAGGAAAGTTGTCTTCACATCCATCTGTTCTATCTCTAAATCATATGATGCAGTAAGAGATAACAAAAATCTAATGGATGTCAACTTTGCAATAGGAGAGAATATTTCACCATAATCTATTCCCTCTACCTGTGAATACCCCTTTGCAACCAATCTAGCTTTATACCTTTCAACACTGCCATCTGCACAAAATTTCTTCTTGAACACCCATTTACAGCCAATAGATTTTCTCCCTTTAGGAAAAGGTACAAGGTCCCAAGTTTTCTTTTTCTCCAATGAAGCCATCTCATCAGCCATAGCCTCAATCCAGGAACCTACATCTTCCATGCCCAAAGCCTCTTTCATAGATCTAGGCTCATCAGTGTTAGTAATCAAAGCAAAGGCACAACTGGAATCTAACATAGAATAACCAAACCTTTCTGGTTGCTTTCTTTCTCTCATGGATCTCCTCAAGGGCTGCGGTTGAGGTTGTTCTTCCTCTTCTTCTAAACTATCAGAGCTGCTAGAGCTCTCCTCATCATTAGGCCCAACATGGTCTCTCTGTTCAGTCTTCTCAGGGGTAGGAGGCAACTGAACAACATCTTTTTCCTTTTCTTTTTCATCTGGTTGTAGAACAATAGGAGAAGATGTTAGCTCTCTGAAAATAACATTTCTACTATACAACACCTTACTAGTCACAGGATCCCAAAGCTTGTATCCTTTCACACCAGCACTATACCTGATGAAAATACATTTAACGGCTTTCTTTTCCAACTTAGATATTTTCTCCTTTGGAACATGTGCATAAGCTTCACAATGAAAAACATGAAGATGTCTAATTGAAGAGACCACACCTCCATGGGTGTCTTACCAACAAGGGCTGATGTAGGAGATCTGTTAACCAGACAGCAAGCAGTGGCCATAGCTTCAGCCCAAAACCTTTGTTCTAAACCAGCTCCACTAAGCATACTCCTAGCCTTCTCCATCAGTGTCCTTTTCATTCTCTCTGCAACTCCATTTTGTTGTGGGGTATAAGGAGTTGTCTTATGCCTCTTGATACCTTGTTCGTTACAGAACTGTTCAAACTTTTCTAAGCAAAACTCACCACCATTGTCAGTTCTCACACACTTAATCTTCTTACTAGTCTGATTCTCTACAAGAGCTTTAAATTCCTTGAACTGAATAAAGACTTGTGTCTTACTTTTAAGGAAATAAATCCACGTCCTTCTACTGTAATCATCTATGAAAGATACAAAAAATATAGACTTGGAGATTGAAGGAACTTTTACAGGACCAAATACATCAGAATGAATAAGATCCAAAACATCAAAAGATTTGTGAGAACTAGAGTAAAACTGAACAAAATTTTGTTTACCATAGACATAGTGTTCGTAGAAGTTGAACTCAAGATTGCAATCATTTAACCCCTCAATGAGATTTTTATTTTTCAGGGTTCTGAGACCCTTTTCACCAATGTGGCCAAATCTCATATGCCACAACATTGTCTTTTCTGCAGGAAGCTTACCTTCCAAAGTATTTGCACTACCATCGGAACCAATAGCCACAAACTTCTTCACTGCTTGTTCAGATGGTGAGGATGAAGAACTATTACATAGAAGAATACATGCATCTAGCTGAAATAAGGTACCTCTCCTAGTACCCCTTGCAAGCACTATCGCTCCTCTCATCATCTTGCATCCTTCTTTCAAAAAAACAACTTGCACACCTACATCATTTAGCATACTTAGAGATAATAGGTTTCATGCCAAACCCGAAATGTGCATAACTCTGTTGATTCCCTTTACTCATCCATCAAGAAATTTGATAGTGACCCTTCCATGTCCAACTATCTTTAGGTGAGAATCATCACCCAAGTACACCTTTCCACCATCGAACTCTTCATATTTTGAGAACTAGTTTCGATGAGAGGTCATGTGAAAAGATGCACCCGAGTCAACCAACCACACATCATTAGATGCATGGGCTGCCAAAGCTGTGATGAATGCATCGCCATCTTCTTGAGATCTTTCTGAAGCTGAATCTGAACCTTTCTTCTTCTTCTTCAGCTCTTTGCAGTCTTTACGGAAGTGCCCAGATTTATCACAGTTCCAACATTTTTCCTTGGACTTATTGGAAGTCTTTGACTTCCCACGGGATTTGGATCTACCCTTATTGTCAAACTTATTGTCATTTTTCTTCCCTCTTTCAGTGGATCTCCCACGAATAGCAAGGGCTTCTTTTTCCAAAATGGAAGCCTTTCTCCACATCTCCTCTAATAGAAATGAAGACACCACATCATCCATTTTGAAGGTGACTAAAGTGCTTTTTAGAGCCATCACAAGATGGTCCCATGAATCTGGTAAAGAACACAAAAGTTGGTAGCAACGATCCTCCTCCTCTAACTTGACACTAGCTAATGTCAACTGTGCAGCCAGCAGATTAAATGCATTTAAATGATCCGTTAAGGATCCACCTTCCTCCATTCATAGAGAGTACAACTTCTTCTTTAGGAACAACTTTCTCACTAGAGATTTGGCCTAATACATGGCCGCAAGTCTTTCCCACAAACTATTTGTGGTTTTCTCATCTAGAACATTCAGAAGGACTGCATTAGTTAAATAGAGTCTTATGAGACCCTTAGCTTTATGGTCTTTGATATCCCAATCTACTTGAGCTATAGTTTTTGGTCTTGTAGCACTTGAAGTCACTTCCCATAGGTCATGATCTTCCAACATGTCTTCCATCTTGAGTTTCCACAACTCAAAATTAGTGCCATTAAATTTCTCCACCTCCATTCTTCCATATGATGAACTTGCCATCTCAATCTGCAAATAAGATTCAGAATGCTCTGCAAAAAACTCCCACTCAAACTTGAGATCAGCTCAAAAAACCCTACCCAACAACTAGGATCAAAATTTGATCAAGCTCTGATACCACTTGTAAGGAAACTCAGGTGTAGAAATAGCTTCCTACGCTAATCTCTATAGGAGAGTATTGTGCAAATTCTTATAAATCCTTACAATTTCAAATTCGTTAACTACTTTAACAAAGATATTGCAACCACATACCATGCATACAAAAAAATAGAGAATGACACAATGATATACCCTGGGGAAACCTTTCGGTAAAAAACCCCAGCACTCCAAAACTTGCACAATGTATTATCTTCAACACAAAGATTACAATACACTTGCAATGCAAGTTCTTTCAGGAAATGAGAGACAAAGCCAACAAGACTTAAACTTCTGTTATATCTCTCCCATAGGAGAAAAATCATATATATAGACTCCTCTAGACCCAAAAATAGGCAAAACCACCAAGACCCATGCACAAAGCCACATGTACACAGTTGTTACATGCAATCCCAAGAATAGGTGTCCATCCCTAAAATAGACTATGACAGCTTGTCATAGAATCTACCAAAAATAACGGTCACAAGAGAAGTGTAAGAGAATCTGTCATACCAACCTATTTTTGGCATATTCTCTTACAAACACCAACCACTTCTTCTTGGGTGCCCAAATAGGCCCAAGTCATAAGATGCTCTTACACCTATCATAGCACATTCCTTAAATAGTTCTTACGCATCATAGGAATCCATCATGACCATTTCAGTCATGATCTCCTTACACACAAGATGCTAACACATCAAGTGGAGTGACACATCAGCATGCCAACTAGACATGTACACTCACACTTAATTACATTATTTGCAAAAAATACATTTACAAAATAAATAATAAGAATAGGAATTATCCAAGGTTGAGACACCTTATTCCTAACAATCACTACTCTACAACCCATAAAATTTTGACACCTTAGCTCCATTGGACATCAGATCCATGTGTATTATCTTTATCATGTGGGCCTACCATCTCATGATTCAATGACTAGCAGCTAACTGGAGTCACTGGATGCTATCGTTAACCACCACAACTTGGTGACAAACCACCTACCAAGTCTTTGAATGCTATTTCTAACCACTAAAATCATGTGACTAATTGCATCTCATAGTCACCAGTCAAAAAGGAATATTCAAACTTCATTGGGAGATCACTCTACTAAAGCAAAATCATAGTCACTGAATAGAAAAGAATATTCGGTCTGCATCCCATGACTTAGAGACTAAGCTTAGAGAATTCAGGCCCACATGAACATGTGGCACACTATCATTTCAAAATCCCTTAACTTTCTCTAACATCACTTTGACCCTAGATATATCTAGCGATAACCCGACTATGCAAATGTGAGGTCTCATAATAATCTGTCAACCATGGCTTAGATCAAGTGAACACGCGACTGAAGAGAACAAAAACTACCTGCTGGATCACTGAAAAAAAAGCTTAACCACTTGTATACTTAGAGACTTGGTGATTAATCACTAGTGGAGTCACTGAATGTCATTTTTAACTACCGAGATCTAGTGACTAACCGCCACATCTAGAGATCTGGCAACTAAGAGAAAATTGCTGAGTCTCTAAAGGATATAAAATATTCCTGTGGCTTAGAGAGACGGCGTGACTAAAGCATTTCAGGAAGTCATTAGGTAAAAAGGAATATTTTGTGATTATCAAGAGATTAAGTGACTATTTGAGAGGATAAAGTGCACATGCTTTTATAAACACTTAAGTGGCCCAAAAAAGGTAATGACAGAATAGAACATGGCCAAGATAACTTAGGGTTTCTACCCTTCCAATAGGTAGAAACTTGAATAAAGACCTAGGGTTTCAGGACTAGGGACCTAGAGAAATATGCAGAGACTAGGGAAAGAATTCATATAGTCATAAAATTTTCTTGTAGGTGCTAACACACCCATCTCCAGATAGTAAACTCTTTGATCGCATTTTGGAAGAAGGAGATCCAGAACCTAAAGATTGCATATCTAGATGTTTTCCCTTAGTAAGTATGTACAGATATAGTTTTTGTAACACCTTTTTCATTAATGTCAAAGGTGGATTTTTGTATAGAATATGGATCATAATATGTATAGGGAGATATAAGTATATGTATAAAAGAACAAAAGTTTTTTGTATTAAGGATAGTTAGCAACTTGGCCATATTCCTTTCTTGCCATCAATGACAAAGGGGGATATTATTGGAAAGTTAGCTATACTGATGTATATGACTTGATATAGTGTTTTCATTATGGAAACAAAGTCATATAGCAGTTTGGAGTCAGTGCACTTCATGAGAGGATCAGAAATCAGTTAAGTGTTGAAGACTGGACAATGTATAGAGTTCCTATAGCTCAGAGCATCACCGCACGTGCGTACAAAAGAATTATGGTATGCACCCTAGAATTTAAGCTAGTTAGACTATATTCATGCTTATTCTATGAGTGCATGATCATATGTGCAAGTATGAGAAAGATATAGCCAGTTGAAGTTGCACAGGCAGTGTGTGCCAGTGAAGAACATAGTAAGCAGCCCACAGTTATCATTTTGAGTTGCAACTTTATTATAATGTTGTAAAGGCTATGCACCTAATTTAATTAGGTTTTCAACATGTATATATTTTTTATTGTAAACATGCTTAAGCCAATTCATTTGGAAGCATTGTATGTAATAGGTTTAAGGGCTGACCTAGTTGTTTATTTTGTATATGCATATAAATATAAGATGTACCCATTGTATTTGGTATGGAAGTTGATAGAGAGTTGTGATAAGAAGAGAAGAAGTGTGTGAAGACACTATAAGATGTATTGCATCTTTTGTAGAGGTCAAAGCATCAGTGCATCAAAGGAACTAATCTGAAAAGTAGTGTCACAGTGATAGTTCATCCAACAGATATAGTGTGTATCTGAGATCAGAAGGTTGTATCCTTCACCACTTGAGTAGTGAGATCTAGGATAGTGCATCCACTCCCCTAACAGGGTCTAACCCTTGACAAGAACTACTATACTTAAAGAATTATAAAGAAACTCCTAACAGGGTTAAGGATCCTCTAACAAGGATCACAAAACACTAGTACATAATATTAGTGGGTGTTAATTCCCACTGGGGTTTTTAGCTATTTGGATTTCTCTGTAACTATATTAGTGTCATGTGTTGATTTCATGTTTCATATTTATGTGAATGTTTAATTTAGTACTTAAGCATTTAAGTTTAGTATAAAGATTAAAGTGAAAAGATAAAATACAGTGAACATTGATTCACCCCCCCCCCCCTCTCAGTGTTCCCATTCCTAACAGCTAATATTTCTCCTGATAAATATGGTGTAGGATACCAGCTATGCAAAAAATGGGATATGATGGAAAAATTCCTCCCGACAAAGGTAAATGCCTCCTCGAAGCCAAACATGTTGAATTTCACAATCCTAGAGACAAAACTAGCATGTTTACACCATCTTCTACAAATGGTCCTATGTTCGATAGAGGTGATGATTTTGATGATGAGGATGAGGAATCTTGTCAACATTACACATATTCTTGATCTTCCTAGATTAACTAACTCACCTAGAGAATCTAGAGAGCTAAAATTACCTCACTTACCTCTATTAGATTATGGATATTTATCTTATACTACAAATAACCATGCACCTATTCAAGTGGTAGATGTTCAATAAAACCAATCTACCCAAACCTACCTTAACCTGGATGAAGCTGAGAAACAATATTTAAAACAAGAAGAACAATAGGAGGAAATCCCTATGACCTTGGCTTAGTACTTGGGAAGGTATACCAATAGCCAAACTAACTCACATGAATATGAATGTGATCATTTTTGTGATGCCACAATTGACATAGAGATTGATTTGATTCATAAATATGTCCCTATTTCCACTTTCAAGGTTGGTAGTAGCTCTAACACATAGCCTAACTCAGAGGTTAATCTGAATCACTCAATCATTGAACCAATCGACTTGCCCCCTACTCAAGTTACACAACCTTCTACTCTAGCTAATCACTAAAACCATGGGTACATCATACCTCACCCTTAAATAGATACATAGAATTTAGGAAGGTATAGAATCATGATGGTTCCATTATAGAGAGCATTTAGCCAACCATATGAAGTGAAACAAGATCTAGATCGTCATTTTGGACCTTGATGGGTAAGTTCACAAAATACCTCTCATAGCTCCTCTAGGGATCCCTCACTGAGTCCCACTCAAGAAAATTCTAGGGAAGATAACTTTCTTGACCTATCTTCAGTAGCTCTAAATGATTACAATGATACCATTATCTTTTCTCTTTATCCCATTAACTCCTTACTGATGTAGGAGCATCTCAGGTCCTTGGAAATCTTGTGTCACCAAAATTTTTTTTGAGTTTTTTGTATTTCTTATTTCCTTCTTTGACCAAGTTGGCTCGGTAGTTGCTCAATTCCTTCGTTAACTAAATTGGTCGGTTAATTCTATTACGAATGGGAACACTGAGAGGGGGGGGGGGGTGAATCCGTGTTCTATATAATTACTTTCTGATATTTGAAACTTAACTCAATAACTTAATTTCTGAACTAAATATTAAAGTATGTAAACTAATCAACACATAACACCAGATATGATTACAAGGAAACCTTGGCCAAAGGAAAAACTCTGGTGGGAATTAATACCCACTAATAGTTCTACTTGTGTATTATGAACCTGTTAATATTCCTTAGCCCTGTTAGGAGTTGTCATTATAATGCTTAAGTACAATGACCTTGTCAAGGGTTGGACCTTGTTAGGAGTCTTTTACAATTAACCCTATTAGGGTTTAGGACACACTATCCTAGAGCTCATTGCTCAAGTGGTGAAGGCTACAACCTTTTGAGTATCAGATACACACTATATTTGCAAGGTGAACTCCTATTGTGACACTATTTGTCTGATCAGTTCCTTATGTGCATTGATGCTTTAGCCTCTTGTAAAGATCTACAACATTCTAACTACTCTTCACATACTTCTACTCTACTTCTATCAACTCTATATGTCATGTCCCACAAGGGAACTAGGGAAGAGAACAAATATTCTTTGTAAAAGAAAACCTAAGTAAAGATTTATGAAAATTTTTGAATTTTTAAAAGAATCACATAAACAAAACATAGTTTAACTTAGATTCCTCCAAGGTTCCCTTCTTATTTAATGCATAATTCATTTAAGTCCATTTAGTGTACTAACAACTTGATTTATTTCTTAAGAAAACTACATCACAATATTTGTAGATTCTTTATAAAGAAATACAAAGTACTTTCATTTTAATTGCCATTTAAATCCATTTATATTCCTAAGTATCCTTTATGAACAATATAACACTTAAATCATTAATAATAGAATCATATAAACATTTGATACATTGCAAATATTACATTTATTTTTCAATAGCTTCACTTAATCAAAAATAATGAGAAACATACTACTTTACTTGGAATATTACAAAATCCTTTTCTTTTTAAAATACATCATATACATAAAGTTTGTTCTTTCCCTTTTCCTTTTTCGTAAGTCTACCCATTCAAAATATATCATTTTGAAATACATTAATGATTACATTACATTCATCTCCTCTTGGGAGGTAACAATAATTTTATATCATGAAAGATAAATACAAGTCTTCATTCTTCAAAATTGGAATACTATGCAAGTATGAATCTATTGGCAATTTGGCTGAAGTGAGTACATAGATGTTGTCATTATGGCAACATATGATCCACATGAAGATCACATAGGTCAAAGAGCAAGTATAGCAGAGTACATTGCAAATTTGTCTAAGTGTAAGACAGTGTTTTCACCAGTGCACTAGGATACAATTTTTGTTTGTGATGTTGACTGGAGTAAGGTCAATGCTTGCGCACTTGAAAATAGACTCTATGATGACTAATGATGACCCATCTTAGAGTGCAAGTTAGTACAAAATGTACAAAATTAGTTATGATAGTTTTACCGAAGACAATGTTAAGCTGACAGGACAGAATATGAAGGCAGAATTGGTAAAAAGTTAAGGGATTATTTTGTTTATCAAAATAATGACTTAACAATATAAAGGGATGACATCCTAGATTTTAACTCTTGGATAAAGATATATGGAAGCTGACCATGTAAATTTATTATCCTTAATAACTTGTATATATGTAATATGTAATTGTAAGAAGAAGAAAAAGAGATATGTGGTAATATTGTAATGATATGATGTGAATGTAAGAGCAACAAAAAGATATTGATGCAAGCAGTATAAGGTTATATACCTTAATACATTTTTGTAATTAGTATACATTGTACATTACTTGTTTGGGTAGTGGGCTCATCTGGTAATCAGATTTTGTATTGACAACTCCTAACAGGGTTGAGGCTTCTAACAAGGCCTATAGTCCCTTAATCAGGACTGATACACTATATGCTTGTAATAGACTCCTAATAGGGTCAAAATCCTTAATAGGATACTTTTGATTATTGGATCTTTGTGGGTACCATCCCCACCAGGGTTTTCCCTTGGCCAGGGTTTCCTCGAGAACATATCATGTGTTATGAGTTCTTTATTTCTATTGCTATGCATATGTTTAGCTTCTTATGGTATGCATGTATAAAGATAATCTGTTATATCCATAATTGGGCAAGAGATAAAGTTTGTAGAATAATGATTCACCCCCCCCCCCCCGTCTCAGTATTCCTTATTTCTAAAAATTGGTATCAGAGCTTAGTTACTCGGAGAAGAATCATTCGAGGAAAGCCTAGCAGCTTGAGTAAGATCTCTATGGATATGGATCAACTACAAAAAAATCTTGAAGAAGCTCTTGAACAGATTGATATTCTTACTGATGAAAGAAAAAATCTAAAAAGGAAATATGATGATGCAAAGAACCTTATTGAGAAACTGAAAAAACAAGGTAGAAGATCTGAAATCTGAAAAGGAATCTAAAATTCTTATTGAAGATTGTGATGACAATTTAGAAAAAGAAAATATGATCCTTAAGCATGAACTAAAGATAGAAAATCTGAAGCTTAGTTTGAAAGATGGAAATTACAAAAATGAAGCAAATCTAAGATCTAAGAATGAAAGGTTTAAGATTGAGAATGAAGAATTAAAATCTAAACTTGGCAAAGTAACATCTGAATTCGAGAAAGTAAATTTGTAGCATGTAGAACTTGAGAAATACAATAATATTGTGAAAGGAGAATTGACTCAATCCAAACAACAACTTGAAAGGCTATATTCAAATAGTGAGAAGATCGATGAACAAGTATCTTATGGAAAACCATCCTATGATAAGCCTGGACTTGGATTTAATATATTCAGAACAAATGATGAAAGCAAGGAACCAGATCTGAAAGAATCTAAAAGCATAGATAAGAAGAAGTTAGATGAGATCAACAAATCTGAAGACACACCTAAAGGAGAAGAACCACCTAAAGAAGAAGAACCACTGAACCAAGAAGAATCACCCAAATCTATGCAAAGAGAATTCAAAGGTAGATCTTTTGGTTGTAATACTATTGGTCACATGAAGAGACATTGCACAAGTAAACAATTTAAACCTCTTAATGGTTATTGTTATAATTGTTATGGTTTTGGACATAGAGCTATTGAATGTAGAAGACCTTAATTTATTGAGAATAATTATGGTAGTAGAATGTTTAGGAATACTAACAATGCAGATAAAAGACCTACTGAAGATATGAATAGAAGAAATGAAGTAGTATGTTATAGATGCAACAAGATTGGACACATTGCTAGAAACTACAGATCAAAAATCAATTAGCAAGGACCAAGATATGGGAAAAATGGAATTGTTTGTCAGATATGTAACAAGATTGGACATACAACAAGGTTTTGCAGAATGAACAATGAAGTTTTTCATCCTAACCCTAACCCTAGAAATCATGCAAGAAGAATGAAGATGTAGGTAAAAGATAGAAAGGTTGTTGTAGTAATGCAGATGAAGTGAAGTTTGTTAAAGGCATAGATTAAGGAGACATATTCCACATTGAAGGTAATAAAAAAGGTGAAGTATCAAGTGGTAAGAATGAATACTTACTTGACCTAACTCAAAGCACTTAATTTATGAAAATTGCAGTAGATTAGGAACTTAGAATTAGTGTAGAAGTAGATTTTTGATGAATTAAGTCTTGCACAATTAATGTAAGGTAGTTTATGATATACTAATGCTATGGTTAAGAGTGTAAAAGAAAATATTATGTTTTTCAAGATCGCAAGAAGTTTTAAGTTTTGTAGGATAGTAAAAACAACTTTTTGGAAAGAAGTAGCAAAAGAAATGAATAAGATGTCAGATCTAAGTGAGATTGAAGTAATAAAATGTTATGATCAATGTTATTTGATTATCAAAGAAAATTGAATTGTTTAGGAGAGAAAAGAATAGAGATTGGAAGCGTTTTGTAGTGATTTGGTGAAGGATTTGAGCACCAAATCTACGCAAGCCCTAGAATCATGAATTTGAGGTATTTATCTTGGCAGATCTTTGAATCAGTATAAGGAATTTAAAGTAGTCATGGATGTATCCTTAATTCACAATGTCAAAGATAAGAATAGACCTAGAATGAAGAGGGAACCGGTAGAACCCTTGGAAGAAGATGATCCTAGGTTAGCATTATCATCCATACCAGACGGAGTTTTGCATTTAGAAAATGTGAGAAGTTATCTTAAATGCAAGTTAGAAACCATCAGTGATAGTGATTTTACCAATGAATATCAGAAGATTTACAATCAGGATATGTCATTAAAACAAGAATATGAACATTTTAAAAATAATGAGATTGTTCAATATGCTTTGAAGTATGAGTTTGACAATGAAGAATGCACTAAGATTATTTTGAGCAGAATTCATAATGGGAAGTTTTGGCTAGAGGATAGAGTGATAGACATTACAACTGACTTGATTCATGAAGTCACAGGTTTATCTAAAGTTGCTGCTATTCCTTTAAATGAGAAAAATATGATAAAAATAGTCATAGACAACACAGGTTCATCCTACAATGGCAGAGGAATTATGATTAGCAAAATCAAACAAGATGATGTGAGATACCTATGCAAGATCCTAACCACTAAGTTTTGTGTAGATTCTAGAGAAGATGATAGGGAAGCTGGAATGGTACATATTGCCTATTTAATGTGTGTTGACAAAGTACCAGTTGATATGTGTGAAATTCTGAGAATTCAATTGTTCAAAAACTTGGAGAAGATTAAGAAATCTAAGTATGCACAATTTAGATTTTCATCCTTAATCTCATACATATTTTTCCACTCATTGAGAATATTTTCATACACCATTGTAAATGATTGGAATGATGGACAAACTGCTATGGAAAGGATAAATAAAGTAAATGAAAGTGCTATGTTAGTAATGAAGGCATTTCAGAACATGGTAACTAGCAGATCAAGAATTCCACAATCACTTGTGAAGAAGTATAAAAATTATATATGTTTCATGGTTGACACTAACTTTACCTATATTGAAGTAGTGGAACCTAGAATTGAGTTCATAGACCCTCTTGGCTATGAGATATTTGAGACTGAAATAGAAGAATATGTTGGCAGATTACTTAAATGTAAATTGGACACTCAGTGCAGTAGATTTGAAACTTTTGAAGATAACTTCAACTTGGAAAAAGCTATAATTGAAGAAAATAAATCTAAGAAGAGAGTTGACAGTACTATCAGGAGAATGCTAAAAGATTAAAAAATGTCAGATCAAGAATTCTTAATAGAAAAATAGACAACAACAATAATTAGGGATATTGGATAGAAAGAAGTCTTGATTGTACCACCCTTGTCATCTAATGTAGTATAAAAAGAACCTACACAAGTCAAGGTGAAAGTAGAGGAACCAGAAAAGGAACAAGTAAAAACTAGATCCACTTCCTCCATAGCTAGCAAGAGAATGAAATAAATTGCTACTGGACCAGGAAAGAGATAGAAGACTTTAGTTCAACCAGTACCAAGAGAAATTACAAAAATAAAGGATGATGACACTATAGTTAAGAAGAAGACATGGAAACCGATAGTTGAGAGAGTGAATGAAGAAATCATACAAGATGGAAATTTCACTAAAATGAACAAGTACTATAAACTCTATGATTATTTAGAAAGACTAAATTTAGAGAATGCTATTGTGAAGCATATAATTTTGGTAGACAAGAAATTTGATTATATTCAAGGTCAAATACCTGATGAGTTGTATACCAAACTTGTAAATAGAAAGCACAAAGCAATTGAAGAAGACACTGATATCAGAAAGAATCTTGTGAAGAATCTTTGTGATGTGAGAGATGATGAACACTTGAAGTAGATATTGAAGGCCTTAAGCACACATTTGAGAACCAAAAGGAGAAACATTTTGATTATGGGAGGTAGATATGAAGAAGTTAATCCAGATACAAAGCAGGCAATAATCAAGGTCATGGCAAAAAATGTTGGAGAGCCATTGGTTGCAGTAGAGCAAGTAGTTGAAGTTGAACAAGAGGATATTCCTTCTCCTTCAACTATTAACATTGAAGATGAAACTATGAATATAGAAGATACTAAGGTCACCTTTGATACTGATGACAATGTATTCAAGAACTTAGCAAACATTGTTGACAATTCGGCTCTTGATGAACCAGATAGAACTAAAGAAGTAGAGAAGAATCAATCTATTGGTGAAGAACCTAAGGAGACTGAGATTCAAGCACCCATTCCTACCACAAAATACATTAGTCTTACTTCTGAGACTGGAAAGAAGAAAGAAATTGGATCTTTGTTTGAAGATTTAGGAAAGGAAGTTGATGATGATGATCAGTTGGAACTGATCACTGCTTTGAATAAAATCATTGGCAAGAACAAGAAAGTGAAGAATCTTGAAGGGAACTGATCATTGCTTTGAATAAAATCATTGGCAAGAACAAGAAAGTGAAGAATCTTGAAGGGAGTCTGAAGGACCTTACTGAGAAGTTACAAAGCATTGTAGCTACACAAATTATAGAGGTAGACCCTTTGGAGAAAGCTAAGAAGGTAATGAGCACTTTTGACAATGAATTCACTAACCTATCTGATATTGCAAAAGTGAGAGCTCAATTAGCTTATGAAGCTCAAATGGTTTTGAACATTAGTTAGAATATCAAGAATTATATTAGTCATCTTGATATTTGTATCAAGAATTTGAGGAAACATTTGGAGATAGGAAAATCATTATACATACAATGTACAAAACTAGAGATTTTGACAGCAGAAGAGGAACAAAAGATCAAGTTGAAGGAAGCTGAGATTCAAAATGAATGTAACCTTCTTTCTAGACCTAATGTGAAGGTATGTGATGTTGAAAAGAAAGTTAAGAAGCTTTATGATGAAATAAGAATATTGCAAGATGAGAGGAATAGAAAAATGAGGAGACTCACTCTTTTGAGAGAACACATCTCTATGAAGTTGAGCATCATTGAAAAGTAGTTAGAAGAATGTCTTACAACTAAGACATCCTTTCAGAAATTCAAATTTGACAACCTCCAAGCTTGTCAAATAGCAGCTTATGGACTAAGCACATTACTCAATGTGGTAGATTCCATCAAGAATTCATGGGAAAGGGAGATATAAGCTATGAAAGCTGATTTTGTAGATTGTTTTGCAAGCCTACTGGTGTTGCAATAAGAAAATGAAGGTATAATCTTTTTGGGATACAATTTTGTAATCCTCCCTACCTTATTTGTCATTGTTGTCAAAGGGGGAGAGATATTAGAGAAGAAAATTGATATATTTGATAAGGATTGATACTCTTAGGGGGAGAATTGTATTAGAAATTATATTTTGAGGAGTTATAAGGATAGTATACATATTCTATACTATGGCCACAATTTTGATACAATTTTGAGATATTGACTTGTACACATAGCCAATTTTCTCATATGTTGCCACCAATGACAAAGGGGGCGATTGTTGGAAATTTGGCTGAAGTGAGTACATAGATGTTGTCATTATGGAAACATATGATCCACATGAAGATCACATAGGTCAGAGAGCAAGTATAGCAGACCAGATTGCAAATTTGTCTAAGTGTAAGATAATGTTTTCACCAGTGCACCAGGATACAATTTTTGTTTGTGACGTTGACTGGAGTAAGTTCAATGCTTTTGCACTTGAACATAGACTCTATGATGACTAATGATGACCCATCTCAGAGCACAAGTTAGTACGACATGTACAAAATTAGTTATGATAGTTTTACCAAAGATAGTGTTAAGCCGACAAGACAGAATATGAAGGCAGAATTGGTAAAAAGTTAAGGGATTATTTTGTTTATCAAAATAATGACTTAATAATATAAAGGGATGACATCCTAGATGTTAACTCTTGGATAAAGATATATGGAATCCGACCATGTAAAGTTATTATCCTTAATAACTTGTATATATGTAATATGTAATTGTAAGAAGAAGAAAAAGAGATATGTGGTAATATTGTAATGATATGATGTGAATGTAAGAGCAGCAAAAAGATATTGATGCAGGCAGTATAAGGTTATATAGCTTAATCCATTTTTGTAATTAGTATACATTTTACATTACTTTTTTGGGTAGTGGGTTCATTTGGTAATCAAATTTTGTATTGACAACTCCTAACAGGGTTGAGGCTTCTAACAAGCACTACTACATTTGGGGCCAAATTTTGACAGATGTTTCCGATGGGTAACTTTTTCATACAAATTTGGTGTTTTTTTTTTGTAATAGGCCTCAATGATGTTGATATTTTGATGGGTGTTTAATTAACCATCGGAACTCCAAAAGATTTGGGGTATACATTAAGAAAAAAAAGTGAAACAGCCTCATCATTTTTATTTCAATTGGAGAGCAGGAGAAAAGGAGTGAAAGCTAAGCGCGGGAGAAGGTATGTGATTTCTTCATCTTTCAAACCTCTGACATCATATTTGAATTCATTTCATTTTATTTCTGAGGGAGTTGCTCTCTAAAATTACTGCATTCTATTGGTGTCGTGCCCTAGCCAGTGCTATATCTCTATTATTTGATGTTATTGGTGCTTGTGCTCAAGGATATCAATTCATTGTATTCAAATGTTTGGATTCACATTTGTTGATATTACTGGCATATGTGTTTAATGATGCCATTATATATTGTTGTCACTGAAATGACTGCATTCTACTGGTGTCGTGCCCTAGCCCGTACTTTAACTCCATTATTTGATGTTATTGGTGGTTATGCTCAAGGATACCCATTTTTTTGAAATGTTGACTATGGTTATCAAATGGATAGCCCGTGAGCTTCTAGCTAGGTGCCATTTGTATTGATAGCTTAGGGCATCAAATGTATTGTATTATTGATAGTTGAGACTTTGTTAAAAGGAAATAGGACAAAGAATGATTTTTATTTAGTTTCTCTATTTTGATCCCTAAGTGGCTTACAACCCTAGAGAAGTATATGTAGATTTACGGATCTAGTTGCAGGATACATAGCAGCTGATAATTCACAAAAAATCCATGCATCCAATTTGAATAGCAATTAATACAAAGAACTAGGGTCCTCCAATGGCCCAATCATCTAGACCTTGAGTGTCCCCTCAATCAGTGACCCTTCAAAACTAGGTTATGATGCAATCAGTGAGTGATCCTTCATTCTCCTGGTCTGCCCTGCATCCAAACATATTGGAAATACACAATACCATGATAACAAGTCTTTCACAATCCTCCTTCCCCTAAGGAACACTATCAACCATCCCTTCCACATAGCATTTCATTATTTTATGAGTGGATTATGCAGGACCAATTAACATTAAACAAGGAGCAAACTCCTCAACACATCTTGGAAACCATTAAATTCAATAATAAATGAAACCTAACACCAACACTATTCCTTTCATAGTTGTAGGATACATAGCAGTTGATAATTCACAAGAAATCCATGCATCAAATTTTTATAAGGATATCCTACTAATCAATAGGAATTTTCTTGATATGACCAATGATTATGCATTTTGATGGTAGTGTGCTAGTTCAAAAGGATAATATAAATCTGAAACAATTTTTTTTTATTTTCTCAAACTATAAATGTGGTTAAAGGGAAAATATTATGTGGAAAACCCACAAACCAAGCTAGAAAATGATTGTACATCAAATTATTCCTATATTCATTCAAGTATTGCTATGCTTTAGCTACTTGACCTTTGAGCTTCATCTAGAGGAATGTGTAGCTTTAAGATAGAGTTACTTCTTGGGCCTTATAATAGGGTGGACTATGATCAAGAGTTTTTTAGGTTGTATCTTTCTTAGTCCCATTCTTAGGTTCTTACAGTTCATGGTTTGAATCTATTATGGTTGTGTAAGGTATTTCTAGATTCTTTTTCTAACATAATTATTGGACACCATGATTGGAACAACTGGTTGTTGGCTATTGTACACATGAATCATAACTGTCAATGGTTCTTTGTGTTCAAGAATTCATTGATCAATCTTTGAGATTTATTGTCCCAGCTTTAAAAGAGTGATAAAAGATATAGTGAGTGCTATCTTTTCCAAGTGTTTTGTGAGTGCCATTATCTTCTAGGAGTAATTGTTGGAACCAAATTATGTTCTTTGCCTCTAGTAAATATTGCAGACACAATCATCTTCTTGGTGAAGGGTTGCTTCCATCCCCATGAGGCACTATTGCATGGTTTCCATTCCCTTGTAGTATAGTGAACCTAATTTAATACAAGTGTGCACTATTTTGGGATCCATAATTTATGGCCCCTACACTATGGTTGTTAGCTGAAGACAAGCCTACCTTTGCATATAATAAGAGGCCAACATGAAACAAACATCCAGAAGTTAGGGGGTTGTTCCTTGTCTATAATTTATTATTTAAGTGCTAAGTGATGATGGGTATATCATGCAATTCATACCTAGTGTGTCTCTTTCATTCTCTCCACATTTCACATTAGGAGTATATGCTATAAAATACCAATGAAATCAACTATTGGTCAAATCTAATCAAAATTGCAGTATAAAGATTAAAATAGATCTTGAAGAAATATGGGAACCATTTTTGACAGATATTGTACAAACAAAGAGAATACTCCCAAGAGGAAATGCTTCAATGTGGAACAATTGAAGGATAATATTTTACTTTTATATGCACATCTACAATGTTTTTGATATATTTCTAAGATAACAAAACCATAGAAAGAATAGCATATAGAAGAAAGTAAAGAATAATGATCATATTTTGAGATATTGTGGAAAATTAAAGGAAAGAATGCTTGGTGGAGTTATCATGCAATCAGTGAGTGATCCTTCATTCCCCCCTCTTCCAGTGATCCTTCAAAATTGGGTTATCATGCAAACAATGAGTGATCATTCATTCTCTTGGTCTACCCTGCATCCAAACATATTAGAAATACACAATACAATGATAACAAGCCTTTCACAATCCCCCTTCCCTCAAGGAACAATATCAACATCCAGACCCTGACTGTCCCCTCAACTAGTGACCCTTCTGTATACACCTAAAAATGGCTTCATTAATTAATTAAATATTTATTATTTAATTACTATTGACTTGATAAATTAATTAAATATTTATTATTTAATTAATAATTATTCCTCTATTTATTAAATAAATTATTCAATTTATTTAATAAATTCACTATAGTCTAATTCTATATCCTAAGTCTTCTAAATAGTCTATTAAAGTGATTTAATTAAATACACAATCACCTAAATATGACTAAGTCTTCTAATTCACTTCATCCACCTAGTCACCTGACACATCACCTTGGCTAAAATAAATAATTATTATTAATTATTTATTCATATTTATCCTCACCCACACATGTCCTATTCTTAAGGGCTATGTGGCCTCATAGGACTTGGTCTTATGACCACATGTCCTCTCAACAACCAAGTCAAGAGACATTTCCTATTCCTAAGGGGCTTCTCAAGCCACCTCTAAGGGTCAAAGGTGACTCATGGGACACTTGTACAAAGAGTCCTCATGAGGAAAATGTCTCTACCCCATTTCTCTCTTTGGTCTTTGTGAGACACTTGACATGTGTCTTTCCCTTCCACCTTCTTCTCCTCCATGTCAATGTGAGAGGAACATCATCCCTATTCTTTCTCTCAACTCCTTCAACCAAGTCAATCCTAGTGCTAGGATCTTCCAGCTTTCATTCTCAATTGTAGGATTGTGCCATCTAGGCCTAGATCCTCCAAAACTCTATAAAAGGAGCCTCATTTCCCATTTGAGAGCTAATAGGTATTTTGATAACAAGCATTCAAGCATTCAAGAATCCAAGCATTCAAGCAATCAAACATTCCATAGCAATCACCATTTCATTTGCATTTCATCCATTAGTTTGCATAAGCTATTGTGCACTCAATTTCATTCAATCTCCACACTTTGGTAGCATCTTGGGAGAAGGCTTCATTTTGGAAATCTGAGAGCTCAACATCTTAAAAAAATCAAAGCTAGGAGGACAATGGAGACAAGCTGCATGGTAGGTGAAGGTAATTAAATTAGTTTCATCATTTCATAGTTACTTTGCATTCTTCATTGTGTTTGCATTAGATAGATTCATTGGATTTAATAGTTAATTTATCATTTCTAGTTGTTAGACATCTAATTTGCATACATTTTTGGTGCTAGAAGGAGGGCCAGCCTCCATTTTTAACATTTTTTTTTCTTAGTTTTTTGTATGCAGACATTTCCAGGTTATTTCTACGCATTCATTCATGATTACTGTGCATTCATTCATCTGTGTTGTGCATTCACTTTTGATCACATCAGTCATTTTCTATCTTGTCCATTCTCATTTTGATTAAAATCTATGCATTTGTTCCACTTTCCTATGCATTTTTTCTACTTTTCTGCGCATACATTCCATTTTCTGCGCTTACATTACATTTTGCTACGCATTAATTATTTTGTTCTGCGCATCTGTTTAATAATTTTGCGCATTGATTCACTATTGTTGTGCATTTGTTATTGATAGTATTTAGATGAAAATTTTTGATTTATTTTGATTTTAGCTAACTTTTGACAAGTGTCTATTCATTCTAGTCATATTTTTAAGCTATTTTGCAGGATGTAATTTTGAAGACCCCATTGCTAAAAAAAATTTCTAACAGTTTGATTGCAGATTGCCAAGGGGTTTGCAAAATAAACTATAATCTCGTTTGGGCTTAAAATATGACATGTTTTTGCTTTGTGTGTCTTCCTTAGCATAGATTCAAGTGTCTATTGTGTTTTTCTTAATAGCATATCTATAATCCCAAAATTATAACAACGTATCCTCTCCCCTCACCATTCGTGGACCTTAGGTGTAAGAGAAACTATTATAATTTTTAGAGGGTGGTCTTTGGTGGGAAAAGAGGTACTCACCCCAAGGAATGACCCAACTAGTAATAGGCTAAAGTCAAGCCCTTCCAAACTGGTATATAAAAAATTCTAATGTGATTAGTCTCACATTAGATAGGTGTGAATTCATTGTGGCAACCAAAATCTCCTCCAGTACCCTAGTGGTGCGTTAAAGTCCTACTTAGTATAGGTGAAAGCCTTGCTTTGAAAGGATTGGGAGAGCCCCCTTAATTGAGAAAATGACTTGATCACAACCACCTGAATGGATTTCCTTACTAAAAAATTTTGTTTAGTGGCCAAAAACCTTTTATTTGCTGGCTCAAGGAGTCACCCAAGCTCGTGAAGACACCCCACATTACTCACGGTTCATAGTAGAGATAGCATTTCTTGGGGAAGTAATGACCCATTGAATTTAGAACTTGGTGTGCTTGAGAAGTGAGTGCACTGTAAGGAGGAGCCCGTGCCTCCAAGTTCCTAGGCTATCCACTGTGGATTTGTGTGGTTGGATTTTATTATCTTAGTGGGTATTCAACAGATATCATCCTTGCCAACCATAGGATTGTAAGCATGTTTGTGCATTCATATTAGCATAGTTAGATTAACATCATTTATGTCTTGTGTGCGTGTGTTTATGCATTTTTCACTTTGCCAAAAACAAAAAAAACCAAAAAAAAACCAGCCAACACCAAGAAAATCCAAAACATTTCAATTCAGATCAAAATTTAAACACCTGCGCATATATCAAATCTTTCTACGCATTTGATCAAGTTTGCTACGCATTTATCATAATTTTTTGTGAATCCATTCACACTGTCTGCACTTTTGAGTTATACCAGTCACATCTGTTACATATTTTTGCACATCTATTTCATGTTGTTGCGCATTGATCAATCTATCCTGCGCATTTGTTGCTACGCATTTACAACAGTGAGCATTTCCACAAACTTTGCAATTTTCAAAATCACTTTTCAGATACCCATTTTCATCCTTAGTAAGATTCTAGAGAAACAGTCGAGTTACACAAACCTTTGATCTTTAGTTTGACCATTCATCACTTTTCATCATTCCTTCATCAAGATTCATCAAATCATTTTTCTTCCAAATCTTTGCAATTCTCGATTTTGTGTTGAAACATTATCTTATCCATTAGATTTTTGATCTTTGTGAGTTTACCATATCAGGATATATCATCCTTAATCATCAAAATTGCTTAGGTTATTATCTCTTGATTTCTCTTTGTCATATCATAGTGAGATCTATACCTCCTATTGACTTAGAGTTTATCAAGTTGTCTTATCACTTTTCAACACATTTCAATATCTTTCCTATCAATCACTTTCCATATCTTCTCATCAAAAATCTTTCATCCCACAATCAATTCTTTCAATTTTATGGTTCAAACTTGATCTCAGAAATTTAAACAAGCCACCAATCCAGAATCCCTAGACAAGATGGGAGGCAATACTAGCAACAAAGCAAATCCTTGGCCTGAAGCTCCTAAGAAACCTTCACTTTTTACATCCACTAATGAACCCACCGATGAAGAACTTAGGGAAGCTTCACAAGATCCTCAATTTTATCATGTCATGGAAAGACTCTTAGGCTTGGATAAAGAGATGTATTTTCTCATGCTTGCTCAACAAGGAACTAAGTTACCAAGTGATTTTGATGTTTCTTATCTTAGAGAACTAGCTCACACAAATAATCAACAAATTCTTAGAGGTTCTCAAGATACTCATGGAGCAAAGGAAACCAATCAGCAATCCAATGCTTCTCATATTCATGAACAACACACTATTTTTCAAAATGATCAGCCAAATCATGCTTCACAAAACAATGCTTCTCACAACAATGTTTCCCAAAATTCTCAAGGAAACACACCATCTTTGGATCCCATCCTACAACAAATCCATGACATCCAAACTGGATCATCAACAAAGAAGTATTCCTTGGATGATATATGTCCTTATCCTTTTGATAAGAATTTAGCAATGATTCCATTCCCTCCTCATTTTGAGGTACCAAAATTTGACAAATACAAAGGGAATTCGGATCCACAAGACCACATTCGTGAGTTTTGTGCTGCTTGTATTGAAGTTGCTCACAATGACACTTATCTTATGTGACTATTTCCATGAAGTTTAGGAGGACAAGCCATGGAATGGTTCTCTAAACTTCCCCTTGGCATCAAATCTTTCAATGAGCTTCTTGACAAATTTGTAAATCATTATTCATATAACATCAAACATGAGGTCACTATGCTTGATCTTTGCAATGCACATCAAAAGAATGGAGAACCTTTCCTTACTTTTTTGCAAAGATGGCGTCAATTATTTTCTAAATATCCATGAATGATTCCTGAACAAGAAAAGATGGATATTTTTGTGCATAACCTTACACCAAAAATGAGTTATAGGTTGCAATTGCAATGTCCACCAAATTTCAATAAGCTCATAGAAAATGGTATCAAGATTGAGGAAGCGATGGTCCGAAAAGGTGAGATCAAAATTTATTCTAAAGATAATGTTGGATCTTCAAATTCCAATTCCAACAACTACAACAATGACAAATCAAAATTCTGGAATAAAAACAAAAACATTGTCAATGATGGGATTGTTGATAATCGTAATGTCAAACCAACGCAACCCCTTCTAAATCTCACCAGTCAGGCCAATGCTACTCAAGGAACTTACAACAATCAATCATCAAATCAAAATACCAACAAGGATTCATCTAAACCAAGATTTCCTTTTATGTCACCTCGAAGAAACTTTACTCCTTTGGGGAATCTCTCGAATCAACATTATGAAAGTTAATCATAAAGAAACTCATTACGCTTCCTGAAATGAAAGATTTTGAACCTTGAGTAAAGCCTTCTTGGTGGAATGAGGATGATTATTACAAATTTCATAGAGGCAAAGGACATCAAACAAATGATTTCAAAAGACTCAAAAATGTAATCCAAGATTTAATCAAAAGTGGTGAAATTGGTGTTGATGGACATGTCTTGAACGAATCACATACAGCTTTCAAAGATCCACTTCCTGAGCATGAGAAAGGGGGTTCTTCCAACAATAAGGGTGACAATCAAGCTAATTATAATTCCACTCCTTATCGATATGTTGGTAACATTTCTGAATGTCATCCTTCTATGTATTATGCCAATGTTATTACCATCAAAGAAAAATCAGAGAGTCAACCAGTCCAAGCAACTACTCATGCTCAAGCCAAAGTTACTCTTCAAGGAGTCCAGTCTAAACCAAGTACTACACAAAATAAGACTGTTTATGTCCCAAAGTCTATCCCAAATACTTCCAACTAGTACAATCTTTTGGAACAACTCAATAAAACACCTACCTAGATGTCCATCTTAGAGCTTTTGTGTCTTTCCCCATCTCACAAAGATATCCTTGAAAAAGCTCTCTTAGAGACCCAGGTTCCAACAACTCTAGATCCTGATCAATTTCAAGCTATGGTGGGCCATTTAACAACCATACACTATTTGTCCTTTACTAAAAATGATGATTTATCCATTACCCAACCTCATAATGCTCCCTTACATATCAAAGTCCTTGTTCATAATCACAAGATTAAAAGAGTATTAATAGATGGGGGAGTTGGCTTGAATATCTGCATGTTAAAGTTAGTCCTTGCATTGGGATTTTCTGAGAATGTCATTGATCCAAAAAAAAAAATCACAATAAAAGCATATGATGAGGAAGAGAGATCATCCAAGGGATCTTTTGTTCTTCCAATTAGAATTGGTCCTATTGTTAAAGATGTACCTTGTCAAGTTATGGACATGGATCTTGCTTATAATATTCTTTTGGGAAGACCATGGATTCATTCCATGCAAGCTGTGCCATCAACTTATCACCAATGTATAAAATTCCCTCACAATGGTTAGGAGATCACTATCAAAGGAGATTCTAATCCTTTTCAATATTGTAGCAATGTGAAGATTTTTGATTCTTTGGTTCCCTATAATCATACTAGATCTTCTGCAACTACACCCAGTGACCCTAGTAATATAGCATCAACTTCTAAATCAGATGGGATCAAGATAGACATCAAAGAAAGAAGTATGGGAGAATACACTTTAAGTCAAGCTCTTTGTATCACTGAGTTACCTTTATCTCCCAAATCATATGGTAGATCTTTGATCACTAAACAACAATCAGAACCCCCTTTCACACTTATTTATAACACATTTATAAGTGGGGGCACAATATCCAAAGAGGTAGCTGAGTGTAATGCAAATTATTGGCTTAAGAAATAGAAGATTGAAGAGGATATTAAACATGAATGTATATCACCTGATGTCTATGGAAAAGGGTATACTTTGCTAGAAAAGATGGGATATCAAGGTGCTGGACCTCTAGGGTTACAAAGAGAAGGTGTTATAAAACCAATTTTGCAAAATCCCAATTATCAAAGAGACACTATAGGATTAGGATATAAAGGTGAAGAACCACAAGAACCAAAAGGAAAAGAAAAAATACCACCTTTTCATGAGACATCTAAAGCTCCTGCCTTACAATTTAGAAAGCATGGTATGTATGTAGATCCAGAAAAGTAAAGGATAGCTCAAAGAATCATTGATAGACTTGAAGATAATGATGATTCTGATTCTAATGATTATGAATGGGATTCCTTATCTAATTATACTGAAGAAATAGGAGTTGATGTTGTCCATCAATATAGTAACGATTACCATGAGGGTGAGAGTTCAATTTTGTGACTCACTAGGATTGGTCCCACGTAATACTACTCATGTTGATCGTGAGCGAAGTGAGCTTTATCTTGTGATAGATGATTTAGATGAGAGTATGGAAATAGACCTCACTGATACTATCATAAACCTTGACAACTTTTCCATTAATACCATCTATGCTTTTGACATCGACCCAAATGATCCAATGCCCCTTGTCTGTCCTGACCTTATCGATTGGGATTCTCCCGATCACCCAGAACTTGATGTCTTCCATAATGATGATGTGATCATTAACTATCTTGGCATCAGGGATCATTTACCACTAGGGGATCACAAATCAAGATTTATGATAGAACTCAATGACATGGCCTATTTTGGAGAGAGTGCCAATCCTTTCAATCATAAAAATATAAAAATAATCAACAGATCTAATGGTGAAAACCACTTAGTGGCTGTATTAGATCCAAAAATAGTAAAAAGAAAAGATGCATCTGATGGTGGAAACCTCTCTGAGGTGCCTGACGATGGAAGGATTGACACTCTTCCCAACTATCTAGATCGAGAGAAATCTGCCATTCTTATAGAACCAATAGTACCACTTGACATTGGAACAGAGGAGTCTCCACGCATCCTCAAAGTAGCAGCATCCTTGACAGAATCAGAGAAAGAAGCTTTTGTAAAATTCTTCAGAAAAAGACAAATCAACTTTGCTTGGTCCTATGCTGATATGCCTGGTTTGGACCCCAATCTCATTATGCATCATTTATCTATCAAACCAGGTGTAAAACCAGTTAAGCAAAAGCTCCGCAAAATGCATCCTCACATTGCTCTAATGGTGAAAGAAGAATTGAAGAAGCTCCTAGATGTTGGATTCATTCAGGCTATTGATTATGCTGAGTGGATTTCAAATATTGTTCCAGTTTCAAAACCAGACAAGTCTATCAGGATTTGTATTGATTTTTGAGATCTTAATAAAGCTTGTCCGAAAGATGACTTCCTTTTGCCAAATATTGATATGATTGTTGACCTAACAGCTAGGTATGAGATGTTATCATTAATGGATGGATTTTTTGGCTATAACCAAATCAAGATTGCACCAGAAGACTAGGAAAAAACTACTTTTACTTGTCCATGGGGTACATACTACTGGAATGTGATGCCATTTCACCTCAAAAATGCTGGAGCAACTTACCAAAGAGCCATGACCATGATCTTTCATGACATGATGCATACCATCATGGAAGATTATGTTGAAGACATTTTAGAAAAATCCAAAGATAGAGCTGGTCATTTGAGAGTGTTGGATAGAATATTCACCCAGATGGAAAAATATCAGATTTGACTCAATCCAAAGAAATGTGCATTCGGGGTCACATCTAGCAAACTGTTAGGGTACATTGTCTCAGCTAAAGGAATTGAAGTAGATCTAGAAAAGGTTAAAGCAATATTGGAGATGGCTTCCCCCACTAACATTAGTCAGCTAAGATCTTTACAGGGGTGTCTACAATCCATCCAAAGATTTGTTTCTCAACTAGCAGATCACAGTCATCCCTTTCAACATTTGCTGCATAAAAATATCTTATTCCAATGGGATGATAAGTGTGAGGAAGCTTTTAACAAAATCAAGCAGTATCTAGCGAATCCTCCAACTCTGATGTCACCAATTCTAGGCAAGCCACTCTTGCTCTACATTTCAGCCATGACAACCTCATTAGGTGCTCTTCTCGCTCAACAAGATCATGATGGAAAGGAAAAAGCCATCTACTACATCATTCATACTTTAGTGGGATATGAGTTAAACTATTCCCCTATTGAAAGAGCATGTTTGGCTATTGTCTTTGCTTCATAGAAGTGGCAACATTATATGTTGTCACATTCTACTCAGCTTATTGCAAAGATTGATCCTTTAAAGTATTTGTTAAGTAAGACTGCATTGACAGGCAGGTTGGCTAAGTGGGTCATGCTACTTAGTGAGTTTGATATTGAATATGTAGATAGGAAGGCTATCAAAGGTCAAGTGATCATAGATCAACTAGCTAATGCTCCATTAATGGATGACCAACCTATACACATAGAGTTTCCTAATGCTCATATCTTATCTTTGTCTACACAAACATGGAAATTATACTTTGATGGCTCATACACTCAACAGGGTTCAGGAGCTGGTATTCTTTTTATCATGCCACAAGGATACACTATTCTGAAATCTTTCAAGTTGTTATTTCCTTGCACCAATAATGTAGCGGAATATGAGGCTTTGCTAATTGGGTTAAAAATGGCTTTACAATGGAACGTATCTGAAATAAATGTCTATAGAGATTCTCAGTTGATTGTTAACCAGGTTAATGATGATTACTAGACCAAAGATGATAAGTTATTGCCATATAAACATATGCTTGATGACTTTAAAAAGTATTTCTCTATCATCACTTTTGAGCAGATTCCTCAGAATGAAAACAAGGCTACCAATGCCATGGCAATGATTGCTTCTTTATTTGATATAGAAGATACCAAGGCCCGTTTTGAGTTTTTGATGGAATCCCTGACTTGTCCTGCATATGATGACCCTGATATGAGTATTATATGTCATCTGATTAGACATAACTCCCCAACCTATGGAAAGATCTATTCTTACCTCAAAGATAACACTCTACCTCCCAACCTATCCTACAATCAAAAACAAACTTTTCTCCACCAAACCTCCTGCTATATCTTAATATCTGACACCCTTTATCGGTGAGGTTTTGACGGTACTCTCCTACAATGTCTCAAACATGATGAAGCTCAAATTTCCTTATGTGATGTACATGAAGGTATTTGTGGGACACATTTGATTGGTCCCTCTTTGGCTAAGAAACTCATGTGTATGGGTTATTATTGGCCTACCATGGAAGCAGACTCCTTTCATTTTGCTAGGGCATGCAAGAAATGTCAGATACATGGAAACCTTATCCATGCTCCAGCTCAAGAGTTACATCCTTTTACAAATACTTTTCCATTTAGTCGGTGGGGACTCGACCTCATGGGCACTATCAATCCTCCATCTTCCAATAGCCACAAATGGATTCTCACTGCCATAGAAAACTTCACTAAATGGATTGAGGCCGTTCCATTAATTACTGCCACAGGGAAACAAATCTCCATGTTTATCTTAAACTATATCATTTGTTGATATGATATACCTATGTATCTTATCACTGATCATGGGAAATAGTTTCAAAACCAAGACATGGATGACTTGTGTGCCAAATTCCACATCACCCACAACTATTCCACAATCTACTATCCTCAAGGAAATGGCCAAGCTAAGGCGTCAAACAAAACAATTGTTAAAATCCTACAAAAGACTGTCAATGACGCTGGCCGTGACTGGGATCTCCAACTTAATCCAGCTTTATGGGCTTACCGTACCTCCATCCATACTCCTACTGGAGCCACTCCATACTCCCTTGTCTATGGATTTGAAGCAGTCCTACCCCTCGAGGTCGAGTTGCCTTCACTTCGTGTTACTCTTAAAGATTTAATTCCTGATGAAGAGTATAGAGTTGCATGCCTGACTGAATTGGAACTCCTAGATGAATGCCATCAGTGAGCCTATAATCATTTGAAAGTTTATCAATAGTGTCTATCCCATCAGTACAATAGCAAGGTAAAGATCAGAGATTTTCAGTTGGGTGACTTAGTCCTTCGAGACAATCCAAAGAATCAACAACACCATGAAAAAAAGGGCAAGTTTGAACCTAATTGGTTAGGACCTTTTGTGATTACAATAGTCTATGGTTCTGGAGCTTATCAGTTATCTACACCTGAAGGGGATCCCTTGGATGAACCTCTTAACAACATCCATCTCAAGAAGTTTTATCCCTGAAATCTCAATGTAAGGGGCATGTATATAGTCTGTATATATATTCTGTCAATAAAAAATAATCAAAAATACAAAAAAATCATAAAATCAAAAGAAAAACTGCAATAAAAGCATATGGTGAAAACTTGGAAATAGGCGCTATGTGTGACAAGTTAGCTCCTCTATCTATTAGGATTCTTTTAGTGTGTCTATTCATTGTATATATCCATAATAAAATAGTTATTCAATCCTTATCCCCACCATGTATATATCATAATAAAATGGCCAGTTTGTACACCATCCATTGTATCTATCTGTAATAAAATCTCATCATAGCTTGATCTTTTGTCATGGTCTTCATCCTAGTCTTGTTGCATCTTCACCCCTAATAAGTTAGTCCATCACCTCACTGGGGGCATGTCCTTGACCTAGTTTGGGAAGTGGATCTATGATAGTCATGACTCTTAGAGGACATAATGGAGTTATTTTCACCAGGCAAGGCAAACACAATCAAATGTGCTTTCACAATGGTATCTTCATGCTAAATTAGAATCTATGATCTATCTTTCAAATTG
This sequence comes from Chamaecyparis obtusa, assembly GCA_027943335.1. NCBI lineage: Eukaryota > Viridiplantae > Streptophyta > Pinopsida > Cupressales > Cupressaceae > Chamaecyparis > Chamaecyparis obtusa. The sequence goes on from BSBK01001097.1 coordinate 2,065,399, forward strand.
TGACTGCTTATCTATACATCTTGACTATACATCATCACTTGAATTGATCAACCTATCCTAAATCAATCTTTTTGGCAAAAGAAATGTATATTCATGGCAGACATGTTAGAATGATTTGTTATAACTTATGTATTCATATCTAGATTTCATTGTTATCATGTTTCCTATGCTATTTCGAGATATCTTTGACATGAGTTTGAAACTCTCATATGTCATTGATTAGAATAGCCAGGATGGGGCATGATATTTTCTTTGATTGCTATTTGTGGGGTATTTTTTGATGAAATCAAAGGACCAAGTAATTGGGGTGTCTGTGTATAAGTGCCTTCATCCATTTCATAGTATGGACAACATACAAATCATGTTGTTCTAACAAATGCTATTTATGGTGATACGCCATCGCATACCTCAACTCCAAATATTCATTCCCCAATGGAGGGGGGAAATATTCCTTGTCTGTTATGCAAACAAAACTCAGGTCATCTTGGTTCAATTATACCTAGATGCTTGTCAAGTTTGCAATATTAAACTTCATGCAAAAAGTGCTCAGGTCATCCTAGTTTAATTATACCATGATGCTTGCATTTTATTGCAACATAACGAGCTCAATGATGAAACTCAAGTTCCAGTTATTATGAAGTTCTAAGATGTTACCTAAAGTTGTGGAGATACATTCATTTCATATTGCATTTCATTTAAATAGTTCACGACTTACATATCAGTGCTCCTTTTATAGAGATTTATAGGTTACCTTTCTTATTAGGTTATCTCTTCTCTTAGTCTATTCTTCTTGTGTCAGATACATTGTTATTTAAGTTGAGGACATTTGGACAACCAAACATATTATGACTTTTTGCATTTAACTCTTAATCATTTAGAGACATATGTTATCTTCATTAGGAGTTTTCATTTATATATAATTTGATCATTTATTATAGCTATCATTTCATCTCATTTTCTTTTATCATGTTATCAGTTATTACATTCAATCATCTTAAGGTACATTATCATTTATTACATTAGATATCATTTACATTACATCATTCATTTATTATACATTATACACATTTTATATCATTCATTTATTATACATTATCATTCATTTACATCATTTATTTATTATCCATTATCCACATTGTTCATCACAACATTGCATTGATAATCCCATAGCATTAGTAAACTCATTTAAGACATGCATTTATATCACCATCATATGATTATTAACCATTAAGCATCAAAAATATCAAATCGGGATATAAATCATTTTGCATTCTTAGACATACATTCTATGCATATTAAAGTAAATCATCACATCCTGCATATGTAAGTTCACACATGTATATAAATCATCAAAGAAAATCATGATAGAACTGTGTCACTGTATATATGGAGTCAATCATATAGCATCCATCATATAAAATCTATAAAACAACAAAAATATCTGAATGTCCAATGATATAAATCAATAACAATGTGTCCATAGTCAGTGTCCATCAAGTCAAAATATAATGATACAATGAATCATAATGGTACAACAATGTACACAATGCTCTCTCAACATCTATGAACCACTGCCTCCAGACTCTGTCTACCACTATCTACGGGATGCAATGTGGCGCTATGCTGCTGAACTCCCTAATGCTAAGGATCCACCCTAACCTCCTACACCTATCGGTGCTCTCAGAGGGCATGATGACACACCCTCTCCACCAACTAGTGCTCCTCTATCATGCACTACTATCCTGATTGCCACTGAGCTCTCCCTATAACTTCTGATCCACTGATCCCTCAGGACTGCCTATCTGTATGCCTCTTGCCAGTAGGATATCTCCTTCCCAGCATGTATCATGGCTCTCATGATAGCTCCATGGGGACCTAGGTCATCTATCCTCTATAACTCATCTAGTAGCATCTCAGACTCCCTGAGTCTCTCAATCACTGCATCCCACTCATGTCTCAGGACATCCATCTGACGCTCTAGCCTCTCAATTTGTCTCTCTAGACCTGGCACCCACTCTACCTATACCTGTGTAACTGCTAGTCTGACTAGCAGTGCATCAATATCTAGCTCCTCCTCCACCGTGTCTCTTTTTAAATAGGGATCTTGTCCCCCGATGTCCATGTCTGCCTACTCATCCTATGCTTGTACATTTGGCATCTCAGCATCAGCCTCATCCTGTATATCATCCTGCACCTGACCACCCTGTACCACACCACCCTGGGCCAATCCAACATCTACCTCATCCTGTCCCTACCTCTATACTTGTGACACCTATACCTATGCAGCTGGTCTCTATACTGTGGCAACTGGAATCTATGCCAGAGGGACTGGTACCTATAGTCGCACTCCTATAGCTGGCTGTGCTAGCTGTGCTAGAGGCTATCTCCATCCCTATCTAGCTAGAGGTGGCATTAGTCCTCTTGGCCTCACACCACCTCCTCTCATCTGAGGTCCTACTCTATCCCCTCTCCCTCCATCTCCACCATCATCTCCTCCTCCATCTCCTCCATCGTCACTGCCACCTCGTCTCCCTCATCCACATCTATCTCTCCCTCGGAGTCTCTCCTATCATCTCTCTACCAGATCTCTCTCTGGAGGCCTCGCTACTGGATCTGTAATCTGTGGAATAGGAAAATCCCTCAAAAACTACTCCAACTCACCAGTCATCCCTGGGTCTACCATTGTCAGTCTCATCGACCATGCCTAAAATGGGGCATCTAAAAATTCCTACCAAGTAACATCAAATGATGCCATGGGCCCCCAGTCTTGTCTCTCTTGATGCATGCGAGCATGCTCTGTCACTCCCTGTAGCATGCCCTATATCCTGCCAAATTGGCATAGAACCTGGCTAACCAACTGTCACTCAATGATAAATGGTGTCCATCCTATCAACCACCATGACTCAAAACAAAAACCAAGCTACCGCTCATCATCCCTTGGGTCACACCCTAGGTAGGGTCTCCATGTCACTGTATCTAGTGTGTCAAAAGTATACCACCAAAACTCTAAATGGCCTAGTTTTGCCTGAGACAAAACTGAGGAGTATAAATAAATATAGGGCTGCCCTACACCCTGAAATATGATAGCCACTAGTTGAGTAACTGCAATATGCTCCCATGCCCAAATATGGAGTAGTGTCACACCTACTGATAATGATGCACCTCTATGGTACACCACCTGATGCATGTCATGATAAATATGTGCTAACAAATACACCCCCAAAGCATATCGGGTCCCCTCTGTCATCCACTGTAATGTGCAGCCCCATCCAACTAAAAATCCATGTGATCTATGATTAGGGCATACAAATCCCCCAATCGCTCCTACTAGCACTACTGGTAAAGGATCATACAAGTCAACCATATCCTCCCAGTTGATCTCTCCATCCTCTATATCATCATCACCGAAGATGGCTCTGCACTCTGTAACTCTGCCATGCCGATCATACTGTACCAGCTTGCCTATGATGGGAAGACGAAGGATGTGATATACATCCTCTAATGTAACTATCATCTCCCCTATCGGAAGATGGAAGGTACTCATCTCTGAGTGCCAGCACTCTACTAATGCTGTCATCATACTCAGATTCACCTAAATCTCAGGTGTGTAAATCACATAATATAATCCAGATGCTCCAATCAATAGTCTATCTATCTCTGACAATGTCGGTCTCAGATTCTGAGTCACAGGGTATCTCTCCTGTGACATCAAACTATCTATGATATCCTCCTATTCAAGTCAACAAACAATCAACCTATCAGATTTTGATAAACTGATCTATCAATCTATCTATCCTATCATATCAAATATAAACATGTTCTTATCATGTGTTTCAATAGATGATTCTATCAATTATCTACCTTCAAGACTGGTTAACTAGCGAACATGCTACAATGTTTCCTATCTTGATCAAATCGATCAAAATCAAATGCCGATAGATTCAATCGGCTTATCGACATCAAGTTTGACCTAATTGACTATCTATTTTCACTACATTCTACCACCTAAAATAGATGCGCAACATTTTATCATGTATGTGCAACATTATTTAACATTTGTGCAGCTTTGTACATTTGCACAGTTTTGTTAGATATTTGTGCAACAATTCATAATGAATGTGCAGGTTTTAACATATGCGCACTTTTATTGCACACTTCTGCAACACTTACATTTCTATAGTATGAATGTGCCACTATTATTTTTTAATCTAATCTACCATTTCATCTACCCTAAACATGCTCCAAATCTAATCTAACATGCATCAAATCATAAAATCACAAAGAAGGATCGAGTCACCTACCGGTTCACCTGAATCGGGTGGTCATTGGAAGCATCTGACTCTCTTGAAGTGGTGATCCGATAAGGGAAATGACATCATGGTGGCTCTGCTCTTCTCTCTCTCGTGCTCTAATCTCCCAATGATAAGTGTGCACAATGAGCCTATTGTGGACCCCTAAGCCCTATTTATAGCCTGTGGGCCCTATATGCTTGGTGTGTGGACCCTATATGCCATTTTTCTTCCATTCCACCCTATTTTCCTCCATCTTTTCTATCGTTCTTTCATGAGATTGATTGCACAACAAAACAAAATTACAAAAAAATAAAAATAAAAATCCAATAAACATTCCAATAATCTTTTTTGTCAATCAATCTCTCGAGGGGGCACACATAGGTCATCTGAGACATTGTCTGGGGCAAGGGCAAAAATGCTTGAAATTTTCTTTGAAACAATGTGATACACACATTATTTCAAAGAGGGGCAAAATGTATACACCTAAAAATGGCTTCATTAATTAATTAAATATTTATTATTTAATTACTATTGACTCGATAAATTAATTAAATATTTATTATTTAATTAATAATTATTCCTCTATTTATTAAATAAATTATTCAATTTATTTAATAAATTCACTATAGTCTAATTCTATATCCTAAGTGTAACGCCCCACCAAGCAACCCAAGAGGACAAGACATAAACCTCTATAAAATGCAAGAAGTAAATTTTTTTATTTTATTTTAACTAGAATAATATTCATCATTGCACTTCATATTTATAAAAGAAGAAATAATTTTCTACTACTTGAATGTAAGATTTATACAACTTAAGTCCTCATGGGTCCCCTAACGTCACTACTAAAGAAACATCATATAAACCATTTACATGCATAAGATATTCATGGAATCATGAGCTTAAAAGATATACGTTCATTTTAATGAATCAAGTTAAATGTCCCTAACTTATTTCTTTTATTAAACATAAGTTAATCATCCAACATCATTATTCCTTTTATCAACTCATTCCATAAATTCATATTGATTTCATCTACATCTACTATCCTTTATATCACTTTTCTCTAATAATTTAGGTAAGAGATTAATATTCATTAAGGTAGGCATTATCCTAGGTACTTCATTAATATGAACCAAATATTAACATTATAATCAAGTTAATATTTTATTGCATTGTTTCATAACCATTCGTTGTTAATAATTCCAATCACTAATCTATCATTTCTCAATAATTTCCTTGGATCCTTTCATCAAGAGAAAATACATTATTGTTGCGATACATCATTATATATAACTATATTTAGGATTATTTCCTTTACACATGGACAACATAAGAGGATAGGAGAAATAACATAAACACTTTCTTTTAATGCTAGTAACATGTCCAATATTCCACATTCTTTTCCCTTTCTTTTACCTAGAACTACCCATTCCCTTATGCATTGCTTTGAATTGAGATTAAATCAATACTACAAGACTCCTTTTAGGAGATTAAAATTACATGAATACAGAGACATAAGTACATCTCAACATATTAAAATATCCAAGAAGAAATCTTCAACTTCAGATCTGGAAAGGAATATGTGCTAGGATCATCCAGAGAATCATGAACAATATCTTGATATAAATATTAACCACCCAACCATGTGGAACCAATAGGCCCACTCCCCCAAGCTAGGAGATAGAACCAAAGGCCCATACAAGAGATAACAACTAGGAAATTTCTAAGGTGGTGATAAAATTTCCCAAAGTCACAACACAAAAGAAAAGACAAGAACACCACAAGGACTACCAGAGGCATGATCAAATTTGGTAGAGACTCTAAGCTACAAGCTAGGTGATTCTCATCACATAGCCCTCACCCCTTGGGTTGTCCTGGTACTAGCCACTCTTGGCCCCGGCCCCCAAGTAGGCACATGAAGAACTAAATGCCTCTCGTACAGACAAGGTCATTCAGTCATACCTATGCATAGGTACCTTCTCCCACTCCCATCCTTAGTCTTTACTAGCACTAAAGGCATGGGTGAGGCACAATTAATCTTTATTAGTGTGTAATTTCCCATTCCAATAATCTCCCATTTCCAATTCATTTATTTAGGTTATCACTTGATTAAATAACTCATAGTAGGTTATCTTGGTACTAGCCACTTAGGGCCCTAGCCCCTCACTATGAGCCACTCACCTAGTGTACTTAGGTTCCCTAACATACATATAAAAATCCTAAGAACATAATAGATCCATCATCAAGAATTCATATCAATTCCATAAAAACATTTTATTGAGTTTAGGAAAGCATATGTTGTCCCTAGTCCACTTGACAACCCTAAACCCAATATGGCATTCAGAATGTTCCAAACATATAAGAAGACATCCAAGTGATATTATAAACATATTTAGAGTACACATAGATCCAATTAACCAAAAAAAATTCTAATAGCCTCTGGCAACCATACGAAACCTTAAAACTTAATGATGTCCTTAAACTAAATTATTTCAAGCAAGGATTAAATGCAAAGAATAGTCATCATAGAACAGTCATCCATATCTTCCACAAAACAAATAATAAAAAAAATATCTTCAATGAGGATTTAGATAACATAATTATGGACTCTCAATTTTATTTTTAGGAAGATCCAACAGTGGGAAAGAAAGTTATGACTTCTGGTTTAAAACAGAAAATTCTGGTTAGGGTTCAGACCTGCCTTCACTAAAATGATTGTAATTTTCACAAAACATAATAAAAATTATCCAAACCAATTTGAAATGAAATATAAGACTTAGAATAATCTCTGATATCAAATTTAGACTTTTATGTAATCATATTAGCCTGTAGTATACAAATACATTTGACAGAAAATTTGGAATCAAGAATGGACAGGCATAGTCTACCAAAATGTCAAAAATAAGGCATTAATTCAACCCTAAAAATAAAATCAGAGAGATACCCATTTGAGATCTGTGAATTTTACTTCCAGAAAATCAATTTAGTAAAACCATAGATGCAATTTAAATTATTATAATAATAAATCTCCAAAAATGGGTTGCTAAACATCCTAGGAAAATACATGCCAATTCTTACAAACAAAAAATCAAAACTTTAAAATAACCATAGAAATGAAAAGTATAGATATAATAAATAATGATAATAAATAAATAGATCCATAATATATCAAAGACATCAAGTAACTAAAATGTTCAATCCATACCTAATGTCCTACGAAGGTTGAATCGAAGAAGGAAGGAAACAAAAGAGAAGACAAATCCAAACTTGAGATGCATCCTTCAAACCCTATCCACTTTCAGAAATCTCCATGAAAGAAAGAAATAATTACATAGAAAAGAATCCCTCTCTCAACTACTGAAATTCTCGCAAAAATGTCTCTCTCCCAAAAGCAAAGATAACCAAAAATACTTAAAGGCATATGCTTACAAACTCTCCCTCACATCTCCAAGTTTTCTCTCCAAAATCTCCATGAAAAGTAAGGCCATCCTCTCCTCAATGCTTCAGCCCCCAAAATCCCCTCCCTTCAAATGAGAAATTAGTGCATATAAATAGATTTCCAAAGGTTGAGAGGAAAAGTAACCAACTCCCAACTAATTCTTAACTAAAGGGTATTATAAAATAACTTAATATCATACAACTATATTACTCAAATATACAATAAAAGATAATTTGTATTCATTCATACACATATGTAATATTATCCTAACATATATGCATATGACATCATTAATTACACACACACACACACACACACATATATAACCTATCCACATTATTAATAATTAACAATTGAGAATAATATACCTTGCATTATTTAATATTTAATTATTAATAATACTATACTTTACATTAATCCCAAAATATACACCATCAACAATATCTACAATAATTAACATATAATCACATATAAATTATATATATATACATACATATATGTGTGCACCCATATATATATTTCTATATATATATATTTATATTTATATAGACACATGCCAAATACCAAACACTATAATCTATAAGATTATGAAGTAATAGATCACAATATTATTACCTATTTATAATTACTATAGGATATAACACCGAGGTAGAATAAAATCACATGCCTCAAAATAAATCTAATCATCCAAAGAGGCCATAAAAATCAACTATGAAACATATAGAGAAAACCATAAGATCAAACAAGGTCAACCAAAGTCAACAAGGAAAGTCAAGCCAAACTCCTGACCAAACATGAAACTCTGAAACACAACATAGAAAGATTAACTAAGAATCATACCAAGAAGGAGAAATAAATAAAATGAGTAAACAAATCATACAACCAAATGAATTCAAGTGGCCACAAGGTACTAACTACAACCATGCCCAACCGGGTGCGCTAGATCTGGGTTTTTCACCCAAAGGTTGATTGACAAAGAAGGAACCCTAATATTCCAAAATTGAAATAATGACAAAGGAAGACTCATGTAGGGGCCTTAGTACTATCTCCATAACAAAAACCATCAAGGATTTGAGGGCACGCTCAGACTTGTGAAGCTAGGTGAAGTCGATGCCTGGTACCTGCAAGCCTGCATCACAAAGAAGAAATACATATGCATGGATATACATATAAAATAAGACATTGCAGATAGATGACTAGGATTGATACATCATGTGGACCTCAGCTATGTGAGTAACTACGACTTCATCCTGAATCATGAAAACACATCATGTATATATATATACACTCAAAGCATGTAGCATCATCATAATGAAGGTTAGAATCTCAAGCATTGTGTTAGTCTCTTATCAATACTAATAATAAATCAACATAATCAAATCATCAAGTGAGATACAAGATTCCCCCAAAGTAACCTTAATAGAAGAAAATATAAAATAATCACTTATATATATATATATATATATATATATATATATATATATATATATATATATATATATATATATATATATATATATATATATATATATATATATATATATATATATATATCAAGTACATATCATATAACATCCTAACTATATTCATAAAGGTCTTGAAGGTACTCAATACATACATGAAGATAAATACATACAAAAATGATACCTTTAGATAGTATGTGTGATATTAGAATCCTTGGGTACTAGCTTATGAAATTATTATAAATAAACTATAGGAATAGATCAAAAAAGTATCATGAACAACTTAAGCTATAAGAAAACATTGAAAGATCTTAATTCTTTCAAAAACAAAAAACTTATATTAGGGTTAGAAGGGTATTACACTAAGTCTTCTAAATAGTCTATCAAAGTGATTTAATTAAATACACAATCACCTAAATATGACTAAGTCTTCTAATTCACTTCATCCACCTAGTCACCTGACACATCACCTTGGCTAAAATAAATAATTATTATTAATTATTTATTCATATTTATCCTCACCCACACATGTCCTATTCTTAAGGGCTATGTGGCCTCATAGGACTTGGTCTTATGACCATGTGTCCTCTCAAAAACTAAGTCAAGAGACATTTCCTATTCCTAAGGGGCTTCTCAAGCCACCTCTAAGGGTCAAAGGTGACTCATGGGACACTTGTACAAAGAGTCCTCATGAGGAAAATGTCTCTCCCCCCTTTCTCTCTTTGGTCTTTGTGAGACACTTGACATGTGTCTTTCCCTTCCACCTTCTTCTCCTCCATGTCAATGTGAGAGGAAAATCATCCCTATTCTTTCTCTCACATTCCAACTACATCCCCCTTTCTCTCAACTCCTTCAACCAAGTCAATCCTAGCCCTAGGATCTTCCACCTTTCATTCTCAACCGTAGGATTGTGCCACCTAGGCCTAGATCCTCCAAAACTCTATAAAAGGAGCCTCATTTCCCATTTGAGAGCTAATAGGTATTTTGATAACAAGCATTCAAGCATTCAAGCATTCAAGCAATAAATAATTCTATAGCAATCACCATTTCATTTTCATTTCATCCATTAGTTTGCATAAGCTATTGTGCACTCAATTTCATTCAATCTCCACACTTTGGTAGCATCTTGGGAGAAGGCTTCATTTTGGAAATCTAAGAGCTCAACATCTTCAAGAAATCAAAGCTAGGAGGACAATGGAAAAAAGATGCATGGTAGGTGAAGGTAATTAAATTAGTTTCATCATTTCATAGTTACTTTTCATTCTTCATTGTGTTTGCATTAGATAGATTCATTGGCTTTAATAGTTAATTTATCATTTCTAGTTGTTAGACATCTAATTTGCGTACACCTTCAAAACTAGGTTATCATGCAATCAGTGAGTGATCCTTCATTCTCCTAGTCTCCCCTACATCCAAACATATTGGAAATACATAATATAATGATAAAAAGTCTTTTACAATCCCCCTTCCCTCAATGAATTACTATCAACATCTGGACCTTGACTGTCCCCTCAACTAGTGACCCTTCAAAACTAGGTTATCATGCAATCAGTGAGTGATCCTTTATTCTCCTAGTCTGCCCTGCATCCAAACATATTAGAAATATACAATACAATGATAACAAGTCTTTCACAATGTTAGGCCATTTTCCAGTCAATGCAAAAATCCAACGAAAATGGCCTTTTCCCTGCAAGTTTTGTAATGTTGTCTCTTCCCACCTTGCTGTAACATAGTTTTATCTTGCAAAGAATGTCCATAGTGTTTCATGGTTTGAGCTCCTGCCCTATGTTCTTCATTGTGTCACCTTACTCCAGTCCAATTTACACGTGCTAAATTGCAAAACCCAGAAAGATTTTCAAATTCTAAGGTTTGCAGGAAAATATTTTTAGAATCTACCAGAGTGTCGAAAACCCATAGTATTTTTGAAAATCCATGATGTTTTTAGTCTATGTGAAAAACCCTCATTATTTTTGACCTTGTGCCTTCTAGCTTTTGTGTGCTTATCTTTTGGTGTCAGAAACCTTGTGTGTTTTTTATCTTTTCCGTCGAAAACCCTGTGTGTTTTCATCCTAACAGTTTCCTATTTGCTGACATTCCCTAAATGCGCAAGTGCAATGAATGTTGGGCCCAGGTCTTCAAAGGTTTCAAAATGATTGGTTGTCACATGGCCACATTTCAAACTTTTCTGACATGTGATCATGTGACTGCTTGCCACTTGTCTGTGTGGGTCCCAGTTCTTAGCAGTGTTCAGATGCTTGGCGGTTAAGTCTTCATTCCACGACCTGGTGACTTGCATTTATCTCTTGGTCACTAATTCCTAGTAGTTAAGCCCTGACCATCTAGCAACTTGGCTAGCAGTTTTCTTTGCCTTAGTCATGCGGTCATGTAATGGTGGGCCCAGGTTTTCAAAGCTCAGATTTAACTCATTTTTGCATGATCACATGTTAGAATTTTTTGACATGCGACCATGTGACAAGGGTCTTTCCTTGGCTAGTGGTCCCATTGGTAGTCATGTGTGGCCTTTGGTTGGATATTGCATGATCACATAGCCCAGTTTCTGGCTATGTGATCATGTGACTGGTTGATACGTGTTCGTGGCAGTGAGGTGGCATTTCATCAGTGGGCCCAGGAGATCTAGACAGAAGGGTGATGTGGCAAATCCTATGGTTGGTGCATGATCTTATGGGAGGTTTCAAGCCCATGCAATCATGCTCCCATCATTTGATTTTGAGGGCCTATTTGTGGATGGTTCAACGGTCCCTATGCTTATTTCTGATTGGTTGATGTGGTGGTGACTTGGTAGATGGTCAGTGGGGCTGAGACATAATGCTAATAGTTTGTCACATGTTCTCATAGCCTTTTTCAAGGCTATGAGATCATGCGACTAACTGCCAGACTTAGCGGCTATGGTTATGCGGTGGTCAAGAGTTGAAGTGTGTCACATGTTCACATAGCTTGTCTCATGGCTATGCGATAATGCGATAAACCCCTTGTGTTGTTGTTGTGGAGTTAGCAGGTGGGTCCATGTGTCGAGTCTTGCTAAAGTGGTTTTTTCTCATTGGCTGAAAAGGTTGGTGGTAGGTTAGTTGACATAGGAGAATGATAAAATATGAAGGTCTACTTACCAAATATTGTGACGTGCCTATGTTTCATTTCTAGCTGGATGTTGTCGCATGATTGCATAACAGAGTTTCTTCCCTTGTGATCATGCTGTAAGGAAACTCAGGTGCAGAAACAACTTCCTATGCTAATCTCTATAGGAGAGTATTGTGCAAATTCTTATAAATAATTACAATTTCATATTCGTTAACTACTTTAACAAAGATATTGCAACCACATACCATACATACAAAAAAATAGAGAATGACACAATGATATACCTTGGGGAAAACCTTTCGGTAAAAAACCCCAGCACTCCAAAACCTGCACAATGTATTATCTTCAACACAAAGATTACAATACACTTGCAATGCAAGTTCTTTCACGAAATGTGAGACAAAGCCAACAAGACTTAAATTTCTGTTATATCTCTCCCATAGGAGCAACATCATATATATAGACTCCTTTGGACCCAAAAATGGGCACAACCACCAAGACCCATGCAAAAAGCCACATGTACATAGTTGTTACATGTAATCCCAAGAATAGGCATCCATCCCTAGAATAGACTATGACAGCTTGTCATAGAATCTACCAAAAATAATAGTCATAAGAGAAGTGTAAGAGAATCTATCATACCAACCTATTTTTGGCATATTCTCTTACACACACCAACCACTTCTTATTGGGTGCCCAAATAGGCCCTAGTCATAAGATGCTTTTACACCTGTCATAGAAAATTCCTTAAATAGTTCTTACGCATCATAGGAATCTGTCATGACCATTTTAGTCATGATCTCCTTATGCACAAGATGCCAACACATCAAGTGGAGTGACACATCAACATGCCAACTAGACATGTACACTCACACTTAATTACATTATTTGCAACAAATACATTTACAAAACAAATAATAAGAATAGGAATTATCCAAGGTTGAGACACCTTATTCCTAACATTCTCCCACTTGTCAAACACCTTGTAAGAGCAACAGGAACATAACAGGAACTTTAACCGCTATAAGCCAAAAGGCCCATAGACTCTGAACACCATCTGAACTTCTCAGTGCCCACTGATTTTGTTAATGCATCTGCAACATTATTCACAGTATCTACCTTCTCCAAATTTACCTTTCCATCTTCCACCATATCTCTCACAAAGTGAAACTGCACATCAATGTGCTTCGTTCTGGCATGGAAAGTTGGATTCTTTGCAAGGCAAATAGCGCTCTGACTATCACACCAAATAGTAATTTGTTCTGTATCAACACCAACATCAAAACACAATCTTCTAAGCCAAATGGCTTCTTTACAAGCATGAGTAGCAGCCATGTACTCAGCTTTTGTAGTGGACAAAGAAACCACAGGTTGTCTCTTACTCATCTAACTAATGGCACCACCAAACATAGTGAGCACATAAGCACTGGTGGATCTCCTGCTATCAATATCACCTGCCCAATCTAAATCCACAAACCCATGAATACAAACTAAATGTGGAGATCCAAAAGAGTTACCATGATAACATATGGAATAATTTGATGTACCCCTCAAATATTTGAATACTTGCTTAACTGCATCCCAATGTACCCATCCAGGATTAGCCATAAACTGACTCAGGACTCCCACTACTTGGGCAATGTTTGGTTTAGTACAGACCATAGTGTACATAAGACTACCAACTTCACTAGCATAAGGTACTCTACTCATGTCCTCCACCTCACTAGGAGATTTTGGACAATCATCTATAGATAACTTTGTTCCCATAGAAATAGGAACACATAGTGGTCTACAATCTGCCATGCTGAACCTATCCAACACAGACTTCACATACTTACTCTAACTCAACCAAAGTTTTTTGTTAGACCTATCTCTACTGATTTCCATACCCAAGATGTACCTAGCTGCCCCAAGATCTTTCATCTCAAACTGTGCTGACAACTGAGATTTAAAATCAGAAATCATACCCTTACCCTTCCCAAACAACAACATATCATCAACATATAATGCAACAATAAGAAGGTGATCATTTTCAACTCTGAAATAAACACAATGATCTGATTTTGATCTTAAAAATCCAATTGACAACACAAAGGCATCAAACTTAAGGTACCACATCCTAGTAGATTGCTTCAAACCATATAGAGATTTCTTTAATCTACAAACTAAGGATTCTTTACCTTTAACAATGTAGTGCTCAGGCTGTGACATATAAATCTCTTCCTCCAAATCACCATGAAGGAAAGTTGTCTTCACATCCATCTATTCTATCTCTAAATCATATGATGCAGCAAGAGATAATAGAAATCTAATGGATGTCAACTTTGCAATAGGAGAGAATATTTCACCATAATCTATTCCCTCTACCTGTGAATACCCCTTTGAAACCAATCTAGCTTTATACCTTTCAACACTGCCATCTGCATAGAATTTCTTCTTGAACACCCATTTATAGCTAAGATATTTTCTCCTTTTAGGCAAAGGTACAAGGTCCCAAGTTTGTTTTTTCTCCAATGAAGCCATCTCATCATCCATAGCCTAAATCCAAGAACCTGCATCTTCCATGCCCAAAGCCTCTTTCACAGATCTAGGCTCATCAGTGTTAGTAATCAAAGAAAAGGCACAACTGGAATCTAACATAGAATAACCAAACCTTTCTGGTTGCTTTCTTTCTCTCATGGATCTCCTCAAGGGCTGTAGTTGAGGTTGTTCTTCCTCTTCTTCTTAACTATCAAAGCTACTAGAGCTCTCATCATCATTAGACCCAACATAGTCTTTCTGTTTAGTCTTCTCAAGGGTAGGAGGCAACTGAATAACATCTTTTTCCTTTTCTTTTTCAACTGGTTGTAGCACAATAGGAGAAGATGTTAGCTCTCTAAAAATAACATTTCTACTATACAACACCTTACTAGTCACGAGATCCCAAAGCTTGTATCCTTTCACACCAGCACTGTATTTGATGAAAATACATTTAACAGCTTTGTTTTCCAACTTAGATCTTTTCTCCTTTGGAACATGTGCATAAGCTTCACAACCAAAAATATGAAGATGTCTAATTGAAGGCTTCTTACCAGACCACACCTCCATGTGTGTCTTACCAACAAGGGCTGATGTAGGAGATCTGTTAACCAAATAGCAAGCAGTGGCCACAGCTTCGGCCTAAAACATTTGTTCTAAACTAGCTCCACTAAGCATACTCCTAGCCTTCTCCATCAGTGTCTTGTTCATTCTCTCTACAAATCTATTTTGTTGTGGGGTATAAGGAGTTGTCTTATGCCTCTTGATACCTTGTTCTTTATAGAACTGTTCAAACTCTACTGAGCAAAACTCACCACCATTGTTAGTTCTCACACACTTAATCTTCTTACTAGTCTGATTCTCTACAAGAGCTTTAAATTCCTTGAATCAACTAAAGACTTGTGTCTTACTTTTAAGGAAATAAATCCATGTTCTTCTACTATAATCATCTACGAAAGATACAAAAAATATAGACTTGGAGATTGAAGGAACTTTTACAGGACCAAATACATCAGAATGAATAAGATCCAAAACATCAAAAGATTTGTGAGAACTAGAGTAAAAATGAACATGATTTTGTTTACCATAGACACAATGTTTGTAGAAGCCAAACTCAAGATTGCAATCATTTAACCCCTCAACAAGATTTTTATTTTTCAGGGTTCTGAGACCCATTTCACCAATGTGGCCAAATCTCATATGCCACAACATTGTCTTTTCTGCAGGAAGCTTACCTTCCAAAGTATTTGCACTACCATTGGAACCAATAGCCACAAACTTCTTCACTACTTGTTCAAATGGTGAGGATGAAGAACTATTACATAGAGGAATACATGCATCTACCTGAACTAAGGTACCTCTCCTAGTACCCCTTGCAAGCACTATCGATCCTCTTATCATCTTGCATCCTTCTTTCAAAAAAACAACTTGCACACCTACATCATTCAACATACTTACAGATAATAGGTTTCATGCCAAACCTAGAATGTTCATAACTCCATTGATTCCCTTTACTCATCCATCAGGATATTTGATAGTGACCCTTCCGTGTCCAACTATCTTTAGGTGAGAATCATCACCCAAGTACACCTTTCCACCATCGAACTCTTCATATTTTGAGAACCAGTTTCCATGAGAGGTCATGTGAAACGATGCACCCGAGTCCACCAACCACACATCATCAGATGCATGGGCTGCCAAAGCTGTGATGAATGCATCGCCATCTTCTAGAGATCTTTCTGAAGTTGAATCTAAACCTTTCTTCTTCTTCTTCAGCTCTTTGCAGTCTTTACGAAAGTGCCCAGATTTATCACAATTCCAACATTTTGCCTTGGACTTATTGGAAGTCTTTGACTTCCCATGGGATTTGGATCTACCCTTATTGTTAGACTTATTGTCATTTTCCTTCCCTCTTTCAGTGGATCTCCCACGAACAGCAAGGGCTTCTTTTTCTGAAATGGAAGTCTTTCTCCATATCTCCTCTAATAGCAGCGAAGACACCACATCATCCATTTTGAAGGTGACTAAAGTGCTTTCGAGAGCCATCACAAGATAGTCCCATGAATTCAGTAAAGAACACAAAAGTGTGTAGCAACGATCCTCCTCCTCTAAGTTGACACCAGCTGATGTCAATTGTGTAGCTAGTAGATTAAATGCATTTAAATGATCCATTAAGGATCCACCTTCCTCCATTCACAGAGAGTACAACTTATTCCTTAGGAACAACTTGTTCACCAGAGATTTGGCCTGATACATGGCCGCAAGTCTTTCCCACAAACTATTTGCAGTTTTCTCATCTAGAACATTCAGAAGAACTGCATCGGTTAAACAGAGTCTTATGAGACCCTTAGCTTTACAGTCTTTGATATCCCAATCTACTTGAGCTATAGTTGCTGGTCTTGTAGCACTTGAAGTCACTTCCCATAGGTCACAATCGTCTAATATGTCTTTCATCTTGAGTTTCCACAACTTGAAATTAGTGCCATTAAATTTCTCCACCTCCATTCTTCCATATGATGAACTTGCCATCTCAATCTACAAATAAGATTCAGAATGATCTACAAAAAACTCCCACTCAACTTGAGATTAGCTTAAAAAACCCTACCCAACAACTAGGATCAAAAGTTGATCAGGCTCTGATACCACTTGTAAGGAAACTTAGGTGCGAAAATAGCTTCCTACGCTAATCTCTATAGGAGAGTATTGTGCAAATTCTTATAAATCCTTACAATTTCAAATTTGTTAACTACTTTAACAAAGATATTGCAACCACATACCATACATACAGAAAAATAGAGAATGACACAATGATATACCCTGGGGAAAACCTTTCGGTAAAAAACCCCAGCACTCCAAAACCTACACAATGTATTATCTTCAACACAAAGATTACAATACACTTGCAATGCAAGTTCTTTCAAGAAGTGTGAGACAAAGCCAACAAGACTTAAATTTCTATTATATCTCTCCCATAGGAGCAACATCATATATATAGACTCCTCTGGACCCAAAAATGGGCACAACCACCAAGACCCATGCACAAAGCCACATGTACAAATTTGTTACATGCAATCCCAAGATAGGCATCCATCCCTAGAATAGACTATGACAGCTTGTCATAGAATCCACCAAAAATAACGGTCACAAGAGAAGTGTAAGAGAATCTGTCATACCAACCTATTTTTGGCATATTTGCTTACACACACCAACCACTTCTTCTTGGGCACCCAAATAGGCCCTAGTCATAAGATGCTCTTACACATGTCATAGCACATTCCTTAAATAGTTCTTATGTGTCATAGGAATCCATCATGACCATTTCAGTCATGATCTCCATAAGCACAAGATGCTGACACATCAACATGCCAACTAGACATGTACACTCACACTTAATTACATTATTTGCAACAAATACATTTACAAAACAAATAATAAGAATAAGAATTATCCAAGGTTGAGACACCTTATTCCTAACACATGTGACCAAGCATAAAATGGAGCCAGGATTCCTATAGCAGTGAAGTTTATGACCACGTGATTTTGTGACTAGCGATGAATGGTCAAGTTGCTGAGCCCTGGAAAGCCATTTCTTTGCAAATTTGAATATCAAAAGGACTTTCCAACTATAGGAACTGTTATTGAATTATTGCATGGCTAGATTTGACTGGTTTGGTGGAGATGGTTGTTGCAATGTGATCCAGGGTTCCTGTGGTCGACTGCATGATGGTTTTGTACCTGGTGAAGGATAGATTTTGTTGCTAAAGGCTTTTTGTAGGCTGGTGCTGGTTTTCCCTCTAGTGGTTTTTTGAAATTTTTCTATGGTTAGCCATTGTAACCCTAGCCCTAGCTATCTGTAGCTTGTTGCAACCTATTTTGGGTTTCCAAGGCAGCTAGTGGTGTAAGTTGTAGCTTTTTTGACTTTGTGAGGGTTCTGAATTTTGTCAGTTCTAGGAAGGGTCCTTTTCCTGTAGATTTTCTTCTTCTTCTCTACATAGAGGATTTTCTTCTTCTTCCATTGTTGGTTTAGGGGAATATAATGCATGCTGCAGTAGATTTGTTTTATGTATGAGAATTCAATTTATTCTTACTGTTACCAAGCTATCTCCATTTGAGCTTTGAATTCATTGATCATACATCAAGGGTGTTTGATTTGTCTGCTTGTATTGCCTATGTGTTTGCAAGTGGATTTATCTTCATAGAGATAACTGGTTCAGGGTTAGTGTTCATGTATGTATGGGCTAAAATATCAAGGATATGTCATGCTTGTCTTCCGGTGGATGCTGGTAAATGTATTTTCTGATTCATAGGTCTTTTCTAAGGGGAGGGTTGAAATATTTTGAATGGATAATAACATGCTTGGATACATAGGTGGGTGTTAAGTTGAGGTTTGGTCATGGTGTGTGATTGATGTGAGGCATCAACACATTGAATATATTGTTTCCTTATTTCATAGTTGTCTCTTGCAGTAGGGTATTTGACTCTATGGCCTATTGGATAAGACACTGGTCTATGAGAGACTTAGGATATCTTAAGGGTCCCTTCTATCCATTTAAAATCATTTCCATTTAGTTCCACCTTTTCCCCTTTCTTGTTGATAGGTTAGGTCTCTGGTTTTCATACTCACTCCATGCAAGTTGGGCTATTGTATGAGATATTGGTTTTAGTTGAGGTACAAGATACCTATAAGGGTTTGAAAATCATTCCATAGTCAGTTACCTATAGGCTTGTAGTGTGACACAAGTTAATATGTGTGTGTAGATGAGGTATACCCGCCTGAGTGATGTGGAGCTCAAAGTGTAGAAGGATATCTCTTTGATCCTTGTCAGTTGGCCCTTTTTCCTATCAAATTTGGAGTGTTGAGTGAATGTGAGACTAGCCCTATCAATCCTAATGCCAAGCTAACCTTTCTGGAAAAAGAACACCAACAAGATGGTGACTTCACTGGGGAGAGTCTAGAATAGAGTCTATAATAAAAAACACACTTTTAAAATCTTCTCACCTAGTTGTGAGTGGCGGCTTTGATTTGTCTTTGTTTGATCAGTGCATCTTCTGATAAACAGTGCATGTTATCCTGGTTAAGTTTTGGTTGACTGAAAGAAGAAACATAAAGACAAGTGAAACATTTTTCCTCTGTAAAGAGGTGGTGACTCTAAAAGAAAAGAGCTTGATGGAGCTGCATGGTGAGCTCTAGATCTACCTTGCTTTCTAGTCAATAGGTTTCAAGCTACAAAACTTTCAGGTATTCTTTTGTTGAAAATGTTTCCCTATCAAGTGTGTAGCATTACTGTAAAGGGATAAGTGGTGGGCAGTTCCTTATGGAGCAATATAGCCCCTTTTGTTTTGATGGCATTGAAGGTGCCCCTAATGAGTTCTCTACTAAGGATGGGAAGTGCTTGCCAAGATTCATGGCTGGTGGATCTATTTCTGCAAGCCAACATGTTGATGTTGTCATAGGTATTTTTCGAGGTATGGATGTTGAACATGAAGATATTTCCATGAGGTTATTTGTGCACACATTTTATGATGGTGCAAGGAAGTGGTTCTTGTCCTTGCCCTCATGTTCAATCCCTTTTTGGTATGTGTTGAGAGCTAGGTTTGTTGAGCATTTTGATAAAGTTGCTGCTCTCAAGAAGGAATTAGCGAGGTTGAAAATGGTGAACTAGCAGTTAGCAGAGGACATAAGATTGCTAAAACTGGTGGCTCCTGATGATGTTCATGAGGAGGCCAGTGTTTTTGATGTTGATTCTCACTATGCAGAGAGTGTTGACTATGAAGTTGATTCTAAGATGAGTGCATATGAGGATGTTGAAGATGAATTTGAGGATGGAAATATTCCCTTTTTGTCTGCAGATTTTTCTTCTTGTCAACATGAGAGGGAAGTCTTCTTGTCCTAGTTTGGTGATGTTTTGTGTGAGAGGAAAGAATATGATTATGATGGAGATGATGATTCCTACACTAATTTCTTCACACAAGATGATCTAGGGCCAGAAATGTGTATCCTTATTCCTCACAAGGATGATATTTGCAGCACTAGGGCTGAGGCTGAGGAAAATGATATCAAGACCCAAAGTCCATTGAGCAGTGAAAGGATTTTAGCACTCTTGGCTAAAGAATTTCAATATGCCCCTACTTTGGATTTTGATTTGCAGCTCCCCTATGATGTATTCTTTGACACTGATAATGAGGCTAGTGTTCAATGTGATAGTGATGATCCTTTTTCATCAGAGATCCCCTCACGTAATGACCTTGCAGAAGAAGAGGTAGAAAGACATGATAGTGTGTTTTCCTATCATCAAGATTGTAGTAATGAACAAGTCTATTGTTCAAGTCCTTTTCCTTCTCTTGCAAAGTATGATACTAAGTGAGATAGTGTTGAGGATCTAGTCTTCAATAGTTGGGACATAAATTCTTTTGGTGAAAATGATGATGCAGTGTTCCCCTGTCACAAAAGCTTTAAAGAAGACCTTCACTTGGTTCATGATCCAATTCATGAAGACATCATTGAAGAACCAAGTTTCTTAGTGGTTGAAGTAATGTATGAAGGTAAATTAGAGGATCTAATTCCTTCTCAGCCAGGTAATTTTATGGTAATGCATGACGGTCAATATGTTCCATTTTTTGATGCATTACAAGATCAAAATTCTATTTCCAGCCATAAAAAAAAAGTAGATGATGTTCCCTACTTCTTGGAATATGAATATGAGTGTGAATACAGTAGGTGTGACTGGAAAAATGTGGGTGGTGATTAGTGCAAGTTTATTCTTCAATCCATGAATGTTCACATATGGTGGCAGCAAGAATATCAAGGTTTTTTTAGGTGGCTGGTTGCATATGTGGACAAAAATCAGACATTTGATTCAGGAGGGTCCCTGATTAAAGTTCATTTGTAAATATCTATAAATATCTTTCCCTTTCCTATTGTGTGCTTTTCCTTCCTGTTCCCTGCATTTTTTGAGTTCCCTTTTTTTGTCTAGTGGGTGGTCTGCTCTCCCAAAAATTCTAAATTCTCGCATGGGCACAATTTACCCATCATCCCCAACCAGAACCACTGTTAGGGCATTTTCTAGTCAATGCAAAAATCCAATGAAAATGGCATTTTCCCTGCAAGTTTTGTAATGTTGTCTCTTCCCATCCTGCTACAACACAGTTTTATCTTGTGAAGAATGTCCATAGTGTTTCACAATTTGAGCTCCTACCCTATGTTCTTCATTGTGTCACCTTGCTCCAGTCCAATTTGCACATGTTGAATTGCAAAACCCAGAAAGATTTTCAAATTCTAAGGTCTACAGGAAAATATTTTTAGAATCTGCCACAGTGTCAAAAACCCATAGTATTTTTGAAAATCCATGATGTTTTCAGTCTATGTGAAAAACCCTCATTGTTTTCAACCTTGTGCCTTCTAGCTTTTGTGTGCTTATCTTTTGGCTTCAAAAACCTTGTGTGTTTTTTATCTTTTCCGTCGAAAACCCTGTGTATTTTTGTCCTCACAATTTCCTATTTGCTGGCGTTCCCTAAATGCGCAAGTGTGATGAATGGTGGGCTTGGGTCTTCAAAGGTTTCAAAATGATTGGTTTTCACATGACCGCATGTAAGAATTTTCTAACATGTGATCATGAGACCGCTTACCACCTATCCATGTGGGTCCCAGTTCTTAGTGGTGTTCAGATGCCTAGTAGTTAAGTCTTCATTCTGTGACCTAGTGACTTGCGGTTATCTCTTGGTCGCTGATTCCTGGCGGTTAAGCCCTTAACATCTAGTGACTTGGTTGGCAATTTTCTTTGCTTTAGTCATGCGGTTGCGTAATGGTGGGCCTAAGTTTTCAAAGCTTAGATTTAACGGGTTGTCACATGATTGCATGTTAGAATTTTCTGACATGCAACCATGCAATAAGGGTCCTTCCTTGGCTGGTGGTCCCATTGGAAATCATGTGCGGCCTTTGGTTGGCTATCGCATGATCATGTAGCCCAGTTTCTAGCTATGCGATCATGCAATTGGTTGACATGTGTCCATGGTAGTGAGGTGGCATTTCATTGGTGAGTCCAGGAGATCCAGATAGAAGGGTGACATGGCAAATCCCATGGTTGGTGCATGATCTCATGGGAGGTTTCAAGCCCATGTGATCATGTGCCTACCGTTTGATTTTGAGGGCCTATTTGCGAATGGTTCAATGGTCCCTATGCTTGTTTCTGATTGGTTGATGTGGTGGTGACTTGGAAGATGGTCAGTGGGGCTGAGACATAATGCTAATAGTTTGTCACATGTTCTCATAGCCTTTTTCAAGGCTATGAGATCATGCAACTAACCGCTAGACTTAGCAGTGGTGGTTATGCGGTGGTCAAGAGTTGAAGTGTGTTGCATGTTCACATAGCCCATCTCCTGGCTATGCGATCATGCGACAAACCCCTTGTGTCACTGTTGTGGAGTTAGCAGGTGGGTCCGTGTGTCAGGTCTTGATGAAGTGGTTTTTTCTCATTGGTCGAAAAGGTTGGGGGCAGGTTAGTTGACATAGGAGAATGATAAAATATGAAGGTCTGCTTACCAAATATTGTGATGTGCCTTTGTTTCATTAGTCTAGTTAGATGTTGTCGCATGATGGCATAACAGGGTTTCTTCCCTTGTGATCATGCGACCAAGCATAAAATGGAGCCAGGATTCTTGTAGCGGTGAAGTTTATGACTGCACGATTTTGTGACTAGGGATGAATGGTCAAGTTGTTGAGCCCAGGAAAGCCATTTCTTCGCAAATTTGAATATCAAAAGGACTTTCCAACTGTAGGAACTGGTATTGAATGCTTTCATGGATAGATTTGACTGGTTTGGTGGAGATGGTTGTTGTGATGTGATCCAGGGTTCCTATGGTCGACTGCATGATGGTTTTGTACCTGGTGAAGGACAAATTTTGTTTCTCGAGGCTTTTTGCAAGCTAGTGCTAGTTTTCCCTCCAGTGGTTTTTTGAAATTTTGCTATGGTTAGCCATTATAACCCTGGCCCTAGCTGTCCATAGCTTGTTGCAACCTATTTTGGGTTTCCAAGGAAGCTAGTGGTATAAGTTGTAGCTTTTTTGACTTTGTGAGGGTTTTGAATTTTGTTAGTTCCAGGAAGGGTCCTCTTCCTATAGATTTTCTTCTTCTTCTCTACATAGAGGGTGTTCTTCTTCTTCCATTGTTGGTTTAGGGGAATATAATGCATGCTACAGTAGATTTGTCTTATGTATGAGAATTCAATTTATTCTTACTCTTACCAAGCTATCTCCATTTGAGCTTTGAATTCATTGATCATACATCAAGGGTGTTTGATTTGTCTTCTTATATTTCCTATGTGTTTGCAACTGGAGTTGTCTTCATAGAGATAACTGGTTCAGGGTTAGTGTTCATGTATTTATGGGTTGAAATATCAATGATATGTCATGCTTGTCTTCCGGTGGATGCTGGTAAATGTATTGTCTGATTCATAGGTCTTTTCTAAGGGGAGGGTTAAAATTATTTGAATGGATAATAACATGCTTGAATACATAGGTGGGTGTTAAGTTGAGGTTTGGTCATGGTGTGTGATTGATGTGAGGCATCAACACATTGAATATATTGTTTCCTTATTTCATAGCTATCTCTTGCAGTAGGGTATTTGACTCTGTGGCCCATTGGATAAGGCACTGGTCTATGAGAGACTTAGGGTATCTCAGGGGTCCCTTCTATCCATTTAAAATCATTTCCATTTAGTTCCACCTTTTCCCCTTTCTTGTTGATAGGTTAGGTCTCTGGTTTTCATACTCACTCCATGCAAGTTGGGCTATTGCATGAGATACTGGTTTCAGTTGAGGTATAGGATACCTATAAGGGTTTGAAAATCATTCCACAGTCAGTTACCTATAGGCCTATAGTGTGACACAAGTTAATATGTGTGTGCAGATGAGGTATACCTGCCTGAGTGATGTGGAGCTCAAAGTGTAGAAGGATCTCTCTTTGATCCTTGTCAGTTGGCCCTTTTTCCTATCAGATTTGAAGTGTTGATTGAATGTGACACTATCCCTATCAATCCTAATGCCAAGCTGACCTTTGGGGAAAAAGAACACCAACACACAATCCCCCTTCCCTCAAGGAACACTATCAACAAGTGACCCTTCTTCTTATCAGCCATATCTAATGTTTCATTGAAGTCATGGCCAAGAATGAAGGTCACCTTACCCATACCATTCATGGATTATGAAATGTTGTTCCAAACTCCTAAAAACTTTTCTATTGCTTCTTGTTGCTTCTTTAAATACTTCTTCTACCACAATGTCCTCCTACCCCATCTTCTTGATCTTCCTGGCTAAAGCGGATGAATCCACACACAATAACCCAAAATGAAGGGTTTTGTATCCTTTAATGAATCTCATTCATTGGTAATGCATGGATAGTCAAACTAGTAGTCTCCAAAGCATTCAATAAGTGAATATGAATGTTTGAAAACTTTCCTCTCAACTTCCCCAGCCACTCCTAATTAGTTAGAGAGATATTTCTAGAATCTCCACTATTCCTATCCTTACCAACAATTCTTAAACATACTTTATCTGATATGATAATAACATGCTAAACTGAACCAATGGCATGTTCTTCGTGTGGTACAAGGAAGATTTGGCTATCAAATCTTCCTTCATGTAAGCTGAGCATGAGAGAAGGTATGTGATTTCTTCATCTTTGATTGGTATCTTTGACAAGCAATGTCTTTCGAGCCTCTGACATCATATTCAATTGTAAATTTCAAATGCATTGCATTTTATTTGATCATGAATGCTCACTGAAATGACCACATTCTACTGGTGTTGTGCCCTAGCCTGTGCTTTATCTCCATTATTTGATGTTATTGGTGCTTGTACTCAAGGATATCGATTCACTATTTTCAAATGTTTGGATTCACATTTGTTGATATTACAATTCATCATATCAAATAAAGTATGTTTAAGAAGTTTTAGTGTCTAAACACTCAACTAATTCCTCTAACTGATTAGGAGTGGTTGGGAAAGTTGAGAGGAAAGTTTTCAAACATTCATATTCACTTATTGAATGCTTTGGAGACTACTGGTTTGACTATCCATGTGTTAATGTTTAGAAGAGATCAATGAAGTATTTAAAGACATTCTTACATGTTTGGAGAGGTTTAAGAGGCACTTATCATGACTGTACCCTCACAAATAGTGACATAGACTAGTTTTACTAAGTTTCCTTTCTCTATTTTGAGGTTTCCTTTCTCTGCTGCAGGGGTATAGTCAAAGGGTTCATTGACAAAATGATCCTTTGAATGGTTACTATGAATATGAATGATTTTATATAGCATATTGTTCATTTTACTTGAAGTTTGGAATAGCTTGTACAAGGGTGAAAGTAGTTTTGATCATTTTGGTCGTGACTATTCCTCTACACAGTCAGAAAATGTAACTGTCTAATGAATATATGTAATGTTGAATGGATTAAATGCTTTATTCTTAGTAGAAGTGAATGGAAGGAATAGTGTTGGTGTTAGGTTTCATTTATTGTTGAATTCAATGGTTTCTAAGATGTGTTGAGAAGTTTTCTCTTTGTTTAATGTTAACTGTTCCTGCACAATCCACTCATACAATAGTGGAATGCTATGTGATTGACAATTTCATACAACTGGTCCTTTGGTGTGTATTAAATATAATCAAGTCACTTATTGAATGCTTTGGAGACTACTAGTTTGACTATCCATGTGTTACCAATGTCTAAGATTCATTAAAGGATACAAAACCCTTCATTTTGGGGTTATTGTGTGTGGATTCAAATGTAGGTTTGATTTGGTTAATGTTTAGAAGAGATCAATAAAGTATTTAAAGACAATCTTACATGTTTGGAGAGGTTTGAGAGGCACTTCTAATGACTATACAATCAAAAATAGTGGCATAGACTAGTTTTACTAAGTTTCCTTTCTCTACCGCAGGGGTACAGTCAGAGGGTTCATTGAAAAAATGATCCTTTGAATGGTTACTATGAATATGAATGATTTGATATAGCATATTTCTCATTTTACTTGAAGTTTGGAATAGCTTGTGCTTGTGCTGGAATTCTTGGTAGAAGTGAATGGAAGGAATAGTGTTGGTGTTAGGTTTCATTTATTATTGAATTCAATGGTTTCCAAGATGTGTTGAGGAGTTTGCTCCTTGTTTAATGTTAACTGTTCCTGCATAATCCACTCATACAACAATGAAATGCTATGTGATTGACAATTTCATACAACTGGTCCTTTGGCGTGTATTAAACAAAATAGAATTTTCAGCATATTATTATAATTCTATTTCTTTGTTGTAAACATGCCATTGGTTTAGTTTTGTAAAAAAAAATTTGTGTACAATTTTTATTTTATTTTTTCCATTTGATAACCACAGTCAACATTTCAAAATAGTGAATAACATCAAATAATGGAGATAAAGCATGGACTAGGGCATGACACCAGTAGATTAAAACTGAACCAATGACATGTTTACAACAAAGAAATAGAATGATAATAATATGCTGAAAATTCTATTATGTTTAATACACACCAAAGGACCAGTTTTATGAAATTATCAATCACATAGCATTTCACTATTGTATGAGTGGATTGTGTAGGAACAGTTAACATTAAACATAGCCAGGGTTCTCTTTACTTTCTCAAATCTCTGCAAGTCAAAAACATTAGAGTTGTATAATACATTGCTAGTATCCTTTTTCCATGGGTCCTAGGTCTTTGGGTCCATGGAAAGGAAATAGATTACAAAATACACTTCAAAACAAAGGAAAAAATTAGCAAATTTAGTCTAACTCATTGTAGATGAAGGAGTAGTCATGCTAATAGTTCCTCTAAGTCTTCCAAAACATTTATTGAACTCCCCTAAAGTCCTATTGGATCCCCAAATTGCTTAATCCAATCAAATTACATCAATATCACAAGAAACTTCAAAGGATTAAAACCATTACTTGGAACAGTCAAATCATTATGCTTTCAAATCAATTACCTATCGACATATCCCTTGCGAGGGAGAGAAGCCAAACACATAAACAACATGCACATAAACACGACAGCTAAAAAACTTAAATGGAATACACCAAGAAATACCAAATGATGAATGCTCAATTGTTGTAATGGCAAAGCATTAGAACTGTCCATTTCTAGAAATTGATTTTATAGTCTAAATGATTTTTCTATAGTCGTAATGATTTTTCTAGAATCCTAATGATTTTTCTATAGTACTCTTAATGATTTTTCTAGAACTTGATTTTCTAGTCTTAATAATTTTTCTATAGTCCTAATGATTTTTCTATACTCTTAATGATTTTTCTTTCGTCCTAATGTTTGTTGCTCTTGATAAATTAGCCCTTGAATTTGAATTTTTGTTCACTATTTTATTTCAGCTTGATATTTCATTCATTTTTCATATACACAGAGAGTACACATGCTGATAAAAAAATGAGCTATTTGATTAAGGTTAACTATTCATGATTGTAAATAGTCAATATTTCTGATGGTACTCCTTGGTGTATTTCATTTTAAAATAATCATGTTTCTATGGCTATGATAAATGTCCCTTTGTGTTGAGAAAATTAGAGTTGAAAAAATGGTTGCAAACAAATCATCCTTCTTCCACCAACATTCTAGTCAATGTACAAGTAACGAGTCATTCCATTCAAGAAAGACCATGTTTGACAATATCAATGCAAAACAAAATAAGGAGTATGCAGAATTTAGTGATTGTATCTTCCATTAGAGCCACTTCATATGCACAGGTGATGAACATGCATATTTACCTGAGTGCTATTGGGAGCTTACCAAACAACATATACCTTCTATGATCAACTCTTATATGCACAGGTGATGAACATTCATATTTGCTTAAGCAGTACTTTTAGTAGTCATCCTACACATGTACTATTGTGAAAATCATCACAAGTCCATTTGTTGGAGGGCTACTCAAAGTACACATGTTTGGAGGTCTGAAGGAAACAAGAGAATTTGAAGATTCATGAGTCTTAAGATTGTACTTAATATAGCCAAGCTTCATTCAATGGTACATTCAAACATGAAACAAACCATTCTTAAACCAAATTAAACCAGTAAACCAAAGGACATACTGATTATAAGTAAACTAGTAAACCAAAGGACATGCTTTTACTACTAAGTCTCTATTTTTTGGGCATACTGATTATAATTACTTGACATATATCACAAATGTTTCTAATTAAGGTTGGCGGGATGATTATGCCTATCCTAAAAAAATATTGTCAAATCATTATGCTTTCAAATCAATTACCTATCGATGCATCCCTTGCGTGGGAGAGAAGCTAAACACATAAAGAACATGCACATAAACATGACAACTAAAAAAATTAAATGGAATATAGAAAGAAGTACCAAATGATGAATGCTCAATTTTTGTAATGGAAAAGCAATATCAGAACCATCCATTTATAGAACTTGATTTTTCTATAGTCCTAATGATTTTTCTTATTTCTTGTTTGTGCTTGGTGATAGGATTTTGAACATTGTTGACATAGTTAAATGGAATACACAATACCAAATGATGAATGCTCAATTGTTTTAATGGAAAAGCATCAGAACCGTCCATTTCTAAAATTTGATTTTGTATAGTCTTAATTATTTTTCTATAGTCCTAATGATTTTGAAAATTGTTGACAAAGAGTGTTTCTTTTTTTTATTGTAGTATAAATGATTTTTCTATAGTCGTAATGATTTTTCTTATTTCTTGTCTTTTTTCCCTTTTTTATTTCCTTATGTCTATGCTTCGTGACAGGATTTTATCACCTTCTTTTGATGGTATATTTCATTCAGTCTATGTGGATCGATTACTATTTTGTTCACTATTTTATTTCAGCTTCATATTTCTTTCATTTTTCATATACACAGAGACTACACATGCTGATAAAAAATGAGCTATTTGATTTAGGTTTACTTTTCATTATTGTAAATGGTTTATATTTCTAATGGTACTCCTTGGTGTATTTCATATAAAAATAATCATATAAAAATAATAAATGTAGTAACAATGGTGCGGTGCATTATTGATATATAGGCTCGATGACTCTTGTCAATGTGCCAAACTATCGATGTGGTGGTGGGCAGTGTGTGTTGAAGACTTCACAGACACCGAACAACCTTGGACAACAATTTTGGTGTTGTCCAAATAGAAAAAAGGTTGCTGATGTGTATATATTTAATGTTTCTAATGTAAATATTATTCATTATAATATAAGAACTAATGTAGACTGGGCATCACAGGGAAATAATGGCTGCAAATACTTTATTTGGGTCTATGACAACTTATCTACATCTATCTGCCCATCTCCACTTATTCATGATAAAGGATTTGAGTGCAAAATGTGTTAGGCTAGGGAAAATTCTGAAATTATATTTTTACGATGCCTTCTCTATATTGTAATCACATATCTTTGTTGTGACCTGTTGGTGCTTTTCCTTGTAGGACCAAACTTGAATCAATAGATGGGCTTGATTCTCAGGGTAGGCACTCAAGTTTGACAATAAAATAGTCCAATTGATGAGGATTGAAAGGAATCCTCCTTCTTCTTTGAGCTCCACATCACTCAAGCGAGTATTGCCTTATTTGCACACTCAAGACACCTCATGATAAACAATATACCTGTAGATATATTATTGTGGAATAGTCTTCAAACCCTTATAGGTATCCTATACCCCAATGAAGCCAATTCTTATGCAATAGCCCTATTTGCATATAATGAGTCTGAAGACTAGAATGAACCTCCTCCTACTACTACCAACATGAAAGGGAAAGGTATTTGATTTGAAAGATTGATGTTGGGTTTAATGGACCCTTGAAATACCCTTAGTCTCTCATAGACCAGTGCCTTATCCAATGGGCAACAGAGTCAAGTACCTCACTGTAATAGAGAGCTATGAAACAAGAAGACAATATATTCAAGTATGATGATGCCTTACATCAACCATAAACCATTAATCAGACTATATATTATCAAACCACTTGTGTATCCAAATGTGTTATCACCCATTCAAAGGATTTTAACCCTCCCCTTAGAAGAGACCTATAAACAAGTAATACATTGACCAGCATCCACTAAAAGACAAACATGAGATACCCTTGATACCCCAATTCATACACACCTAAAAACCAGTCCTAGACCTAGTTGCTTCTATGAAAACAACTCTATTGCAGACACATAGGAAATGCATATAGAAAGATCACGACACCCTTGATGCCATAATCATTAAGTCTAAAACCCAATATGGAGACAATCTAATAACAGTAGAAACATATTGAATCTCATACATAAGACAAACTATCACAATTTGTATTATATTCTCAAGACCAGAAAGGAAAGAGGGAACACCCTATATGCAGAGAATAAGGCAATATTTACAAGGTAGAACATTCATGGAACTAGAATCATGGACATCCAAAATTGTGGAACCTCTACAAAGTCAAAAATTACAGCCCTTTATACCCCCTAGTGATCTTGAAATCCCAAAATAGGATGCAAAAGCTACAGATGACTAGGGTTAGGGTTTCACCCACCAGACCAACTAGAAATAGTCACAAATTTATTACAGGGGAAGAAACCTAGGCAACTAGGAGAAAGGAGATCCCGAAAAATCCTAAATCATGATAAATTCCCTAAAAAAGTACTGAGAACCATGAAAATGCCAAATTTGTCAACCTGTTCGGCCACCTGCAACACACCTCAAGCATAAAAAAACATAGTACAAACACCCTAAAAATGATCATGGAACACCTTAAACCACACTAAAACCATTGGCAAAACCAATTCTACCAGATCTGATTGCTTAAACAATAAATTTTAGTCCTTTCTGTCATGGAAAACCCTCTACAAATTTGAATTTGAAATACAACGGTCATTTCCAAGGTGCCAGCAACAAATCGGCGATTGACATTTAAATTTGGATCAACTTTAAGTCTTGACCGTCAGATCCTTATATTTCCTAGGCTTTATGATTCATCTTTTAAAAGGACCCCAGTCAAATTTAGCGAACTGGCGATTGAAGACCTTTTCTAGTTCACAGAATACTTTATCTCTCTGCCATTTTTCTTCATGAATGAGCAAACCCCTTTGAGATTTGTTGGGCCACTAAACATATTTATCCAGACTGTTAGACCTTAGACCCCCACCTAGGCCCGCTTTGCACCACTTTTCATCACATCATTGACTAAAACCACTCAGTCATCACTAACAAAGGACCCACTCTGTATAAGCCTATAAATCAGATGGTGGGCACAAGATCTCATGGCTCTGACACCACCCATGAGATCATGCACTAACCGTAGATCTTGTCCTCATCACTGACCTCTCTAATAATGGCCCCACCTTGCTTTATCATCCACGTCAACCAATGAGGAGATGTCATTTGTGTACATGTATTAGTGGACCTACTATACTTTATCACTTCTAAAAAAGGTGAAATTAACGGTCGGCATAAGATCTCATACCTCTGACACATCCCATGAGAACTTACGCCAATCATAGATTTAATGCAAGTTTTAGGACCCTTTGAAAAGTCAGAAACTAGGTCCCACTGACAACTGTCAACACATTAAATCATGGACCAATCAAAAATTGCCCACTATGCCTACATGTTATTTTGGACCCACCTTTATCTCTGACATGAACATCTAGAGGATCGGACAGATGGTGCATGATATCAAGGGCTCAAAAGATTCTATGAGATCATGCACCAACTGTAGATTTGGAATCTATTGTCGATGATGTAAAGCCCAACCCCATCGTGCTGCATAGGATACCTTGATGAATGAGAGACCACCACATCAAAAAATCTAGTAGATGGACAAACCACTTTTTCATTTATTCTGACAACCCTGCCACTTCATTATTTCTCTTGGCCAATAAGGAACTACCATTTGTGCTTATGTGGCAGTGGATCCACCCGTCTGAAGCATTACATCATGAAAAGGAATCAACGGTCATCGTAAGATTGCAAGCCTCTGACAAAACCCTTGCGAACTTACGACAACCATAGGATTAAGATGGTGTCAAAGCTGGACCCAAGAAAGATTTAACCCAAAACTATAAAAAAATTAAAGGCATAGGACTTAGAAAAAATTAAACCCACCAGACTTTAGGCCTAAGGAAATATTAAGCACTGAGGACTTAGGGAACAATTTTCACACATGGGTTTTAGGGAACTTAAGTGGCCCAAAAAGGTAACATTAAAATAGAACAGGGCCAGGGTAAAACAAAGGGGTTTTCAAAGTAATGGCTAGATTTTTGAAATTTTACAAAGGGTTTTAGCCAGAGAGGAAAAACATTACAGAGACCAGGGGAAAACCTGTGAGGCCATGAAAATTTTTTAGAGTGCTAACACGACCATATGCAGAGATGAACTGAGGAATTAGTTAGTTTAGTATTTTCATATTGTAACTAATATTTTAATATGGATATGACGTAACTTCTCTTTGCCTCAAGTGTGCATATATATGGTTTACATCTTTTTTTAGAATAATTCTTCATGTTTATGGCTCAGGTGAGCCCCAATCTACTATCAATCACATGATTTAATGTATAGTGTTTTCTTGGTTGTTCCATTTGTTCCTTGACCTTGACTATGGATTGACTATCATTTTCAAGCTTGAGCGTGACTTTGTAACATGCACCATCTGTAGATTTGTATGCAACACTGATTTACGAATGTAAATAAGGCATTGAACATAATCTATGAATGTTGTGTGTATGAATTCTTGCTGAAGTTTGAGCGTCCTCCCTTTATTCTAGTGAGGGATTGGAATGAGTTCATTTTGGATGCAAAGGAGAAAGGGGATACTCAAAGAGGAATTACACCAGCAAATGGGAGAAGGTATAAACATTTTAATAGATGTTTATTATTAAATAATGAAATTTGTATATACTAGTGTACTAAGCATCCTCATTACATGATTTAAGGTCTTAGTCCATAGACAAATTAAATTAGACTTACTATCCAAAATACATAAAAAACATGCACATAAACACGACAACTGAGAAACATAAATGTAGATTTCACAATAGCTAAGAAACATAATTATAGGCATCATAGTCACAATCTTTTGGAGACAATGTAATTGAGTTGTGTACCCAAGTGGTGTAGAGCAAATTTTACACCACCAATTCCAAGTTGAATACATCTATTGGAGGACCTTGTATTCATGAGCAATAGATGTAGTCAACTTGGAATTGGAGGTGCAGGAGTTGTTGTCCACCATCTGGGTATACAACTCAATTACGTTGTCTCCAAAAAATTGTAACCACAATGCCTATAATTATGTTTCTCAGTTTTTGTGTCCTAGGACCCCTTATGACCCTTTAGGACCATTTACAATCCCTAAGAATACATCTTAGAGGTCTTAAAATGTCGTAAAGGGTCATAAGAGGCTCCTAGGAGGGGCCAGATGAGCTTCCACCTTCACGTGGTTGGCCCTGTTACGTAGAGAATGTTTAACTAGTCTCAAAACAAAGAGGAGCTCAATAATTTAAGGTCAAAGTCCATCGAGATGCTAAAAAAATGATAGGAATCAATGATGGAGAGTTTTTAGATTTTGAGAAGACGTATATGGAGTGGAGGCTAGATTGAGTACCAGTGCAAAGTGTTAATAATTATAGCCTTTCGGCCAAGATCAAACTGATCAAATAAATACCCTTGTGTGAGTTATAATAATAAGGAGATTATTATTTCATTTATATATATGTGTTGGTTGAATTAGTTAAGGGCCCAAGGTCGGCCTCTTGGCTTTAACATTAAATATATTTAATAAGACTAGGTTGGCCCTCTTGAAGATAATGCAATTCATTTATATATGGTGTTGGATTCTAGGGAGAGAAGCACCAAAAACATAACATGCTTCCCTCCCCCAAAACCTTGATTCTCTACCTTAAGCAAACTTAGATCAGCATATATTGGTGTGAAAGATAAGCAGCTTCGACTAATAGATAAGAACAAGTCTGAGCATGAATAAAGATTAGATTATGATCGGATCCATACAACCAGCAATTATTGGCAATGTTAACTATGAGTTGATTAGGGATAGAAGCCTCTATTAGGACTGGACTCTTCCTCAATACACTAACACTAAGGTACTAATCAGGTTCTCCTTAGCACCTTTGTTAGTACAGTTGGAGGCATATAGACTGGAGTATACTTGGTTGATATCTGGGTATCTTCTATCCCTTCTTGTTTACTTTATTCTATGTTTAGCTATGTTAGATCTCTATATTTTGTTCATTCCAGAGTAGAATCTAAAATATATCAACAAGAGATGATGATTCAGTAAACTACATCTAGAAAAACTTCACAATTATCCCTTCTTTGGCCTCTACTTTTTCTTCTTCTCAAAAATGGTTATCTATGTCATCTTCCCTTGAACTACCATAGAATTTAGTTGTTAGGATCTTGCAAAGGTATCTAACATCATCTTGCTTAATCTTACTTAACGCAATTCCTCTACCATTATAACTAGATCTAGTGTTGTCTAAAACAATCTTTCTCATGTTCTTTTCATTCAGTGGAATCTCTCCAACTTTTGATAATCTAGTAACATCATGAATTAGTTCAATAGTTATATCAATGACTCTATCCTCCATCTAGAATTTCCCATTGTGGATTCTACTTAAAATGATCTTGGTACATTCCTCATCATTAAATTCATACTTCATGGAATATTTGATAATTTCATTATTCTCTAGGTGCCCATAAGCTAGTTTAACTAACATGCCTCTACTTTTTCTTCTTCTCAAAAATGGTTATCTATGTCATGTTCCCTTGAACTACCATAGAATTTAGTTGTTAGGATCTTGCAAAGGTATCTAACATCATCTTGCTTAATCTTACTTATCGCAATTCCTCTACCATTATAACTAGATCTAGTGTTGTCTAAAACAATCTTTCTCATGTTCTTTTCATTCAGTGGAATCTCTCCAACTTTTGATAATCTAGTAACATCATGAATTAGGTCAACAGTTATATCAATGACACTATCCTCCATCCAGAATTTCCCATTATGGATTCTACTTAAAATGATCTTGGTACATTCCTCATCATTAAATTCATACTTCATGGAATATTTGATAATTTCATTATTCTCTAGGTGCCCATAAGCTAGTTTAACTAACATGTCTCAAACTTTCAAACTTGCAACCTAAATATCCTTTAACATTCTCAATGTGCAATACTCCATCTGGTACGGATGATAGTGCTAGACTGTTATCAATTTCAATTGGTTCTATTGGTTATTTCTTAATCTTAGGTCTATTCTTATCCTTAACATTATGAACCATAGAAATATCCATCTTATCAACTGATTAAAGATCAAAAAATACCTTAACTTTGCAAATCTAGGGTTTCGTTATCATCGTCACTGCAAACTGCTTCCAAACTTCTTCAAATCATCCTCAACTTGCTTTTTATTCTTTCAAATCTCTTTTCAATCACTTTGTAATCATGATAACTTTGATTTTGACCTTATAACACTTCACATTAACTCAATCTGACATCACATTCATTCATTTTGAAACTAAAACCTCAAAAAGATGATTCTGCAAACCTGCAACCATAAAACTTTCTGCGACCTCGCAAAACACAATATTTTATTTTGTGCACTTAACCATAGCATTAGTACAACATAATAAACCTATATCTAACTATGCAAAACTTAACTCATTCAAATTCCTAATCTACACTAATCCTAAGTCCTAAACTACAGAAACTTACATAATTTAAGTACTTAAAGAAGGGTCAGGTAAAGATTCATCCTTACCATTAGTTACATTACCTTCCTGACTACTTTTAGTGCTGACTATACCTCCTTGATCTGTGCCTTTATTAAATTTTACTTCATCTTTATTGCTACAACAACCTTTCTCTTTGTTTCCTGCATTTTCATTCCTTCTTGCATTGTTCCTAGGGTTAGGGTTATGATGATAACCTCCATTGTTCATTCTACAAAATCTTGTTGAGTGTCCAAACTTGTTGCATATCTGACAAATGATTCAATTAATTCCAAATCTTTGTCCTTGCTAGTTAATCTGTGACCTACAATTTCTAGCAACATGTCCTACTTTGTTGCATCTAAAACATACTACCACTTTTCTTTGATTCATTTCTTCAATAGATTTCTTATCTGCATTGTTATTATTCCCAATCATTCTATCATAATTATTCAAAATTACTTTAGGTCTTCTACATTCGTCAGCTCTTTGTCCAAAACTATGACAATTATAACAATGTCAATTAAGAGGTTTAAATTGCTTACCTGTGCAATCTCTCTTCATGTGCCCAATAGTATTACAAGCAAAACATCTACCTTTGAATTCTCTTTGCATACCTTTAGATGATTCTTCTAGTTTTGATTCTTCTTGCTTTGATTCTTCTTTCTCTCTAGGTGGTTCTTCTTTAGGTGGATCTTCCAATGTGTTCTCATCTAGCTTTATTTCCTCCACACTTTCAGATGTCTTCAGATCTGGCTTCTTACTTTCATGGATTGTTCTAAACATACTAAATCCAAATCCAGTCCTATCAAAGAATGGTTCTTCAAAAGAAATTTGTTTTCTAGTCTTACCATTATTTGAATATAGCCTTTCAAGTTGTTGTTTAGATTGAGTTAATTCACCTTTCACAATTTTATTATACTTCTCAAGTTCCACATACTGCACTTTTAATTTTTTAGATTTGGATGTTTCCTTTTCAAGTCTTGACCTCAAATCTTCATTCTCAATTTTCAATTTTTCATTATCACATCTCAAATTTCCATCTTTCATCCTAAGCTTCAGATTTACTATCTTCAACTCATGCTTAAGGATCTCATTTTCCTTTTTTAATTCATCATAATCTTCAACAAGCATATCATTATTCGCTTTGATTTTCAACTTGCAGATTTACACTTTGATGGATAATATAAATAAAATTCTGACTCTATCACCACTCCAAAGTCCACAAGGAAGAGGGCCAAATGACAAGGATCAAAGGATCCTTCTACTCTTTGAGCTTCAATGCTTAGGTAGGTGTACCCTTGACTCACATCTTCAAAGGAGTCTCAAAATGATGTATACAATGGTCAACACAAGTCTATAAAAGGTTTATCAAATGAATGTTTATGTTTGTGTGGTTGTTAACCATGACTTCAAAAGAAAGGACCAGTGTCTTATCCCAGGGCTAAGAGTCACCCAACCTGATACTTCAACTAAATACCTTAAGTCAAACACAATGGAAACCAGAGTAAGTGCTTTGCCTATTACCCCTTTCCCTCAAGCACAAGGACATCAAATTTTACACCTGGCTGCAAACTCATTGAATTCACCTAAAAGGATTTAATCCTAACTTTGTTAGAAACTCAGAGATGAATTCAAAATAATCTTTGTTTACCATACATTAACACACTTTGTGACATTAACATATATGAACTCAAAGACAAGCAAGAAGACATACATGAGATACAAGATTGGGATTCAAGAATGTTTTCCGTAACACAATCAAGATCAGCATACAATTAGCATGACACAAAGTTGAGAAAAGAACACCAAATCAAACCTTTATTAGTGTATTATAGTCGAAAACCAGGGACCAAAAGAAACAAGATTTTGGAACCCTTGCAAAATCCAAAATTTTGCAACTTATACCACTAGCTACCTTGGTATCCTCAAGATCGGATGCAACAAGTTTCAAACAACTAGGGTCAGGGTCTCAACCACCCAACCTACTAGAAATGATCTAAAAAGTTATTATAGGGGTGGGAAACACATCAAAGTTAGGAAAGAAGAAACCAAAACTGATCCATAATCATGAAAATCTTCTCTGCAAGTACAGGGGATCACAAAACTGAGCTCAAAAGGACACCCTGCAACAAGCCTTGAGCACACAACCACCATGGTACAAGCCCTAAAAATGATCCAACAACACCTTGGACCACACTACAAATGGCAAACCAGTCATTTCTCACTGAACAGGGTCTACTCTACAATGAATTCCATAAATTTAAGTACTTTCTGGCGCTGGAAGTTCTTAGAAATTCAAATTTGAATCTCAATGGCCACCATGCAATTCGTGGGCCTTAAGTTTCTTGACCGTTCACCCTTAGTCATGCAACTATGCATTCACAATTCATGACCATAGGAAATGGGCTCTAATTTATTCTTGGTCCCATGATTGCATAGCTTGGAGATGGGCTATGCAAGCATGCGACATGCCATTACTGCCAATGCTGCCGCTTGCCATAAGATAGTTTGTTGCATGTTCACAAGCTGGAAAACTGGCTCACATGAACATGAAACAAACCACTACCATGCACCCCACCATCCATCATGATACCACCAAAAATCACCACCTAGGCCCGTGTTCAAACCTACCATCCTACTAGCTCGGACTGACCAGAGATCACCACGACACATCTGCCAATAGGACCACCAAGAAAATATAGATGGGCCTTAGGGACATGCGGCACCCTATCACATGATCGCATAGCCCAGAGATGGGCTATGCGAGCATGCGACCACCCACAGATTGCAACCACCACTGCAACCATCACCACAACCACCACCCCAACCGCCACCGCAAGGGATTTATTGCTTGATCACAAGCCATGGAAATGGCCCTTGCAATCATGTGACAAGGCCATGGGACCCACCCACAATGTGTCACACCACCATTTTCCCGGTCACCACAAACATGGACCCCACATATCTAGTGAACTAGTGACCAAAGAACTTCCGCCAAATCGCAAAATGCTTTGCACCCTTAGCTAAAAATCTAGCGACTCCATGACCAATGTTCGTGCAATCGCCAGATGAACTAGTGAATCACCAAATCTTCACATGAATGAATGACAAAACTATATCTTATCAGCACCACCACCTTTTTATCTAGACCGCCAAACACTAGACTCCAACCGGGCCCGCCAGATGCCACATGTCACCATTTCATTTGTAGGTCATGTCTAGTTATACTGACATGAGACCCACCCTCCATAAGGCTTTGAAAATGAATGGCTAGTGTAAGATCTCATGGCTCTGACAAATTGCATGAGAACTTATGCCGACTGTTAGATCTATCCTCATCATAGACCCTTGTAACAATGGCCCCACTCCTGAGCACATCCACATCGACCAATAGGAAACCTCCACCTATGCAGACATGTCACACCAAGACCACACCCCTTTCTACCAATGGGCCTCAAGGACACATGGCAAGTGGTTGCATGATCGCATAGCCAAAAACTAGGCTATGTGATCATGCGATAGCCAATCACAAGCTGCCACATGTCCACCTTTGGGACCACACCAAAGAAGCCTCACCCTTTCAGAGGATCAGATGATTGTCACAAAAGCGCATAGCCTTGACAAATCCTTTGCACTTTAATGACAACTATTTATGCTTTGACATGTTGGGACCCTCTACCCAATTTAGAAACTAGGTCCCACCTTTGATCGCACTTGCACACTTAAGACTGAGTAGACCGCCAGGTAGCTGAACAAAATTGAGACCTACATGGCTAGGTGGCAAGTAGTCACATGATCGCATGTTAGAAAAGTTTGACATGCGGCCATGCAACAACCAATCACAAAGATCCCGAACTCACCATCCACGTCAGACTTGCGTAGTTAGAGAAAACACCAAAATTAGGACAGAAGTGCGGGGATGAAAACACACAGGGTTTTCACACAGACTGAAAACACACAGGAATATTGACAGACTGAAAGATAGAAGGGAGGCCAAAAACATCATGGGTTTTTGAAAACACTATGGGTTTTCGACACTATGGCAGAGTTTCAACAATGCTTCCTATGGACCTTAGGACTTGAAAAACTTTCTAGGTTTTGTGATTTAAGAGGATGCAGTCTGGGCTAGAGTAGGGTGACACACTAAAGAGCACGGGGCCAAGAGCGTACAACATGAAACACACATGGATCATGCTTGCAAGTTAAAACTGAGACTGCAAGCTAGGTAGAGACAACAAAACAAAGACTACAGGGAAAAAGGCCATTTTCCTGGGATTTTGCAATGACTAGAAAAATGGCCTAATAGTGGCTCTATTTGGGGATGTATGCCTCTTGCAAGCATAGCAAGGACCTAGAATCACTAGTTAAAGTAGACCATCCCACAGGAAAAAATTACAGAGACCAAGGAGCAAGCAGGGCAAGACCAAGCAACAGGACCAAAAACTGACAGACCAAGGTAAAATAGGGTAGGGAAAAGCAACTTATATACAAATATTTACAAGATGTACAACCCTAACTACTATTCATGGAAAACAAAGTACTTCAAATGAAGTACTGCTTCAAGAATTGTCCATGAACTAGCAACTCTTGAATGTCACCATTAAAATCCTTGATGATGTAAGAATCTTGGCCCCATTTCTCATGAATTAGATATGGCCCTAACCAGATGGGATCAAATTTACCATGTTTCCCCTTATCCTCCAATCTGGCATTCCAAACTAACACCAAATCACCATGTTCAAACTTTCTGTCAACAGTCTTTTTATAATATAGATTCTTAACCTGCAACTGCAATTTGGCATTCCTTGCAACTAATTCTCTTCTAGTTTCATCCAACCTAATGAGGTCCTCAATTCTCAACTGCATCTTATCATCAATGTCATCATCATACAACTGCACAAACTTGTACATCTCCAACAATATATTCTAAGGCATTCTAGCATGAATTCCATACACCAGGTCAAATGGTGCACAACCAATTGCCCTCTTCATAGTTACCCTATCAGCCCATAAAGCTAATGGCAGCTTTGAATTCCATGCCATCTTATTCTTGTCTAGAATCCTCTTCAAGATTTTATTCAGACTCTTATTAGTAGATTCTACCTGACCATTTCCTTACGGATGATAAGGTGAGGAATTAGAGATCTGAATTCCCAAACCTTTGCAAAAGTCCTTATATTCGGTAGACCTAAAGCACATAGCATTGTCACTCACTATCCTCTCAGGGCATCCAAACCTTGTAACAATATTATTCATCAAAAAGTCAATTACCACCCTGCTAGTTGCATTCCTTGTAGGTATAGCTTCTACCCACTTTGTAAAGTAATCAGTGGCAACTAAGATCCATGAATGTCCTCCACTTGACTTGTTTGGTATCTCCCCTATGAAATCAATTCCCCACTATTGGAAAGGAGCCTGAACTTCTACTAATTTTAATGGTACATTACCTGAAAACTTAAGCTTACCAGAGAACCCTTGACAAGCATCACATCTCCTTACCAACTATTCTGTATCCCTGAAGATTGTAGGCCACCAAAATCTTGCTCTCAAGATCTTATGAGCAGTTTTTTTACCCATGTAATGTCCACCACAAACTCCCTCATGCATCTCCTTCAACAACACATTAGCTTGATCCTCATCTACACATTTCAATAGTATGCAATTCAGATTTTTTCTATACAACTTACATTTCACAATTACATACTTAATGGCCTGTAACTTCAATGTCCTCTTTTGACTATCATTCATACTATCTGGACACCTCATGTTTCTCAAATAGTAAATAATATCCTGATACCAAATACAATCATCCATATCACATGTATAATCAATTTCAGAATGATTTACCTAGTTTGC
The DNA here is from genome assembly GCA_027943335.1 of Chamaecyparis obtusa. NCBI lineage: Eukaryota > Viridiplantae > Streptophyta > Pinopsida > Cupressales > Cupressaceae > Chamaecyparis > Chamaecyparis obtusa. Next base: position 2,107,819 of record BSBK01001097.1, read on the forward strand.
ATCTAGATTGGATTGGGCCATCAGCTTTGCCAATCCCTGACCTCTAACCAACTTAGTGATCTAGATCTCAACATTGAATTCCTGGATCCTATTGATCCATCTGCATCTTCTTCCAGACACCTCTTGCTGTGAGAAAATGTCCTTCACAGCTACACTTGGCACAAAAGCAATCACAACTGCTCCCATCAAGTAACATCTAAAAGCCTTGATTGCCTTCACAAGTGCATAAGCCTATTTTTCATTTATATCATACTTCAATTCTATAGCCTGCAAAGATTTACTAAAAAATACAATAGGCTGCTCAAAACCATCCTTATTCTTTTGTAACAAAAGTGTAGCAATAGTATGGAAAGATGCAAAAGAAAAGATATGCATTGGGACATTATAATCAGGTGCCTTTAGCACTGGTGCATCTTTGATAGCCTACTTGATATTCTTGAAAGCCTCATTAGGCTCACCCTCCCAATTGATTACAGACCCCTTCTTCAACATCTTGGAAATAGGTCTAGTAACCTCTGCAAAGTTTGTCACAAACCTCCTTAGAAAATTGACCTAACCAAAGAAGGACTGAATCCCTTTAACATTCTTTGGCCTCTAAATTTTATCAATGGCTGCTACCCTCTCAGGGTCAATTCTCACTCCTTGCTTCCCAACTAACTGGCCAAGCAACTTACCTTCTATGACACCAAAAGCACATTTCCTTGGGTTTAATGAAATGCCAAATTCTAAGTCCCTCATAAATATTTTCTCTAAATGAGCACAATGGTCATCTTCCTTATTCAAATAGGCAATTAAATCATCCTGATAGACAACAAGGAAATCATTAATGAAATTTGAAAAGGCAACATCCATTGCCCTCTAAAAAGTAGCACCAGCATTTGTGAGACCAAAAGGCATTCTCACATAGACATATGTTCCCCAAGGTGTTGTAAAGGCTATCTTGAATTGTTCTGATTCCTTAACAATGACCTAATTGTAGCTAGAGAAACCATCCATCATTGACATCAATTTTGATCTGGTTACTCTCTGCAACATAGCCTCCATATTGGGCAAACAATAGTTATCTTTGTATGAGTTGATGTTCAAATTTCTGAAGTCCACACAAAGCCTGATGTCACCATTCTTTTTTTCTTATAGGAACAAGATTTGACACCCAAGAAGAATGCCTTATAGGCTTGATAATGCCAGCATCTCTCAACTTCATTAATTCTTCTTGCATCTTGGGTGCCAAAGTAGGATTAATAGGCCTTTGCTTTTGCCGGAAAGGTTTAGCATCTTCTCTTAATGGAATAACATGCTGAAATAAATCCTCTGTATAAACCTTTAGGTCATCATATGACCATGCAAAAACATGCCTAAATTTCCTCAATAATTCAATCAAAGGTCTCCTTACCTTTTGAGATATATCTCTACCAATGTACACTTTCTTAGGTGCCTCATGTGATCCAAGATTTATCTCCTAGAGATCAGCATGATCTTCTACTTTGATATTATTTTGAACTCTATCTTGGTTGTCAAAGATAGTCTCCAAAAAAACAAGCCCCTTAGGCACCTTGTTAGTTCTAAGTTGAATGACCTCATTGCCTAAGACAACCTCCCTTCCTTCTATTGACTCAACCAAGGTTGAACAATCAAGTTCCTGACCATGATACTGATCCTTGCAATCCATAAACTTCAAAATATCATTATCATCATCAAAAACTTGTCAATTCTCAATATTGTCTGGTATACTAGGCCTAGCCTGAATTTTAACTTTAGAAATACCAGAGAATGTGACATCATTAGGATTGATTGCAATATTGGCCAACAAGTCAGCCATCTTGTTGTTACTCCTATCCTTCCACTCAATATTGAAGGCATCAAAATGTTCAATCAAATCCCACAGTGCATTCCTATATTGCTTCAACCTTCTATTCTTGGAAGCATACACTGACCTAACTTGGGACACCACCAACTCAGAATCACCAATAACACATGCATTTTATACCATGCTTTTGTGCCAACCTCAGTCCTAACAACAAGGCCTTATATTCTGTTATATTTTTGGTACAAAAGAAATTCAATGTGAAAGAGAACTTGTAGGTGTTTCCATCAGGAGAAATAAGTAAAATACCTACTCCTGCACCATCTTTGTAGTTTGCACCATCAAAGTACATGACCCACAAATCACCCTTCACAGAGTCAACACCTATCTCAGTATAAATAGGTGACAAAACAAGCTCATTTTCAAATACAGGGATCTCTACCCTAAAATCATTTACATTAGTATCCACAAAACATGTAGTTTCATTATCTATGTTTCTCTCAATCATGTGGCATACTCTTGGCTCTCATTCAATCTTGACGAACTAATCATCAATCTTGAAAGTTGCATAGGAAAAATCACACTGTAAACTTCCACCCATGGAAACACTCGATCTTCTAGATAGAAACATCCCATAATGAGGGGGGATATCCACCACCAAAACACTCATTATTAGCTCCTTCTCTAGATATGCTACCAACCTATATGGCATTGCATTGATAGTCCCAATGACTGGTACCTCCCTCTGATCCATTGCACAACACCTACCCTACACTGTCTCAACTTTAAGGCCTGACCTCTCCATGATTTTGAAAGGCATGATAGTATTAGAGGCACCACTATCAATCATACAATTTTTTAACTTCATCCCATTCACAAGAACACTTAAGAAGAATGGGTCAATATTTTCAAGGCTGGCATTGATAGAACTGTCTAAATATATTGGAGGAATTTGAGACACAATTCCCTAAGTAGCAACATCCTTCAAAGCTTTATCCTGAGATCCATTGCATGAAGTATCATTTTTGTGAGTATTACCAACCCATGCAATAGCTTTATCTTTATGTTCAGGGATCCTTAACAATTCTGACAATGGAACCTTAACTATAATTTGTGACAATACAGATAACATGTCAATAGGGGTAGAAGCAGGAATCTCAATCTGCACTACCTTAACATCCTTTTTCTTGTCTGACACATTAGGTGTACTGACCACCCTCATTTTTTCAACCTTAGCCATTATGTTAACTAGCTTCTCAATCTCACTAGAGACCATTTCAATTCCAACTCCCTTAGGCTCACAATGTTTAATTTTTACATTCTTGAATTTTACCATGTGATCAACCTTTGATTTGTTCCCATTAGGTTCTCTAGAGTTGGTACTCTTTATAAACATTCCTATAGCTTTCTCATTTGTATTCCTTGCCACCATGCCTCTAGTTTGCACCTAGGCAATCATTTCTATAGTACTCCTCTCCATCTCTTCTCTAGAAGGTTTTCTCAAATTTTCCTGCTTGGGAGAAGAATTCATGTTACATGTTTTCTGATTAATGCATTCACCATCAGAAAAAACCTCTTGATGAAAAAGAGCCTGATTATGTCTCTTCACATTCATATCTACCTTTTCATCAAAATTAGAATCATCTTCATATCCTAGATATGAAGAAGCCATGTTGCAACCAACATCATCTTGTTCTTCTTCTTGTTCTATCTCCTCATCACCACAATCTTGATTTGCAGCCATAGATTGTGCAACCACACAATGCTCTGTAGAATGAGGGGACTAGCATGCAACACACCAAGGTACATTCTCCATGACATTTATTGAAGCTTTATGTAGAGGGTTAGGGACACCTTTTTCATTGTTTCCTCTTGCACCAGGGACAATAGGCTTGCCATCCTTCCAATGGGTGTTATAGGGGTAATTCTATAGTCTATTTTGCTTACTAAAATTATTGTTGAACTGAGGCCTTTCATTGGTAGGAGCACTAATGTTCCTACTTGTAGGTGCCTTCAAATCCTTCAATGCATTAAGCACCTTATCCAATTTTTCTTCTTCTTGCCTCCTAGATCCAACATTCTTATCATTTTCTTTTTTGTATTTCCTGTCCCCAAACAACTTTGGGTCATCTCTCTTTCCACCCAACTTTCCTGATATTTTCATGTTGTTCTCAAGATTGACAGCAATCCTAAAAGAATCCCTAAGAGTTCTTGGTTCTTTATCCCTCAATAAATATCTCATCTTCCCATCAAATGCATTGAAGTATGTAGTCAAATAGACATTGTCATCCAACCACATGACTTGGAACAACTTATGCATACCCTTCTGAAATCTCATGTTGAATTCAGTTGCAGACTCATTCTGATTTTTCCTTATGGTATTGAATTCATTCAACATGAAGCTAGCATTAGGCCTATCACCATACTACTTCTTGAAACATTTCTCAAAAGAGTCCCAAGTATCAATACACTTATCAAGAAGCCTCTTAAACCAATCTCTAGCATCCTCCATTAGAGATTGAACAAACAATTTCATGACAACATCCTCATGCTCTACCTCATAATCATTAAGCATATCAAAAAATAACCTAAGATGCTCTTCACAACTAATAGTATTATTACCAGCAAACTTAGGTACCTGATCTCTAATATCACTTGGAAAAGCATTTGGATAGCCAAGAATTCCATCAAAACTTATTTTCCTATAGCCTTCTAATTGCATAGGTCTTCTTTGAAAACTCGAACTAGTGTTAACCTAGGATCAACATTAGCATCTACATTTATCTATGCATTTGACTACTGCCTAGGATCTACACCTATCCTAGTAGATGTAGAAGGAAAAGAACTAGTAGCATTACTGAGTGGAATAGTAGTAGTCATAGATGGCATACCTTGTTTAGTATTAGAAGGGCCGAGAGCATTAGCTGAAGAAGCTCACAAAAATTGGATCTTCCTTTTCTTTTCTACGATGGAAGTGTCAACCTCAGCTCTCTCTAGTTCTCTTGCAAGGTCCTCATCTTCCTTTCTCCTTCTCTCCATTTCAGTGTCCTTATTTGAATCAAGTGGTGGGATCCCTGGTATTGTCAATGGTTTTCTTGCTTGGTCACCCACCATCTTATACTTTCCTTTCTCATTTATGATAACAGTAGGTCTGGTAATCCTGTGCCCATCTTTATCTTTAGGCAAAGGGACATAGCTTTGCACTTGTCTAACCATAGGGCCCTCATTTTCAAATTCATGATCCTATAGCAAGCACTCTTGCTCACTCCTCAAGGCATCAAGATCACCAAAAACATCATGCTGCAATGTTTTAGGAGTAGAAGCAAGCATTTTGTTTCTCTCCTTCATTTCATTTATTTTTCTCAGAAGAGACTGCCTCTCTATCAAAGTATTTACCTTTTCAGCCTCTCTCTCCTCTTGTAATCTTTTATGTATGACATCCTGCTCTACCAACTGCAGCCTCAGTGCATTCAAGTCATCAGGATCTACCATAATGTCATCAGAACTAGATGACACATCCATATTAGGAAGATTTTGATATGGGAAACGGACCTACCTATGTCTCAGGGGTTCTCTTCTAAATTGATCTTCATCAAGATCCAAGTCAACCTCTAAACCCACATCTCTATTTTGTTCATCATGACTTGCAGGAAAAGGACCCTTGTCCTGAAATGCAGCCTCAGGGGTATCATAAAATCTCTCTTTAGAGTGACCACCTTCTAATCTAGAAACTCTATTTTGTGAACCATCCTCACTTGAGGATGCATGTGGTCTTCTGGCTCTTGCATTTCTTTGTTCTCTCATGGGAGCACTGGTAGGCTCACCATTCCTTCTAATCTAGCTCTTGTTTCCCTGTCTAGATAATTGCTCCAGAGTGACCTCTAGATTCTTTCTAACATATGACCTGGTATTTCTCCTCTTATCCATGCTGCTTCAATATGTTGCACTGGTTCAAACCTTTGAGTCACCACCCACCTAGATGGGAAATCTTCAAAACAACAGGAAAACAAGAACACACTTATACTTTTCTCTTTAGATTCTCCCCAGTAGAATCACTGACTCTTAACAAATGCATATCTTCATAGTCATCCCCAGTAGAGTCACCATTTTGTTGGTTGTAGATTATTCCCTTTGATCTTCAACTTGTAGATTTACACTTTGATGGATAATATAAATAAAATCCTGACTCTATTACCACTCCAAAGTCCACAAGGAAGAGGGCCAACTGACAAGAATCAAAGGATCCTTCTACTCTTTGAGCTTCAATGCTTAGGTGGGTGTACCCTTGACTCACTTCTTCAAAGGAGTCTCAAAATGATGTATACAATGGTCAACACAAGTCTATTAAAGGTTTATCAAATGAATGTTTATGTTTGTGTGGTTGTTAACCATGACTTCAAAAGAAAGGACCAGTGCCTTATCCCAGGGCTAAGAGTCACCCAACCTTATACTTCAACTAAATACCTTAAGTCAAACACAATGGAAACCAGAGTAAGTGCTTTGCCTATTACACCTTTCCCTCAAGCACAAGGACATCAAATTCTACACCTGGCTACAAACTCATTGAATTCACCTAAAAGACTTTAATCCTAACTTTGTTAGAAACTTAGAGATGAATTCAAAATACTCTTTTTTTACCATACATTAACACACTTTATGACATTAACATATATGAGCTCAAAGACAAGCAAGAAGACATACACAAGATATAAGATTGGGATTCAAGAATGTTTTCCATAACATAATCAGGATCAGCATACAATTAGCGTGACACAAAGCTGAGAAAAGGACACCAAATCAAACCTCTATCAGTGTATTATAGTCAAAAACTAGGGACCAAAAGAAACAAGATTTTGGAACCTTTGCAAAATCCAAAATTCTGCAACTTATACCACTAGCTGCCTTGGGATCCTTAAGATCAGATGCAACAAGCTACAAACAGCTAGGGTCAGGGTCTCAACCACCCAACCTACTAGAAATGGTCTAAAAAGTTATTACAAGGGTGGGAAACACATCAAAATCAGGAAAGAAGAAACCATAACTGATCCATAATCATGAAAATCTTCTCTGCAACTACAAGGGATCACAAAACTAGGCTCAAAAGGACACCCTACAATAAGCCTTGAGCACACAACCACCATGGTACAAGCCCTAAAAATGATCCAACAACACCTTGGACCACACTGCAAATGGAAAACCAGTCATTTCTCACCGAACAGGGTCTACTCTGCAATGAATTCCATAAATTTTAGTACTTTCTAGCGCTAGAAGTTCTCAAAAATTCAAATTTGAATCTCAACGGCCACCATGCAATTAGTGGGCCTTAAGTTTCTTGACCCTTCACCCTTAGTCATGTAATTGCACATTCACAATTCACCACCATAGGAAACGGGCTCCAATTTATGCCTGGTTGCATGATCGCATAGCCTAGAGATGGGCTATGTGAGCATGCAACACGCCATTACCGCTGATGTTGCCGCTTGCCACAAGATAGTTTGTTGCATGTTTGCAAGCTGAAAAATTGGCTCACATGAACATGCAACAAACCACTACCATGCACCTCGTCAGCTGTCACGATACCACCGAAAATCCCCACCTAGGCCCACATTCAAACCTACCATCCTGCCAGCTTGGACTGATTGAAGATCACCATGACACATCCTCCAATGGGACCACCAAGAAAATATAGATGTGCCCCAGGGACACATGGCACCCTATTGCATGATCACATAGCTTAGAGATGGGCTATGCGAGCATGCGACCACCCACAGATTGCAACCACCATCGCAACCATCACTGCAACTGCCACCGCAACCGCCACCACAAGGGGTTTGTCGGATGATCGCAAGCCATGGAAATGGCCCTTACAATCATGTGACATGGCCATGGGACCCAACCACAATGTGTCACACCACCATTCACCCAGTCACTGCAAACATGCACCCCACATATCTGGTGAACTACCGACCAAAGAACTTCCGCCAGCTCGCAAAATGCTTTGCACCCTTCGCTAAAAATCTAGCGACTTCATGACCGCTATTCATGCAATCACCAAATGAACTAGAGAATCACCAAACCTTCACATGAATGCATGATAAGACTATATCTTATCGGCACCGCCACCTTTTTATCTAGACCACCAAACACTAGACTCCACCCGGGCCCGCCAGATGCCACATGTCACCATTTCATTTGCAATTCACGCTTGATTATACTAACATGGGACCCACCCTCCATAAGCCTTTGAAAATGAATGGCTGACATAAGATCTCATGGCTCTGACAAATCACATGAGAACTTACACTAACCATTAGATCTATCCTCATCACAGACCCTTTTGACAATGACCCCACTCCTGAGCACATCCATGTCGACCAATAAGAAACCTCCACCTACGCAAACATGTCACCCTGGGACCACACCCCTTTCTACCAATGGGCCTCAAGGACACGTGGGAAGCAGTCACATGATCACATAGCCAAAAATTGGGCTATGTGATCATGTGACAGCCAATCATAGGCTGCCACATGTTCACCTTCAGGACCGCACCAAAGAAGCCTCACCCTTTCAGAGGATTGAATGGTTGTCACAAAAGCGCATAGCCTTGAAAAATCCTTCCCACTTTAATGACAACTGTTGATGCTTTGACATGTCAGGACCCTCTACCCAATCCAAAAACTAGGTCCCACCTTTGATAACACTTGCACACTTAAGATTGAGTAGACCACCAGGCAACTAAACAGAACTGGGACCCACACGGCTAGGTGGCAAGTAGTCCAGGATCACATGTCAAAAAAGTATGACATGCGGCCATGCGATAGCCAATCATAAAGAGCCCAGACCCACCATCCACATCAGACTTGCGTAGTTAGAGAAAACACCATAATCAAGATAGAAGTGCGGGGATGAAAACACATAGGGTTTTCACATAGACTGAAAACACACAAGAATATCGATAGACCGAAAGATAGCAGGGAGGCTGAAAACATCATGGGTTTTTGAAAACATTGTGGGTTTTCGACACTATGGCAGAGTTTCAACAATGCTTCCCGTGGACCTTAGGACTTGAAAAACTTTTTGGGTTTTGTGATTTAAGAGGATGCGGTCTAGGCTGGAGTAGGGTGACACACTAAAGAGCACAGGTCCAAGAGCGTACAACATGAAACACACACGGATCATCCTTGAAATTTAAAATTGAGACTGCAAGCCGGGTAGAGACAACAAAACAAAGACTGCAAGGAAAAAGGCCATTTTCTTGGGATTTTGCAATGACTGGAAAAATAGCCTAACAGACAGGTGGAGATGATACCTGGTACCTACAATCCTACATCACCAAGAAGAGATACATGTATACATATGGATATACATACAAATTAGATATATGCAAATAGATGACCAGGATTGATACATCGTGTGGACTTCATCTTGAGTCATGAAAATGCATTAGACACATATCCATGAAACATAAAACATCATGATAATTGTTAGATTCAAATTTTTTAGTTAGCTCCATAAAACATACAGAGATAGATGGTTTTCTAATTTCATAAACATATAAATGATAACCATAAATGGGCATATCAATCATCTGATAAACATATCATCATCCATAAAACATAGATGTAAATGTATAGTTCTAACCATCATAATAGAATGTCCAAATCAGAAAGTCCAATTATCACCATAGGAGAGGGTATTGCACTATATCTCATAGCATACTCAAATACAAAGGTGCATGTATTATTTATATGCGTAAATAAAACTTATTCACTAAGTCGGCCTATAACTAATTACATACAATGCTTCCAAATGAATTGGCTCAAGCATGTTTACATACTATCAGATTAACATGTTTAAAACACAAATACAATAGGTGCATAGCCTTTACAAAACAATATTATAACCACTAACCAAAATACTAACAGTTAGCTGCATACTCTATTCTATTCTACCACTCACTGTTTGTGTTACTTCAACTTGTTGTATCTTCATCATGCTAACTCGTTTGATCATGCACTCTTAACCATAGCTTAATAACATGACCAAAAGCTTATCTTCTAGGGTGCATACCCAAACTCAGTCATATGCATGCACCCTGATGCTCTATTCATCTAGTGCTTCACTGACTATCCAGTCTTCCATACTTAGTCATTTTTTGATCTTCTAAGTTATGCGCTAGCTCAAAAACTTCATATGACTTTGTTTCCATAATGAAAACACTAAATCATAGTCATATATAATAGTATAGTCAACTTTCCAACAATCTCCCCCTTTTTCATCAATGGAAACAAAGGAATATGGTGAAGTTACTAAACTATATTTCTTACAAAAAAATTTCTAACATATACTCTTATCTTATATCTCCCTTCTACTATATACTCTACTCCCCTTTACATCATATACATAGCTCCATATTCTCCCTTCTACTATATAATTTACTCCCCCTTTGACATTAATGACAAAGGTGCTAAAAAAATGATACTACAAGTACTTACATATTGAATACATCTGGATATGCAATCTGAAGGTTTGCAATTTCTTGCTGCCAAAATACCTTCAGTGCATTTATTGTCTAGAGATGGGTGCACAAAGAATAAGTTAACTTCTCCATCTTCTCTAACTTTGAACTTGGACCTTGATCATATGTTACCATCGTGCCATCAATCTCCTTGATATTCTGATTTAGCACATCTAAAGAGGGCGCAAGTGCATTCCTTAACTAAGTTTGCCTAGCCCTTATTTTAGCCATTTCATTTTCTTCCTTCTCAATTTTGTCTAACTAACCTTGATAGACATTATTGCATATGTTTACATTTGTGGAGGGATCTTCCATTGATTTCCTTATTGCTTCCATCATTCATTCAACTTCCTGAATCTTCTTTGAGAGGTCTACAGTTAGTTTGTCCTTATCCATACAATCAGCTATGATCTTTCTTCCTTTAGCTACAATCTCCTTCAACAAAGCTTGACCAACTTTTAAAGAACTAAGGTCAAGTGTGAAGTTACCTATCAATTCACTTAGCCTCTTCTTAAGATATTTTTCTTCTACAACGTTGGATGTAGATTCTTCTAGGATAGATAAGTGTTTTTTGAAACTTGTTAGGATGGTACTAACATCATCCATTGAATTAAATTTTAATACCTTCTTTTCCTTTGGCATTAGGTTGTTCAGAATGTTGACTGCTTCAACAAACAATGGATTCCTCATGACTTGTTTCTCCTTTTCTTTCTCCATTGCTAGTACATTGATCTTTATTAGGTCTTCTTCTCCCCATGAGTCTAGACTTGTTGTGTCAGGAGTCAAAATTGATAACAATGACATTGATGGCATAGGAGTGAGAGGTTTTTTGTCCATAATTTATGTCTTTACCTTCATAGACATTTCAATAAAGAGCTCATCTACGGGTTTATTTTCCTTTTCTTCTTCTTCTTTCTCTTTTCCTTCTTCCTTTTCCTTTTCTTCTTGTCCAGTTATGTCTTCAATCTAAACTTCTTATTTCTTCTTGGGAATTTCTTCAATGCATAAAATTTTTACTTCTTCAGTGCTCAAAAATTCTTCCTCAGACTTATCCAAGTCCTTGTATGTGCCCGCCATTGATATTTATGCATTATCAATCATAATTGTGTCATCTTGTGTTTCAGGGATAGGTGCATAATCCTATGGACTTGTCATAGGTACATTTGGGATCTCAGCTAATTTTACTTTCTCAATAGGAACTTTTGTTTAAGGTGGGGATGGTGGATACATGCATTGTTCCAAAACTACCTTCTCAAATGCTTTTTCAATTTCCTTGGCAACCAAATCATAGTCCTTATTCATGATCTGAAAGGTTCTTAGCTTGGTTGTAAGGTGAGGCTTCACTAGTTCCAACAATAGTGTTTTCTCCTCAACTAAACATACTAGAAGGTTATCATCTAAGGTCTTTTCCCTTATTGTAAAGTTTTCTTCTATTTCTTGTCTCTTCAAGGAATCAATTTTGTTCCATACATGGTTAGGAATTGTTATCTTAAGCTCCAAGACTATCTTCTTGAACTTGATCATATGTTTGATTATCATACTATGCATCTCAAATTTATCTATCTCATGATATCTATCATGAAACTTAGCAATTTGATCAATCCTTCCTTCATCTACCACTCTTGTTCGCAACACTTCTAGATTTGGTAGGAATCCTACCTTGGGAGGTTGTTGAATATTTCTTCCTTGGCTTCTTGTTGATCTTGAATATGGATGGCTTGAGACTATTTGCTTCTTCCTCTTAGGCATCTTACTTGGCTCAAGAGATGCTTGAGTGGACTCTAGATCAATAGTAGGAGTGGGCTAATGACTATTTTTTGTTAGAAATAGGGAATACTGAGAGGGGGGGGGGGTGAATCAGTATTCTACAAACTTTTACTTTTTCCCAATTATGGATATAACAGATTATCTTTATACTTGCATAATAGAGTAAACTAAAGAACATGCATAACAATAAAGCAAATGAACTCATAACACATTATTTGTTCTCGAGGAAACCCTAGCCAAGGGAAAACCCTGGTGGGGATGATACCCACAAAGATCCACTAATCAAAAGTATAATATGAAGGATGTTGACCCTATTAGGAGCCTGCTACATATATATAGTGTCTCAATCCTGATTAAGGGACTATAGGCCTTGTTAGAAGCCTCAACCCTACTAAGAGTTGGTAGTACTGATTACAAATGATTACAAGATGAGCCCACTGTCGAAACAAGTAATGTACAATGATTACTGATTACAAAATAGGGTAAGGTACATAACCTTACACTGCTTGCTTGTCTTTCACAACTTCACATCAATATCTTTTTCTGTATCATCTATTTCATTCACATATCATATCTCTTGCTTCACATTCCATATGCCTTACATTTATACAAGTTATTAGGAATAATAAATTTTACATTCGGCTTTACAAAACATAAATATTTACACAAAATACATATTTACACAAGGGTTAACATCTAGGATGTTGTCCCTTTATATTATTAAGACATTATTTTGATAAATAAAATAATCCCTTAACTCTTTACCAATTTTGTCTTCTTTCTCTGTCTAGTTGGCTTTAACACCATCTCTGGTGATACTGCAATAACTTCTTCTATACATGTCATACATAATTGTGCTCTCAAGCGAGTCTTCAATATGCATCATAGTATCTATGTTCAAGTGAGAAAGTACTGAACTTACTTCAATTAACATCGCCAATCAAAACTATCCCTTGGGTAAACTAGGAAAATACTACTTATACTTTGACAATTTTGCTTTGTGCTCTATCATACTTACTCTCTATCATATGTGGTCTTCATGTAGATCATATATTTCCATAATGATAATATCTAGATATCTAACTCAGCCAAATTGCCAACAATCTCCCCCTTTGTCATTGGTGGCAACATATGAGAAAATTGGCTAAGTCACAAAACTCAAAATCTCAAAATTATATCTTTGTTGTCCTTATAACTCCATATATCTTATATATATTCTATACTCCCCCTAAGAATATACTTCCTTAAAATATATCAATTTTCTACTATCATATCACTCCCCCTTTGACAAAAATGACAAAAAGGTGTCAAAAATTGTGATCTAAAAAATTTACCTTAATTCAAAATTGCAGTGTCAGTAGGCTTGCAACACAATTTGCAAATTTCACTTTAATGTTATCTATCTCCTTCTCCCATGCTTTCTTTACTGTGTTTGAAACACTAAGGAGTGCACATAGACCATAAGATGTGATCTCACATGCATGAAGGTTTTCAAAGTTGAACTTCTCATAAGATAATTGATCACATCCCTAAACAAGATAATTGGAAAGAATAAGAAGGTAAAAATACTTGAAGGATCATCACTGGAAATAACGGAGAAGTTATAGAGTGTTGTGACTAACCAGATAGAAGAGGTAGACCCACTGGAAAGAGCTAGAGAAGTTATGAAAGCATTTGATAATGAGTTCACTAACTTATGATACCAATTGTTAGAAATAGGGAATACTCTTTAGTAAAATCACTATCACTGAGGGTTTCAAGTTTACATCCCAAATAGATTCTAACATTCTCTAAATGTAAAACTCCATTTGGTATGAATGACAATACTAATTTAGGGTCTTCTTCCAAAGGTTCTACTAGTTCCCTTTTAGTCTTAGGTCTGATTTTATCTCTTATACTATTAACCAATGAAACATCCATGACTTCTAAAAATTCTCTAATTGACTGATAGATTTTCTTAGTGAAATGCCTTAATTCTATGACTTAGGGATTTGTGTAGATTTGACATGAAATTCCTTCACCAAATCCTTGCAAACTAATCTCAATTACTACTGCTTGATCTCCTTAACACTTGCATTCACTTTAATGATCAAACAATACCGATCATAAGATTTTAACCATTCAATCTTACAAGATTCTGACATCGTATTCAATTCTTTTGCCGCTTCTTTCCAAAAAGTTGTTTCCTACTTACCTTCAAAACTTAAAAGTTCTTGTGATCATGCATAACATTGTATTAGCTCATGTGCTCTTAACCATAGCATCATTACATCATAAAATACATTTCATTAACTGCACAAGACTCAATTCATCCTATACTAACTTCTACACTATCCTAAGTTCCTATTCTACTGTATTTTTCATGAATTAAGTACTTTGAGATGGGTTAGGAAGAGTTTCACTCTTACCATTAGATACTTCACCTTTCTAATTACCTTCAGTGCTAAATGTGTCTCCTTGATCTGTGGCTTTAATAAACTTCACTTCTTCTAAATTACTACAACAACCTCCTTGACTGTTGCTTGCATTCTCATTTCTCCTTGCATGAATTCTAGGATTAGGGTTTCTCATGTTGTTCATTCTGCAAAACCTTTCTGTATGACCAAATTTGTTGCATATCTGACAAACTACTCCATTTTTTCATATCTCGGTCCAGTCTGGATGATTTGTGATCTGCAATTCCTGGCAATGTGTCCAACCTTGTTGCATCTATAACATACTACTATATTTCTTCTATTCAGATCTTCAATAGGTTTCTTATTTTCATGGTTAGTATCTCTAAAAATTTTACTACTATTATTATTCTCATTAAATTTAGGATTCCTACATTCAATAGCTCTATGTCCAAAATCATGATAATTATAACAATAACCATTAAGAGGTTTAAATTTCTTACTTGTACAATCTTTCTTCATATCACCAAAAGTGGTACATGCAAACCATTTACCTTTAAATTCCATCTGCATACCTTTAGGTGATTCTTCTTGCTTAGGTAGTTCTTCCTCTTTAGACATATCTTCATATTTGTTAGCTTCATCAGATTTCTTTTCTTCTATGTTTTCAAAAATTTTCAAATCTGGTTCCCTACTTTCTTCACTTACCTTAGATGAGTTAAATCCAAGACCAATTTTATCATAGAATGGCTTTTGATAAGACATTTGTTCATCAATCTTCTCACTAGTAGAATATGGTTTCTCAAGATGTTGCTAAGACTGAGTCAATTCACCTTTCATAATTGTATTGTAATTTTCAAGTTCAACATACTGCAATTTGGTTTTCTCAAGTTCAGATGTAAATTTACAAATTTTAGATTTCAGATCTTCTTTCTCAGATTTCAGATTTTCATTCTCAGATTTTAGATTTTCATTGTTAGATTTTAGATTTTCATTCTTGTTGTTTCCATCTTTCAAACTCAATTTCAGATTTACTATCTTTAATTCATGTTTAAGGATCTCATTTTCTTTTTCCAAATTATCATCACAATCTTCAACTTGAATTGTAGATTCCTTTTTTGTTTTTAGTTCTTCTAGCTTCTTTTTCAGCTTCTCAATGAGGTTCTTTGCACCATCATATTTTCCTTTCAGAGTATCTCTTTCTTCAATAAGTATATCAATCTATTCAAGAGCCTCTTCAAGATTCTTCTATAGCTGATCCATATCCATAGAGATCTTACTCAAGCTACTAGGCTTTTTCTGAATGATTATTTTCCGAGTAACTAAGCTCTGATACCAATTGTTAGAAATAGGGAATACTGAGAGGGAGGGGTGAATTAGTATTATACAAAATTTTAATTTTTCCCAATTATGGATATAAAAGATTATATTTATGCTTGAATAATAGAGTAAACTAAAGAACATGCATAACAATAAAGAAAATGAACTCATAACACATTATTTGTTCTTGAGGAAACCTTGGCCCAGGGAAAACCCTGGTGGGGATGATACCCACAAAGATCCACTAATCAAAAGTATCTTGTTAAGGATGTTGATCTAGTTAGGAGCCTGCTACATATATATAGTGTCTCAATCTTGATTAAGGGACTATAGGCCTTGTTAGAAGCCTCAACCCTGCTAAGAGTTGGTAGTACTGATTAAAAATGATTACAAGATGAGCCCACTACCCAAACAAGTAATGTAAAATGATTATTGATTACAAAATAGGGTAACATACATAACCTTATACTACTTGCTTGTCTTTCACAACTTCACATCAATATCTTTTGCTATATCATCTATCTCATTAACATATCATATCTCTTGCTTTGCATTCCATATGCCTTACATTTATACAAGTTATTAGGAATAATAACTTTTACAGTCAGCTTTACAAAACATAAATCTTTACACAAAATACATATTTACCCAAGGGTTAACATCTAGGATGTCATCCCTTTATATTATTAAGACATTATTTTGATGAACAAAATAATCCCTTAACTCTACCAATTTTGTCTTCTTTCTCTATCCAGTCGGCTTTAACACTATCTCTAGTGATACTGCAATAACTTCTTCCGTACATGTCATATAGAATTTCTCTCTCAGGTGAGTCTTCAATATGCATCATAGTATCTATGTTCAAGTTCACAAGCACTGAACTTAGTTCAATCGATTTCGCCAATCAAAACTATCCTTTGGGTACACTGGGAAAATACTACTTATACTAAGACAATTTTTCTCTGTGCTCTGTCATACTTTCTCTTTGTCATATGCGGTCTTCATGTAGATCATATGTTGTCATAATGAAAACATCTAGATATCTAACTCAACCAAATTGCCAATATTTTCTTCCATTTTCATCTTCATCTCTTTAGGGTCATCAGTATTCTCAAGTTGCATGGAAATATTGGCTTCCCTTTCCTTATCTAGGTCTTCTTGAGTGACACCATGTATTTTTAGTATCTTAGAGGTGATCCTAGATGCTTTCATCTTGGTCGCAGCATTGTTCAAGACTGCATCTATTTGTTGTGTCTTCTCATAAGTGCCCCATCTTGGCTCATTAGGATCCTTGGGTGCTGATAGTAGGACTTGTGCATATACCTCTAGAATATGTTCTTCCACTTCATAACCAAGTGGATGGATCCACTTAGTTCTTTTCTTTACAAATTCCATGCAAGTAATATCTATCTCCACCATAAAACATATGGTATCCTTGTACTTCTCTACTATGCTCTCAGGTATCCTAAACCTTCTCTGCATTCTAATTTTGAATGTCTTTATTTCTAAGTCCATGAAGTCCCTTAAGGTACTCTCTAATGATGCCTTGAATGATATTTGAGGCATTGTGGGTAGACTCTTGTCAAGGTAAAGGTTTGAAACTTTACTAGCTATATGAAAGTACATGTAGATGATAAGTGACCCAAACCTAAATATCTTACTCTTATCATGTTTGATAGCCCTGATATTATCCATCAACTATGTGCAAAAGATCTCACACAAGTTGAAGTCTCCATTTTCTTTCATAATTTTGATGGCTACTAAGATAGTGGCCATAGACCCACTATTTACCTTGTTTTTATGTTGAAACTTGTAACCCAGTATCATAGACATTAGTTTGATATCCTTCTCTTCAATCGGCTCAATGCTCATGCTGCACTTATCACTATGTGACTTACAAGCTTGTTCCACCAGTTTTCTGACATCCTTACCAACAGGGAGAATGACACCAGTCTTAGGAAGTCTGGTCATCTCATAAATGAGATCAGTAGTTATTCTAATAGGGACTTCTCCTATCCAGAATAGGTCATCATGAATTCTTCTTAGTAGGATCTTAATCCATTTGGATTCATAGAATTCATATGATGTTGCATACTTAATAATAGGGTTGTTTTCCAAGTGCGTGAACTCATCCAAGAATATCTTGTCAGGATTCATCAGTGTCTCAAAGTGTGACCTTATTCTATCCAAACCTACTAGTTCCTTCTTGCAGTAAATATATGCACGTATGTCTTCTATGTGCATTACTCCCATCAGAGCCCTAGAGAATGCTCTTTCTAGGTCATCTAAGATTGACTTGAAGGGATGCTTCTTAAAGACATATCTCTTCCTTTCAGCAACATCAAAAATAATTGGAGTGGCCATAACTTACTTGATTAATCACTTCAAATAGGTTTTCAAGGGTTTCTAAACCATCATGTCTGAACTAGGGATTCATAACAAACTTAACTTCCTTTCGCTGAAGAAATCAACTGCAATCTTCCAACACAAATAGCTTTGATCTCCGATGCTCTCCAAAGTCTTGAACTTGAATATAAATGTGATAATAATGGAACTCTGGTGACTTTAAATCAACTTTCCATAATTAATGATTGCCGTGTAAACACAGACTCCCACAGAGAATTCCAATCTTTTCTTCTGCTATCAATCAAATAATGCACTCTCGCATGCTGCATCAACTAGTCTCCAAATAGTTATAACCAAAGGCACATACTCTGAGGGTGATTATACCAGTCGAGCAGGGGTCTAGAGCTAATCTAGCTCCCCATATGACCATGAGCATCATTAATCCAAAAGTAGAGAGTGCATCCATTGCAGATGCATCCAATACATACTCATCAACCTTATCCTTCTTTACTTCTATTAAAATCAAGCTCACATCTTCTAAGGCTTTCACAAACTTGACTTCTCTAGATTCATCTAGGATTGATCCTTGAGACTTGTTAGGGATTTCTTGTCTTTGTGCTTTTGATTTGCAAAACTTAGAGATGTGTGCAGCCTTGTTACAAGTGTAACAAATAACTGGAGGCCTTATATTCCTTGACGCATTGATGTGAGTTACCAATTTGCATTGTCTAGCTGTATGACCATTATAATTATATATTTGACATATAATGCTCTAAGGACTTCTAACATTTTTCTGTGGATGAATTTTTGAATTTTTCTGAGTCTGAATTCTTTGATTTGATCTACAATTCATAGCTCTATGACCAAACTTATTGCATGAATAACAATAACCATTGAAAGGTCTTACCTCTTTACAATCGCTTGCTATGTGACCATGCTTGTTACAAGCATAACAAGTTTTGTTTACTAGCTTGCACTCATCTTTAGATAGTTCTGCTTTAGCTTTAGTATGATCTTTAGTCTTTTTGGCTTCTATAGATTCTTCTGGTGCTTTCATTCTTCCTCACATATCATTGATTTGATTTTATGCTTCATTGAATCCAATACTAGAGGTATCTCCTTTAATCTTCTATCCATACAAATGTGACTCTATTAGATCTTTTATTGTGTGCAATTTGTCAATATGATTCTTTGCTTTAGTTAGTTTAGATTCCACTTGCTTTTTGATTTTCTCTAACTCCAAGGTTTTCATGTTTTCTTGCCTCAGTTCTTCATCCAACTGCTAGTTTTCTTTGAGATTTTCTTCATAGGCTTCTTGATTGTTAAATATATTTTCATCCAACTCTTCAATTTGATCCTTCAAAGATGTGTTTTCCTCATTCATCTTTTTGACCATTTTCCCTAAATCACTATTTGAACAATCCTTCAAATCTTTTCTTAGTTTATTGATGAATACTTGAGAACCACTAACCTTTAATTTTAGTTCTTCAATTTATTTTTCAAATCTATCAAGGTCATCAAGAGAAGCTTCAAGATTCTTCTTTATATGTTTCACTTCTTCTAAACCCATGATCTCCTCAAGTGGTTAAACTTGTCTTTAGAGGACCAAAGCTCTGATACCAATTGTTAGGATTGGCAACACTAAGAGGGGGGTGGGGGCTGAATCAATGTTCTATATAATTACTTTCTGATATTTGAAACTTAACTCAATAACTTAATTGTTAAACTAAATATTAAAGTATGTAAAGTAATCAACACATAACACCTGATATGATTATGGGGAAACCTTGGACAAAGGAAAAACCCCAGTGGGAATTAATACCCACTAATAATTGTACTTGTGTATTATGAACATGTTAATTTTCCTTATCCCCGTTACAAGCTATCATTACAATACTTAAGTACAATGACCTTGTCAAGGGTTCGACTCTGTTAGGAGTCTTTTATGATTAACCCTATTAGGGTTGAGGACACACTTTCCTAGAGCTCATTGTTCAAGTGGTGAAGGCTAAAACCTTCTAAGTATTAGTTACACACTATATCTGGAAGGTGAATTGTTGTTGTGACACTGTTTGTCTGATCAGTTCCTTATATGTGCAAACAAGACTTATTCACTAAGCCAGCCTATAACTAATTACATACAATGCTTCCAAATGAATTGGCTAAAGCATATTTACATACAATGAGATAAACATGTTTACAACACAAATACAATAGGTGCATATCTTTTACAAAACAATATTATAATTGCTAACCAAAATACTAATAGTCGGTTGCATACTCTATTTTGTTCTGCCGCTCACTATTTGTATTACCTTAACTCGTATCTTCATCATGCTAACTCATCTAATCATGTACCCTTAACCATAGATTAATAACATAACCAAAATCTTATCTTCTAGGGAGCATACCCAAACTTATTCATATGCACATGCGCTGATTCTCTATTCATCGGGTGCTTCACTGACTGTCCAGTCTTCCATATTTAGTCATTTTTTGATCTTCTAAGTTATGCGCTGACTCCAAAACTTCATATGAATTTGTTTCCATAATGAAAACACTAAATCATAGTCATATACAATAGTATAGTCAAATTTCCAACAAATTCCCTGGTGCTCGATTATTCTTTCTTGGCACTCAATTATCCTTTCTTACCAAGTTATTTTTTTTTGGTTTTCTGTTGAGGCTGACTTGTACATTTAATTATGGTCACATATTTAATGTTGGTATCTATCATTGGGAAGCATGTGGACCAAGATCTAGTTGTTCCTTTTATTAATGGTGGATCTGAAGGCCGACTTATTTGGTAGCCTCTTGTATATATTGTAGTTGATGGTTATAGTTTAGTAGTTGGTTTTTAGGTATTAGATAGGAGTTAGAAGACAAAAGATATTTTTTGAATCCTTGCATGTTGGAGGAATTTTGTAATTGATTTGTATTATATGCCCTACGTTAGTTGGTATTAGAGTGAAGGTGACATCTGGATCTAGATTTGTGAATCTAGGTTTGAGGGTTCCTTCTAGTCAAACCCTAGTTGATTTTTTGTGGGGTAGAAAATTGTGATCTAGCTTACAATTGTAGAGGATTTCAAGATGGTTCATAGGAGGTGAGATGTGGATCTAGGATTGGCAGACATGTTGATATAACTTTTTGCTAGATTAGAAGCTATTGAAATAGCCCAGCGTAGGGGAAGACGTCTTGAAGATGTTAGTGATGATGAAATTGAGGAAGAAAAAGGTGATGTAGAACCTACACCGGTGATGGATCAGGGTGAGGAAAGATTGTTGAAAGCTTTGAAAAATCTGAAGTCTAAACTACATTTCAATCCTCCTAAGTATAGTGGAAAGATGGATTTGGATGAATTGGTGGATTGGATCACCAAGATGGAAAAGTACTTTGAATATGAAAATGTTCTTGAGGAAAAGAAGGTGAAAATTACAAGCACAAAGTTGAAGAGTCATGCATCCTTATGGTGGGAGCACCTACAGTTGCATAGAAAGAGGAAAGGCAAAGACAATTAAGGTATAGAATAAGATGGTAAATAAGTTGAAAGGAAAGTTTTTACCTTGTGATTATCAGATTAGCCTAGTTAGGTGAATGCAAAGTTTGAGGAAGAAATATAGCTTAGTAAAAGATTATACTAAGGAATTCTATAGATTAGATATCAGATCTGGACATGATGAAGATGAAGTGGAAAGAATTGCTAGGTACCTGAATGGATTGAGAGTTTCCATCCAAGAAGAAATTAGTTTGGTAAAATTGGATAACATTGAAGAAGATTATATTAGTTTTCCTTGAAATTTGAGGAGAAAAGATAAAGAGGTAGAGGTGGTAGATTCCCTAGAGGAAGAGGTAGATCTTATGGTCAAAATAATAGATTTGATCCAAAAAAGAGAAATATCGATAAAGGAAAGACCGAGTGGAAAGGTGGAAGTTTGGCTAGAGGAAGAGGCAATAAATATTGAGGTGGTTATAATATAGGTGGTGAAGAGGTAGATCTTATGGTGAAAATAATAGATCTAATCTGAAAAAGACAAATCTAGATAAAGGAAAGACCGAGTGGAAAGGTGAAAGTTCGGCTAGAGGAAGAGGCAATAACTATCAAGGTGGTTATAATAGAGGTGGTTTCTGTGGAACTTGTTACAATCATGGAGAGATAATGGATAGTTTGATTGGAGCAAAGTATTTTACCGAAATTGACTTGAAAAGTGAATATCATCAGATCAAAATCAGATAAGGTGATGAGTGGAAGACTTCTTTTAAGACAAGATAAGGTTTTTATGAGTGGTTGGTTATGCCTTTTGGTTTAACTAATGCACAAAGTACTTTTATGAGATTGATGAATTAAGTTTTAAAGAAATTCTTAGGTGAATTTGTGATTGTATACCTAGATGATATTCTAATATTTAGTAAGAAAAAATAAGAGCATTTGTTGCATGATAAACATGTATTGCAGAGGTTGAAAGAAGAAAAGTTTCTTATAAACCTAAAAAAGTGTTCTTTCATGCAAGAGGAGATTTTGTATTTAGGATTTGTGATTTCAGCTGATAGTTTGAAAATGGTTCCTAAAAAGTTTGAGTTATTTTGAATTGGCCTACACCTAAGAATGCTAGTGAGGTAAGATCATTTCATGGTTTAGAAATTTTTTATCAAAAGTTTATTAGGAATTTTAGTTCAATTTGTAATTCTATGATTAAGACTATGAGAGGAGATAAAAGAGAATATAAGTGGACACAAGGAGCTGATAAAAGTTTTGAGACTATGAAGTAGAAGGTTGTTGAATTACCTGTGTTAGCATTTCTTGATTTCAATAAGGTATTTCAAGTTGAATGTGATGCAAGTGGTAGTGCAATAGGGGCTGTGTTGAGTCAAGAAGGTAAACCTATAGCTTTCTTTAGTGAAAAGTTGAATGATGAAAAAAGAAAATATTTTGTGTATTATAAATAATTCTATGCTATTGTTCAAGCCCTGAAGAACTGAAGACATTATTTGATACCGAGTGAATTTGTGTTGTATGCTGATCATAAGGCTTTACAATATTTGGTTAGTCAGAATAGTTTGAATCAGAGACATATGAAATGGGTTGAATATTTTAAAATTTATACATTTGTGATAAAACATAAGAGTGGAGTCACTAATCAAGTTGTTGATGCATTGAGTAGAAGAAGATCTTTGATGACCAAGATGAGAGTTAAAGTTATTGGTTTTGATGACATGAGAGATTCATATCAATTTGATCTTGATTTTTATGAGTCATGGAGAAAGTGCAGAGCACCTATTCAAGATCAACCGAGTACTAATTTGGAAGACTATTTCATTCAAGGAGGTATGTTGTTTAAAGGTATTTAATTGTGTATACTAAGAGGATCACTGATAACTAATGTGATAAATGAGAAACATAGTGATGGTTTCGATGGACATTTTGAAATTGAAAAAACATTGAATTTTATAAAGGAGAAATACTTTTGGCCATATTTGTATAAGGATGTTCAGAAATTTGTGAAAAGTTATGGAATTTATCAAGTTACAAAGGGAGTAAGTCAGAATATGAGATTGTATACACTAATTTCTGTTCTTGAGAAACCTTGGATTGATATCAGTATGGATTTTGTCCTTGGCTTAAAAAAGATAGTAAGAGGTAATGATTCTATATTTGTTGTTGTGGATAGATTTTCTAAGATGGCACATTTTATACCCTATAGAAAGACATCAGATGCAGTGATATAGTAGATGTTTTTTAAAGGAAATTGTCAGATTGCATGGATTATAGAGTATCATCTTTGACCGAGATAGTAAATTTGTTGGATACTTTTGCAAGACTCTTTGGAGAAATTTTGGCACCGAGTTGAGGTATAGTTCTACATTTCACCCATAGATTGATGGAAAAATAGAGGTTGTGAATAGAAGTTTGGGTAATATTTTGAGATGTTTAGTTGGAGACACATCGATTAATTGAGATTATGTTAGGAATAGTCCCAAGAGATAACTTAGAGGGGGGGGGGGGGAGGGGGTGAATTAGTTATCAAAAAGTTTCAATTCTTTATCCAATTAAGTATACTTAAACATAAAGCATAAACATAATGAAAGAACACTTGAACATAACACCAATGTTTTGGTTATGGGAAAACCCAAATAGGTAAAAACCCTAGTGTGAATTAACAACCACTAATATTATGCACTAGTGTATAATGATCCTTGTTAGAAGATCCTTATCCCTATTAGGATTTTATTTACAATATATTTAGTATAGTAGCACTGGTGAAGGGTTGGACCTTGTTAGGAGTCTTTTACAATTAACCCAGTTAGGGGTGAGGATGCACTATCCGAGAGCACACTGCTCAAAGGGGTGAAGGCTACAACCTTCTGTTTAATAGATACACACTATATCTAGATCTTGGTGAACTACACTTTGACCTACTATCTAGATTAGTTCCAATGTATAGCACAAGTACTTTACTTGGTTGCATAGACCTTCTTATGATGGTTCAACACTTCACACACTCTGCTCTACTCTTCATAAACTATGAACCACACTCAAGCAATAAAAAATGACTGCCTATAAATATCTTTCCCTCTAAATGATATAATAAAGTTGGCCTATTAGAACCACCTTGAAATCATACTAGAGAGGCCATAAAATAATCCAATAATAATTTATTTGGCTCTACTAAGCATGCAACACATTCTAGGACATGTCTAATAAGATAATTGTAGATGCACGCTACACACTGTCGGATCTACCAAAACAACTAGATCTTTCTCCTCAAATTGAATTATCTCATGCGATGTTAACCGAAAATTCCTAAATCTTCTCTAATCTCTAATCCAAGGGTGCATACCAAAATGATAGGTGCAATGCCAGAACCAATATAATCTATGTCAGCTCTTCTGAATAAACACTGAAAACTACTACTAGTGAATAGTGACTGCATAACTTCACTTCTACTAATCATCAAACTCTATGTCCATGAATTTAACATCACTAACATGTCTTCATCACATATCCAAATGTGCAAGTTTCCATGATAATTATATGGACAATCATACATAGAACATTGCCTGTTAGTCTGTTAGGAACACTGCTGATAACAGTTAACCTCTGTGCCCATGATATCATGTTGATAACATGTCCATTCTATATATACTAAAATCTTACTACATAAGTCTTCCACGCATGCTACTTACCATATGTTTTCATCAATGATAAACATACAATCAGCACTGGCTTGTTGGAAAATCTCCAACAATCTCCCCCTTTGGAATTGATGGAAACATATGGAATGAAAAAATCCACCAATCCAAATGAACATTTCTTTTATAACATTCTCCATTTCCTCTTCAAAACTCCCCCAAGGATGAATCCTCCATCTGTTGCAATATTTTTCAACTTTCTCTATTTCCTCAACTGAACTACTTCCATAACTGAATACTACTCCCCCTTAGTATATGACTCCTTCTTTTGCTTCTAATTTTCATGACTATATATTACTCCCCCTTTGAAATCAATGGAAAAGGGCACCAAACAATTTAAGTACTGGTACTACTCTTGAGGTAGAGTAGTCAACCATCCATAAGTCCCTAAGGACTGATGCTCTTTCTTCTTTCTTCTAGGTAGAATCAAGGAAGGGAATTACTCCCAACTTCTCCCTGAGATACTCAAAAGCATCCTTTGAAAAGGGCTTTGTGAATTGTTAGAATAACTAAGAGGGGGGTGAATCAGTTATCCATGGTCCCAATCACAAAATGTATATTCAAAAATAATTTATTAAAACTTCTGCATCTTGGTAAACTAAAATAGCATTCTGTCTATGCTTTTACTGATTACCAGTTAATAACATACAATGATTACCAATAAAATCCAATATGAAACATGTAAAGTATGACAAAAAACAATCATCACAATCAACACATAATGTAGGAGACTTAACGTGGAAACCCTGTGAAGGGAAACATCACCTGGGACCGTCAACCCAAAAAAAATTCACTCTTCTAAAGTGAGGTCGGTGAAGACCCAACCCCATGAAAGGTTACAAACACACTGTGAGGTGTGACCTTATTATTGGATTTTATACCAACCGTTATTGTCTAGCCAACATTCACTATGGGGTTTACATGATAACAAATGTACACTCTATGAATGACATTACTAGACTTTCTAGTCCACTCTGTTAAGAGATTTCTCTATTTACAATGGTTAAAATGTAACACTAGTTCATTTGATTAAAATACAACTTCAATTGCAGATTATCAGATCTATGTTAAGCTCATTCAAATCCTCTGATCAATATATAGATTCTATTTCAATCAATATTTAGTAACTTACTGATGCTTGGTAATAGCTTTCTGACTCTCGGTAATCTCTGTAGTTCAGTTCTCCTTAACCAATCTGATCGGGCATGTATGAAGCTTGTTAACATAATATCTCTATAGTCTCCTTCTTTTGGCATGATGTCATCATGAAATCCTAGTCTCTTAAATAGATGAGTAAACCATTTTAATTCCATCCATCAAATTTTTATGCTTAATCTCCTTTGTTGATTTTTCCACTTAAACCTTCCTCGGATGATGTGTCAGTAACATGTTTTGTTTCAATCCCTTAGATCTTCTTCAAATCATGTTAGTCATTGATCTTCATAACAAGCATTATCTTCATGTCTGATTTTGAGGTACTTAACAGCTCATCACATTCCATTGGCTAAACTATTCATTTAGTTCTTTTCTTCTCCTCAGTTAACAAAGAAATGTGTCAGTGAACACAAGATTGGTTTATACTATGATTGGTATACACTACAATGGGTCAGTGTATACTGAAATGGTTCTTTAACTGACAACACTTGTGCATTTTTCTCTTATCCTTCATCATAGATGAATGCAACATAATCAAGTCAATAACATAAGGTCATAGACTCATTCATAAGTTACCCAATCTATTCCTTATCCTCATCTATCATATCCATCTTCCTCATGTAGATATATTGTGTTCTTCATCTATTTTCTTCTTCCTTCTACAAATGTTTGGATATAGTAACTTACAAGATAAGTATTGTCAAAACTAGTTGACATCAATGACAACATATTACTGATTTAATCATCTTACATATCTAATCAGAAACTCAGTGATCTTAAATCATAGATCTTCAAGTTATACAATGTATTCAAATCATCTATAGTTCATCATTCTCTCCCTTTGGCATTGATGGAAACACAAGCAATATGAAATATGCCATACACATACCAAACATGTATTCTACAACTTTGTCAACAAATATTGTAACTCGATACAAGCTCTCCCTAGCTTAATATGTTTAATCACTATGTTACATAAAAGCATTTGCAAGTGCAGACTTACATCTATAGATATGATATTTTTAGCTCTCTTTTCTATTTCTCTCTCCCTTTGTCTTTGGCTTCATATTCTTCATATTGATCTCTCTCCCTTTGACAACTACTTGGCCAAACAATGGTATCAGAAACCCAAATCAATGGACTGCTTAATTTAGGATTGGACACCCCAAATGATTCCTAATGCACTATTTAGTCTCATTTAATTATCAACTAGGGATGTAAACTTGGAATGGCATCTGCAAAGTATATGCTTCAAACTTCCTCTTCTAAGCCTATCTAAGGAATTCAATTGCTTATGCTTCAAGAAAGCTAAACTAAAATTGGTAAGAAAATGTATCTAATCAAAGTAGTATCTAATCAAAGTAGGGAATTATAGTTAGGAACTAGTCCAACTAACTGTGCTGCAGGAACAAGCTACTAATTCTACTATCAGTAGCTGCAGGAACAATAGAGTTCTAAAACATATAAATGAACAGGAAATGAACTCTACACTAACAAAGCAATTCACTCATCAAGTGGGCCCCCTTGAATGAGTGAATTAAAAGTAAAATCAAGATGAAAGTTGAAAACTTGAACTGATCATTCTATTCATCCATAAAAACAATTACACTTGATTGAAACAGTATGCAAGAGTTCTATATTAAAAACTAGTTTGTTCGACTAACTCCAAAAGAGTCACAATAGTTGATTATTTAAAAGGAAACTACCACTAACTCCTAAACCTATGATCACTTCATAATGAGGATTAGTTACAACTCATAAAGTTTCATAATAGAAACATTATTGACCATGAATAATCCTAGAATATAGCGCACACTAAATCTGTGCATTGCATGCAATAGAAAGCATTGACTTACTTGCAAATATTCTGCAATCACAGTTGGCTTTGATGACTCCCGTGCTAATATGTTGGTCCTTGAATATCCACATTCAACTCCTGCAAGATAATTAATGCACACATATCCAACCATATACATATATATCCACATCATTAATTTTAGGAAAAAGGAGTTAGTCTTAATTATCACTCTTGCAAACCTATGGCTATAGGAGGTAACTACACAAAACATAGCTTAGGAGGTAAAACATCCATTAACATGCATAACTATTATATTCACCATTCTTCTCCATGAAATTAAGTAGATATTATGTCCTTAGAGGTATCCACATTCCATGTTATATTCACACACATATATAATCATATGCATAGAAACCATAAGTTCATATGCTTAAAACCATAAATGTATGTCTATGTGCAATAAAATGTCTTAGAAAGAGGATAAAAAGTGGTGAAAAATATGGCTGATTTAGAAGCCCATCATTCCCCCCAAATAAACTATTGTTGGCCCCTAGCAATCATAAAGTTCCAAACCTTGGCATAGAACCTCAAATCACTAGTTGTTCTCTACCTAGGCTCATCATGAATATAATCAAAGTATCCATGAGTCTCTTTGAGTCTTTCCCAATGCTGGACTTCAGAAGCCATGTTGTAATATACTATGCTATCATTCATTGCTAGCAATGGCTAAAGAAAGAGTGGAGGCTAAAACCTTAATAGAACCCAACGGTTAAGGAGTGAATGAGGTTCCATTTTCTTTAGATCCACCTTTATCTAGAGGAATTAATTACTGCAGCAACATCCCGCAAGGAATGCTGGTCCTAGTCTGCAAAGGCTTGTTCTCTCACTAGATAGATCTTATTGGCTCCACTAGTGTTTGTTGTAATAGAGATCCAATCAAAATATGTTCTCCTAGAGTGTTGTACCTTAGGCCTCATCATCAAAGGAATTGACATTTCTTTCTCCCTGTATGGTTCAACTTGGTGTTCTTGACTTATCTCATTCTACATCCATGACATAACTACTTTGAGCTATACATCTCCCACATAGAGGAGTGAATTCCACTCTGTGTCATCAGGAACTACCAGGTTATGCAAGTACAATTCACACAACATATTTTTTAGAGTCATTGGGGTAGACTGAAAGGAATAGTAAAATTCATGGGGAGTTGATATGGATGGATTGAGGCCTTCTACAATCCTTATTAATTTGAAATTAACAAGTTGCTCTTGAAGGAATATTTCATACACTGGTGAGGGTGATCTACATTCCATCAGCTATGGAATTAGCCTATTAATCTGATCAATTCTTCATTTGAATACCTCAATCTCATCTGATTTTTGCTCCAACTAAGAATTCTTCTCATTAATGACTCATTTCAATTTTTCTTTTTCTAAATTCCATTGTGTCTTCTCCCATAACAACTGTTAGTACAAACTTATCCCTACTCCAAGAGGTGTAGACAAATCTAGTGGGGGTAAAGGTTCCTAATTGAGTAAGTCCACCCATCTAGAGGGAAAGTGAGGAATTTTAACTATTTCTTCAAGTGCAGAGGACTTACCCTTCCACACAACAATTGTCCTGATCAAATTGGTTTCCTCACTAACATCAACTACCACCTTAGCCAGTGTTTCTAACTTTTCTTGACTACCCTGTTGGGGTACTTCTTCAATGATTTTAGTTCTAAAGTCAGGAATTTCCTCTTAATTCATACTAACATCTGGCTGGGAAAAATTATCTACATATTCCTCCATATCCTTAGAGTCCTTAGAGTCCTTAGTGTCCTTATCACTATCTATCAGTATGTAGTTAAATCTAGGGATAACCTCTATTTTTAGACTCTACTCTCTCATTATTGTGTCACTAGTTGTAGGTTGATTTTCCAATTCCTCAAAAGAGGAATTATTTAAAGGTTCATTTTCTATAGATTTAGAAGAATCAATGTTAACAATAGGAATAGATGCTTCAGCATCTTTCTCAAAAAGTCTTCTACTTTTCCTTATAGGGGGTGTGGATGAGCTCAAAGGACTCTTCCACTTGTTTTTCTTAATGACCACTTCCTCTGCCACTACTTCAGGAGGTTTTTAAACATTCTCCTTCCTAGGATTCCCAAGATTCTCTTCAGGAGGATTCTCAAAATGTTCTTTAGGAGGGTTTTTAGAATGTTCTTCCTTAGGGTTCTCAGAACTTTCTTCCCTAGGGGAATGTAGGGTTTCTTCCATATTATCAGCATTGTCACCAGGCTGAGGTTCTAATGTTTCCTCTTCTAGTTCCATTATTTTACCCTTACCCTTTCTAGATGTAGCCCTTGTCCTTATGGATGGTGAAGATTCTAGAATATTAGGAGCTTTTTCACTCTTGTTTTTCTTCCTCTGAGATTAGAGGCTCCAGAATTGAAAATTCATTTTCTAGGTGACCTAGAAATGGAGGGAGAGGCTTCAGGATCATTCTCAACTCTTTGAACAATTTTATGAACCCTAGAAGATGTTTTTTCTCTCCTACCAACACCATGACCTATAGGGCCTACTATTCTAGGTTCAACCTCATTTATCTGCAAAAATTATTCCCATGTCCCAACCTTTTGTCTATTCAATTCCCTTTCCAAAATTAATTTTACTAAGCAATGGTGTGAAATAGACTGGTTGCTTCCTGACTGGACTAATAAAGACTTCTTTTTCACAATGTTAAATAAGAAGCTAGGAACATTTACCCATCGGTTATCATGGCGGAGATGACTGAGAATTTTGAAGTGCAAAGCATGTAGGTATTTGTAGTGTCCCTCATAGGTGAAGTATTTAATAACAAATGTGGCCAGCTGAATGAACTCCATGGGCAAAGATAATCACTGGGTTCCTTTCTTCTTGTCAATATCCAATTGAGGATCACCATGCAAAGTGAACTATGCTCTCACTGATCGTAGGTCAAAATCTTTCACCCATTATTCACCTTCCTAAGGCAAACCTATCACCTCGGCAACTGCATCTTCTGTGAACTCAATTTTCAAACCTTTAACTTCTGCAACCCTGTCCTTCAAGGTGGACATAAATTGTAGAGCAACTTCCTTGTTAAACCCCTTAAGGTTTAAACAATAATCTAGCCACCCTCTCCTTCTAAACATTTCATAGGTGGGTGCATCATTTAACAAAACTATGTGGTCCACTGGTTCATGCCTTTGAAGGTCACCTCCCATTGCTTCTCTCAGACAAATTTCTAACTTGTAGAACACAATTCTTGTAGAATTCAGTGATGGCAAGTCACAGACCTCAATGCATTATGGAACAAAATGCTGTAGAAGAAAGATAGCGTACAACTACAACTTGATTCATAAAATTAAAGATTTGTTTGCATGAAATCTAATGATATGAGTTTTACATAACATCTCATAAAATCTCATGCATGCCAAGGCTGCCTCCTTGAACACATCACAACACATCATTAAAAATCAAGATCATCTTTTAATATCTTTAATTCATTTTGATTGTGATGATGCAATCACAAAAGGATAGCTCATCACGTCATGTCGCAGACATATTTCAAAACACAAACTTTAATTTTTACATGCCAATTTTAAATTTTGAAAAAAGAATAGTTTCCCCCCCGCAACTAAGTAATGGCATGGGTCCCACCAAGCTAGGTTAAGCAAGAGTGATAAATCAAAATGACACAAAATCTTAAAAATTAATGAATAAAAAGAGTATATGTATGAGTATATGTGGCACAAACCTGGAAGTGCTACAGGAAGAGTTGTTCGAAAAACTAAACCTGAATGTGAAGTGATGGGATGGGGTGGATGGGTGGAAAAGAGAGAAGGTGAGATGAAAAATTATTATAGAGAAAGTATTCCACAAAATGTGAAATATTTATTATGGTGGTCTTGAATGGAATCAAGAATCGGCAGAATCCTAGGTGGAAGACCCAAATTCTTTGGCTACAGGAACGGTTTCTTCAAATGTGCTCTTGAACTTCTTAAGGAACTCATCATGGCTTATAGGTTTGTGGTAAAGTATCAGACGATGCCCATTGACAAGTAACTTGAATTGAATAGGATCTATTATTGAAAGTTGTATAGCCCCATTGTCAAATACTGATATAATCTCATAAGGCCCAAGCCATCTGGTATGGAATTTCCCTAGTGTATGTTGGTATCTTGAATCATATAACAATGCCCAATCTTCAACAAAAAAATTCTTATCACAGGTGAAATTATCATGCCACTTTTCCTTTGCTACTGTATCAACTTTGTATTGTGTAGAGCGAATTTCCTATATTCATCCAACTCATTTAATTGCAATAACCTAGCTTGTTGTGCTCTGGTGATATCTATATGCAGATCTAAAGCAGTGTGTAGTGTTTTATGCTGGAACTCGATCGGTATAGAGGTAGATTTTCCATATACCAACTCAAAAGGATTAAATCCTATGGTGGTTTTCCATGTGGTATGGTAAGCCCATATGGCTTCAAGAAGGTGAGTAGCCCAAACCTTTTTATGCACAGCTACTATTTTAGTGAGAATAGACTCTATCTCCCAGTTTGTGATTTCAGCCTGGCCATTGGCCTGAGGGTGGTAGGGTGAAGAATTTCCATGATGCACCATGTACTCCTGCATCAACTCAGTGATAAGGTTAGATGTGAATTATGCCCCTTGATCTGTGACAATCTCCCTTGGTACTCCAAATCTAGTGAATATGCATTCATAAAGAAACTTAACAACTTTGTGATCTCTGGCATGTCTCATAGCTTTGGCTTCAACCCATTTTGTTGCATAATTTGTACATACTAAGATGTAAGACTTTCAATGAGAAGAGAGCTCAATAGGTCCAATGAAGTCAATACCCCACTTTTCAAAGGGTGTGACAACTACTTGTGGCTACAGGGGCATTTCATCAATCTTTTTAGGTCATCCCATATGTTGGCACCTGTCACAGTGCGGAATATGTTTTGCTACATCCTTATGCAAAGTAGGCTAGTAGTACCTAGTTGTGAAAATTTTATAGGATGTCCTCTTTGCAGAAAAGTGTCCTCCACATGGCTCATCATGGCATGCCCAAAGGATGTCATAAGTTTCATCTTCTTGAACACATCTCCTTGTGACTTGGTTTGGTCCTGTATAAAACATGAAGCTTGAGATCCAAGAGAAGTTAAAACTCTTCTCAACTAACATATGGCACTATTTAGGAGAAAATTGAGGTGGCATTCTTCCTGTAGCAAGGTAGTTTTCCAAGTCTACATACCATGGATTAAAGGAGTCAATAGAAAACAAGTGCTCATCAGGAAAACTATCATCAATTGCTACAAGATCATCTAGCACTTGCAGTCATGATAAGAAATCTACTACTACATTAGCCTTGCCTAGTTTTTCTATGATCTTTACATCAAACTCATGCATGAGGAGTAACCAGCATGCTAGTCTACCACTAATGGTAGGTTTATTCATTAAGTACTTGATATCTAAATGATCAGTATAAACAAATACTTCATAGCTTGTAATGTAGTGCCTAAATTTGTTTAGTGCATAAACAACTACTAACAATTCTTTTTCAGTAACAGTATAATTCAATTCTGCTCCTTGCAAATTTTTACTAATATAGTAAATTTCATGTTCAATAATACCTTCCTTTTGTCCCAGAACTTCTCCAATAGCATAATCAGATGCATCTATGTGGATATGGAATGGAAGCTTCCAATTAGGTCCTCTAAGAATAGGTGTTGTCAGAACATCCTTCAACTTTTGGAATGATGCTTCACATTCTTCTGTCCATGCAAATTCAGCTTCTTTCTTCAACAAATTATACAATGGTGTTGCATGTTGGCTAAAATCCTTTATGAACCTTCTGTAGTAACCAGCATGGCCAAGGAAACTTTTGACATCCTTCTACTTAGCCGGTGTGGGAAGTGTATTTATAACTGCAATTTTTACAGGATCAACCTGAATTCCAAAGGATGAAAGATAATGTCCTAGGACTACTCCTTCCTCCATCATCATGTAGCATTTTTCACTATTGAGAGAGAGACTATAATCTTGACATCTCTTAAGAACCTTTTCCAAGTTAGCCTTTGCTTCTTCAAATGTTGCACCATGAGTTGTAAAGTCATCCATATAGATTTCAACACAATTAACAGAAATGTTAAAGAAAATACCCAGCACTGCTCTCTGGAAAGTAGCAGGGGCATTACACAATCCAAATGGCAAGACTAAATAAGAAAAGGTTCCCCAAGGATAGGTAAACATTATCTTGTCTTGATCTTCTGGTGATATTTGTATCTGATTATACCCACTGAAGCCATCTAGAAATGAAAATTACTTTTTACCCGCCAGATTATCAAGCACTTGGTCAATGAAAGGTAGTGGAAAGTGATCTTTCTTAGTGACTTTGTTAAGTTCTCTATAGTCAACACAAACTCTCCACTTTCTTCCTTTCTTTGGAACAATTACAAGAGGAGAAACCCACTGATTGTCAGAGATAGGATAAATAAAGCCTACACTAAGAATTTTTTGCAATTCAGTCTTGACTATGTCTCTCAAGGTAGGGTTTATCCTTCTTTGAGCTTTCCTTACTAGCTTGTATTCTAGGCTTATATATATTCTATGAGTATAGAGTGTAGGATCTAAACTTTCCATGTCAATGTAATCCCATGCAAAGGCTTGCTAGCTATCTTGTAAAAGCTTGAGGAGACTAGACATCTAAGACTCAGTGAGGTTTTTATTAACATTCATTTCTTTTCTTGAAGAAATTTCAACTCTCTTAACTTTTTCCAACATCAGCACTTTATCTATGGTTGGTGACTTTATATCATGAGGCAGCAAAGTGTGAAGGTAATCAATTGCAGCAGGAAACTAAGATGTGATTTGTTTAGGTAGTATTGTTTGAAGGGAACAATTTGGATCATCACAAGATGACTCCTTAGAACCATACTAGTTGGTAAGGATTGCTGCAAGAATGTCATCTTCCTGGGATATCATGAATAGATTTCTCTCAATGACCATGAGTTTTTTCATAGAGCTTACTTCAAGGGAAACATCTCCTAAGTCAGGCTAGACAACTTGATCAAGTTCACTTTGGGATTTTTCTAGAGAATACAGAGTTAACTTCTTGGTATTTATTCCATCTAATACGGTCATCTTTCTTGAATGGCATGCAATGCAAGCATCAGTCGTGGCTAACCAAGGCCTTCCTAGGATTAATGGGTAACCTCCAAGGGTGGCTTTAGGTGACAAGACTATAAAATCTAAGGGGTACTCTAAAGAATCTAGAGTAACTACAATATCCTCAACCATACCATCAGGCTTGAATGTGGAATTATCAGCTAACTGCAATATTGTTGGTGTATCTTGCAAACCAATGATACTAATTTTCAAGAGAACTTCTCTAGTCGTAACATTAATTGATGCTCCCAAGTCAATTAAAACATTCTAAATTTGGGTACCATTAATGAAGATGGTTACCACTGGACTTCCTAGATCTGAATACTTAGACATGGAAACTTTACTTAGCATGAGATTAGAGAGCTAGCCTAAGACATGGACAATATCAGGGTCTTTCTTTTTCCTTCCAGGCTATTTGATATAGGCTTCTTTAATTTCTTTGGTATAGACTGAAATTTCTTCAAGGGCATCCAACAAGGGAATCTGCACTATAATTTTTTTGAGCTAATCAATCAAATCAGTGGCTACATGATTTTCTTTTGGAGGGACAACCTGAGATAATCTCTATGGATAAGAAGGATTCTTAGGCATTGGTGTAGTTTGAGCAACAGTTGGAACATTAATAGGCTGGCTCACGGGTATATCCTCAGCATCAGCAACTTCAGTTATTATTGGCTCCTTAGGTGCAAGTAGTGTAGTTCTAGATCTAAGATGGATGTCATTTATATGCAAGGAATAAGCCTGCTACTTATTCTTAGGATTTGGAGTTGGCTGAGCTAGAAGTTGAGTTGGCTTTTGAGGATTTCTATTTGTTGTAGAAGGCAGTGGCATAATAGCTTGCTACTGAGGTGGAGGCATTAGTACTTGTTGTTGATTGGGTTGATTAGGTCCCCACTAAGGTTGTGGTTTCCAGGTACCCTGAGGTGGCCATTGGATACTCTGCTGCGGTTGCTAATAGGGGTTATATTGTTGTTGGTGTGGGTTAAATGGTGGTTGCTATGGATAGGCTTGGTTATAGTATGGTTGTTGATTGGACCAATTTTGATTCCAATTCTGACCTTAAGGAGCTGAATTTTGGGGGTTTTAGTTTGGCCAATAGCTACTACTATTATTATAACCAAAATTATTCAGTGGGTCCAGAGGCATACCTTGTTGCTGAGCCCATGGATGCCTTTGAGCAATGTAGAAAAATTCTCCATTCTCCTCATCTATAGCTTTGAACTCGGTGGGCATTGAGTTAACATCCATAGATGCAACCGTCTTACATTTACAGTTTCTTTTCCTCTCTCTGCAATGAGAATGGAACTCAGCAAGCACAATATCTAACTCTTCCTTCTTCCTCCTTGCTTGCATATTATCTAGCTGAGTGGTGACATCATTAATGATGTCCTACTTGAAATCAGATAGTAGATTAGATAGCTCCATTTTAGATACTCCTAAACCTCCATTGGACTTATGTGGTAGGTGTTAGAAAGTAAAGACCACAAAGACAATTGAGAGGGGGGGGGTGGGGTGAATCATTTATCTGATAATTAAACCATTTATCAACTTCAATAGCTTTAAACCATATAATCAATGCAGTAACCAACCATAGAAAGATAATCATACACAATGACACAATAACACAAGATATGTTAACTAGGGAACCTCTTGATCAAAGAGTAAACCCCGGTGGGAATGATGCCCACAAAATGATGTACTAATATGAAAGTTCCTTGTGAAAGGATGGACCTTGTTAAGAGTCTTATGAAATAAATTTAGTACATATGAATCTCTATTAGGAGATTTTGAATCCCTATTAAAAGATTCTAACCCTATTAGGAGTTATGGAAGACAGAAGGACCCACTGCCCAAATAGCTTCAAGGAAAGATCTCTGAACTCACTATCCAACAAATCTTATGATTATTCAACAAAATAATATGAAATATGTTACCTCCTTCACATTGTGCCAAAACCACACTCTCTCCTACACAAGATCACAAATCCAAATCTTTGTACTTCACAAGTCTTCCTTCATCACTGAATTAGCTCTTTTATTCACTTCATGCATACATTTGCATCACAACTTTCACAATTTCATATCACAACTATTACAATCCCATCATAACAAGGAAAACATTCCTTCCTTTATACCACACTCAAATAATTACAAATGAGTCGGCATCCAAATACAAAATAATAATTTCAACACGCTACATCAAAATTACATAAAAATTGCCAGCTTCCAGATATAATAACTTTCCAATCATGTGACCTCTAAGTTTGTGCTATGAATGACATCACCACCAATGAGTCTCAAACTTCCCTTTAACTACACAGAATTAGATTCCATCCTGGTTAGGAGATATCCTCCGATTACCAAAAATTGCTACTCAAGAGCACTGCCAGAATACTGCTTCCAACAAAAATTCTTATAACTTTCATGAATAAATGAATTTATTTTCCACTTTTAACCATGGGCTAATAAAACACTAAAGAAAATACCATCAACTAGGCATAACTCAATTTGCAATATAACATGTGTGCAAAACAAAACTGTGCCTGCTTCTCTGCTAAACTCTAGAATATCACTATGTTGACATCAATGACAATCATAGTCATGAATGGAACAACCACTGCTATAGAATGATTGACAAAGGCTTTAGCATTCATTCCTAACAATCTCCCCCATTTGAATTGATGGAAACATAGATGAAAAACATCTAATGTTCCAAAAATCCAATCACTACTGCTCAACTACTCTGCTGCTCTTCATCAATCAAATCTTGCTTCATTATCCTATTCAGTCTCTCCAAAAAATGTAGTTCCTTAATTTTTTTCATGATTCTCTCCCCCATTGACATCAATGACATAAATTCTATCACTCTGTCAAATAATAGCTCAATGTCAAAAGACACTATTCAGAAGAAAAAAATATATTCACTAGAGTCCTCAATGACTCAGCTCAAATACACATACTCCCCCATAGAGGAAGTACCAACATCCAATCCAAAAAATAGATAGGGCCATATTCCACTGGATGGATGCAACCAACTACATCATTACTCAAAAATAGGCCAAGGCATAACCCCAAGCATACCTCTTAGATACTCAAATGTATCCTTAGTCAAAGGCTTAGTAAATATATCTTCTATTTGCTCCTTTGTGCTTATGTACTCTAGTCTGACTTCTTTCTTAGCAACTTTCTCTCTTACAACATGATACTTGATCTCTATATGCTTTGTTTTAGAATGTAAAATAGGATTCTTAGACATACTAACTATACTTGTAGTGTCACAATGTATGACAATAGGCTCATCAAACTTGATTCCAATGTCCATCAACATCTACTTCATCCAAATTATCTAATTGCAATTGTTTGCTCCTACAAATTTCTCTCTTACAACATGATACTTGATCTCTATATGCTTTGTTTTAGAATGTAAAATAGGATTCTTAGACATACTAACTATACTTGTAGTGTCACAATGTATGACAATAGGCTCATCAAACTTGATTACAATGTCCATCAACATCTGCTTCACCCAAATTATCTAATTACAATTGTTTGTTGCTGCTACATACACTACTTCTGATGTACTCTGTGAGATACAATTCTACTTTTTGCTCAACCAAGAAACTAATCTTCCTCTAAGAAAAAAGGCTCCACCACTGGTGCTTTTCTTATCATCAATGCTACCTCCCCAATCAGCATCAGTATATGCACATAGGGTAAAATCATCAGAAGTTTCATACCTCAATCCATAGTCCATTGTGCCTTTAAGATATCTCAATATCCTCTTTACTACTACATAATGTGACTCTCTAGGTTCAGCTTGAAATCCTGCTACCATTCCAACTGAATGTTGTATATCTAGTCAAGTGTGTGTCAAGTACTACAATCCACTAATCATGGATCTGTATTTCTTTTGCTCAACTGCTGGTGTCTCATCTTTACTAGATAGTTTATGTCCTATAACCATAGGTGTTCCAACTAGTTTACAATTCTCCATACCAAATCTTTTCAAAAAATCATTCAAGTACTTTGTCTGACTTACAAAGATACCATCTTTGTTTTATGTTATCTATAATCCCAAAAAGTATTTCATTTCTCTAATCATACTCATTTCAAATTTTATCTTCATTTCATCAGCAAATTTGTCACTAGCTTCATCTTCTCCTCCAAAAATAATCTCATCAACAAAAATAACCAAAACTAACAATCCATTCTTAATTTCTTTTATGTATAAGTTACTATCAGCTATTCCTTTTGTAAATCCCAACTTTAAAAAATACTTATCTAATCTAGCATACCAAGTTCTAGGTGCTTGCTTTAGTCCATACAATGCTTTCTTTAGTTTACATACCATGTCTTCTTCTTGAGTCAAAGGAAAACCTTCAGGCTACTCAATGTAGACTTCTTCCAATTCACCATTTAGAAATGTTGACTTCACATCCATCTGATACACTTTGAATTTCTTAAATGCTGCATAAGCCAAAAATATTCTTATTGCTTCAAGTCTTGCCACAGGGGAAAAAGTCTCTTCATAGTCAATTCCTTCTTTCTGTGAGTATCCCTTACATACCAATCTTTTCTTTTTTCTAATTACTTCTCCTTGTTCATTCATTTTGTCCCTGAATACCCATTTAGTTCCAATCACATTTTTGTCTTTAGGTCTAGGGACCGATTCCCATGTCTTGTTCTTTTCAATCTAATCCAATTCTTCTTTCATAGCTTTAATCCAATGTTCATCTTCACAAGCTTCATTAGTAGACTTAGGTTCAATTTGAGAAATCAAACATAAATGTACCTTCTTTCTAGTCATAACTCCTTTGTCCAAACTTCCAATAACTTGGTCAATAGGATGATTTCTTGATATATACCTGTTATGTGTCATAGTCACTCATCTTTCTTCAACTGTAGATTCTTCTCCATTTTATTCAACATGACTTTCATTCAATAATTCATTGTCAGTCTCAAAAAATTGTTCAGTAGTTTCAATGTTAGGCTGAGGGTTAGTTCCTTCATCAGATTCATAATCAAGCATTCTTTCCTGAATTTTAAAATTCTCATCAAATTTTACATTTTCACTTTCAACAATAGTCTTAGTTCTCTTATTGTAACATCTATATGCTTTTCTTTTCGAAGAATATCCAAGAAAAATTCCTTCATCACTTCTAGGATCAAACTTTCCTATATCATCATCTCTCTTAATATAAATTTGCTTCCAAAAATTCTAAAATACTTAACTGAGGGTGCATGTCAAAACCATAATTCATTAGGTGTCTTGTCTGTGTCTACTCTAATTTGTACTCTGTTCATTGTATATACTATTGTATTCACTGCTTCTCTCCAAAATGTCTTTGCCAAATCACCTTCAAACAACATAGCTCTAGCTGCTTCAGTCACTGATTTGTTCCTTTCTTCTGCAATACCATTTTGTTCAAGTGTTCTAGGGGCTAAAAACTATCTCTTAATACCATTTACTTCACAAAGAGTGTTAAACTCTTTAGATGTAAATTCTCCACCTCTATCAGATCTCAAACATTTAATTCTCATTCCTGATTCATTCTCAACTTTATTCTTCATGACCTTAAACTTATCAAATGCTTCAAATTTTTCTTTCAAAAATGCAATCCACATCATTCTTGTAAAATCATCAACAAGAATCATAAAATACCTTTCTCCATAGAATCATCTAGTCCTAGTAGGACCGCTCAAGTCAGTATAAACAATCTCCAACTTTTCCAGTAGATGTGAACTTCTTGCTAGGAAATGAACTCCTTTTCTGCTTAGCCATCACACATTCCTTGCAAATCATGTTAGTAGGCTTCATAATCTTAGGTAAATCTCGTACTGCAAGTGTAGAACTTACTTTCATAATATTATCAAAGTTTATATGAAAGAACCTTCTATGCCATAACCATCTATCATCAATCTTAGTCATCAAACATGTCATCTCAGTAGGGTTCAACTGAAATACATTACCTCTGGTTCTAGATCCAATTCCAATTAGATTTCCATATTTATCCTTAATCACACAAGTTTTCTCAGTAAACCAAACTTGATATCCTTTATCCACTAACTCTCCAACACTCAAAATATTATGTTTCAATCCATCAAAAAATTAAACATCATCAATATTAGTCTTTCCATCAAGAGTAATAGATCCTATACCTTTAATCAAACAAGGTACATTGTTACCAACTCTAACAACTCCTCCATCATAATTGTTAAACTTTATGAACTTTCCTTTATCACCAATCATATGATGTGAACAACCACTATCTATAATCCAATCATCTTTCTTTTCAACTTGGGAAACTAAGGCTTTCTCTTCCTTAACATTAGATTGAGAATTTTCTTCCTTAATTGCTACAAATCCTATGTCATCAAAGTTATCATTATCACTGTCACTCAAATTTCTTTCAATTCCTACTTCAATTTCTTCATCATTTGCATAATAACATTCTTTAGATCTTCTAGGCTTAAAATTGTTTCTATACTTCTTAACTCTCTTAGGAAACTTAGATGCAAAATGACCATATTCTTGACATGTCCAACATTTAAAGATTTTCTTACCATCTGGTTCTCTTTTCACAAGAAAGGAAATACCTTCTTCAATCTTCTTATAATCTCCACTCTAGGTAGTTCTCCTGATAATCTCAAATTCATCTCTACTGCTTCCAATCTTCCAAGAAGAGTCTCTCTTGAAAATTTTGGTGTACAAGGTATCACTTGTTCAATCATTTGTGTAGTCTACCTAAATAAAGGTGTCAATGTTCTCAAAATATTCCATATTACTTCATTCTCTATCTTTTCACCTCCACAAGACTTTATTCCTGCAACAATTTCTGACATCCTACCAATATAGCTTCTAACATATTCATCTTCCATCATTCTTATGTCTTCAAATGTACAAATCCAATTATGTAACCTAGCTTTCTTTACATGTTCATCACCTTCAAAAGTAGAGTGTAAAGTGTTAGCATGTACAAAAAATTTCATGGCTTCATGTCCTTTCTTTTGGTCTCTACAGTCATTTTTGTGTCTCTGCCTAAAACCCTAAGCAAAATATTCAAAAAACTAGCCGTTACCCTTTGTAAAACCCTGGCCCTATTCTAATTTGATGTTACTTTTCCGGGTCACTTAAAGGTCCTATAGTGCACGTGCTTTATATTTTGGTCAGCCCCCACTTTAATTTTTCCTAAGTTTTTATACCCCGGCAGCCTTTTAATTTTCTGAAGTCCTATGTGCCTAATTTTTTCCTTATAAGCCTATGTCCTGTGATTTAATTTTTCCTAATGTTTTCGCTTAATATTGTTTTGGGCCCAGTCTTCTGACAACATCTCCATCTGACAGTTAGCGTAAGTTCTTATAGGATTTGTCAGAGCTATGAGATCTTATGCCAATCATTGATCTTTCCTAATGATGCAGCATTTCAAAGAAGTGGGACCTTCCGACACATATGCACAAATGGCAACATCTTATTGGTCCATGTTTTAACACATTAGTAGTTGTCAGTATGTCCTAGGTTTCCAACTTGTCAGAGGGTCCTAACACTTGTAGTAGATCTATGGTGGGTATAAATTCTTATGAGATGTGTCAAATGTATGAGATTATGAGATGACCATTGTTTCTTTTGTATGACATAACCTTTTCTTTTGGCAGGTCCATCTGCTAGATATGCTAATTTTTTGTACTATGATTGGTCCATGTTGTGTGAGCTGGACATGTTTTCAAGCAGGCTCAGTATCTAAATCAAAGGATTCTTGATCGATTGTTGGTGTGTAAGTGCATAGAATATTTTAAGCCTTTCAGATCTTGCGCCAGCTGTCTGATCTTCCAGGTGGCTTAATGTTCTCAGTGGGGCCATTTTCTAGGTGGTGCAAGATTGTTCAAATTTTATTGGTTGACATGGATGATGCGGCAAGGTGGGGTCATTGGTAGAGAGATCAGTGATGAGGACAATATCTACTTTCAGTGTAAGTTCTCATGAGTTTTGTCAGAACTATGAGATCTTACACCTACCATCTGATTATAAGGCTTATAGAAGG
This sequence comes from Chamaecyparis obtusa, assembly GCA_027943335.1. NCBI lineage: Eukaryota > Viridiplantae > Streptophyta > Pinopsida > Cupressales > Cupressaceae > Chamaecyparis > Chamaecyparis obtusa. The sequence continues at coordinate 2,151,332 of BSBK01001097.1, forward strand.
TGGGTCCTGTGTCAGTGTGACTAAGCATGAGCCACAAATGAAGTAATGACACGTGGCATAAAGTGGGCCCAGGTGGGGTCTAAGGTCTTGGTGGTCTAGATAAATAAGGTTAGTGGCCTGAAAAAATTCAATGGGTTTGTTCATTCATGTAATAAAATGGTAGTGTTCCAAGTTGACTGGCGATTCAGTGAACACTTGTTCACATAATCACTAAAGTTTCTAGTGGTAAGATAAATCTTTCTGCAAATTGGCGAAAAGCCTTTTGTCACCAATTTGCCAGATATAACCAAGATAAGTTTATATTACTTTGGTCACCTGTTCACAGGTTTAAGTGGTGAATTAATATTTCACTTCATGATTGGGATTTGCCTTGTCACGTGGTCGCTAAAACCGAAGGGTGGCAGTTGAGTTAAGGACATGAAGACTGCAAAAAGGGATGATCTAACAGTTGCACCTTAAAGTTGATCAAATTTCAAATGTGGACCACCGATCTACCACTGGCACCTTGTAAATGACTATTTAATTTCAAATTTGAATTCTCTAAGGGTTTCTAGTGATAGGAAGTACCATAGTTTATGGTTTTAATAGTTGATTTTGATTGGTTCGGTGGCACTTGTTGCAGTGTGGTCTAGGGTGTTCCATGATCATCTACAAGGGTTGGTACTATGTGGTTTTGTGCTCGAGGTGTGTTGCAGGTGACTGAAAGGGTTGAAATTTTGGATGTCTTTGTGGTTCTTAGTACCTTCTCAGTGGAATTTATCATGATTAAGGATCAATCTAGAATTTGTTTTCTCCTGGTTGCCTAGGTTTCTTCCCCTGTAATAATTTTGTGACCATTTTCAGTGGGTTTCATAGGTGAAACCCTAACCCTAGTCACCCGAAGCTTGATGCATCCTCTTTGAGGATTCCAAGGTGACTAGTGTGTGTGTGAAAATTGTACCTGATCTGTAGACACAACACTTCAGTAAAACATTAGAGGTTAGTGATAATCAAAATCGTGCAAAATTGAAAGCTATCTAACCAAGCGATTTACTGCCTTCTAATAGGTGCGAGATTGATGTTCTCAGATTGTAATCAAGATCAGTGACCTAGACAACACCTAAATGAAGGATTTGAATGCAATTGATCTAGATATGAGATTGAATGCAATTAATCTATATTTTTATATTTTCTATGCAATAAGAATGATAAACTGATATGAATCTATGCTAGATGAAATTGATATGCTATGAATTGATCTATCTAACAATGATATGCAAAGCTATGAAATTCTATGCTATGATATGAAAAATATGCAATTGAAATTGATCTCACAAAGCTTTGAATTCGCAAGTTGATTCTTTCAAGCTCCAATTGTGCAAATTCTCCAGCGTGATTGTGCAAAAATATGAGATCTTGTGGATGCAAATTTGAGAGATGATTGAGAGATGAATTATGAAGAGATGAGCCTTGTTTTTATAGAAATTCAAGGGCTTTGGAGGTGCATGGGAAAAAAAGCCATAAATCACTCAAATAACTCAGGTTGATTTTTGAGTTATTTTTAAATAAAAGATAATTAACTCACAAAAACATGCAAAAGCTAAGCTTTAACTCAAAATAGAGTTTAGCTTTAATTGATAATTGATAGTTGTTTGCTTTTATGATTGTGCATATTTTATTTATGAATTAATTTAATAATAAAGTGATTTATTTCCAACTTAACTGCTTTTAAAAATAAAACAATTGATTTATGTGTTAATCAATTATTTAATCAAACTTTTATTAAAAACTATATTATTAAATAATGACAACTTGCTTTAATTAATTAAATAAGAATTTAATCAATTATTCATATGATATTAGATTTATTGTCAAAATTAAATAATACAATTAATAATAGATAGAATTAAATTTAATTACACAATTAAGTGGCAAATATTAAATCTAATTAATTAAATATGAAAATATTCAATTAATCAAACTTTAGGATAAATGTGATTTATTGCCAAATAATTATAAAATTAAAGATAATTATGATGATTAGGAATATTGCTAGGAATATTCCCTGATGCAGAATTTAAGATAATCAATTAGATTTGATGATGTTTAGATGTGCCTTAGGTTAGGACTTCGATGTCAATTTTGTTTGATTTGTCGATGTAGGAGGTTAATGAACATATAGCCCATTTTTGGGGTATTACAACTAGTGGTGGTATATATTGTAGAATTTTTGATTTAGTGCTGGCTCCAAAACTTTCTTTGGTCCCTGGTTGTTGTTGATGGTATTATACTGAGTAAGGAGAGCTTGGATTTTGGGTCTATTTCTTTGGCATTTTGTTCTCTGATAATGTATTGATTTTGCAAGTCTTAATGAGAATATAGTTGAATTCCAATCTCATAGTGGTGTATGTCTTTTTGTTTTATTTTTGAGCTCATATATGTTAACTTCACAAAGTAGGTTAGTATATGGTAAATAGAGAGTATTTTGAGATTATCTTTGAGTTCCTAACAAATTTAGGATTAAAGTCTTTCAGGTAATTTTAGTGAGTTCATGGTTTGATGAGAATTTGATGTCCTGGTATGTGAGTGAGAGGGATAATAGGCAAAGCACTTATCCTAAATTCAAGTGTGTTTGAGTTAGGGTCTTTAGTTGATGTATGCTATTAGGTGACTCTATGCCCTGGTTAAGGCACTGATCTATTCTTTGGAGGAAATCCATCATCTTTAATCACACAAACATAAATTTAAATGATCAAATCTTTAAATTGGTTAGTGAAGAGTATATTGGTATAACATTTAGTGATTCCTTTCAAGAAGTGAATCGAGGGTACACCCGCCTGAGCATTAAGGCTCAAAGTGTAGGAGGATCTCTTCTAATCTTTGTTAATTGGCCCTCTTCCTTGTAGACTTTGGAGTGGTGATAGAGTCAAAGTATTATTAAAATTATCCATCAAAGTATAAATCTAAAAGTTGAAGATCAAAGGGAACTCCCAAAAAAATGGTGACTCTACTGGGGAGAACAATAATGAAGTAGTATATCTATTAGGATCTTTGGTTGGGCTTATATTGTAATATTCAAAAGCTTTTGTTGACCAGATTGATTTACCCATCTGAGTCCCCAACAAAATGGCAACTCTACTGGGGAGAGTTTAGAGATAAAGCTTTCAAAGAGCACTCTTGTTTTCCTATTGTATTCAGTTAAAGATTTCCCATCTTTGGTGGGTGGTGACTCAAGAGGTTAAGAACCAGTGTCATATTGTAAATCATGTATAAAAGGAGGAATACTAGGTCATTTGTTAGAAAGAATCTAGAGGTCACTCTGGAACAATCACCTAGATAGGAGAAGAAGAGTTGGATTAAAAGGAATGGTGAGTCTACTAGTGCTCCCATGAGAGAACAAAGAAATACCAGAGGTAGAGCACCACATGTTTCCTCAAGTGAGGAGGGTTCAAAAGATAGAGTTTCTAGATCAGATGGTGGTCACTCTGAAGATAGATTTTATGATACCCCAGAGGTTGTATTTCAAGACAAGGGTCCATTGCCTATAGGTCAGGATGAAAAAACTAGAGAGATGGGTTTGGAGATTGATTTAGATCTTGATGAAGATAATTTCAGAAGAGAACCCATGAGACCAAGACAAGTTCACTTCCCATATCAAAATTTTACTGATATGGATGTGTCATTAGGTTCTAATGACATTATGGTAGACCCAGATGATTTGAATGCACTAAGGTTGCAGTTGGCAGAGCAGGATGCCATACATAAGACATTATAGGAGGAGAGAGAAGCTGAAAAGGTGAATGCTCTAATAGAAAGATAGTCTCTCCTTAGAAAGATTAATGAAATGAAGGAGAGAAAAAAGATGCTTGCTTCTTTTCCTAAGACTTTACAAAATGATGTCTTTGGTGATCTTGAGGCTTTAAGGAGTGAGCAAGAACACTTACTACAAGATCATGAATTTGATAAGGAGGGCCCTCTGGTTAGACAGGTTCAAAGTTATGCTTCCCTCCCTAAAGATAAAGATGGAAATGAGATCACTAGGCCTGCTATTGCTGTTGGTGAGAAAGGAAAGTAGAAGATGGTGGGACATCAAACAAATAGATCATTGACAATACTAGGGGTCCCACCACCCAATTCAAATAAGGACACAGAGATAAAAAGAAGAAGAAAAGAAGATGAGGACCTTGAAAGAGAATTAGAGAGGGCTAAAATTAAAGCTTCCATTGCAGAAAAGAGAAGAAAGATCCAGTTCTTGAAGGCTTCATCAGCCAATGCTCTTGGTCCATCTGCTACTGAACTAGGTATGCCATCTATGACTACTGCTATTCCACTTAGTAATGCTACTAGTTCAATTCCTTCTTCATCTGCTAAGATAGGTGCTGATCCTAGGCAGCAATCAAATGCATAAGTAGATGGAAATGAAAATGCAAATGTTAATCCTAGGGTTAACACTAGTTCAAGTTTTCAAAGAAGACCTATGCAACTAGAAGGCTATAGGAAAATTAGTTTTGATGGAATTCCTAGTTACCTGAATGCTTTTCCAAGTGATATAAGAGATAAGGTACCTAATTTTGCTGGTAATAATGCTATTAGTTGTGAGAATCATCTTAGGTTATTTTTTGATATGATTAATGATTATGAGGTAGAGCATGAGGATGTAGTCATGAAATTGTTTGTTCAATCTCTAATGGAGGATGCTAGAGATTGGTTTAAGAGACTTCCTGATAAATGTATTGATACTTGGGATTCTTTTGAGAGATTTTTTAAAGAGTGGTATGGTGATAGGCCTAATGCTAGCTTCATGTTGAATGAATTCAATACCATAAGGAAAAATCAAAATGAGCCTGCAGCTAAATTCAACATGAGATTTTAGAAGGGTATGCATAAGTTGTTCCAAGTTATGCAGTTAGATGACAATGTTTGTTTGACCACATACTTCAATGCATTTGATGGAAAGATGGGATACTTGTTGAGGGACAAAGAACCAAGAACTCTTAGAGATGCTTTTAGGATTTTTGTCAATATTGAGAATAATATGAAGATATTAGGAAAGTTGGGTAGGAAGAGAGATGATCCTAAGTTGTTTGGGGACAAGAAATACAAAAAGGAAAGTGATAAGAATGTTGGAACTAGGAGGCAAGAAGAAAATAAATTAGATAAGGTGATCAATGCATTGAAAGACTTGAAGACACCTGCAAATAGGAACATTAGTGCTCCTACCAATGAAAGGCCTCAGTTCAACAACAATTTCAATAAGCAGAATAGATTGCAGAACTACCCCTACAACACCCAATGGAAGGATGGAAAGCCTATTGTACCTACTACAAGAAATAACAATGATAGAGGTGTCCCTGACCCTCTACAAAAATCTTTAATAAATGTCATGGAGGACATACCTTGGTGTGTTGCATGCCAGTCTCCTCATTCTACAAAGCATTGTGTAGTTGCACAATCTATGGCTGCAAATCAAGATTGTGGCAATGAGGAGATAGATCAAGAAGAAGATCAACATGATGTTGGATGCAACATGGTTACTTCATATCTAGGATATGAAGATGATTCTGATTTTGATGAAGAGGTAGATATAAATGTGAAGAGACATAATCAGGCCCTTTTTCATCAAGAGGTTTTTTCTGATAGTGAAGACATTGATAAGAATACATATAACATGAACTCTTCTTCTAAGCCAATAAATTTAAGAAGACCTTCTAGAGAAGAGATGGATAGGATTACTATAGAAATGATCACCCAAGTGAAAACTAGAGGCATGGTGGCAAGGAATACAAATGAGAAAGCTGTAGGAATGTTTATAAAGAGTACCAACTCTGGAGAGCCTAATGAGAACAAATCAAAAGGTGATCACATGGTGAAATTCAAGAACATAAAAGGTAAGAATTGTGAGCCTAAGGGAGTTGGAATTGAAAAAATTTCTAATGAGATTGAGAAGCTAGTTAACACAATGGCTAAGGTTGAAAAAATGAGGGTTTCCAATACACCTAATGTATCAGATAAACAAAGAGATACTAAAGCAGTGCAGATTGAAATTCCTTCTTCTGCTCCTGTTGATATGTTGGCTGTATTGTCTAAAATTATAGTTAAGGTTCCATTGTCAGAATTGTTGAGGATCCTTGAACACAAAGACAAAGCTATTGCATGGGTAGATAATGTTCATAAAAATGATGTTTCATGCAATGGATCTCAAGATAAAGCTTTGAAAGGTGTTGCTGCTCAGGGAATTGTATCTCAAATTCCTCCTATATATTTGGATAGTTCTGTCAATGCTAGCCTTGAAAACATTGATCCATTCTTTTTGAGTGTTCTTGTGAATGGAATGAAACTAAGAAATTATATGATTTATAGTGGTGCCTCTAATACTATTATGCCTTTTAAAATCATGGAGAAGTTGGGTCTTAAAGTTGATACGGTTCAAGGCAGATGTTGTGCATTGGATTAGAGGGAGGTACCAGTCATAGGGACTATCAATGCAATGCCATATAGGCTGGTAGCATATCTAGAGAAAGAGTTAAAAATGAGTGTTTTGGTGGTGGACATCCCTCCTCATTATGGGATGCTACTATCTAGAAGGTGGAGTGCTACCATGGGTGGAAGTTTACAATGTGATTTGTCCTATGCCACTTTCAAGATTGATGACCAGTTTGTCAAGATTGATCGAGAGCCAAGAGTATGCCACATGATTGAGAGAAATATTGATAATGAAACTACATGTTTTGTGGATACTAATATTAATGCTTTTAGGGTAGAGATCCCTGTATTTGAAAATGAACCTACTTTGTCACCTATCTCTATTGAGGTAAGTGTTAATTTTGTGAAGGGTGATTTGTGGGTAATGTACTTTGATGGTGCAAATTGCAAAGATGGAGCAAGAGTAGGTATCTTACTTATTTCTCCTAATGGAAACACCTACAAATTTTCTTTCACATTGAATTTCTTTTATACCAACAATATAGTAGAATATGAGGCTTTGTTGTTTGGATTGAGGTTGGCACAGAAGCATGGTATTAAGTGTTTGAGTGTTGTTGGTGATTTTGAGTTGGTGGTGTCCCAAGTCAAGTCAGTATATGCTTCCAAGAACAAGAGGTTGAAAAAATATAGGAATGTAGTTTGGGATTTGATTGAACATTTTGATGCCTTCAATATTGAGTGGAAGGATAGGAGTAACAATAAGATGACTGACTTGTTAGCCAATATTGCAATCAATCCCACTGATATTACTTTTGCTGGTATCTCTAAAGTTGAAATTTAGGCTAGGCCTAATATACCAGACAATATTGAAAATTGGCAAGTTTTTGATGATGATAATGATATCTTGAAGTTTATGAGTTGTGAAGATCAATATCATGGTTAGGAATTTGATTGTTCAGCCTTGGTGGAGTCTATAGAAGGAAAAGAGGTTGTCTTTGGCAATGAGGTCATTCAACTTAGAACTAACAAGGTGCCCAAGGGGCTTGTTTTGGAGACTATCTTTGACAACCAGGATAGAGTTCAAAAGAATATCAAAAGAGAAGAACATGTTGATCTAGAGGAGATAAATCTTGGAACACATGAAGCACCTAAGAAAGTATACATTGGTAGGGACATGTCTCACAATGTGAGAAAATCTTTGATTGAATTATTGAGAAAATTTAGGCATGTTTTTGCATGGTCATATGATGACCTAAAGGTTTATAGAGAAGATTTGTTTCAGCATATTATTCCATTGAAAGAAGATGCTAAACCTTTCCAGCAAAAACAAAGGCCTATAAATCCTACTTTGGCACCCAAGATGCAAGAAGAGTTAATGAAGCTAAGAGATGCTAGAATTATCAAGCCTATAAGGCACTCTTTTTGGGTGTCAAATATTGTTCATGTGAGAAAGAAGAATGGTGACATCAGGCTTTGTGTGGACTTTAGGAATTTGAACATCATCTCATTAAAGGATAACTATTGTTTGCCCAATATGGAAGCTATGTTGCAGAGAGTAACCAGATCAGAATTGATGTCTATGATGGATGGTTTATCTAGTTACAATCAAGTCATTGTCAAAGAATCAGAGCAATTTAAGACAACTTTTACTACACCTTGGGGGACATATGTTTATGTGAGAATGCCTTTTGGTCTCACAAATGCTGGTGCTACTTTTTAGAGGGCAATGGATGTTGCCTTTTCATATTTCATAAATGATTTCCTTATTGTATATCAAGATGATTTAACTTCCTATTCCAAGAGGGAAGAAAACCATTATACTCATTTAGAGAAAATATTTATGAGGGCTTTGGAATTTGGCATTTCACTAAATCCAAGGAAATGTGCTTTTGGTGTCATTGAAGGTAAGCTACTTGGCCACTCAGTTGGGAAGCAAGGAGTGAGAATTGACCCTGAGAGGGTAGCAACTATTGATAAAATTTAGAGACCAAAGAATGTTAAAGGGATTCAGTCCTTCTTTGGTTGGGTCAATTTCTTAAGGAGGTTTGTAACAAATTTTGCAGAGGTTACTAGACCTATTTCTAAGATGTTGAAGAAGGGATCTGCAATCAATTGGGAGGGTGAGCCTGATGAGGCTTTCAAAAATATCAAGCAGGATATCAAAGATGCACCAGTGATTAAGGCACCTGATTATAATGTCCCAATGCACATCTTTCCATTTTCATCTTTTCACACTATTGCCGCAGTTTTGTTACAAAAGAATACGGATGGTTTTGAGCAGCCTATTGCATTTTTCAGTAAATCTTTGCAGACTGCTGAATTGAAATATGATATAAATGAAAAACAAGCATATACACTTGTGAAGGAAATCAAGGCTTTTAGATGTTACTTGATGGGGGCAGTTGTGATTTCTTTTGTGCCAAGTGTAGCTGTGAAGGATATTTTCTCACAACAAGAGGTATCTGGGAGAAGATGCAAATGGATCAATAGGATCTAAGAATTCAATGTTGATGTCCAGGTTACTAAATTGGTTAGAGGAAAAGGATTGGCAAAACTGATGGCTCAATCCAATCTTGATGCAAATCAGGTAAATCATTTTGAAATTGATTATACATGTGATATGGATGATTGTATCTAGTATCAGGATATTATCTATTACTTGAGAAATATGAAATATCCAGTAGACATGAATGATAATCAGAAGAGGACATTGGAATAATAGGCCATCAAGTATGTAATTGTGAAATGTAAATTGTATAGAAAGAATTTATATTGCATACTTCTGAAATGTGTAGATGAAAATCAAGCTAGCAAGTTGTTAAAAGAAATGCATGAGGGAGTTTGTGGTGGGCATTATATGGGTAAAACAACTGCTCATAAAATCTTGAGAGAAGGTTTTTGGTGGCCCACAATCTTCAAGGATGCAGAACATTTGGTAAGGAGGTGTGATGCTTGTCAAAAGTTCTCTGGTAAGCTTAAATTTTTAGTTAATGTGCCATTAAAACCAGTAGAAGTACAGGCTCCTTTCCAACAATGGGGAATTGATTTCATAGGGGAGATACCAAACAACTCTAGTGGAGGACACTCATGGATCCTGGTTGCCACTGATTACTATAAAAAGTGGGTAGAAGCTATACCTATAAGAAATGCAACTAGTAAGGTGGTAAATGACTTTCTATTGAATAATATTGTTTCAAGGTTTGGTTTCCCTGAGAGAATAGTAAGTGATAATGCAATGTGCTTCAAGTCTGTTGAATATAAGGACTTTTGCAAAGGTTTAGGAATTCAGATTTCTAATTCCTCACCTTATCATCCACAAGGAAATGGTCAGGTAGAATCTACTAATAAGAGTTTGATTAAAATCCTCAAGAGGATTCTTGAAAGGAATAAGAAGGGATGGAATTCAAAGCTGCCATTAGCTCTATGGGCTGATAGGGTAACTGTGAAGAGGGTAATTGGTTCTGCACCATTTGACCTAGTATATGGAATACATGCAAGGATGCCTCAAAATAATTTATTAAAAATGTCAAAATTTGTTCAGTTATATGATGATGACATAGATGATGAGATGCACTTGAGAATTGAGGACCTGATTAGGCTGGATGAGACTAGAAGAGAGTCAGTTGCAAGAAATACCAGATTGTAGTTGCAGGTTAAGAATTTGTATGATAAGAGGACTGTTGACAAAAAGTTTGAACTTGGTGATTTGGTGTTAATTTGGAATTGTAGACTGGAGGATAAGGGAAAAAATGGTAAGTTTGATCCCATCTGGCTAGGGCCATATCTAATTCATGAGAAATGGGGTCAAGATTCATATATGGTCAAGGAGTTAAATGGTGATATTTAAGAATTGCTAGTTCATGGACAATTCTTGAAGAAATACTTCAATTGAAGGTATTCTATTTTCCATGAATAGTAGTTAGGTCTATACATTTTTTAAATTCTATAAATAAGTTTCTTGCCCCTACCCTATTTTGTCCTAGTCTATAAGGTTTTGGTCCTATTGCTCTTTGTTGTCAGTTTTCTAGTGGGATGGTCTACTTTTACTAGTGATTCTAGATCCTTGCTATGCCCGCAAAAGGCATACATCCCCAGATAGAGCCATTGTTAGCACATGCAAAAAATTTCATGGCTTCATGTCCTTTCTTTTGGTCTCTATAGTCATTTTTGTGTCTCTGCCTAAAACCCTAAGCAAAATATTCAAAAATCTAGCCGTTACCCTTTGTAAAACACTGGCCCTATTCTAATTTGATGTTACCTTTTCTGGCTCACTTAAAGGTCCTATAGTGCATGTGCTTTATATTTTGGTCAGCCCCTACTTTAATTTTTCCTAAGTTTTTATACCCCGGTGGCCTTTTAATTTTCTGAAGTCCTCTGTGCCTAATTTTTTTCTTATAAGCCTATGTCTTGTGATTTAATTTTTCCTAATGTTTCAAGTTAATATTTTTCTAGGCCCGATCTTTTGACAACATCTCCAACCGATGGTTAGCATAAGTTCTTATAGGATTTGTTAGAGCTATGAGATCTTATGTCAATCATTGATCTTTCCTGATGATGCAGTGTTTCAAAGAAATGGGACCTTCCGACACGTATGCACAAATGGTGACATCTTATTGGTCCATGTTTTAACACGTTGGTAGTTGTCAGTGGGTCTTGGGTTGCTAGCTTGTTAGAGGGTCCTTACACTTGCAGTAGATCTATGGCGGGCATAAATTCTTATGAGATGTGTCAGATGTATGAGATTATGAGATGACTATTGTTTCTTTTGTATGATGTAACCTTTTCTTTTGGCGAGTCCCTCTGCCAGATATGCTGATTTGCTGTACTATGATTGGTCCACATTATGTGAGCTGGACATGTTGTCAGGTGGGCCCAATATCTAAATTAGAGGATTCTTGATCGATGGTTGGCATGTAAGCACATAGAATCTTTTAAGCCTTTCAAATCTTGCGCCAACCATCCGATCTTCTAGGTAGCTTAATGTTCTTAGTGGGGCCATTTTCCAGGTGATGCAGGATTGTGTAAATTTTATTGGTTGACATGGATGATGTGGCAACGTGGGGTCATTGTTAGAGAGATCAGTGATGAGGACAAGATCTATGATTGGCATAAGTTCTCATGAGTTTCATCAAAACTATGAGACCTTACACCTGCCATCCGATTATCAGGCTTACAAAAGGTGGGTCTTGTGTCAATGTGACCGAGCATGAGCTATGAATGAAGTAATGACAAGTGGCATAAAGTAGGCCCAAGTGGGGTCTAAGGTATTGGTGGTCTGAATAAATAAGGTTAGCGGCCTGACAAAATTCAATGGGTTCATTCATTTGCATAATAAAATGGTGGTGTTCCAAGTTGACTGGCGATTCAGCAAACACTTGTTCTCGTAATCACTAAAGTTTCTAGCGGTAAGATAAATCTTTCTGCAAATTGCCAAAAAGCCTTTTGTCACCAGTTCACCAGATATAACTGGGATAATTTTATATTCCTTTGGTCACCTGTTCACAGGGTTAAGTGGTGAGTTAATATTTCACTTCGCGAATGGGATTTTCCTTGTCGCGTGGTTGCTGAGTGTTAACCCAAGGGTTGCAGTTGAGTTAAGGACATGAAGAACATGAAAAGGGATGATCTAATAGCTACACCTTAAAGTTGATCAGATTTCAAATGTGGACCACTGATCTACTGCTGGTGCCTTGGAAATGACCGTTTAATTTCAAATTTGAATTCTTTGAGGGTTTCTAGCGATAGGAAGTACCAAAATTTATGGTTTTAACAGTTGATTTTGATTGGTTCGGTGGTGCTTGTTGTTCTGGTGTGGTCCAAGGTGTTCCATGATCATCTACAAGGGTTTGTACCATGTGGTTTTGTGCTCAAGGTGTGTTGCAGGTGACTGAAAGGGTTGACATTTTGGATGTCTTTATGGTTCTTAGTACCTTCTCAGTGGATTTTATCATGATTAAGGATCAATCTGGGATTTTTTTTCTCTTGGTTGCCTAGGTTTCTTCCCTTGTAATAATTTTGTGACCATTTTTAGTGGGTTTAGTAGGAGAAACCCTAACCCTAGTCACCTGAAGTTTGATGCATCCTCTCTGAGGATTCCAAGATGACTAGTGGTGGTATATATTGCAAAATTTTTTACTTAGTGCTGGATCCAAAATTTTCTTTGGTCCTTGGTTGTTGTTGATGGTATTATATTGAGTAAGGAGAGCCTAGATTTTGGGTTTGTTTCTTTGGCATTTTTTTGTTTAATGATGTATTGATTATGTAAATCTTAATGAGAATATAGTTGAATTCCAATCTCATAGTGGTGTATGTCTTTTTGTTTTGTTCTTGAGCTCATATATGTTAACTTCACAAAGTGGGTTAGTATATGGTGAACAATGAGTATTTTGAGATTATCTTTGAGTTCTGAACAAAGTTAGGATTAAAGTCTTTCAGGTAATTTTAGTGAGTTCATGGCTTGATGAGAATTTGATGTCCTGGTATGTGAGTGAGAGGGATAATAGGCAAAGCACTTATCATGAATTTAAGTGTGTTTGAGTTAGGGTCTTTGGTTGATGTATGCTATTAGGTGACTCTATGCCATGGTTAAGGCACTGATCTAATATTTGGAGGCAATCCATCATCTTCAATCACACACACATAAATTCAAATGATCAAATCTTTAAATTAGTTAGTGAAGAGTATATTAGTATAGCATTTAGTGATTCCTTTCAAGAAGTGAATCAAGGGTACACCCACCTAAGCATTAAGGCTCAAATTGTAGGAGCATCTCTTCTGATCATTGTTAATTGGCCCTCTTCCTTTTATACTTTGGAGTGGTGATAGAGTCAAAGTATTATTAAAATTATCCATCAAAGTATAAATCTACAAGTTGAAGATCAAAGGGAACTCCCAACATAAAGCTTTCCAAATATTATGAGATCTAGTTAAACCTTTTACCTAATTGTATTCATTCTCCAAAAGTGCTGATAAAAGTGCTTCTCTTCTAAGTATGTTACACATGAATATATCTACCTCATGTTTAGTACTTGTTTCAAGATTGTCTTCTTTAATTATAGTCCTTTCATTCTTTGTAATCAACCAATAAACTATTCCTAAAAACAAGAGATGTGTCTTCATATTTTCTTTCTAGCTATCAAAATTTACTCCATCAAACTTAGGGCTTTCTTTCCTAAAATTCACCATGGATCTCCTTAAGTTGTTAAACTTCTCTTTCAAGGACCTGCTGCTCTGATACTAATTGTTAGAAAGTAAAGACCACCAAGATAACTGAGAGGGGGGGGTGAATAAGTTATCTAATAATTAAACCATTTATCAACTTCAATAGCTTTAAACCATATAACCAATGTAGTAACCAACTATAGAAAGATAATCATACACAATGACATAATAACACAAGATATGTTAACTAGGGAGCCTCTTGATCAAAGAGTAAACCCTGGTGGGAATGATGCCCACAAAATGATGTACTAATATGAAAGTTCCTTGTGAAAGGATGGACCCTATTAGGAGTCTTATGAAATAAATTCAATACATATGAATCTCTATTAGGAGATTTTGAATCCTTGTTAAAAGATTCTAACCCTGTTAGGAGTTATGGAAGACAGAAGGAACCACTGCCCAAACAGCTTCAAGGCAAGATCTCTGAACTCACTGTCCAATAGATCTTAGGATTATTTAATAGAATAATATGAAATATGTTACCTCCTTCACACTATGCCAAAACTACACTTTCTGCTACAAAAGATCACAAATCCAAATCTCTATACTTCACAAGTCTTCCTTCATCATTGAATTAGCTCTTTTCTTCACTTCATGCATACATTCACATCACAAATTTCACAATTTCATATAAAAACTATTACAATCCCATCATAACAAGGAAAAAATTCCTTCTTTTATACCACACTCAAATAATTACAAATGAGTCGGCATCCAAATACAAAATAATAATTTCAACACGCTACATTAAAATTACATAAAACTATCAGCTTCCAGATACAATAAATTTCCAATTGTGTGACCTCAAAGTTTGTGCTATGAAACACATCACCACCAATGAGTCTCAAACTTCCCTTTAACTATGCAGAATCAGATTCCATCCCGGTTAGGAGATATCCTCCGATTACCAAAAACCGCTACTCAGGAACACTGCTAGAATACTGCTTCCACCAAAATGCTTATAACTTTCATGAATAAATGAATTTCCTTTTTCACTCTTAACCAAAGGCTAATAACACACCAAATGACATACCATCAATTTCACATAACTCAATTTTCAATGTAACATGTCCACAAAACAAAACTGTGCCTGCTTCTCTGCTAAACTCCAAAATATCACTATGTTGACATCAATGACAATCATAGTCATGAATGCAACAACCACTGCTATAGAATAAATACCAAAGGCTTCAACATTCATTCCTAATATTAGGTCTCTAAGTCCCCTACCCTTCTTCAAAGTGGCCCTTGAGTAATTTTGACATATATTCTTTATGTCATCCCAAGCTTTTTGCATGATATCACCTCCTCCCATTAGGTCTAGAGCCTCAATACTTCCGTCATTCACACCCTTTAAGAAAAGGTGCTTATGAGATGCCTCATTTAGCTAGTGTTGAGTATTACACTATAGGTTGAACATAAATCTGGATACATAATCCTCTAGTGTTTCATCCTCCTTCTGAGACATTTTAAAAATGTCATCACCTTTCAAATCTTGACCTCTACAGTACTCTTTGTACTTTGTAAGAAACATTGTGCACATGGCATTCCAATTTTCTACAACATTGGCACCTAACCCCATGAACCATCTCAAAGTAGCTTCTTTTAGAGTTGATGGGAACAACTTCAGCTTGTGGGCATCAGTGGTATAGTCATAACTCTGGCAAAGAATATCAAATTCAAAGAGAAAGGTCTCAGGGTCTTTTGTTAGGAGGCCATAAAATTTTGAAAGTGCAGTAGTAGGTATATTCTTCAGATTTTGGCTGCCTTGCTGTTGAGGTATAGGAAAAGGAAAGGGAGCTTGAATAGCCATTCTGGGAGGAGGACCTTGTGCTGGTGGCTGATATACAACAAGAGCAAGAGGATTATCTTGATATTTAGGTTCAACAAATAGGTCATTCAAATGCAGTGATTCTTTAGATGATGAAGAGGATATGTGTTCATGAGCATCAACAAATAGATTTTCAAAGGGTTCTTCTTCTTCATTCTCACTTTGTGGTTCTTCAATTTGAGGATTAAATGAATCAAATAGTTCTCCTTGGTAGTTATGGGGAAGAAATATCCCAAGGTGATCTCTCCTTCTATGCATAAAAATGCTTACTTAAGTACTAGATTAAAACTAAGACTGCAACTACAAGGATTGGTTTGAATTAACACCATCCCCGGTAGTGGCACCAAAAATGCTTGGCCAAATAATGGTATCAGAAACCCAAAGCAATGGACTACTTAATTTAGGATTGAACACCCCAAATGATTCCTAATGAACTATTTAGTCTCATTTAATTATCAACCAGGGACGTAGACTTGGAATGGCATCTGCAAAGTATATGCTTCAAACTTCCTCTTCTAAGCCTATCTAAGGAATTCAATTGCTTATGCTTCAGGAAAGCTAAACTAAAACTGGTAAGAAAATGTATTCTAATCAAAGTAGGGAATTATAGTTAGGAACTACTCCAACTGACTATGCTATAGGAACATGCTACTAATTCTGGTATCAGTAGCTGTAGGAACAACAGAGTTCTATAACATATAAATGAACTCTACACTAACAAAGCAATTCACTCATCAAGTGGGCCCCCTTGAATGAGTGAATTAAAAGTACAATCAAGATGAAAGTTTCAAACTTGAACTGATCATTCTATTCATCCATAAAAACAATTACATTGGATTGAAATAGTATGCAAGAGTTATATATTAAAAACTAGTTTGTTCGACTAATTCCAAAAGAGTCACAACAGTCAATTATTTAAAAGGAAACTACCACTAACTCCTAAACCTACGATCACTTCATAATGAGGATTGGTTACAACTCATAAAGTTTCATAATAGAAACATTATTGACCATGAATAATACCAGAATATAGCGCACACTAAATCTGCATGTTGCATGCAACATAAAGCATTGACTTGTTTGCAAAGATTCTACAATCACAGTTGGCTTTGATGACTCCCGCGCTAATATGCTAGTCCTTGAATATCCACGTTCAACTCCTAAAAGATAATTAATGCACCCATATCCAACCATATACATATATATCCACATCATCAATATTAAGAAAAAGGTGTTAGTCTTAATTATCACTCTTGCAAACCTATGGCTACAGGAGGTAACTACCCAAAACATAGCTTAGGAGAGAAAACATCCATTAACATGCATAACTATTATATTCACCATTCTTGTCCATGAAATTAAGTAGATATTATGTCCTTAGAGGTATCCACATTCCATCTTATATTCACACACATAAGTTCATATGCTTAAAACCATAAATGTATGTCTATGTGCAATAAAATGTCTTAGAAAGAGGATAAAAAGTGGTGAAAAAGATGGCTAATTTAGAAGCCCATCAACAACAATGCTAAAGATCAATACAAACATATAGCTCTATAGTAGCCATGTAAATCTCTATTGTCAAGTGCATTCTCTATATCTCGGTATACTATTATGAAAATCTATTCGAGTACTTCAACCTTTCACAACCTTAGATAGAAGTCCAAAGTGTCAACTCTGCTACATCAACATGTATGATCTTCTGATAAGATTAGGCTAGTGCAACCTCTAGATCACCTTAGTGACTGATAGATAGGGTATGGACCCGAAGTCTAGTCCTCAAGTATTCATATGTATCCTTTAGTAGAGGCTTTGTAAATATGTCAACAAGTTGTTCTTTTGATGTAAAAAACTCTAGCTTCACTTGCTTCTCCTGTACTTGTTCCCTTAAGTAGTGATACTTAATTGATATATGCTTTGTTTTAGAGTGCATCCCTAGATTCTTTGAAATATTAATAGCACTAGTGGTATCACAATATATAATCATTGGCTCAGTGATTACCTCATTCATACATTCTAACACTTTCTTGATATATGCAATATTTGAACAGTTAGTAGCAAAAGCAACATACTCTACTTCAGATGTAGACTGAGAAAGGAAATCCTATTTCTTACTTGTCCATGTAACAAGTCTTTCACCAAAGAAGAATGCTCCTCTGGTGGTACTCTTTCTATCATCCACATTTCCAGCCCAATCAACATCAGTGTATACCTTTAGTTCAAAGTTTCCTTTCTTAGGATACCATAGTCCATAATCTTCAATTTTATTTAGGTATCTTAAGATTCTCTTTGCAGCAACCATGTCTGACTCTCTAGGGTTTGCAAAAAATCTAGAAACTATTCCAACAACATGTGCTATATCAGGTCTACTCTGAACTACATACATTAACTTACCAATCATGGATCGATATAGTATCTGATTCACCTTAGTAGTTCCATCTTCTTTAGTTAATTTACATCCAGTAGCCATCGGTGTTCCCATAGGTTTAGCATCTTCCATGTCAAATGTCTTCAATACTTCCTTTATATATTTATATTGTGTTCTAGTTCCAATAAGTCTTCCTCCATCATCAAATATCTTCACTTTCTTTCTCTCAAAAGAAACTCAGTGGCCTAAATTGTTTAGCTATGCCACACTTAGCAAATTATAGTTTAGACCTTTTACCCAATAAGCATTATCACATCTAATTTTATCATTTATCATCATGGATCCTTTCCCTCTAACCATACAAGGTGCATCATTACCCATTCTAATAGATCCTCCATTGTGTTCTTTAAGATGATCAAATTTCTCTTCATCACCAGTCATGTGATGTGTACAACCACTATCTATGATCCATGTATCATTCTTATTAACCTTAGAGATAAGTGTTGTCTCTACATACCTTTCATCTTCCTCTAAGTCATCATTCATTACAATGAATACTACCTCCACATCTTCATTAGTGTTGGTATCAGTGACATCTTCTTCTACAATGTAGTACACCTTCTTTCCTTTATCATTATTGTCTCTATTGTAATATCGATAACTTCTATTGCCTCTTCTCCCATAGCTTCCTTCACTAGATTGATCTTTGTTTCTATCATCATCTTTTCTATGTGGACATCTAGCAGCAATATGACCAACCTCTTTACAATTAAAACATGCTAAAGGTAATTTACCTCTATACCTTCTTTTACCTTTAGGTAACCTTTTGGCCATAAGAGCTTTAAGTTCATCAAGCTCATCATCAGTATTCCTATCACTATCATCATTCTTATTTCTACTACTAGACTTACCAATCCTCAGTGAAGACATAAAAGCAAATTCAATAGATGGTACAACACTATTATCAAAGTTATTTAGTTCAAAGGTTGTAAGCTTACCAATCAAATTATCAAGAGTAAGGTTGTTACTAGATGTAGACCTAGTTTCATGAATTGCAGATATTCTAATTGTATAAATTAGCAATAAGGTTCTAAGAACTTTTCTTACCACTCTCTCTTCATCAATAACACCATCAGATGCTCTAATAGCATGTACTACCTCTTTTAGTCTATTTGTGTACTGCACAATATTTTCTCCTTCCTTCATCTTCATATCATCAAATCTTACCCTTAAGCTTTTAGCTCTGGCTCTTTTGACATTCACATCACCACTATAAACTTGAGTAAGTTCATCTCACATATCTTTAGCAGTAGTGCAATTTTTAATATCTTCAAATTCGGCATCGGTATAGGTAGCAACAATCTCCATCATAGTAACATTATGTTCATGTCTATCTCTTAGTTTCTCAAGGGTCAAGGGACCACTGGGTGGTGCAATGTATCCATTATCCATTAGTGTAAGAGAAAAATTCCCAATTCCAAATACATGCAGCTTCATTTGGCTTTTCCATACTGTGAAGTTATCCTTGTTTAGCTATGGCACTTCCCTCTTATACATTTTTAGATCTTTGTGCTGAAGTCCTTAAAACTTTGTTCCAAGCAACCAACACTCTGATACCAATTGTTAGAATAACTGAGAGGGGGGTGAATCATTTATCCATAGTCCCAATCAAAAAATATATATCCAAAAACAATTTACTAAAACTTTTGTAGCTTGGTAAACTAAAATAGTATTTTGTCTGTACTTTTACCGATTACCAGTTAATAACATACAATGATTACTGATCAAATCCAATATATGCAACATGTAAAGTATGACAACAAACAATCATCACAATCAACACATAACACAAGAGATTTAACATGGAAACCCTGTGAAGGGAAAAACCACCTGGGATCGACAACCCAAAAATTGTTCACTCTTCTAAAGTGACATCGGTGAAGACCCAACCCTATTAAAGGTTACAAACACACTGTGAGGTGTGACCTTGTTAAAGGATTTTAGATCAACCGTTATCATCCAACCAACATTCACTATGGGGTTGATAGGATAACAAATGTACACTCTATGAATGACATTACAAGACTTTCTAGTCCACTATGTTAAGAGATTTCTCTATTTACAATGGTTAAAATGTAACAATAGTTGATCTGATTACAAAAAAACTTCAATTGTAGATTATCAGATCTATGTTAAGCTCATTCAAATCCTCTGATCAATATATCAATTCTATTTCAATCAATATTCAGTAACTTACTGTCGCTCGGTAATAGCTTTCTAACACTCGATAATCTCTATAGTTCGGTTCTCCTTAACTAGTCTGATCAGGCATGCATGAAGCTTGTTCATGTGATATCTCTGCACAATCTCCTTCTTCTGACATGATTTCATCATGAAATCCTAGTATCTTAAATAGACAAGTAAACCATTTTAATTCCATCCATCATATTTTACCGCTTAATCTCCTTTGTTGATTTTGCCGCTTAAACCTTCCTCGGCTGATGTGTCAGTAACACATTTTGTTTCAATCTCTTAGATCTTCTTCAAATTATGTTAGTCATTTATCTTCATAACAAACATTATCTTCATGTATGATTTTGAGGTACTTTATAGCTCATCAACTTCCATTGGCTAAACTAGTCATTTAGTTCTTTTCTTCTGCTTGGTTAACAAATAAATGTGTCAGTGAACACAAGCTCGATTTATAGTGTGATCAGTATACACTACATTGCATCGGTGTATACTGAAATGGTTCTTTAACTGACAACACTACCTTGTGCATTTTTCTCTTATCCTTCATCATAGATGAATGCAACATAATCAAGTCAATAACATAATGTCATAGACTCATTCATAAGTTACCCAATCTATTCCTTATCCTTATCTATCATATCCATCTTCCTCATGTAGATATATTTTGTTCTTCATCTTTTTTCTTCTTCCTTCTATAGATGTTTGGGTATAGTAACTTACAAGATAAGTATTGTCTAAACTAGTTGACATCAATGACAACATATTACTGATTTAATCATCTTACATATCTAATCAGCAACTCAGTGATCTTAAATCATAGATCTTCAAGTTATATAATGTATTTAAATCAGTTGCAGTTCATCAGTGAATATGTCTGCTAGTTGATCTTTAGTACTCACATAGTCCAACTTAACTTATTTTTCTGCTACTTTCTCTCTTAGGAAGTGATACTTGATCTCAATGTGTTTTTTCTTTGCATGCATCATAGGGGTCTTCAACATGTTGATAGTGCTAGTGTTATCACACCGAATCACAATAGGATAATCAATCTGAATTACAAAATCCTTTATCATCTACTTGATCCAAACAATTGTAGAAAAATTTAGGGCTGCTGCAACATACTCCACTTTTTTTGTTGACTAAGAAATGCAATTTTTTTTCTTTCTTGTCCAAGTGACAAGTATGTCACCAAGAAACACTAGTCCACCTGATGTACTCTTTCTGGCATCAATGCATCCTACCCAATCTGCATCAATATACACATGAAACTCAACATTTTCTGAATTAGGATACCATAGACCATAGTCTATAGTGCCTTGCAAGTATCTGAATATCCTTTTTACTTCCATGAGGTGACTTTATTTAGGCTCTGTTTCAAGTCTTCCAACTATGCCAACTGCATTGGAAATATCAGGTCTAGTTTGAGTAAGATAAATGAGTTTTTCAATCATAGACTTGTACAATGTTATATCTACTATTGGTGAGTCATCTTATTTTGTAAGCTTGCATCTAGTTATCATAGGTTTCCCTATTGGATTGCAATTATCCATCTTGAATTTCTTCAATATCTCTTTCACATGCTTGGATTGATTAATGAAAATACCTTTCTCTGTCTACTGCACATTCAATCCCAAAAAGTACTTGATAGGTTACAAGTAGTAGTCCTTTAGATTGTTAGGAATGAATGTTAAATATATTCTATGGGAGTATTGGTAGCCATTCTGTAGTAGTTTTTGTTACATTCATGACTATGATTCTCATTGATGTGAACACAGTGATCTACTGGATATTAGTAGAGCAGACAATGTTTTGATTAGCACATGTGGGATATTGTAGATCAAGCTATGCGATGTTGAGGATTTACTCTTTGATATGTTGTATGTTCATGGTTAAGAGTGAAGTTAGTAATTCATTTATTCATGAAAGTTATGAGAATTTTGGTGGAAGCAGTATTCAGGCAGTGTTCTTGAGTAGCGATTTGTGGAAATCAGATGATATCTCCTAATCAGGATGGAATCTAGTTTTGCACAGTTAGAGAGAAGTTGAAGACATATTTTTGGTGATATGGATGATAATGCAAACTTTGAGGTTGCATGACTGAAGAAGTATTCTAATTGGAAGTTGACAGTTTTGTGTAATTTTGATATAAAGTGTGGAAAATTTTATTTTGTAATTGGATGCTGACTCATTTTTAATTACTTGAGTGTTGTATAAAGGAAGGAATTTTTTCCTTGTTGTAATTTAATAAATGTAAGATTGAATGATTGTGAAAGAAAATTTATGAAGTAGGACATGCGAGGTACAAAGATTTGAAATTGAGATTTGGTGTAGCAGTGAGTGCGATTTGGCATAGTCAGAGAAGAGGTAACATATTGTTGAGATCAGTAATGATTTGACATTATTGTATTGAATAATCTAGAGATCAATTGGACAGTGTGTTCAGTGATCTTTCCATTGAAGTTGTTTGGGCAGTGGGTCCTTCTGTCTTCCATAACTCCTAACAGAGTTAGAATCTTTTAGCAGGGATTCAAAATCTCCTAACAAGGATTCATATGTACTGAATGTATTTCATAAGACACCTAATAGATTCCATCCTTTCACAAGAAATATTCATATTAGTGCATCTTTTGTGGGCAGCATTCCCACCGGGGTTTACTCTTTGTTCAAGAGGTTCCCTAGTCAACATATCTTGTGTCATTGTGTTATTGTGTATGAATATCTTTCTATGGTTGGTAATTATATTTCTTACATGGTTAAAATATATTGAAGTTGATAAAATTTATAATTATCAGATAACTGATTCATGCCCCCCCCCCCTCTGAGTTATCTTGGTGGACTTTGATTTCTAACAATTGGTATCAGAGCAATAGGTCCTTGAAAGAAATGTTTAGCAGCTTAAGGAGATCCATGGAAAATTTTAGGAAAGAAAGCCCTAAGTTTGATGGAGTGAATTTTGATAGCTGTAAAGAAAATATGAAGACACATCTACTATGTTTAAGACTAGGTTATTGGTTGATTATAAAAAATGAGAAGACTATCATTAATGAGGATAATCTTGAAACATGTTCTAGTGATGAGAGAGATCTATTCATGTGTAACATACTTGCCAAAGAAGCACTTTTGATAGCCCATCCGGAGAATGAGTATAGTCAAGTAAAATGTTTAAAAATATCTCATGAAATTTGGAAAGATTTACACTCTAATTTTGAAGGTGATGAACATGTAAAGAAAGTTAGATTACATAGTTGGATATGTGAATTTGAAGATATAAGAATGATGGAAGATGAATCTATTAGAAGCTATATTGGTAGAATGTCAGAAATTGTTGCAGGCATAAAATCTTGTGGAGGAACAAAGACAGAAAATGAAGTTACATGGAAAATTTTGAGGACATTGACTCCTACGTTTAAGTAGACAAAATAGATGATTGAACAAGTTATACCTTGTAATTCAAACTTTACAAGAGAGACTCTTCTTGGAAGATTGGAAGCAACAAAAATGAACTTGAGGTTATCAGGAGATTTGCTTAGAATGGAGATAGCATTTAATGCTTAGTGTTTGCACTACTTTTTCAAGAAGCATCAGTGTGAGCAGAGATTATGTTGGCAGTAGCAGATATAGAAATGAAGAAGATAGGAAGATTAAAGAAGGTATTGTCTTACTTGTGAAAAGAGAACCAGACTGTAAGAAAAATTTTAAATGTTGGACTTGTCAAGAATATGGTCATTTTTCATCTAAATGTCATAAGAGAGTCAAAAAGTATAGAAACAATTTCAAGCCTAAAAGATCTAAGGAATTTTATTATGCTAATGATGAAGATCTTGAAGCTAGTATAGAGAGAACTTTAAGTGAAAGTGATACTGAGAATAATGATGACATAGGATTTGTAACAATTAAAGAATAAAATCCTAAAATAGATGTTCAGGAAGAAAAAGCCCTAGTTTCTCAAGTTGAAAAGAAAGATGATTGGATTATAGACAATGGTTGTTCACATCATATGACTTTTGACATGAAAAAGTTCATAAAGTCTAACAATTATGATGGAGGAGTTGTTAGAGTTGGAAATAATGTACCTTGTTTGATTAAAGGTATAGCAACTATTACTCTTGATGGAAAGACTAATAATGATGATGTTTACTTTACGGATGGTTTGAAACATAATCTTTTGAGTGTTGGATAGTTAGTTGATAAGGGATATCAAGTTTGGTTTACTAAGAAATCTTGTGTGATAAAAGATAAAGATGGAAATTTGATTGGAACTGGATCTAGAACCAGAGGTAATGTATTTCAGTTGAATCCTACTGAGATGACATGTTTGATTACTAATATTGATGACAGTTGGTTATGGCATAGAATATTTTGTCATGTAAATTTTCATAACATTGTGAAAATAAGTACTGCACTTGCAATAAGAGATTTGCCTAAAATTATGAAGCCTACTAACATGATTTGCAAGGAATGTGTGATGGAAAAACATAAGAGAAGTTCATTTCCCAATAAGAAGTTTACATCTATAGAGAAGTTAGAGATTGTTCATACAGATTTGAGTGGTTCTACAAGGACTAGAGGATTCTATGGAGAAAGGTATTTTATGATTCTTGTTGATGATTTTACAAGAATGATGTGGATTGCATTTCTTAAAGAAAAGTCTAAAGCATTTGATAAGTTTAAGGTCATTAAGAATAAAGTTGAGAATGAATCTGGCATGAAAATTAAATGTTTGAGATCTGATAGAGGTGGAGAATTTACTTCTAGAGTGTTGAACACCTTTTGTGAAGTGAATGGTATTAAGAGCTAGTTTTCAGCCCCTAGAACACCTGAACAAAATGGTGTTGTAGAAAGAAGAAACAAATTAGTGACTGAAGCAACAAGAGCTACATTATTTGAGAATGATTTGGTGAAGATATTCTGGAGAGAAATAGTGAAAACAATAGTGTATACAATGAACAAAGTACAAATTAGAGCAGACACAGACAAGACACCCTATGAATTATGGTTTGGACATGCACCCTCAATTAAGTATTTTAGAATTTTTGCAAGCAAATGTTATATAAAGAGAGATGATGATATTAGAAAGTTTGATCCTAGAAGTGATGAAGGTATATTTCTTGGATATTCTCTGAAGAGAAAAGATTATAGATTTTATAACAAGAGAACTAAGACTATTATTGAGAGCACAAATGTTAAAGTTGATGAAAAATTCAAAATTTAGGAAAGAATGCTTGATTATGAATCTGATGAAGGAACTCATCCTAAACCTAACACTAAAACTAATGAATTATTCTACAAAATTGACAGTGACTTGTTGAATGAAAGCCATAGTGAAATCATTGAAGAACTTACACCTAAAGTGAGATTTGAGACAGTGACACCTAACAAGAACTTATCAAGGAATCATCCTATTGAGCATATTATTGGAAACATAGATAGAGTAGTTTTAACTTGAAATAAGGTACAAGAATAGTTATGTTTGATTTCTCAAATTGAACCTAAATCTACTAGTGAAGCTTGTGAAGATGAACATTGGGTTAAAGCTATGAAAGAAGAACTAGATCAAATTGAAAAGAACAAGACATGGGAATTGGTCCCTAGACCTAAAGATAAGAATGTAATTGGAACTAAATGGGTATTCAAAAACAAGATGAATGAACAAGGAGAAGCAATAAGAAATAAAGCAAGATTGGTATGTAAGGGATACTAACAGCAAGAAGGAATTGACTATGAAGAAACTTATTGGTGTTCAAAAATGCTTATGCCACTTAGGGCTGCCAATATGCCTTGAGACTAATGTTAGGAGTGGTTAGTTCCAAGTATGGGAGCTCTGCAAGACAACTGGATCAACTATAGGGACAAGACTACCCTCTACACTTTTGGCTCTACAAAACCATGGCGGGTGCACCTAATCCAGTAACTTATGGCATTTTAGGACTTTGGACTGGATTAAACAAAGTAGATGATAGCAAGAGACTACTAAATGTTAACCAGACATTCATTAAATCTCAATTGCTATTGGGTATAAAATGGCCATGTGAAGGGTATTACTACTATCAACTAAATAATGAAAAAGACTTGAAATGGTGTTGATATTCAAAGATGTAGGAAATAGCCAAAACCCATCAAACACTGAACTCAACTGAATATACTAATCCTTGATCAATGCCATTATCCATTGGGCAAATCATCAAATGAAAGTATAGAAACATGAACCAACTACTGTCAAAGACTCAAAGCCATAAAAACAACTATTCCAGCCCATCCACTACTTATAAGATCCTTCTGTAGACAAGTCTAATGAATCTATGCCCTATCCAAAGTATTTTTCACTTGATCCTAGATCAAGAACTAAAGACTAGAACATATGCAAAGGTAACCCTATGCAATGGACCAAAAAATCCAAAACTCATAAAATTGACACCAAGGAGAGACTTGAAAGCTTGAAACAATTATATTAAGTATGATGAATCATGTACATGTCTATACCATAAATGAGACTACCACTTTAATAACCTGCAAAAGATGCAAAGAAATTCTATTCAGCCTCCTATAATGTGATAGAGTTTACTACTTCCCATAGGAACCAAATAGAATGGAACCCTTACAAAGTCAAAACTTCAACCATTTATACCACTAGCTACCTTGGAATCCCAAAGATAGGATGCAACAAGCTTCAGATAGCTAGGGTATAAGTTACAATAGCTAAATCTAAAAACTCAATGGAGGGAAAACTAGCACCAATCTGTTAGAAACAAGAATGATCCACAAGAAAGATAAAATCTTCAAATATGTACCCAGGATAAAAAATTCATCATGAATAATAGTCTAACCAGACCATCAAAACACCTCGAGCCAACAAAAACTATCCTCCCCCACATGGAAAAACATCTACAAGAAATCACCCAACTCACTGGACCACATTGTAACAATCGATGCCACCAACCAAATCAAGAAATGGCCAGAAAACCATAAATTCTGCTACTTCCTATCATGAAAACCATCTCCAAGTTTGAATTTGAATTCCAACAGTCAAGTCTTTGATGCCCAACTCATTTTAAAACGTGGCTGTAGATCTCATCCTTTTTCCGGCACATCGAGCGGCCTATGTTTAAGTTCACAACAGTCACGGGCCCCTCAAAAAGTCAACCGCAAATAAAAAATAGCATGTCAACAACACAAGCACCATGGACCTGCCCAACTCTGCAACTGTGATGCCAGTAGTGGTCGCATGATTGCATAGCCAAAAATTAGGCTATGTGAACATGTGACAAGCCACAAGATTTCCACCCTATCACCCGCTAGTGAATCGGGAATGCCCATGTCACCGAAAACACCAGCCCCACTGACAACATCTAGCTCAATGCTCACTGGCCAATCAGAACCAAGCAAGCATCCCTAGTTTATCTGGTGAACTGGTGACTGAAGAACTTTCACCAATTCATGAAATACTTTCCACCATCACTAAAAAACTTAGCGATCACACAACCACTATTCGCCAAATCACCAAATCAATTGGGGCACCACCAAAACATTACGCGAACCAGTGAATAGGAAGAAATTTTTTTAGGCTGCTAAACATTTTATCACAACTACCAAAGATAATGAGAAATTCAACTAAACCTACACAGGAAGATCGATGGCCATCTCAAGATCTTAAGCCTCTGACACACTCGATGAGATTATAGGTCATTCATCGATTAACTGATAGGATCAGGACCCACTGACACATCTGGAAACTAGGTCCCACTGACAACAAGCCACTGTGCAAATACATGGATGAATCAAATAGCACCAACTATGCATACGTGTCAATGAACCCACCTACCTCCCTTATGAGAATCAACGACTATCGCTATACCGCTGCATTAAAGGTTGAACATGTTTCATTAATGGTATAATGACAGCCACAAGATTAAACTAAACTTTAATCTACCTGAATGCCAAGAAGACCGGTCCCACTAACAACACTCCACTTCATACCCCTGTGGACCAATGAGATACCACCAAGTCAGCTCACCTAGCAACAGGACCACTACCAAAGATACGTTTGAGACAAATGAGATCAATGACAGGTGCATGATCTCATGAGCATGGAATATTCCTTATGCTCATATGCTGACCGTTGATCTCCTCCCTCTTTTGCTTGAAGAATCTGGCCCCACCAACCATCGCACTTGTGCACTTAAGACCGACGAACAAGGAGTGCCAGCAGAAGAGAAGAAATGCAAGGTCAAAAACACATAGGGTTTTCAATGAAAGATCAAAAACATCTAGGATTTTCATGTAGACCAAAACGTAGCAGGGAGACCGAAAACATCATGGGTTTTCAAAAACATTGTGGGTTTTTGACACTTAGGCAGATTTTGAAATTGTTTCCTGCAGACCTTAAAACTTGAATATCTCCCTGGCTTTTGCAATTCAGCACGTGCAATTTGGACTAGAGCTTGGTGACATAATGAAGAACACAGGGCTAAGAGCTCAAACCATGAAACACTATGGATTTTCATCACACATTAAAACAAGCTTGCAGCAGGGCGGGACATCTTCAAGAATTGCAGAGAAAAGGCCATTTTCACAAGATTTTTGCATTGATAGGAAAATGGACTAACAAAAATTTTGCACCAGTAGAAATAATTGAAGCAGTAAGAATGTTTTTGGCCTATGCAGCTTTTAAGAAATTCAAAGTATATCAGATGGATGTGAAGTCAACATTTTTGAATGGAGAATTGGAAGAAGTCTATATTGAGTAGCCTGAAGGTTTTCTTTTGACTCAAGAAGGAGACATGGTATGTAAACTGAAGAAATCCTTATATGGACTAAAGCAAGAACCTAGAACTTTGTATGCAAGATTGGATAAGTATTTGTTAAAATTGGGATTTATAAAAGGAACAATTGATAGTAACCACTACATAAAAGAAATTGAAAATGGTTTGTTAATTATAGTTATTTTTGTTGATGACATTATTTTGGGGGAGAAGATGAAGCTGGTGATAAATTTGCTAATGAAATAAAAACTGAATTTGAAATGAGTATGATTGGTGAAATGAAATACTTTTTGGGATTAAAGATAACATAGAACAGTGATGGTATCTTTGTAAGCTAGACAAAGTACTTGAATGATTTGTTAAAGAGATTTGGAATGGAGAACTGTAAACCAGTTGAAATAGCTATGGTAACTAGACATAAATTATCTAGCACAGATGAGACTCCTATAGTTGAAAAAAAGAAGTATAGATCTATGATTGGAGGATTGCAATACTTGACACATACAAGACCTGATATAGCACATTTAGTTGGAATTGTAGCAAGATTTCAAGCTAAACTTAGAGAATCACATTATGCAATAGTAAATAGGATATTGTGATATTTAAGAGACATAATTGAGTATGGATTGTGGTATGAAAAAATTGATGATTTTACCCTATGCGCATATACAGATGCTAATTGGGGAGGTAGTGTTGATGATAAAAAGAGCACTAGTGGTGGAGCATTTTTCCTTGGAGGAAGATTGGTTTCTTGGCTAAGCACGAAGTAGAATTGTATTTCACAGAGCACAATAGAAGAAGAATATGTAGCACCAAAAAACAATTACAACTAGATAATTTGGATGAAGCATATGTTGAAGGATATTGGAATAAAGTCTATTGAACCTGTTGTTATACATTGTGATAACACCAGTACAGTTAGTATGTCTAAGAATCTTTTATTACATTCTAAGACAAAGCATATAGAGATTAAGTAGCATGTAGTAAGAGAGAAAGTTGCTGAGAAAGAAGTCAAACTTGAGTACATAAGCACAAAGGAGAAGATAGTAGACATATTTACAAAGCCTTTGCCTAAAGATACATTTGAGTATCTGAGAGGTATGCTTGGGGTTATGCTCCAGCCTACTTTTGAGAAGTGATGTAGATTGGTTGCATCCATCTAGTGGTATATGAGCCTTATCTTTGTTTTGGATTGGATGTTGGTACTTCCTCTACAGGGGAGTATGTGTATCTGAGCTAAGTCATGAGGACTCTAGTGAATGTATTTTCTGAATAGTGTCTTTTGACATTAGAGTTGTTGTTGACATAATGATGAAATTTCTATCATTAATGTTAATGGGGGAGAAGTGTACATGAAAAACCATTTGTACCATCTATTGGAGAGAATTGAATAGGAAAATGAAGGAATATTTGATTGATGAAGAGGATTCAAAAATATCTTTTTCATGCAGCAGAATTGCAGTATTGGATTCATGGAACATTGGATGTTTTTCATCTATGTTGCCATCAATGCCAATGGGGGAGATTGTTAGGAATGAATGATAAATATATCCTATGGGAGTATTTTTAGCCATTCTATAGTAGTTGTTGTTGCATTCATGACTATGATTGCCATTGATGTCAACATAGTGATCTACTAGAGATTAGTAGAGGAGAAGATAATGTTTTCCTTAGCACACATGGGAGATTGTAGATCAAGCTATGCAATGTTGAGGATTTACTCTTTGATATGTTGTGTGTTCATGGTTAAGAGCATAGATAGTCATTCATTTACTCGTGAAAGTTATGATCATTTTGGTGGAAGCAGTATTCAGGCAATGTTCCTAAGTAGCAGTTTGTGGAAATCAGATGATATCTCCTAATCAGGATGGAATCTAGTTTTGTGCAGTTAGAGAGTGTTGGAAAGTTGTCTATACTAAAGTATATGACTTGATACAGTGTTTTCATTATGGAAAAAAAGTCATAAAGTAGTTTGGAGTCAGTGCACTTAGTGTAAAGATTGGAATTCAATTAAGTGTTGAAGACTAGATAGTATACAGAGTTCTAGCAACTCAGAGCATCAACGCACATGTGTATGGAAAAATTATGGTATGCACCTTGGAATTTAAGTTTTTTAGACTATACTTATGCTTATTCTATGAACTCATAAGTAGATATGCAAAGATGTGAAAGTTACAGTCAGTTGAAGTTGCACAGCCAGTGTGTGCCAATAGAGAACAGAGCATGGAGCCGACAGTTAGCATTTTGGTTTGCAATTATAATTTAATGTTGTAAAGGCTATGCACTCATTGTATTTAGGTTTCTAAATTATGTACATGTATAATTTCAAGCACGCTTAAGCCAATTCATTTAGAAGCATTATTTTTAATTAGTTATAGGGCCGACCTAATTGTATAATTTGTATGAGCACATAAATATAAGGTGTGCCCATTGTATTCGGTATGGAAGTTGTAAAAGAATTGTCACAAGAAGAGTAGAGGTATGCGAAGTCAGCATAAGATGTATTAGATCTTTTCTAGAGGTCAAAGCATCAACGTACCAAAGGAACTGATGTAACAAGCAGTGTCACAGTAAATAGTTCACCTACAGATATAGTGTGTATCTGACTCAAAAGGTTGTCGCCTTCACCATTTGAGTAGTGAGTCCACTTCCCTAACAAGGATCATTGTAAAAGACTCCTAATAGGGTCTGACCCTTAACAAGGTCTATTGTACTTAAAGAATTGTAAAGCTACCCCTAACTGGGTAAATGATCTTCTAACAAGGATCACAAAACACTAGTGCAGAATATTAGTGGGTATCAAGTCCCACCGGGGTTTTTACCTATTTGGGTTTCCCCGTAACCATATTGGTGTCATGTGTTGATTTCATTTTTCATGTTTATGTGAATGTTTAATTCAGTTCTTAAGAATTTATGTTCTGCATAAAGATTAAAGTAAAAAGTTAAAATATAGTGAACACTAATTCACCACCCCCTCTCAGTGTTCCCATTCCTAACAATTGGTATCAGAGCTCTGGTCCTCAGCAAAGAAGTTTAACCACTTGAGGAGATCATGGACAAGGCAGCTATGAAACATCTAAAGAAAAATCTTGAAGCCACTCTTGAAGACCTGGACAATTCAGAAAGAGAAATTGAAGAACTAAAAGAAAAAGTTAGTGATGCTTAATTAGTTATCAAAAGACTAAGAAAGGATTTGAAAGGACATTCTAATAGTGAACTTGAAGAAAAAGTCAAGAAGTTGAGTGAAGAAAATGCATCCTTATTAAGTCAGCTTGAAGAATTTGATGACAAATTGATGAACAAGCAAGATGTCTACAATGAACAAGTCAAGGAGAACCTTCAACTCAATGAAGAACTAAGGGAAGCTAATTTGGTAATCTTAGAGCTAAGGAATATCAAAAAGAGCTTGTAATCTGAATTGAAGAAGTCAAAGTATCGTATTGACAAATTGCACACCAATGTTGAGTTGGTAGAATCATAGTTGTATGCAAGAATAATCAAAGGAGACACTAGCTGCATTGGATACAATGAAGCACAAAACCAGATTGACAATATGTGAGAAAGAAAGGATTCAAAAAAGAACTATACTGATGATGAGAAGACTAAAGATCAAACCAAAGACAATGGTGGTGCTCCTAGGAATGAGCACAAGCAAATAGAACACACTTGTTTTGCTTGTAACAAGCATGGACACATTGCAAGAAGCTGTACAGAGGTAAAACCTTTTAATGGCTACTATTATTCATGAAATAGATTTGGTCATAAAGCTATGAGCTACAAGGAAAGTAAGAAGAATAGGATTCAACAAGATCAAAGAAATCAGAATCAGACAAGTGTTAGAAGTTCTTAAAATGTTACATGTCAGATATGCAACTATAATGGTCTCTCAACCAAAACATGTAGAATGGTGACTCATGTCAATGCACCGAGGAATAATAGACCTCCAGTCATTTTTCACTCTTGTAATAAGGCTGGACATATCTCAAGGTTCTATAGATCAAGGACGCAAGGTTAGGAAAGCCCTAAAAAGACCAAAGAACTAGTTTTGGATCCTGAAGCAGAAGTCAAGTTTGTGAAATCCTTAGAGGATGCGAGCTTGATTTGGTCAGAAGGAAAGAAGGACAAAGCTGATGAGAATGTATTGGATGCATCCCCAGTGGATGCACCCTCTACATCTACATAAATGGCCCTCAGGGTCATAGGGGGAGCTAATTTAGCTCTAGACCCCTGAGTGGCTGGTATACTCATCCTCATAGTATGTGCCTTTGGAATTAAGCTTTTGGAGTGTATAGGAACCTTTGTGAAAGAGTGCACATGCTGATTGTTGGTGAAGCTTGAGTTTGAAATTTTGAAGTGACAACCTAGTTTACATAATGTGCATTAATGGTGGATTTTTCCACTTTAAAGTACATAGAAGTCATTTGATTGCTCATTGCATTCAAATTAAGAGTGATAGGAGAGTAGAAAGAGCCTTGGAAGTTTTGTGAAGTCTTGGAGGTTGAATCTATCAAAGATCTACTACAGTTATTAATGCATTTGATCGGTTGTAGTAACCCTAGCTCATTGCATAGATTCAGAAGCCGTTAGATCATCTCT
This sequence comes from Chamaecyparis obtusa, assembly GCA_027943335.1. NCBI lineage: Eukaryota > Viridiplantae > Streptophyta > Pinopsida > Cupressales > Cupressaceae > Chamaecyparis > Chamaecyparis obtusa. The sequence goes on from BSBK01001097.1 coordinate 2,184,762, forward strand.
AAGTTCAGTTGGAAAGCAATTAACAAGTAAGTCATGGCCACTCCCATAGTTTTTGATGTTGTTGAAAATAAGAGATACATTTTCAAGAGGTACCCATTTAAATCAACCCTAGATGATTTAGAGGGAGCATTCTCGCGCACATCGATGGGTGTCATGCATGTAGAAGACATAAGGGATTACATCTATTGTAAGAAGGAACCTGTTGGACTAGATAGGTTAAGGGCGCACATGGACACAATGTTGAAACGAGACAAAATGTTCATGAATGAATACACCAAATAGAATGGTCACCCCATTGTTGAATATGCCATGACATATGAATTCTATGAGAGTGAATGGATAAAAATCTTGTTAAGAAGAATCCATGATGATTTGTTTTGGATTGGAGATGTACCATTAAGAATCACAAGTGATATGTTACATGAGATGATAGGCCTCTCTAAGATAGGTGCCATCCTTCTAGTGGGTAAGGATGTTAGGAAAATGGTGGAGCAAACATGAAAATCTAGAAGTGATAGGTGTGGCATGACTATTGAGCCTATAGAGAAAGCAGACATCAAATTGGTGTCAATGATACTGGGTTATAGATTTCATCACACCAGTAGGGTGAATAGTGTCTGCAAGCACTATTCTAGTAGCCATCCAACTTGTGCAAGAAGATGGAGAGTTCAACTTGTGTCATATCTTGCACACATAGTTGATAGACAACATCAAGGCCATCAAGCATGACAAAACAAAGATATTTAGGTTTGGGTCCCTAATCATCTATATGTACCTTTATATAGTTGGTAAAGTGTCAGACTTGTATCTAGACAAGTCCATTCCAACCATGCCACAGATATCAAACAAGGCATGCACTGAAAGCACCTTAAGAGACTATGTAACCTTGGAATTTAAGACCTTTAGAGCAAGGATGTAGATGAGGTACATGATTCCTAAGAATATTATGGAGAAGTATAAAGACACAATATGCTTTATGGTGGAGACAGACACTACATGTATGGAAGCCATTGAGCCTAAAACTAAGTGGATTCATCCACTTGGGTATGAGGTAGAGGAAAAAGTTCTTGAAGCCTATGCATAGGTATTGCTATTAGCCCCTAAAGATGATAATGAACCTAGGTGGGGAACCTATGAAGAAAAGACTAGAGAAGTTGATGCTAAGCTGAATAGTGTTACAACAAAAAGAAAGGTTGCAAAGGTCACATCTAAAATCTTGAGAATTCATGGTGTGTCTCAAGAAGACCTTGATAAAGTAAGGGATGAAAAGATTTCCCTAGAATTAAAAGGCACAACAACAACATAAGAACAAGAAGATCCTAAGCTAAAGAAGATAAAAATTGAATCAGATGATAGTCAGAAGGGTAAAGAAGATAATACTCCTTCTGCACCCAAAGATACTCCTCCAGAGTATAAACCAATATTCAAGAGGAAGAAAGAAGCTAGCACCAATCATCCATCCTCACAAGAACTAAGGAGTAAGAAAAACATTCAAGCACCTCCTAAGGTAGGATTCAGACCTAGCCTTAAAGTTTTGAATGCAAGAATTGGTGATGAAGGAAGAATTGATCAAGTAGAGAAATATTATGACACATACAATGAGATTAAAAAATCAGAAATTCATAGTATGATTGTCAAACACATGATCAAGTTCAAGAAGATAGTCCTTGAGTTGAAAACCTCAATTCTAGATAAAGTATGGGATATTTTGGAAAACCTAAAGAGACAAGCAAATGAAGAAGATCTAAGGATCAGAGAAAAAATATTAGAAGATACCCTGCTTGTATGTTCTAAAGAAGAAGAGGCATTAATATTGAATTTGGTGAAGCCGCACCTAAGGACTAAGATGAGAACTCTTCACATCATGAGCAAAGACTATGAGTTAATTATGAAGGAAATAAAAAAGGCTTTGAGAAGGTGTAATTAGAACAACAGATAAAACCACCTACTGTGCCCATCTCTCATGCACCCAATAAGGAAGATAAAGTGGTAGAGCCCACTAATGTACCAATGATAGGTCCTCAGGACTTAGTGCCCATAGCAAAAACTCAAATAGAAGTAGACAAGTCTATGCCCATGATAGAATCACACAAAGACAACAATATTATCATAGATAATGTGGAAATAGCCATGGCGGCTACTGATAAGGATTTGGACAAGTTTGAGGAAGCATTTTTCAATACTGAGGAAGCTAAAATCCTATGCAGTAATACACCTCCCACTCAGCAAGAAGAAGTACCTATTGAAGATGTATCTAATAAGAAAGAAGAAGAAGAGGTAGAAAAGAAAGATGAAGTTACTTCTATTGGATTGGTCAAGGTGAAATAAGAGGTGATGGAAAGCACTCCCATCACTCCCTCCTTTGCATTATTGTCAAGTTTGACACCTGACACAAGTTATGAGAAATCCTCTCCTTGTGGAATTAGTGAATATTCTGAACAGTTTGTTTCTTAAAGATAAGAAAGTGCAAAATGTACATTCGGTTGATGATGTGAGTATATTTCTGATGAAGGGTGCTCCCCTTAATACCAAAAACACATAACAAAAATAGAGAAACAACAACAATTTGCAAGAATAGAAAAATGGGCTCTTCTTATTATCTCCACAAATGTGGAATTACAAACTTTTAGAGTTACAATATGCAAAGCCACATGGGCATTTCCCTTACAATATTCTATAGGAAAAAGCCTCAAATCAATACCTAGATCTACTACCTAGAACTATTCCAAACTACATAAGACAACACTACAACCTTCCTTATATAGGCAATTTTCCACCACCTAGGAAGGTTCCAGAATTTTAGCCAATAAGGCCGATCAAACTTAGAATTATTTTATTTTTCATTTTATTACATCATAGTCGACCCAAAACAATTTTTGAAACCTAACATAAATTTTAAAGAAAAATTATTTTCCACCATTTCAGGTGGCCCAACTTTCGGAGACCATAAGTCATCATCCCTTGACCCAATTGACTATTATGACCCAATTTTGAAAAGGGCATGAAGTGCTCTACAACACTTAAATCAAGAAAGCTTCATTCAGCCAAAGTTTCAACCTCATTTGGGGCCTCTAAAGCCTTCAAAATTGAGTTCAAAGTTTCTATACCCTGTTTTCAATACCAAAAATTTTCAATATCTTCAAGACTAGACTTGATCCGGCAATGAAACTTTACTGGCAGGCTGATACGACCACAATGAACCTCCACTTGTGAAATCAAAAAATTCTAAGATCATATGACCAACTTACTAAAAATAGTAACTTTTCATAAATAGTAGCTCTGCACAAGCTAGCCCTTATTGAAAAGAAAATAAAAATATTTTTGGGTGATGCAAGATGGCTCTTACACCCAGGATGCTCCTGCATCAGACACCTAGGGTAATTTGAGAAGTGACACTGTCACAACTCATGTGTGAAGAGGAAAATGAAGGCAATCAACCTCCTCCCTTATCAGCCATGATGAATCTTCAATAGGTGATCCTTTCCATTTGACTAGATATTCTTCATATGTCTTGTTCCTTGTGCTTCTGTCAACACAACTATCTAGTATGTCCTCAATCTCCTTGGTAGCTGAAATAGTTGCTAGAATACTCCACTATTTTGTGGTGATCTCATCTACAACACCTCCTTCATGATACTCTATCAAATCTGAAATGTTAAACACTGGTGAAATATTCAGCTTAGTAGGCAATTCTACCTCATAGGCATTTCCTAAATCATGCTTCTTCAGTATCTTACATGGCCCAAACTTCTTCATTTTCAACTTGTTATATGTACCAACTAGAAATCTCTCCTTCTACAAATGAACCATCACTTCATCTCCAACCTGAAATTCCTTATACCTCTTTTTCTCGTCTTCCTTAGCCTTATACTATGCATTCATCTTGGTAATGTGCTTCCTCAACTCCTTATGAATTTTCTTCAAGTGTTCTACAAAATCCTCAGCTTCAACACTAATTATCTCTCCTTTATCTATCTTCCTCAACTCTGAAGCATTTTTGGGACTACTTCCATATATAATATGAAATGGTGATTTACCAATGCTCCTGTTGACAAAATTATTGTATGCAAATTCTACCTATGGTAAAATAAAATCCCATCCTGGCTTTTCTCCAACCAAACATCTCATCAAATTTCCCAAACTCCTATTCACCACCTCTATTTTTCCATCAGTTTGTGGATGATGTGATGAAATGAACTTCAAAGTTGTCTTCAACTTCTTCCATAATGTGTGCCAAAAATATCCAACAAGTTAGTGTCCCGATCTAAAACTGTACTCTTTGGAAAACCATGTAGTCTCACCACTTCTTTGAAAAACAATTCTGCCACATGAACTGCATCATTAGTCTTCTTGCAAGGAATGAAATGTGCCATCTTTGAAAATCTATCAAATACCACAAAAATTGAATCATGTCCCCGTTGAGTCTTTGGAAACCAAGAATAAAGTCCATACTGATATCCTCCCACGGCTTCTCTGGTACAGGCAATGGCTGATACAACCCTATATTCTACTTCACTCCTTTTTCCATCTAACATACTCTGCAATTCTATACAAACTTCTTAACATCTTGCTACAACTATGGCCAATAATAAATCTCACTAACCAAAGCAAGGGTTTTATCATGACCAAAATGTCCTACCAATCCTCTGCTATGCTTCTCCTCGATGAGATTCTCCCTCATAGAACTTCATGGAATGCACAACTGACTCCCTTTGAATAGCATAATATCTTGAATGATGAAATCCAACCACTTCATTTTGTTTAGAGTAACAAGTTCTTTACAAGCTTTCCAAGCTTCACCAAAATCAGGATCCTTTGGATACAAGTTCTTGAGTTCCTTGAACCCAACCACCTCAATTTGCTTCTCTATCAGCAATAGTTGCCTTTTGTGAACTGCATCTACAACCCTATTAGACTTTCCACTTCTATGTTTCAAAACAAATGTATAACTCTACAAAAACTCAACCCATTTCAAATGCCTTTGATTCAACTTTCCTTGACTATTCAAATATTACAAAGCTTGATGATCAGTATACAAAACAAACTCCTTAGGAAGTAGATAGTGTCTCCACTTCTTTAATGCCTGAACTATAGCATAAAATTACTGATCATAAATAGAATATTTTCTCTTGGCATCATTTAAATTCTCACTAAAATAAGAAATAGGTTTACCTTCTTGGCTCATAACATCTCCTATTATAGTACCACTAGCATCACAGTCTACTTGAAACACCTTATTAAAATCTAGAAGTGCTAAAAAAGGTTGTTTTGTAACTTTTTGTTTCAATAGTTTAAAACTCTTATCTGCCCCATTAGTCCACTTGAACTCTTTTCTATCCCCTCTCATTGTTTCAGTCAAGGGTCCACAAATACTGCTAAAATTTCTGATAAACTTTCTGTAAAAGCTAGCCAAACCATGAAAAGATCTTACCTCAGCAGTACTCCTCAGATTAGGCCATTTAAGGATAGCCTGCACTTTCTCTGGATCCATTTTCAGACCTTCTGATGAAACTACAAATCCTAGATACACTAACTCCTTCACAAAATTGCACTTCTTCAAATTTATCAACAATTTCTCTTCTCTTCACTTCTCAAACACCATATGAATATGCATCATATGCTCCTCCAATGTCTTACTAAAGATCAAAATATCATCTAGGTAAACAATAACAAACTTACCCAAAAAAATTTTTAGAACCTCGTTAATGAGTAGCATGAAAGTGCTCGGTGCATTGGTTAGCCCAAAAGGCATGACTAACCACTCATATAGTCCTTCCTTTGTCTTTAAGGTAGTCTTCCATTCATCTCCTTCTCTGATCTGAATCTGGTGATATCCACTCTTTAGATCTATCTTTGAGAAATACACAACTCCACTCAAACAATCCATAATATCATCCTTTCGTGGCAATGGAAACCTATACTTGATTGTGATCTTTTTTATTGCTCTAGAATCTGTACACATCCTCCATTCTCCATTCTTCTTTGGTGCTAATACTACTAGTACAACACATTGACTTAGGCTCTCCTAAATCAATCCTTTATGTAACAACTCATGTACTTGTCTGTTCAACTCTTCACTTTCTGCTGGTGTCATTCTATGTGCTGCCTTGTTTGGAAAACTAGCTCCTGGAATGAAATCCATCTGATGAGTGATCTTCCTTACTAGTGGTAATCCATTAGGTACATTATTAGATACAATATCTTGAAACTCATTCAACAAATCTACAACCTCTCTAGGTACATCCTCTACTTCCTCTTTACCAACTTTTGGAATTAAAGAGAAACACACATACTCATGCCTCATACCATCTAGGAATTTTTTTCCATCAACAAAATTTATTCTTTCATTACCACATACCTTTTCTTCGGTCTCCTTCAATGGCTTTAACTTATGTTGCACTGCATCCTTTGCTAGGGAATAGGTATTCCCATGACCATCATGTACAACACATCTATCAAACTACCAAGGTCTACCTAATAACATATGACATGCATCCATAGGTATGATATCACATAGTACCTCATCATGGTACTCACCAATCTTGAACTTTACTAGGCACTGTTCACTGACCATGACTTTGTGGTCATCCTACACCCAGACAGTCTGGTATGGATGTGGGTACTTTTGTCTCTTGAGCTTCAAATTTGTCACCATCTCTTCTAACACCAAATTTTTAGTGCTTCTACTATCAATAATCACATCACAACTTTTACCTTCACACTTGCACCTGGTGTGAAATAGGCTCCTCCTTTACTCAGGTTCATTCTGTTGGCACTTTCCTTATAGGAACAAACTTGAATCAATAGATGGGCTTGATTCTCAAAGTAGGCACTCAAGTTTGACAAGAAAATAGTCCAATTCATGAGGATAGAGAATATCCTCCTTCTTCTTTGAGCTCCACATCACTCAAGTGGGTATTGCCTTATCTACACACATAAGACACCTCATAATAAACAATAGGCCTACAGATAGATTATTGTGGAATAGTCATCAAACCCCTATAGGTATCCTATACCCCAATGAAAGAAATTCATATGCAATAGCCCTACTTGCATAAAATGAGTCTAAAGACTACAATGGACCTCCTACTACTATTACCAACATGAAAGGGAAAGGTATTTCATTTGAATGATTTTAATGTTGGGTTGAAGAGACCCCTGAGATACACTAAGTCTCTCATAGACCAGTGCCTTCTCCAATGGGCCACGGAGTCAAATACCCCATTATAATAGATAGTTATGAAATAAGAAAGAAATACATTCTAATATGTTGATGCCTTACACCAATCATAAACCATTAATCAGGTCATACTTCAACAATCCACCTATGTACCCAAATGTGCTATCACCTATTCAAAGGATATTAACTCTCCCCTTAGAAGAGACCTATAAACAAGTAATACATTAACCAACATCCACTAGAAGACAAACATAAGATACCCTTGATACCCCAGTTCATACACACCTGAAAACCAATCCCAAACCTAGTTGCTTCTATGAAAACAACTCTATTGCAGACACAAAGAAAGTACAAATAGAAAGATGGAAACACCCTTGATGCTTCAATCAATAAGTTTGAAATTCAAATGGAGATAATTTGATAACAGTAAGAATATACCAAACCCTCATACATAAGACAAATCAATTACAATACATATCATATTCTCTGAGCCAACAAAGGAGAAAAGAACACTCTATATGCAAACAAGTAGAGAAAATCTACAGGAAAAGGACCCTTCATGGAACCACTTCTCAAAAATTTGTAGAAGAAGGAACCCTTACAAAATCAAAACTTCAACCATTTATACCACTGGCTGCCTTGGAATCCTAAATAGGCTAGGATGCAACAAGTTTCATATAGCTAGGGTTAGGGTTTCAACAACTATACCAACCCTAATTACAACAAAAATCAAAATTCTTAGACGAAAAAGTGAGTACAGGTCTACCAAATATGAGGATGATCTTCGTGAATGAGAAAAATCTTTGAGAAGTATAGGAAAATCATAAATTTTCCATATAAACCAATCTGATCAGACCTGCAAAGTGCCTTGAGCCACCAAAAATATCCATCCCCATGTGGTACAAACCCCCCTACAATTGATCAAGGCAACCCAGACCACACTGCAACCACTGGCACCACCAAAAAAATCAAATCTGGCCTCTAAAAGAATTAAAACCAGTCCTTTCTGTCGCTGGAAATGTCTCAGGTAATGCAAATTTGAATTTCAATGGACACTTCATGGCACCAGTGACAAATTGGTGGTCCACATTCAAATTGAGATCAACTTTAAGTCGTGGCTATTATATCTTCATGTTTCCAAGGCCTTATGACCTTAACTCATCAGATAGCCCAGGGTTAACTCAAGCGAACATGTGACAAGGCATTTCCTATTCGTGCAATGAAAAAACTAACCCAAACTAAACCCCGCGAACAAGAGAATGAAGGAAACTTACTAACCCCAATCCTTTATTTAGCGAACTAGTGACAAAAGGTTTTTGCCAGTTCATAGAACATTCTTTACTTCCACCAAGTTAGGTAGCAATTATGTGAATGCTTATTCGCTAAATTGCCAGTCAAATTAGAGCACCGCTATCCTGTTCCATGAATGAGTGAATCTTTTGAACTTTGGTGGCACTGCTAACATTTTCACCCCACCTGGGCCCTTTTTATGCCACTTGTCATCATGTCATTCATCACTGTCACTCGGTCATCATTGACATAGGACCCACCTACTTTAAGCCTTATAATCAGATGGCAGGTGTAAGATCTCATAGCTCTGACAAAACTCATGAGAACTTACGCTGACCATAGATTATTTCCTCATCACTGATCTCTCTGACAATGACCCTAGCCTGCCACATCATCCACGTCAACCAATAAAATTTGAACAATCCTACACCTCCTGGAAAATGGCCCCACTAAGAACATTAAGCCGCTTGGAAGATCAGATGGTTGGCACAAGATCTGAAAGGCTCAAAAGATTCTATGCACTTACATGCCAACCATCGATCTAGAAACTTAGCCAATTGAGATACTAAGCCCACCGTGCTTTAAAGGATATCTCAATGAATGATAGACCACCACGTGAGCCTACCTGGTAGTGGACTAGCTTGTATTGAAAGGGTTACGTCATGGAAATGAATCAATGGCCATCTTAAGTTTGTAAGCTTTTGACACATCTCATGAGAAGATACACCCACCATTAGATGGAGATGGTGTCAGAGAGCCGGGTCTAAGAAAATACAAAGCTGAAACATTAGGAAGTATTAAAATAGTCAAACTTAGGAAAAATTAAGATACACTTGGTGCTGGGAACTTAGGAAAGATTAAAGTGTAGGGACATAGGAAAAATTAAAGGGGACCCTGCCGACACATGAAAAACCTAACCGTGAACATGGTAAAGTGGTCTCTAATAAGCACTTGTGGATTTGGAACTTTAGTGGCTTGTAAAGGTAACTTAAAATTAGAATAGGGCCAAGGTAGACTACAGGAAATTTCAATACAACGACTAGATTTTTTGAAATTTTAACAAGGGTTTACGCGAGGGACACAAAAATGACTGCAGGGACCAGGAGAAAATTGCTAGAGCCATGAAATTTTTTGTAGGGTACTAACAGTGGCTCTAGTTGGGGATGATGGGCAACTTGTGTCCATGCAAGAATTTAGATCTCTGGGAAAAGAAGACCACCTACTGGAAGAAGGGCACAAAGACCTCAAAAAACATAGGAAACACTAGGGAAAATAGGAAGGGAAACTATATACAAAGTGTACACATTTTACAAAAAGCCTGAAACCTCAAAACCTGAACCAATATTTGCCCCTGTCAAAAAATTTGGTTTTCACTTCTTTCTTCTTGAGGTAAACTGGATACTTTATTCCCATTTGTTTGACTAGGCATATCAATACTTTCAATCAGCTCTTTAGGCAAAACAAAAAAATTATCTTCACCTTCATAGTGCATGTAAAAACTTGGAATACTCTCATTATCCTACTCACTATGAAATTAAAACTTAGCAAGCTCATGAATACTATCATCAAATTGAAACTGATCCTTATCTATTGATTCATGTATGCCATCAATCTAAAATGTAGAAGCCACATACTTTATTTGATAAAAATCTTCATTCATACCTTGACTATGCATATCCTTAGGTGCAGTTAGCTGGAGCTCAAAAGAACAATCTGGTTTATACTTGCACATGTCATCATCATCAAATTCTGTAACATTTGGGACCTCCATGTGTTCTTCAAACAATGGGTTGATAGTTCCATGTAATACTCCTTGTTGCACATTATGACAAAAAATGGGTTGATCATCATCATAGTCCTCATCATATAAAGTATTAGAAAACACTTTAAACTCACTACCCATTTCATCTCCATGGAGATTTTCAGCATATGAGGAAAAATTAAAACAACATGAAGATTCACATTCAACATCACCTACCAAGCATATAGTGTCCATAATTATATTTTCTTCATTATCTTGCTTAGGAAAACCATCATAGCAAAACCATGGTTCACTCCTAAACTCTCTACTATATGCTGCAACTTCATTATCCAGTGCAGGGCCATTAGATAACCTTTTACTCAAATCTTCATGTTCATCCTCACTGACATCACATTGAATTACCACTTCTTTATCTTCAAACTTTGAGGATAAATCACTCTCAACACCCTCATACACAAGTTGATTTGCACAATGTACAAATTGAGATGCACTTTCATTTTCAAATTCAGAAAATGAAAACATACCTTTGCTAATAAATGAATGTTCACTTCCATCATTACTTTCCTCCTCTCATGTTTCATCTGACTCATATGAAGACACCTCAATGTCACTACCTTCATCACTCTCACCTGAATAACCACTTTTAGCACTATGTTCCTTAGACTGTGACTGATATGCCTATGAATCACATTCCTCATCTTGTGCAGCAACTTTAAACTCATCATTAGAGACATAACTTTCAGCCTCCTCATTTGTATGATATTGAGACATAGAAGCAACAAGCTCATGCCTAGGAGCATTAGAAAAATCATGCTTATAATCAAAATTACAAGAATTGACTGTAGTGGCAAATTTACAACTCAAAACACCATCACACTACTCAATTCTACCAAGGTCTAGAATATATCGTACTATTGTAGTATCCTGAACATATGTCTCATCAGTAGCAAAAGACTCAACAACATTTATACTCATATCTTGATTTGACATTTCAACTTGATTACAAACTACAACAGGAATATTGATACACTAATTTGGAATTGTGGTATCAACACCACATTCTTCTCTTCTTTCATATTCATTAGACAGGCACACATTCATGGAAAAATGACCTCTGGTCAATCCATATTTCAAATTTTTCTCAATGTCCATCGTAGTTACAAATGCTTGGTATAATGACCTAGGTTCTTTATCCCTCAACAAGTAGTTTATTTTCTTACCAAATGCATCAAAGTAGACATTCATACATACTTGATCATTGGGTCTATAATTTTCAAGGATATCATTCAATACTTTAGCAAATCTAATATTGAATTGAGGAACAAGTTCATCATTCTCAATATGAATCTTTAAAAACTTATCATAGGAATCAGATATGCCCACCCTTTCTCCAAATTGCTCCATGAAGGTTGAATGCATCTCAATCCAAGATGAAATTGAACATGCTAGTAGAAAAGAGAACCAGTCTCTAGCATCACCTTCTAAAGTTTGAACAAACAATTTCATCCATAGGTCTTCATGGCAAACATCAAAATCACACATCACATTAGCAAAGCATTGAACATGTTTCCTTGCTGACTGATGCAGGTCCCTATCATACTTTGGTAAATATCTCCTAATTTGATCAAGGATCTTATTAGGGAAATGAGGTATGCCATCATAACAAAATGGCACATATCCTCTAACAAAAGAAAATCTATGAACATCCATCATTAACTGCAGCTTTGCACACCCACTTGAAAATCTTCAAGAGTAATGACTGGAAATCTATACTTGAAACTAATCTTCTTTTGTCACAAAACCTCTCCTACATACTTCACACCTTATTCCTTTTCTTAGTGCTTGATCACTTAATAAGGAAACATTTACAAACTCTGAGAAATACCTAAGAGTTTTGCAGCAGAAGACTTTGTTGACTGGAAGGCAGGGCAGATCTAGAGCCTATCATGTAGCTCCATTAGGTTCTTTGTTTGTAGACTTTCCACCTCCTTGAAGAGGAAATTTTTTTACCTTTCTTTGTACCTCTTCCAATCAACATAAAACTACACCATGATATCACACTATCTATCAGGAACTGCACTGATCAAACAGAGACTCAGAGTCGCCACTCAACACTTAGTGAGAAAATTTTACAAGTGTGCTTTTTACTTTTGACTCTATGATCTTTAACCAAGACTCTGGGATAATTCAGAAAAGCAAGGAATTGGACATCTTAAACTTGCTGTCATTTATCATTTCCCCAATAGAGTCACCAATTTATTGGTGCTTTTCCTTGCAGGACCAAACTTGAATCAATAGATGGGCTTGATTCTCAGGGTAGGCACTCAAGTTTGACAAGAAAATAGTCCAATTCATGAGGATAGAGAACATCCTCCTTCTTCTTTGAGCTCCACATCACTCAGGCGGGTATTGCCTTATTTTCACACTCAAGAAACCTCATAATAAATAATAGGCCTATAGATAGATTATTGTGGAATAGTCTTCAAATCCCTATAGGTATCATGTACCCCAATGAAAGCAATTCATATGAAATAGACCTACTTGCATAGAATGAGTCTGAAGACTAGAATGGACCTCCTACTACTATTTCCAACATCAAAGGGAAAGGTATTTAATTTGAATGATTTTAATGTTGGGTTGAAGAGACCCCTGAGATACACTAAGTCTCTCATAGACTAGTGCCTTGTCCAATGGGCCACGGAGTCAAATACCCCATTATAATAGATAGCTATGAAATAAGAAAGCAATAAATTCTAATATGCTAATGCCTTACACCAATCATACACCATTAATTAGGTCATACTTCAACAATCCACCTATGTACCCAAATGTGCTATCACCTATTCAAAGGATATCAACGCTCCCCTTAGAAGAGAACTATAAACAAGTAATACATTAACCAGCATCCACTAGAACACAAACATAAGATACCCTTGATACCCTAGTTCATACACACCTAAAAACCAATCCCAAATCTAGTTGCTTCTGCAAAAGCAACTCTATTGCAGACACAAAGGAAGTGAAAATAGAAAGATGGAAATACCCTTGATGCTTCAATCAATAACTCTAAAATTCAAATGGAGACAATCTGATAATAGTAAGAATATACTGAACCCTCATACATAAGACAAATTAGTTACAATACATATCATATTCTCTGAGCCAACAAAGGAGAAAAGAACACTCTATATGTAGACAAGTAGAGAAAATCTACAAGAAAAGGACCCTTCATGGAACCACTTCTCAAAAATTTTCAAAAGAAGGAACCCTTACAAAATCAAAACTTCAACCATTTATACCACTAGCTGCCTTGGAATCCTAAATAGGCTAGGATGCAACAAGCTTTGGATAGCTAGGGTTAGGGTTTCAATAACTACACCAACCCTAATTACAACAAAAATCAAAATTCTCAAACGAAAAACTGAGTACAGTTCTATCAAATCTAAGGATGATCTTCGTGAATGAGAAAAATCTCTGAGAAGTACAGGAAAATCATAAATTTTCCATATAAACCAATCTGATCAGACCTGTAAAGCACCTTGAGCCACCAAAAATATCCATCCCCACATAGTACAAACCCCCCTGCAATCGATCAAGGCAACCTGGACCACACTGCAACCACTGGCACCACCAAACAAATCAAATCCAGCCTCTAAAACAATTAAAACCAGTCCTTTCTATCCCTAGAAATGTCTCAGGTAATTCAAATTTGAATTTCAACGGTCACTTCATGGCACCTATGGAAAATCAGCGATCCACATTCAAACTAAGATCAACTCTAAGTCATGGCCATTCGATCTTCATGTTTCCTGGGCCTTATGACCTTAACTCATCAGATAGCCCAAGGTTAACTCAAGCAAACATGCGACAAGGCATTTCCTATTCATGCAATGAAAACACTAACCCAAGCTAAACCCCACGAACAAGAAAATGAAGGAAACTTACTAACCCTAGTCCTTTATTTAGTGAACTAGTGACAAAAGGTTTTCACCAGTTTGTAGAACATTCTTTACTTCTGCCAAGTTAGTTAGTGATTACGTGAATGCTTATTCGCTAAATCACCAGTCAAATCAGAGCACCGCTATCCCCTTTTGTGAATGAGCGAATCCTTTGAACTTTGTTGACACTGCTAACCTTTTGACCCCACTTGGGCCCTCTTTATGCCACTTGTCATCATGTCATTCTTCACTACCACTCAGTCATCATTGACACAGGACCCACCCGATTTAAGGCTTATAATCAGATCACAGGTATAAGATATCATATCTCTAAAAAAACTCATGAGAACTTACATTGACCATAGATTATGTCCTCGTCATTGATCTCTTTGACAATGACCCCACCCTACTGCATCATCCATATTGACCTATAAAATTTGACCAATCCTACACCACTTGGCAAATGGCCCCACTAAGAACATTAAGCCGCTTGGAAGATCAGACAATTGGCACAAGAATTGAAAGGCTCAAAAGATTCTATGTGCTTACATGCCAACCATTGATCTAGAAACTTAGCTGATTGAGATACCAGGCTTGCCATGCTTTATAGGATATCTCGACGAATGATAGACCACCACATGAGCCTACCTAGTAGTGGACTCACCTGCGTTGAAAGGGTTACATCATGGAAATGAATCAATGGTCATCTTAAGTTCACAAGCTTCTGACACATCTCATGAGAAGATACACCCACCATCAGATGGAGATGGTGTCAGAGAGCTAGGCCCAGGAAAATAAAAAGCTGAAACATTAGGAAGTATTAAAATAGTCAGACTTAGGAAAAATTAAAATACACTGGGTGCTGGGAACTTAGGAAAGATTAAAGCATAGGGACATAGGAAAAATTAAAGGGGACCCCACCGACACATGAAAAACCTAACCACAAACATGGTAAAGTGGTCTCTAATAAGCACATGTGGATTTGGAACTTTAGTGGCTGCTAAAGGTAACTTAAAATTAGAATAGGGCCAAGGTAGACTGTAGGAAATTTCAATACAACAGCTAGATTTTTTGAAATTTTGACAAGGTTTTATGCCAGGGACACAAAAATGACTGTAGGGACCAGGAGAAAATTGCTAGAGCCATGAAATTTTTTGTAGGGTACTAACACATTCTAACCACTCAACAGGACTCTTCTGTTAATCAATGTTTCTCCTCTTTCAACATCTTCAAAATCTGATGATCTAGCATCTTCATCTACATGTGCAACTCTGGCCTATCCTTCATTCCTCTTATCAACCCTTCCTTGGTGTTGAGGACATTCAAATGCCCTATGACCCTCTTCTCCACAATGAAAACATGTTCCAGGGAAGCCTCCTCTTCCAGATCCTTGTCCTCTTCCTCTTCCTCTTCGATCTCTATTATTTTGATCATGGAAATGATTGGAATTATTTCCTCTCTAATTCTGACTACTGCCGGTCTCATCCTTCTTTTTCAGATCTTCATTTCAGTGTCCATATGACCATCCACCAGATCATCTACCATGACCTCTTCCATTTTGTTTTCTCTCAAACTTCTTGTTCATCTTTTCCTCTACTTTTAGGGAAAACTTGTATGCCTCTTCAATACTATTCATGCGAACAAGCTTCAGCTCTTCTTGAATGCCTGACCTCAACCCATTAAGGTAACAGGAAACTTTCTCCTTATCTGCTTCTGCATGGCCTGTTCTGATGAGGATTCGATAGAACTCCTTTGTATACTCTTGAACAGATCTTCCTGCTTGTTTCAAACTTTGCATTTTCTTCAGTAGGTCAAGCTCATAATCAACAAGAATGAATTGTCACTTCAATTTATCCACCATCTGGTCCCATCTTATGATTTTATCCTTTCCTCTTCTATATCACTCCAATTGAATCTCTTGCCACTAGATCTTAGCATGAACCTTGAGTCCGGCCTTCACAAATTTGACCCTATCAGGATCCTCAATATCTTCATACTCAAAATATTCTTCACATTCATTTATCTAGTCGATCAATTCCTCTGGGTTAAGATTTCTTGCAAATGTGGGAACCTCAATCTTCGGTCTTTTCCTGATCTTGGAAATGGCCTCAAAAAGTCTTTCTTCCTCTTGATTCAAAATTTTGACTTCTCCTTCCTAATTAGAATTTCCTTCTCCCTCAACTTCATCCTCACTTTCATCTCTGACATTAAGATTCATTCCTCTATGAATCTCCTCTTGCAATACTTTCACTTGTCTCTATAGTGCCCTAACCTCAGGTGTTACAACACCAGCTCTTCCACCACATTCCCTTCATGGAGGCATTTTTACGCTTATCATTGAAACCCTAACCACGGTCCTGGTGCAAACTTCCTCACAGTCGATGATCTATTTACACACTTAGGAACTCCCTCTTTGATACCACTTGATGAAGGATTCTCCCTTAATACTACAAACACATAAAAGAAATAGAGAAACAAC
This sequence comes from Chamaecyparis obtusa, assembly GCA_027943335.1. Lineage (NCBI taxonomy): Eukaryota > Viridiplantae > Streptophyta > Pinopsida > Cupressales > Cupressaceae > Chamaecyparis > Chamaecyparis obtusa. Next base: position 2,201,411 of record BSBK01001097.1, read on the forward strand.
AACAATTTGCAAGACCATAAAAATGAGCTTCTTATTATCTCCACAAATGTGGAATTACAAACTTTTAGAATTACAATATGCAAAGCCACATGGGAATTTCCCTTACAATATTCTATAGGACAAAGCCTCGAATCAATACCCAGATCTACTACCCAAAATTGTCCCAAACTACCTAAGACAACACTACAGCCTTCCTTATATAGGCAATTTTCCACCACCTAGGAAGGTTCCATAATTTTAGCCAATAAGGCCGACCAAACTTAGAATTATTTTATTTTTCATTTTATTACATCATAGTCATCTCAAAACAACTTTTGAGACCCAAACAAAAATTTTGAAGAAAAATTATTTTGTGCCATTTCAAGTGGCCCAACTTCTAGAGACCATAAGTCATCACCCATTGACTCGATTGACTTTTATGACCCCATTTTGGAAAGGGCATGAAGTGCTCTACAATGTTTGAATCAAGCAAGCTTCATTCAGTCGAAGTTTTGACCTCATCTGGGGCCTCTAAAGCCTTCAAAATTGAGTTCAAAGTTTCTATACCCTATTTTCAATATTGAAAATTTTCAATATCTTCAAGACTAGACTTGATCTGGCAATGAAACTTTACTAATAGGCTGATACGACCAAAATGAACCTCTAGCTATGAAATCTGAACATTCTAAGATTATATGACCAACTTACTAAAAATAGTAAGTTTCCATAAATGGAAGCTCTGCACAAGATAGCCCTTATTGAAAAGCAAATAGAAATATTTTTGGGTGATGCAAGATTGTTGTTACACCCAGGATGCTCCTACATCAAGTTCTCTCACAGTTCAAAAGCAATTTTTCTAACCTAGAAGAATCTACATCCATAGTAGTAGAAGAGAAGTACTTAAACAAGAGACTCAATGAACTAATGAGAAACTTTGCACTAGACTTGAATTCTCTTAAGTCTAGTCAGGCATCATTGAAAGAATTTGCTGATGAAGGAAGAATGATCATTGCAGCATGCATGGATCAAGACAAACTCACCGATGCTCACTTCAAGAAGATAAAAGAAGTAGAAGCTTTGATTGAGCAGGTAAAGAATTTAGTGTCAGACACATCCACTAATGTAAACATCTACAACAATGTCTACCAAGGATAGATAGACAAGATTGAGAAGGAAGAAAAAGAGATAACAAGGATAAGGTCCAGAAAGACTCAGTTGAGGAATGGCCTTGCACCTTCTTTAGACATCCTCAATTAGAATTTGAAGGAGATTGATGCCACCATGGTAACATATGATCATGGTCCCATCAGTGACTTAAAGAATATGGAGAAGCTTCAATATACCTTATGTGCCCATCTCCAGATAGTTAATTCTTTGATAACCTTTTGGAAGAAGGAGATCCAGAACCTCAAGATTTCATATTCAAATGTTTTCCCTCAGTGAGTAAGTGTACATACATTTTTTTGATGCACCTTTGTTATTAATGTCAAAGGGAGAGTTGTGTATAGAATATGGAGTATATATATGTATAGGAGATATAAGGTTATGTGTAGAAGATGTATAGAAGACAAAAAATTTTGTGTAAAAGTACAGTTAGCAACTTGGCCATATTCTTTTGTTGCCATCAATGATAAAGGGGGAGATTGTTGTCAAGTTGTCTATACTAAATTATATGACTTGATACATTTTTTTCATTATGTAAACAAAGTCATAAAGCAGTTTGGAGTCAGTGCACTTAGTGTAAAGATTAAAATTTAGTTAAGTGTTGAGGACTAGATAGTATTCAAAGTTCCAGCAGTTCAAAGCATCAACACACATGTGTACAAATGAATTATGGTATGTGCCCTAGAAGTTAATTTTGTTAGACTATACGTATTCTTATTCTATGAGTGCATAAGTAGATATGCAAAGATGTGAAAGTTATAGTCAGTTGAAGTTGCACAGCTAGTGTGTGCCACTAGAGAATAGAGCATGGAGCTGACAATTAGCATTTTGGTTTTCAATTATAATTTAATGTTGTAAAGGCTATGCACCCATTGTATTTAGGTTGTTGACTTATGCACATGTATATTTGTAAGCATGCTTAAGCCAATTTATTTGGAAGCATTGTTTGTAATCAGTTATAGGGCTGACCTAATTCTATAATTTGTATAAGCACATAAATATAAGGTACACCCATTGTATTCAGTATGGAAGTTGTAAAAGAGTTCTGACAAGTAGAGCAGAGGTATGTGAAGTCATCATAAGATGTATTAGATCTTTGCTAGAGGTTAAAGCATCGATACACCAAAGGAATTGATCTAACAAGTAGTGTCACAGTAAATAGTTCACCTATAGATATAGTGTGTATTTGACTCAAAAGGTTGTAGCCTTCACCATTTGAGAAGTGAGCTCTAAGATAGTGAGTCTACTCTCCTAATAGGGATCATTGTAAAAGACTCCTAACAGGGTTTGACCCTTAACAAGGTCTACTATACTTAAACCATTGTAAAGCTAATCCTAATAGGGTAAAGGATCTTCTAACAAGGATCACAAAACACTAGTGCAGAATATTAGAGGGTATCAAGTCCCACCGAGGTTTTTACCTATTTGGGTATCCCCGTAACCATATTGGTGTCACATGTTGATTTGATGTTTTATGTTTATGTGAATTTTTAATTCAGTTCTTAAGCATTTATGTTCTGCATAAAGATTAAAGTAAAAAGTTAAAATACAATGAACACTTATTCACCCCCCCCCCCTCTCAGTGTTCCCATTCCTAACAAAGAGAAGTTGAAGACATATTTTTTTTGACATGGATGATAGTGCAAACTTTGAGGTCATGTGAGTGAAGAATTATTCTAATTGGAATATGACAGTTTTGTGTAATTTTCTTATGTAACATGTGGAAACTTTTATTTTTTAATTGGATGCCAACTCATTTGTAATTACTTGAGTGTGGTATAAAGGAAGGAATGTTTTCCTTGTTTTAATGTAAGAAATGTAAGAGTCAATGATTGTGAAAGCAAATTTATGAGGGAAGACATGTGAGGTACATAGATCTGAAATTGAGATCTGGTGTAGCAATGAGTGCGGTTTGGCATAGTAAGAGAAGAGGTAACATATTGTTGAGATTAGTAATGATTTGATATTATTCTATTGAATAATCTAGAGATCAGTTGGAAAGTGTGTTCAGTGATGTTGCCATTGAAGCTATTTGGGCAGTGGGTCCTTCTATCTTCCATAACTCCTAACAAAGTTAGAATCTTTTAGCAAGGATTCAAAATATCCTAACAAGGATTCATATGTAATGAATGTATTTCATAAGACTCCTAATAGAGTCCATCCTTTCATAAGGAATATTCATATTAGTGCATCTTTTTTGGGCATCATTCCCACTAGGGTTTACTCTTTGATCAAGAGGTTCCCTAGTCAACATATCTTGTGTCATTGTGTTATTATGTATGAATATCTTTCTATGGTTATTAATTATATTGCTTACATGGTTAAAATCTATTGAAGTTGATAAAAGTTATAATTATCAGATAACTGATTCACCCCTCCCCTCTTAGTTATCTTGGTGGACTTTACTTTCTAACACAGATATCTCTCTTATGAATAGGTTCCGATCTGCTGCTCCTTTCTTGAATCCAATATTTTTTAAATATCCATCAAGTCTGTCATACCAAGCTCTAGGGGCTTGCTTAAGTCCATAGAGGGCTTTCTTGAATCTACATACCATATTAGGTCTGTCTGATAGGGTAAATCCTTCTGGCTGCTCAATATATACTTCTTTTAATTCACCATTCAGCAATGCTGAGTTAACATCCATTTGATAAAATTTGTAGTTTTTGAATGTTGAAAAAGCTAAAAACAACTTAATAGCTTCTAACATGCTTACTAGTGAAAAAGTGTCTAAATAATCAATACCTTCTCTTTGTGCATATCCCTTACATACTAATCTTGCTTTATTCCTCACTACTGTACCATCTTCATTCATCTTGTTTCTAAATATCCACTTTGTTCCAATCACATTTTATCACTAGGTCTTAGGACCAGTTCCCAAGTATCATTCTTGATAATCTGATCTAGTTCATCTTACATAGCATCATGCCAATTTGAATCATTGCATGCATCTTCAACACTTAAGGGTTCAATCTGAGATAGTAAACATACTACCTCATTTCTTGCAAAACTCTTTTCTTTTGATCTTGTTGTGAATTTTCTCCTCTGATCTCCAATGATGTCATCCTTAGAATGATATCTAGATGTAAAATATGGAGCTTTGGGTGATAATGTCTTATCTACCTTAGGATTTTCTTCTTTAGTTGTCTCAGGGTTATTGAATAACACATCAATACTATCAAACATCTCTTCAATAAATGTCTCACTAGTGGAGGGTCTAAGTTCTTCTTCAATCATGGGTGAGTAATCATGATATCTTTCTTGAACCATAAATTTTTCATCAATCTTAACATGAGCACTTTCAATGATCTTTTTCAATCTTAAATTGAAACATCTATAAGCTTTACTTTTAATAGAGTAACCAAGGAAAATACCTTCATCCCTTGTTGCATCAAACTTGCCTACTACTTCATCTCTCTTCATGTAGCACTTTCTTCCAAAGATTCTGAAGTAGTTTACTATGGGAACATTACCAAACCATAGCTCATATGGTGTTTTTTCCACACCAGGACTTAATTGAATTCTATTGATGGTATAGACTGTTGCATTGACTGCATCTCTCCAATAGGTGTGTGCAACTTTTCCTTCAATCATGATGGTGCATGCTATATCAAGGATGATCCTATTCCTTCTCTCTACAATTCCATTTTGCTGAGGGGTTCTAGGTGCACTCAACTGCCTCTTAATGCCATGTTCTTCACAGTACTCATAGAATATGTTAGAGGTGAATTCTCCTCTATCCGATCTCAAACATTTTATCTTTAGTCCAGATTCATTCTCAACCTTATCTTTGAATATTTTGAACTTCTCAAATGCTTCTGACTTGTCTTTCAAGAACACAACCCACAACATTCTAGTATAGTCATCAACAAAAAAAATGAAATACCTTTCACCATAGTATGATCTTGTTTGATTTGGACCTTGTATTTTGATGGAGCAAGTTCCAAGGAAGGTGCCGGAGTAGGAGTGCTATTGATATCCCTAAGTGGTAAGACTTTCAAGTTTTCTTTCACTCTCTTCTTCCCTTGCACAAATAATGTTGCTGAATATGAGGCCCTACTGATTGGTTTGAGACAAGCATCAAAACATGGAATCAAACATCTTAGGGTGATTGGTGATTTTGAGTTAATAGTTTCTCAAATTAGATCAAAGTATGCATCAAAGAAGTAAAGGCTGAAATAATATAGAAATGTTGTTTGGGATGAAATTGAAGGTTTCAATGCCTTTGGTATTGATTGGGTGGATAGGAGCCAAAATAGGATGGCTGACTTACTAGCAAACATAGCATTAAGGCTAGAGGATATTACCTTTGCAAGGATATCCAGGATTGAGTGTAAGTCTAGGCCTTCTATCCCAGACAATGTTGAGAATTAGTAGGTATTTTCTAATGATCATGATATACTAAGGTTTTTGCAATGTGAATCTCATTTTGATGGTCAGGAGATGGATTTCAGCACTTATGTTGACACTAGAGATGGAAAAGAAAATATTCTTGGGAAAGAAGTTTTGCAACTAAAGTCAAATAGGATCCCAAGGGGATTGGTTTCTCTTGAGAGGGTATTTGATGATAAAGAAAGGACTTGTTTTCCTAAATTAGTTGATAAGATAAATGATTTGGAGGAAGTAAATTTAGGAACAAGTCAAGTACCCAAAAATGTTTACTTGGGTAAATGTTTGTCTCAAATAACTAGGAATAATCTGATTGATCTTCTCAAAAGATTTAGACATGTCTTTACATGGTCTTATGATGATTTGAAAGCCTATAGAGAAGATTTATTCTAGCATGAAATACCATTGAGGGAAGGAACCAAACCTTTTAGGAAAAAATTAAGGCCTGTGAACCCTACCTTGGCACCCAAAATGCAGGATGAACTCAAAAAGATGATGGATACTGGCATCATCAAGCCTGTTAGACATTCTACTTGGGTGTCAAACTTGGTTCTAGTCAGAAAAAAGAATGGTGACATTAGGTTATGTGTTGACTTTAGGAACTTGAATATCAATTCTTTAAAGGACAATTATGGTTTTCCTAATATGGAGAATATGCTGTAGAAGGTTACTAGATCAGAGTTAATGTCCATGATGGATGGTTTCTCTAGATATAATTAGGTCATGGTCAGGGAGTCAAAATAATTCAAGACTGCATTCACTACCCCTTAGGGAACATATGTTTATGTTAGAATGCCTTTTGGTCTGACAAATGTAGGAGCTACTTTTCAGAGAGCTATGGATGTGGCCTTTGCAGACTTCATAAACAAATTTCTAGTGGTATATTAGGATGATCTCACAACATATTCAGAAAAGGAAGATCAACATTGTGAACATCTTGAGAAGATTTTTATCAGGGCTTTGGAGCATGGGATTTCTTTGAATCCAAAGAAGTGTTCTTTTGGTGTTGTGGAAGGCAAGCTCTTAGGACATATTATGTCCAAGGATGGAGTGAGGATTGACCCTGAAAGGGTTATGGCTATAGATGAACTTTCACCACCTAGAAATGTTAAAGGAATACAATCTTTCTTTGGGCAGGTAAATGTTCTAAGGAGATTTGTTACAAATTTTGCAGAAATTAGTCTCCCTATCTCTAGGATGTTGAAAAAAGAAGAAAATATTGAATGGAATGAAGAAGCAGATGAATCTTTTAGAAATATCAAAAAGGCCATCAAGGATGCTCCAATTTTGAGGAGACCTGATTATGGTAAGCCCATGTAGATTTTTTCTTTTGCTTCTTGTCATACAGTTGCAACAATTTTATTACAAAAGAATTCGGATGGATATGAACAACCCATATCATTTTTTAGTAAATCCTTACAAGCACCAGAATTGAAATATGATATTACTAAGAAATAGGCTTATGCCTTAGTCAAAGTAGTCAAGGCTTTTAGATGTTACCTTGTAGGAGTTAAGGTGGTTGCTTATGTTCCTAGTGCTATAGTTAAGGATATATTGGTGCAACAAGAAGTTTCAGGGAAAAGATGTAGATGGATCAATAGGATCCAAGAATTTAATATTGATATCCAGATTAAAAAATTGGTAAGAGGCTTAGGTCTTGCAAAATTAATGGCACAAAGCAATTTAATTGCAAATCATGTGAATGTGTTAGAAGAAAAACAAAGACCATATGTTTGTGATATGGATTGTTGTGATTGGTACAAAGATGTTATTGGTTACTTGCAGAAATTTATCCTTCCCCCTGAGATGGATGAAAATAGAAGGAGAGCTATCAAGTTGCAATCAGCAAGGTATACTATTATACATGGTAAGTTATGGTGGAGAAGCAATGAAGGAATATTGCTAAAGTGCATAGACCATGAGAGGTCTGAAGCTTTGTTAAAGGAAATGCACCAAGGTGTGTGTGGAGGACACTATATGGCAAAGACCACAGCTCACAAGATCCTTAGGTCTGGATTTTGGTGGCCTATAGTTTTTAAGGATACACATCAGTTTGTAAGAAGATGTGATGCATGTCAGAGATTTGCTAGAAAGTTGAAATTTAATGGGAATTTGCCACTCAGGCCTTTTGCAGTTTAGGCTCCTTTCCAGAAATGGGGTATAGACTTTATTGGGGAGATTCTAAACAAGTCTAGTGGTGGACATTATTACATACTAGTGGCAATAGATTATTTTACTAAGTGGGTTGAACCTATCCCTACTAGAAAGGCTACTAGCAAAGTGGTGGCAGATTTTATGATGTAGAACATCTTTACCAGGTTTGGTTGCCTAGCGGTAATTATGGTTGATAATGCAATGTGTTTTAGATCACAGGAATTTAGTGATTTTTGTCAACAATATGGGATACAAATTTCATTTTCTTCCCCATATCATCCACAAGGAAATGGTCAGGCTGAGTCCAGTAATAAAAGTATGATTAAGATTCTCAAGAGAGTGTTAGACAAGAATAAGAAGACCTAGGACTCAAAGTTACAGTGGGCACTATGGGCTGACAGGATAACTATTAAGAAAGCCATAGGTTGTGCTCCATTTGATTTGGTATATGGAATAAGTGCTAGATTGCCTCAAAATAATTTATTATAGATGTATAGGTTCATCCAGGCATATGATGAAGATTTGAATGATGAGATGAGAGTAAGAATGGATGAGTTGATCCAGTTGGAGGAGGTGAGGAGAGATGCACATGAAAGAAATGAGACACTATAGAGACAATGTAAGAATTTTTTTGATAAAAGGGATACTCTAAGGATTTTTGAAGTTGATGACCTTGTCTTGATATGGAATGCAAGGCTAGAAGATAAGGGGAAGCATGGAAAATTTAATCCAATTTGGTTGGGCCCTTATCTTATTGAAAGAAAATGGGGGACAGACTCTTATGTCCTAAAGGATTTAACTTGTAGTACTTTGGAATTACCTATTCATGGACAATTCCTAAAGTTTTACTTCTCCTGAAGTATCTTTTCCATGCATAGTAATTTAGGTTTTCCCTTGTACAATCATCTATTTTTTCTTTTTGGGTCAAAGTTTTGAGTTGGTCTGCTCTTCTAGGAGATTCTAGCTTGCTCATTGTATCTATAGGAGATACACATCCCCGAGTATGAGCCACTATTAGCACTAGTAAAAAATTTCATGGCTGCATCACCTTTTTCCTGACGTTTGCATCCTTTTTCCTTGTTTCTATTCCAAACCCTAGGAAAAAATTCAAAAATCTAGCCGTTGCCATAAAAAACCCTTGTTTTGTCTCACCCTGATCTAATTTTATGTTACCTTTTTGCACCACTTAAGAATCCCTTAGTGCACATGGTTATTTTCTCTCTTGGTGTTTGCTGAGTTAGGTAGTACTTTTCTATGCCTTATAAACTTTTTGGCGATTCAGCGAACAATGTTCATGTAATCTCTAAGTGCTTGGCAGTCTTATCTTTATATCCAGCGACTTGGCGAACACTGATATCTTTTTCCCTGAGTTTCTCATGTGCGAGATGGAAGTGCCCTGCAGTGAGATTCTAAATCAATGGTTTTTGTAAGATCTAATAGAATATGTTAGAGGTATGCACTTTTGCGACAACTATTGATCCCTCTTTAGGCGGGCCCATTTTTTCATCTAAGGATTTGGAGGAGCAGTTAAATCTTTGGTGGTCCTGATAAAAATCTTTGGTGTTCACGCATTCTCATAATTATTTGGTGGGTTCTAAAATCTTTTAGCGAATGGGTGAATAGGTGTCTTTGCTAAATCTCTAGATAAAGTAGCAGTGTTTCAAATTTTGCTACAAATTGGCGAAAGTCTTTGGTCGCTAATTCGCTAGATCATTAGTGGGCCCTCATCTTTTTTATGTATTTGCCAGTTCGCAATGAGTAACCTGAGGTTAAGAAGGGACTTTGTGATTTAGCAAAAATATTTGTTCACTGAATCATTTGATCTAACATGGGTTGAGTAATGTATTCTGCAACTTGGAGTTTCCCTGCAGTTGCATATTTGCCGAGTGGTCAAAGGGTTAAGTGATTGCTGAGAATGGTGGGACCGATTGCCATGTGTTGCTGAGGTGTCAAGTTTTGATTGGCCATGGATTATAGGTATGTAGACACGTCAGTAGGGCCAAGGATTTCCAAGTTTAGTGGGTTCTGACATTGTCAGAGCATTGATGACCAGTGTATGATCTTAAGGCTTTTTTTTTATGCATACACTTTTGTGATAGCCGTTGATCTCATCCGGTGTCAGAGGGTTGTCAGGGTAGGGAGAGATTCTCCATCCGATGGTTGTCTTATAATTTGAAAGAATCTTTTGGCTCTATGTGAACTTCAGACAACCATTGATCTTCTTGATGCGGGCCTAGTGAATCTCTTATTTTTTTTTTGGTGGATCTGATAAAGGGTTAGCGGCATCGAAAAAATTCAAAGGTTTCACTCTTTTGTGTAATAAAATGGTGAAGTGCTAAAAGGTCTAGCGATTTGGCAAACAAGTGTTTGCATAGTAGCTAAATAAACTGGTGGAGAGGAAAAATGTTCAGTGAACTGGCGAAATTCCTTCAGTCACCCATTGGCCAATAATGAACCGAGGTTAAGTGTTTTTCTTTGTTTGCTGATTCACTAAAGTTAAACATGAGTTGGGGTTTCATTTCATGAATGATACGGCTTTGTCACATGGTCGCTAAATGTAAACCAAGATTCCTATTAAAGGTAAATCATAAGACCCATGAAATATCAAGATCAGATGGTCATGATATAAAGTTGAATCAAATTTGAATGTCGACCGTTGATTTGTGGCTTGAGCCATAAAGTAACCATTGCAGTTTGAATTCAAATTTCCAGTGGGTTTCTTAGTGATAGAAAGGACTAGTTTTTAATGCTTTCACGGCCAGATTTGATTAGTTTGGTGGTGCCGATTATTGCAGTGTGGTCCAACGAGTATGATGATTGATTGGAGGGAGTTTTATGCCATGGGGAGAATGAATAATGGTGCTTGAGGCATGTTGCAGGAGTCAAATCAAATGAATTTGCAAGAATTTCTTGATCTTTAGTACATTTCCAGAGGATTTACCATAAGTGAAGATTGGATTTTGGATCTAACTATTCAGGGTTGCTTGGTTTTCCCTCTAGTGTATTAATTTATGATCTATTTGAATTTTTTGGTGGGTGGAAACCCTAACCCTTACCCTAGTTATCCGTAGCTTGTTGCATCCTAACTTGTGTAGGATTCCAAGGTAACCAATGGTATATAATGTTGCATTTTTTATTTTGTCAGGGTTCCAATTGTAAATTTCAAACTAAGTCCTGAGTTTTTGGTCCCAAGGTTCTGTAATAGTTTTTGACTCAGTGTTTGTTAATGAAAGAAGAAAGTTGTAGGTCTAAGCTATAGTTTGCAAGAAGGGTGCTTTGTGGTTCATTGTATACACAAAAGGAATTCATCATACTTAATATAAATATATGGTTCTTATCTCTCCTTTGTGTCAAGTCAAGTAAGCTTTGAGTTTTCTGGCTCATTACATATTGTTTGTATGTATGTATCTTCATTCTTGAGTTCTAATCTAGGATTGGATTAAATTATACTCTAGGTGGGATATGGGTTTGCCCTTGTCTATGTAAGGATGTCTTGTAAGCAGTAAAGATTAGGATAAATGTATTTATGGCTATGAATTCTTGGATATTTTTAGGTTTGTGTGTCTTTGTGTCTAAGGACTTTTGCCCAATGGATGAGGCATTGGACTAAATGAGTATTCCTCTTGTTAACATATACTAGTTGAAGTTATTGCATCCCAAAAATATTTAAATCAATAACCTTTTTAAGCTTTAAGTAGTTGGCTATGTGGTTTTGTCACCATATGGTAATGGAGAGTCAATGAATGTGGGGTTAGCATTTAGAACTTTCTTACTATCAATCTATTGTCTAGACCCAGTCTTTGGTGTGTGAAGTGTAGTTTTCACTGGGTTAGGTGCACCCACCTTGGTTTTGTAGAGCTAGAAGTGAAGAGGGAAGTCTTGTCCCTATAGTTGGTCTAGTTACCCTAAGATCCCTATACATTTTCAAACTAACCACTCCTAAAATCTATCTGAGGGTATATTGGTAGCCTAAGAGCATAAGCATCCATTTTGAACACCAACAAGTCCCAAGAGATAATTGAGAGGGGGGGGGGGGGTGAATTAGTTATCTACAAGTTTAAATTATTTATCCAATTAAGTATACTTAGACATAAATCATAAACACAATGAAAGAACACATGAACACAACACCAATATTTTGGTTACGAGGAAACCCAAATAGGTAAAAACCTTAGTGGGAATTGACACCCACTAATATTATGCACTAGTTTATAATGATCCTTGTTAGAATATCCTTAACCCTATTAGAAGTTTCTTTACAATATATTTAGTATAGTAGACCTAGTCAAGGGTTAGATCCTATTAGGAGTCTTTTAAAATTAACCCTGTTAGGGTTGAGGATGCACTGTCTGAGAGCACACTGCTCAAAGGGGTGAAGGCTATGACCTTTTATTTAATAGATACACACTATATTTGGATCTTGGTGAAATTAACTTTGACCTATTGTCTAGATCATTTCCAATGTATAGCACAAGTAATTTACTTGGTCACATAGACCTTCTTTTGATGGCTCAACACTTCGCACACTCTGCTCTTCTCTTCATAAACTTTGAACCACACTCAAGCAATCACAAATGACTGCCTATAAATATCTTTCCTCTAAATGATATAATTAAGCCAACCTATTAGAACCACCTTGAAATAATATTAGAGAGACCATAACAAACTCCACTAATAATTCAATCGGCTCTACTAAGCACGCAACAGATTTTGGGACCTGTCCAATAAGATAATTGTAGACACACACTCCACACTGTCAACTCTACTAAAAAAATTGGATCTTTCTCCTCAAGCTGAATTATCTCATGCAATCTTAACTAAACCTTCATAACTCTTCTCCAAGATCTAATCCAAGGACACATACCGAAATGATAGGTGCAATGCCAAAACCAATATAATCTATGTCAGCTCTTCTAAATAAACACAAGAAACTGCTACTCGTGAATAGAGACTGCATAACTTCACTTCTACTAATCATCAGACTCTACGTCCATGAATGTAACATCAATAACATGTCTTCATCACATATCAAAATGTGCAAGGCTCCATGATAATTGTATGAACAATCATACAAAGAACATTGCCTTCTACTCTGTCAGGAACACTGCTGATACAAGCTACTCTATAACTATATGTACTAATAGTTAACCTATGCACCCATGATATCATGCTAATAACATGTCCATGCTATATATACTAAAATATTACTACATAATTCTTCCATACATGCTACTTACCATATGTTGTCATCGATGATAAACATATAGTCAGCACTGGCTTACTAGCAAATCTCCAACAGATTCTGTGTAGGCACAAGCAGAGTTCATATAATAATTCAGTGAATAAGAGTACTAGAAAAACACCTTTTTAAGATTGTAATTGGCATAAAACCAAAAGGTATATCATATTTGAAGGATATTGTTGGTGAAGAAAAGAGATGTGCTGAAGGAGTATAGTTTTTTGAGTTCATGAAGACATTGCATGAAGAAGTGAACATAAGTTGGAGAAAAGTAATCAGAAATATTAAGATAGAGCAGATAGATCAAGAAGACATAAGACTTTTGTAGTTGGTGATGAAGTAATGGTTCATTTGAAGAAAGGAAGATTTCCTATTGGAACATATGGGAAGTTGAAAATGAAGAAGTTTGGTCCTTGCAGAATATTAAAGGATATTTGACAGTGGAAATGCTTATGAGATTGAGTTACCTGATGACATGGATATATCACCTACATTCAACATTGTAGATTTGTATGAGTACCATGAATTAGATGAAGAAATGATAGTACTGAATTATTATTGTAAGAGACACAGAAAAGAAGTTGAGCAAATTTTGGAACAAAGAGTTGGTAGAAGTACAAGAGGAAAATAGTATATGGAATATCTAGTAAAGTGGAAGAACAGACTGATTGAAGATAGTTTGTGGATTTCACAATCTAAGTTGGATTCAACTTAGGTTGTACCTACTACATGATTTGGAGAATCATTTCAAATAACCCCAGGTGTCTGCTGCAAGAGCATCTCAGGTCTTTGGCAATCTTGTGTCACCAAAAATAAGTTTGAGTTTTTCTTGTTACTTAGTTACTTCTTTGACTGAGTTGACTCAGTAATTTCTCAGTTCCTTCATTAACTAAGTTGGTTGTTAATTCCCTGGTACTCACTTATTCTTTCCTGGCACTCGGTTATCCTAGCTTACTAAATTGTTTCTTTTGGTTTTCTGTTGAGTCTGACTTGTGCATTTAGTTATGGTCATAGATTTAATGTTGGTATCTATCATTAGGAAGTGTGTGGACCTAGATCTAGTCATTCCTTTTGTTAATGGTGGATTTGAAGGTTGACTTGTTCTGTAGCCTCTTGTATATATTATAGTCATTGGTTGTAGTTTAGTAGTCAGTTTTTGGGTAGTAGATAGGAGTTAGGAGATAGAAGATAGTTTATGAATCTTCACATGTTGGAGGACTATTTTAATTGAATTTTATTAGCTAGCCCTAACTGGGAAGGCCTTACTATTAGGAATGAATGCTGAAGCCTTTGGCAGTCATTCTATAGCAGTGGTTGTTGCATTCATGGCTATGATTGTCAATGATGTCAACATAGTGATATTCTGGAGTTTAGTAGAGAAGCAGGCACAATTTTGTTTTGTGCACATGTTATATTGAAAATTGAGTTATGCATAGTTTATGGTATGTTCTTTGGTTTTTTATTAACCTATGGTTAAAAATGCAAAAAGAAATTTATTTATTCATGAAAGTTATAAGCATTTTGGTGGAAGCAGTATTCTGGCAGTGTTCCTAAGTAGCAATTTTTCGTAATCAGAGGATATCTCCTAACCGGGATGGAATCTAATTCTACATAGTTAAAGGGAAGTTTGAGACTCATTGGTGGTGATGTGGTTCATAGTGTAAACTTTGAGGTCACATGATTGGAAAGTTATTGTATCTGGAAGCTGATAGTTTTTATGTAATTTTGATGTAGCGTGTTGAAATTATTATTTTGTATTTGGATGCCGACTCATTTGTAATTATTTGAGTGTGGTATAAAGGAAGGAATGTTTTACTTATTGTGATGGGATTTTAATAGTTGTGATATGAAATTGTGAAAGTTGTAATGCGAATATATGCATGATGTGAAGAATAGAGCTAATTTAGTGGTGAAGGAAGACTTGTGAAGTACAGAGATCTGGATTTGTGATCTTGTGTAGTAGAGAGTGTGGTTTTGGCATAGTGTGAAGGAGGTAACATATTTAATATTATTATTTTTAATAATCCTAAGATCTATTGGATAGTGAGTTCATAGATCTTGCCTTGAAGCTATTTGGGTAGTGGGTCCTTCTGTCTTCCATAACTCCTAACAGGGTTAGAATCTTTTAACAGGGATTCAAAATCTCCTAACAAAGATTCATATGTATTGAATGTATTTCATAAGACTACTAATAGGGTCCATCCTTTCACAATGAACTTTCATATTAGTGCATCATTTTGTGGGCATCATTCCCACCAGGGTTTACTCTTTGATCAAGAGGTTCTATAGTTAACATATCTTGTGTTATTGTGTCATTGTGTATGATTATCTTTCTATGGTTGGTTACTGCATTGATTATATGGTTTAAAGCTATTGAAGTTGATAAATGGTTTAATTATCAGATAAATGATTCACCCCCCCCCCCCCTCTTAGTTATCTTAGGGATCTTTTCTTTCTAACAATTGGTATCAAAGCAATAGGTCCTTGAAAGAGAAGTTTAACAACTTAAGGAGATCTATGGAAAATTTTAGGAAAGAAAGCCCTAAGTTTGATGGAGTAAATTTTGACAGCTGGAAAGAAAAGATGAAGACACATCTCTTGTGTTTAGGACCAAGTTATTGGTTGATTAAAAAAAATGAGAGAACTATAATTGAAGAAGATAGTCTTGAATCAAGTTCTAAAGATGAGGTAGATTTATTCATGTGTAACATACTTGCAAGAGAAGCACTTTTATCAACACTTTCAGAGAATGAATATAGTCAGGTAAAAGGTTTAACTAGATCTAATGATATTTGGAAAGCTTTACATTCTACTTTTGAAGCTTTACATGCCAGGGGCATATCAGTGGTCCACATTTGAAATTTGATCAACTTTAAGGTGCAATCGTTAGATCATCCCTTTTCACAGTCTTCATGTCCTTAACTCAACTACCACCCTTGGGTTAACACTCAGCGACCACGTGACAAGGCAAATCCTAGTCGCAAAGTGAAATATTAACTCACCACTTAACCCCACGAATAGGTGACCAAAGGAATATAAACTTATCCTAGCTATATCTGGAAAATTGGCAACAAAAGGCTTTTCCCCAGTTTGCAAAAAGATTAATCTTACCACTAGAAACTTTAGTGATTATGTGAACAAGTGTTCACTGAATCTCCAGTCAACTTGGAACACTACCATTTTATTACGTGAATGAACAAACCTATTGAATTTTGTCAGGCTGCTAACATTATTTATCTGGACTGCCAATACCTTAGACCCCACCTGGGCCCACTTGAGACCACTTGTCATTACTTCATTCACAGCTCATGCTCGGTCACACTGACACAGGACCCACCTTCTGTAAGCCTTATAATCAGATGGTAGGCATAAGATCTCATAGTTATGACAAAACTCATGAGAACTTACACCGAAAGTAGATCTTATCCTCATTAATAATTTCTTTTCCAATGACCCCACCTTGCCACATCATCCATGTCAACCAATAAAATTTTAACAATCTTGCACCACTTGGAAAATGGCCCCACTGAGAACATTAAGCCACCTGGAAGATTGGATAGCTGGCACAAGATCTGAAAGGCTTAAAAGATTCTATGCACTTACACGCCAACCGTCGATCAGGAATCCTCTAATTTAGCTACCGAGCCCACCTGACAACATGTCTAGCTCACATAATGTGGACCAATCATAGTACAACAAATCAGCATATCTGGTAGATGGACCCGCCAAAAGAAAAGGTTACGCCATACAAAAGAAACAATGGTCATCTCATAATCTCATACATCTGACATATGTCATAAGAATTTATGCCCGCCATAGATCTACTGCAAGTGTTAGGACCTACTGACAACTACCAATGTGTTAAAACATGGACCAATAAGATGTCACCATTTGTGCATACGTGTCAGAAGGTCCCACTTCTTTGAAACACTACATCATTAGGAAAGATCAATAATTTGCATAAGATCTCATAGCTCTAACAAATCCTATAAGAACTTATGCTAACCGTCGGATGGAGATGTTGTTAGAAACTAGGCCCAGAAAAATATTAAGTCGAAACATTAGGAAAAATTAAATCGTAGGACATAGGCTTATAAGGAAAAAATTAGGCGCAGAGGACTTCAGAAAATTAAAAGGTCGTTAGGGTATAAAAACTTAGGAAAAAATAAAGCGGGGGCCGACCAAAATATAAAGCACGTGCACTATAGGACCTTTAAGTGACCCAGAAAAGGTAACATCAAATTAGAACAGGGCTAGGGTTTTACAAAGGGTAACGACTAGTTTTTTGAATATTTTGCTTAGGGTTTTAGGTAGAGACACAAAAATGACTGCAAAGACCAAAAGAAAGGACATGAAGCCATGAAATTTTTTGTACGTGCTAACGCTTTACACTCTACTTTTGAAGGTGATGAACATGCAAAGAAAGCTAGGTTACATAATTGGATTTGTGCATTTGAAGACTTAAGAATGATGGAAGATGAATCTGTTAGAAGCTATATTGGTAGGATGTCAGAAATTGTTGCAGGAATAAAGTCTTGTAGAGGTGAAAAGATAGAGAATGAAGTAATATGGAATATTTTGAGAACATTGACACCGATATTCAGGAAGACTACACAAATGATTGAACAAATGATACCTTGTACACCAAACTTTTCAAGAGAGACTCTTCTTGGAAGATTGGAAGTAGTAGAGATGACTTTGAGATTATCAGGAGAACTACCTAGAGTGGAGACAACATTCAGTGCTCTTAGCATCAAACCTACTTTATCTAGAAGTACAAGTGTGAATGGAGATTATGCCAATAGTAGTAGTTCCAAATCTGATGAAGATAAGAAGATTGAAGAAGGTATTTCCTTTCTTATGAAAAGAGAACTAGATGGTAAGAAAATCTTTAAATGTTGGACATGTCAAGAATATGGTCATTTTGCATCTAAGTGTCCTAAGAGAGTTAAAAAGTATAGTAAAAATTTTAAGCCTAGAAGATCTAAAGAATGTTATTATGCAAATGATGAAGAAATTGTAGGAATTGAAAGAAATTTGAGTGACAGTGATAATGATAACTTTGATGACATAGGATTTGTAGCAATTAAGGAAGAAAATTCTAAATCTAATGTTAAGGAAGAGAAAGCCTTAGTTTCCCAAGTTGAAAAGAAATCTGGTTGGATTATAGATAGTGGTTGTTCACATCATATGATTGGTGATAAAGGAAAGTTCATAAAGTTTAACAATTATGATGGAGGAGTTGTTAGAGTTCGTAACAATGCACCCTATTTGATTCAAGGTATAGGATCTATTACTCTTGATGGAAAGACTAATACTGATAAAGTTTACTTTGTTGATGGATTGAAACATAATCTTTTGAGTGTTGGATAGTTAATGGACAAAGGATATCAAGTTTGGTTTACTGAGAAAACTTGTGTGATAAAGGATAAAGATGGAAATCTAATTGGAATGGGATCTAGAACTAGAGGTAATGTATTTTAGTTGAACCCTACTAAGATGACATGTTTGATGACTAAGATTGATGACAATTGGTTATGGCATAGAAGGTTTTGTCATATAAACTTTGATAATATTGTGAAAGTGAGTTCTACACTTGCAGTAAGAGATTTACCTAAGATTATGAAACCTACTAACATGATTTGTAAGGAATGTGCGATGGCTAAGGAGAAAAGGAGTTCATTTCCTAGCAAGAAGTTCACATCTACAGAGAAGTTGGAGATTGTTCATATAGACTTGAGTAGTCCTACTAGGACTAGAGGATTCTATGGAGAAAGGTATTTTATGATTCTTGTTGATGATTTTACAAGAATGATGTGGATTGCATTTTTGAAAGAAAAATCTGAAGCATTTGATAAGTTTAAGGTCATGAAGAATAAAGTTGAGAATGAATCAGGAATGAGGATTAAATATTTGAGATCTGATAGAGGTGGACAATTTACATCTAAAGAGTTTAACACTTTTTGTGAAGTAAATGGTATTGAGAGATAGCTTTTAGCCCCTAGAACACCTGAACAAAATGGTATTGTAGAAAGAAGGAATAGATTAGTGACTGAAGTAGCTAGAGCTATGTTGTTTGAAGGTGATTTGGCAAAGACATTTTGGAGAGAACTAGTGAATACAATAGTATATACAATGAATAGAGTACAAATCAGAGCAGACACAGACAAGAAACCTTATAAATTGTGGTTTGGACATGTACCCTTAGTTAAGTATTTTAAAATTTTTGGAAGCAAATGTTATATTAAGAGAGATGATGATATAGGAAAGTTTGATCCTAGAAGTGACGAAGGAATTTTTCTTGGATATTCTTTGAAAATAAAAGCATATAGATGTTACAATAAGAGAACTAAGACTATTGTTGAAAGTGAAAATGTAAAAGTTGATGAGAAGTTTAAAATTTAGGAAAGAATGTTTGATTATGAATCTGATGAAGGAACTAACCCTCAGCCTAACATTGAAACTACTGAACAATTTTTTGAGACTGACAGTGAATTGTTGAATGAAAGTCATGTTGAAGAAAATAGAGAAGAATCTATAGTTGAAGAAAGATTAGTGACTATGACACCTAACAGGTATTTATCAAGACATCATCCTATTGAACAAGTGATTGGAAGTTTGGACAGAGTAGTTATGACTAGAAAGAAGGTACATTTATGTTTTATTTCTCAAATTGAACCTAAGTCTACTAATGAAGCTTGTGAAGATGAACTTTGGATTAAAGCTATGAAAGAAGAATTGGATCAGATTGAAAAGAACAAGACATGGGAATTGGTCCCTAGACCTAAAGACAAAAATGTGATTGGAACTAAATGGGTATTCAGGAACAAGATGAATGAACAAGGAGAAGTAATTAGAAATAAAGCAAGATTGGTATGTAAGGGATACTCATAGCAAGAAGGAATTGACTATGAAGAGACTTTTGCCCCTGTGGCAAGACTTGAAGCAGTAAGAATATTTTTGGCTTATGCAACATTTAAGAAATTCAAAGTGTATCAAATGGATGTGAAGTCAACATTTCTAAATGGTGAATTAGAAGAAGAAGTCTACATTGAGCAACCTGAAGGTTTTCCTTTGACTCAAGAAGGAGACATGGTATGTAAACTAAAGAAAGCATTGTATGGACTAAAGCAAGCACCTAGAACTTGGTATGCTAGATTGGATAAGTATTTGTTAAAATTGAGATTTACAAAAGGAACAACTGATAGTAACTTATATACAAAAGAAATTAAGAATGGATTGTTAGTTTTGGTTATTTTTGTTGATGACATTATTTTTGGAGGAGAAGATGAAGCTAGTGATAAATTTGCTAATAAAATGAAGATAGAATTTGAAATGAGTATGATTGCAGAAATGAAATACTTTTTGGGATTATAGATAACACAAAATAAAGATGGTATCTTTGTAAGTTAGACAAAGTACAATGATTTTTTGAAAAGATTTGGTATGGAGAATTGTAAACCAATTGGAACACCTATGGTTACAGGACATAAACTATCTAGTAAAGATGAAACACCAGTAGTTGAGTAGAAGAAATACAGATCTGTGATTGGTGGATTATAGTACTTGACACACGCTAGACTATATATACAACATTCAGTTGGAATGGTAGCAAGATTTCAAGCTGAACCTAGAGAGTCACATCATGCAGCAATAAAGAGGATCTTGAGATATCTTAAAGGCACAATGGACTATGGATTGTGGTATGAAACTTTTGATGATTTTACCCTATGTGCATATACTGATGTTGATTGAGGAGGTAGCATTGCTGATAAGAAAAGCACCAGTGGTGGAGCCTTTTTCCTTGGAGGAAGATTAGTTTCTTGGTTGAGAAAAAAGAAGAATTGTATCTCATAAAGTATAATCGAAGTAGAATATGTAGTAGTAGAAAACAATTATAATCAGATAATTTGGATGAAGCAAATGTTGATGGACATTGGAATCAAGTTTGATGAGCCTATTGTCATACAT
Source organism: Chamaecyparis obtusa (assembly GCA_027943335.1). Lineage (NCBI taxonomy): Eukaryota > Viridiplantae > Streptophyta > Pinopsida > Cupressales > Cupressaceae > Chamaecyparis > Chamaecyparis obtusa. Next base: position 2,222,307 of record BSBK01001097.1, read on the forward strand.
TGTGACAATACAAGTACAATTAGTATGTCAAGAAATCCAATTTTACATTCTAAAACTAAGCATATAGAGATCAAGTATCATGTTGTAAGAGAGAAAGTTACTGAGAAAGAAGTCAGACTAGAGTACATAAGCACAAAGGAGTAGATAGCAGATATATTTAGAAAGCCTTTGCCTAAGGATACATTTGAGTATCTAAGAGGTATGCTTGGGGTTATGCCCCAATCTACTCTTGAGTAAAGATGCAGATGGTTTCCTCCATTTAGTGGTTTATGGCCCTATCTATTTTTTGGATTGGAAGTTGGTACTTCCTCTATGGGGGAGTATGTGTACTTAAGCTGAGTCATTGAGGACTCTAGTGAATTTATTTTTCTGAACAGTGTCTTTTGACATTGAGCTATTGGTTGACATAGTGATGGAATTTCTTTCATTGATGTCAATGGGGGAGAGAATCATGAAAAACATTGAGGAACTACATTTGTTGAAGAGATTGAATAGGAAAACAAAGAAAGATTTGATTGATGAAGAGCAGCAGAGCAGTTGACCAGTAGTGATTAGATTTTTGGAACATTGGATGTTTTTCATCTATGTTGCCATCAATGCCAATGGGGGAGATTGTTAGGAATGAATGTTGAAACCTTTGGCAGTCATTCTGTAGAAGTGGTTGTTGCATTCATGGCTATGATTGTCATTGATATCAACACAGTGATATTCTGGAGTTTAGCAGAGAAGTAGGAACAGTTTTGTTTTGCACACATGTTATATTGCAATTTGAGTTATGCATAGTTTACGGTATGTTCTTTGGTGTTTTATTAACCTATGGTTAACAATGCAAAAATAAATTCATTTATTCATGAAAGTTATAAGCATTTTTGTGGAAGCAGTATTCTGGCAGTGTTCCTGAGTAGCAATTTTTGGTAATCGAAGGATATCTCCTAACTGGGATGGAATCTGATTCTACACAGTTAAAGGGAAGTTTGAGACTCATTGGTGGTGACGTGGTTCATAGTGCAAACTTTGAGGTCACATGATTGGAAAGTTATTGTATTTGGAAGCTGACAGTTTTTATGTAATTTTGATGTAGCATGTTGAAATTATTATTTTATATTTGGATGCCAACTCATTTGTAATTATTTCAGTGTGGTATAAATGAAGGAATGTTTTCCTTGTTGTGATGGGATTGTAATAGTTGTGATATGAAATTGTGAAAGTTGTAATGCGAATATATGCATGAGGTGAAGAATAGAGCTAATTTAGTGGTGAAGGAAGACTTGTGAAGTACAGAGATCTGGATTTGTGATCTTGTGTAGCAGAGAGTGTAGTTTTGGAATAGTTTGAACGAGGTAACATATTTAATATTATTCTATTGAATAATCCTAAGATCTGTTGGACAGTGTGTTCAGAGATCTTGCCTTGAAGTTGTTTGGGTAGTGGGTCCTTCTGTCTTCCATAACTCCTAACAGGGTTAGAATCTTTTAACAGGGATTCAAAATCTCCTAACAGAGATTCATATGTACTAAATGTATTTCATAGGACTCCTAACAGGGTCCATCCTTTCACAAGGAATCATATTAGTGCATCATTTTGTGGGCATCATTCCCACCGGGGTTTACTCTTTGATCAAGAGGTTCCCTAGTTAACATATCTTGTGTTATTGTGTTATTGTGTATGATTATCTTTCTATGGTTGGTTACTGCATTGATTATATGGTTTAAATCTATTGAAGTTGATAAATGGTTTAATTATCAGATAACTAATTCACCCCCCCTCTCAGTTATCTTGGGGATCTTTTCTTTCTAACACTTACATCCTGACATGTATGAATCTATTTGATGAAATTTAATGACTTGATTTGTATTCTCTCTCTCTCTCTCTCTCACTTTGTGTGTTGTTGCTTCCATTTCTACAAGGTAGATTTGGATTAGGGTTTTCCTTTGGCCCCTCATCCTGACTTGCCCCACATCACTTACCCCTTGTTCACCCTAAGATAATTTACTATAATACTCTTGAGCTAGTGAACCTTATGTCCTCCAATGATCACACCTTGTCTTGCTACTTTAATATTGTTGAACCCTTCCACTCTTTCACCAGTGAAATGAGCAGTAGAATAGTGGTGGAAGATGTCAACTATCTCAGTCAAAGAAATAAAAATAAAAAGAATAGGTGGTCTGATGGTGAAAATCACTCTATGTCAGTGTCAGATCCTAAAATAGTAAAAATAAATGATGTATCCAATGGTGAAAACCTCTCTAAGGTTCCTGTAGATGAGATACTTGATATTGTCCCTAAGCATTTCCAAGAAAGATCATCAGTTCTTATCAAGCCTACAAAATAGGTAAATTTTGATACAATAAAAAATAGAAATCATATATCTAGCAGAATCTTTGTCTGGAGAAGAGAAGAAAAAAATCATCTAGTTCTTCAATGAAAAGAAGATTAACTTTGAATGGTCTTATTCTGACATACCAAGCCTTGGATACAAACCTTATCATGCATCATTTATCCATTGCACCAGGAAACAAACCACTGAAACAAAAGATGAGAAAGTTGCATCTCTACATCATATTACTGGTTAAAGTTGGGCTCGACAAGTTACTCAAAGCCATATTCATTCGAGCTATAGATTATGTTGACAAGATATCTAACATCATGCATGTATCCAAAGTTGATAAATCAATACGTATATGCATAGACTTTAGGGATCTAAACAAGGCTTTCCCTAAGGATGATTTTTTATTGCCCAACATTGATATGATTATGGATCTCACTGTTGGATTTTAGATGTATACCCTAATGGATAGATTCTTAGGTTACAACCAAATCTATATCATACCTAAAGATAAGGAAAATACATCATTTACTTGTGCATGGGGAACCTTTTATTGGAATGTCATTCCTGTTGATCTAAATAATGTTGGTGAAACATACCAACATGCAATGACAACCATATTTCATGATATGATGCATAAAAATATGGAAGAATATGTGGATGACACACTAGCTAAATCTTCCACCAGGGACATGCACCTCTTTGATTTGGAAAGGATCTTCACTAGGATGGAAAAATTCAAATTAAGGCTTAATTTGAAGAAGTGCGCTTTTGGGGTCACTTCTGGAAAACCTCTTGGTTACATCATCTCAACATGAGGAATAGAAGTAGATATAGAAAAGGTCAAGACAATCATGGATATGAAACCTCCACAAAACATCAGTCAAATGAGGACGTTGTAAGGAAAACTACAATCCATTAGGATATTTATCTCACAACTAGCTAATAAGGTTCAACTGTTCACTAAGACCTTGCATAACGGTGTCACATTCAAGTGGAATGAGGATTATGAAAATAATTTTCAACAAATCAAAGAGTACTTGGCTAATCCTCTTGTATTAATGGCTCCTACTCTTGGAAGGCCCTTACTACTTTACATATCATCTATTGATTCTTCTTTGAGAGAATTGGTTGTGCAACATGATGATCAAGGGTGACAATGAGAAATTTATTATATTAGTATAATTTTGGTATCTTATGAACTCAACTACACCGTAATTGAAAGGGATTGTCTGGCAGTAGTGTTTTCTTCTCAAAAGTTTTGGTACTATATGTTAGCTTACTCCACATAGATGAGAGATAAAATTGATCCTCTCAAGTACTTACTGAACAAGGCAACCTTAACAAGATGATTAGAAAAATGTGTCATTATCTCAGTGAATTTGATATCACATATGTTGAAAAAAATGAAATCAAAGGGAAAGCACTGGTTGATCAACTAGTAGAAGCACCATTATGAGATACATGACCTATTGTGGTAGATTTTACTAATCAATCTATTCTACACTTGACTCAACATCCCTTGAAAATGTACTTTGTGTTGGAGATTTGCCAAGAGGCCAGTACTGACTGTATGTTTGTCATTGATGACAACATATGGAAAGTAGCATGCATGGAAGTCTTATACAGTAAGATTTCTATATATGTATCATGGACATGATATCAGCATGATACCATGGGTGCAAAGGTTAAATATTAGTACAAATAGCTATATTACAATTGGTGTTCCTAATAGAGCTACAGGTAGTGTTTTGTGTATAGTTGTTGGTACAATTATCATGGAGCCTTGTGCACTTGGATATATGTTGAAGACATTTTAGTGATGTTAAGGTCATGGATAGATGGTCTGATGATGAACACAAGTAAAGTTATGCAGTTATTATTCACCAGTAGTAGTTTCCTATGTTTGTTCAAAAGAGCCGACAGAGATTTTATTGGTTCTTGAGTTGCACCTATCTTGAGGGTATGCGCCTTTGGATTTAAGCTTGAAGAAGTGTTATTGATGTTTGGTTAAGAGTACTTGAGTTAATTATGTTGGAAATTTTTCTGAGGTATGTACATAGATGTTGTCATTATGGAAACATATGTTCTCTATGAAGATTGCATAAGCTAGAAAGTATGGAAGATCGCAGACTAAAATTGTCTAAGTATGAAATAGTGTTTTTGACATAGCACCCGATACAATTTGTTTTGGTGACATTCACTAGAGCATGATCAGATTTTTCATAGTTGAACATAGAATCTATGGTGTCTAAGGATACCCCATCTCAGTGCACAAAAGAGTAGGGATAGTACAGACAAAGTTATGATTGTTTTACCGATGATAGAGTACAGTCGACATAGCAGTTTTGAAGATAGAACTAGTAAATGAATTAAGGGATTATTTTGCTTGTCAAAATAATGACTTAATATTATAAAGAGATGACATCCTAGATGTTTAATCTTGGATAAAGATATGCAAGCTGACAAGAGAAAGATATTATGTTTGTATCTTGTATAAATAAAGATGTACCGAACATACTTGAAATGTAACATGTAATATATGTAACTTGTGATAGCATCGAAAGTTGTTGATGCGAAGTTGTAAGTAGTACCATATTGTAATCAATAAATATTTTTATTACTTGTTTGGGAAGTGAGCTCATCTAGTAATCAAGTTTTGTATCTAGAACTCCTAACAGGGTTGAGGCTTCTAACAAGGCCTATAGTCCCTTAACTAGGACTGATACACTATATGATTGTAACAGGATCCTAATAGGGTCAACATCCTTAACCAGATATCTTTTGATTAGTGGATCTTTGTGGGTACCATCCCCACTGAGGTTTTCCCTTGGCTAGGGTTTCCTCAAGAACATATCATGTGTTATGAGTTCTTTACATTTACTATTATATATGCTATTTAGTTTCTTATGCTTTGTATCAACTAAAGTAATCTGTTATATCCATAAGTGGGCAAAAGTAAAAGTTTGTGAAATACTAATTCACCCCCCCTCTCAGTATTTCCTATTTCTAACAATTGGTATCAGAGCTTAGTTACTCAGAGAAGAAACATTCAAGGAAAGCCTAGCAACTTGAGTAAGATCTATATGGATATGGATCAATTACAGAAGAATCTTGAAGAAGCTCTTGAGAAAATTGATATGCTTACTGATGAAAAAAACACTTTGAAAAGAAAGTATGATGATGCAAAGAATCTTATTGACAAATTGAAAGGTAAGATATAAGATCTGAAATCTGTGAAGGAATCTGAAATTCTTGTTGAAGATTGTGATGATTTAGAAAAAGAAAATGTGATCCTTAAACATGAATTGAAGATAGCAAATCTGAAGCTTAGCTTGAAAGATGGAAATGACAATTTGAGATCTGAGAATGAAAGTTTAAAGAATGAAAATGAAGATCTAAAATCTAAACTTGGCAAGGTAACATCTGAATTTGATAAAGTCAAATTGCAGTATGATGAACTTGAAAAATATAACAAAATTGTGAAAGGTGAATTGAGTCAATCCAAACAAAAACTTGAGAGGCTATATTCAAATAGTGAAAAGATTGATAAGTAAGTATCTTATGAAAAACCATTCTATGAAAAAAATAGTCTTGGATTTAACATATTGAAGTGTTGGTGAACAGATTTGTTCTCTTTATACTCTGATATTTATCCTCCGACTCTATACCTCTGAAAACAAATCATTTACACAATAGTCAGGTAAGCATTTACTTTGCTTCCCTTTGAATTTTACAAAAAGGTACAGCTCCCTTTATAAGATATTCAACGAATGGAAAAAGTAATTTTAACATACAAGCTTTTAACTGAAAAGCAGTAAAAGGACTCTCAACCGTTCCTAGACGGATGAGGTAGAACAACAAAAACTTGTAAAACCAAACGATGGAACAGAAGACTACCTTGCGGAAGAAAAATAACCTTAAGCGGCCATTCAGAGAAATTTAGACTAACTAAAGAATGCATCTACAGAAAAACTATAACTCAGAGAACTACAATAAATGACTGAAACTGAATAGCACATACACAAGATTGATATATAATTCTCAAAGTAGAACATATATATTTCACTATTTGATTCAAAGATCAAAATATTTTCATGCACGAGTATTCAAGTAAGACTGGCCCAAAGTCCAGTTATCATCAGTCATTCCCACTACTGCAAGAACAGAAAAGAACTTATACTACTGCTTCTATTAAATTCTATCTTTTTCTATCTAATCTATTCCCTCCTTCCATGTCTTAAGCACCAGCTTAAATAGTTTAAACGGTCTGAGAAAGCCTCCCAAAAAACCCAGCTTCTCAGACCCCATTAAAACAAGAAACAGTTAACAGTTATAAACCAGTTTCTAAAGAAGAGTCAAAGTAGGGTAAATTGAGTAAACAAAACTGAATTTGATTCAGTTTTCCTGAGCATCCTCTGATGTGGCAACCTTTACGAGCTTCCAGGACCGGTAAACTCGGAGTAGCTCCTGAGTAGTCAAGGCGTGCAGGTTCTTCAACGCGGTCAACTTGGCATACATGGCATTTTTCTCCCATCTCATCTCCTAAATTTTCTCCGCTTGCTTTGGCAATTGACCTCGGTTTAAGATAAGCATTGCTTCTATGTTGGCGGTCCTCATGAGGTCATGAACCATCAGAGCTTCACTTTCTTTGAAAGCGTTTATTTCATCAACGAAGGACTTCACTAATGCATCAACTCCCTGGTCTGCATCTTCCAATTGTAGAATACCTGAGGGATTTACTATTTTAATATCCTTCAGGGTGTCAGAGTGAATCTCCTTCATAGCCTTTTCCATAACCCGCATCTGAGAAATGGCTGTCTCGAACAAAGTGTTCTTCCAGCTGAAGTTCTTCTTCAGGATGAACAGCATGCATGGGTCGACCAGCTTCATGGGGTTCTCTGTCAGAAATTGCTTCACTCTGTAATCTTCAATTTCTTGTACTCTTTTCATGATCTCTGAACAACTTTCAGCTTCACTTTCCCATATTGGGATCAATGTCTGAATTTCCCCCAAGAGCACTTCGCCATCTATACGGGTGCTCACGAACTCTTTTATAAAAGCACTACCTTCCGCTATGATGCCGTCTATCCATGCCTTCATTACCTCTGTCCAGGTCCTCCCCTGCTGAACCTGTTTGAACAACTTCTGACTTTCCATCGAATTAGGGTCGAACCCCTGATGAGCCTGCGCTACAGGTATTGCACCATTCTCAGCAAGCGAAGATAGGAATTCTGCCATGGTTGAAACTATCTGTTTCAACTCCCACTTCTCTCTGCCGTCCTTCTACGACTGTCTGAGCATACGATCGGCAGAGAATTTGAAAATATGATCGCGGGAGTCCCTGTTCAGCACTCCAAAATCTATCTTCATTATCTCATAATCCTCGGGCTCAGGATCTTGGGTATTTCCCATAGATCTCACTATCGTAATTTCAGTAGTGACTTTCCCAATAGAAGGATCTGTTATTAGCCTCACATCACTCTTCATCCTTTTAGCTTTCAGAGTACGAGCTGCGTACCTCGTCACTATTTCTCTAGCTGGCATAGATAGAGGCTTGAAGCTTTTTCTTTTATTAACTGATTCTGTGAGCCAAGGTGGGACTGTGCTGGACACCATTCGATTGTCAGGGGTCTTGACAAGTGCATCTACATTCTGAGATAGGTCTTGGCAGTGCATGAGACCTTCCTTCATCTTCCCCTTATGATCGAGGGTGAAGGTGAGATCTTCATCATTGAGGTCACTGATGTAATCTAGATAATCAGGCTCCTCTGAGGCCATTTGGTTTTTCTTCTCAGATCTCATCCTTGGTCTTGACCTTGGCACGGTTGGATGTTTCACTGAGGCCATTTTCTCCTTCACTAGTATTTTCTCACCTGCATTCGATGACAAAAGAGAACTATTAGCAAGGGCTTGTGTTACACTCTTAATGGGCGAACCAGTGTTATGACTTGTATCTGTAAGAAGTTTAACGTCTTTCTTCTTCACCACGATCCAGTTTTCTATTTCCTCAAAAATGCTACGGGCCCGGAGTCTGATATCACTAGACTCCTTTCTGCTCCAATCGATGATCGAAACAGTATCCCCCTCGGAAAAGGTGGCGGATGGATGGGGAACCTCTGGATCATCATCTTCTATATTTCTGGTATCAAACTTCAACTGCAGCAGTTTAATCTGAGATACCGTAAGCCTGGTTCTATCTCATTCCCAAATCATTTTTTCATTGCCAAGATCTTCCCACAGATCCTCCAGATGGTAACTTGGTGAAGGGCATTTTCCTAATCCCAGCGTCTGTCTGGCAAAGCCTTTACTATCGAACCCTGTTCTTGGTTCATAGAAAGGCATGTGGAAGTTCAGTAAATTACTCCCCACAACAGATGCATCCAGCATGCTGTTACAGATTAAGTGGCCTAACTTCACTGGGAATAGAGAGTTCCATTTATCTTCCGAGAGAGCTGTTTTAATGATAATGAACAACTGTCTGCAAACTTCTGGAAGAATGAAACAGTCAAAAGCGTACCTAGGCAGCTTCAATGGTTCTTCTTCGAATCCTCCTACCCGAATGTAAGTAAAATAGGGAAATTGAATATAAAAGCTGCCAAATACTTTAACTAATCTCTGCACATTGTCTGAAATCCTCTGGTTAGGCCTGCCAACCAATTCCTGATGCAATTTCCCCCAGAACATATCATGTATTGTTCTATAATCCTCTAAAACCTTATCTCTTCTCAGTAATGGACAACACTCATAGATAAATAAATCTCCATTCCAGGGAGCTTTCTGAATAGGGTATAGGTCCTGAGTGCAAGCCAAGCAATACATCATTTACGAAGACATGTAAAATCCTTCCTTAGTCATCTGAGTCTGTCTGAGCTAGTCCTGAAGAGATGCGGCTATAATTTCAACCCAGTCAATATGTTGACTTCCTTCTAAGATGATTTCTACAAAATGATACATCCACTCATCAAAGGATAGGGCCTATTCTGAACCTTTTAATCGGTGAAGGAGAACAACCAAATCATGTATTAGGGGGTTCATATGATCCTTGGTGAGAGTTTTGGGTAACCGTGACCCTCCTTTATAGTTGGTCTTCGTCCACCTTCTCACTATGTGACACCTATTTTTATCAGCACTTTCCCTGAATTGGGCCAGAGACTGGGTCGGCGTGAAGTTGACCAGACCTTCATCTGATATTTTGAAGACTGCTAAAATGGTTATGCGGTTAATAGGGATTAGGGTTTGACCATCCGTGTTCAAAATATTCTTCAACTTTACATCGTATCTATTGATACATTCTTGCACCAATTTCGGACAAATAGTAGCTGATGGGAAAGCAGCCGCTTCTAACAACCCACTAGCTAGGACTTCTACAATGTACTCCTCATCAACACGAGTTGAGAGTTTTGAAGGTATAGTATCGACTGAGACCCCTAAAAGATTCATGTCTGTTATGACCGGGGCCTTACATTCAAGATTCTTCATGTTGCCAAAGAAATGCATGACAGACCTCATGCCTGCCTAAAAATATGAAAGTCTACCAGCTCACTGCTTGAACTAATGAATTTGAAGGAATAACCAGAAATGAGAAGGTAGAGCTTGAAAGAAGCTACCTGTATGCTTTGCACTTCGACCAGACCACCCTTCCAGTGCCCAGACCTCACAGTGTACAATAGGGAAAAAAAATGACTTACCCAGTTTCTATTTTTAGTTGCCTCTTGAAGCGCGAAATATACTCCATTACATGAGTATTAATAAGTTTTTTGATACCAAGTGGTGATAAGCAATAAATGCCTTCAAATCAAATTAACTCTTCGGGATCTACCACCTTTTCAATCATCATTATTTAATCTCAAACCAAATATTTCCCAATCGTGCAAGTGATTGACTCATTTTCCATGCACTGGCCTGTCCAATGAAATCATGCTAGGTCTACACGGTGCATCTTGTCAGGACATTCCATCATTATTGATCATGTCGGTAGTCCGTTTGAACTACTTTGAACTCCTTCGAACCAGAGTTTGAAAAGGTTCAACCTCTCTCAAGAAGAAAATGCCGCACGCCTTCCTGCATAACACATTATTAGTAATAAAGGACTCGGGCCGCTTTTGAACTCCTTTGAACTACTTCAAACCGGAGTTCGAAAAGGTTCGAAGTGATTCAAATGACTTGAAAGGATATGTTATCGGTTTAAAACCGGTCAAACTGATACAAATGACGCCAAAAGCTTAGATTTGACAAACTCAAATGCGCGAAGACTCGTGGGAAGACCAACAAGGTGGAAAAATGAACAGAGTGAAGCTTGACACGAGAACTTGGAAAGTTCAAAATAAGGCGACTCTTACTCACCCAACATCAGCTCTAACTGGGGACTGCAAACTTCCTAATTTGTAGAGAACTTCAGAAAACTGGTTTCGTAAACCAACCCAAGCAAAAGGAAGGGAAAAGAAAAGAGGGACACAACCAAAACTGAAAACACAGGAAACTAACTACTATTTACAAAGGGGACAAACCCAGACAGTTAGAGTTTGCATAACTTCAGGTCCTACCCATTATAGGTGAAGGGTAGATTAACACCATCTGGATATGATAGTTTAAAGGCATTTGAGCCCAGGTTTTCTGAGATGATGAATGGGCCTTTCCATAGAGATTTGAACTTTCCATGTGCCCCCTTTGATGCTCTTCTCTTATCCCACAGCAGGACTTCATCTCCCACCATAAAATCGCGAGGCCTAGCTCTCATGTCAAAGATCTGTTTCACTTTCAGCTGATGTTCGGTAATATGGTCTACCATATTTTCCCTGTCTTCCTCCAACTTACTTAGGTGCATTATGCGCCTCTCCAGGGGATTTTTAAAATATTCATCTTCAATAACTGCTTGAAGTTGCGCAGAGGATAGCTTGAGAGGCAGAGAAATATGAGCCCCGATCCCATACACCAATTCAAAGGGTGACATGCCAATGGCTCACTTCAAAGTAATCCCGTCTTCCCAAAGTGCCTTGTGGAGCTTCTTATGCCATTCTCTGGGATTATCATCCATCAACTTTTTCATTATGACGATCAGGTTTTTGTTGCTGGATTCTGCTTAGCCATTTCCCTGTGGAAAGTAATCCGAGGAATGAGCTAAGGCCACACCATGTTCATAGCAGAAGGTTGATATTTCTTTTGAAGAGAAATAAGTAGCGTTATCTGCTACAATTTTAATTGGTACCCCGAACCTTACAAAAATAAAATTCATCAAAAAGTCACACACCACCTGAGAATTGGCTTTCTTTGTGGGTATTGCCTCCACCCATTTCGTGAAGTAATCGGTGGCAGTTAGAATGTAACTATCCCCGGCGCTGGATGGTGGGTTCAAGGGCCTGATGAAATCAATTCCCCACTGCCTGAATGATTCTTCTACTATAACGGGCTTCAGAGGTAACGCTGCTAGATAGGGTCTCCCGGAGAACAATTGACACTTGTCACAACTTCTTACATACTGGTAAGCATCTTTAAACATCCCTGGCTAGTAGAACCTATTTCGAAGAATCTTATAAGCTGTCACGGTTGAGGATTAATGCCCTCCGCATGCTTCATCGTGGAATGCTCTTAACAATTCTTTCCTTTGTCCTTCATCCACGCACCTGAGGAAAGTGCCATCAACTCCCTTCTTAAACAAGGTGCCCTGGGAAATCACATATTTACTGGCTCTTAACCTTAGGTTCCGCCTCTCCTTTTGATTCAGATGATCTGGACACTCCCCATATGTCAAGAAGTAAGTAACATCTGAGAACCAAGGGTCAATTGAGCTAACCAGCAAGGCCATAGGAACTTCATCTATTTTTTCACAAATTTCATTATTCTCTGCTATCAACTTGCACAAACCCTTGCCTCTCACCAAATTTGTGGGTTTGATCGTCAGGTCATACTCCTAAATTTTCACAATCCATACGGCTCTATTATTCTTACTGATTTCTTTCTGAATCAAAATGCTTTTCATGGTAGTCTCTGGTACATATACGGTACTATGTGAGTGAAGGATATAATATCTGAAATGTTTTACTGCCTTCACCACTGCATAGGCATGTTTTTCTATTTGAGGATATTTAAGCTCATGCTTCTTGAGAGGCACACTCATGAAAGCTATGAGTGCTTCTTGCCCGTCTTTATCCTTCTGCGTGAGCATGCTTGAAAGGGTATGCTGGGAAGCATAACAATATATAATGAAGTCTTTTTTAAAATCGGGGCTTTTCAGTACTGGTGCCTGGGATATGGCAGTTTTGACTTCTTCAAATGCTTTCTTTCCGTCATCATTCCATTTAAAAGGAACCTTCTCGCTCATCATCTCAATCATGTGTCTTGTTACCTCGGAGAATTCAGGGATGAAGGCTCGCAAAAAATTGATTTGCCCGAAGAAGGACTTCAGGCCGATTCTGCTAGAGGGCAGGCTGAGCTGTTGGATTGCTTTGACCCGATCGGGATTTATTTTTATGCCATCTTTTGATATGATATGACCGAGTAGTTTTCCCTCCTCTACAAAAAATATGGACTTTTTGGGGTTCAAGGAGATACCATGATCCCTGCACCGTTGCAAGACTCGTTCTACATCATTCAAGTGTTGATTCCTCTTTTTGGAGAAGACTGTAAGATCATCCAAATAGATCACTATGATGTTATTCCTGAGATCTTCAAATGAAGAGTTCATTGCCCTTTGGAAAGTGGCACCTGCATTTATTAATTCGAAGGGCATCCTGTTATAAGCGTAAGTACCCCATGGTGTGATGAAGGTTGTCTTATGCTGATCGGCCTTTGCCATGCCTATTTGATTATAACCTGAGTAGCCATCCAACATTGACATGACTTCCGAACCAGAGACTGCCTATAAGACATGTTCCATGACGGGCAGTGCGTAATTATCTTTTAGACTTGCCTGGTTTAGGTTACGAAAATCAACACAAATTCGCACTTCACCATTCTTCTTCCTTACTGGGACTATATTAGCTATCCACGTCGAATGGTGAATAGGGTAAATGATTCGAGCTTGTAACATTTTCTTAACTTCCTTCAGTATGGCTTCTGACACCTTGGGGTTATAGTTTCTTAGTTTCTGACGAAAAGGAGTAACCCCAGGCTTCAAAGGGATTTGATGCTCAAACCGACCACTTCTAAAAATCTTCAGATCTCCATAATCCCAGGCAAAAACATCTCTGTATTCTTTCAATAAATTCTTCTAATCTTCTTTCTCAAATTCAGTACAGCTTTGACCAATGGAGATCCACCTAGGGGAATCCTGATCACCTATATCGATCTTATCATACTTCTTTGGATTTGAGGCATGTGAGACTTTTTCCTTCATCATACTATCATCTCTTCTTCTGAATAAGTGCTCCAGAGAAACTAAGCCTTTAGGGATCTTATTACTTTTTAGCTGAATTACCCCTGCATTATCATTCTCATCCTGGTAAAATTCTGTACATTCATTCTTTGAGCCTTCAAAATATGTTTCAGTGAATCCAACAGCACACTCCAGGAATTCTTTAAGTTGTGCATCATCATCAAAAACCTGCCAGTTCTGGACATTGTCTAGTACCCTTGGCTTGTATATCATTTCAATCTGGTATTTTTCAGTTTTAAAATCAGGATGCGGCAAGAGCAAGGAGGCTGATACGGCCAAAGAATCTGCTCTAGTATTCTGATTTCTAGGGATATACTCAATGGAAAAAGTGTCAAAGGATTCTATATCATCCCAGACTAAATTTTTGTAATGCTTTAATTTCTCATTCTTTACAGAAAACTGACCCCGAACCTGTTTAACTATTAATTCAGCGTCCCCTTTCACAATCAGCTTTTTAACCCTTCTCAACTTGCATTCCTCCAGGCCCAACAACAAGGCTTCATACTCTGTGGTGTTGTTGGTGTTTTTGAAATCTAATTTGAAAGAAAAAAGGAATACAGTCTCCATTCGGGGAGAAAAGGACCACTCCAGCACCTGAACCTGAGCTAGAATAGCTTCCATCAAATTCCATCTTCCAAATATCTTCTTCTCTCTCAGGTTCGATCTAAACATCTTTATCTGGAGCAGACAGAATAACATAATTCTCAAAATTACATTCTTCATACAGGATTTGGGCTCTGGGTTCAGCTGAAGGCATTACGGTATATTTATTCTTGGGTTCAGGTTCTAACTTTACTTTCCTTTTGCCTACGGGAATTGTAGCTTCGGACCAATCCATTTTTATATCCCCACCCAAATCTTTACAGAAGGTTCTACTGAGTAACATTTCATAACTAGCAGGTATATCAGCTACTAAGATGGTAAGTTTTAGCCGCTTGTCCGGGTAGGCTGCTAGAACAGCCTGGCAATCTTTAATCTGACCCTTCAATGGCACTTCTTTGCCATCCATAGAGTAACAATGGCTGAAGGTTTTGGTTAAGGGTAAGTCCAAGGCTTTAGCTATAGGGGCAGGCATTATGTTGTCAGAGGCACCAGAATCAATAATACAATTACTTAAATTTTGGCCATGCAACAGGAGAGAGACATAAAAAAGATTTGGCTTTTCCTCTTTAGACTCGGTTTCTACAGAGTTCGTGGATCGACATCCTTCTGGAACCTAGGGAGTATCTTGAGGTTGGAAAGAAAAAGGTTCATGAGTAGCAAAATTTTCTCTTATAAAAGGCGTATCCACTTGAGGGCTTACATAATTTTCTCCTTTAACATATTTTACCAACCTATCCAGTTCTCCGGAGTTCATTCTCAAGAAATCAAGAGAGGAAATAGAAACTGTAGATGACTTACAGAGCTCAACAAAATCAAAAGGAGATGAAGGGGCAACTGCATTCCTGGAAAGAATTTTTACCTCTGAACTTTTTGAATTCGTACATGTTTCTTCACCAATAGGCTCCTTTCTTTTTGTATCTGTGCTCGTGGCAGCTGCACTTGGAACAAACTTCTGAGTTTGTTGGTTTCTTGTTAAAATAGCATAGGCTGGATCTTGTAGAGTTGCCAACACACTTCCCCCTTGCTCTGCACTAGGTACATATTCAACGTAAAAAGATCTTGATGTACCCATGTCTTGAGAATCCTTTTCTTCATGAAATTGTTCATTATTCACCTCATCCCTGGTTGCATTTAGTTGTAAGTATCTCAACCATTCAGTGCATGTATCCCCATCATGGACAGTGGTTAAATGGAACGAGCACATAGTTTCTTTGGGAGCAGCCTCCATCTGTAACCTTGGTTGAGGACCAGGTAACTGTAGCGCTTTCGTCTGCTGTTGGGGTAGTTGTCTTCAACTTATATCTTGACAAGGAGTTAGATAAGTAGTCATTCTATTCTATTACCTTTTTAGCATTTCTATATCATTCATAACTCTCTATATCATTGGATCTATAGTTGCACTTGTCGAAGGGCTACTAGGAGTTTGTGCTTCTCTCTTCCACTTGCCGGCTGTTATGAGAGTGTCTTCGAGCTCAATTGCTCTTGTTTGTGCATCTTCGAAGTCAGGCACTCCATCTTTCAACAAATGAAAGCTTATATCTGGCGGAACCGCGTTGAGGAAGTAAATCTTTTTGTTCTCATTACTCGGAGCAGCAGTCGCGAGAATTTTTTGTAGAATTCTATTGAATTTAGCCATGAACTTTCTCATTGGTTCATGTATCTCCTTCTTTAGCTGACTAAGTTGTATCAATAAAGAGACCTCATTATCAGGCATTTTGAACCTTCTTTCGAAAGCCTACTTCATGGTGTCCCAATTCATAATAGATCCATTCGGCAAGTGGCTGAACCAATCGGCAGTAGCATCTACTAGAGTTCTGACAAAGAGTCTCACTGCTACATCTTCAGTAGATACACTCATGATCCTGCAAGCGGTTTGGAAGGCATTGAGATGATCATCTAAAGAGACTTTGTTGTCCCCGCTGAACTTAGGCAGAATTTGATTGGCTCCTTTAGGTAGATCAGCGGGTTGGTTGACCCCTAGGTTCAGAGGCCCAATGTGTTGACCCCAAGGTCTATTTCCAGCCATGAATGAAAGTTGGAGATTCAAAGGTTGAATATTTAAGATAGTGGGAATTACAGTACCCGGAGAAATGATTGCTTGGATGGTTAAAGGGACAGCTGGATTTCATGAGGGAGATGAGGGTCGACTGACAGTTTGAGCTTTCTTCCTTCGGGAAAGATTTGAATCTGGTTTAAAATTAAGGCTTTCCAATAGTTCAAAATCTTCATCCACCAATCCTCTACTACGTTCCCCTCTCATGTATCTTCTGGTTTCCAGTTCAAGAATCTATTCAAAACTTAGTTCCGTGGTTGACCTTGTGCAAGCCTGTTAACTACGACAGCTTCCCTAGCAACAAGAATACCTCTCAAGCGTTCACCAAGTTCTTCTCTTTCAAGCACTTCTTGAACCCGCTGGAATTCTTGATTACTTCGTCTGAATCTCCAAGTGACTGCAGCAAGGTCTGAGATTAAATCCTCCTGTGTGTCTTGAAAACCTAAATTTGGCTGGAGCACAAGGAACACATTATCATTAGGTAGCACCATTATGTGACATTACGATGAGAAGTGGACTAGTGCACTTGACTGGTTTTTCCCCAATAGAGTCGCCAAAAATCTATTGGCGAACAGATTTGTTCTCTTTATACTCTGATATTTATCCTCCGACTCTATACCTCTGAAAACAAATCATTTACACAACAGTCGGGTAAGCATTTACTTTGCTTCCCTCTAAATTTTGCAAAAAGGTACAGCTCCCTTTATAAGATATTCAACGAATGGAAAAAGTAATTTTAACATATAAGCTTTTAACTGAAAAGCAGTAAAAGGACTCTCAACTATTCCTAGACGGATGAGGTAGAACAATAGAAACTTGTAAAACCAAACAATGGAATAGAAGACTACCTTGCGGAAGAAAAATAAGCTTAAGCAGCCATTCAGAGAAATTTAGACTAACTAAAGAATGCATCTACAGAAAAACTATAACTCAGAGAACTACAATAAATGACTGAAACTGAATAGCACATACACAAGATCGATATATAATTCTCAAAGTAGAACATATATATTTCACTATCTGATTCAAAGATCAAAATATTTTCATGCACGAGTATTCAGGTAAGACTGGCCCAAAGTCCAGTTATCATCAGTCATTCCCACTACTGCAAGAACAGAAAAGAACTTATACTACTGCTTCTATTAAATTCTATCTTTTTCTATCTAATCTATTCCCCCCTTCCATGTCTTAAGCACCATCTTAAATAGTTTAAACGGTTTGAGAAAGCCTCCCGAAAAACCCGGCTTCTCAGACCCCATTAAAACAAGAAACAGTTAACAGTTATAAACCAGTTTCTAAAGAAGAGTCAAAGTAGGGTAAATTGAGTAAACAAAACTGAATTTGATTCAGTTTTCTTGAGCATCCTCTGATGTGGCAACCTTTACGAGCTTCTAGGACCGGTAAAATCGGAGTAGCTCCTGAGTAGGCGGGGCGTGCAGGTTCTTCAACACGGTCAACTTGGCATGCGTGGCATTTTTCTCCCATCTCATCTCCTGAATTTTCTCCGCTTGCTTTGACAATTGACCTCGATTTAAGATAAGCATTGCTTCTATGTTGGCGGTCCTTGTGAGGTCATGAACCATCGATGCTTCACTTTCTTTGAAAGCGTTCATTTCATCCATGAAGGACTTCACTAATGCATCAACTCCCTGGTCTGCATCTTCCAATTGTAGAATACCTGAGGGATTTACTATTTTAATATCCTTCAGGGTGTCAGAGTGAATCTCCTTCATGGCCTTTTCCATAGCCCACATCTGAGAAATGGCTGTCTCGAACAAAGTGTTCTTCCAGCTGAAGTTCTTCTTCAGGATGAACAACATACATGGGTCGACCAGCTTCATGGGGTTCTCTATCAGAAATTGCTTCACTCCGTAATCTTCAATTTCTTGTACTCTTTTCATGATCTCTGAACAACTTTCAGCTTCACTTTCCCATATTGGGATCAATGTCTGAATTTCCCCCAAGAGCACTTCAGCATCTGTACGGGTGCTCACAAACTCTTTTATGAAAGCACTGCCTTCCGCTATGATGCCATCTGTCCATGCCTTCATTACCTCTGTCCAGGTCCTCCCCTGCTGAACATGTTTGAATAGCTTCTGACTTTCTATCGAATTAGGGTCGAACCCCTAATGAGCCTGCGCTAGAGGTATTGCACCATTCTCAGCAAGCAAAGATAGGAATTCTGCCATGGTTGAAACTATCTGTTTCAACTCCCACTTCTCTCTGTCGTCCTTCTGCGACTGTCCCAGCATACGATCGGTAGAGAAATTGAAAATGTGATCGCGAGAGTCCCTGTTCAGCACTCTGAAATCCATCTTCATTATCTCATAATCCTCGGGCTCAGGATCTTGGGTATTTCCCATAGATCTCACTGTAGCAATTTCAGCAGTGACTTTCCCAGTAGAAGGATCTGTTATTATCCTCACATCACTCTTCATCCTTTTAGCTTTTGAAGTACGAGCTGCGTACCTCATCACTATTTCTCTAACTGGCATAGATAGAGGCTTGAAGCTTTTCCTTTTATTAACTGATTCTGTGAGCCAAGGTGGGACTGTGCTAGACACCATTTGATTGTCAGGGGTCTTGGCAAGTGCATCTGCATTCTAAGATAGGTCTTGGCAGTGCGTGAGACCTTCCTACATCTTCCCCTTATGATCGGGGGTGAAGGTGAGATCTTCATCATTGAGGTCACCGACGTCATCCAGATAATCAGGCTCCTCTGAGGCCATTTGGTTTTTCTTCTCAGATCTTGTCCTTGGTCTTGACCTTGGCGCGGTTGGATGTTTCACCGAGGCCGTTTTCTCCTTCACTAGTATTTTCTCACCTGCATTCGATGACAAAAGAGAACTATTAGCAAGGGCTTGTGTTACACTCTTAATGGGCGAACCGGTGTTATGACTTGTATCTGTAAGAAGTTGTACATCTTTCTTCTTCACCACGATCTAGTTTTCTATTTCCTCAAAAATGCTGCGGGCTCGGAGTCTAATATCACTAGACTCCCTTCTACTCCAATCGATGATCGAAATAGCATGCCCCTCAAAAAAAGTGGCGGATGGACGGGGAACCTCTGGATCATCATCTTCTATATTTCTGGTATCAAACTTCAACTGCAGCAGTTTAATCTGAGATACCGTAAGCCTGGTTCTATCTTGTTCCCAAATCATTTTTTCATTGCCAAGATCTTCCCATAGATCCTCCAGATGGTAACTTGGTGAAGGGCATTTTCCTAATCCCAGGGTTTGTCTGGCAAAGCCTTTACTATCGAACCCTGTTCTTGGTTCATAGAAAGACATGTGGAAGTTCAGTAAATTACTCCCCACAACAGATGTGTCCAGCATGCTGTTACAGATTAAGTGGCCTAACTTCACTGGGAACAGAGAGTTCCATTTATCTTCTGGGAGAGCTATTTTAATGACAATGAACAACTGTCTGCAAACTTCTGCAAGAATGAAATAGTCAAAAGCGTACCTAGGCAGCTTCAATGGTTCTTCTTCGAATCCTCCTACTCGAATGTAAGTAAAATGGGGAAATTAAATATAAAAGCTGCCAAATACTTTAACTAATCTCTACGCATTGTCTGAAATCCTCTGGTTAGGCCTGCCAGCCAATTCCTGATGCAATTTCCCCCAGAACATATCGTGTATTGTTCTATAATCCTCCAAAACCTTATCTCTTCTCAGTAATGGACAACACTCATAGATAAATAAATCTCCATTCCAGGGAGCTTTCTGAATAGGGTATAGGTCCTGAGTGCAGGCCAAGCAATACATCAGGTACGAAGACATGTAAAATCCTTCCGTAGTCATCTGAGTTTGTCTGAGCTGGTCCCGAAGAGATGTGGCTATAATTTCAGCCCAGTCAATGTCTTGACTTCCTTCTTAGATGATTTCTACAAAATGATACATCCACTCATCAAAGGATAGGGCCTGTTCTGAACCTTTTAATTGGTGAAGGAGAACAACCAAATCATGTATTAGGGGGTTCATATGATCCTTGGTGAGAGTTTTGGGTAACCAAAACCCTCCTTTATAGTTGGTCTTTGTCCACCTTCTCGCTATGTGACTCTTGTTTTTATCAGCACTTTCCCTGAATTGGGCCAAAGACTGGGTCGGCATGAAGTTGACCAGACCTTCATCTGGTATTTTGAAGACTGCTGAAATGGTTCTGCGGTTAACAGGGATTAGGGTTTGACCATCCATGTTCAAAATACTCTTCAACTTTACATTGTATCTATTGATACATTCTTGCACCAATTTCGGACAAACAGTAGCCGATGGGAAAGCAGCCACTTCTAACAACCCACTAGCTAGGACTTCTACAATGTACTCCTCGTCAACACGAGTTGAGAGTTTTGAAGGTATAGTATCGACTGAGACCCCTAAAAGATTTGTGTCTGTTATGACCGGGGCCTTACATTCAAGATTCTTCACATTGCCAAAGAAATGCATGACAGACCTCATGCCTGCCTAAAAATATGAAAGTCTACTAGCTCACTGCTTGAACTAATGAATTTGAAGGAATAAATGGAAATGAGAAGGTAGAGCTTGAAAGAAGCTACCTGTACTCTTTGCACTCCGACCAAACCACCCTTCCAGTGCCCAGACCTCGCAGTTTACAATAGGGAAAAAAAATGACTTACCCAGTTTCTATTTTTAGTTGCCACTTGAAGCGCGAAATATACTCCATTATGCTAGTATTAATAAGTTTTTTGATACCAAGTGGTGATAAGCAATAAATGCCTTCAAATCAAATTAACTCTTCAGGATCTGCCACCTTTTCAATCATCATTATTCAATCTCAAACCAAATATTTTCCAATCGTGCAAGTGATTGCCTCATTTTCCATGCACTGGCCCATCCAATGAAATCACGCCAGGTCTACACGATGCGTCTTGTTAGGACATTCCATCATTATTGATCACGCCGGTAGTCCGTTTGAACTACTTTAAACTCCTTCGAACCAGAGTTTGAAAAGGTTCAACCTCTCTCAAGAAGAAAATGCCGCACGCCTTCCTGCATAACACATCATTAGTAATAAAGGACTCGGGCCACTTTTGAACTCCTTCGAACTACTTCAAACCGGAGTTTAAAAAGGTTCGAAGTGATTCAAATGACTTGAAAGGATATGTTATCGATTTAAAATGGGTCAAACTGATACAAACGACACCGAAAGCTTGAATTTGACAAACTCAAATGCACAAAGACTCATGGGAAGACCAACAAGGTGGAAAAATGAACAGAGTGAAGCTTGACACGAGAACTTGAAAAGTTCAAAATAAGGTGACTCTTACTCACCCAACATGAAGATAGTTAGTGAAAGCAAGAAACCAGATCTGAATGGAAAGCAATGAAGAAAAAAGGTTAGATGAGAACAAATCTAAAGATGCACCAAAGCAAGAAGAATCACCGAAGCAAGAAGATGCACCAAAGAAAGAAGAACCACCAAAGCAAGATGAATCATCCAAAGGTATGCTAAGCGAATTCAAAGGTAGCTATTTTACTTGTAATACTATTGGTCATATGAAGAGAGATTGTATAGGTAAACAATTCAAACCTCTTAATGGTTATTGTTATAATTGTCATGGTTTTGGACATAGAGCTATTGAATGTAGAAGATCTAAAGTTATTGAAAATAATTACAATAGTAGAATGTCTAGAAATACTAACAATGCAGATCAGAGATCAACTGAAGACATGAAAAGAGGAAATGGAATAGTATGTTTCAGATGAAACAAAATTGGACATATTGCTAGAAACTGTAGGACTCAAATAAATCAGCAAATACCTAGATATGGAGCCAATGGAGTCACTTGTCAAATATGTAACAAGATTGGACACATAGCAAGATTTTGCAGAATGAACAATGGAGGTTATCATCATAACCCTAACCCTAGAAACTATGCAAGAAGGAATGAAAATGTAGGAAACAAAGAGAAAAGTTGTTGTAGCAATGAAGATGAAGTAAAATTTGTTAAAGGCATAGATCAAGGAGGTATATTCAGTATTGAAGGTAATCAGGAAGGTAATGTATCTGAAGGTAAGAATGAGTCTTTACCTAACCCTTCTTTAAGCACTTAAATTATGTAAATTTTTGTAGTTTAGGAATTTAGAATTAGTATAGAATTAGATTTTGAATAAGTTAAGTTTTGCACAGTTAGATGAAGGTTTTTTATGTTATATGAATGCTATGGTTAAGTGTGCAAAAAGAAATATTGTGTTTTGCGAGGTCGCAAGAAGATTTATGGTTGCAAGTTTACAGAATCAGCGTTTTGGCATTTTAGCAGCAAAATAATTGAATGCGATGTCAGATCAAGTAAATGCTAAGTATTAAAAGATTGAAATTGAATTTATTATGATTATCAAGCGATTAGAAGTGATTTGGAAGTGAAGAAAGAAGTTTGGAAGTGATTTGCAGAAGTTTGAAGCGCCGATCAAGCGAAAGCCCTAATTTTGTGAATTTAAGGTATTTATCCAACTAAGATCTTGAATCAACTTAAGTTATTAAATATAATCATGGATGTGTCATTGATTCACAACATTAAGGATAAGAATAGACCTAGAAATAAGAAAGATCTAGTTGAACCCTTAGAAAGAGATGCTAGTTTAGCCTTATCATCCGTACCAGATAGAGTTCTTCATTTAGAGAATGTTAAAAGTTATCTTGGATGCAAGTATGAAATGCTAAGGGAGAGTGATTTTATAGATGAATATAAGAAATTGTACAACTTAGATATGTCAGTGAAACAAGGTTATGAACATCTAGAAAACAATGAAATCATTGAGTACTCTATGAAATATGAATTTGATGATGAGGAGTGTACTAAGATCATTTTGAGTAGGATACATAATGGTAAATTTTGGTTAGAAGATAGAGTTATAGACATAACTACAGACCTAAATCATGATGTGACTAGATTATCAAAAGTTGGTACAATTACACTGAATGAGAAATACATGAGAAAGATTGTGATTGAAAACACCAGTTTAGTATACAATGGCAGAGGTATAGTCATTAGTAAGATTAAGAAAGATGATGTAAAATACTTGTGTAAGATTTTAACAACAAAGTTTTGTGGAAGCTCTAGAGAAGATGATATGCCAGCAGGTATGGTACACATTGCTTATTTGATGTGTGTGGAGAAGAAGCCTATGGATATGTGTGAAATTCTGAGAATACAGTTGTTTGAGAACTTGGAAAAGATAAAGAAAGCTAAATACACTCACTTTAGATTTTCATCATTGGTTACTTACATGTTCTTCCACTTGCTAAGAAGATTTCCTTACACTATTGAATGGAATGATGGTGAGTATACTATGGCAAGAATCAATAAAGTTTACATGAAACATCTTATTGAGAAGGTTAATGACAGTGTAAAGTTAGTGTTGAAAACTTTTCAGAACATTATGGTAAATAGATCAAGAATTCCTCCATCCCTAGTTGAGAAATACAAAGATGATATATGTTTTATGGTTGATATTGATTTCACTTACATTGAGGTAGTAGAACCTAGACATGAATTCATAGACCCTCTTGGCTATGAAATCTCTGAAGTTGAAATGAAAGGATATGTTAGTAGATTGTTGAAAAGTAAAGTTGATGCTCATGGCAATAGATTTGGAACATATCATGAAAACTTTGATTCAGCAAAGACACTTAAGGAAGAGAAACAATCAAAGAAGATAGTGGAGTCTACAATAAAGAAAATTCTAAAAGAATCAGGTATGAGTGAGCAGGAATTTGATATTGCAAGAAAGACTGCAAAAGCAATAAGGCAAAGTGAGATACTATCAGTCCCACCTTTGGCATCAAGTACATAACCTATTCAAGTTAAGGTAAAGGTTGAAGAACCTAAGAAGGAACAAGAAATTAGTCAGACAAAGAAACCCTTTTCTTCAGCACCAAGCAAAAGAATGAAGGCATGTGCTTCAGGACTAGGTAAAAGATAGAAAACAATTGCTCCACTAGTACCTAGAAGAGTTGCAGAGATTAAAGATGATGAAGTGAAAATAAAGAAGAAATCATGGAAACCAAGGATAGAAAGAGTTAATGAAGATATAATGCAGCATGGAGACTTTACCAAAATGAATAAATACTATGATTTATATGGATCCTCTGATAGATTAAATATTGAGAATGCAATGGTTACACATATGATTTTGACAAACAAGAAATTTGATACTATTCATGGAAACATACCAAAAGATTTGTACAATAGACTTGTGAGAAGAAAGATGAGAGCACAAGAAGAAGATACTAAAATGAGAGAGAATGTGATTAGAAAGTTCTATGAGATAAGAAATGATGACCACCTTAAATAGATCCTCAAGCCACTTGAAACCCTATTAAGAACCAAAAGAAGAATTATACAAATAATGGGAGGTCAGTATGAACAAGTGAAGACTGAAACTGAATGGGTAGTTGTGCAAGTGCTAGAAAACTTGGTAGCAGGAAAAGATAGCAAAGATCAATCAGTTGTAGAGCCAGTAGAGAAACAAAGTTCAGAACAAGCAGAGGCAGCAGTAGAGGTAGTTGAAGATGAAGATATTCCCTCTTCTTCTATAAACATTGACACAAAATCTATGGACATTGAAGGAACAAAAGTTACTTTAGATTCAGATGATGCGGTACTCAATAGTTTGGATAACATTGTTGACAATTTGGTTTTGGGAGAGCAAGAAAAGAGTATTGAAATAGGGACTACTTGAACTGAAGTACAAATGGAAACAAAGGCCCATACACCTATTGAACCACAAGAAGACATCAATCTTACTCCTAAGACTGGAAAGGAGAAAGGAATAGGAACACTGATTGAAGATTTGAGCAAGGAAGTTGATGACGATGATCAATTAGAGTTGATCACTTCTTTGAACAAAATTATTGGAAAGAATAAGAAAGTTAAGAATTTGGAAGGTAGTCTAAAAGATTTGACTGAGAAGCTACAAGGTGTGATATCTAAAAAAGTCTTTGATTCAGATCCACTTGAAAGAGGAAAGATGGTAATTAATTCTTTTGATGTTGAGTTCACTAATTTGATTGATATTGCTAAGGTTAAGGCTCAGGCAGCTTATGAAGCTGAGATGCTGTAGAATATAAGTTAGAATATCAAAAATGACATTGACAGCCTTGACAGACACATTAAGAACTTAAAGAAACATCTGGAGACTGGAAAGTGTTTGTACATTTAGTGTACAAAATCTAAAAAAAATTTAATTGAGGAAGAGAAGAAGATAAAAGAGAAGCAAGATGAAATTGCACCAGAGATAAACGCTTTGGCCAGCCTAAACATAAAGATCAGTATAGTTGAGAATAAGATCAAAAAATTATGTGATGAAATAAGGACTTTGAATGATGAGAAGAACAAGAAAATTATCAAAATAAACATCTTGAGAGAGCATGTCTCAATCAAGTTGACTATAATAGAAGAGTAGCTAGATGAATATCTTACTGCTAAGACAACATTTCAGAAGTTCAATTTTGAGTCCCTCCAAGCTTGTTAGATTGCAGCATACGGATTGAGTACTTTACTCAATGTAGCAAAATCAATAAAGAAGGCATGGGAGAAAGATTTTGAGACTTGGAAGATAGATTTTGCAGATTATGTTGCAAGCCTACTGGCTTTCCAATAAGACAGTAAGGTAAAAGTTTTGACACAATTTTGTATATCCCTTTCCACCCTTTATTTTGTCATTGTTGTCAAAGGGGGAGAGATACTTAGAAAATTATCTATAATAAGGAAGGATACTCATAGGGGGAGTTCTATGGAGTATTATGAAGTGTTACAGATTATGTGTATATTTTGAGGAGATATAAGGATAGTATACTTATTTTATACTATGGCCATAATTTTGATACAAATTTTGAGATTTTGACTTCTACACTTAGCCAATTTTCTCATATGTTGCCACCAATGACAAAGGGGGAGATTGTTGGCAATTTGGCTAAGGTGTGTACATAGATGTTGTCATTATGGCAACATATGTTCTCTATGAAGATCATGTTGGAAATAGGAAATACTGAGAGGGGGGGGTGAATCAGTATTTCACAAACTTTTTCTTTTGCCCACTTATGGATATAACAGATTACTTTAGTGCATACAAAGATTATCAAGCTAATTAACAAACATAGCAGTAAATAGAAAGAACTCATAACACATGATATGTTCTCGAGGAAACCTTGGCCAAGGGAAAACCCCAGTGGGGATGGTACCCATAAAGATCACTAATCAAAAGTATCCTATTAGGGATATTGGACCTTTTTAGGAGTCAATTTACAATATATAGTAGATCTATCCTAGTTAAAGGACTTTAGGCCTTGTTAGAAGCCTTAACCCTGTTAGGAGTTAGATTACAAAACCTGATCACCAGCTAAGCTCACTACCCAAATAGGTAATACAAAATGTTTCTAACTATAGTATGGTACTGCTTACAACTTCACATCAATAGCCTTTGCTTCTATAACAATATACAACTATTGCAAGTTATCCTTTTCTTTCTTTTTACACATCACATGCTTTTACATTACATTTCAAGTATGCCTAATATATGAGTTATTAGAGCTAATAACTTTATATGGTTGGCTTCCAAATTCTTTATCCAAGAGTAAACATCTAGGATGTCATCTCTTCATAATGTTAAGTCATTATTTTGACAAGAAAAAATAATCCCTTAACTCTTTCACTAATACTATCTCCAAAACTGTTATGTCTGCAAAAACTATCTTCGATAAACTTTGAATAAATTTGTTCGTACTACTCCAAAATTTATGTGCACTGAGATGAGGTGTCCTCATACTCTTTAGAAGCTTTATTTAATTTCAAAAACAAAAATATTTCTCCAATGGACGTCACCAACTAAATCTTCCAACTAAATCTTCATCGGGTGCTCTGTCAGGATCACTGTATCCATACTTAGACAATTTCTTCCTTCAACTTGCCATACTTGCATTCCAGATTCTGCACTCTCAATACAAATCATATGTTTCCATAATGACAACATCTATGCTTCCACATTAGCCAAATTGCCAATAATCTCCCCCTTTGTCATTGGTGGCAACATATGGGAAAATTGGCTAAGTGTGCAAACAAAACTTCAAAGTATTTACACAAAATTGTGGCCAAATGTTATACAAAACATATACAATATTTTACTCCATAGAATAGCTCCCCCTATGAGTATCCTTCCTCAACATATTTTCAATTTTTTACTATCTCTCCTCCTTTGACAACAATGACAAAGATAGGTTGTACAAAAAATTAAAAAAAAAAAACTTGATACCTTGATATCAGCTATTGCAAAGCCGGTAGGCTTGCAACACAGTCACCAAACTCTGACTTCCATGATTCAAAATCTTTCTCCCATATCTTCCTGATGGATTTAGCAACATTGAGTAGAGTACTCAATCTGTATGCTACTGTCTGACAAGCTTGCAGGGAATTAAAGCTAAACTTCTGAAAAGATGTCTTTGCTGAAAGACACTACTCAATTTGGTCTTCAATAATTAAGGTCTTGATTGAGCTATGCTCTCTCAAGATGTTAATCCTAATCATCTTTTTGTTCTTCTCCTCTGCTAACATTATAATTTCATCATTTAACTTCCTTATGTTCTTCTCTACAGAACTTATATTTACATTTGGGCTTGTCAAGGTGTTTGTTTCAGCTGTAATTGCATCTATCTTCTCTCTGATCTTCTTATCTTCTTCAACTGTTAGGATTTCTAATTTTGTGCATTGTATATACAAACTCTTTCCAGTCTCAAAATGTTTCCTCAAATTCTTTATGCATACATCCAAATTACCAATATCATTTTGAATATTTACACTTAAATTTTGTTGCATTTCTGCTTCGAAGTCTTCCTGAACTTTTATTCTAGCAATATCCTTTAAGTTAGAAAATTTAGAGTCAAAAGAGTTTATTATTATTTTAGCTTTCTCAAGTGGATCTGATTCAAATACCTTAGTGCTGATCACACTCTCAAGTTTCTCTATCAAAAATCTAACTTTTCCTTCAAGGTCCTTCACCTTCTTATTCTTTCCAATAATTTTATTAAGAGATGTGATGAACTCAAGCTGATCATCATCTTCAACCTCTTTCCCAAGATCTTCAAAAATTGAACCAATTTGTCTCTTCTTACTGTCAGGTGCACTAGGGGTAGTGACCTTTGTCAAAATTTGTTTACCTTTAACTGTCTGCTCTGCTGGAACTGATTCTGATACAGCTGGTGCTTCCACTACCTCTATATCCTTTTCTGATTTTGTAATCTTCTCTTTCTCTTCTAAAGCCAAATTGTCAACAATGTTTCCTAGATCATGAAATACTGCATCATCTGACTCTAGTGTAACTTTGGTTCCTTCAATGTCCATTGATTCTTTGCCAATATTGATATGTGAAGAAGATGGGACTTCTTCAATACCAACTTCCTCTACATGCGGTTCCTCTGATTGCTTCTACTGAGGATCTGATTCAACATGCTTTCCTACAACTATATCTACAAGAACTTGCATTACTACTTGCTCAGTCTCTTTCTGTACTTCCTCCTTTTTGCCTCCCATTATAAGGATTGTTCTTCTCTTAGTTCTCAATAAAGTTCCAAGAGACTTCAAGAATCTCTTCAAATGATCTTCATCCTCAACTTTATTGAACTATCTGATTACATGTTCTCTCATCTTTATGTCCTCTTCTTGTGCTCTTTGTTTTCTATTCACAAGTCTGTTATACAAATCTTTTGGGATCTTACCATGAATAGTGCTAAGTTTCTTATCTGTCACAATCATATGTGTAATCATTGCATTTTCAAAATTCAATCTGTCAAATGATCC
Source organism: Chamaecyparis obtusa (assembly GCA_027943335.1). Taxonomy (NCBI): domain Eukaryota; kingdom Viridiplantae; phylum Streptophyta; class Pinopsida; order Cupressales; family Cupressaceae; genus Chamaecyparis; species Chamaecyparis obtusa. Next base: position 2,251,477 of record BSBK01001097.1, read on the forward strand.
ATATAGATCATAGAATTTATTTATCTTAGTGAAGTCTCCATGCTTTAATATATCTTCATTAACTCTTTCAATTCTTGGTTTCCAAGTTTTCTTCTTGATTGAAACTTCATCATCATCTTTAATTTCTTCTACATTTCTAGGTACAAATGGTACAATCACTTTCTGCCTCTTGCCAGGTCTTGTTGCACTCACTTTTACTCTTTTGCTAGGAATAGGAGAAAAAGATTTATCTCCTTCATCTTTTTCAAGTACTTCAACTTTTACCTTTACTGCAATAGGATCAACAGGGTCTGCACTAGATGCCATAGGTGGAATTACAAGATTTTCACTTTGCTTCAAGGCTTCTGCAGTCTTCTTTGCTATGTCAAACTCATGACTTGACATACCTAATTCTTTCAGTATTTTCTTCATATTAGATTCAACTCTCCTACTAGATTGCTTCTTTTCTCTTAAACTTATTGCAGAGTTGAAATTCTCTTCATAGGTTCCAAACCTATTTGCATGACCATCCAACTCACACTTTAACAGTCTATTCACATATCCTACTATTTCTACTTCAGATATTTCATAGCCAAGAGGGTATATGAATTCCACTGTAGGCACAACTACTTCAATGTAGGTGAAATCAATTTCTACCATAAAACAAATGTCATCTTTATGCTTTTCAACTAAGGATTGAGGAATCCTTGATTTGTTCTTAACAATATTTTGAAAAGTCTTCAATACAAGCTTCACACTGTCATTGACTTTATCAATTAGGTGCTTCATGTAGACTGATTTTATTCTTTCCATTATGTTCACATTGTCACTCCAATCAACTGTGTAAGGAAATCTTCTCAAAATATGGAAAAACATATAGGTTATCAGAGATGAAAACCTAAACTATGTGTACTTAGCCTTCTTAATCTTTTCTAAGTTCTCAAATAACTAAATTTTCAAAATTTCACATAGGTCTACTTGTTTCTTCTCAATACACATAAGATAAGCTACATGAACCATTCCTGCAACCATGTCATCTTCCCTTGAACTACCACATAATTTTGTTGTTAGGATCTTGCAAAGGTACCTAACATCATCTTGCTTAATCTTACTTATCGCAATTCCTCTACCATTATAACTAGATCCAGTGTTGTCTAAAACAATCTTTCTCATGTTCTTTTCATTCAGTGGAATCTCTCCAACTTTTGATAATCCAGTAACATCATGAATTAGGTCGGTAGTTATATCAATAACTCTATCCTCCATCCATAATTTCCCATTGTGGATTCTACTTAAAATGATCTTGGTACATTCATCATCATTAAATTCATACTTCATGGAATAATTGATAATTTCATTATTATCTAGGTGCCCATAAGCTGGTTTAACTAACATGTCTTGATTATACAATTTCCTGTAATCATCACTAAAATTTGCATCTCCCAAAGTTTCAAACTTGCAACCTAAATATCCTTTAACATTCTCAATGTGTAATACTCCGTCTGGTACGGATGATAGTGCTAGTCTGTCATCAATTTCAGCTGGTTCTACTGGTTCTTTCTTAATCTTAGGTCTATTCTTATCCTTAACATTATGAACCATAGAAATATCCATCTTATCAACTGATTAAAGATCAAAAAATACCTCAACTTTGCAAATCTAGGGTTTCGGTATGATCGTTGCTGCAAACTACTTCCAAACTTTTTCAAATCATCCTCAACTCACTTTTTCTTCTTTCAAATCTCTTTTCAATCACTTTGTAATCATGATAACTTTGATTTTGACCTTATAACACTTCACATTAACTTGATCTGACATCGCATTCATTCATTTTGCCGCTAAAACCTCAAAAAGCTGATTCTACAAACCTGCAACCATAAAAATTTGTGAGACCTTGCAAAACATGATATTTTCTTTTGCGCACTTAACCATAGCATTAGTACAACATAAAAATCCTATATCTAACTGTGCAAAACTTAACTCATTCAAATCCCTAATCTACACTAATCCTAAGTCCTAAACTACAAAAACTTACATAATTTAAGTACTTAAAGAAGGGTCAGGTAAAGATTTATCCTTAACATTAGTTACATTACCTTCCTGACTACTTTTAGTGCTGAATATACCTCCTTGATTTATGCCTTTATCAAATTTTACTTCATCTTTATTGCTACAACAACCTTTCTCTTTGTTTGCTGCATTTTCATTCCTTCTTGCATTGTTCCTAGGGTTAGGGTTATGATGATAACCTCCATTGTTCATTCTGAAAACTCTTGTTGAGCATCCAAACTTGTTTCATATCTAACAAATGATTCCATTGTTTCCAAATCTCTATCCTTGTTGGTTAATCTATGACCTACAATTTCTAGGAATATGTCCTACTTTGTTGCATCTAAAACATACTACCACTTTTCTTTGATTCATTTCTACAATAGATTTCTTATCTACATTGTTAGTATTCCCAATCATTCTATCATAATTATTCAAAATTACTTTAGGTCTTCTACATTCATTAGCTCTATGTCCAAAACTATGACAATTATAACAATGTCAATTAAGAGGTTTAAATTGCTTACCTGTGCAATCTCTCTTCATGTGCCCAATAGTATTACAAGAAAAACATCTACCTTTGAATTCTCTTTGCATACCTTTAGATGATTCTTCCTACTTTGATTCTTCTTGCTTTAATTCTTTTTTCTCTCTAGGTGGTTCTTCTTTAGGTGGATCTTCCAATGTGTTTTCATCTAGCTTTATTTCCTCCACACTTTCAGATGTCTTCAGATCTGGCTTCTTACTTTCATGGATTGTTCTAAACATACTAAATCCAAATCCAGTCCTATCAAAGAATGGTTCTTCAAAAGAAATTTTTTTTCAGTCTTATCACCATTTGAATATAGCCTTTCAAGTTGTTGTTTAGATTGATTTAATTCACCTTTCACAATTTTATTATACTTCTCAAGTTCCACATACTACACTTTTACTTTTTCAGATTCGGATGTTTCCTTTTCAAGTCTTGATCTCAAATCTTCATTCTCAATTTTCAATTTTTTATTATCAGATCTCAAATTTCCATCTTTCATACTAAGCTTTAGATTTACTATCTTCAACTCATGCTTAAGGATCTCATTTTCTTTTTCTAATTCATCACAATCTTCAACAAGCATATCAGATTTCTTTTCAGATTTTAGATCTTCAATCTTACCTTTTAATTTGTCAATAGCATTCTTTGCATCTTCATATTTTCTTCTTATGGAGTTTCTTTCATCAGTAAGGATATCAATCTATTCAAGAGCTTCTTCAAGATTCTTCTGAAGTTGATCCATATCCATAGAGATCTTACTCAAGTTGCTAAGCTTTCCTTGAATGTTCCTTCTCTGAGTAACTATGCTCTGATACCAATTGTTAGAAATAGGAAATACTGAGAGGGGGAAGTGAATCAATATTTCACAAACTTTTTCTTTTTCCCACTTATGGATATAATAGATTACTTTATTGCATACAAAGATTATCAAGATGATTAACAAACATAGTAGTAAATAGAAAGAACTCATAACACATGATATGTTCTCGAGGAAACCTTGGCCAAGGGAAAACCCCGGTGGGGATGGTACCCACAAAGATCACTAATCAAAAGTATCCTATTAGGGATATTGGACCCTGTTAGGAGTCAATTTACAATATATAGTAGATCTATCTTGGTTAAAGGACTTTAGGCCTTGTTAGAAGCCTTAACCCTGTTAGGAGTTAGATTACAAAACTTGATCACCAGCTGAGCTCACTGCCCAAAAAAGTAATACAAATTTTTTTTGACTATAGTATGGTACTCCTTACAACTTCACATCAATAGCCTTTGCTACTATCACAATATACAACTATCGCAAGTTATCTTTTTCTTTCTTTTTACACATCACATGCTTTTACATTACATTTCAAGTATGCCTAATATATGAGTTATTAGAGCTAATAACTTTATATGGTCAGCTTCCAAATTCTTTATCCAAGATTAAACATATAGGATGTCATCCCTTCATAATGTTAACTCATTATTTTGACAAGCAAAAATAATCCCTTAACTCTTTCGCTAATACTGTCTCCAAAATTGTTTTGTCTGCAAAAACTATCTTCGGTAAACTTCAAATAACTTTGTCCGTACTACTCCAAAATTTATAAACACTAAGATGGGGTGTCCTCATACTCTTTAGAAGCTTTATTTAACTACATAAACAAAAATATTTCTCCAGTGGACGTTGCCAACTAAATCTTCATCGAGTGCTCTGTCAAGATCACTGTATCCATACTTAGACAATTTCTTCCTTCAACTTGCCATACTTGCATTTGAGATTCTATGCTCTCAATAGAGATCATATGTTGCCATAATGAAAACATCTATGCATCCACATTAGCCAAATTTCCAATAGATCGCATAAGCTAGAAAGTAAGTATAGAAGATCGCAAACTAAAATTGTCTAAGTATGAAACAATGTTTTTGACAAAGCACCTGATACAGTTTGTTTTGGCAATGTTCACTAGAGCATGATCAGAGTTTTCACAGTTGAACATAGACTCTATGGTGTGTAAGGATACCCCATCTTAGTGTGCAAAAGAGTACAGATAGTACGGACAAAGTTATGATTGTTTTACCAATGATAGAGTATAGCTGACATAGTAGTTTTGAAGATAGAACTAGTAAATGAATTAAGGGATTATTTTACTTGTCAAAATAATGACTTAATATTATAAAGAGATGACATCCTAGATGTTTACTCTTGGATAAAGATATGAAATCTGACAAGAGAAAGATATTATGTTTGTATCTTGTATAAATAAAGATGTACCGAACATACTTGAAATGTAACATGTAATATATGTAACTTGTGATAGCAGAAAAAGTTGTTGATGTGAAGTTGTAAGCAGTACCATATTGTAATCAGTCAACATTTGTATTACTTGTTTGGGTAGTGAGCTCATCTGGTAATCAAGTTTTGTATCTACAACTCCTAACAAGGTTGAGGCTTCTAACAAGGCCTATAGTCCCTTAACCAGGATTGATACACTATATGATTGTAACAGGCTCCTAATAGGGTCAACATCCTTAACCAGATATCTTTTGATTAGTGGATCTTTGTGGGTACCATCTGCACTAGGGTTTTCCCTTGGGTAGGGTTTCCTCAAGAACATATCATGTGTTATGAGTTCTTTACATTTATTGTTATGTATTCTATTTAGTTTCTTATGATTTGTATGCACTAAAGTAATCTGTTATATCCATAAGTGGGAAAAAGTAAAAGTTTTTGAAATACTAATTCACCCCCCCTCTCAATATTTCCTATTTCTAACAAATTTAGCTTGAGGAGAAAGATCTAGTTGTCTTGGTAGAGCCAATAGTGTGTAGTGTGTGTCTATATTTATTTTATTAGATAGGTCCCAGAATGAGTTGCGTGCATAATAGAGCTGAAAAAATATTTATTTAAGTTTGTTATAGTTTCTCTAATATGATTTCAAGGTGGTTCTAATAGGCCAACTTTATTATATCATTCAGAGGAAAGATATTTATAGGTAGTCATTTGTGATTACTGAAGTGTGGTTCATAGTTGATTAAGCAGAGCAAAGCAGAGTGTGCGAAGTTTAGAGCCATCACAAGAAGGTGTATGTGACCAAGTAAAGTACTTGTGCTATTCATTGGAACTGATCTAGATAGCAAGTCAAAGCACAGTTCACCAAGATCTAGATATAGTGTGTATCTATTATTCATAAGGTTGTAGCCTTCACCCATTTGAGTAGTGAGCTCTCAGATAGTACATCCTCTCCCTTAACAAGGACAATTGTACAAGACTCCTAACAGGGTCCAACCCTTGACTAGGTCTATTGTACTTAATATATTGTAAAGCTACTCCTAATAGGGTAAAGGATCTTCTAACAAAGATCATTATACACTAGTACAAAATATTAGTTGGTATCAAGTCCCACCAGGGTTTTTACCTATTTGGGTTTCCCCGTAACCAAAATATTGGTGTTGTATTCTTGTGTTCTTTCATTATGTTTATACTTTATGTTTAAGTATACTTAAATGGTAAAAAATTGAATCTTGTAGATAACTGATTCACCCCCCTATCTCAGTTATCTCTTGGGACTATTCCTAACAATTGGTATGAGAGCCAAGTGCCTCAGAGAGAAATTTTAACACCTTGAGGTTGTTCAAATGGTGTACTTCAGGAAAGAAAGTCCTAATTTCAATGGAGAGAATTATCTTGATTGGAAGAACAAGATGGTGACTCATTTGTAGTGCATTACTTTTAAAGTTTTTGATGTCACTATCAAAGCAGCTAGCATACCTACCCTAGATGACATTGTACAAGAAGATGCTACTGATAGACAAAAGAAATTGTTTCATCATAATGCTATTTCTAAAGAAGCCCTTATCAACACCCTATTTGATGGAGATTTTTCAGAAATAAAAAAGGTGGATACGACCCACAAAATATGGAAGCACCTAGAAGACATATTTGAAGGAGACAAACAAGTAAAGGATGGGTGCAGAAAGACATGGAAGAAAAGATACAATGCATTAGCGATATTTCTTGAAGAAAACATCAGAGCTTACAATCAAAGGATAAATGAAGTAGTTGCTGGAATCAGAAATAATGGTGGAGAGATTTCAGAGGACATTATGGACAAATTGATGACTACTCTTACTCCAGAATATGAAAGAAATATCAACATCCTTGATGAGACCATGCAGCTTACATCAAACTTCAAGAGAGAGACTTTCATCAACAAACTCTCTACTTTTGAGATCTCAAGATTCAAGTCAGAACCAAAGAGTGAAACAACCTTCAAAGTAATAGTTCATGGTAAGAAATCTGGAAACACTTCTACTAATTTTGATGATGATGATGAAGAGAAAAATCTAGAGGATTTCATTGCTATGATTTCTAAAAGAGAAAAGAAAGGAAAAGGAAAATTTGAAGGTCAATTACCATTTAAGTTCTTTTCGTGTAATAAGATTGGTCACTTTGCATCTTAGTGTCCTACTAGAGCTAGAAAGTTCAAAAAGGATTACAAGCCTAAATATTCTAAGGAATGCTACTATGCTGGAGATGGAGTATCAGATGATGAATCTGGTGAAGAAGAAATTGGATTCATTGCTATTGTAGATAAAATGAATAATAAGATAGCTCATGAAGAGAAGAAAGGAAATCAAGAGCTTGCATTGATTTCACAAGCTGACATAAGGACAGACTAGATTTTAGACAGTGGTTGTTCACATCGCATGACAGGTGATAAAGGTAGGTTTTTTTACATCAAATCCAAAAACTTATTTCATCATAATGGATTGTGGAAATCTGATGTTTTAAAAGGTAGGTTTGTTCATTTGGACAAATACAATTGAGGTATGGTCATATTTGGAGACAACACTCCTAAACCAATAGTTGGTAGAGGAGCCATCACTTTGGATGGAAAGAATAGTACTAATGATTTTATTTATGTTGATGGTTTGAAACATAACCTTCTCAGTGTTGGTCAGTTGCTTGGAAAAGGCTATTAGTTGGAGTTCAAAGACAAGAGGTAATGTGTTATGATTGCATCAGGATCAAAGACAAGAGGTAATGAGTTTCAACTAAATTCAGAAGCATGTTGTTTTGTTGCTAAAGTTGATGACAGTTGGTTGTGGCATAAGAGACTATGTCATATCAATTTTGATAACATAGTAAAGATAAGTAGTGTTAAGGCAATAAGAGATCTACCTAGCATAGAAAAGCCAGTTGATACTATATGCAGGGAATGTGTGATGGGAAAGCATGTGAAAAATTTATTCAGGAGAAAGAAGAATTCAGTAGAGAACAAGTTGGATCTTATTCATACTAACCTATGTGGTCCAACTCAAACAAGATCATACTATGGTGAAAGGTATTTTATTTTGTTTATTGATGATTATACTAGAATGATGTGGGTTGTGTTCTTAAAAGATAAGTCAGAAGCATTTGAGAAGTTCAAAATATTCAAAGCTAAGGTTGAGAATGAATCTGGACTAAAGATAAAGTGTTTGAGATCGGATAGAGGAGGATAATTCACCTCTGACAGATTCTATGAGTACTATGAAGAATATGCACTAAAGAGACAGTTAAGTGCACCTAGAACCCCTCAGTCGAATGGAATTATAGAGAGAAGGAATATGATCATTTTTTATACAGCGCACACCATTATGATAGAAGGAAAAGTTATACACACTTATTCGAGAGATACGGTCAATACATCAGTCTATACCATCAATAGAATTCAATTGAGGCCAGGCACTGAAAAAACACCATATGAGCTATGGTTTGGTAATGTTCCCATAGTAAAATACTTCAAAATATTTGGAAGTAAGTGCTACATCAAGAGGGATGAAGCAGTAGGCAAGTTTGATGCAAGAAGTGATGAAGGTATTTCTCTTGGTTACTCTACTAAAAATAAAGTTTATAGATGTTTCAATTTAAGATTGAAAAAGATCATTGAAAGTGCTCATGTAAAGATTGATGAAAATTTTATGATTCAAGAAAGATATCATGATTACTCACCCATGATTGAGGAAGAACCTAGATCCTCTACTAGTGAGACAGTTATTGAAGAAATGTTTGATAGTATTGAGACAAGTGAAGAAGAAACTCCCAAGACTGATAAGTCAGTATCACCTAAAGTTCCAAATTTTACATCAAGAAATCATTCCAAGACAGACATAATTTGTTAGAAAGTAAAGACCACCAAGATAACTGAGAGGGGGGGGTGAATCAGTTATCTGATAATTAAACCATTTATGAAAATTAACTTCATTATCAACTTCAACAGCTTTAAACCATATAATTAATGTAGTAACCAACCATAGAAAGATAATCATACACAATGACACAATAACACAAGATATGTTAACTAGGGAACCTCTTGATCAAAGAGTAAACCCCAGTGGGAATGATGCCCACAAAATGATGTACTAATATGAAAGTTCCTTGTTAGAGGATGGACCCTGTTAGGAGTCTTATGAAATACATTCAGTACATATGAATCTATGTTAGGAGATTTTGAATCCCTGTTAAAAGATTCTAACCCTGTTAGGAGTTATGGAAGACAGAAGGACCCACTGCCCAAACAGCTTCAAGGCAAGATCTCTGAACTCACTGTCCAATAGATCTTAGGATTATTCAATAGAATAATATGAAATATGTTAACTCCTTCACACTGTGCCAAAACTACACTCTCTGCTACACAAGATCACAAATCCAGATCTCTGTACTTCACAAGTCTTCCTTCATCACTAAATTAGCTCTTTTCTTCACTTCATGCATACATTCACATCACAAATTTCACAACTTCATATTCAACTCTTACAATCCTCTCATAACAAGGAAAACATTCCTTCCTTTATACCACACTCAAATAATTACAAATGAGTCAACATGTAAATACAAAATAATAATTTCAACACGCTACATCAAAATTACATAAAACTGTCAGCTTCCAAATACAATAACTTTCCAATCGTGTGACCTCAAAGTTTGTGCTATGAACCACATTACCACAAATGAGTCTCAAACTTCCCTTTAACTACATAGAATTAGATTCCATCCCAGTTAGGAGATATCCTCTGATTACCAAAGACCGCTACACAAGAATACTGCCAAAATACTGCTTCCACCAAAATGCTTATAACTTCCATGAATAAATTAATTTCTTTTTTCACTCTTAACCATAGGCTAATAACACAAAAAATAACATACCATCAACTATGCATAACTCAATCTTCAATATAACATGTGCACAAAACAAAATTGTGCCTGCTATTATGCTAAACTCTAGAATATCACTATGTTTTCATCAATGACAATCATAGTCATGAATGCAACAACCACTACTATAGAATGCCTGCCAAAGGCTTCAACATTCATTCCTAACAATCTCCCCCATTGGCATTGATGGAAACATAGATGAAAAACATCCAATGTTCCAAAAATCCAATCACTCCTGCTCAATTCGACTGCTGCTCATCGTCAATCAAATCTTGCTTCGTTATCCTATTCAATCTCTCCAACAAATGTATTTCCTTAATGTTTTTCATTATTCTCTCCCCCATTGACATCAATGATAGAAATTCTATCACTATGTCAAACAATAGCTCAATGTCAAAAGACACTATTTAGAAAATACATTCACAAGAGTCCTCAATGACTCAGCTTAGATACACATACTCCCCCATAGAGTAAGTACCAACATCCAATCCAGAAAATAGATAGGGCCATAAACCACTGGATAGATACAACCAACTGCATCATTACTCAAAAGTAGGTTGGGGCATAACCCCAAGCATACCTCTTAGATACTCAAATGTATCCTTAGGCAAAGGCTTAGTAAATATATCTGCTATCTGCTCCTTTGTGCTTATGTACTCCAGTCTGACTTCTTTATCTGCAACTTTCTCTCTTACAACATGATAATTGATCTCTATATGCTTTATTTTAGAATGTAAAATTGGATTCTTAGACATACTAATTATACTTGTATTGTCACAATATATGACAATATTCTCATCAAACTTGATTCCAATGTCCATCAACATCTACTTCATCCAAATTATCTGATTACAATTGTTTGTTGCTGCTACATATTATGCTTCTGCTGTACTCTGTGAGATACAATTCTACTTTTTGGTCAACCAAGAAACTAATCTTCCTCCAAGAAAAAGGCTCCACCACTGGTGCTTTTCTTATCATCAATGCTACCTCCCCAATCAACATCAGTATATGCACATAGGGTAAAATCATCATAATTTTCATGCCACAGTCCATAGTCCATTGTGCCTCTAAGATATCTCAATATCCTTTTTACTATTGTATAATATGACTCTCTAGGTTCAGCTTGAAATCTTTCTACCATTCCAATTGAATGTTGTATATCTAGTCTAGTGTGTGTCAAGTAATGCAATCCACCAATCATGGATCTATATTTCTTTTGCTCAACTTCTGGTGTCTCATCTTTACTAGATAGTTTATGCCCTGTAACCATAGGTGTTCCAACTGGTTTGCAATTCTCCATACTGAATCTTTTCAAAAAATCATTCAGGTAATTTGTCTTACTTATAAAGATACCATCTTTATTTTGTGTTATTTGTAATCCCAAAAAGTATTTCATTTCTCCAATCATACTAATTTCAAATTCTATCTTCATTTCATTAGCAAATTTATCACTAGCTTCATCTTCTCCTCCAAAAATAATGTCATCAACAAAAATAACCAAAACTAGCAATCCATTCTCAATTTCTTTTGTGTATAAGTTACTATCAGTTGTTCCTTTTGTAAATCTCAATTTTAACAAATACTTATCTAATCTAGCATACCAAGTTCTAGGTGCTTACTTTAGTCCATACAATGCTTTCTTTAGTTTACATACCATGTCTCCATCTTGAGTCAAAGGAAAACCTTCAGGTTGCTCAATGTAGACTTCTTCTTCTAATTCACCATTCAGAAATGCTGACTTCACATCCATCTGATACACTTTGAATTTCTTAAGTGCTGCATAAGCCATAAATATTCTTACTGCTTCAAGTCTTGCCACAGGGGAAAAAGTCTCTTCATAGTCAATTCCTTCTTGCTGTGAGTATCCCTTACATACCAATCTTTCTTTGTTTCTAATTACTTCTCCTTGTTCATTCATCTTGTTCCTGAATACCCATTTAGTTCCAACCACATTTTTGTCTTTAGGTCTAGGGACCAATTCCCATGTCTTGTTCTTTTCAATCTGATCCAATTCTTCTTTCATAGCTTTAATCCAATGTTCATCTTCACAAGCTTCATTAGTAGACTTAGGTTCAATTTGAGAAATCAAACATAAATGTACCTTCTTTCTAGTCATAACTCCTCTATCCAAACTTCCAATAATTTGCTCAACAGGATGATGTCTTGATATATACCTGTTAGGTGTCATAGTCACTGATCTTTCTTCAACTATAGATTCTTCTCTAGATTCTTCTCTATTTCCTTCAGCATTACTTTCATTCAACAATTCACTGTCACTCTCAAAAAAAATTTTAGGTGTTCTAGGGGTTGATAACGGTCTCTTAATACCATTTACTTCACAAAAAGTGTTAAACCCTTTAGATTTAAATTCTCCACCTCTATCAGATCTCAAACATTAAATTCTCATTCTTGATTCATTCTCAACTTTATTCTTCATGACCTTAAACTTATCAAATGCTTCAAATTTTTCTTTCAAAAATGCAATCCACATCATTCTTGTAAAATCATCAACAAGAATCATAAAATACCTTTCTCCATAGAATCCTCTATTCCTAGTAGGACCGCTCAAGTCTGTATGAACAATCGCCAACTTTTCTGTAGATGTGAACTTCTTGCTAGGAAATGAACTCCTTTTCTGCTTAGCCATCACACATTCCTTGCAAATCATGTTAGTCAGCTTCATAATCCTAGGTATATCTCTTACTGCAAATGTAGAACTTACTTTCACAATATTATCAAAGTTTATATGACAAAACCTTCTATGCCATAACCAACTATCATGAATCTTAGTCATCAAGCATTTCATCTTAGTATGGTTCAACTGAAATACATTACCTCAGGTTCTAGATCCAGTTCCAATTAGATTTCTATCTTTATCCTTAATCACACAAGTTTTCTCAGTAAACCAAACTTGATATCCCTTATCCACTAACTATCCAACACTCAAAAGATTATGTTTCAATCCATCAACAAAGTAAACATCATCAGTATTAGTCTTTCCATCAAGAGTAATAGATCTTATACCTTTAATCAAACAAGGTGCATTGTTACCAACTCTAACAACTCCTCCATCATAATTGTTAAACTTTATGAATTTTCCTTTATCACCAGTCATATGATGTGAACAACCACTCTCTATAATCCAATCAACTTTCTTTTCAACTTGGGAAACTAAGGCTTTTTCTTCTTTAATATCATATTCATAATTTTCTTCCTTAATTGCTACAAATCCAATGTCATCAAAGTTATCATTATCATTGTCACTCAAATGTCTTTCAATTCCTGCTTCAATTTCTTCATCATTTTCATAATAACATTCTTTAGATCTTCTAGGCTTAAAATTGTTTCTATACTTCTTAACTCTCTTAGGACACTTAGATGCAAAATGACCATATTCTTGACATGTCCAACATTTAAAGATTTTCTTACCATCTGGTTCTCTTTTAACAAGCCAGGCAATACCTTCTTCAATCTTCTTATCTTCATCAAATTTGGATCTGCCACTGCTGGCATAATCTCCATTCACACTTGTACTTCTAGAAAAAGTAGGTCTGATGCTAAGAGCACTGAATGTTGTCTCTACTCTAGGTAGCTCTCTTGATAATCTCAAATTCATCTTTGCTACTTCCCATCTTCCAAGAAGAGTCTCTCTTGAAAATTTTGGTGTACAAGGTATCACTTGTTCAATCATTTGTGTAGTCTACCTGAATGCTGGTGTCAATGTTCTCAAAATCTTCCATATTACTTCATTCTCCATCTTTTCACATCCACAAGACTTTATTCCTACAACAATTTCTAGCATCCTACCAATATAGCTTCTAACAGATTCATCTTCCATCATTCTTATGTCTTCAAATGCACAAATCCAATTATGTAACCTAGCTTTCTTTTCATGTTCATCACCTTCAAAAGTAGAATGTAAAGCTTTCCAAATATCATGAGATTTAGTTAAACCTTTTACCTGACTATAATCATTCTTTGGAAGTGCTTCTCTTGCAAGTATGTTACACATAAATAGATCTACCTCATCTTTAGAACTTGTTTCAAGATTGTCTTCTTCAATTATAGTCCTTTCATTCTTTGTAATCAACCAATAACTTGGTCTTAAACACAAGAGATGTGTCTTCATCTTTTCTTTCCAGCTGTCAAAATTTACTCCAACAAACTTAGGGCTTTTTTTTCTAAAATTCACCATAGATCTCCTTAAGTTGTTAAACTTCTATTTCAAGGACCTGCCACTTTGATACCAATTGTTAGAAAGTAAAGACCACCAAGATAACTAAGAGGGGGGGATGAATTAGTTATCTAATAATTAAACCATTTATCAACATTAACTTCATTATCAACTTCAATAGCTTTAAACTATATAATTAATTCAGTAACCAACCATAGAAAGATAATCATACACAATGACACAATAACACAAGATATGTTAACTAGGGAACCTCTTGATCAAAGAGTAAACCCCACTGGGAATGATGCCCACAAAATGATGCACTAATATGAAAGTTCCTTGTTAGAGGATGGACCCTATTAGGAGTCTTATGAAATACATTTAGTACATATGAATCTTTGTTAGGAGATTTTGAATCCCTATTAAAAGATTCTAACCCTATTAGGAGTTATGGAAGACAAAAAGACCCACTGCCCAAACAGCTTCAAGGCAAGATCTTTGAACTCACTATCCAATAGATCTTAGGATTATTCAATAGAATAATATGAAATATGTTACCTCCTTCACACTGTACCAAAACCACACTCTCTGCTACACAAGATCACAAATCCAAATCTTTGTACTTCACAAGTCTTCCTTCATCACTGAATTAGCTCTTTTCTTCACTTCATGCATACATTCACATCATAGCTTTCAAAACTTCATATTCAACTCTTACAATCATCTCAAAATAAGGAAAACATTCCTTCCTTTATACCACACCCAAATAATTACAAATGAGTCGGCATGTAAATACAAAATAATAATTTTAACATGCTACATCAAAATTACATAAAAGTGTTGGCTTCTAGATATAATAACTTTCCAATCATGTGACCTCGAAGTTAGCACTATGAACCACATCACCACCAATGAGTCTCAAACTTCCCTTTAACTGGGTAGAATTAGATTCCATCCCAGTTAGGAGATATCCTCCGATTACCAAAGACTGATACACATGAATACTACCAGAATATTGCTTCCACCAAAATGCTTATAACTTTCATGAATAAATGAATTTATTTTTGTGCTCTTAACCATAGGCTAATAACACAAAAAATAACATACCATCAACTGCACATAACTCAATCTACAATATAACATATGCACAAAACAAAACTATGCCTGCTATTCTGCTAAACTCCAAAATATCACTATGTTGACATCAATGACAATCATAGTCATGAATGCAACAACCACTGCTATAGAATGACTACCAAAGGCTTCAACATTCATTCCTAACATAATAGGAGATCAAAGCACCAAAGTCCTAACAATTTCCCAAGCAAAGTACTCAGCTAGCAGTGAAGCGATATGTTTAATATCTAAGATCGAACCTTTAAGTGTTGAAGATACATGTAATGATTTAGATTGGCATGATTCTATGAAAGAAGAACTTGATCAAATTGTTAAGAATGACACTTGGGAACTAGTCCCAAGACCTAGTGATAAGAATGTGATTGGAACAAAATGGATATTAAAAAAAAAGATGAATGAAGATGGTACAGTAGTAAGAAATAAAGCAAGATTAGTATGCAAAGGATATGCGCAAAGAGAAGGCATTGATTATTCAAACACATTTGCACCTGTGAGTAAATTAGAAGCTATTAAGTTGTTTCTAGCTTATGCTATAGTCAAAAACTTCAAAGTTTATCAGATGGATGTCAAGTTAGCATTCCTAAATGAAGACTTGAAAGAAGAAGTATACATTGAGAATCCAGAAGGATTCACCTTATCAGATAGACCTAATATGGTATGCATATTGAAGAAGGCCCTCTATGGACTTGAGCAAGCCCCTAGAGCATGGTATGAGAGACTAGATGGATACTTAACAAAGATTGGATTCAAGAAAGTAGCAGTAGATTGTAATCTATTCATTGGAGAGATATCCGAAGGTTTGATTCTTGTAGCTATATTTGTTGATGACATTATCTTTGGAGGTAATGACAAACTAAGTGATGAATTTGACAAATAAATGCATAATGAATTTGAAATGAGTATGATTGGTCCTATCAAATAGCTTTTGGGACTAAATGTGCAGCAGAAAGAAAAAGGAATTTTTATTAATCAGTCAAAATATGTGAAAGAGATACTAAAAAAATTCAAGATGGATGATTGCAAGCTAGTAGGAACACCTATGATCACTGGATGCAAGATTACAAAAGAAGATGACTCACCAGTAGTAGATATAATATTGTATAAGTCTATGATTGGTAAAATCATATATCTTACTTAGACTAGACCTGATATTTCAAAACAATTGGCATAGTTGGGAGATTTGCAAAAGAACCTAAACAAAGTCACCTCATGGTAGTAAAAAGAATATTCACATACTTGCAAGGCACTATAGATTATGGTCTATGGTATCTTAATTTAGAAAATGTTGAGCTTCATGTGTACAGTGATGTAGATTGGGTAGGATGTGTTGATGACAAGATGAGTATTTCAGGAGGAGCAGTGTTTCTTGGTGATAGACTTGTCACTTGGACAAAAAAGAAACAAAATTGTATTTCTTAGTCAATAGAAGAAGCAAAGTATGTTACAGCAGCCCTGAATTGTTCTACAATTGTTTGGATCAAGAAAATGATAAAAGATTTTGGAATTCAGATTGATTATCCTATTGTTATTCATTGTGATAACACTAGCACTATCAATATGTCAAAGAACCCTATGATGCATGCAAAGACAAAGAACATTGAGATCAAGTATCACTTCTTAAGAGAGAAAGTGGCAGAGAAAGAAGTCAATTTAGACTATGTGAGTACTAAGGATCAGTTGGTAGATATATTCACAAAGCCCTTGCCTAAGGATACTTTTGAGTATCTTAAGGAGAAGTTGGGAGTCATTCCCTTCCCTGTTTCTACTTAGAAGAAAGAAGGAAATGCATCAGTCTTCTAGGACTGGTGGAAGGTTGACTACTCTACCTTAGGAGTAGTACCAGTTCTTAAAATGAATGGTTCCCTTTTCCATTGATGTCAAAGGGGGAGTAATATACAAAGTCATGAAAAATAGAAGCAATAGAGGAGTAATATACTAAGGGGGGGAAACATTTAGATATGACAATAGTTCAATTGAAGAAATGAAGAATATTAGAAAATATTGCAATAGATGGAGGATTCATCTTTGGGGGACTTTTGAAGAGGAAATAAAGAATTTTATAAAAGAAACGTTCATTTGGTTTGGTGGTGGTTTTTCATTCCACATGTTGCCATCAATACCAAAGGGGGAGATTGTTAGAGATTTGCTAGCAGGCCAATACTGACTGTATGTTTGTCATTGATGACAACATATGGAAAGTAGCATGTGTGGAAGTCTTATATAGTAAGCTTTCTATATATGTAGCATGGACATGATATCAACATGATATCATGGGTGTAGAGGTTAACTGATAGTACATATAGTTATATTGCAGTTGGTGTTCCTGACAAAGCTATAGGCAGTGTTCTATGTATAGTTGTCCATACAGTTATCATGGAGCCTTGCGCACTTGGATATATGTTGAAGACATGTTAGTGATGTTAAGTTCATGGACGCATGGTCTGATGATGAATGCAAGTAAATTTATGCAGTCATTATTCGCGAGTAGCAGTTTCCTATGTTTGTTCAGAAGAGCTAACAGAGATTTTATTGGTTGTTGAGTTGCACCTATCTTGAGGGTATGCACACTTGGAGTTAATCTTGGAGAAGTGTTATTGATGTTTGGTTAAGATTACTTGAGTTAATTTATCTTGAGGAGAAAGATCCAATTGTCTTGGTAGAGCTGACAGTGTGTAGCGTGTGTCTACATTTATTTTACTAGACAAGTCCCAGAATGAGTTGCGTGCATAATAGAGCTAACAGAATGTTTATTTAAGTTTGTTATAGTTTCTCTAATATGATTTCAAGGTGGTTCTAATAGGCCAACTTGATTATATAATTTGGAGGAAAGATATTTATAGGCAGTCATTTGTGATTGCTGAAGTGTGGTTCATAGTTGATTAAGCAGAGCAGAGCAGAGTGTGCGAAGTGTAGAGCCATCACAAGAAGGTCTATGTGACCAAGTGAAGTACTTGTGCTATTCATTGGAACTGATCTAGACAATAGGTCAAAGTTTAGTTCACCAAGATCCAGATATAGTGTGTATATGTTATTCATAAGGTTTTAGCCTTCACCCATTTCAACAGTGAGCTCTTGGATAGTGCGTCCTCTCCCCTAATAGTGATGATTGTAAAAGACTCCTAATAGGGTTTGACCCTTGAATAGGTCTACTATACTTAATATATTGTAAAGCTACTCCTAACAGGGTAAAGGATCTTCTAACAAGGATCATTATATACTAGTACAAAATATTAGTGGGTATCAAGTCCCACCGAGTTTTTAACCTATTTGGGTTTCCCCGTAACCAAAGTATTGGTGTTGTATTCTTGTGTTCTTTCATTGTGTTTATACTTTATGTTTAAGTATACTTAATTGGTAAAATAATTGAATCTTGTAGATAACTGATTCACCCCCCCCCTCTCAGTTATCTCTTGGGACTATTCCTAATACTTTGATGGTTCATTCACACAACAAGACATGGGAGTTGTGTTAGATAACTGAGGGGGGGTGGGCTGAATTAGTTAAGTCTAGTTATCCTATAGTCCCAAATACTCTTAGATGTATTAAAACAATTCAACAAATAAACTTAAATAGACCAGCAAACACTTGACTATGTCTTTCTAATTCATTTACCGAATTTCAGTTAAATCATCTAGTATATACCAACCAAACTAGTAATTGTAATGTGTAAAGTAAAATAACAAATAATCACATGCATACATATTTAACACTTGATTTTTAACATGGAAACCTTTTTAATAAAAAAACCATCTAGGACTGGTACCTAAAATAATTTCACTCTTCTGAAGTGATCTTGGTTAAGAGCCAACCCTATTAAAGGTTACAAAAGACGTTGTAAGGTATGACCTTGTTAGAGGATTTATCACTAACATTTTTCCATGACCATACATTCACTTGGGTCAACAAGATTACAACCATCATTCATTAAATTTCATAAAGAAAAAAGTAAAGACAGTTAAGTCCCACTCGGTTAAGAGATTTTGTCTGCGGCAATGGTTAGAATGCAATAATGAATGATCTGATTCAAATACAACTTCTTTTTTAGATATTCAAATCTATGCTAATCTCATATACCTCTAGCTACCATAATCTCTATAGTTTTCTTTTATCCTCCAACTCTTTTATCCTCAGTTAATCTCCTTTTTTCGCTCGATGTAGTCTATAGAATTTCTTAGTTCTCACTTCAACCTATCTAACTAGCTTTGCATGAATACAATTTTCTCCTCATGCAAATCATCCATTTTTAATTGTGTGTCTCCTTATATAGATATGATAAACTATTTTCTTTTCAGCCATACATTTTTCCTCTTAATCTACATCATTGATTTTGCCTCTTTAACCTTCCTAAGAGCTTGTGCCTTAAACATGTTTTCAATATTCATCATCCAATCAACCTTGAATTTTGTCAGTCATAGATCTTCATAATTTTTTTTATCTTTAACCTCAAAGTCATCCCAATTCATCCAGGTCATCATCTCATGTCGGCAATCACATGTTCCACATTATTTCTTCTAGTTGGTCAATACCATGATGTGTCGATGACTTCCTTGCTCAATTAATACCACACTTGGTATACACTACACTTGCTCTATGTACACTATTTCTACTCACTATATACTAAATTATTCATATACCGACCACATAAACTTTTACATTCTTGATCTTCAATTCTTAGCACAATCATGTAATACAATCAAATTACTATCATAATGTCATAGAATCACCAATAAGTTACCCAATGAATACCATATTCATACATCTCATTTTCATGTTAATATCTCATTCCATCACCATGATTACCTTCTTTTGATGTTTGCAACTATCATGATAAGTACTGGTAAAAACTAGTTGACATCAATGATAATATAATAGATGAGCTAATGTCTCATGTATATCTTTATATCTCAGTGATCATCTTCACATTCTATTCTCCAAGTAGTTAATCAATTATAGTCTAATAATCTCTCCCTTTGGCATTTATGGCAACACAATATGAAATATTTCATTGAATACCAAACATCTTAAGTGTCTACAACTCAGTCTATATGATGTGACTCGATAAGATCTCCCTTAGATTATGCATTTTAAATGTTTAATCACTACACAACATCTCTATCATTGGTCTCTCCCTTTCAACTAGCTTTATTTCTAACTGATATTGCATCATCTCTCCCTTTGATATTCATCTCTTCATCTCTCCAATATTTCCTCATCATATCTCCCTTTTATGTAACCATCTCTCCCTTATTCCATTTCTAAATATTTCATGTAATCATATCTCCCTTTGACAAAAATGCCAAAATAAATCATCTCTCCAATAGCCAAATAAGTATCTTTGATGTTATATTTTAGATTCTTGTCCCTTGCATGTACAAATATTCTTTGTGTCATTTTGTCTTACACTCTTCTTCTTCACAGCTTTAGGAATCCCAAAGTGTGAACATCATGCATCAACATTATTAGATCTTTTGATTAAGTGTAGGTTGATGTTGTGTGCTAAAATGTTGACACACTTCTATGAGTCGTTATATCCAAGATTTTTCAAGAACGAATTCTCAAATGGTGACTCATAGTTCTCTATTTATGGAGTGCAAGGGTTTATAATGGAGGCCCTTAGTTTTGACCTAGTTTGTGCCCATGCAAGTACACCATAAAATGAGAGATTCAAAGAGGAAAAGAAATAATGCTAGTCTCCATGATCATCAAGTATGCATGAAAATGAAAATGAAAGCTATCCTATATGATAAAAATGCATGAAAGAAAGCTAATCTATGAAAGGAAATGTTTATGCAAGATTATTATATGAAAGGAAATATGAATCTAATCTAACATGAAAATGCAAAAGTAATCTAAATTGATTGCCATGGAGGCATGAGAGAAGACAAGAAAAGAGAAGTTACAATATCCAAGCTCAAGTGCTCAAATTCTCCTCCAAAATCACTATCCAAACCTACATAACAATAACATAAAATGTTGGATCTTTAAAATCTCCATGCATAAAAAGAAGAGGGATCCTTATAAAGGATTTAGAAATGAATGGATGGTTAAGATTAAGAGGAAAAAAGAAATGAGAAATGGTGGAGATTAAATCTTGGTTGATCCATGTGCTCAAGATCCTTAAGAGACAAAATCAATGGACATGGTTAAGAGACAAAAAGATGTGTGGGAGAGATTAAGAGGCAAAAGGAGATTCCACTCATCTTGGAAAGTGTGCATTCAATGTGTAGACAAAAAGTCTTTTTATTTTTCTTTTTTATTTTATTATTTATTTATTATTTTTAGCAAAGTGGTCTCCATTATTTAATTTAAAAGATTTTTTATTTATTTAAAAGAGATTTGTTCTTTTAATTAAATGCGGCTTAGGATAAAGAGATTTTATTATTTAATTAAAACAAATTATTTAATTAAAAGGGAGCATATTCTCTTAATTAAATAAAACATATGATAAAATGATCAAACCTTAGGAAATATTGAAATATTTGAATTAATTATGATTTGATCAAGGAAATTGATTTAAGTGAAAATATTTCAAAGCATTGATTCAAGAAATGATAAATTGATGAATGGGGGCCCAAAGTCCAGGTGACCATTTTAGGGTATATACATTGACTAAGAGACACTCTAGAGTTTCAAGACCACACCCACAAGAAGAAAGCAAATAAAAGCATGCCCCATGCCCCAAGTCCTCTAGCTATGCATCTCGGAGAGACTTATTAGATAAGGACACTCAATGAAAATCAATAACAGTCAGCACACAAAGAAAATATCATGACATAGCTCAAGCATTAAGTGTTGTGTTTAAAAGTTTAAGTGTGTTAACTGATACTGAGTTCTGAGGATAAGGATCAAATTCTTGCAAGCGGGTAAGATCACATGACAAAACTGGGTAAGACCAAACTGATAAATGTTGAAAAACACTCGATGTCAGGGGTTGTGTTGAAAAACATAGTTGGGGTGGTGTTGGAAAACATTGTTTGTGAGGTGTCATAAAGACTAACGCATCAAAGAGACCAAAGCTAACACAATTATGCCCCCTAGACAAAGACAAAAACCAATTCCAAACCAAGGCAACAAGGACAAGACATGATGGAGAAAGGCTAAGTGTTAAGGATGTGTGCTAAGAAACAGGGGTTCAATTTTTTTTATTTAAGAATTTTAATAATTTTTTCATATTTTTGCTAGCAAGGCACCTGTTTCTAGGATTTCACCAAGGCACTTTTTCATTTTTTTTTTTATTTTTAAATTTTTTTTATTTTTTGGTATTTTTGGAATATATAATTTTTTTGGAGATACATCATGTTGGTCCATTTTCCCGTCAATGCAAAATCTTTTGAAAATGGCCCATTTCCTTGCAAGTTTTCTTGAAGTGTCCTACCTTGTGTTCTTCATTGTGTCACCTTGCTCTAGTCCAAATTGCACGTGCTAAATCGCAAAACCCAGGGAGTTATTAAAGTTTTAAGGTCTGTAGGAAACAATTTCAAAATTTGCCTAAGTGTCAAAAACCCATAATATTTTTGAAAACCCATGATGTTTTTGGTCTCCTTGCCACCTTTGGGTCTGCATGAAAACCTTGGATGTTTTCGATCTTTTGCCGAAAACCCTATGTGTTTTCGACCTCACTTTTCTTCCCTTTTGCTAGCATTCCTTGTTCGTCGATCTTAACTGCACAAGTGCGATCAGTTGGTGGGACCTTTTCCTTCCCAAGGGGTTAAACTTCAGTAAGATCTCACGGTTGTTGTTATACCGCTAGGGAAAGCTACTCATTTTTTAAGATCATGGTATAGCGACAACTGTCGATCTTCTTCGGTGATGCAATGGACCGTGGGACCGCTGTCAGAGGATGCTGAGGTGGTAGAGTTCTATTGGATACAGAGCAGTGATGTGGTGAAGTTGCCAGTCGTGGGCCCAGTTATCAGATCCCTTTGATCTTATAGTTGTCGCATGACCGTAAGGAATATTCTTTCCCCTTGCGATCATGTGACAGCCGTCTGATCTTCCAACGATTCACAAGGGTAGCAGTGTGGTGGGTTTGGTTCTCAGTTTGTTGCAACGTGTGCACTTTTCAATGGTCTGAGGTAGTGACATGGCTCTTTGTCAGTGGGGCCAAGGGTTGTAGTGTTTAAAGGAGTCCACTTGATCTATTTTCATGATGAGGTTGTTCTTGATTGGCTAGCGGGTGACAAGGTGGCAGTCTTGTGGCAATGTCGCATGATCACAAGGGTCATCTTTCGGCCATGTGATCATGCGACAAGGGTGCCACGTTGGTGGGGAGTGGTGACATGGTGCTAATGTGGAGGCTTGTTGCATGTTTGAATTGCCCTTTTTCAGGCTATGTGATCATGCGACAACTGTTTGGCATCATAGTTGCGGAGTTAGGGCGGGTCCACAGTGCCAGTGTTGCCAAGTTGTTCAGTTTTGATTGGTTGCTGACTGCTGATGGGGCTGTTGATTTTCCAAAGGGGCCCACAACTATTGTGAATTAAATATGACCAACCAATTTTTTAGGAAGGAGGTGGATCGACGACCATGTTTTAAATTTTGTTGATTAGCCGTTGCATTTGAATTCAAATTTGGAGAAGGGTTTGCAGCGACATGAAGTACCATAATTGATAGTTTCTTCGGCAGATTTTGACTGCTTTGGTGGTGCCAGTGGTTGCAGAATGGTCTAGTGAGTTGGGTGGTTGCCTACGGGACTACTACCATGTGGTGATAGACAAATTTTGTTGCTTGAGGCTTTTTGCTGGTCTGTTCAGTTTGATTTGCATGGTAAATTTATGATCTTCCTATCCTTCTCAGAGATTCTTCTCAAGTGCGAAGATCATCCTTGGTCTGATAGACATGTGCTTGGTTTTCCCTCCAGGAGTTTTTAAATTTTGATGTATTTCTGGTTGGTTGGATGGGTGAAACCCTAGCCCTAGCTATCTGTAGCTTGTTGCAACCTATTTTGGGTTTCTAAGGTAGCTAGTGGTATAAGTTGTAACTTTTTTGACTGAGTAAGGGTTCTAAATTTTGTCAGTTCCAGTGGTTCCAATTTCTAGTTCCATGAGTGGTTTCTTCATGTAAACATTTTCATCCTGGTTGTATAAACATTAGGGAAAAACCTCATATATCTTTTGCATATTGTCTATGGTATTTTTTGAATCAACTTTTAATACAGGGATTTGAATCCACATACCTAATACAGTTTCTCATTCTTGGATCTCTCCTTTAGTTGTTCTTAATGAATTTTGAGTTTTCTGGCTCATTACATTTGGTTGCTTATGTATATGTTTCATCTCTTAGCCTTGATTTAGAATCAGGTTAAAAGTCTCTAAGTGAAGCATAGATTCATTTGGTTCAATCAGTAAGGATACTTGTAAGTAGTGTAAGAGATGTTTAACTATGTTTATGGCTTGGATTCTCAGATGAATCTAGTAGTTGTCCTTGTGTCCATATTCACTTTAGGTATGATGCCCAATGGATAAGGTACTAATCGTAAGCTAGTATCCCTCTACTGATGCAAAGTGTTGCATAGTTGTTTTCATCCTACAAGAAACCCAATTATATTTAATATCTCCAATCCTACAATCCCTCATAGTCTTGAGGTCACAAGGCCATTTTAAACCCAATAGCAATTGAGATTCAATGAATGTCTGGTTAACATTTAGTATTCTCTTGCTATCATCTGCTTTGTTTAATCTAGTCCAAAGTCCTAAAATGCCATAAGTTACTGGATTAGGTACACCCGCCTTGGTTTTGCAAAGCCAGAAGTGTAGAGGGCAGTCTTGTCCCTATAGTTGGTCCAGTTTCCTTGTAGAGCTCCCATTATTGGAACTAACCACTCCTAACATTAGTCTCAAGGCATATTGGCAGTCCTAAGTGGCATAAGCATTTTTGAACACCAACAAGATGGTGACTCTGCTAGGGAGAACAACAATGAAGAAGTATATCTGTTAAGATCTCTGGTCGGGCTTGTGTTGTTATATTCAAAATCTTTTGTTGACCAGATTGATTTGCCCATCTGAGTCACCAACAAGATGGTGACTCTACTAGGGAGCCATTGGAAAGAGTCAGATGAACAAACAAGTATTTGCTAAATTTTCTCACCTAGTTGTGAGTGGTGGCTCTGATTTTTCTCTCTTTGATCAATGCAGTTTCTGATAAGTAGTGAACCCTGTGAAGTTTTGTGTATTGATTGGAAGAAGATACAAAATCCATGCAATATTTTCCTCTTCAAGGAGGTGGTGACTATACAAAGCAAAGAACTTGATGGAGCTGCATGGTGAGATCTAGATCTACCCTGCCTTCTAGTCAATAGGCTCCTTTTTCAAGTATTCCAAGTATTTTTTTGTTGAAAATGTTTCCCTATCAAGTGTTTAGCACTGATGTAAAGGGATAAGAAGTGGTGGGTAGTTCCTTGTGGAGGAATATAGGCCCTTTTGTTTTGATGGCATTGAAGGTTCCTCTAATAAGTTCCTTACTAAGGATGGGTATAAGGACAATAATAAAGATCAGACATAAGAAACTAGTGTCTCTGTTGATCCCACCATGAGTGATAATGACTATGAAAATCTTCTCATCAAGATTGCTACTCTTAAGAAGAGGATTGCAGAAAGCAATGCTGAGATTTGGTAGCTAGAGGAGGACAAGAGATTGCTAAGACTGGTGGTTCCTTATGATGATCATGAGGAGGCCAATGTCTCTGATGTTGAGTCTCATTATGTAGAAAGTGTTGATTATGAAGCTGACATTGAGGTCAATGCATATGAGAGTGCTGAAGATGAATCTGAATTTGATAATATTTCCAGTTTGTCTACAGATTTTTCTTCTATTCAATATCACAAGGTAGCTTTGTCATCCTGGTTTGATGATGTTTTGTGTCAAGGGCAGAGTATTGAGTATCATGCAAATGATGATTCCTACATAGATTGTTTCACACAAGATTATCTAAGGCTAGAGATGTGTGTTCTTATTCTTGACAAGGATGATATTTGCAGCATTAGGGGTGAAGCTAAGTAAGATGAAGACAAAGCCAAAAGTCCATTGAGCAGTGAAAGGATTTTAGCACTCTTGGCTAAAGAATTTTAGAGGTATGCCCCTACTTTGGATTTTGATTTACAGCTCCCCTATGATGTATCCTTTGACACTGATAATGAGGCCAGTGTTCAAAGTGATAGTGATGGTCCATTTTCACTAGTTTTCCTCTGATGTAATGACATTGCAAAAGGAGAGGTAGAAGGACATGACAGTGTGTTGTCCTATCATCAAGATTATAGTGATGAACAAGTTTCTTGTTCATATCCTTTTCCTTCTTTTTCCAAGTATGATACTAATTGTGATAGTGTTGAAGAATTGCTTTCAGCAGTTGGGACAGAACTTCTTTTGATGGAAATAGTGATGAAGATCAGTTGTTCCCCTGTCACAAAAATTTTAAAGAAGACCTTCACTTGGTTCATGATCTAGTCAGTGAGGATATCATTGATGAACCAAGTTGCTTAGTGGCTAAAGAAATACATGAAGGTAAATTAGAGGATTCAAGTCCTTCTCAGCCAGGTAACTGTATTATAATGCATGTTGTTCCTCATGTACTATTTTCTGATGCATTACAAGGTGAGTTTTTTATTCTTTCCAGTTAGCAGGAAGAAGTAAGTGACTTTCCTTACTTCTTGGAGTTTGAATATGAATGTAATAGTCATGACTAGAAGAACATGGGTAATGATCATTACATTTTCATTCTTCAGCCCATGGTTATTCACATACATTTGTAGTAGGATGATCATAAAATTTTTAGGTGGTGGGTCACGTATGTGGATGAGAATCATACCTTTGATTCAGGGGGGTCATTGATTTCATTTTGGTGGCCTGGAGCCATCAAGTAAAGTTGTAAATCTTGTAAATTTCTATAAATATTCTTCCCTTTCTGCTGTGTGTTTCCCTCCTATTTTCTTTGTTCGGTTGCTAGTTTTTGTGGGTTCCCTATATTTTTAGAGGTCTTTGTGTTTTTCCAGTGGGTGGTTTGCTTCTTCCCAGAGATCTAAGGTCCTCATTCTATCTGCAAGAGATACATGTCCCCAACTAGAGCCACTGTTGGTCCATTTTCCTATTAATGCAAAATCTTTTAAAAATGGCCCATTTCCTTGCAAGTTTTCTTGAAGTGTCCTGCCCTATGTTCTTCATTGTGTCACCTTTCTCTAGTCCAAATTGCACATGCTGAATCGCAAAACCCAGGGAGTGATTAAAGTTTTAAGGTCTGCAAGAAAAAATTTCAAAATCTACCTAAGTGTCAAAAACCCACAATGTTTTTGAAAACCCATGATGTTTTCGATCTCCTTGCCACCTTTGGGTCTGCGTGAAAACCCTAGATGTTTTTGATCTTTTGCTAAAAACCCTATGTTTTTTTTACCTCACTTTTCTTCCCTTTTGCTGGCATTCCTTGTTCGTCAGTCTTAACTACGCAAGTGCGATCAGTTGGTGGGACCTTTTCCTTCCCAAGGGGTTAAACTTCAGTAAGATCTCACGGTTGTCGTTATACCACTAGGGAAAGCTGCTCATTTTTTAAGATCATGGTATAGTGATAACCGTTGATCTTCTTCAGCAATGCAATGGACCATGGGACCACTATCAGTGGATGCTGAGGTGGTAGAATTCTATTGGATGCAGAGCGGTGATGTGGTGAAGTTGCTAATCATAGACCTGATTGTTAGATCCCTTTGATCTTATGGCTTGTCACATGACCACAATGAATATTCTTTCCCCTTGCAATCATGAGACAACCATATGATCTTCCATTGATTCACAAGGGCAGTAGTGTGGTGGGTCCAGTTCTCAGTTTGTTGTGATGTGTGCAATTTTCACTGGTCTGAGGTATTGACTTGGCTCTTTGTTAGTGGGGCTGAGGGTTGTAGTGTTTAAAGGAGTCAGTTGATCCATTTTCATAATGAGGTTGTTCTTGATTGGCCAGCAGGTGACAAGGTGGTAGTCTTGTGGCCTTGTCACATGATCGCAAGGGCCATCTTTTGGCCATGTGATCATGCGACAAGGGTGCCACGTTGGTGGGGAGTGGTGACATGGTGCTATTATGGAGTCTTATCACATGTTTGCATAGCCCTTTTCTAGGCTATGGGATCATGTGACAACTATTTGGCATCATAGTTGCAGAGTTAGGGCGGGTCCATAGTGCCAGTGTTGTTGAGTTCCATTTTGATTGGTTGCTAACTGCTGACGGGGCTGTTGACTTTCCAAAGGGGCCAGCAACTGTTGTGAATTAAGTATGACTGCCTGATTTTTTGGGAAGGAGGTGGATCGACGACCATGTTTTAAATTTTTCCAATTAGCCATTGCATTTGAATTCAAATTTGCAGAAGGGTTTGCAATGACATGAAGTACCATAATTGATGGTTTCTTCGGTAGATTTTGACTGCTTTGATGGCACCAATGGTTGTAGAATGGTCTAGTGAGTTGGGTGGTTGCCTGTGGGTCTAGTACCATGTGGTGATGGACAAATTTGGTTGCTTGAAGCTTTTTACAAGTCTATTCAGTTTGATTTGCATGGTAAATTTATGATCTTCCTCTCCTTCTCAAAGATTCTTCTCAAGTGCAAAGATCATCCTTGGTCTGATAGACATGTGCTTGGTTTTCCCTACAGGCGTTTTCAAATTTTGATGTATTTTTAGTTGGTTGGGTGGGTGAAACCCTAGCCCTAGCTGTCTGTAGCTTGTTGCAACATATTTTGGGTTTCTAACGTAGCTAGTGGTATAAGTTGTAGCTTTTTTGACTAAGTAAAGGTTTTGCATTTTGTCAGTTCCAGTGGTTCCAATTTCTGGTTCCATGAGTAGTTTCTTCATGTAAACATTTTCATCCTAGTTATATCAACATTAGGGAAAAACCTCATGTATCTTTTGCATATTGTCTATGGTGTTTTCTGAATCAACTTGTAATACAGGGATTTGAATCCACATACTTAATACAGTTTCTCATTCTTGGATCTCTCCTTTAGTTGTTCTTAATGAATTCTAAGTTTTCTGGCTCATTGCATTTGGTTGCTTATGTATATGTTTCATCTCTCAGCCTCGATTTAGAATCAGGTTAAAATTCTATGAGTGAAGCATACATTCATTTGGTTTAATTAGTAAGGATACTTGTAAGTAGTGTAAGAGATGTTTAACTATGTTTATGGCTTGGATTCTAAGATGAATCTAGTAGTTGTCCTTGTGTTCCATGTTCACTTCAGGTCTGATGCTCAATGGATAAGGCACTGATCTTAAGCTAGTATCCCTCTGTTGATGCAAAGTGTTGCATGCTTGTTTGCATCTTGCAAGAAACCTAATTATATTTAATATCTCCAATCCTACAATCCCTCATAGTCTTGAGGTCACAAGGCCATTTTATACCCAATAGCAATTGAGATTCAATGAATGTCTGGTTAACATTTAGTAGTATCTTTCTATCATCTACTTTGTTTAATCCAGTCCAAATTCTTAAAATGCCATAAGTTACTGGATTAGGTACACCCACCTTGGTTTTGCAGAGCCAGAAGTGTAGAGGGCAGTCTTGTCCCTATAGTTGGTCCAGTTGCCTTGTAGAGCTCCCATACTTGGAACTAACCACTCCTAACATTAGTCTCAAGGCATATTGGCAGTCCTAAGTGTCATAAACATTTTTGAACACCAACAAGATGGTGACTCTACTGGGGAGAACAACAATGAAGAAATATATCTGTTAAGATCTCTAGTCGGGCTTGTGTTGTTATATTCAAAATCATTTGTTGACTAGATTGATTTGCCCATCCAAGTCACCAACAAGATGGTGACTCTACTAGGGAGCCATTGGAAAGAGTCAAATGAACAAACAAGTATTTGCTAAATTTTCTCACCTTGTTGTGAGTGGCAGCTCTGATTTTTCTCTCTTTGATCAGTGCAGTTTCTGATAAGCAGTGAACCCTATGAAGTTTTGTGTATTGATTGGAAGAAGATACAAAATCCATGCAATATTTTCCTCTTCAAGGAGGTGGTGACTCTACAAAGAAAAGAACCTGATGGAGCTGCATGGTGAGCTCTAGATCTACCCTACCTTCTAGTCAATAGGCTCCTCTTTCAAGTATTCTAGGTATTCTTTTGTTGAAAATGTTTCCCTATCAAGTGTTTAGCACTGATGTAAATGGATAAGAAGTGGTGGGTAGTTCCTTATGGAGGAATATAGGCCCTTTTGTTTTGATGGCATTGAAGGTGCCTCTAATAAGTTCCTTACTAAGGATGGGTATGAGGACAATAATGAAGATCAGACATAAGAAACTAGTGTCTCTGTTGAACCCACCATGAGTGATAATGACTATAAAAATCTTCTCATCAAGATTGCTACTCTTAAGAAGAGGATTGCAGAAAGCAATGCTGAGATCTAGCAGCTAGAGGAGGACAAGAGATTGCTAAGACTAGTGGTTCCTTATGATGATCATGAGGAGGCCAGTGTCTCTGATGTTGAGTCTCATTATGCAGAAAGTGTTGATTATGAAGCTAACATTGAGGTCAATGCATATGAGAGTGCTGAAGATGAATCTGAATTTGATAATATTTCTAGTTTGTCTACAGATTTTTCTTCTATTCAATATCAGAAGGTAGCTTTGTTGTCCTGGTTTGATGATGTTTTTTGTGAAGGGCAGAGTATTGAGTATGATGTAAATGATGATTCTTGCATAGATTGTTTCACACAAGATTATCTAAGGCCAGAGATGTGTGTCCTTGTTCTTGACAAGGATGATATTTGTAGCATTAGGGGTGAAGCTAAGGAAGATGAAGACAAAGCACAAAGTCCATTGAGTAGTGAAAGGATTTCAGCACTCTTGGCTAAAGAATTTCAAAGTTATGCCCCTAATTTGGATTTTGATTTGTAGCTCCCCAATGATGTATCCTTTGACACTGATAATGAGGCCAGTATTCAAAGTGATAGTGATGGTCCATTTTCACTAGTTTTCCCCTCATATAATGACACTACAAAAGGAGAGGTAGAAGGACATGATAGTGTGTTGTCCTATCATCAAGATTATAGTGATGAACAAGTTTCTTGTTCATATCCTTTTCCTTCTTTTTCTAATTATGATATTGATTGTGACAGTGTTGAAGACTTTTCTTTCAGCAGTTGGACAGAACTTCTTTTGATGGAAATAGTGATGAAGATCAGTTGTTCCCCTATCACAAAATTTTTAAAGAAGACCTTCACTTGGTTCATGATCTAGTCAGTGAGGATATCATTGATGAACCAAGTTGCTTAGTGGCTGAAGCAATACATGAAGGTAAATTAGAGGATTCAAGTCCTTCTCAGCTAGGTAACTGTATTGTAATGCATGATGTTCCTCATGTACTATTTTATGATGCATTACAAGGTGAGTTTTTTATTCTTTCCAGTCAGGAGGAAGAAGTAAGTGACATTCCTTACTTCTTGCAGTTTGAATATGAATGTAATAGTCATGACTGGAAAAACATGGGTAATGATCATTACATTTTCATTCTTCAGCCCATGGTTATTCACATACATTTGTAGCAGGATGATCATAAAAGTTTTAGGTGTTGGGTCATGTATATGGATGAGAATCAGACCTTTGATTCAGGGGGGTCATTGATTTCATTTTGGTGGCCTGGGGCCATCAAGTAAAGTTGTAAATCTTGTAAATTTTTGCAAATATTCTTCCCTTTTTGCTGTGTGTTTCCCTTCTTGTTTTCTTGGTTTGGTTGCCAATTTTTGTGGGTTCCCTATATTTTTTGAGGTCTCTATGTTTTTCTAGTGGGTGGTCTGCTTCTTCCCAGAAATCTGAGGTCCTCATTGTATCTGCAAGAGATACATGTCCCCAACTAGGGCCACTATTGGTCCATTTTCCTATCAATGCAAAATCTTTTGAAAATGGCCCATTTCCTTGCAAGTTTTCTTGAAGTGTCCTACCTTGTGCTCTTCATTATGTTGCCTTGCTCTAGTCCAAATTACACATGCTGAATTGCAAAACCCAAGGAGTTATTAAAGTTTTAAGGTCTGCAGGAAACAATTTCAAAATCTACGTAAGTGTCAAAAACCCATAATGTTTTTGAAAACCCATGATGTTTTCAGTCTCCTTGCCACCTTTGGGTCTACGTGAAAACCCTAGATGTTTTTTAACTTTTTCCAAAAACCCTATGTGTTTTCGACCTCACTTTTCTTCCCTTTTTCTGGCATTCCTTGTTCGCTGATCTTAACTGCACAAGTGCAATCGGTTGATGGGACCTTTTCCTTCCCAAGGGGTTAAATTTTAGTAAGATCTTGCAGTTGTTGTTATACCGCTAGGGAAAGCTACTCATTTTTTAAGATCATGTTATAGCGACAACTGTCAATCTTCTTCGGTGATGTAATGGACCTTGCGACCACTGTCAGAGGATGCTGAGGTGGTAGAGTTCTATTGGATGCAGAGTGGTGATGTGGTGAAGTTTCCGGTCATGGGCCTGGTTGTCAAATCCTTTTGATCTTATGGCTATTGCATGATTGCAATGAATATTCTTTCCCCTTGCGATCATGCGACAACAATCTAATCTTCCAGTGATTCACAAGGGCAGCAGTGCGGTGGGTTTGGTTCTCAGTTTGTTGCGATGTGTGCACTTTTCACTGGTCTGAGGTAGTGACTTGGCTCTTTGTCAGTGGGGCTGAGGGTTGTAGTGTTTAAAGGAGTCCAGTTGATCCATTTTCATGATGAGTTTGTTCTTGATTGGCCAGCGGGTGACAAGGCGGCAGTCTTGTGGCATTGTCGCATGATCACAAGGGCCATCTTTCGACCATGTGATCATGTGACAAGGGTGCCACGTTGGTGGGGAGAGGTGACATGGTGCTGATGTGGAGACTTGTCACATGTTCATATAGCACTTTTCTGAGCTATGTGATCATGCGACAACTCTTTAGCATCACAGTTGTGGATTTAGGGCAGGTCCACAGTGTCAGTGTTGCCGATTTGTTTGGTTTTGATTGGTTGTTGACTACTGACAAGGCTATTGACTTTCTAAAGGGGCCCGCAACTATTGTGAATTAACTATGACCACCTGATTTTTTGGGAAGGAGGTGGATTGATGGCCATGTTTTAAATTTTGTCGATTAGCCATTGCATTTGAATTCAAATTTGCAGAAGGGTTTGCAGTGACATGAAGTACCATAATTGATGGTTTCTTCCGTGGATGTTGACTGGTTTGGTGGTGCCAGTGGTTTCAGAATGGTCCAGTGAGTTGGGTGGCTGCCTATGGGACTGGTACCATGTGGTGATGGACAAATTTTATTGCTCGAGGCTTTTTACTGGTCTGTTTAGTTTGATTTGCATGGTAAATTTATGATCTTCCTATCCTTCTTAGATATTCTTCTCAAGTGTGAAGATCATCCTTGGTCTGATAGACATGTGCTTGGTTTTCCCTCTAGGATTTTTTAAATTTTGATGTATTTCTGGTTGGTTGGGTGGGTGAAACCCTAGCCCTAGCTTTCTGTAGGTTGTTGCAACCTATTTTGGGTTTCCAAGGTAGCTAGTGGTATAAGTTGTAGCTTTTTTGACTGAGTAAGGGTTCTAAATTTTGTTAGTTCCAGTGGCTCCAATTTCTAGTTCCATGAGAAGTTTCTTCATGTAAACATTTTCATCCTGGTTGTATCAACATTAGGGAAAAACCTCATGTATCTTTTGCATATTATCTATGGTGTTTTCTGAATCAACTTGTAATACAGGGATTTGAATCCACATACTTAATACAATTTCTCATTCTTGGATCTCTCCTTTAGTTGTTCTTAATGAATTCTGAGTTTTCTGGCTCATTGCATTTGGTTGCTTATGTATATGTTTCATCTCTCAGCCTTGATTTAGAATCAGGTTAAAAGTCTCTGATTGAAGCATAGATTCATTTGGTTCAATTAGTAAGGATACTTGTAAGTAGTGTAAGAGATGTTTAACTATGTTTATGGCTTGGATTCTTAGATGAATCTAGTAGTTGTCCTTGTGTTCCATGTTCACTTCAGGTATGATGCCCAATGGATAAGGCACTGATCTTAAGCTAGTATCCCTCTATTTATGCAAAGTGTTGCATGGTTGTTTGCATCCTGCAAGTAACCCAATTATATTTAATATCTCCAAGCCTACAATCCCTCATAGTCTTGAGGTCACAAGGCCATTTTATACCCAATAGCAATTGAGATTCAATGAATGTCTGGTTAACATTTAGTAGTATCTTTCTATCATCTACTTTGTTTAATCTAGTTCAAAGTCCTAAAATTCCATAAGTTACTAGATTAGGTACGCCCGCCTTGGTTTTGTAGAACTAGAAGTGTAGAGGCTAGTCTTGTCCCTATAGTTGGTCTAGTTGCCTTGCAGAGCTCCCATACTTGGAACTAACCACTCCTAACATTAGTCTCAAGGCATATTGGCAGCCCTAAGTGGCATAAGCATTTTTGAACACCAGCACATCAAAGCACCTATTTCTAGGTTTTCACTAAGATGATCATTTTTTTAGGACATTTTCTAATTTTTAGAATTATTGACAATATATCATTTTTTTTTTGGATTTTTTTAGGATCAATAAATATGTACAAAGGATGCCCTGAGATAGAATAGGCATCATGGATAGAACTTCTTTAGGTGTAAGATATTGATAGGATTAGGGAGCTACTCTCCCTCTGCATTAGATAATAAATAAGCACCTATCCGAAAAGTTGTTGTAATAATGTAAGGTCCTAGCCAATTAGGTTTGAATTTTCCTTTTTGATCTCTATGCTATTGATTCTTAGGATTTTCACGCAAGACAAGATCTCGACTTGAAATTCTCTAGGGTGAACCTTTTTGTTGAAGGATTTGGATGTGCACTTTTTAAACCCTTATATGGTCAAATGATGCTTGATGTTTCTCATCTAGAATTTCTAACTCTCCAAGTATCATGGCATGGTAGTCTTCATATGTAACTAGACCTTTGAGGTAAACTCTAACTGAAAGAATCTCAACCTCTAAAGCTAAAACTGCTTCAACACCACATGTAAGGGCAAAAGGAGTAGCCCTAGTAGGAATATGAATACTCATTCTAGAAGCCCACAAAGCTGGATTTATCTGTAAATGCCAATCTCTACCATTCTTACAAACTGTTCTATGTAGGATTTTTAGAAGGGTTTTGTTTGATGCCTTTGCTTGACCATTTCCTTGTAGGAAGTAAATGGAGGACCTGTTTGTGTTCAAAATGGATTCTTATGCTCTTAGGCTACCAATATACCCTCAGATAGATTTTAGGAGTGCTTAGTTCCAAAATGTATAGGGATCTTAAGGTAACTGAACCAACTATAGGGACAAAACTTCCCTCTTCACTTCTAGCTCTGCAAAACCAAGGTGGGTGCACCTAACCCAGTAAAAACTACACTTCACACACCAAAGACTAGGTCTAGACAACAAATTGATAGTTAGAAAGTGCTAAATGCTAACCCCACATTCATTGACTCTCCATTACGATATGGTGACAAAACCACACAACCAACTACTTAAAGCTTAAAAAGGTTATTGATTTCAATATTCTTGGGATGCAATAACTTCAACCAGTGTATGTCAACAAAAGAGGTAATCATTTAGGCCAATGCCTCATCCATTGGGAAAGAGTCCTTAGACACAAAGACACACAAACTTGAAAATATCTAAGAATTCATAGCCATAAATACATTTATCCTAGTCTTTACTACTTACAAAACATCCTTACATAGACAAGGGGCAAACTCATATCCCACCTAGAGCATAATTTAATACAATCTTAGATTAGAACTCAAGAATGAAGATACATACATACAACAATATGTAATGAGCCAGAAAACTCAAAGCTTACTTGACTTGACACAAAGGAGAGATAAGAATCGGATATTTGTATTAAGTATGATGAATTCCTTATGTGTATACAATGAACCACAAGGCACCTTGCTTGCAAACTACAGCTTAGAATTGCAACTTTCTTCCTTCATTAACAAACACTGAGTCAAAAAACTATTACAAAACCCTAGGACCAGAAACTCAGGACTGAGTTTGAACTTTGCAACTGGAACCCTTACAAAACCAAAAATTTAACAATATATACCACTGGTTACCTTGGAATCCCAAACAAGTTAGGATGCAACAAGCTACAGATAACCAGGGTAAGGGTTAGGGTTTCCACCCACCATACAATTCAAACAAATCAAAAATTAATACACTGGAGGGAAAACCAAGCAACCCTGAGCAGTTAGATCCAAAATCCAATCTTCAATTAAGGTAAATCCTCTGGAAATGTACTGAAGATCAAGAAATTCCTACAAATTCATCTAATTTGACTCCTACAACATGCCTTGAGCACCATTATTCATTCTCCCCATGGCATAAAACTCCTTGCAATCAATCATCGTACTCACTGGACCACACCACTACAATTGGCACCATGAAACTAATCAAATCCAGTTGTGAAAGAATTAAAAACTAGTCCTTTCTCTTGTTGAGAAACCCACCAAAAATTTGAATTCAAAATGCAATGGTTACTTTATGGTTCAAGCTACAAATCAATGGTTGACATTCAAACTTGAATCAACTTTATATCATGACTGTTCGATCTTGATATTTTGTAGGTCTTATGATTTACCTTTAATAGGAATCTTGGTTTACATTTAGCAACCATGTGACAAAAGCTATCTCATTTGTGAAATGAAACCCCAACTCATGTTTAACTTCAGTGAATCAGTGAACAAAAAAAAACACTTAACCTCAGTTCATAATTGGTGAACGGGTGACTGAAGGAATTGCGCCAGTTCCCTGAACATTTTTCCTCTCTGCCAGTTTATTTAGCTACTACGCAAATGCTTGTTCACAAAATCGCCAGACCTTTTAGCACTTCACCATTTTATTATGTGAAAGATCAAAACCTTTGAATTTTTTTTGCACCGCTAACCCTTTATCAGATCCACCAAAAAAGACTGAGAGATTATCGGGCCCGCATCAAGAAGATCAACAGTTGTCTGAAGTTCGCATAGAGCCAAAAGATTCTTTTAGATTATAAGACAACTGTCAGATGGAGAATCTCTGCCTACCTTGACAACCCTCTGACAAGATATGAAATCAATGACAGTAGTAAGATCACAAGTGTCAGAGAAAACCCTTAAGATCATACATTGGCCGTCGATGCTCTGACAACATCGAAACCCACTAAACATGGAAATCCTGGCCCAACTGATGTGTCTACATACCTATAATCCATGGCCAATCAAAACTTGACATCTCAGAAAAACATGGCAATTGGTCCCACCGTTCTCAGCAATCGCTTAACCATTTGACCATTTGGCAAATACGTGACTGCTGGGAAACTCCAAGTCACAGAAAACATTACTTAACCCATGTTAGATCAAACGATTCAGTGAACAAAGATTTTCACTAAATCATGAAGTCCCTTCATAACCTCAGGTTACTCTTCACGAACTAGAAAATACACAAAAAAGATGAGGGCCTACTGATGATCTAGCAAATTAGCGACCAAAGAGATTTCACCAATTTGCAGCAAAACTTGAAACACTGCCACTTTATCCAGAGATTCAATGAATACACCTATTCGCCCATTCACTGGAAGTTTTTAGAACCTACCAAATAATTATGAGAATGCATGAACACCAAATATTTTTATCAGGACCGCCAAAGATTTAACCGCTCCACCAAAACCTTAGACCAAAAATTGGGCCCGCTTGAAGAGAGATCAACATTTGTCATAAAATCTCATGCATCTGACACATTCTATCAGATCTTATGACAACTATTGGATCAAATTTTTATACTACTCTATAGATTTTCTGACATAGGACCCTCTAACAAAGGTTGACTCAGCACCTCATGGACCAATCATATACCGCCAAATCAGCACACCTAGCAAGTGGACCCACTTTAAAAGAAAAGCTACGTCACAATAGGAAATCAATGGAAGGTGCAAGATTTGATGAGCTAGAAAGATTCTATCTACTTATAAGATAGTCATTGATCTAGAATCTCACTACAGGGCACCTCCACTTTGTGAATGAGCGACTAAGGGAAAAAGATACAATGTTCTCCAAGTCACTGGATAAAAAGATAAGACCGCTAGGCATTTAGAGATTACGTGAACATTGTTCACTGAACCCCCAAAAATTTTATGAGGCATGAAAAAGTATTAATGATTCAGTGAACACTGGGTAGAGAAAATAACCATGTGCACTAAGGGATCTTAAGTGGCACAAAAAGGTAACATAAAATTAGATCAGGGTGAGACAAAATAAGGGTTTTTTATGGCAACGGCTAGATTTTTGAATTTTTTGCCTAGGGTTTGGACCAAAAATAAGGAAAAAGGATGCAGAGGCTAGGAAAAAGGGGATGCAACCATGAAAATTTTTACTAGTGCTAACAGTGGTTGATACTCAGGGACGTGTATGTCCTGCAGATACAACGAGCAAGCTAGAATCTCCTGGAAGAGCAGACCAACTCAAAATTTTGACCCAAAAAGCAAAAAAAGATGACTATACAAGGGAAAACCTAAAATACTACTCATGGAAAAGATACTTCAAGAGAAGTAAAACTTTAGGAATTGTCTATGAATAGGCAATTCCAAAGTACCACCAATTAAATCCTTCAGGACATAAGAGTCTATCTCCCATTTTCTTTCAATAAGATAAGGGCCCAACCAAATTGGATCAAATTTTCCATGCTTCCCCTTATCCTCTAACCTTGCATTCCACATCAAGACCAGGTCATCAACTTTAAAACTCCTTTGAGTAGCCCTTCTATCAAACAAATTCTTACATTGTCTCTACAATGTCTCATTTCTTTCATGTGCATCTCTCCTTACCTCCTCCAACTAGATCAGCTCATCCATTCTTACTCTCATCTCATCATTCAAATCTTCATCATATGCCTGGATGAACCTATACATCTAAAATAAATTATTTTGAGGAAATCTAGCGCTTATTCCATATACCAAATCAAATGGAGTACAACCTATGGCCTTCTTAATAGTTACCATGCCAGCCCATAGTGCCCACTATAACTTTGAGTCCCAGGCCTTCTTATTCTTTTCTAACACTCTCTTGAGAATCTTAATTAGACTTTTGTTACTGGACTCAGCCTGACCATTTCCTTATGGATGATATGGAGAAGAAAATGAAATGTGTATCCCATATTGTTGACAAAAATCACTAAATTCCTATGATCTAAAACACATTGCATTATCAACCACAATTACCTCTGGGCAACCAAACCTGGTGAGGATGTTCTGCATCACAAAGTTTGTCACAACTTTGCTAGTGGCCTTTCTAGTAGGGATAGCCTCAACCCACTTGGTAAAATAGTCTGTTGCCACTACCATGTAAGAATGTCTACCACTAGACTTGTTTGGAATCTCCCCAATAAAGTCAATACCCCATTTCTGGAAAGGAGCCTAAACTGCAATGAGCCTGAGTGGAAAATTCCCATTAAATTTCAACTTTCTAGCAAATCTCTAACATGCATCAAATCTTCTTACAAACTAATGTGTATCCTTAAAAATTGTAGGCCACCAAAATCCAAACCTAAGGATCTTGTGAGTTGTGGTCTTTTCCATATAGTGTCCTCCACATACGCCTTAGTGCATTTCCTTTAACAGAGCTTCAGACCTCTCATGGTCTATGCACTTTAGCAATACTCCTTCATTGCTTCTCCACCATAACTTACCATGTATAATAGCATACTTTGTTGATTGCAACTTGACAGTTCTTTTATTTTCATCCATCTCATGGGGAAGAACCAATTTCTGCAAGTAACCAATAACATCTTTGTACCAATCACAACAATCCATATCACAAATATATGGCCTTTGTTCTTCTTCTAACACATTCACATGATTTGAAATTAAATTTCTTTGTGCCATTATTTTTGCAAGACCTAAGCCTCTTACCAACTTTGTAATCTAGATATCAATATTAAATTCTTGGATCCTATTGATCCATCTACATCTTTTCCCTGAAACTTCTTGTTGCACCAATATATCCTTAACTACAGCACTAGGAACATAAGAAACCACCTTAGCTCCTACAAGGTAACATCTTAAAGCCTTGACTGCTTTGACTAAGGCATAAGCTTGTTTCTCAATCATATCATATTTCAATTCTACTACTTGTAGGGATTTACTAAAAAATGATATGGGTTGTTCATATCCATCTGAATTCTTTTGCAATAAAACTACTGCAACTGTATGACAAGAAGCAAAAGAAAAAATCTGCATGGGCTTACCATAATTAGGTGTCCTCAAAATTGGAGCATCCTTGATGGCCTTTTTAATATTTCTAAAAGATTCATCTACTTCTTCATTCCATTCAATCTTTTCTTCTTTTTTCAACATCATAGAGATAGGGAGACTGATTTCTACAAAATTTGTAACAAATCTCCTTAGGAAATTTACCTGCCCAAAGAAAGATTGTATTCCTTTAACATTTTTAGGAGGTGAAATTTTATCTATAGCCATAACCCTTTCAGGGTCAATCCTCACTCCATCCTTGGACACAATATGTCCTAAGAGCTTTCCTTCCACAACACCAAAAGAACACTTCTTTGGATTCAAAGAAATCCCATACTCCGAAGCCCTGATAAAAATCTTCTCAAGATGTTCACAATGCTGATCTTCCTTTTCTGAATATGCTGTGAGATCATCCTAATATGCTAATAGAAATTTTTTTATGAAGTCTGAAAGGCCACATCCATAGCTCTCTAAAAAGTAGCTCCTACATTTGTCAAACCAAAAGGCATTCTAACATAAACATATGTTCCCCAAGGGGTAGTGAATGCAGTCTTGAACTCTTCTAACTCCTTGACCATGACCTAATTATATCCAGAGAAACCATCCGTCATGGACATTAACTCTGATCCAGTAACCTTCTACAGCATATTCTCCATATTAGGCAAACCATAGTTATCCTTCAAAGAATTGACATTCAAGTTCCTAAAATCAACACATAACCTAATGTCACCATTCTTTTTTCTGACTGGAACCAAGTTTGACACCCAAGTAGAATGCCTGAGAGGCTTGATGATGCCAACATCCATCATCTTTTTGATTTCATCTTGCATTTTTGGTGCCAACGTAGGGTTCAAAGGCCTTAACTTTTTCCTAAAAGGTTTAGTTCCTTCCTTGAATTGTATCTCATGCTGGAATAGATCTTCTCTATAGGCTTTCAAATCATCATAAGACCATGCAAAGACATGTCTAAATTTTTTGAGAAGATCAATCAGATTGTTCCTAGTTCTTTGAGACAAACATTTACCTATGTAAACATTTTTGGGTACTTGACTTGTTCCTAAATTTATTTCTTCCAAATCATTTATCTTATCAAAAAATTTAGGAAAACAAGTCCTTTCTTTATCATCAAATGCTCTCTCAAGAGAAACCAATCCCCTTGGGATCCTATTTGATTTTAGTTGCAAAACTTCCTTCCCAAGAACATTCTCTTTTCCATTTTTTATGTCAACATAAGTTTTGAAATCCATCTCCTGACCATGAAAATGAGATTCACATTGCAAAAACCTTAGTATATCCTGATCATCAGAAAATACCTACCAATTCTCAACATTGTCTAGGATAGAAGACCTAGACTTACACTCAATCCTGGATATCCCTGCAAAGGTAATATCCTCTAGCCTTAATGCTATGTTTGCTAGTAAGTCAAGCATCTTTTTTTGGCTCCTATCCACCTAATCAATACCAAAGGCATTGAAACCTTCAATTTCATCCCAAACAACATTCCTATACTATTTTAGCCTTTGATTCTTAGGTGCATACTTTGATCTAATCTGAGAAACTACTAACTCAGAGTCACCAACCACCCTAAGATGTTTGATTCCATGTTTTGATGCTTGTCTCAAACCAATCAATAGGGCCTCATATTCAGAAACATTATTTGTGCAAGAGAACAAGACAGTGAAAGAAAACTTGAAAGTCTTACCACTTGGGGATATCA
Source organism: Chamaecyparis obtusa (assembly GCA_027943335.1). Classification (NCBI taxonomy): domain Eukaryota; kingdom Viridiplantae; phylum Streptophyta; class Pinopsida; order Cupressales; family Cupressaceae; genus Chamaecyparis; species Chamaecyparis obtusa. Next base: position 2,293,483 of record BSBK01001097.1, read on the forward strand.
ATAGCACTCCTACTCCGGCACCTTCCTTTGAACTTGCTCCATCAAAATACAAGGTCCATAAGCCATTACCTTTTTCCATGTTATTTTTATCATTAGCCAAAAGGATAGGCATGACTTTTTCTTGCACCTCTCTCTCCTGAACTTGGAAAGAACCAATGTCAGTGTCAACAAAGGAATTCATATTGTCATCTTCATCCTCCTCAATCATATGTGGAGTTCTAGCTTCCCTTAAAACTTTCACACTTTCTCCTTTAATGTTAAAAGTAGAAAAAGACAAGTCACATTGAATACTTCCTCCCATAGAGGCACTCCATTTTCCAGATAACAACATTCTGTACTAATGAGGAATGTCAACTACAAGAACACTCATAGTTAACAGTTTGTCAAGAAATGCTGCTAATTTATAAGGCAAAGCCTTAATGGTACCAATAAATGGTACTTCTCTCAAGTCCATAGCTTGGCATCTCCCATGAGGTGTATCAACCTTTATCCTAATGACTTTATGATCTCTACAAGCATGATAGTGTTTGATGCTCATGAATCAATCATGCAATTCTTCAACAATTTTCCATTTATCATAAGGGACAAGAAGAAAGGATCCACTATCCCTAATGCGGTATTTACAATGTTTGCATCCAAATACCTCTGAGGAATCTCAGAGATAATTTCTTCATTTTTACTGTTAGGTGTGTCATCTAAAGAAGCCACATGCTTATCACCTCTGTTCATTTCTTAGACCTTTCTAGAAGAGGCACCATTTACCCAATCCAAGGCCTTAGCCTTGTGCTCTTCTATCCTCATCATTTCTAATAATGGAACCTTGACAGTTATTTGTGAAAGCAATTTGGTCATATCAATGGGAACATATGTATGGTTACCCATGTTTTCCTTAACCATAGTGACATCTTTATCTTCTACTTTGACAGTCAAATCAGACTTACCTTTTTACACAAATTCATCTTCATTCTAAGGTATGGGAACAACTATCTCTAGTGTCCTTTCTTTACCCTAAGGTATTGCAATAGGTCCCATCTTTTTACTTTGACCTTAGTGACAACACCAACAACCTTCTCCTTTTCCACATGTTGTTGTGTACTCTTTTCTGATTTCTTGATAAACATACTACCTGGTTTACCATTTGTGCTTCCAATTGTCCTATTTCTCAAATTATAATTGCTCCTGGCTTGAGTGACCATGTCTACAGTGATTTGAGCAATTTCTTCATCAGAGGATCTCCTTAAGGAAACATGTTCCTCACACTTCATTGTACTACATCCAACATCATCAAACTCCTCTTCCTCATCATCAGTAGAGTCAACCTCATCCCATGCATGTGAAGAAGTCATTGCACAACCACTTTGATCATATTGTTCTTCATGTTCTTGATTCTCAAATAAATTCAAAGCAATAACACAATGCTCTAGACTATGAGGAGATTGACAAACAACCCACCATGGGACATCATCATTCATGTTGACTGAATTTCTTTGCAAAGGATTAGGAATCCTATCATCAGGCCTATCCCTTTTGACTGGAAAAATGGGCTTGCCATCCTTCCACTGAGTATTGTATGGGTAATTCTACATTCCTAGTTGCCTACTAAAATTACTTGAAATAGGCTGGTCATTTGTTGCAATCCTATTGTTTCTTTTTTCATTAGGCTTTAGATCCTCTAAAGTACTTAGAATCTACTTTAGATTATCCTCCTCCTTTGGCTTAAAGTTAGCAGACCTTCCCATCTCTTTCTTATTTTTCACTTGAGGCCTACAATCATCTCTTCTCCCTAATTTTCCTGATATTCTTCTATTACTCTCTATGTTGATAGCCAACTTGTAAGCCTCCCTAAGATTTCTAGGGTTCTTATCCCTTAAGAGGTAACCCATCTTTGCATCAAAAGCATTCAAGCATGTCACAAGACACACCCTATCATCTAACCTGATAACCTACAGTAGCCTATGCATAGCCTTTTGAAACCTTATATTAAATTCAAGGACATCTTCATTTTGATTTTTCTTTATGTTATTGAATTCATTCAAAATAAAACCCTCATTTGTTTTATCTCCATAATGCTCCTTGAAACAATTCTTAAATTCATTCCAAGATCCTATAATAGCATGGGGCAATCCTCTAAACCAATCCCTAGCATCTTTAGTCAGAGATTGCACAAATAACTTCATTACAACATCATCAAGCTCAAAACTATAATCATCTATTACATCCATAAAATTTTTTAGATGTTCTTCACATGTAATGACATTGTTTCTAGCAAACTTTGGGAGCTTCTTTCTAATTTCATCAGGAATTACATTAGGATAACCAGGAATACCAAAAAAGATAAGTTGTTTGTACCTTTCATGAACAAGAACTCCATGTGGTGGATCCATTCCTTGAGATGTAGATGTCCTTGTGTTTGAACCATCAGGAATTTTAGCAGCACCCAAAATACCATTTGTTTGAGCTGCAAGGTTACCATGATTTCCACCTTGTCCCAAGAAAGAAGCAACAACATTTGAAGGTCCTGAGGTATGCTTAAGAAAATCAATCTTCTTCCTCATTTCTATAGCAGTAGCCTCCAACTCTACTTTCTCTAGTTCTTTAGCCCACATTTCTTTCTCTTTTCTAGCCTTCTCAAGGTCTACATCTAATCTCAACCCTTGATCTAGTGGGTCTTTCGCATGAACTTGTTCATTGATCTGAACTCCAATAGCTTTTTGTTTGCCTTTATCTCTAGGCCTAGTTACCTCATGTGTTTTATACACAATAGGTTGTTCTTCTATTCTTTCAGGCTCTGGGACAAAATTAATTTCCTCCAAATCTAGCAACTGCCTCTTTAGCTGATTAGCCTTTATCATTTCTTATCTTACTCTATCTTCTTTGTCCTTTTCTCTTTGTTGTCTGATAGAAACTTGTTCTTGGACTCTTCTCTCCAATTCATAGACCTCTTCAAAGATCTCTTCTGATTTAGGGAGAGTAGTCTAAGACTCATCATCTCCCACTTTAAATTCATCCTCATACTGGTTTAGTCCCAAATCAACAACCTCTTCATATCCTGAAATATTTTCTTCTTGACTAGGCTTGGTTTGAGTTTCTTGCCTTGTATCTTTTTTATTCTTCCAAGTATGAGAAACATTTCTTTTCTTCTTTCCTCCCCTTGTCTGACTAGGCCTAGAAGTGCTTGGAATACCTTCTTCCATTATGTTTTCAGGATGCTTCTTTCTTTAGAACCTAGTACCTTTGTAACTCAATCTATAAAATCTAATGACTAGCACTGCTGTAGAGATGTTTGAGTCACCACCCAAGTATATTCAGAATCCTACAATATTGCTTAACAAATATCCAAATGAGTTGACAAGACAAGGGACATGAAGAACCCTATTTTTTCAATGATGACCTATTGGTTATTATAGACTTTTGTAACACTTCCCTAGTAGAGTCGCCATCTTTTTGGTGTTCAAAATGGATGCTTATGCTCTTAGGCTACCAATATACCCTCAGATAGATTTTAGGAGTGGTTAGTTCCAAAATGTATAGGGATCTTAGGGTAACTAGATCAACTATAGGGACAAGACTGCCCTCTTCACTTCTAGCTCTACAAAACCAAGGCGGGTGCACCTAACCCAGTGAAAACTACACTTCACACACCAAAGATTGGGTCTAGACAATAGATTGATAGTTAGAAAGTGCTAAATGCTAACCCCACATTCACTGACTCTCCATTACCATACAGTGACAAAACCACACAACCAACTACTTAAAGCTTAAAAAGGTTATTGATTTCAATATTCTTGGGATGCAATAACTTCAACTAGTGTATGCCAACAAAAGAGATACTCATTTCGGCCAGTGCCTCATCCATTGGGCAAGAGTCCTTAGATACAAAGACACACAAACTTAAAAATATCCAAGAATTCATAGCCATAAATACATTTATCCTAATCTTTACTACTTACAAAACATCCTTACATGGACAAGGGGCAAACTCATATCTAACCTAGAGCATAATTTAATCCAATCCTAGATTAGAACTCAAGAATGAAGATACATACATACAACAATATGTAATGAGCCAGAAAACTCAAAGCTTACTTGACTTGACACAAAGGAGAGATAAGAACTAGATATTTGTATTAAGTATGATGAATTCCTTATGTGTATACAATGAACCACAAGGCACCCTACTTGAAAACTATAGCTTAGACCTACAACTTTCTTCCTTCATTAACAAACACTGAGTCAAAAAACTATTACAAAACCCTGGGACCAGAAACTTAGGACTTTGCAACTGGAACCCTGATAAAACCAAAAATTCAACAATATATACCACTGGTTACCTTGGAATCCCAAACTAGTTAGGATGCAACAAGCTACAGATAACCAGGGTAAGGGTTAGGGTTTCCACCCACCATATAATTCAAATAGATCAGAAATTAATACACTGGAGGATTTGAGCAATTTCTTCATCAGAGGATCTCCTTAAGGAAACATGTTCCTCACACTTCATTGTACTACATCCAACATCATCAAACTCCTCTTCCTCATCATCAGTAGAGTCAACCTCATCCCATGCATGTGAAGAAGTCATTGCACAACCACTTTGATCATATTGTTCTTCATGTTCTTGATTCTCAAATAAATTCAAAGCAATAACACAATGCTCTAGACTATGAGGAGATTGACAAACAACCCACCATGGGACATCATCATTCATGTTGACTGAATTTCTTTGCAAAGGATTAGGAATCCTATCATCAGGCCTATCCCTTTTGACTGGAAAAATGGGCTTGCCATCCTTCCACTGAGTATTGTATGGGTAATTCTACATTCCTAGTTGCCTACTAAAATTACTTGAAATAGGCTGGTCATTTGTTGCAATCCTATTGTTTCTTTTTTCATTAGGCTTTAGATCCTCTAAAGCACTTAGAATCTACTTTAGATTATCCTCCTCCTTTGGCTTAAAGTTAGCAGACCTTCCCATCTCTTTCTTATTTTTCACTTGAGGCCTACAATCATCTCTTCTCCCTAATTTTCCTGATATTCTTCTATTACTCTCTATGTTGATAGCCAACTTGTAAGCCTCCCCAAGATTTCTAGGGTTCTTATCCCTTAAGAGGTAACCCATCTTTGCATCAAAAGCATTCAAGCATGTCACAAGACACACCCTATCATCTAACCTGATAACCTACAGTAGCCTATGCATAGCCTTTTGAAACCTTATATTAAATTCAAGGACATCTTCATTTTGATTTTTCTTTATGTTATTGAATTCATTCAAAATAAAACCCTCATTTGTTTTATCTCCATAATGCTCCTTGAAACAATTCTTAAATTCATTCCAAGATCCTATAATAGCATGGGGCAATCCTCTAAACCAATCCCTAGCATCTTTAGTCAGAGATTGCACAAATAACTTCATTACAACATCATCAAGCTCAAAACTATAATCATCTATTACATCCATAAAATTTTTTAGATGTTCTTCACATGTAATGACATTGTTTCTAGCAAACTTTGTTTGAGCTGCAAGGTTACCATGATTTCCACCTTGTCCCAAGAAAGAAGCAACAACATTTGAAGGTCCTGAGGTATGCTTAAGAAAATCAATCTTCTTCCTCATTTCTATAGCAGTAGCCTCCAACTCTACTTTCTCTAGTTCTTTAGCCCACATTTCTTTCTCTTTTCTAGCCTTCTCAAGGTCTACATCTAATCTCAACCCTTGATCTAGTGGGTCTTTCGCATGAACTTGTTCATTGATCTGAACTCCAATAGCTTTTTGTTTGCCTTTATCTCTAGGCCTAGTTACCTCATGTGTTTTATACACAATAGGTTGTTCTTCTATTCTTTCAGGCTCTGGGACAAAATTAATTTCCTCCAAATCTAGCAACTGCCTCTTTAGCTGATTAGCCTTTATCATTTCTTATCTTACTCTATCTTCTTTGTTTGAACCATCAGGAATTTTAGCAGCACCCAAAATACCATTTGTTTGAGCTGCAAGGTTACCATGATTTCCACCTTGTCCCAAGAAAGAAGCAACAACATTTGAAGGTCCTGAGGTATGCTTAAGAAAATCAATCTTCTTCCTCATTTCTATAGCAGTAGCCTCCAACTCTACTTTCTCTAGTTCTTTAGCCCACATTTCTTTCTCTTTTCTAGCCTTCTCAAGGTCTACATCTAATCTCAACCCTTGATCTAGTGGGTCTTTCGCATGAACTTGTTCATTGATCTGAACTCCAATAGCTTTTTGTTTGCCTTTATCTCTAGGCCTAGTTACCTCATGTGTTTTATACACAATAGGTTGTTCTTCTATTCTTTCAGGCTCTGGGACAAAATTAATTTCCTCCAAATCTAGCAACTGCCTCTTTAGCTGATTAGCCTTTATCATTTCTTATCTTACTCTATCTTCTTTGTTTTCCCTCCAAAATCCAATCTTCACTTATGGTAAATCCTCTAGAAATGTACTGAAGATCAAGAAATTCCCACAAATTCATTTGATTTGACTCCTACAACATGCCTTGAGCACCATTATTCATTCTTCCCATGGCATAAAACTCCCTGCAAGCAATCATCATACTCACTGGACCACACTACAACAATCAACACCACCAAACTAATCAAATCTGGCCATCAAAGCATTAAAAACCAGTCCTTTCTGTCGCTAAGAAACCCACCAAAAATTTGAATTCAAACTGCAATGGTTACTTTATGGCTCAAGCCACAAATCAGTGGTCAACATTCAAACTTGAATCAACTTTATATCGTGACCATCTAATCTTGATATTTCATGGGTCTTATTATTTACCTTTAATAGGAATCCTAGTTTACATTTAGTGACCATGCGATAAAAGCTATCTCATTCACAAAATGAAACCCCAACTCATGTTTAACTTCAATTAATTAGTGAACAAAGAAAAACACTTAACCTCAGTTCATAATTGGCAAATGGGTGACTGAAGGAATTTTGCCAGTTCACTGAACATTTTTCCTCTCTGCCAGTTTATTTAGCTACTATGTGAATGCTTGTTCAAAAAATCATGAGACCTTTTAGCACTTCACCATTTTATTATGTGAAATAGAAAAACCTTTGAATTTTGTTGGCCCCACTAACCCTTTATCAAATCCACCAAAAATGATTGAGAGATTACCAGGCTCGCATGAAGAAGATCGACGGTTGTCTGAAGTTTGCATAGAGCTAAGAGATTCTTTCAGATTATAAGACAACTGTCAGATAGAGAATCTCTCCCTGCCCTGACAACCCTCTGACAAGATATGAAATCAATGGTGGGTGTAAGATCACAAGTGTCAGAGAAAACCCTTAAGATCATATGCTGGTTGTCGATGCTCTAACAATGTCAAAACCCACTAAACTTGGAAATCCTAGCCCCACTGACATGTCTACATACCTGTAATCCATGGCCAATCAAAACCTGACACCTCAGCAACACATGGAAATTGGTCCCACCGTTCTCAGCAATCACTTAACCCTTTGACCATTCGGCAAATATGTGACTGTAGGGAAACTCCAAGTCATCAAAAACATTACTTAACCCATGTTAGATCAAATGATTCAGTGAACAAAGATTTTTTCTAAATCACAAAGTCCCTTCATAACCTCGGGTTACTCTTTTCAAACTGGCAAATACATAAAAAATATGAGGGCCTACTGATGATCTAGCAAATTAGAAACCAAAGAGATTTTTCCAATTCATAGAAAAACTTGAAACACTGCCACTTTATCCAAAGATTCAGTGAATACACCTATTCGCCCATTCACTGGAAGTTTTTAGAACCCACCAAATAATTATGAGAATGCATGAACACCAAAGATTTTTATTAGGACCACCAAAGATTTAACCGCTCTACCAAAGCCTTAGACCAAAAACTAGGCCCGCTTGAAGAGAGATCAATGGTTGTCATAAAATCTCATGCATCTAACACATTCTATTAGATCTTACAACAACCATTGGATCAACTTTTTATACTACTCTGTAGATTCTTTGACATAGGACCCTCTGACAAAGGTTGACTTAGCACATCATGGACCAATCATATACCACCAAATCATTAGACTTGGCAAGTGGACCTACTTTAAAAGAAAAGGTACATCACAATAGGAAATCAATGGTGGGCACAAGATCTGATGAGCCAGAAAGATTCTATCCACTTATAAGACAGTCGTTGATCTAGAATCTCATTGCAAGGCACCTCCACTTCATGAATGAGTGACTAAGGGAAAAAGATACAATGTTCACCAGGTCACCAAATAAAAGGATAATACTGCCAGGCATTTAGAGATTACACAAACATTGTTCGCTAAACTGCCAAAAAGTTTATAAGGCATGAAAAAGTATTAACGATTCAGTGAACACCAAGTAGAGAAAATAACCACACACACTAGGGGATCTTAAGTGGGGCAAAAAGGTAACATCAAATTAGATCAGGGCGAGACAAAACAAGGGTTTTTTATGGCAACAACTAGATTTTTGAATTTTTTGCCTAGGGTTTGGACTAGAAACAAGGAAAAAGGATGCAGAGGCCACGAAAAAGGGGAAGTAGCCATGAAAATTTTTACCAGTGCTAAGAAGACCAATGTTGCTTAATCTTGAATTTCTTGTAGAGTTGTTTAAGGTCCTTATTTTTTAACTAGCCTCCGTTGTTAGTGATAATCTCAAAAGGCACTCCATATTGACAGATGATATGGTTCATGATGAATAGAGAGACTGTCTTACCTAAGGCAACATAAAGTGGGACAACTTCTACCCATTTAGTGAAATAATCAATAGAAATGGTGATAAAATTGTGTCCACCTAATGAGTTGGGATGAATCTGCGCAACAAGATCAAAGGCCCAGTACTCAAATGGTGAATAAGATATAGAAGGAATGATCTCCCTTCCTAGAGCATGTATTAGGTTACCATGTTTTTGACACTTTTCAGATGACTTTGCAAAATCTACTGCATCAATCTACATTGTAGGCCAATAGTACCCCACCCTAAGCAACCTTCAAGCCATGGCAAGACCATTGGAATGTCCCCCATAGATGCCCTCATGAATTTCAACTAACGCTTGGTCAGATTCTTGCTAATCTAAGAATATAAGAAGTGTTCCATCTAGACCCCTCCTATACAAATCACCAGAGATAAGGGAATGGTGAGAGGCATTTTAGATACGGTTTTTATGTTCAGATCGGTTAAAGGTTTCAGGGATAATGCCATCATGAAGGTATATTGAGTAAATGGCACCATAACAGGATGACTCATGACCAACAAGGGTACAAATTACATGACTTTCTTGGGAGTCATAGATAGGGTGATGTAGCTCTTCCACCAAGAATTTGAATCTAGATTCATGTTCCCCTAATTGAAGAAGTGAAGAAAGTGTAGCCATAGAATCAACTGCATTATTTTCTACCCTAGGAATTTGTTGAAATGTGACAAATGTGAAGTATTATTTCAAGGAATCAACCATTTTCTTATAAGGAACCAATTTCTCATCTTTTGTTTGATATTCATCATTGACTTGGTTGATTATCAGCTGTGAATCCCCATAGATGTGTAACTTTTTGATTTTCCATTCTATGGCCATCTTAAGTCCATTTGTTAAAGCTTTATAGTGAGAATTGTTGTTTGTACATGGGAATAATAACTTGTAAGACTTAGGAATCATGTACCCATGAGGAGAAACAAACAACACACTAGCTCCCAAACCATTTTGCATAAAGGATCCATCAAAGAACATCTTCCATGTTCTTTTAGTCATATACATGAGGTGCTCATCTGGGAAGTCAACTTGAATAGGTGCATTATCTTGTATTGGGAAATCAACCAATTGATCTGTTATGGCTTTTCCTTTGATTTCTTTATGCTCAATGTACTCTATGTCAAATTTTGAAAGGATCATCATCCATTTAGCAAGTCTACCTGTGAGGGCAGCCTTACCTAGTAAATACTTCAGTGGATCTATTTTTTCTATGAGGTGGATAGTGTGCACAAGAATGTAATTTCACAACTTTTGGGAAGAAAACATGACTACAAGGCAATATTTCTCAATGCTGGTGTAGTTAACCTCATATCAAACAAGAGTGTGACTAATGTAGTATATTGCTCTCTTTCCCATGTTCATCAAATTGAGCTAGTAATGCCCCCAATGAAGATTATGTCACTGAAATGTATAGAATAAGTGGTTTCCCTAGGATGGGAGGCATTAAAATGGGAGGATTTTCCAAGTATTTCTTGATTTGATCTATGCTCTTCTGACAATCCTCATTCTAAACACATTTGACTCCTTTGTGTAAGTTCTTGTTAAAAGGTTGAGCTCTATCTACCAACTATGAAATGAATTTCCTTATAGATTGAAGACATCCTTGAAGACTCCTCATTTGACTAATCTTTCTAGGAGGTGGCATATCTATGATTTCTTGGACTTTTTTAGGGTCTACCTCTATTCCTTTTTCTAAAATAATAAATCCTAGTAGTTTTCCAGAGGTGACATGAAATGCACACTTTTTAGGATTTAACCTTAGTGGTGCATGAGCACCTAGGCAATCTTCAAAGCCCTTAAGTTTTGGCTTGTATCTGACATTAGCCAAGTCAAAGTTTTTATTTAATTTAGACCCTAGGAGGTCTTGCAAGTGTGTGGCTAGGTAGATTGATAACTAATATCTAATCTAACCCAGTCTAGTCAGCTAGTTTGCTTTATGCTTAGTTTAATGTTTATTTTGGCTTGATTAGGGAAATGGTCTAAATGTTTCCTAGACCCTAGAATAGTAATAAAGATGCTTTCTAGGAATTTATGAGGTTTTTCATAAATTTATAGGGGTTAGAGGACCTAAAAGATAGGATGGAGGCATAAATGCAAAGATGCCAAATGTTGCTTAAAAGTTGTCATGATAGCATTTGTAATTTTTGAAAATGTTGCATGCAACTCGATAACAATGGAATCTCCTCATTGTAGGAGTGGGTAATTAATGAAACAAGCCTAGAAACAAGGGAGAAGAATCTTAGGGATGCATATGGCTCATTAATCAAGGAAGGAGTTAATGCAAGCAAGTTTTGTGAATAGTGAAACAACTTTGTAATTCTAGTTTTGTGAGGACACCGAGCTTTCCTGTGTGACAGTGCATACTTTTGGATTGAAGTCTTTGTTTTAGTGTTAGATTTGTGTTTTTTGGATAGTTTTAAGACTTTTTCCTTCTTTAAGAAATTAGATTAGAGTTAGTTTAGTAGCTTCAATAAATTGGTTAGAGTTTAGGGAGTTTCCCGGTCCTGTCCAGACTAGTTTGTGTTTTTATGGCTCCCCCATGAAATATAGCAATGAGATCTTCCTAAGGGTAGAAAAATTCTTTAGGGGAGATATTTTTTCTATACATATTTAGAGTTAGGATTCTGGGAGAGTCAAGCTTAGTGTGCTTGGTTAGAGGTGTGACAATGAAGAATTGAAGATTGCATGCAGGGGAAAGAAGTATAGTGCAAAAAAATCATGGTTCCAGTAGGTATATGAAGGTATCATATCATGTTAGAATAATTTAGAACTTATCAATCCATTTGATTATGATTTGAACAAGAAATTAGTATAGTCCTACAAATTAGGCCTATTAGCCCTATTTGCCCTATATAATAGGAAGCCTATGTAAGGATGCCCTAGGAACCCAAAACCTTTTGACTCTTTGATATCTTCCAAAAGGGTATCCAAATCCCTAATTATTTTTTTAGGTTGTTTGGGAATTTTTGACATGAAATGGTGAAAGGACCCTGTCAAGGGCTACAAGGGAATTAGGCCTGATTAGGCTTCCTCAAGGCTAGATCTTGAACCCAATAGGAAAGGGCTTAGAGATCCACCAAGATGGATCCAAATGGGAATATTATGAATGTATTTAAGGTATTTGGCACCCCTAAAATGAATTTGAAAGTTTGTGTGAAGATGGTACTTGGAGTCTTCTAAGTGTAGGAGAGAGGATTGGAGTAACTTTAAGGTGATTATCCTTCAAGGTTAAGAAAAAAGAGTTTAAATCATAGAGAAGAGTTTTTTAAGGTTTTAGTTAATTATCTAAGCCTATTAAGATCCTAGAGGAGTGTAGGATCCTTGAAGAAGACAAGCAAGGTCTTCTCAGCACTTGTGCAAGAACACCTAGAAGCACATACACCATATTGGTATCAGAGCTTGTTTTGATCAAGCTTGTGGTTAATGTTTCAACCTAATGAGTTAGTAGGAGAGAATACATCATTTGAATCAGATAGTACAATGGTGACTAATCCTGAGCTAGCCAAGAAGGTAGAATACCAAGAGGAGGAGAATAGACTACTCCAGGAAAGATTGGCTCAATTAGAGCTAAAGGTGGATGAATTAGATGTAAAGGCTGAAGAATCTAATGATAAGATAGATGGAAAACAAAATGAGATCATTTTAGAGGATGAATTCCATAAACCAGACCTAATATTGGTTGAAGAACCATTCTTGAAGGCATTGAAATCCTTGAGTGGAAAAGCATTGGAAGGCATTCCTATCTTCAATGGGAAGATGGAACTAGAGATAGTCCTAGATTGGATAGAAGGACTAGAGAACCACTTTGAGTGTGATGGAATCACATAGGATCAAAAGGTTAAGGTAGCCAAGGCTAGACTAAGAAGTCCTATACTCACTTGGTGGAAGTTTCTACAAGATGAGAGGGAGAAAGAATATAAGAATCCCATTTCTACATGGAAGGCAATGGTGGCCAAAATCAGGGATGCATATGTACTATAGGATTATGAAATCCAACTCCATAAGAAGAGGCAAAGTCTTAGGCAAAAAGACTTGGATGTGAACTCATATACAGAGGAGTTCCAAAATCTTTGTATGAGATCTCGAGTTGTAGAGGATGAGAAGGTAAAGGTGGCAAGATACCTCAATGGGCTCAAATGGAATATCCAAGATGAGATGAGTCTTATGGCTTTTGACACCATTCAAAAATGTCATCAACTTGCTATCAAGGTAGAGGAGAAGTTGAGAAAGAAGCAAGATTCTAGTACCTCAAAAGGTAGTGGTAGAGGAAGAGATAATAGAGCACGAAGAAGTGGATATGGTGGAAGGAGTTTAGAGTCAAAGGCTCAAGGAGAAATAAAATACACTAAGAAACAAGAGGGAATCTCTAGTAGAGGCAGTAGAGGAAGGAGCTCTAACTTTAGAGGAAGAGGTGGTGGACAAGGAAGAGACAATTATTTTTCCAACATGAAATGCTATCATTGTAAGCAAATGGGATACCCTATCTATAGGTATCCAGAGAAGGTAGTACTTCTCAAGGAGGTGATAAGAGAGTCAATATTGTTCATGATGAGACAAATGCATAAGTGAATCACCTTGAGCTACCACTAACATTAGAGGAAGGTGAGAATCTCATGATGAGGAGAACACTGATCAAGGAGCCGGTAAAAGAGGAGCCAAGCCAAAGAAGGTCCCTATTTAGGATAAAATATAAGATGATGGGCAAGGTGTGTAGAGTCATTATTGACTTAGGGTCTACTGAAAACATTGTGTTAGAGGAAGCAGTCAACAAGTTAAACATGACAAAGATACCCCACACTAGTCCTTATAAGGTCACATGGCTGAATAAAGGACAACATGTCCTAGTGAATGAGTAGGCTTGGGTGGAGTTCTTAGTTGGAAGGTATAAGGACAAGGTATTGTGTGATGTGTTACCTTTGGATGCATGTCACTTGTGAAAGGAAATAAGGACAAGGTATTGTGTGATGTTTTACCTTTGGATGCATGTCACTTGTGAAAGGAAACTAAGTGTGTGGAAAATAGTTCCCTTTGCTAAACTCCTAAGGAGAGGATCGTGAAAATACAGATTTAACCCTTATCAATTACAAAATGATAATGCAACTATCTTAGATGTTTCTACAATAACATGCATACATAGAAAAATAATGACACAAAGATATACCTTGGGGAAACCTTTCGGTAAAAACCCCAGCACTCCAAAACCTACACACTGTATTAATCAAAACTGTTATAGTTTACAATACACTTGCAATGCAAGTTCTTTCAGAAGATTTTCCACACTTGAAGAAAAATTTGACAGTATAAAACATTCCACAAATACACTCACTTCTCATTAGAATTCACAACCCTAAAAAATGCTTATATCATGTGCTTCACCTTTTAGGTAAACTTCCAAAGAATAGCCGTATTAGGATTTTACCATTATCTGAGAAAATAGGAACCCGAACCCCACAATTGTAGAAGAGTGTATAGTACTCAACTTTATCAATTTCCACATGTCTTGCATGTCTTCACTCATCAACGAATCTTTCACAATGAGCTCTTACAAATATTAATGACCATCATAGGAATCTGTCATAACCGTTTCAGTGATGATCACCTTACACATTGTCCAAAGTGCTGATATTTGGAAAATAAAAAATGTAAGGAAATATACAAGGTTGAGACACCTTATTCCTAACATTCTCCCACTTTTCAAACACCTTGTAAGAGCTAAAGGAAATAACAAGATTTAATTGCTATAGGCTAAGAGGCCCATAGACTCCGAACACCATTTGAACTTCTCTGTGCCCATAGGTTTTGTTAATGCATCTACAACATTCTTTATTGTATCTACCTTCTCCAAACTTACCTTTCCATCCTCTACCTTATCTCTCACAAAGTGAAACTGCACATCAATGTGCTTCGTTCTCGCATGGAAAGTTGGATTCTTTGCAAGGAAAATAGCACTCTAATTGTCGTAACAAATTTTAATCTATCCTACATCAACACCAACATCTGAACATAGTCTCCTAAGCTAAATGGCTTCATTACAAGCATGAGTAGCTACCATGTACTCTACTTTTATCATGGATAAAGTGACTATAGGTTGTCTCTTACTCATCCAATTGATGGCACCACCAAACATAGTGAACACATAGGCATTGGTGGATCTCCTGCTGTCAATGTCACCTACCCAATCTGAATCCACAAATGCACAAATACAAACTAAATGTAGAGCTCCAAAAGAGTTTCCATGATAGAATATGGAATAATTTGATGTACCTTTCAAATATCTGAACACTCTCTTAACTACATCCCAATGTACCCATCTAGGTTTAGCTATAAAACAACTCAAGACTCCCACTACATGGGCAATGTCTGGTCTAGTACAAACCATAGCATACATAAGGCTTCCAACTACACTCGCATAAGGTACTTTTCTCATGTCCTCCACCTCACTAGGAAATTTTGGACAATCACCCATAGATAAATTTGTTCCCATAGAAATAGGGACATACAATGGTCTGCAATCTACCATGTTGAACCTGTCCAACATAGACTTCACATACTTACTCTGACTCAACCAAAGTTTTTGTTAGATTTATCTCTGGTGATTTCCATACCCAAAATATACTTGGCTACCCCTAGATCTTTCATCTCAAAATGTGCTAACAACTGAGACTTCAAATCAAAAATCATACCCATACCCTTCCCAATCAACAACATATCATCAACATATAATGCAATAATAAGAAGGTGATCATTGTCAACTTTGAAATAAACACAATGATCTGATTTCGATCTCAGAAAACCAATCAACAACACAAAGGCATCAAATTTAAGGTACCACATCCTAGGAGATTATTTCAAACCATACGGAGACTTCTTTAATATGAAAACCAAAGACTCTTTACCTTTCTGAATATAGTGCTCAGGCTATGACATATAGATCTCTTCCTCCAAATCACCATGAAGGAAAGTTGTTTTCACATCCATCTGTTCTACCTTTAAATCATATGATGCTGCTAGAGATAACATAAATCTAATGGATGTAATCTTTGCAACATGAGAGAATATTTCACCATAATCGATTCCCTCCACCTGTGAATATCCCTTTGCAACCAATCCAGCCTTGTACCTCTCAACACTACCATCTGCACATAATTTCTTCTTAAACACCCATTTTCTTCCAATAGGTTTCCATCCTTTAGGCAAGGGTACTAAATCCCATGTTTTGTTCTTCTCCAATGAAGCCATCTCATCATCCATGGTCTCAATCTAGGAAACTGCATCTTCCATACCCACAGCCTCTTTCACAGATCTAGGCTCATCAATATTTGTAATCAAGGTATAAGCACAACTGGAATCTAACATAGAAAATCCAAACCTCTCTGGCTACTTTCTTTCTCTTGTGGATCTCATCAAGGGAAGAGGTTGAGGTTGATCTACTTCTTCTTCTAAATTTTTAGAGCTTCTAGAGCTCTCCTCATCATCAGATCCATCGCGGTCTCTCTATTCAGTCTTCTAAGGGGTAGGAGGCAATTGAACAACATCTTTAATTTCTTTTTCATCTAGCTGTAGCACAATTGTAGAAGGTGTTAGCTCTCTAAAAATAACATTTCTGCTATACAACACCTTACCAATCATAGGATCCTGAGGCTTGTATCCTGTCACACCAACATTGTAGCTAATGAAGATACATTTTACAAGCTTGTTTTCCAACTTAGATCTTCTCTCCTTACACATATGTGCATAAGCTTCACAACCAAAAACATGAAAATGTCTAGCTAAAGGCTTATTACCAGACCACACCTCCAAGGGTGTCTTACCAACAAGAGCTGATGTAGGAGATCTATTAACCAGATAGCAAGTAGTGGCCACAAATTCAGCCCAAAACCTTTGTTCGAGGCCAGCTCCACTAAGCATACTCCTAGCCTTCTCCATCAGTGTCCTATTCATTCTTTCTACAACTCCATTTTTTTTTGGAGTATAAGGATTTGTCTTATGCCTCTCGATCCCTCATTCTTTACAAAACTATTCAAACTCTACTAAACAAAACTCACCACCATTGTTAGTTCTCACACATTTAATTCTTTTACCAGTCTGATTCTCTATGAGAGCTTTAAATTCCTCAAACTAACTAAAAACTTGTGTCTTTCTACTATAATCATCTATAAAAAGATACAAAATATATAGATTTGGAGAGTGAAGGAACTTTAATAGGACCAAACATATCCGAATGGACAAGATCCAAAATACTAGAAGACTTGTGAGAACTAAAGTAAAATTGAACATGATTTTTCTTACCATAAACACAGTGTTCACATAAGTCAAACTCGAGATGACAATCATTTAACCCCTCAACTAGGTTTTTATTTTTTAGGGTTCTGAGACCCTTCTCACTAATGTGGCCAAATCTCATATGCCACAACATTGTCTTTTTTGCAGGAAGTTTTCCTTCCAAAGTGTTAGCACCCTTAGGTACACTTGTTGCACTACCATCAAAACCCATTACCACAGACTTCTTCACTGCTAGTTCAGATGGTGGAGATGAAGTGACTACTACTCTCTTCCTTGAGATAGAAGAACTATTGCACTATGAAGTGCAAGTATCAAGTTGAAATAAGGTACCTCTCCTAGTACCTTTCACAAGAACCATAGCTCCTCTAATCATCTTCCATCCATCTTTTGAAAAAACAACTTGCACACCTGCATCATTCAACATACTTATAGATAATAGGTTTCATGCCAAACTCAGGATGTGCATTACCCCATTGATCCCCTTTACTCAACCATCAAGGAATCTGATAGTGACTCTTCCTTGTCCAACTATTTGTAGGTGAGAATCATCACCCAGGTACACCTTTCCACCATCGAACTCCTTGTACTTTGAGAACCAACTTCAATGAGAAGTCATGTGGAAAGAAGCACCTGATTCAATCAGCCACACATCATCAGATGCATGGGTGGCTAAGGCTATGACAAAAGCATCACCATCCTCTTGAGATTTTTTAGAATCTGAATCTAGGCTTTTCTTCTTCTTTGGCTCTTTGCTGTCCTTATGGAAGTGCCCAAGATTTCCATAGTTCCAGCATGTTGCCTTAGACTTTCCAGGAGTCTTGGATTTCCCACGGTATTTGGATCTACCCTTTTCAGACTTCTTATCATTTTTATTTCCTTTGTCTTTGGATCTACCACAAATAGAAAAGGCTTCCTTGGTGGAATCAGAGGTCTTTCTTTACATCTCCTTAGATAATAGTGAAGACACCACATCATCCATTTTGAAAGTGATAATAGTACTCCCAAGGGCCATCACAAGATGGTCCCATGTATCTGGAAAGGAACACAGGAGGGTCATACATCGATCCTCCTCCTCCAACTTGACACTGGTTGATGTCAACTATGCAATTAGCATGTTAAATGCATTTAGGTGATCTGCAATGGATCCTCCTTCCTCCATTATTAGAGAATACAACTTCTTTCTCAAGAATAATCTATTCACTAAGGACTTGGCCTGATACACAGACCCAAGCCGTGTCCACAATTTGTTTACGGTCATCTCATCGAGAACATTTAGGAGAATCAAATTTTCTAGACAGAGTCAAATGAGACCCTTAGCTTTCTAATCCTTGAGATCCCAATCTCCTTGAGATATGTTTATTGGTTTGATATCATTTTCAACTAGCTCCCATACATCACGGTCTATGAGCATGTCTTCCATCTTGAGTTTCCACAACTCAAAGTTTGTGCCGCTAAACTTTTCCACCTCCATTCTACTATATGAGGAACTTTCCATCTCTTCCTGCAATAAGGTTATGAATACTCTACAACAATACTCCCACTAGACTGAAGATTAGCTCAAAAAACCCATACCCTAACAAATAGAACCAAAATTGGCCAGCCTCTAATACCAACTGAAAGGAAACTAAGTGTGTAGAAAACAATTCCCTATGCTAAACTCCTAAGGAGAGGATCACACAAATATAGATTTAACCCTTATCAATTACAAAATGATAATGCAATTATCTTAGATGTTTCTGCAATAACATGTATACATAGAAAAAGAATGACACAAAGATATACCCTGGGGAAACCTTTCGGTAAAAACCCCAGCACTCCAAAACCTACACAATGTATTAATCAAAACTATTATAGCTTACAATACACTTCCAATTCAAGTTCTTTCAAAATATTTTCCATACTTGAAGACAAATCCAATAGCATAAAACATTCCACAAATACACTCACTTCTCATCATAATTTGCAACCCTAAAAAATGTTTATATCATGTGCTTCACCTTTTTGGGTAACTTCCAAAGAATAGCCATATTAGGGTTTTACCATTCTCTGAGAAAATAGGAACCCAAACCCCACGGTTGTAGAAGAGTGTACAGTACTCAACTTTATTAGTTTCCACATGTCTTGCATGTCTTCACCCATCAACCAATCTTTCACAATTAGCTCTTACAAATATTAATGACTGTCATAGGAATTCATCATAACTATTTCATTCATGATCACCTTACACATTGTCCAAAGTGCTGATATTTGGAAAATAATAAATGTAAGGAAATATACAAGGTTGAGACACCTTATTCCTAACAACTTGCTCCTAGTTAGACCATGGCAATTTGACTACCAAGCTATGCATGATGGAGTGAAGAACTCATACACTTTCAAGAAGCATAATGTGACTTTCAAAATTCAATCATTGTTAGAGGATGCAAACCTAAAGACAATAGGTCCTAATGTACTCATGGTTGGTGAGAAAGATTTCTTAGAAGCCATGGAAGAAGGTGAAGGAGTTGGCTATGCACAAGTGTTAAGGCCAAGAGAGGTGAATGATGATAAGGTAGCTGTTAGCACTCTAAAAAAATTTCATGGCTCTAGCCCTTTTCTTCTAGTCCCTGCAGTCATTTTTGTGTCCTTGGCATAAACCCTTAGTTCAAAAATTCAAAAATGTAGCCATTGCATGAAAAACCCTTTGTCTACCTTGGCCCTGTTCTAATTTTAAGTTACCTTTACCAACCACTAGAGTTCCAAATCCTCATGTGCTTATTAGAGACCACTTTACCATGTTCATGGTTAGGTTTTTCATGTGTCGGTGGGGTCCCCTTTAATCTTTCCTATGTCCCTGCACTTTAATATTTCCTAAGTTCCCAGCACCTAGTGTGTTTTAATTTTTCCTAAGTCCAGCTATTTTAATACTTCCTAATGTTTTGGCTTTGTATTTTCCTAGGCCCAGCTCTATGACACCATCTCCATCTGATGGTGGGCGTATCTTCTCATGAGATGTGTCAGAGGCTTGTGAATTTAAGATGGCCATTGATTCATTTCCATGATCTAACCCTTTCAATGCAGGTAGGTCCACTACCAGGTAGGCTCACATGGCAGTCTATCATTCATCAAGGTATCCTATAAAGCATGGTGGGCCTGATATCTCAATCAGATGATTCCTAATCATCAGTTGGCGTGAATGCACATAGAATCTTTTGAGCCTTTGAGATCTTGCACCAGTCATCCGATCTCCCACGCGGTATAATATTCTTGGTAGGTCTAAAATAATATGTAGGCATAGTTGGCAGCATCTTATTGGTCCATGTATTAACATAGTGGCAGTTGTAAGTGGGACCTAGTTTTTAGATTTTTCAGAGGGTCCTGACACTGTCAATCGATCGACGATGGGCGTATGATCTTATGGGATCTGTTAGAGGCTTAAGATCATGCACCATCTTTCAATTCAATCTTTCTTAGAGAGGATGAAGTGTGGTGAGACCACATGTCAGGTGTGCTGATATGGCAAGTTGTGATTGGTCCACATTGTGTGACTGGATATTGTGTCAGTGGGGCCAGGTCTTTCGGGGTTTAGTTGTTCTGACAGTGATAGAAGATCAACGAATGGTGTGTAATCTGATGGGATCTTCTGATTGCATGAGATTTTAAGATGGTTGTCAATCCTCTAGGTGGCCTAGGGTGGGGACTTGGCAATTCTAACAAAATGGTTTAGCGGCCCGAAAAATTGTAGAGGTTTTGCTCATTCACAAAAAAGGATAGCGGTGCTCTGATTTGACTAGAGATTCAGGGAACAAGCATTCACATAATCGATAACTAACTTGGTAGAGGTAAAAAGTGTTTCGCAAACTAGTGGAAACCTTCTATCACCAGTTCACCAAATGTGGGATGAAGGTTAAATGTTTCCCTTTGTTCGCTAGGTCATAGTGTTAAATGGTGAGTTAAGTTTTCATCTCGTGAACACAAAAATGCCTTATCGCATGGTTGCTAAAAGGTAAACCTAGGGTGGTAGTTGAGTTAAGATTTAAAAGTCCGCGAAAGGGAGAGATCGGATGATCAGGACTTAAAGTTGATCAAGATTCAAATTTTGGCCACCAATCTGCCGCTGGCACTTGGAAGTAGCCGTTTATTTTCAAATTTGAATTTCTGAGGGTTTCTCGATGATAGAAAGGACTGAAATTGAATGTTTTCATGACCATATTTTATTTTTTTGGTGGTGCTTGCTATTGTAGTGTGGTCCAGGGTGTTCCTTGGTCATCTACAGGGGTTTGTACCGATTGGTTTTATGCTTGAGGTGTGTTGCAGGTGACTAAAAGGGTTGACATTTTGGATGTTTTTGCGGTTCTCAGTACCTTCTTAGGGAATTTATCATGATTGTAGATCACTTTGGGATTTTCTTTCTCTTGGTTTCCTAGGTTTCTTCCCCTGTAATAAATTTGTGACCATTTCTAGTGGGTTTGGTGGGTGAAAACCTAACCCTAGTCACCTAAAGCTTGATACATCCTCTTTGAGGATCCCAAGGTGACTAGTGGTGGTATATATTGTAGGATTTTTGACTTAGTGCAGGTTCCAAAACTTTTTTTGGTCCCTAGTTGTTGTTGATGGTAATATATTGAGTAAGGAGAGCCTAGATTTTGGGTCTGTTTCTTTAGCATTTTGTTGTTTGATAATGTATTAATTCTGCAAGTCTTAATGAGAACATAGTTGAATTCCAATCTCATAGTGGTGTATGTATTTTTGTTTTGTTCTTAAGCTCATATATGTTAACTTCACAAAGTGGGTTAGTATATGGTAAAAAAAGAGTATTTTGAGATTATCTTTGAGTTCCTAAAAATGTTAGGATTAAAGTCTTTTAGGTAATTTTAGTGAGTTCATGGCTTGATGAAAATTTGATGTCCTGGTATGTGAGTGAGAGGGATAATAGGAAAAGCACTTATCCTGAATTCAAGTGTGTTTGAGTTAGGGTCTTCGGTTGATGTATGCTATTAGGTGACTCTATGCCCTGGTTAAGGCACTGATCTATTCTTTGGAGGCAGTCCATCATCTTCAATCACACACACACACACAAATTCAAATGATCAAATCTTTAAATCAATTAGTAAAGAGTATATTGGTATAACATTTAGTGATTCCTTTCAAGAAGTGAATCAAGGGTACACCCACCTGAGAAATAGAGCTCAAAGTGTAGGAGGATCTCTTTTGATCCTTGTTAATTATCCCTCTTCCTTGTAGACTTTGGAGTGGTGATAGAGTCAAAGTTTATTAAAGTTATCCATCAAAGTATATATCTACAAGTTAAAGATCGAAGGGAACTCCCAACAAAATGGTGACTTTGCTAGGGAGAGTCTAGAGATAAGGCTTTCAAAGTGCACTCTTGTTTTCCTATTATATTCAGTTTAAGGATTTCCCATCTAGGTGGGTGGAGACTCAAGAGGTTAAGAACCAATGTCATATTGTAAATCATGGTTAAAAGGAGGAATACTAGGTCCTTTGTCAGAAAGAATCTAGAGGTCACTCTAGAGCAATTACCTAGACAAGAGAAGAAGAATTGGATTAGAAGGAATGGTGAGTCTACTAGTGCTCCCATAAGAGAACAAAGAAATAAAAGAGGTAGAGCACCACATGTTTCCTCAAGTGAGTAAGGTTCACAAGAAAAAGTTTCTAGATCAGATGGTGGTTGCTCTAAAGATAGATTTTATGATACCCTAGAGGCTTTATTTCAAGACAAGGGTCCATTTCCTGCAAGTCAGGATGAACAAGCTAGAGAGATGGGTTTGGAAATTGATTTAGATCTTAATGAAGATAATTTCAGAAGGGATCCCATGAGACCAAGGCAAGTCCACTTCCCATATCAAAATCTTATTGATATGGATGTGTCATCAGGTTATGATGACATTATGGTAGACCCAGATGATTTAAATGCACTAAGGTTATAGTTGGCAGAACAAGATACCATACATAAGAGGTTACAAGAGGAGAGAGAAGCTAAAAAGGTAAATGCTCTAATAGAAAGACAGTCTCTCCTTAGAAAGATTAATGAAATGAAGGAGAGAAACAAGATGCTTTCTTCTTCTCCCAAGACTTTGCAACATGATTTCTTTGGTGATCTTGAGGCTTTGAGGAGTGAGCAAGAGCGCTTACTGCAAGATCATGAATTTGATCAAGAGGGCCCTATGGTTAGACAGGTTCAAAGTTATGCTTCCCTCCCTAAAGATAAAGATGGAAATGAGATCACTAGCCCTGTTGTTTCTACTGGTGAGAAAGGAAAGCAGAGGATGATGGGACATCAAATAAGTAGATCATTGACAATACCATGGGTCCCACCACCCAATTCAAATAAGGACACAAAGATAGAAAGAAGAAGAAAAGAAGATGAGGACCTTGCAAGAGAATTAGAGAGGGCTGAAATTGAAGCCTCTATTATAGAAAAGAGAAGAAGGATCTAGTTCTTGAGGGCTTCATCAGCCAATGCTCTTAGTCCATCTACTACTGAACTAGGTATGTCATCTATCACTACTAATATTCCACTTAGTGATGCTACTAGTTCAATTCCTTCTTCATTTTCTAGGATAGGTGTTGATCCTAGGCATCAGTCAAATGCACAAGTAGATGGAAATGTAAATGCAAATGTTAATCCTAGGGTTAACACTAGTTCAATTTTTCAAAGAAGACCTATACAACTAGAAGGCTATAGGAAAATTAGTTTTGATGGAATTCCTAGTCACCCGAATGCTTTTCCAAGTGATATAAGAGATAAGGTACCTAAGTTTGCTAGTAATAATGCTATTAGTTGTGAGGAGCATCTTAGGTTATTTGTTGATATGCTTAATGATTATGAGGTAGAGCATGAAGATGTAGTCATGAAATTATTTATTCAATCTCTAATGGAGGATGCTAGAGATTGGTTTAAGAGATTTCCTAATAAATGTATTGATACTTGGGATTCTTTTGAGAGATGTTTTAAAAAGTAGTATGGTGATAGGCCTAATGCTAGCTTCATGTTGAATGAATTCAATACCATAAGGAAAAATCAGAATGAGGCTGCAGCTGAATTCAACATGATATTTTAAAAGGGTATGCATAAGTTGTTCCAAGTTATGTGGTTAGATTACAATGTTTGTCTAACTACATACTTCAATGCATTTGATGGAAATATGGGATACTTGTTGAGGGAAAAAGAACCAAGAAATCTTAGAGATGTTTTTAGGATTGCTCTAAATATTGAGAATAATATGATAATATCAGGAAAGTTGGGTGGGAAGAGAGATGATCCAAGGTTGTTTGGGGACAAGAAATACAAAAAGGAAAATGATAGGAATGTTGGAACTAGGAGGCAAGAAGAAGATAAATTGGATAAGGTGCTCAATGCATTGAAAGACTTGAAGGCACCTGCAAATAGGAACATTAGTGTTCCTACCAATGAAAGGCCTCAGTTCAACAACAATTTCAATAAGCAGAATAGATTGCAGAATTAACCCTACAACACCCAATGGAAGGATGACAAGCCTATTGTCCCTGCTGCAAGAGGTAACAATGACAGAGGTGTCCCTAACCCTCTACAAAAGGCTTCAATAAATGTCATGGAGGACATATCTTGGTGTGTTGCATGCCAGTCCCCTCATTCTACAGAGCATTGTGTAGTTGCACATTCTATGGCCGCAAATCAAGATTATGGCAATGAGGAGATAGATCAAGAAGAAGATCAAGATGATTTTGCATGCAACATGGCTACCTCATATCTAGGATATGAGGGTGATTCTAATTTTGATGAAGAGGAAAATATAAATGTGAAGAGACATAATCAATCCTTTTTTCATCAAGAGGTTTTTTCTGATAGTGAAGATATTGATAAGAAGACATGTAACATGAACTTTTCTTCTGAGCTAGTAAATTTAAGAAGACCTTCTAGAGAAGAGATGGAGAGGATTGTTGCAGAAATGATCGCCCAAGTGCAAACTAGAGGCATGGTGGCAAGGAATACAAATGAGAAAGCTACAGGAATGTTTATAAAGAGTACCAACTCTGGAGAGCCTAATAAGAACAAATCAAAAGGTGATCACATGGTGAAATTTAAGAATATAAAAGGTAAGAATTGCTAGCCTAAGGGAGTTGGAATTGAAAAAATTTCTAATGAGATTGAGAAGCCAGTTAACATAATGGTTAAGGTTGAAAAATGAGGGTGGCCAATACACCTAATGTATCAGACAAACAAAAGGATGCTAAGGCAGTGCAGATTGAGATTCCTTCCTCTGCTCCTATTGATATGTTGGTTGTATTGTCCCAAATTATAGTTAAGGTTCCATTGTTAGAATTGTTGAGGATCCTTGAACACAAAGACATAGCTATTGCATGGGTAGATAATGTTCATAACTGATGCAGGAGCATCCTGGGTGTAAGAGAAATCTTGCATCACCCAAAAAAAAAATATATATATTTATATTTTTATATTCAATAAGGGCTATTTTGTGCAGAGCTGCTATTTATGGAAAGTTACTATTTTTGGTAATTTTTGTATGTGCTCAGAATGATCTGATTTCTTTCTTGGAGGTTCATTTTGGTCATATAAGTCTGCCAGTAAAGTTTCATTGCCAGATCAAGTGTATATTGGAAGATATTGAAGATTTTCGGTATTGGCAGTAGGGTACAGAAACTTTGAACTCAGTTTTGAAGGCTTTAGAGGCCCCGAATGAGGTCAAAAATTTGGGTGACGGGCACTTGTGTTGGTCAAGCTTATAGAGCACTTCGTGGCATTTCTGAAATGGGGTTATAATAGTCAATCGGGTCAGCTGGTGATGACTTATGGTCTCTGGAAGTCGGGTCACCTGAAATGATGGAAAATAATTTTCTTCAAAATTTTTGTTAGGGTTTCAAAGGTTATCTTGAGCTGACTATGATGTAATAAAATGTAAAATAAAATAATTCTAAGTTTGGTCGGCCTTATTGGCTAAAATTCTGGAACCTTCCCAGGCGGTGGAAAATTGCCTATATAAGGAAGGTTGTATTATTGTCTTAGGCAGTTCAGAATAGTTCTGGGTAGTAGATCTGGGCAATAATTCGAGGCTTTGTCCTATAGAATATTGTAAGGGAATGCCCATGTGGCTTTGCATATTGTAATTCTAAAATTTTGTAATTCCACATTTGTGGAGATAATGAGAAGCCAATTTTTTGTTCTTGCATATTGTTGTTGTTTCTCTATTTCTGTTATGTGTTTATGGTATTAAAGGGAGCACCTTTCATCAAGTGGTATCAGAGCAGGTTTTCCTGAGTGTGTAAATAGATCACCAACTATGAGGTAGTTTGCACCAGGACCGTGGTTAGGGTTTCAGCGTGCATCGCAAAAATGCCTCCACGAAGAGAACGTGGCAGAAGGGCTGGTGTTGTGACACCTAAGGTTAGAGAGCTACAGAGACAAGTGCGAGCATTGCAACAAGAGATTCGTAGAGGAATGAATCTTAATGTAAGAGAAGAAAATGATGATGAAGTGGAAGAAAATTTTGATCAGGAAGGAGAAGGCGAACTTTCGAACCCAGAAGAAGAAAGGCTTTTTCGAGCCCTTTCCAAGATCGGGAAGAGACCTAAGATCGAGGTTCCTACATTTTTAGGGAATCTTAACCCAGAAGAATTGATCGACTAGATCAATGAATGTGAGAAATATTTTAAGTATGAAGATGTTGAGGATCCTGATAGGGTCAAATTTGCGAAGGCCAGACTGAAAGGTCATGCAAAGATCTGGTGGCAAGAGGTTCAGTTGGAGAGAAATAGAAGAGGGAAAGATAAAATCACAAGATGGGATCGGATGGTAGATAAATTAAAGCAAAAATTCATTCATGTTGATTATGAGCTTGACCTACTAAAGAAAATGCAGAGTTTGAAGCAAGCAAGAAGATCTGTTTAGGAGTATACAAAGGAGTTCTATTGACTTCTCATCAGAACAGTCCATGCAGAAGCTGATAAGGAGAAAGTTGCTCGATACTTTAATGGGTTAAGGCCAAGCATTCAGGAGGAGCTGAATCTAGTTCGAATGAAGAGTATTGAAGAGGCATACCAGTTTGCCCTAAAAGTAGAGGAAAAGCTAAACAAGAAGTTTGAGAGCAGACAAAACGGAAGAGGTCATGGTGGACGATGTGGTGGACGGTCATATGGTGGCCAAAATGAAGATCCGAAAAAGAAGGATGAGGCTAGTAGCAGTCAGAATCAGTGAGGAAATAATTCCAATCACTTCCAAGATCAGAATAATAGAGATCAGAGAGGAAGAGGAAGAGGACAAGGATCTAGAAGAGGTGGCTTCTGTGGAACATGTTTTCACTATGGAGAAGAAGGTCATAGGGCATTTGAATGTCCTCAGCGCCAAGGCAGAATAGACAGGAGAAATGAAGGCTAGGCCAGAGTTGCACATGTAGATGAAGATGTCAGATCATCAAATTTTGAAGATGCTGAAAGAGGAGAAACATTGATTAACAGAAGAGTCCTGTTGAGTGGCGAGAATGAACCTGAGCAAAGGAGGAGTCTATTTTGCACTAGGTGCAAGTGTGAAGATAAATGTTGTGATGCGATTATTGATAGTGGAAGTACTAACAATTTGGTGTTAGAAGAGATGGTGACAAAGTTGAAGCTCAAGAGACAAAAACACCCACATCCATATCGGATTGCCTGGGTACAAGATGACCACAAGGTCATGGTCAATGAGCAATGCCTAGTGAAGTTCAAGATTGGCGGATACCAAGATGAGGTATTGTGTGATATCATATCTATGGATGCATGTCATATGTTGTTGGGTAGACCATGGCAGTTTGACAGATGTGTTGTACATGATGGTCATGCGAATACCTATTCCCTGACAAAGGATGGAGTGCGACATAAGCTAAAACCATTGAAGGAGACTGAAGAAAAGGTATGTGGTAATTCAAGGATAACTTTTGTTGATGGAAAAAATTTCCTAGATGGTCTGAGGCATGAGCATGTATGTTTTTCTTTAATTCCAAAAGCTGGTAAAGAGGAAGTAGAAGATGTTCCTGTAGAAGTTGCAAATTTGTTGAATAAGTTTCAGGATATTGTATTCGATAACATGCCTGATGGATTACCACCAGTCAAGAAAATCAGTCATCAAATGGACTTGATCCTAGGAGTGAGTTTGCTGAATAAGGTAGCACATAGAATGACACCTACAGAAAGTGATGAGTTGAACAGACAAGTACATGAGTTGTTACAAAAAAAATTGATCCGTGAGAGTCTAAGTCCCTGTGTTGTACCAGCGGTATTAGCACCAAAAGAGAATGAAGAATGGAGGATGTGTATAGATTCTAGGGCAATAAACAAGATCACAATCAAGTACAAGTTTTCATTACCATGAATGGATGATATTATGGACTGTTTGAGTGGAGCTGTGTATTTTTCAAAGATAGATCTAAAAAGTGGATATCATCAGATTTGGATCAGAGAAGGAGATGAATGGATGACTACCTTCAAGACAAAGGAAGGACTGTATGAGTGGTTAGTCATGCTTTTTGGGCTAACCAATGCACCAAGCACTTTCATGCGGCTCATGAATGAGGTTCTGAAAGAATTTCTGGGTAAGTTTGTCATTGTTTACCTAGATGATATTATAATCTTTAGTAAGACATTGGAGGAGCATATGATGCATATTTGTATGGTATTTGAGAAGCTGAGAGAAGAGAAATTGTTGATTAATTTGAAGAAGTACAATTTTGTGAAGAAAGAGTTGGTGTATTTGGGGTTTGTGGTTTCAGGAGAAGGTCTAAAAATGGACCCACAGAAGGTACATGCTATCCTTGAATGGCCTACTCTAAGGAGTGCTACTGAGGTAAGATCTTTTCATGGTCTAGCCATCTTTTATAAAAAATTTATCAGAAATTTTAGTAGTATTTGTGGACCCTTGACTGAAACAATGAGAGGGGATAGAAAAGAATTTAAGTGGACTAATGAGGCAGAAAAGAGTTTTCAATTATTGAAACAAAAAGTTACAGAACAACCTATTTTAGCACTTCCAGATTTTAATAAGGTGTTTCAAGTAGATTGTGATGCTAGTGGTACTGCAATAGGAGTTGTTATCAGCCAAGAAGGTAAACCTGTTGCTTATTTCAGTGAGAAGTTAAATGATGCCAAGAGGAAATATTCTATTTATGATCAAGAATTTTATGCTATAGTTCAGGCATTAAAGAAGTGGAGATATTATTTGCTTCCTAAGGAGTTTGTTTTGTATACTAACCATCAAGCTTTGCAATATTTGAATAGTCAAGGAAAGTTGAATCAGAGGCATTTGAAATAGGTTGAGTTTTTGCCGAGTTATACATTTGTTTTGAAACACATGAGTGGAAAGTCTAATAGGGTTGCTGATGCTCTTAGCAGAAGGCAACTATTGCTGACAAAAATGCAGATTGAAGTGGTTGGGTTCAAAGAACTCAAGAATTTGTATTCAGAGGATCTTGATTTTGGTCAAGCTTGGAAAGCTTGTACAGAACCTGTTACTCTAGACAGGACAAAATGGTTGAATTTTATCATCCAAGATGATATGCTATTCAGAGGGAGTCAATTGTGCATTCTACAAAGTTCTATGAGGGAGAATCTCATCAAGGAAAAGCATAGCGGAGGATTGGCTGGACATTTTGGTCATGACAAAACCCTTTCTTTGGTTAGTGAGAATTATTATTGGCCACAGTTGCAGCAAGATGTGAGGAAACTTGTATAGAGTTGCAGAGTATGTTAGATGGAAAAAGGAGTGAAGCAGAATATAGGGTTGCATCAGCCATTACCTATACCAGAGAAGCCTTGGGAGGATATTATTATAGACTTTGTTCTTGGTTTACTAAGGACACAGTGGGGACATGATTCAATTTTTGTGGTGGTTGATAGATTTTCAAAGATGGCAAATTTCATTCCTTGCAAGAAGACTAATGATGTTGTTCATGTAGCAGAATTATTTTTTAGAGAAGTAGTGAGACTTCATAGTTTGCCAAAGGCCATAGTTTCAGATCGGGACACTAACTTTGTTGGATATTTTTGGCATACATTATGGAAGAAGTTGAAGACAGATTTAAAGTTCAGTTCATCACATCATCCACAGACTGATGGACAAATAGAGGTGGTGAATAGGAGTTTGGGAAATTTGCTAAGATGTTTGGTTGGAGATAAGCCAACAAGATGGGATTTGATTTTACCACAGGTGGAATTTGCATACAATAATTCTATCAACAAGAGCACTGGTAAATCACCATTCCAGATTGTATATGGAAGTAGTCCGAGAAATCTATCTAAATTGAGGAAGATAGATAAAGGAGAAATAAATAGTGCTGAAGCTAAGGATTTTATAGAACACTTGAAGAACATCCATGGGGAGGTGAGGAAGCATATTGCCAAGATGAATGCACAGTATAAGGCTAAGGCAGATGAGAAAAGGAGGTATAAAGAATTTCAAGTTGGTGATGAAGTCATGGTTCATTTGCGGAAGGAGCGGTTTCCAGTTGGTACATATAACAAGCTGAAAATGAAGAAGTTTGGACCATGTAGGATACTGAAGAAACATAATTCAAGAAATGCATATGAGGTAGAATTGCCTATTGAACTAAATATTTCACCAGTGTTTAACATTTCAGATCTGACAGAGTATCATGAAGGAGGTGTTGAAGATGCGATCACAACAGCACAGTGGAGTATTCCAGCAACTCGTTTAGACACTAAGGAGATAAAAGATATACTGGACAGTCATGTTGGCAGAAGTACAAGGAATAGGACATATGAAGAATATCTGGTCAAGTGGAAAGGATGACCTGTTGAAGATTCATCATGGCTAACAAGGGTGGAGGTTAATCGTCTTGGTTTTCCTCTGCACACCTGAGTCATGACAGGGTCACTTCTCAAATTACCTTGGGTGTCTGATGCAGGAGCATCCTGGGTGTAAGAGCAATCTTGCATCACCCAAAAAAAAAAAAAAAAAATTTCTATTTTTATATTCAATAAGGGCTATTTTGTGCAGAGCTGCTATTTATGGAATGTTACTATTTTTGGTAATTTTTGTATGTGCTCAGAATGATCTGATTTCTTTCTTAGAGGTTCATTTTGGTCATATAAGTCTGTTAGTAAAGTTTCATTGCCAGATCAAGTGTATATTGGAAGATATTGAAGATTTTCAGTATTGGCAGCAGGGTACAGAAACTTTGAACTCAGTTTTGAAGGCTTTAGAGGCCCCGAATGAGGTTAAAAATTTGGGTGATAGGCGCTTGTGATGGTCAAGCTTGTAGAGCGCTTCATGGTATTTCTGAAATGGGGTTATAATAGTCAATTGGCTCAGCTGGTGATGACTTATGGTCTCTGGAAGTCGGGTCACCTAAAATGCTAGAAAATAATTTTCTTCAAAATTTTTATTCGGGTTTCAAAGGTTATCTTGAGCCGACTATGATGTAATAAAATGTAAAATAAAATAATTCTAAGTTTGGTCAGCCTTATTGGCTAAAATTCTAGAACCTTCCCAGGTGGTGGAAAATTGCCTATATAAGGAAGGTTGTATTATTGTCTTAGGCAGTTTAGAATAGTTCTGGGTAGTAGATTTGGGCAATAATTCGAGGCTTTGTCCTACAGAATATTGTAAGGGAATGCCCATGTGGCTTTGCATATTGTAATTCTGAAAGTTTGTAATTCCACATTTGTGGAGATAATAAGAAGCCAATTTTCTGTTCTTGCATATTGTTGTTGTTTCTCTATTTCTGTTATGTGTTTGTGGTATTAAGGGGAGCACCCTTCATTAAGTGGTATCAGAGAAAGTTTTCCTAAGTGTGTAAATAGATCACCGACTGTGAGGTAGTTTGCACCAGGACCGTAGTTAGGGTTTCAGCGTGCATCGCAAAAATGCCTCCATGAAGAGAATGTAGCGGAAGGGCTGGTGTTGTGACACCTGAGGTTAGAGAGCTACAGAGACAAGTGAGAGCATTACAAGAAGAGATTCCCAAAGGAATGAATCTTAATGTACGAGAAGAAAGTGATGATGAAGCGGAAGAAAATTTTGATCAGGAAGGAGAAGGTGAACTTCTGAACCCAGAAGAAGAAAGGCTTTTTTGAGCCCTTTCCAAGATCAAGAAGAGACCTAAGATCAAGGTTCCTACATTTTCAGGGTTTCTTAACCCAGAAGAATTGATTGATTGGATCAATGAATGTGAGGAATATTTTGAGTATGAAGATGTTGAGGATCCTGATAGGGTCAAATTTGCGAAGGCCAAATTGAAAGTTCATGCAAAGATCTGGTGGCAAGAGGTTTAGTTGGAGAGAAATAGAAGAGGGAAAGATAAAATCACAAGATGGGATCGGATGGTGGATAAATTAAAGTGATAGTTCATTCCTATTGATTATGAGCTTGACCTACTGAAGAAAATGCAGAGTTTGAAGCAAGCAGGAAGATCTGTTTAGGAGTATACAGAGGAGTTCTATCGACTTCTCATCAGAACAGGCTATGCAAAAGTTGATAAGGAGAAAGTTTCCCGATACCTTAATGGGTTAAGGCCAAGCATTCGGGAGGAGCTGAATCTGGTTTGAATGAACAGTATTGAAGAGGCATACTAGTTTGTCCTAAAAGTAGAAGAAAAGATGAACAAGAAGTTTGAGAGCAGACAAAATGAAAGAGGTTGTAGTGGACGATCTGGTGGACGGTCATATGGTGGCTGAAATGAAGATTCGAAAAAGAAGGATGAGGCCAGTAGTAGTCAAAATCAGCGAGGAAATAATTCCAATCGCTTCCAAGATTAGAATAATAGAGATCGGAGAGGAAGAGGAAGAGGACAAGGATCTATAAGAGGTGGCTTCCAGGGAACATGGTTTCACTGTGGAGAAGAAGGTCATAGGGCATTTGAATGTCCTCAGTGCCAATGCAGAACAGATAGGAAAAATGAAGGCCAGGCCAGAGTTGCACATGTAGATGAAGATGTCAGATCATCAAATTTTGAAGATGCTGAAAGAGGAGAAACATTGATTAATAGAAGAGTCCTTTTGAGTGGTTAGAATGAACCTAAGCAAAGGAGGAGCTTGTTTCGCACCAGGTGCAAGTGTGAAGGTAAATGTTGTGATGTGATTATTAATAGTGGAAGCACTGACAATTTGGTGTCAGAAGAGATGGTGACAAAGTTGAAGCTCAAGAGACAGAAACACCCACATCCATATCGGATTGCCTGGGTACAGGATGACCACAAGGTCATGGTCAATGAACAATGCCTAGTGAAGTTCAAGATTGGCAGATACCAAGATGAGATATTGTGTGATATCATATCTATGGATGCATGTCATATGTTGTTGGGTAGACCATGGCAGTTTGACAGATGTGTTGTACATGATAGTCGTGCGAATACCTATTCCCTGACAAAGGATGGAGTGCGACATAAACTAAAACCATTGAAGGACACTGAAGAAAAGGTATGTGGTAATGCAAGGATAACTTTTGTTGATAGAAGAAATTTCCTAGATGGTTTGAGGCATGAGCATGTATGTTTTTCTTTAATTCCAAAAGTTGGTAAAGAAGAAGTAGAAGATGTTCTTGTAGAAGTTGCAAATTTATTGAATGAGTTTCAGGATATTGTATCCGATAACATGCTTGATGGATTACCACCAGTCAGGAAAATCAGTCATCAGATGGATTTGATCCCAAGAGTGAGTTTGCCGAATAAGGCAGCACACAAAATGACACCTACAAAAAGTGAGGAGTTGAACAGATAAGTACATGAGTTGTTACAGAAAGGATTGATCCATGAGAGTCTGAGTCCTTGTGCTGTACCAGTGGTATTAGCACCAAAGAAGAATGGAGAATGGAGGATGTGTACAGATTCTAGGGCAATAAACAAGATCACAATCAAGTACAAGTTTCCATTGCCACGAATGGATGATATTATGGACTGTTTGAGTGGAGCTGTGTATTTTTCAAAGATAGATCTGAAAAGTGGATATCATTAGATTTGGATCAGAGAAGGAGATGAATGAAATACTAACTTCAAGACAAAGGAAGGACTGTATGAGTGGTTAGTCATGCCTTTTGGGCTAACCAATGCACCGAGCACTTTCATGCGGCTCATGAACGAGGTTCTGAAAGAATTTCTAGGTAAGTTTGTCATTGTTTACCTAGATAATATTCTAATCTTTAGTAAGACATTGGAGGAGCATATGATGCATATTCATATGGTATTTGAGAAGCTAAGAGAAGAGAAATTGTTGATTAATTTGAAGAAGTGCAGTTTTGTGAAGAAAGAGTTGGTGTATTTGAGGTTTGTGGTTTCAGGAGGTCTAAAAATAGACCCAGAGAAGGTATAGGCTATCCTTGAATGGCCTACTCCAAGGAGTGCTACTGAAGTAAGATATTTTCATGGTCTAGCCAGCTTTTATAAAAAAATTTATCAAAAATTTTAGCAGTATTTGTGGACCCTTGACTAAAACAATGAGAGGGGATAGAAAAGAATTTAAGTGGACTAATGGGGCAGAAAAGAGTTTTCAATTATTGAAACAAAAAGTTACAGAATGACTTGTTTTAGCACTTCCAGATTTTAATAAAGTGTTTTAAGTAGATTTTGATGTTAGTGGTACTGCAATAGGAGCTGTTATCAAGCAAGAAGGTAAACCTATTGCTTATTTCAGTGAGAAGTTAAATGATGCCAAGAGGAAATATTCTATTTATGATCAGGAATTTTATGCTATAGTTCAAGCATTAAAGAAGTGAAGACATTATTTGCTTCCTAAGGAGTTTTTTTTGTATACTGATCATCAAGCTTTGCAATATTTGAATAGTCAAGGAAAGTTGAATCAGAGGCATTTGAAATGGGTTGAGTTTTTGCAGAGTTATACATTTGTTTTGAAACATAGGAGTGGAAAGTACAATAGGGTTGCTGATGCTCTTAGTAGAAGGCAACTATTGCTGACAGAAATGCAGATTGAAGTGGTTGGGTTCAAAGAACTCAAGAATTTGTATTCAGAGGATCTTGATTTTGGTCAAGCTTGGAAAGCTTGTACAGAACCTGTTACTCTAGACAGGATGAAATGGCTAGATTTTATCATCCAAGATGATATGCTATTTAGATGGAGTCAGTTGTGCATTCCACAAAGTTCTATGAAGGAGAATCTCATGAAGGAGAAGCATAACGGAGGATTGACTGGACATTTTGGTCATGACAAAACCCTTTCTTTGGTTAGTGAGAATTATTATTGGCCACAGTTGCAGCAAGATGTGAGGAAGTTTGTACAGAGTTGCAGAGTATGTCAGATGGCAAAAGGAGTGAAGCAGAATACAGGGTTGTATCAGCCATTACCTATACCAGAGAAGCCTTGGGAAGATATTAGTATGGACTTTGTTCTTGGTTTACCGAGGACACAGCGGGGACATGATTCAATTTTTGTGGTGGTTGATAGATTTTCAAAGATGACACATTTCATTCCCTGCAAGAAGACTAATGATGCTATTCATGTAGTAGAATTATTTTTCAGAGAAGTAGTGAGACTTCATGGTTTGCCAAAGGCCATAGTTTCAGATCGGGACACTAAGTTTGTTGGATATTTCTAGCATACATTGTGGAAGAAGTTGAAGACAGATTTAAAGTTCAGTTCATCACATCATCCATAGACTGATGGACAAACAGAGGTGGTGAATAGGAGTTTGGAAAATTTGCTGAGATGTTTGGTTGGAGATAAGCCAACAAGATGGGATTTGATTTTACCACAGGTAAAATTTGCATACAATAATTCTGTCAACAGGAGCACTGGTAAATCACCATTCCAGATTGTATATGGAAGTAGTCTAAGAAATATATTTGAATTAAGGAAGATAGATAAAGGAGAAATAAATAGTGTTGAAGCTAAGGATTTTATAGAACACTTGAAGAACATCCATGGGGCGGTGAGGAAGCATATTACCAAGATGAATGCACAGTATAAGGCTAAGGTAGATGAGAAAAGGAGGTATACAGAATTTCAGGTTGGTGATGAAGTCATGCTT
Organism: Chamaecyparis obtusa; assembly: GCA_027943335.1. Lineage (NCBI taxonomy): Eukaryota > Viridiplantae > Streptophyta > Pinopsida > Cupressales > Cupressaceae > Chamaecyparis > Chamaecyparis obtusa. Next base: position 2,329,481 of record BSBK01001097.1, read on the forward strand.
CATTTGTGGAAGGAGCGGTTTCTAGTTGGTACATATAACAAGATGAAAATGAAAAAGTTTGGACCACGTAGGATACTGAAGAAACATGATTCAGGAAATGCATATGAGGTAGAATTGCCTACTGAACTAAATATTTCACCAGTGTTTAACATTTCAGATCTGACAGAGTATCATGAAGGAGGTGTTGAAGATGCGATCACAATAGCACAGTGGAGTATTCCAGCAACTTGTTCAGACACTAAGGAGATCGAAGATATACTGGACAGTCGTGTTGACAGAAGCACAAGGAACAGGACATATGAAGAATATCTGGTCAAGTGGAAAGGATGACCTATTGAAGATTCATCATGGCTAACAAGGGTGGAGGTTAACCATCTTGGTTTTCCTCTGCACACCTGAGTCATGACAGGGTCACTTCTCAAATTTCCCTAGGTGTCTGATGCAGGAGCATCCTGGGTGTAAGAGCAATCTTGCATCACCCAAAAAAAAAAATTTATATTTTTATATTCAATAAGGGCTATTTTTTGTAGAGCTTCTATTTATGGAATGTTAATATTTTTGATAATTTTCGTATGTGCTCAGAATGATCTGATTTCTTTCTTGGAGGTTCATTTTGATCATATAAGTCTGCCAGTAAAGTTTCATTGCCAGATCAAGTGTATATTGGAAGATATTGAAGATTTTCGGTATTGGCAGCAGGGTACAGAAACTTTGAACTCAATTTTGAAGGCTTTAGAGGCCCCGAATGAGGTTGAAAATTTGGGTGACGGGTGCTTGTGTTGGTCCAGCTTGTAGAGCGCTTCGTGGCATTTCCAAAATTGGGTTATAATAGTCAATCGGGTCAGCTGGTGATGACTTATGGTCTCCGGAAGTCGGGTCACCTGAAATGGCAGAAAATAATTTTTTTCAAAATTTATGTTTGGGTTTCAAAGGTTATCTTGAGCCGACTATGATGTAATAAAATGTAAACTAAAATAATTCTAAGTTTGGTCGGCCTTATTGACTAAAATTTTGGAACCTTCCCAGGCGGTGGAAAATTGCCTATATAAGGAAGGCTGTATTATTGTCTTAGGCAGTTCAGAATAGTTCTGGGTAGTAGATCTGGGCAATAATTCAAGGCTTTGTCCTACAAAATATTGTAAGGGAATGCCCATGTGGCTTTGCATATTGTAATTCTGAAAGTTTGTAATTCCACATTTGTGGAGATAATAAGAAGCCAATTTTCTGTTCTTGCATATTGTTGTTGTTTCTTTGTTTCTGTTATGTGTTTGTGGTATTAAGGGGAGTACCCTTCATCGATAACAATGATGTTTCATGCAATGGATCTTAGGATAAAGCTTTGAAAGGTGTTGCTACTCAGGGAATTGTATCTCAAATTCCTCCTATATATTTGGATAATTCTGTCAATGCTAGCCTTGAAAATATTGATCCATTCTTTTTGAGTGTTCTTGTGAATGGAATGAAACTAAGAAATTGTATGATTGATAGTGGTGCCTCTAATACTATTATGCCTTTTAAAATCATGGAGAAGTTGGGTCTTAAAGTTGATATAGTTTAGGGAAGATGTTGTGCAATGGATTAGAGGGAGGTACCAGTTATAGGGACTATCAATGCAATGCCATATAGGCTGGTAGCATATCTAGAGAAAGAATTAACAATGAGTGTTTTGGTGGTGGACATCCCTCCTCATTATGGGATGCTACTATCTAGAAGGTGGAGTGCTGCCATGGCTGGAAGTTTACAGTGTGTTCTGTCCTATGTCACTTTCAAAATTGATGATTAGTTTGTCAAGATTGACCGAGAGCCAAGAGTATGCCACATGATTGAGAGGAATATTGACAATGAGACTACATGTTTTGTGGATACTGATATTAATGATTTTAGGGAAGAGATCCCTATATTTGAAAATGAACCTACTTTGTCACCTATCTCTATTGAGGTAAGTGTTAATTCTATGAAGGGTGATTTGTGAGTAATGTACTTTGATGGTGCAAATTGCAAAGATGGAGCAAGAGCAGGTATTTTACTTATTTCTCCTAATGGAAGTACCTATAAATTTTCTTTCACATTGAATTTCTTTTGTACCAACAATATAGTAGAATATGAGGCTTTGTTGTTAGGACTAAGGTTGGCACAAAAGCATGGCATTAAATGCATAAGTGTTGTTGGTGATTCTGAGTTGGTGGTGTCCCAAGTCAGATCCGTATATGCTTCCAAGAACAAGAGGTTGAAACAATGTAGGAATTTCAATTTGGGATTTGATTGAATGTTTTGATACCTTCAATATTGAGTGGAAGGATAGGAGTAACAATAAGATGGCTGACTTGTTAGCTAATATTGTAATCAATCCCACTGATATTACTTTTTCTAGTATCTCTAAAGTTGAAATTCAAGCTAGGCCTAGTATACCAGACAATATTGAAAATTGGCAAGTTTTTGATGATGATAATGATATCTTGAAGTTTATGAGTTGTGAAGATCGGTATCATGGTTAGTAATTTGATTGTTTAGCCTTGGTTGACTTAGTAGAAGGAAAAGAGGTTGTCTTAGGCAATGAGGTCATTTAGCTTAGAACTAACAAGGTGCCCAAGGGGCTTGTTGTTTTGGAGATTGTCTTTGATAACCAGGATAGAGTTCAAAAGAATATCAAAAGAGATGATCATGTTGATCTAGAGGAGATAAATATTGGAACACATGAAGCACCTAATAAAGTATACATTAGTAGAGATATATCTCAAAAGGTAAAGAAATCTTTGATTGAATTGTTGAGAAAATTTAGGCATGTTTTTACATGGTCATATGATGACCTAAAGGTTTATAGAGAAGATTTGTTTCAGCATATTATTCCATTGAAAGAAGATGCTAAACCTTTTCAGCAAAAACAAAGGCCTATAAATCCTACTTTGGCACCCAAGATGCATGAAGAGTTGATGAAGCTAAGAGATGTTGGAATTATCAAGCCTATAAGGCACTCTTCTTGGGTGTCAAATCTTGTTCCTATGAGAAAGAAGAATGGTGACATCAGGCTTTGTGTGGACTTCAAAAATTTGAACATCAGCTCATTAAAGAATAACTATTGTTTGCCCAATATGGAAGCTATGTTGGAGAGAGTGATCAGATCAGAATTGGTGTCTATGATGGATGGTTTCTTTGGTTACAATCAGGTCATTGTTAAAGAATCAGAATAATTCAAGATAGCTTTTACTACACCTTGGGGGACATATGTTTATGTGAGAATGCCTTTTGGTCTCACAAATGCTCGTGCTACTTTTCAGAGGGCAATGGATGTTTCCTTTTCATATTTCATAAATGATTTCCTTGTTGTATATCAAGATGATTTAACTACCTATTCCAAGAAGGAAGAAGACCACTGTAATCATTTAGAAAAAATATTTGTGAGGGCCTTGGAATTTGGCATTTCATTAAACCCAAGGAAATGTGCTTTTGGTGTCATTGAAGGTAAGTTTCTTGGCCACTTAGTTGGGAAGAAAGGAGTAAGAATTGACCCTGAGAGGGTAGCTGCTATTGATAAAATTCAAAGACCAAAGAATGTTAAAGGGATTCAATCCTTCTTTGGTCAGGTCAATTTCTTAAGGAGGTTTGTGACAAATTTTGCAGAGGTTACTAGACCTATTTCTAAGATTGTGAAGAAGGGATCTACAATCAATTAGGAGGGTGAGCCTGATGAGGCTTTTAAAAATATCAAGTAGGCTATCAAAGATGCAACAGTGCTTAAGGCACCTGATTATAGTATCCCAATGCGTATCTTTTCCTTTGCATCTTTTCACACTATTGTTGTAGTTTTGTTACAAAAGAATAAGGATGGTTTTGAGTAGCCTATTGCATTTTTCAATAAATCTTTGCATGCTGCTGAATTGAAATATAACATAAATGAAAAACAAGCATATGCACTTGTGAAGGCAATCAAGTCTTTAAGGTGTTACTTGATGGGGGTAGTTGTGATTGCTTTTGTGCCAAGTGCAACTGTGAAGGATATTTTCTCATAGCAAGAGGTGTTTGGAAGAAGATGTAGATGGATCAATAGGATTCAAGAATTCACTGTTGACATCCAAATTACTAAATTGGTTAGAGGATAGGGATTGGAAAAACTGATGGCCCAATCCAATCTTGATGCTAATCAGGTAAATCATTCTAAAATTGATTATACATGTGATATGGATGATTGTGTTTGGTATCAAGATATTATCTATTACTTGAGAAATATGAAATGTCTAGCAGACATGAATGATAATCAGAAAAGGACATTGAAATTACATGCCATCAAGTATGTAATTGTGAAATGTAAATTGTATAGAAAGAATTTAGATTGCATACTTTTGAAATGTGTAGATGAAAATTAGGCTAGCAATCTGTTAAAAGAAATGCATGAGGGAGTTTGTGGTGGGCATTATATGGGTAAAACAACTGCTCATAAAATATTGAGAGAAGGATTCTAGTGGCCCACAATCTTCAAGGATGCAGAACAGTTGGTAAGGAGGTGTAATGCTTATCAAAGGTTCTCTGGTAAGCTTAAATTTTTAGGTAATGTGCCATTAAAACTAATAGAAGTACAGGCTCCTTTCCAACAATGGGGAATTGATTTCATAGGGGAGATAGCAAACAAGTCAAGTAGAGGACACTCATGGATCTTAGTTGCCACTGATTACTTTACAAAGTGGGTAGAAGCTATACCTACAAGAAATGCAACTAGTAAGGTGGGAATTGATTTTATGTTGAATAATATTGTTTCAAGGTTTGGTTTCCCTGAGAGAATAGTAAGTGATAATGCAATGTGCTTAAGGTCTGCTAAATATAAGGACTTTTGCAAAGGTTTAGGAATTCAGATTTCTAATTCCTCACCTTATCATCCATAAGGAAATGGTCAAGCAGAATCTACTAATAAGAGTTTGATTAAAATCCTCAAGAGGATTCTTGAAAGGAATAAGAGGGCATGGAATTCAAAGCTACCATTAGCTCTATGGGCTAATAGGGTAACTGTGAAGAGGGCAATTGGTCATGCACCATTTGACCTAGTATATGGAATACATGCAAGGATGCCTCAGAATAATTTATTGGAAATGTAAAAACTTGTTTAGTTATATGATGATGACATAGATGATGAGATGCAGTTGAGAATTAAGGACCTCATTAGGTTGGATGAGACTAGGAGGGAGTCAGTTGCAACGAATGCCAAATTACAGTTGCAGGTTAAGAATTTATATGACAAGAAGACTATTGATAGGAATTTTGAGCCTGGTGATTTGGTATTAATTTGGAATGCAGAAGGGCCATATCTAATTTATGAGAAATGGGGCCAAGATTCATACATTATGAAGGAGTTAAATGGTGATATTTAGGAATTGCCAGTTCATGGACAATTCTTGAAGAAATACTTCAATTGAAGGTGTTCTTTTTCCATGAACAGTAGTTAGGTCTGTACATTTTGTAAATTCTATAAATAAGTTGCTTGCCCCTGCCTTGTTTTGCCCTGGTCTGTAGGGTTTTTGGTCCTATTGCTCTCCATTGTCAGTCTTTTCCAGTGGGATGGTCTACTTAAACCAATGATTCTAGATCCTTTCTATGCCTATAGGAGGCATACATCCCCAGACAAAGCCACTATTAGCACTCTAAAAAAATTTCATGGCTTTAGCCCTTTTCTTCTGGTCCCTGTAGTCATTTTTGTGTCCCTAGCATAAACCCTTAGGAAATTCAAAAATGTAGCCATTGCATGAAAAACCCTTTGTCTACCTTAGCCCTATTCTAATTTTAAGTTACCTTTACCAGCCACTAGAGTTCCAAATCCAAATGTGCTTATTAGAGACCACTTTACCATGTTTGCGGTTAGGTTTTTCATGTGTCGGCGGGGTCCCCTTTGATTTTTCCTATGTCCCTATGCTTTAATCTTTCCTAAGTTCCCAGTGCCTAGTGTGTTTTAATTTTTCCTAAGTCTAACTATTTTAATACTTCCTAATGTTTTAGCTTTGTATTTCCCTAGGCCCGGCTCTCTGACACCATCTCCATCTGATAGTGGGTGTATCTTGTCATGATATGTGTCAAAGGCTTGCGAACTTAAGATAGCCATTGATTCATTTCCATGATCTAACCCTTTCAATGCAGGTAGGTCCACTACCAAGTAGGCTCACATGGCGGTCTATCATTCGTTGAGGTATCCTATAAAGCACAACAGGTTCAGTATCTCAATCAGATGATTCCTAATCGACGGTTGGCGTGAATGCACATAGAATCTTTTGAGCCTTTCAGATCTTGCACTAGCCTTCTAATCTCCCAGGTGGTATAATATTCTTGGTGGGTCCAAAATAACATTTAGGCATAGTTGGTGGCATCTTATTGGTCCATGTATTAACACAGTGGTAGTTGTAAGTGGGACCTAGTTTTCAGATGTATCAGAGGGTCCTGACACTATCAGTCAATCGATGGCGAGCCTATGATCTTATGAGATCTGTCAGAGGCTTAAGATCATGTGCTGTCCATCGATTCAATCTTTCTCAGAGAGGATGAAGTGGGGTGGGTCCACATGCTAGGTGTGCTGATATGGAAAGCTGTGATTGGTCCACATTGTGTGACTAGATATTGTTTCAATGGGGCCAGGTCTTTCAGGGTCTAGTTGTTCTGATAGTGATAGAAGATCAATGGATGGCATGTAATCTGATGGGATCTTTTGACTGTATGAGATTTTAAGATGACTGTCAATCTTCTAGGTAGCCCAGGGCAGGGACTTGGTGATTCTGACAAAATGGTTTGGCAGCCTGACAAATTGCAGAGGTTTCGCTCATTCACGGAAAAGGATAGTGGTACTCCAATTTGACTGGTGATTCAACGAACAAGCATTTTCTTAATCGCTGACTAACTTGGCAGAGGTAAAAAGTGTTTCATGAATTGGTAGAAACCTTCTGTCACCAGTTCACCAGATGTGGGACCAAGGTTAAATGTTTCCCTTTGTTCGCTAGGTCACAGAGTTAAATGGTGAGTTAAGTTTTCATCTCATGTATAGAAAAATGCCTTATCGCATGGTCACTAAAAGGTAAACCCAGGGTGGCAATTGAGTTAAGACTTAAAAGACCATGAAAGGGAGAGATCGGATGATCAAGACTTAAAGTTGATCAAGATTCAAATTTTGGCAACCAATCTGCCGCTGGTACTTGGAAGTAGCTGTTTATTTTCAAATTTGAATTTCTAAGCATTTCTCAGCAATAGAAAGGACCGAAATTGAATGTTTTCATGGCCAAATTTGATTTGTTTGGTGGTGCTTTCTATTGCAGTGTGGTCTAGGGTGTTCCTTGATCATTTGCAGGGGTCTGTACCATGTGGTTTTGTGCTCGAGGCATGTTGAAAGTGACTGAAAGGGTTGACATTTTGGATGTTTTTGTGGTTCTCAGTACCTTCTCAGGGAATTTATCATGATTGTGGATCACTCCAAGATTTTCTTTCTCCTAGTTTCCTGGGTTTCTTCCCCTGTAATAAATTTGTGACTGTTTCTAGTGGGTTTGGTGGGTGAAACCCTAACCCTAGTCACCCGAAGCTTGATGCATCCTCTTTGAGGATCCCAAGGTGACTAGTGGTGGTATATATTGCAAGATTTTTGACTTAGTGTGGGTTCCAAAAAAAAATTTGGTCCTTGGTTGTTGTTGATGGTATTATATTGAGTAAGGAGAGCCTGGATTTTGGGTCTGTTTCTTTGGCATTTTGTTGTTTGATAATGTATTAATTTTGCAAGTCTTAATGAGAGCATAGTTGAATTCTAATCTCATAGTGGTGTATGTCTTTTTGTTTTGTTCTTGAGCTCATATATGTTAACTTCACAAAGTGGGTTAGTATATGGTAAACAAAGAGTATTTTGAGATTATCTTTGAGTTCCTAACAAAGTTAGGATTAAAGTCTTTCAGGTAATTTCAGTGAGTTCATGGCTTCATGAAAATTTGATGTCCTAGTATGTGAGTGAGAGGGATAATAGGCAAAGCACTTATCCTGAATTCAAGTGTGTTTGAGTTAGGGTCTTCAGTTGATGTATGCTATTAGGTGACTCTATGCCCTGGTTAAGGCACTAATCTATTCTTTGGAGGTAGTCCATCATCTTCAATCACACACACACATAAATTCAAATGATCAAATCTTTAAATCAATTAGTAAAGAGTATATTGGTATAACATTTAGTGATTCCTTTCAAGAAGTGAATCAAGGGTACACCTTCCTGAGCATTAGATCTCAAAGTGTAGGAGGATCTCTTTTGATCCTTATTAATTGGCCCTCTTCCTTGTAGAAGTTGGAGTGGTGATAGAGTCAAAGTTTATTAAAGTTATCCATCAAAGTATAAATCTACAAGTTGAAGATCAAAGGGAACTCCCAATAGTAGCCAAAAAGCTAGAGCTACCTAAGGAGATACAAAGCATGTTGTAGACTTATGAAGGCATAGTAAGTGATGGAAAACCATTAGGATTACCCCCTAAAAGAGCTATAAGTCATAGGATAGATGTCATACTAGGATCTAACCTTCCAAAAATGGCAGCCTACAAGATAAGCCCTCAACAAAATGAGGAAATTTCTAGACAAGTCCAAGAACTCCTAAACCAAGTAATTATTAGAAAGAGCATTAGCCCATGTGTCATACTGACTATCCTAGCACCCAAAAAGGGAGGAACTTGGAGGCTTTGTACTTATTCAAGGGCCATAAATAGGATAACCATTAGATATAGGTTCCCTATTCCTAGGATTGAAGACCTCATGGATTGTCTAGGGGAAGCCAAGTACTTTACCAAGATAAAATTAAAGAGTGGTTATCACCAAATTAGGATACATGAGGGAGATGAGTGGAAAATAGCCTTCAAAACCAATGAAGGTTTATATGAATGGCTTGTCATGCCATTTAGACTATCTAATGCCCCCTCAACATTCATGTGGCTCATGAGTGAAGTCCTTAAAGACTACATTTGAAAATTTGTAGTAGTATATCTTCATGATATACCGATTTATAGTTGTTACCTATAGATTTTGTGCAATTATTTTAGGCTTCCTTTTCCCAAAATCACCCTAGAATTTTATAAGGTGTTATTTATTTTTGTTTACCTTTGCAAAAACACCTTGTCGGTTGAACTTGAACCATCAAACTCAAGTAGTTCAATGTTCAACGTTCAATAACATTCATCAGTATGGTTTCATTTTCATTGGCGAGTCTAACAGCATTTCCACTTTGAATCACGTGCTTATCTCTTGAACTGTGAATATTGAACTAAGTTTGGTTCAAACTTCCAAGTTCAATGGTCTTTATTGTCTCGCAAAGCTCTTCACTATTTTCCTTTATGGCTTAACTTTTGCCCTTTTATTTTGATTAAATTGTATCGATGAATAGTCCTTCATCATGTATGTTGAACTTGCATTGTGAACTCTCATAATTCCAAGTTTGGAGTTCAATGTTGGCCCGTAATTTGAAAAAGTAAAAATGACATGACACATGTGACAGTTGGTACTTTATTATGTTATCCACACGTGTTGAAAGTGCGTGATTAATTGATGTGACTTTAAATTGTCATTTCAAGTAAGGGGAAAGTATAGTAATTAATGATACATATGCCGCAAGACATTCAATAATCATTAATTCAAAAGCAGTGCATCATTAATTCAGCTTGCGCTAAATCTCTCAGAGATTTGTAAACTGCTTGCAATAAATATCAAGAGTCCAGCCATATTTTCTCATAATGCTAAGAAGTTTTCATGGCACAGCTATTAGGCAAGGTATTCTCCTCTCAACTTAGAGCTCTTTCATTTGCATAAAACCAGGTGAGCCCTTTTGCTAGCTTCATCCTTCATTGTAGTATTACTTTAAGGTGCATTTCTATGTTAGCTTGTTGTTTTCTCCTGTTAAAATTTCTAAATTAGAAAGCCTAAGATGAAGGACCCCATGCCCAATTTTGAAAATACTTCCCCGCTATTATGTTCCCTGCCTAATTGTGAAGATACCCATATCAAAACCGGAGCTCTAGAAGATATTATAGCCCACATTAAGGAACCTATCCCAGGCTCCATGCTAGACAAAGCTATCCAGAGTGGCTTAATTGATGCAGCTGCATTTCCTATAGTAGCTCCTTGCCGTGAACTAATTGTGGAATGTTCTAGGAGATATAGTTTTGAGGAGAAACACATAAGGAAAATTTATGGGAGCCAACTTGTTTAAATAACTAGGGAAGTAGTGCAAAAAGCCCTAGGAATCCTAGAGAAAGACCCATATGAGGGCTGGAACATACCTTCTTCTTATTCAATTTTTTCTACTAAGAGACAGGTGTACAGAAATGAGATCACTCAGTATTGGATCCAGAAGGCTCAGAAAGGAGGGTCTCGACTTCCAAAACCATTGACTATAGATCATTTTAAACCTAGGGTGGTAGACTTGGCTATCATGTTGAATAGGATTAAGGGAAAGTAGCATGCATATTACTGGCATGATTGGATGTATTTTTATATTCAAGTGACTTTGGGTAGAGAATGACACATAGATTGGGCTGAGAAAATAGAAGATGAACTCAACCACCAATTGGCTAATTTCCTTACCAGTAGTAGCTTTTATATGTCCTCATATTTTTTCTATATTTTAGCCTGCACCCATGAATGGAAGGGTTTATTCCACAAACAACCTACTCCCAATATGAAAATCTATGATTATTACCCTCACCTTCAAAGGGAATTTTATATGGTCAATTTCCTTAAAGTAAATGGTGTGTTTTTTGGGAAATTGACACATGACCTCTAGGGGAATACTGAACAGTGAATGTCTAAGGAAGCCAAGTCTTTTGTGAATATTTATGGAAGTTTCTTCATTCAACTCAGGAGATTTACATACTTGAGAGTAGGTGGTTTTGAAGGAGAGCCATTTAAATTACCCTGTTATGCTTTTGAGAGCCTGGTAATTGCTGAGGTATCCCGTCAATTAGCTTATGTGCACAAAGGAGTCAAGGAGAGGAAAGGTAGAGCTAAGTCTTGTTTCTCAGTTGAATTGGGATATTTTACCTGTAAAACATCTTCTGATGCACTAAACCTAGAGCATGAACTTAGAAAGTTGAATATGAAAACATTTTCATTGAGGAAAGACTTAAATAGCAGAGGTTTTGTAGCTAAACACTTTAGTTTGCCTTCTGAGTTTCAGCATATCTCACAAATGGAAGATTACTGGGAAGGTTGTGATGATGATTTTGAAGTGCGGAGAAGAATGTGGTCTAGATTCACTCTAGGGAAAATTATTGCATTTAATATTCAGGTAGATCTTTCTACCATAGATGAAGATGATGGTACCAAAATCATTGATGACCAGTTTGAAACTAGGGTTAGAGGCACTCCACTTCCTGAAATTGATTGGAGTGTTGAGGAGAGGGAAAGTTTAACAATTAAGACTCTTAGTGTAGTAAAAAGAACTGAGAAATGGATTAATAGTAAAAGACCCCCTCCTTCAAAAAGACATAATCCTAGAAGAGCTTCTCATGCTAAAAATACTGCTGATAACCCCACAACCACTTCTGATAAAGTTGTTTCCTTTGCAGGTACTAGGTCTAAGAAAAGTTCCCCTGTTAATCCAGAAATTAAAGTTACTCCTATTTCCTCATTAGTAAGAAGAACCCCAACAAGGAAGGTTGACAAGGAAGCCAACGAGGTTGTGAAGGACAGTGAAGTAATAGACCTTGAAGGTATGGATTTCCACATGGCTGAGCAAGTTGATTTGAGTAATGTTGAGGAGGAAATGATGACCCCGGCACATGCTAAGACAACTTTAGAAAATTTTTTGACAAGTATAACAAATGATGCTTTGCAGACTCCCTCCCTAGCCCTTAGTTGGTTAGGGACTTCTATTTCAAATAAGAAACAAAATTTTTTACCAATTACTCTTCCTATGGAAGACATGGTGAGAAAATGTTTGGGGGCTTCTGTGAAACCCAAAAGAATCAAGATGGAGTCCATGATTGAAGTAGATGAAAAGACTAGGAGATGGATAGTGGAAAGGGATTTGCCCAAAACTAACAAGAATGTTTCAGAGGCTACAGTTGATGACTATATCATAGAGAAAATAGATCTTGGGATTGCCAGTAGGGCTGCAGATGCTAAACACTTAGAAACTTCCACAAGAAAAATTTTGCACAAGACTTTTAAAGATGAGAAGGATAAAAAAGATTTGAAGGCAACGATACAGAGACTGTCAGAATTCATTCAAGCTATTCAAGAACCTATCCCACTTCCCCTTACTCAAGTTCCTCATACTTTTGACCCCCACTCACCTGAAGTTCATAAAACATTTAATCAATTTTAGTGGAATAAAATGATTGCTAAAGTCTTCAACAAATGGATTGTGAGCATGATGTAGTGAGGGAAAAATTATGTCACTCAGCTAATTGAAACTCATGGGAATGTCACATAGGTTATTTCAAAACTGATTTAAAAGGCCTTATTGATATCATGCAAAAAGACTTGAAATGTTTAAACATTGTATCGATTGATGAGGAAACTCATAACGTGAAGAAGGAAGACAAAATAACTCAGGAATGGGAAGCATGGATAGCTATGATCAGAGATAGTAAAGAACTAACAAAAAAAGATCTGACTTCCATGGTGAATACTAAAGCTATGCTCATCACTTGTGTGGATCACATGGAGTCTCACAAGGAAAGCCTATGACAAATTTGCAAAGACAGGAAGGTACTTGTGGAGCAGATCACCCTCGTCAGTTTGCCATATCATGCCATGATAATTGGTGCATTCATGGCACATGAGGAGTGGAAGCAAGCACGCACATCTAGGGCCTCACAAAACTGAATCCTGATCATCCAGCTCAGTCGAAGATAGCAGATTTCCTTGGAAATCATTTGCTTAGGGTGTTATTTTTTAGTTCCTTTCCAATTTTCATGCAAAGTAGTTATGTTTTATCCGAAACTCTGGGAGTTTCATTGACATTCTTAATTTTTGATAAGTTGTACCAGATGGCTATGTAAGGCTAGGAAAAACTTTTGAAATGAGTGAGTTAGTTTTTGAAGAAAGTAATAGAATAATATAGCTTAGAGTTAAAATTTCCTACAAAAAAAACTTGATTTGAAAAGACTTTTCTACCAGTGAATGAAAAAACTTATTTGATATAAATCTATTGGTTTATGTTTATGAGTGGGCTTCTATTGGAGTATTATTCAGTGGATGAAATCTTTTCTTGAATTAAGTTGTGTTATTTTATTGTGTTAATCAGAGCTAGATAAAATTTTAAAGCTATGGCTTTTATTAGTTCAAACCTGTGAGCTTTATAGTGATATCTTGTTACTAATCATAAGTGATCGAATCATATTGATGAAAGATTTCTCATAGCCTTAGTAACTTTTTGGTTAAAATTTAAATATTTTTAGTAATGCATGGTTTGGTAAAATATATTCATTGAAGATATTATTGGGAGCTGTACCACAATTTAGAGAATTAAACATTTGAAGTTTAATTCATTTGTTAGTAAAGATTTGAAATTTCATAAAGGGTGATAGAGAAAATTAAGATCAAGAATAGAGAAGACAAATTTATTTAGTAATAGTTCTTGGTGACTCTACTGGGGAAGGAAAAGAAAGCTAGTGTCTTTTCTTGACTTGAAAGAGTGATTATGGTTTTACCTGCTGATAGAATACCTGGCAGAGTTGAACTTCCCCCAGTCTTGCAACCAGGTTTAGATTTTCATGACACTCAGGAGGAAATTGTTGCAGACTTAAATAATTTGGTCTAGAAAGTAAAAACAAGTTATGAACAATATCAATAGGTTCAGTTAGTACTAGAAGAAGAGGAAGAGATTGGTGAATGGTTAAGAGGTCTCCCCATAGCTTGAGAAGCCGTAATAGTTGATAGAGTGATTCAGAGACCATAAATCACTAAGCTGGAGTCCAGACCTTACACCAGGTCACAACGAGAGGTAGGTATTTTTTATGAGGTTTTTGAAGAACTGAGAAATCTTGAAACCACAAGACTTCATCCCTCAAAGAAAAAGGCTCATAGTAGACCCCCGTCTCCTCCTAAAGAATCTTTCTGATCATCCCCTAAGACCTGTGATTGGCAAGCTTTAACTTTATCAGGTATACAAGCCCCTCCTTTATTGACTATTTTTCCAACAGTCATTATGGCCCAACCCTGGGGTAATGCAGTAGGCCCACTAGCTCTGGTAGCTCATTGTGCTTTGCCTAAAGGTGCTAAAGATGTTCTCCTAAGGTTTTCATGTGATGGTAAAGTAGTTGTGGAATAAAATTATAATTCCTTTAATGTAGCCATGGGTATCTTAGGTGTACAAGAAGAAGACATAGCAGTCTAACTTTTTGTTCAAACCTTAACAGACAGAGTAGCAAATTGATTTGGACACCTTCCTACAGCATCTATAACCGACTGGAATTCTATGAAAGTTGCATTTGAAGCTCATTTCAAAAGTGTAGATGATGAACATTCTCTGCTAGCTCAGCTCACACAAATGAAAAAGGAGATCCACAAACCTATGAGAGATTATGTGGCTTGATACAATAAGGTCATTCATAAAATCCCTACAACGAAAAGGCCAACTCTCGAAAATCAGTAGTGTTTCTTCATAAATTCAATGCCCCTAGATATCAATTTCCATCTAAGGAGGAATAGACCAGTGGACTTGATAGCTACTCAACAACAAGCTACCAAGTTAGAGGATGACCTCATCATGGCAGGAAAGTGGAGAAAGGATGTCCAAGTGCCTAATAATCAAAACATTTCTTCCTTTGATCCAATGTTGCAAAGATTGATGAATGATGTAATCACTCTCAAAAGGTAGCTTCCCAAAGGTAATGCAAACTTGCCCCCTTTGTATAGAGATATAGCAAGAGGTGTAATTGAACAAGCTAGACCTAGCAATAGGACTCCAGCCTTATCTCTAGCTAATAAGAATCAAATTGAAGCTCCTCCTAGGTAGGCTAATATGTGCACCTTTCACCTAATAGATGATCATGATGGGACTTTATGTCCAGAAATGATCTGATCAATGCAGATGCATGTAAATCAAGAATTGACAAAGGAATCATCTGATGATGAAGGAAATCCTCAGTTGCCTAGCGACTCCAAATTTTTTTATGTAGAATATGAATCCAACTCTGAATGAGGAGGAAGTATTCTGGCAACATTATAGGACCCTGCATGCATTGTGATGACAAGAGGCTACCGCAATTCTCAGGTAGCTGATACCCCATCTACATCACAACGTTAGGAAAGAGGTAAAGAATTTTCATGAAAGACTCCAAATCTTTAAAATTCTTTTTCTAAGGAGGATAATTTAACAAAGAAAAATAGTTCTACTCCTTTTGATATTATTGATTTTTGTGAAAACTCAAAGATTCAAGTTACCCCTACCGAATATCTAAGAATGAATCCTAGGGAATTAGATAGACTGGTTAAGTAGGTTAAGTCCACTCAGCCCCCTGCTGATCGTCCAGACAATGATACAACCAATGTTGCATTTGTTAAAAAAGCCTATATAGAAAATCAATCAACCAAGAGAAAAGATTCTCATGAAGGAAAAGATCCTGTACAAGAAAAAACTCCCAAATTAGGTGTTAAGCCTGAGCCTTTTTACCTATCCTTGTTTATCCATGGATTCAAGTTAAATAATTGTGTGATAGATTCAGGAGCCTCAGACAATATCATCCCAGCCTCAGTAGCTAAAGCTTTAGATCTTCCACTCACTACAACTTTTGGTGAATGCTATGCCTTAGATGCCGAGTAGGTTCCTTTAGTTGGACAAATTAAAGATGCCCAAGTAGCCTTAGTAGCATATCCCAGTAAAAAGATCAAGTTGACTATTCTTGTGGTAGATATTCCTGCGAGTTATGGAATGCTTCTCAGTAGGACTTTTTGTCAGGATCTTGGAGGGGAGATAAAAACTTGATTGGTCTCAGGCAATAATTCTAGTCAGAGAAAAAAGAGTGGTGTTGCGGCCAGAAGGAAAATCAAAATACATGGTTTTCCCATCTGAGGATCCCAAGGCTCAAGTGCTTTATCAAGAGTCTGAATTTGGCAATTATATGATTTCCTCAACATCTGGCCTTAACAGTGAAGAAAACATTAATAATTCAAATGGTCTATGGATTTTGGAGTTTGATGGAAGTTGTGCAGCGGTGGGATCAGGAGCAGGCATTGTATTAATATCTCCAGGAGGAGAATTGTTTCCTCGAGCATTCAAGCTTGATTTTGATAACACCAACAATACCGTAGAATATGAATCTCTTCTGCTAGGTATTAAAGAGGTGAAGAAGATGGGAATCAAAATGCTTAAAGCCAAAGGAGATGCAGAGTTGGTGGTTAGGCAAGTACGTGGGATGTATTCAGCTGAAAATGAGAGGCTCAAACATTATAGGAATTGAGTTTGGGATGAGATAGAAGAATTTGAATCTTTCTCCATAGAAGCTATTCCCCGAGAGTTAAATAGTAGAGCTGATTCACTGGCTATCTCTTCATCCCTATTACTGCCACATACAGACTTCAAGCAAACTTTGTATAAAATTGAGATAGTCCACAGGCTGATAAACAAATAGATAAATTTTTGCAATTGGATGAAGTCTTTAGTACAACCTATTTTGAGGGATCTTCATCAACTTGTGATGAGTTTTGCCCAGGAGAAGTGACAAAAGAAGGGATTTTTCAATCGAAAGGAAATCATATTCCTAAGGGCCTAGTCTCTCTGGAAAGACAATTTGATAGGTATGATGCTCTGAGTCATGAAGTACCTCCCAAAGAGGAGAAGAATCCAAATGATCATGAAAAGATAAATAGAGGAGAAACAAAGGAAGAACCCAAATATGTTAATTTGGGAAAGTGTTGTTCTCCAGATGAAAAATGGAGATTTATAAGTTTATTGAAAGAATACAAAGACACATTCGCTTGGTCCTATCATGATTTGAAGAATTTTAAAGGTGGAAAATTTCAGCACCAAATACCCCTCAAACTAGGGACTACACCCTTCAAATAGAAAATAAGAAATTACAATCCAAAGGTTTTTGAAGCAATTCAGAAGGAAGCTGAAAAAATGCTACAACTCACATTATCTATCTAATTCATCATTCTACATGGATTGCAAACATAGTTCCTGTCAGGAAGAAAAATGGAGAGATAAGGATCTGTGTAGACTTTCAGAACCTGAATCAATGTATCCTTAAAGATAACTATGGTCTTCCTATTATGGATCATATCTTACAAACTGTGGCTGGCTTGAAAATGATGTCTATGCTTGATGGATTTTTTGGTTACATCCAGATAAAGGTGCATGACCAGGATCAGCACAAAATAGCCTTCACTACTCTGTGGGGAACATATGCCTACAATAGAATGCCATTCAGTCTCATAAATGCAGGGGCTACCTTTCAACATGCAATGAATTCCTCATTTAGCCACTTGTTGAATAAAGTAATAGTTGTTTATCTTGATGACTTAACAATTTTTTCTAAGAAGTGCAAAAATCATCTAAGGGAATTAAAGTCAGTATTACAAAGGTGCAGGGAGCACAGTATCTCTCTGAACCCTAAAAAATATGTGTTTGCAGTTGCAGAGGGAAAACTACTGGGTCATATCGTATCAAAAGAAGGAATTACGATAGATCCAGATAGAGTCAAAGTAATCCAACAACTTGGTCTACCTTCAAACAGGACTGGAGTAAAGTCTTTCTTCAGACAGACAAATTTCCTTAGGAGGTTTGTTCCTGACTTTACTGAAACCACTAAACACATGATGAGCCTTCTAAGTGAAAAGAATCCTTTTAAATGGAGTGCAGAAGCAATCAAGGTGTTTGAAGATATAAAGAAAGCCATAGCAAATGCTCCTACTTTGATCAATCCTGATTATAAGAAAGATTTTATTATACATTGTTATGCTTTTGATCATACAGTATCTGGGATCTTATTACAAGAAAATGAAAAAAATGAAGCAGTGCGCATTGCCTTTATGAGTATCCCTCTCAAGAAGCATGAGATGAATTATCCTTTGGTAGAAAAGCAAGCATTTGCAGTGGTAAAAGCAGTCAAGGTTTTTAGGTTTTATATCTTGCACTCACATTCACTTGTCTTTGTCCCTTCTTCTATCGTGAAGGATGTACTTACCCAATAGGAAGTGGAGATGAATAAGCAAGCCACCTAGATCTCTAGAATCTAGGAGTTTGATTTGGATATCCGCCCTACTAAGTTAGTCTAAGGACAGGGGCTATGCAAACTAATCTCTAAACAAGAATCAGCTGGCAGTATTCCCATGGCTCTTTTTGTAAGTTTTCATGATTCCTAGTTTTTTGATGTGGCTTTTTATCTGACATATGGAGACTGTCCACCTCATTTGACTCAGAAGGAAAGAAGAAATCTTAGATTGAAAGCTATGAAATATGTCATTGTGGATGACATCTTATATAAAAAGGGATTAGATAGAGCATTCCTGAGGTGTGTGGACAAAGAATAGTAAGAGAAGCTCTTGTAAAGTTTCATAATGAAGCTTGTGGTGGTCATTTATCTTCTACGGTGACTACGTTCAAGATCCTAAGAAATTGTTACTATTGGTCGGGCATGTTTGCTGATGACTACAAATGGGTTGCAAAATGTGAGAAATGTAAGTTATTTGGAGGAAAACCACAGTTAGCAGCCCTTCCCTTGAAACCAGTAGTTATAGAAGAACCTTTTGATCAATGGGGGTTAGATTTTATTGGTCCAATTAATCCTCCTTCTAGTGCTGGTCACACCCACATCCTTACTACAATAGACTACTTCACAAAATGGGTGGAGGCAATCCCTGTTAAGAGAACCACATTTGAGGTGGTTTGTGATTTTGTTAAAAACTATATTCTAGTCAGGTTTGGGGTCCCATCTAAATTGGTTATAGATAATGCCACTAATTTCTCTTCTAATGAGTTGCAATATTTCTGCTATGATCATGGTATTTACTTTTCCCATGCATTCGACTACTATTCACAGGGAAATGGATAGGCAGAGTCAAATAATAAAAATTTGATTAGAATAATGAGAAAGTTGGTATGTGACAATGCCAAGGACTAGCACAAAAAGTTATTTGAAGCCCTATGGGTAGATCAAATGTCACCAAAGAGAGCTATTGTTGTTTCCCCCTTTGAGTTGGTCTATGGTGTTGAAGCTCATCTTTCCTTGCCTTTAGAGTTAGCTACAATAAAATTACAGAAAACCATTGAAGACCAAGTCTATCGAGATGCTCTTCAAAAGAGGATTTTGTATCTAAATAAAGTACAAGAAGAAAGGGAAGAGATGATTGATAGGATAGCCTTACATCAGGCATGAGTGAAGAAAATTTTTGATCAAAAGGCTAGGCCTCGGAACTTCATGGAAGGAGACCAGGTACTATTATGGGATAAGCAACATGAACCCAAAGGTGCCCATGGGAAATTTGATTCACTTTGGAAGGGTCCATTTGTCATCAATTTGACACTTGGAGGTAATTATTTTAAGCTGGAAAATCTAGATGGTTCCGTTTTACCCTTGACCTTTAACGGTCAGGATTTGAAGCTGTATAAGCTCTAGTTTAGGTTGCCCCGTTTTGTACATATCTTTTTGCTATGTTCTTTTCTGCTTTCCTTTTTGGCTTTTCTCCTTTCATTTTTGTTTTCAGTTTTCCTGGTCTGTGAAACCAAAGTCAAGATTCATCCTTCATCCTTGTCAGGCCTTGTCCCCAGTCAGAGCCATTGTTACCTATAGATTTTGTGTAATTATTGTAGGCTTCCTTTTCCCAAAATCACCCTAGAATTTTATAAGGTGTTATTTATTTTTGTTTACCTTTACACAAACACCTTGTCGATTGAACTTGAACCATCAAACTCAAGTAGTTCAATGTTCAACATTCAATAACATTCATCGGTATGGTTTCATTTTCATTGGCAAGTCTAACGGCATTTCCACTTTGCATCGCGTGCTTATCTCTTGAACTGTGAATATTGAACTAAGTTTGGTTCAAACTTCTGAGTTCAATGGTCTTTATTGTCTCACAAAGCTCTTCACTATTTTCCTTTATGGCTTAAATTTTGCCCTTTTATTTTGATTAAATCATAATGATGAGTAGTCCTTCATCATGTATGTTGAACTTGAATTGTGAACTCTCATAATTCCAAGTTCGGAGTTCAATGTTGGCCCGTAATTTGAAAAAGCAAAAATGACATGACACATGTGACAGCTGGTACTTCATTATGTTATCCACACATGTTGAAAGTGCGTGATTAATTGATGTGACTTTAAATTGTCATTTTAAGTAAGGGGAAAGGACATTAATTAATGATACATATGCTGCGAGACATTCAATAATCATTAATTCAAAAGTTGTGCATCATTAATTCAGCTTGCGTCAAATCTCTCAGAGATTTGTAAACTGCTTGTGATAAATATCAAGAGTCTAGCCATATTTTCTCATAATGCTAAGAATTTTTCATGCCGTAGCTATTAGGGAAGGTATTCTCCTCTCGTCTCAGAGCTTTGTCATTTGCATAAAACCAGGTGAGCCCTTTTGCTAGCTTCATCCTTCATTGCGGTATTACTTTAAGGTGCATTTCTACGTCAGCTTGTTGTTTTCTCCTGTTAAAATTTCTAAATTTGAAAGCCTAAGATTAAGGACCCTGTGCCCAATTTCAGAAATACTTCCCCGTTATTATGTTCCCTACCTAATTGTGAAGATACCCATATCAAAACTAGAGCTCTAGAAGATATTATAGACCACACTAAGGAACCTATCCCAGGCTCCATGCTAGATAAAGCTATCCAAAGTGGCTTAACTGATGCAGCCACATTTCCTATAGTAGCTCCTTGCCGTGAACTAATTATGGAATGTTCCAGGAGATATAGTTTTGAGGAGAAATGCATAAGGAAAATTGATGGGAGCCAACTTGTTTTCATAACTAGGGAAGTAGTGCAAAAAGCCCTAGGAATCCTAGAGAAATACCCATATGAGTGCTAGAACATACCTTCTTCTTATTCAATTTTTGCTACTAAGAGACAGGTGTACAGAAATGAGATCGCTCAGTATTGGCTCCAGAAGGCTCAGGAAGGAGGGTCTCGACTTCCAAAACCATTGACTATAGATTAGTTTAAACCTAGGGTGGCAGACTTGGTTATCATGTTGAATAGGATTAAGGGAAACCAACATGCATATTACTGGCATGATTGGATGTATTTTTATATTCAAGTGACTTTGGGCAGAGAATGACACATAGATTGGGCTAAGAAAATAGCAGATGAACTCAAGCACCAATTGGCTAATTTCCTTACTAGTAGTGGCTTTTATATGTCCTCGTATTTGTTCTATATTTTAGCCTGCACCCATGAATGGAAGGGTTTATTCCATGAACAACCTATTCCCAATATGAAAATCTATGATTATTACCATCACCTTCAAAGGGAATTTTATATGGTCAATTTCCTTAAAGTAAATGGTGTGTTTTTTGGGAAATTGACACATGAGCTCTAGGGGAATATTGAACAGCAAATGTCTAAGGAAGCCAAGTCTTTTTTGAATATTTATGGAAGTTTCTTCATTCAATTTAGGAGATTTACATACTTGAGAGTAGGTGGTTTTGAAGGAGAACCATTTAAATTACCCCATTATGCTTTTGATAGCCTGGTAATTGCTGAGGTATCCCATCAATTAGCTTACATGCACAAAGGAGTCAAGGAGATGAAAGGTAGAGCTAAGTCTTGTTTCTCAGTTGAATTGGGATATTTTACCTATAAAACATCTTCTGATGCACTAAACCTGGAGCATGAACTTAGAAATTTGAATATGAAAACATTTGCATTGAGGAAAGACTTTGATAGCAGAGGTTTTGGAGCTAAACACTTCAGTTTGCCTTCTAAGTTTTAGCATATCTCACAAATGGAAGATTACTGGGAAGGTTGCGATGCTGATTTCAAAGTGTGGAGAAGAATGTGGTCCAGATTGACTCTGGGGAAAATTATTGCATTTAATATTCAGGTAGATGTTTCTGCCATAAATGAAGATGATGGTACCGAAATCATTGATAACCAGTTTGAAACTAGGGTCAGAGGCACTCCACTTCTTGAAATTGATTGGAGTGTTGAGGAGAGGGAAAGTTTAACAATTAAGACTCTCAGTGTAGTAAAAAGAACTAAGAAATGGATTAATAGTAAAAGACCCCCTCCTTCAAAAAGACATAATCCTAGAAGAGATGCTCATGCTAAAAATGTTGCTGATAACCCCACAACCACTACTGATAAAGTTGTTTCCTTTGCAGGTACTAGGTCTAAGAAAAGTTCCCCTATTAATCTAGCAATTAAAGTTACTCCTGTTTCCTCATCAGTAAGAAGAATCCCAAGAAGGAAGGTTGACAAGGAAGCCGATGAGGTTGTGAAGGACAGTGAAGTAATAGACCTTGAAGGTATGGATTCCCACATGGCTGAGAAAGTTGATTTGAGTAATGTTGAGGAGGAAATGATGACCCCGAAACATGCTAAGATAGCTTCAGAAAAACTTCTAGCAAGTATAAAAAATGATGCTTTGCAGACTCCCTCCCTAGCCCTTGGTTAGGGACTTCTATTTCAAATAAGAAATGGAATGTTTTACCAATTACTCTTCCTATGGAAGACATGGTGAGCAAATGGTTGGGGGCTTCTATGAAACCCAAAAGAATCAAGATGGAGTCCATGATTGAAGTAGATGAAAAGACTGGGAAATGGACAGTGGAAAGGGCTTTGCCCAAAACTAACAAGAATGTTTCAGAGGCTACAGTTGATGACTATATCATAGAGAAAATAGATCTTGGGATTGCCAGTAGGGCTATAGATGCTAAACACTTAGAAACTTCCAAAAGAAAGATTTTGCACATGACTTTTAAAGATGAGAAGGATAAAAAATATTTGAAGGCAATGATACAGAGACTGTCAAAATTCATTCAAGCTATTCAAGAACCTACCCCACTTCCCCTTACTCAAGTTCCTCATACTTTTGACCCCCACTCACCTGAAGTTCTTTAAACATTGGATCAAATTTAGTGGAATAAAATGATTGCTGAAGTCTTCAACAAATGGATTGTGAGCATGATGTAGTAAGGGGGAAATTATGTCACTCAGCTAATTGAAACTCACGGGAATGTCACACAAGTTATTTCAGAACTGCTAGCCAAATTATGAGAGTGGAGGAAAGAGAGGAAGAAATGGGGTGGCATTATTGATCAACTTATAGAGATTAGCTATTATGGCGTGATCACATTTCTTGCAGAAAAACTGGTTCCAGGTTTAAATGAAGAGGTCCTGTACATTGCTATGAAAAGTATAGAATGGAGGAATTCAATCATCAAGGATAGCTATGATGGAGTGACCCATCTCCTAACTAATTTAAAATTCCTTATTGATATCATGCAAAAAGACTTGAAATGTTTAAACATTTTATTGATTGATGAGGAAACTCAAAACGTGAAGAAGGCAGACAAAATAACTCAGGAATGAGAAGTAGGGATAGCTATGATCAGAGATAGTAAAGAAATAAAAATAGAAGATCTGACTTTTGTGGCAAATAATGAAGCTATGCTCATCACTTGTGTGGATCACCTGGAGTCTCACAAGGCAAGCCTAGGACAAATTTGTAAAGACAAGAAGGTACTTGCGCAGCGGATCACCCTCATCAGTTTGCCATATCATGCCATGATAATTGGTGCATCCATGGCACATGAGGAGTGGAAGAAAGAACACATGTTTAGGGCCTCACCAAACTAAATCCTGATCATCTAGCTCAGCCGAAGATAGTGGATTTCCTTGGAAATCATTTGCTTAGGGTGTTAGTTTTCAGTTCCTTTCCAGTTTTCATGCAAAGTAGTTATGTTTTATCTGAAACTCTGGGAGTTTCATTGACATTCTTAATTTTTGATAAGTTGTACCAGATGGCTATATAAGGCCAGGAAAAACTTTCAAAAGGAGTGAGTTAGTTTTTGAAGAAAGTAATAGAATAATATAGCTTAGAGTTAAAATTTCCTGCAAAAAAAACTTGACTTGAAAAGACTTTTCTACCAGTGAATGAAAAAACTTATTTGATATAAATCTGCTAGTTTATGTTTATGAGTGGGCTTCTATTGGAGTATTATTCAGTGGATGAAATCTTTTCTTGAATTAAGTTGTTTTATTTTATTGTGTTAATCAGAGTTAGATAAAAGTTTAAAGCTATGGCTTTTATTAGTTCAAACCTGTGAGCTTTATAGTGATATCTTGTTACTGATCATAAGTGATCGAATCATATTGATGAAAGATTGCTCATAGCCTTAGTAACTTTCTGGTTAAAAGTTAAATATTTGCAGTAATGCATGGTTTGGTAAAATATATTCATTGAAGATATTATTGGGAGCTATACCACAATTCAGAGAATTAAACATTTGAAGTTTAATTCATTTGTTAGTAAAGATTTGAAATTTTGTAAAGGGTGATAGAGCAAATTAAGATCAAGAATAGAAAAGACAAATTTATTTACTAACAATAGTAAAACAAAAGAGGAGCATATCCAACACCTAGAGACTATTATGAAGAGGGTGCATGATGAGAATTTGATGATCAACTTAGAGAAGTGTGATTTCATAAAGATAGAGCTAGTATACCTTGGGTTTTTACTATCTCATGGAAATCTGAAAATAGACACTAGAAAAGTGGAAGCCATCCTCAATTGGCCTACTCAAAGGACAAAAATAGAGGTAAGAAGTTTTCATGGCCTTTCTCAATACTATAGGAAGTTTATTAAGCAATTCAATGCTATTTGTGCTCCTATGGTAGACACCATTAAGGGAGGCATGAAGACTAAGTTTGTGTGGAATGAAAAAGCTAACAATAGCTTCGAGTTGTTGAAGAACAAGATTACTACCGAACCTATCTTAGTTTTCCCAAGCTTTGAAAAGCTACTCACAATAGAGTGTGATGCAAGAAATGTGGCTATTGGAGCCATTTTAAGCCAAGAGGGTAGACCAATGGCTTTTGATTCAAAGAAGTTGAGTGAAGCCAAGAAGAAATATTCTTCATATGACCTTGAGATGTATGCACTAGTTCAGGCCTTAAGGAAATGGAGGCATTATTTTCTTCCAAACAAGTTCATAGTCTATTCAGAAAATCAAGATCTAAGTTTCTTGAACTCTCAAGAGAAACTCAATCATAAGCACATGAAGAGGGTTGAATACCTATAATCATAGACATTTAACATCAAGCATAAGAAGGGAGTGCTAAACAAGGTGGCAAATGCCTTGAGTAGGAGATCTCTCACTATCAAAGAGATACAATTGAAGAGCATCAGAATAGATCACTTCAAAGATCTATATGCTGATGATGATGACTTTGCAGACATTTAGAAGGTATGTGTTGAGCATAAGAATCATTTCCATAGCAAATATGTAGAATATACTTTGCAAAGTAATCTTTTGTTTAAGGGAAGTCAACTATGTGTTCCTAGAGGGTCTATAAGGGAGAATTTGATTCAAGAAAAGCACAATGGTGCATTGAGTGGTCACTTTGGGATCACTAAAGCATAATAACTTGTTCAAAGGTTATATTATTGGCCAAGAATGAACCTTTATATTAGGAAGTATGTTGAAATTTGAATTGTGTGTCAAAAGGCCAAATGAACTTCTTCAAATGCAAGCCTATATCAATCACTACCTATTCCCACTAGACCATGGAAATGGTTGAGCATGGACTTTTTAGTTGGGTTACCCAAGAAAAGACAAGGCATGGATAGTGTCTATGTGATATTAGATAGGTTCAACAAGATGGCTCACTTTGTGCCATGTAAGACAACCAATGATGCCATCCAAATTACCTCTCACTTCTTCAAATAGATAGTAAGAATACATGGGTTACCTTTGAGCATAGTGTCAGATAGACACACCATGTTTATGAGTCACTTTTGGAAGACTCTTTGGAAAATATTAGGTACTAATTTTTCCTTTGGATCTACATACCATCATCAAATAGATGGTCAAACCAGGTGGTAAATAGGAGCCTTGGAAATCTTCTAGGATTCTTGACCAAAGAGTATGGTCAACAATGGGATCAATTGATTGGATAGGTTGAGTATGCATATAATGACACTATGAATAGGTCCATAGGTAAGAGCCCCTTTGAAATTTTATATGGCCTACATCCTAGAGGATTCTATGAACTAAGAGACTTAAAGGATGGAGTAAAGGGGAGTGGATATGCTAAAGATTTTACTTATGCAATGCAGGAGATTAATGACATAGTCAGAAAGACATTGACTGATAACACCATGAAACATAAGACTAAGGTTGATGAAGGTAGAAGGGAAATACAATTAAATATTTGAGACTTAGTGATGGTGCATGTAAACAAATCCAAACTACAGAAAGGATTCCCTGACAAATTGCAAATGAGAAGGATAGGTCCCTGTCCTATCCTAGCAAAGAATGGAGACTATGCTTATAAGGTGGAGCTTTTGGAGGATAGTGGACTGTCCCCTATTTTCAATGTTGTAGACCTAGTTCTCTACAAAGGACCCACACCAGATCTTGATCAAAACCAAATTTAAGTTATCCAAGATGTGGATGAGCTCAACTTACCTTCTACATCAGTCAAGTAGGTTGACAATATAGAGGATTCAAGAGTCTACAAAAAGACTAGAAAGAAGGAGTACAAAGAACATTTAATCAAATGAAATGGAAAATTTGATGCAGATCCAATATGGATCAGGGAAGTTGAGTTTAACAAGTTGGGAGTTGATCCCACCTTTCTCAATCCAAGGGTGGATTGAAGTCTTTTGTATAGGGGAGGATGGTGCAGGAGCACCTAGGAAAGCCTCAAAGCCCTTAAGTTTTGGCTTGTATCTGACATTAGCCAAGTTAGAGTTTGTGTTTAATTTAGACCCTAGGAAGTCTTGCAAGTGTGTGGCTAGGTAGATTTATAACTAGTATTTAAGCTAACCTAGTCTAGTTACCTAGTTTGCTTTATGCTTAGTTTAATGTTTATTTTGGCTTGATTAGGGAAATAGTCTAAATGTGTCCTAGACCCTAGCATAGTAGTAAAGATGATTTATATGAATTTATGAGGTTGGTTCATCAAGTTATAGGGGTTAGAGGCCCTAAAAGATACGATGGATGCATAAATGCAAGGATGCCAAATGTTTCTTAAAAGTTGTCACGACAACATTTGCAGTTTTTAAAAATGTTGCATGCAACTCGATAACAATGGAATCCCCTCATTTTAGGAGTGGGTAATTAATTAACCAAGCCTGGAAAGAAGGGAAGAGAATCTTAAGGATGCATATGGATCATTTCTCAAGGAAGGAGTTAATGTAAGAAAGTTTTGTGAATAATGAAATAGCTCTGTAATTCTGGTTTTGTGAGGACACCAAGATTTATTGTGTGATAGTGCATACTTTTGGATTGAAGTCTTTGTTTTAGTGTTATATTTATGTTTTTGGGATAGTTTTAAGACTTTTTCCTTCTTTAAGAAAGTAGATTAGAGTTAGTTTGGTAGCTTCAATAAATTGGTTAGAGTTTAGGGAGTTTCCTGGTCCTGTCCAGACCAGTTTGTGTTTTGATGGCTCCCCCATGAAATCTAGCCATGGGATCTTCCTAAGGGTATATGAATGATTTAGGGGAGCCATTTTTATTTACATATTTAGAGGTAGGATTCTGGGAGATTTGAGCTACTAGTTTGAATGTCATGCCCTAGGCGAGCTTAGTGTGCCCGGTTAGAGGTGTGCTAGTGAAGAATTGAAGATTGCATGCAGGGGAAAGAAGTACAGTACAAAACCATCATAATTATAGAAGGAATATGAAGGTATCATATCATGTTAGAAGGATTGAGAACTTATCAATCCATTTGGTTGTGATTTGAACAAGAAATTAGTATAGTCCTACAAATTAGGCCTATTAGCCCTATTTGCCCTATATAATAGGAAGCCTGTGTATGGATGCCCTAGGAACCCAAAACCTTATGAATCTTTGATATCTACCAAAATGGTATCTAAATCCCTAATTATTTTTTCATGTTTTTTGGGAAGTTTTGACAAGAAATGGTGAAAGGACCCTATCAAGGGCTACAAGGGAATTAGGCTTGATTAGGCTTCCTCAAGGCTAGATCGTGAACCCGATAGGAAAGGGCTTGGAGATCTACCAAGATGGATCTAGATGAGAATATTATGAATTTATTTAATTTATTTGGCACCCCTAAAATGAATTTGAAAGTTTGTGTGAAGATGGCACTTGGACTCTTCTAAGTGTAGGAGAGAGGATTGGAGTAACTTTAAGGTGATTTTCCTTCAAGGTTAAGCACAAAGAGTTTAACTCATATAGAAGAGTTTGTTAAGGTTTCAGTTAATCATCTAAGCCTCTTAAGATCCTAGAGGAGTGTAGGATCCTTGAAGAAGATAAGAAAGGTCTTCTTAGCACTTGTGCAAGCACACCTAGAAGCACATACACCACTTAGTTGAAATTGTTCCATGTGATCTAGAATGACTTCTAAATCATCTAAGTATGTGTCTCTTTTCTTAGACTTGGCCAAGGTGTCATCCACATAATATTCCATGTTTTTATGCATCATGTCATGAAAAATGGTTGTAATATCTCATTGATAGGTGGCTCCTACATTTTTTAATCCAAAAGCTATAAAATTCCAACAATAGGTACTCCATGCACAAGTGAATGCAGTCTTTTCTTGATCTTCAGGAGATATCTTAATCTAATTGTATCTGTAAAAAACATCCATCAAGGAATAAATCTCATAACCCACAGTCATGTCCTCTATCATGTCTATATTGGGAAGTGGAAAATCATCCTTTTGACATGCTCTATTGACATCTCTAAAATTTGTGCAAATTTGAATGGATTTATCATGTTTGGAAATTGGTACAATATTTGATATCCATTCAGCATAGTCAATAACTCTTATGAATCCTGCACCAAGGAGTTTCTCCAATTCTGCTTTGACTAGGAGAGAAATGTGAGGATGCATCTTTCTCAATTTTTGTTTAACTAGTTTGACACCCAGAGCTATGGACAAGTGATGCATGATAAGATTAGTGTCCAACCTTGGCATATCTAAATAATTCCATACAAATTTGATCCTCTTTTTTTGTAAGAACTTAGTGTAAGATTCTTTTTCTTATGGTGACAAGGACTAAGCTAAGTGTACTATCTATGGAGCTTCATCTGTACCAAAATTGATTGTTTATGTCAGTTCGATAAGAACTAAAGATATTTCTTAAAAGTAGCTAGGGAGATGGTCTAGTACCTCATCCTTAGGTGCCTCAGAGAGGATTTCACCATTGGATACGTCATTTATTTTTACTTTTTTTGGTTCTGACACTGCCACATAGTGGTTTTCACCATCAGAATTCTTATTCTTTTGATTTTATTTCCTTTTTATTTTGTGACTAAGGTAATTGATGTTTGGCTCTGTCATGCTAGTAGTCGGTTCACTGGTGGAAGAGACTATGAGATCAATGGCATTGAAGTAACATGTTATCTCATAATCATTTTGAAACATTAAGAGTTTGGGTTCTTAATAGCATTGTGACCAATCAATGAGGTTAGGATGAACAAGAGGTAAGTCAATGACTGGTTCAAGGTTGTGAATGTGAATGATATCATCTCTAGTGACCGAAGAGTCAAAATCTGTCAAGTATCCTTCTAAGCTACCCAAATCAAGATTTTTCCTAACAAGTGAAGAATCATCCACTAATGCAACATGTGGGTTCAAATACTCCAATCCTACATGTGACTCATTGATTACCTCAGGTTGAGAACTATAAGTGTGGATGACATCAACATCCATGTCAATTTTGGAAAGCTTTGAGAAGGAGTCTCACTCATACTCATATGAACTTGTTTCTGAACTTCGAATAGGATGTTTACACCATGAAGGTTTGGGATGTCTTGATGTGGAAGTTCTAATGTCATCAAGGGTAACACCTTCTCTCTCCACCAAATGAACAAGGTTCTATCATTGGCATTCTCTGATAGGATCTTCTACATCTGATTCATCTTGTTTTAAGCTTACAATTGTCGCATGAGTGACTAGATTATCTAAATCTCCTTTGAGAAGACTATTAGAAGGGACCCAATCTTCATCCATAATCTACTAATTTGTCAAATTAGGTATGTACTCTGGCTCATCTTCACTATCTGACTCATCAAGGTTAGGATTAGTTTTCTTATTGTGATTCACAAATCCTATGCCAACCATCTTCTTAGACTTGCATCCAAAAATAGCATGATCATGAGGTTCAGCTCTACCATCCAATCTTTGAATAAGAGGTCCATGCTCAGGATAGCCCATCTATTTGAAAAAATTATACCCTCTTCCATAAGCCTTAGGAGAGGGAGAGAAGTTCTCATTGTGCATGTATTTCTCTTCTCTATAAATCTAGTCTTTAACAACCACCTCTTCTTTTTCATCTTGAATAGGCACTAAGGACTCTATAAATGTGACAAATAAAGTCATAGTTGAAGAGGAAAGTCTCATTTCTTGTGAAGGCCCACCATAAGACCTAGGTGAAACTGGTAGTGATGTGAAGGAGTTGAGTTGATACACCCCCATGCCAAGGTCTACTGACTTGAGCTTGTCTTTACATTCCGCTAAGGTTGCATTGAAGTCTTTTTCTTCTCTATTGAGGGGAACATGAGCACTTGCTAAAATTGAGTTGACAGATAAAGTGCTATCCCCAGGTATACAAATCTCTACTCTATTGTAGGGGAACTTAAGACATTGATGATAGGTATATGGCACTACTTGCATATCATGAATCTATGGTCTACCAAGTAAGATATTGTATGCAAGGGGACCCGCATCAATAATTTGAAATAAAATATCCTTCTCAATAGGGCCAATCCTAATAAGAAGGACAACCAACCCCTTGGAACTTCTTTCTACCTCATC
Source organism: Chamaecyparis obtusa (assembly GCA_027943335.1). NCBI lineage: Eukaryota > Viridiplantae > Streptophyta > Pinopsida > Cupressales > Cupressaceae > Chamaecyparis > Chamaecyparis obtusa. Next base: position 2,360,371 of record BSBK01001097.1, read on the forward strand.
ATAGGTTTTGATAGTGATCTTCTTTCTGGTATTTATGACTTGTTCAAAATAACCCAATATCTTTAAAAGACTCAAGGAAAAAATATTAAGCCCAACACCCCCATCTATCAACATGCACCTAACATGGGTTTTGTGGATCATCACTTCAATATGAAGGGCAAGATTGTGTGGGTGGCTCAAAGCTTTATCATCATCCTCTGAAAAGGTAAGGTAGTGAGGTCTAGCAATATGGTTAACCATGTTTTGGAATTGGTCAATGTCTAAGTTGTTAGAGACATTCATTGCACACAAAGCATCCTCAAGGACTTTCTTGTGTCTCGGGAACAACTCTAAGAGCTCAAAGATCAAAATCTAAGCTGGGGTTCTTTGCAACTTATTGACAAGATTATAGCTCAACTTAGGATTGACTGTTGGTTTTGAGGTGACATTCTTGGATGCAACTTGGTTTGGTTTACTTGGTTGACTTGAACTGGGTCCTCTAATGATAATGAGACATTGACTTCATGTGACAACATTGAGAGTTTGAGATGACACTCTAGAGTTAGGACCCCTTAGCACCATGATGGGATCTTCATCAAAGATAGGAGGAGAGTCCATGTCTAGATCATAACCATAGGGATCTTTATTCCTCATCATGTTGACAACATTCTCCTTAGTTGTGTAAGTGTAATTGATCTAAGCCTTGCCATTCTTAAGTTTAGAGGATTCCCCTTTTGCATACTTGGGAAAAGGTTCTTTGAATGCCTTATGATCATTGTTGGTGTTTAATCCATCCACCTTAAGTTTTCCACTCTCAATGAGATCTTGGATGATATGTTTGAGTTTCCAATAGTTTTAAATATCATGCCAATGCCATTGTGAAATTTGCAAAAGGATTTCTCATCCCACCAATGTGGCTTAACATCAAGTATGTAATGCTTTGCAGGTTCTTGAGGATGCACAAGATTTTTGGCAATGAGTGTTTTTAAGACATCCTCATATGAACCACCAAGTTTTGAAAATTGACATCTCTCTTTCTTAGGCTTATCTTGGCTTACTCTCTTGTTGATGAGATGCATTGAGTTTCATGGATTGAACAACACTAGACAAGTGGAGAACAACTTTATCTTTAGGTTGAGAGGAGTCCATAGCTCCATCATTGACCACTTGTTTATTCTTATTCCAATGTGAGTTCCTTCCTTTATCCTTGTTAGAGTTGTTGTTATTTTGACCATTGTTTTTGTTGTTGTTTCCATGTTTGGTCAAAATTCCTTGTTCTCTCAAAACATCCTCAATCCTACATGGGGTTTCAACCATGGTGTCAAAGGAACCAAAAACCATCTTCCTAACTTCATACCACATTTTGGGAACCAAGTTTCTAACAAGGATGTCAATCTTCTCATTTTCAGGAATGGTCCTAGAGTAGCAAGAGCATTGTCATTTCCACCTTTTCAAGAAAGTGACAAAGGATTCCCCTTGATTTTTCTTTAAGTTGCATAAGTCCAGCATGGTGATAGATCTTGAAAGGTTGTATGCAAAGTGTTGGAAAAATCTATGGATGATCTCTTTGAAAGTCTTGATGGGGGGAGTTATGTTGGTGAGCCATTCCATCACTTGACCCTTAAGACTCCTTGGGAATAATCTCATGAGGTATAAATCATCTTGATGGAACTCAAAACTCATAATATAGAATTGACACATATGATCATGTGGATCTCCATTCCCATCATACTTTTCATATTGAGGGATCTCAACCTTTCTAGGAAATTCCTTCATGCTAACACTTTTGTCAAAAGGATTAGGACAAATTGAATCAAGCGATAATGAACTCTTGGGTGCCAGTATCTTTTCCATCATACTCTTAAGATTTTTAATTTATTCTTGCTGAGATGGACCTTACTTCTTGATCTTCTTGTCCACATCAAAGTTATAGGGGACTTTGGCACCTTTGTTAATTAAAATCTCTAAGAACTTGTCTTTGTTTTTCTCCAAGTATCTCTCCACATACTGCTGGAAGAGTGGTTCTTGTTGTATCTTCATGAAGTCTTGGGAGTTGAGGTCAAAACTTGAACTACTACCCCCATATTGTGAACCATGGTAAGCATGTTTTTAAGGTTGTCTTGAGTTATTAGGAAGTGTTCATCTCCTATAATGATCATGTTGTGAAGCCCTTCTTCCTCTAGGACTAGGATATTGTGAAAGTATTTGTGAATGTCTTCCACTTCATGGAGTCTTGGAAGGAGTGGATGGAGGATATTTGTTTCCACCACCAACACACATGTTGTTAAATTGGTCATTAAGTTGTTGAGCCAAAATTCTATCTTGCTCTTCTTGTGAGGCTCTCCTTTCTATCTCCAACAAGGCTTGTCTCTCCAACTCTAGGAATCTAAATTTCTTTTCCTTTTCAGCTTGTTCATCTAGGAAGGCTTTCTTTTCATGATCAATTCTCTTAAGTCTTTCACTCATGTATCTTGAAGGTACTTTGATTGGTGAAATTGGTCTTTAATGCCTAAACAAGTCATTGGTGTATGCTACATTCACATGAGTGTCATAGGGTTCATCATCTTGGATTTTATGTTGTAATTTCTCTTCTTGATAGGATTGCTTCTTATCTCTTTCATCCATTTGGTGTGCTTCCAAATATCTAGTTGAGATAAGGGGTGAGACTAGTCAATTTTTATGAGAGGAACTACCAAATAGAATAGTATCTCTATGCCTTTCAAATATGTTATCCAATTTTTTATCCATTTCTTCCCTCTCTCATCAAGTCATTGTGTAACTCATATCCATGTCTGAGCTAGAAGATGCTAAGGGTGTACTCAACTCACTAAGATTACTCTTTGGATTGAACCAAACTTGTGAGTTGTTCCTGGGTGATTGATCAAATACGGGTTCATTTCCCTTATGTTTTTGGTGAGTTTGAACTAAGGGTAATTGGTTAAAGACTACTTGAGGTTGTTTTCCTTGATTTACTTGATATCTTGTTGTAACCGACATGAAAGAAAGGGCACTACTTGATAGGATGACTCTAAGAAATGTTGGTACCAAACTAGGATAGTAAAAGCACTCACTTGTCCAAAAAGAAAGATGATAAGATAGAACTTTTGCAAGAGGTGTAAACCAACACTGCTACAAAGGTGCCCAATGAACGGGTGAATACCCTAACACATATGGATCAGGAGGATGATTTACCCAAGTTATATTGATTTAATTTGAATTTGGATGGAAGTGAATGGATAAGAGATTACTAAAACTCTCCAAGTGTGTTATCAAAAAATACAAAGGTTTATCTTCTCAACAAGGATGATTTCTAGCTCACCGAGTCCAAGTAAGGTCACTTGTGAAATCAAAGATTACTAGTTCAAGAGGTTAAAACATAGGAACCCAAGGTGCAAATAAGCTTCTAATGGTGGGGTAAGTGACCTAATATAATCTAGATTGACCAAGGAAGACTAGAAATGATAGGATAGCAAATCGAGAAAGTTGTAAAAAGATGGTTTTTTGACTCAGGAACTCAGTTTTTGTTGGTTTTAATTGATCAACAAGATGCATTAATAGATTTTTATCATTAATTAGGCACACAAGACAGTAATTAGGGAGTTCAAGAAAATAATTGTTTTCAAACAATGAGCAAGGGACAAAGCAACCTTGCGCATGAACAAGAATAGTGACATAGTATTCTACTCCCTAAAGATTCTACTTGTGTATGTTCTCAAAATATTTTTTAGTCGTGCACATAGTCCTCGAAAAGAAAAATTTGGTTGTACTATGGTTCGTAGTAAAGGTCAACTCTACAAATTTTGCAATTTTAAGAGGGTGAACTCCAATCCAAGCACACTGGGGTTTTGACACATTCTAAGAATTTAATCAATTGGAGATGCTGAGGAGATCTGACAGCCCAACAAGAAACTACACCCATAGAGATTTCCTCCACAAGGACATTTATATAGCAGTTGTTGCTACCATGACAAAAATGGCTATTACCACTTGAGGTTTTTTCCATGTGGTTTACTCAATAAAGTGAGTTTCCACTATGGTTAACCCTCTCTAATAAGGAAGACTCACAAAATGGACCACATGGGGACATAGCTCAAATTCAAGGATTTGAGTTTGTGATGTGCCCAAAGGGGAACATAGATAATCCTCTAGCCTCTTCACCTCACCCAAACATAGCAAGAAAATTTATTGACATGCTCAAATTAAAATCACCTCACCAAGGTTTGTACGTCAACAACAATATCTACCAATCTCTCTAAGCGGGTCCAAGAGAGAACGTATCAATTAAAGTTGAGGACTAAACCAAGCAAGACTATGAGATAATAACAACTTCCTTCCCTACCTACAAGGGGTTCTATTGTCAAGAAGAACTTCACATGTAAGACAAGAAAATGAATCCCAGTCTCTCAAAAATGCCACAAATAGTGTTCATAGGGCCTAATTACTATGTGAGATGTATATGCAAGAAAGAAAATTTAGATTCATTGTCTCCTTTATAGAAAAATTAAAGTGTGATCTATGAAATAAATAAACACTCAAGCCAAACACATGAGAGATTTATTTTATTCTTAAAATCTAAATGTTATAGAGATTCAACAAAATACCTCAAGTCCAAAGAAACGCGCTTAGTAGATTTTACCTTATTTTTATTTTTGTTGAGTTTTTTTGTAAAAGCAAGCCACGAACTCTCCAACAAGCAAACAAGCAAACATGATATGCAATGCATATTAAACTTATGCAAACCCTAGGGTTATATCTGAAAATAAATTTTTAGGAGCAATAATAATTAGCAAATAATCCAAATCAGAACTCATATCATGCATTGAACCATGTGAAAAATAAGTGCATACTCATCACAAATGTTTTTTTATTTTGCATTTGACCTAGTCAACAAGATCTAATTTTTTTGATATGATTTCGACCATAAAAATAGAAATGAAAAATAGAGAGCCCTACTAAAAAATAGAGAGCTTTCTAAAAATATTAATATTTTAAAAAAATCTCTTCATTTGTGCTCTAGAGACCTATTTTAGTAAAATAGATCAATTTTTGTAAATTGACTATTTGAGCTATGATATTGCATCCAAATTTAAAACACAAAAATGTACCCCCTATATAATTTAAAGAGATTTCCAAAAATGTAAAAATTTCAAAAAAATGTGCTGAAAATTAATTTTTTATGAAAAATTATAAAAAAATTCAAATTACCTTACAAAATTATAAATTTTTTACCAAAGCTTCTCTGATATATTGCCAACCTGCAAAATAAATTTTAGACCAAAACTCCAAGTTGTTTTGGAGATGTTATCAAATATTTGAAAATATAGGGTTTTAGTCTCCAAGAAAATTTGCACAAGCGGCTTAGCTCCAAAAATAACCAAAACCAACATGTAAAGGTGGGTTTCCCCATAGTGGGCACTAAAAATATGTGCCAAAATGTTGACACACTTCTATAAGTCATTATATCCAAGATTGTTCAAGAATGAGGTCTTGAATGGCGACTCATAGCTCTCTATTCATGGAGTGCAAGGGTTTATAATGAATGCCCTTAATTTAGACCTAGTTTGTGCTCATGAAAGTACACCACAAATGAGAGATTCAAAGAGGAAAAGCAAGAATGCTAGTCTCCATGATCACCAAGTATGCATGCAAATGAAAATGAAAGCTATTCTATATGATAACAATGCATGAAAGCAAGCTAATCTATGAAAGGAAATACTTATGCAAGATTATTCTATGAAAGGAAATATGAATCTAATCTAACATGAAAATGCAAAAGTAATGTAAATAGATTGCCATAGAGGCATGAGAGAAGAAGACAAGAAAAGAGAAGTTGCAATATCCAAGCTCAAGTGCTCAAATTCTCCTGCAAAATTGCTCTCCAAACCTGCATAACAATAACATAAAATCTTGGATCTTTAAAATCTCTATGCATAAAATGAGAAGGAGAGAGCTTCTTATAAAGGATTTAGAAATTAATGGACAATCAAGATTAAGAGGAAAAAAGAAATGAGAAATGGTGGAGATTAAATCTTGGTTGATCCATGTGCTCAAGATCCTCAAGAGGCAAAATCAATGGACATGGGTAAGAGGCATTCAATGTGTAGACAAAAAGTCTTTTTCTTCTTTTTTTATTTTATTATTTATTTATTATTTTTAGCAAAGTGGTGTCCATTATTTAATTTAAAAGATTTTTTATTTATTTAAAAGAGATTTGTTCTTTTAATTAAATATGGCTTAGGATAAAGTGATTTTATTATTTAATTAAAAGATTTTTTATTTAATTAAAAGGGATCATGTTCTCTTAATTAAATAAAATTTAGGATAAAATGATCAAACTTTAGGAAATATTGAAATATTTGAATTAATTACGATTTGATAAAGGAAATTGATTTAAATTGAAAATATTGCAAAGCATTGATTCAGGAAATGATAAATTGATGAATGGGGGCCCAAAGTCTAGGTGACCATATTAGGGTGCATACAGATGCAACCCCATATCACCTTAGTGACTATTAGAAAGGGGATGGACCCCTTGTCTACTTCTCAAGTATTCAAATGTATCATTCGGTAAGGGTTTTATAAATACATCAGCAAGTTTCTCCTGTGATATCACATATTCTAATTTGACTTATTTTTCTTGAAGTTTCTCCCTCAAGTAGTGATATTTAATAGATATGGTCTTTATCTTCACATGCATCACTAGATTATTTGAAATGTTAATAGCACTTGTATTATCACAATAGATTATTGTGTGTGTAAGTGATTTGTGTCCATTTTGTCTCCTTTTTGCTTTGTTGAGGGAAATTAGATATTATTAATTAATTAAAGTAATTAAATTTAGCCATGAAGGGTAAGAGGTTCATTTTGATTTTTCATTTCAACAACTATGTCATTAATTGAATTTAATCAATTTCTTAGTGTTTTTCCCCTTTTCAAGCTTTATTTAATCATTTAATCATTTAATTGAATTTTCCTTTGATTTGAATTGCCTTTGTTCCATTTATTGATTTTTCATGTTATTTGATGACTTGATTGCACCTTTTGATTGATTTAAGCCTTTTGCCAATTTTTCATGTCTACAAATGCCCCTCTTTGAGTCGATGTGCGAAGAACACCGATTCAAAGATTCCCTTAGTATGATGATTTGATATAGGTCCTGGTTCTGATATGCCTCTGATCGTTTTGATTGATGTACTTCCTGATGATGATGATGTGCCTCTGATGATGGTGCTGATATGATTTTGATGCCTCTGATATTATATGGGTCCTGATTTGATGATAGGTCCTGGGTTCACTGATAAAGGTCTTGGGTTGATAGATTGTTGATATGTTAATAGGTTTGATATGATAGCATCTCTGATAGTGATTTGCCTCCTGATATGATATTGATATGAAACTGATATGATATGATAAGCTGATATGATATGATATGATATGATAAGCTAATATGATATGATATGATAACTTGATATGATACAATATGATATGATATGCCCCACTGATAAATGTTTTTGATGTGATGCCCATTTGATACTCTGATGCCCCCTCAGAAATAAAACATATTAATTCCTTGATTTGAAAGATTTTGAGTAGTTGGAATATGTTTTGATTTCTGATACCGTTTGAAAGAAATAAGCAAGTTTTATTTATGCCCCGGCTAATGAAGATGTCATATAACAAGTCCAAAATGCATTTTTAAGTGTTTATTAGGACCAATTTCACCTTAAATAGGGTAAAACCCCTCATTTTACTATTCATTGTCATCGTTCCCTTTTGAGATTTTAGCTCTGATTTTAGCCCTTTTTACATGATGGTGGTCCCACATCGCGAGCATGAGTTTGAGAGAGCATGCCAGTTTGGTCAGAGAGTGAACGATGGTCCTCCGGTATGTCATTCAAATTTTCCTCATGTTTTGAAAGTTGCATTTATGACCTCATTTAATGCATTTTAAAATTTTGATTCTACGTTTTTGAAAAGAAATGTCACCTCTATGCATTTTAGTTATGCCTGAAAAATTTAAATGTCACCTCTGGTAAATTTAATATCACCTTCCTTAGCTCTGTTCACGCCTTTAGAAAATCCTTTATCGCCTGCGGACAATTTAGTATCGCCTAGGGTTTAAGCATTTTTAATTGTTTACCACGTGAAAATCTTGGATAATAAAATGTCACCTGTTGAAAATCTTATACCGCGTCCATTAAATCAAGTCTCGCGGATGATTAAAATCATGTGTATGGCAAATTAGATGTCGCCTCTGGTAAAAGAAATGACGCCTAAAAGAAAAGTCACGTAAGTGAAATTTTTTTTTTTTATTTGAGACTTTTCTATGACATTTGATTGCTCGATTACATCAACTTGATTGATATCGATCACTTCAATGAATTCAATCGAATGTTCAGTTAGGGTGTTCCCCTTGTTTGATTTCAACAATGAATTAGGGCATTGGTAACTATAATATCAAAGGATAAGGTAAATCAATCTTCATCACGAATGATAGGTCATGGGTCTAATCATCCATTCATTTTATTCTCAAATGCTTAGAGACATAAAACTAGGATCATCCTTCCTTAATGCTTAGAGTTAGGATTGGTAGGTCTAATAGGTATATTTAAATTGATGACTATGATTGATTGTTTGATTTCCTGATAGTAGGTTACTCATGTGATTCCATTGTTTTGATTAAACAAGAGGATGTCCCTGTTCTGTACCTCCAGACTGTACCACATTGGGTGATGGAGCTTAGGGAGCAGTTGACTGACACTGAGAGGTGAGTGATTAGGCACTGCGGTTTATTATGTGTATTAGAGCTTCCTCAGTTCCAGATGAACCGAGGTTTGATTACCGCTGTCGCAGAGCGTTGGCACTCTGAGACAAACACTTTTTGGCTGCCACAGGGAGAGATGACTATTACTCCTGAGGATGTATATAGGTTACTGCGGATCCTGACACATGGAGAGATAGCATATTACGATGCAGTATATGATGGGACGTATTGTCGATGAGTATTCGGAGATCCTTCTATAGGTGATGATTGCATCCTATGGCCTCAGTTTGCTTCATTTCCTATTTTACCAGCATTGTTAGGTGCTATCATTGGTGGTGTGTTATTACCTGATCGTCAGGGTCATGGATTTTTAGTAGGTTGGGGCAAGATTATCAAGGACTTGCTACATCAGCCTTGACACTTTGATTGGGGATCTTGTGTGCTTGCACAGCTTTATCATGATCTTCATGAGGTGGTTTATAGGAGATTAACTTTGTTATCTGCTGGGATTCATATTTTGCAGCTTTGGATATGGGAGCACTTACGAGTTAGTCATCCTATATTAGAGTGAGACCGACCTTTAGGATATCCTTTTGCCTGGTAGTATACTGGGATGGTGACACAGCATCACTTGGGTCATTTGGAGTATTGGCGGTGTCAGATTGATGATATGGATGAGGTCTATTGGAGACCATATGTCGAGGTCAAGGATTGGAGAGAGGATAGCTTGGAGTTACCGTATATGTTTTCTCCTCGATGGATGATCGGCAAGATCGACTTTGTTCTTGAGAGATTCTTGGTAGGTAGAGTACTACGGCAATTTGGATGGATTTAGCCTATGCCTCAGGGATCTATAGTTTATGCTCGTTCTAGTGCAGAGAGGGCTACTTGGGGACACATGCCTTCATATGATGATGCTATTGAGCAGATATCACTGCTTGGTTATATGGACTGGGATATGAGGTTACACATTAGAGATGTCGGGGTTACTCAACAGTATCTAGCTTGGTTGATGGAGCATCCTATGCCTCAATTTACAGACCCTGCAGAGCCAGTGCCTGGGAGAGATGATGATGGTGATGATGTCAGTGGTGGGAGGAGATGCAGAGGTAGACCATGAGGTAGGGCAGTGATTAGACTCAGAGGATGAGCGAGAGATATACAGATACAGGCACCACCTCCTCCTCCTTCTCATCCTGTAGTAGCACAGAGACAGAGGATAGATCGTCAAAACCATGTGAGGGCTGCTAGGCAGGATCCAGTTGCAGGATAGGATATGGGAGTAGGATTATCGCAGGCTACCATGGATGGTCAGGATACAGGTGCACAACAGATGCCAACATCTTTTTCCCATGATCGGGGAAAATCTCCTATAGATACAGGTGATCCTTAGAGTACCTATGAGGTTGGTGAGAGTTTGAGTACTAGCCAGTTGCGAGCAGATGTGGGAGCATTACAGATAGAGGTATCACAGATGTCTTCTATGATTCAGTAGTTAGTGTCAGGTCTGGCTCCATTGGTTCCTCTCCTTGTTGCTATGGTTGGTCAGATGCCTCCTCAGCTACCTCAGCAGCCTCCATCACAGCCTCCTCCATAGCCTCCTCTAGGACCTCCTCCCAGTGGTGACGAGAGTTGAGCTATGAGTGCTCTTGTTGATCATTTGTGTACTGATGTTGAGATACTTGATGTTGTACCATATTCTTGTGACCTTGGTGTCATCTTTCTAGTTGTACTATGATACTTGTTTGACATTGATGCCCTTGTTGATGGGTGATTATAGATTTGATTTATGATATCATTGTTATACTTGATGCGTTGAGTTTTTTAGTAGACATGTGATATGAGGACATTTATGATCTTTCCTACTTTTTACTTGATGATATATGAGATTACCTTTAGATGCTGCTATATGTCTTTATCTAATGCATTTTTTTTAGATGGATGTGTCTATGGATGCAATGTATCTTATATATGATATAGATAAATGGATGCATTTCCTTCTTCATGTATGGATGCATTTCTTTCTTCATGTATGGATGCAATTTTTTTTTTTTTATGTTATTTCTCATGTATGCAATCTGTATGTATGCACATGTAAATGATTATTTCCTTCTTTTCCTTGATAATATATCTATGTAATGATTAATGATATGGAATGAATGCAAAATGTATAATCTCATGTTTTTATTGTAGAAAAGATGATATTGAGGTGATGTTTTCCTTGCTGATTTGACCTTGTTGATAATGTTATGTACCCCCTTTTTGATATGAAATGAAGCCCTTGGGAAAAAAATGCATGTGCAATTAATCTAACATGAGAATGCATTTAACCTTTTATGAATGTAGCTAAGTGTCACTAGCTTTTAGCAAATAAATGCCTTGAGGATATATTTTCATCATTGAGCACTTGGGACCGGAAAGTCAATACAATCACCACTGCCCACTGGCATGATGATATGAATATCACTTTTTATTGCTCATATGGTAACCTCCGTTTTGCTTTCCCATCGGTCTCGTCGATACGACTATCACTGATTACAAACAATCATGAGAGTACGAATACCGATTTTGTCAGATTCTATGTTGCAAGTGGATTTTGGCATTTAGATATGAAGAATCTAAATATCCAAGGTATCTGGTTGCGTAAACAAATAAAGGTTAACTCATTGTTTTATAAGATAATCCTCGATGGTTATTTGATGACCATGTCTTTAGATTAATTCTCATAAGGCAATGAATCTTCCTCCAAACATTCACTTCATAGTCAAGAAAAATATCATGTCTCCATCATTGCCAATCTAGTCAAAACATCATTGATTAGCTAAAAAGACTTGATACAAATTGAATTAATGTAAGTAAACAGATTTTTAACCAACTTTTCAAAAGAATCTATCTAGGTGTTTTGCATTGTTTTATGATCTTCAAATAATATTTCCAAGTGTTTTGATCATGGAATGATGTTTGATTTTTAATCCTGAATAATAAGTCAATTTAGGCTCAAGGATTTCGTTGTGGTAGTCAACTTCTTGGTTAGTAAACAATGATATCCATCAAAGGTTTACAAAAATCTGATCTCTCTTCTGAAAATGTTAATCCCTTCCTGCTTGTGACTGAATGTTGCTCATTTGAATCCTTTTTGAGGTACCCACTTTCCAATCTGTTTATGCTGCCCCCAACTGTTTGATGTATCAGTTTTGACAACTTTGGGCAATGCAAAGGATGATGCTACAAAATGTTATTATGACTATGTACAAATGACGGATGCAATCAAGGTTTAGACAAATGGGATGATGAGATGCATTATGTACACATGTGACTAGGAAAGAAATAACTTAAGGAAATCAAAAGTGCTTGTTGCCAAGTTTTCACCTTTGGGTGCTCTCTTTTTTTTCTTGCTACCGAGACGCCTATTGCTAGGTTTTCACCAAGGCACTTTTTTCTTTTTCATTTTTTTTTTTTTTTTTCATTTTTTTTTTTTTGTATTTTTCATTTTTTTCATTTTTTTTTAATTTTTCTTTATCACCTTGGTGCCTATTTGTTAGGTTTTCACCAAGAGATAGTTTTTCAAATGTTTTTGCTTTCTTCATGCTCAATTTTCCACTATTTTTGATCTTTCTTCTTTTCCAATGTTTTTGGATTTTCCATTTTCAAATGTTTTTGTATTTTCAAGATCCCTTTTCAACTATGTACAATAATTATGATGCTCTCTCATCTGATACTCTTTATACTCTTTCATCTGCTTTAGGTGTAGAATCTCTTCAAATGAATGCTATTTATGGGTTTTTGTAATTCTTCACCATTACAATCTAATAACTTATATGTTCCAATTCCAAAGGATGACACTATCACAAATGGGCCTATCCAATTAGCTTCCCACTTTCCTTTCTTTTCCCTTTCAGCTTGATTTTTGGGATTTTCTCTTAGTACCAAGTCTCCTACTTGAAAAGTTCTTGGTTTGATGTGTTTGTTGTAATTGCGTGCAATCCTATTTTGATAAACTCTTAAATGCTCATAAGCTTGAGTCTAGTGTTCCTCTAACAATTCCAATTGTTGCAGTCTGGCAATCGTATAATCCTCATCAGTGATCAATCCTCTTAATGAAACCCGTAGAGATGGAATTTCAACTTCTAATGGTAGAACTGCTTCTGTTCCATAGACTAAAGAGAATGGGGTGGCTCCTGTAGGTGTTCTGATACTAGTTCTGTAAGCCCATAGTGCGGGATTTATTTGCATGTGCCAATCTCTTCCTAATTTGTTAACTGATCTTTTTAATATTTTGAGGATATTTTTGTTCATTGCTTCAGCTTTTCCATTGCCTTGTGGATAATAAATGGATGATGAATGATGTGTAATGTGAAATGTCATACAAAGTTCATCAATATCCTAATTTTTGAATTGTTTCCCATTATCTGTGATAATGGCATGTGGAATACCATAGCGGAAAATTATGTGGTTCAAAATGAACATTGAAATTTGTTTGCCAGTTGCTGTTGTTAATGGAACTGCTTCCACCCATTTGGTGAAGTATTCTATTGCTGTGATGATATACTTGTGTCTGTTTGAAGATGGAGGATGTATGATTCCAATCAAGTCAAAACCCCATTGATAAAAAGGCCATGGTGTAATGAATGGGTGTAATTCTTGAGCCGGTGCATGTATCATGTTACCATGATATTGACATTTGCTGCATGTCTTCACAAATTGACAAGCATCCTTTTCTAATGTCATCCAAAAGTACCCTAAACGAAGGATTTTCTTAGCTAGATTAAGACCGCTTGAGTGTGACCCGCAAATGCCTTCGTGGACCTCGCGTAAAGCTAACTTAGACTCTTCTTCCTCTAGACATCTAAGTAACATCCCATCAAGACCCTTATGATACAATGTGTCTGAAAGGATTAGGTAACGGGTGGCTTGACGTATGAAGTTACATTTTTGGGCATGAGTTTGGTCTATGGGGAGTACTTGGTCTTTAAGGTAAGTATAGATGGGTCCATACCAAGGAGAGTCATGTCCATGTAAAAGAGCAACAATTTGGGTGTCAAGAAGGTTGAATATCGGTTTTACCAACTCTTCCACCAAGAACTCATACGTCTCATTTTGATCTAGTTTTTGTAACAATGAAGCCAAGGTAGCCATGGCATCTATTGCTCTATTATTTTCCCTTGGAATCTGTTCAAATGTGATCAAAACAAAGTACTTCTTCCATCCATCAATCAAGGTTTTATATTTCATCAATGTTATATCTTTGGTATTGTATTCATTATTAACCTGATTGATTATGAGTTGGGAATCCCCATACACTTGTAATTCTACAATATTCCATTCCAAAGCCATTTTGATGCCAATGACTAATGCTTCATATTCCACTATGTTATTGGTGCATGGAAATAAGAGTTTATAGGACTTTGGAATGGTGTACCCTTGAGGGGTAACCAATAATATACCTGCTCCAGAACCTCCTTGTGTGTAAGATCCATCAAAATATAATTTCCATGTCTTTGCTTCTATGTTGACAATTTCTGCATCTGGAAATTCAATTGCATGGTTTGTGTAGACTCCATTGGGTTATCTGCTAAGTGATCTACTATCACTTGTCCTTTAATTTCTCTTCTATCAACATATTCAATGTCGAATTCACTTAGGATCATGACCCATTTTGCTATTCTACCTGTTAAGGCAGTTTTACTTAGCAAGTATTTGAGAGGATCAATCTTGGCAATTAATTTGATCTTATGCATCAACATATAATGTCTTAGTTTTTGAGATGCAAAAACCACTACTAGACATGCTCTTTCCATGAATGAATAATTTAGTTCATATTTTATTAAGGTTCTACTAAGATAGTAGATTGCCCTTTCTTTTCCTTGCTCATCTTCTTGTGCCAACAATATGCCTAGAGACCTTTCTGTGGCTAATATGTATAACAATAGTTATTTACCCTTGATAGGTGACATAAGAATAGGTGGGTTTATCAAATAAGTCTTCAAAATAGTGAAGGCCTTATCACATTCTTCATCCCACATAAATGTAGTGTCCTTGTGTAGCAATCTGGTGAAGGAGTGACACTTTTCTGCTAATTGAGAGATAAATCTCCTTATTGATTGAATCTTTCCTTGTAGTGACCTCATTTGGCTAATATTTCTTGGAATCTCTATTTCTAGAATGGCTTGTACTTTTTTAGGATCAACTTCAATGCCTTTTGCTGACACTATATAACCCAATAACTTGCCGGATTGGACACCAAAGGCACACTTCTTTGGGTTTAATCTAACTTTGAATTGTTCTAACCAAATGAATATTTTTCTTAGGATTTGTAAATGCTCTTCTCTATTGTGGGACTTTGCTAGAATGTCGTCCACATAATCTTCTAAGAAAGTGTGCATCATGTCATGGAAAATAGTTGTCATGGCCCTTTGATATGTAGCTCCAGCATTTTTTAAACCGAAGGGCATGACATTCCAACAAAAAGTACCCCAAGGGCAAGTAAATGCTATCTTTTCTTGGTCTTCAGGAGAAATCTTTATTTGGTTGTAGCCACTAAATCCATCCATTAATGAGTACATTGCATGACCTACTGTTAGATCCACTATGGTATCAATGCTTGGCAATGGGAAGTCATCTTTGGGACATGCAAGGTTTAAATCTCTGAAATCCGTACACACACGGATAGATTTATCATGCTTAGTAACCGAAACAATGTTAGAGATCCAATCAGCATATGCTATTGTTCTTATGAACCCCACCTTTAACAATTTTTCCAATTTTGCCTTGACTAGGAGAGCCACATGTGGGTGCATTTTCCTTAGTTTTTGCTTCATAGGTTTAACTCTGGGTCTAACATTCAGATGATGCATTATGAAATTAGGATCCAGTCCAGGCATATCGGCATATGACCATGCAAAATTTACTTTTTGTTCTTGGAAGAATCTGATAAAATCTTCTCTTTCAAGAGATGTAAGTGATGTAGCCAAGTGTACAACCTTTGGCTCTAGTTCTGTACCAATGTTAACTTTTTCTGTTGGTTCTATAAGAATAGATGACTGTTCTTCTTCATGTTTAGGCAAAGTATCCAATCTCTCTTCTAATAGTGCCACAGTTGGGTTTTCACCAAAAGAAACATCTTTTATTTTCATTTTTTTTGGTTCTAATGGTGCCACAGTTGGGTTTTCACCAATAGAACTTCTCATTTTTTTTTTCTTTTTTTTTTTTTCTTTTTTTGACTAAGAGATTGGACCCTTGCTATTGTCATTATGTCCATATTGAGTTTTTTGGTGAAAGAGGGTTCAACCGCATTGAGATATTGGTTTGTTGCTTGGTCATTTGGGAAGTAAAGTAAGTCATGTGGTTTGGTTTGATCCCAATCAATGAGGTCTGGATGCATCAAAATTAAGGAGTTATTGGGTAAGGTATCATCAATAGGATTTATGGAAATGACTTCATTTGAGGGTTCATACATTGTATCATTTAGATCTATGATGTGCGCTTCCTCAAGATGATCTATGGAAGCAGGGTCAAAGTCCCCTTCGCTTGAATCCTCGTCGACCTCTTCGAGAAACAATGTGGGAAAAGCCACAAGTGGGTTAAAACTAACATTTGAATTTCCCTCCTCTGAAGGTGTCCAAAATGTTTCTATCCATGCTCCACTACTAGATGCTTGTTCTATATTAGGCCTTTGGATAGGAGATTCTTCATTAATTGGAGCATCTTGTTTTTGGATTTTTGCATAAGTATGTATAGCAATGAATTCTTTATCTTGACATGACTCATCTAATAAAGTATCCCATTCATAATCCCTAGAGTCATCACTATCTCCTTCGGATTCTAATGCATTTATTTGAGGATGAAAATCATGCATTAGACTTGAACTTTCTCCCTTGTATTGGAAACCTACTCTAGATTTTTCATGACTTGCCTCCAAATAGGTTCAATAGGTTCTAATAATCCTCTATTTCTTTGGCCTAGGGGTCCTCTTCCTTTGTATCCCATCTTTTGCATAATATCAAATCCTTTCCCATATTGTTCAGTTTGTATATTGACATGCTGAATTCTTTCCATGGGAGTGTCTAAGGTATCATCCTCATCATGATAAAGCCATTGAAGGACATCATCTTCTTCCTTATCCCATGTTGCTTTTCTATCTTCCCTCACAAAAGAAGAATTATACTTATGTGGAAGATGTTCTTTTGATGGTTTTCCATGTGATTTGGGAGACATGGGCATGTGAAATAGAGAAACTGAATATTCTCCTACCCCTTTTGAACTAATCTTGCATTGTTTGTCAAATTTGTTCATCATCTCACTCATGTATTGGTAATGATCTTCTTTAGCCTGTTCTTTTTCCTCTTTAGTAGGTTTTTAGATCACTATCTCCAATTTAGGTGCTACATATGGACTTTCCATTACATTTGGACCCTCGTAGCTCACTTTTTCCTTGCCCTTAGTTGATGTAGTTGAGCTAGCTTGAAGAAGATTTTGTGCATCTTCATTGGTGATTCTTGGAACAAATCCTTCACGATTATGTGGAATGTATAATTCATGCAAGGGTTTGAGTGCATTACAATATTGAAATGGATTTGAGTCTCCTCCAACTGTGATTTCTTCACCCATGTATGGGAACTTGATGCATTGGTGGTATGTGGATGGGACAACTTGCATCTCATGAATCCATGGTCTTCCCAATAAGATGTTATAGGTTAATTTCATGTCCAACACTTGACACTTGGTTTCCTTCTTGACTGGTCCCACTTGGATGGGCAACACAATCATGCCTTTAGAAGCTCTTTCAGCTTCATCGTAAGCTTTTATGGTGATTTTCTTTGTAGGGTCAATGCAAGACTCGGATAGACCTAAGGATTTTACAAGACTCAATGTGCATATGTTAAGACCAGCCCCTCCATCAATAAGGGCTCTTTTGACTCTATGCCTTTCGATCAAAACTTCTATATGTAATGGAAAATTTTGAGGATGAGTTATAGACATGTCATCTTGATCGAAAAATGAAAGACAATGACGAGCCACGAGATGTCCTACCATATTTTGAAACTTTTCTTCCCCTAAGGTAGTAGAAACATGTGTCTCTTCCAAAGCTTTTTCTAAAATCTCTTTATGATTCGGTGACAACTTCAATAACTCTAAGATTGAGATTTGTGTTGGAGTACATTGCAATTGGTCCACCAAACTATAAGGCCTTGCTATTGTAGGAGGTTGTTTGACCACAATGTTGGATTGTGGGATATTGGTGTTTTGAGGGACTATCCCTTGTAAAGTCATTCTAGAATTCTGCCCTCTTGTAATAACATTTGTTGCTTCCTTTTGAGGCTGTTCATTAATGATTATAGCATTAACAATATGATCATATGATGGCGCAAAGTTAAGATTATTGGCACTTTGTTTCTTTCCATTTGATGACTCACCTTTATCATGTTTGTAAAAAGGTTGTTTGAAGGCCGTATGATCTTCATTATTTTGGGGTCCATCAATAGTGATTATGTTATTATCTATCAAGTCTTGCACCACATTCTTTAATTGTAGACATTCATTTGTAGTGTGCCCCTGAATCCTATGATATTCACAATGATGCTTAGCATCCCACCAACCTGGCTTGTGGTCTAGTTCATAAGGCTTAATAGCGGGTAATGTAATAACATTTTTAGCCATGAGAGCCTTTAATGCAGTTTCAAGTGATTCTCCCAAGGGTGTAAAGTGTCTTGCAGGAGTGGGCTTCAAATACTTATCATACTTGCTGTTTTGATCCTTGTTTCCTTGATTATTCTTGTTGGCATTGTTGTTGTTGTTGTTGGAAGGTGCATTATATGCTTGATTAGTATTATTCACTTGATTTGGTGTCTTTGTAAGGGAAAATGGAATCACCTTCAAGTTGCTAGATTCCACTACACCATCATTAACAATGCCTTTGTTGTTATTCTTTGCAGCATAACGGTTGTTGTTGTTGTACCAACTTTTATTTTGATTGTTGCTATTGTTGTTATTGTTGTTGTTGGAGTTAGAGTTATTCTTATTTTCCTTGTACAATTTCAACTCTCCACTCTTAATCAACACTTCTTCCATTGTAATTCCATTATCAATCAAATCTTGGAAGGTTTTAGGACATTGCATCCTTAGTCTATAATTCAGTTCGCTTCTTAAACCGTTAATAAAGATATCCATTTTTTCTTTTTCCGGTACACTTCTTGGATGTCTAGCAAATGCAGTCCTCCATCTTTGCAAGAATGTGAGGAAGGCTTCTCCATCTTGTTGCTTCGTGTTACATAACATTATCATTGTGACCTCATGTTTGATGTTATAAGAGTAATGAGTCACGAATTTAGAAGCTAATTCTTCAAAGGATTTTATGCCGGATGGTAGTTTTGAAAACCAATCCATGGCCGTTCCTCCCAAGTTTCTTGGGAATAGTCTCACTAAATAGGTTGATTCATGCATGAATTCAAGACTCAATGCACAAAACCCCCAAAGATGATCATGTGGGTCAGATGTTCCTTCATACCTCTCATATTTAGGAAATGTTACATTAATGGGAAAAGGCACCATGACCAAACTCTTATTGAATGGAAAAGGACATAATGTTTCAATAGAGAAAGGCTTAGGAGCCCCGTTTTGTTTCAAACTATCGATTTCCATTTATAATGCCTTGAATTGTTCCCTTATTGCTTCCATAGGGTCTTCTATTTCCTTGGGCTTTAATTGTTCTATGTCAAAATCTTTAGGTAGCTTTACCCCCCTTTGTATCAAGTCCATGAAGTGTTTTTCTTTATCCATAAGCATGGTCTTTTTCATTAGTTCTATGAAATAAGGGCATTGTCTTGCCTCTAACACTCTTTCAACCATGGCTTCTTCCGCAGTTATGGGTAAGTTTGTATTATGAGGAGGAAGTAAGTTGTTGCCTTGTGAATTTGCCTCTTGGGAATTAGCATCTCTTCCTCCATTATTACAATTTCCTTGATTGTTGTTAGGATCCATACCCCCATTCATGTTGTTCCCTTGATTGTTGTTAGGATCCATACCCCCATTCATGTTGTTCCCTTGGTTTTTGGGATCGGTATTTCCTAGGGTGCCGCTAAACATCTTGTTAATGTCCTTTGCCTTAGTGGGTTTTTCAATCACTCGTGAAGTAATGAAAGTGTTCTTCGAAAATAGGAGCTCTTCTCCATTATAGGTCCCGTCTGTTTGTAATGCTTTCCTTATAGAGAGTGATCTTGTAATAACAGGCATGAACAAACTTTAAGGGTATGTTGACTTTCTTCTCTTGATAAGCTAGTTTTTGGAATAAGGTAAAGATTTTTGATCAATTTTAAATGGTTTAAAATTTTAATGATGTTTTGATCAATAAATTTGGAATATCTTGTTTGAAAATATAAAAACAATCTCAACACACACATCAATTGGGTACCATATCCCTAGAATGCTCTAATGTGTGTATTTTTGAATGTTTTCATAGGTTGAAACACAAGAATAGCTTCCACGCAATCTACCTAGCACATAATTGGTTCGTAAACATGGCTCTAATAGGTAGTTTTTCTATTTTACCATTATGTAGTAAGTTTTCCGTTCAAAATAGATCTTAGCCTTTCATCCCCCAAGTATGTTAAGGGGCTTCCCACATGCACCGAAGCATGATTTTGCGCAATCTGTTAAGACTACTAGAGGAAGTTCAAAAGAGCTAAAATCCTTTTTGTCGTGCACCCCATTAAGGATACACGCGTTTCATTTTATAGTGGGTTAGATTCTCGCAGCAAAAGCAAGTGTATCCCACTTTGGGTTGTCCCTCTCACCGGCCCTTTTAAGGTAATCTCGGGAGGTGAGCCCACTAAGTTTTAAACATGTTCATTTGAAAGCATCAAAAGTGGATTTGGTAGAGCAAGTTTGGGAATTTGATTCACTCAAAGAGTGAAGAGCATATTCCTATTGATTTTCCCTTATCCCAAACACTCACAATCAATTTGGTTCTTTTTCAACCCCGTGACAAAGGGGTTCTTAGAATTGAAGTGTTTATTTTTTTCCTTTTATGATTAAACTATGTTTTGAACTTTGAAATGCCACAAGCTAAGGGAATGTGCAAGCTTGATGAGAGAAATACCTCAAATGATGCTAGCAAAGGCTAGGCACATTTTTAAGTAGTAGATTTCTCATTTTCTCTCCAAATCCTTCCCTTACCTTAGAAAAAACATTCCCTCCACCAACAAGTTAGTCGGCACAATACAAACAAAGTGAGGGGAAACCAAAATCAAAGCTTAAAATGATATAGTTGATTATGCTTTTGATTCTTTTTACCAAAATATTTGCAAAATTCTTACAAACTTAAGGACTAAACTCCCAATTTAATGATACGTATTTTTGTTTGTAAGCATCTACAACAGCAATGTATTTAGCATATAATTCTACCTCCTTTTCTAAATCATTGTTGAGAACAAAAGTAGAGTCTACCCAGTTTTCTTTCCTTATCCTCTTAGAGATCAATTTCTCCTCTAAGTTATGCCTTCTCTCTGGTTTTTGCACTTTCTTATGACAGACCATGCTCCTGAGACCAAAAAAATGACCGTGAAGTTAGAATACAGTCATCATTTTAACATTTTTGATAAAATAGAGAACATACAACCACGTGACATTATCCAGACTATAGGCGAGATAAAATTTAATAAAGATGTGACTACTTTAACCGCGAGCATCACCAAAAGGGGCTCAAGTGAGATTAAAATAACCAAGTGCGATATCAAATTTTAGCTAAGTGTGAAATCTTTACTAGACGCGACAACAGTAATTATTCTAATAAAATATAAATGCTCAATTAGGCGACATTGTCTATGATGAACGTGAGATCTAATTTAATAAAGATGTGATTACTTTAACTACGAGCATCACCATAAGGGGCTCAAGCGAGATTAAAATAATCAGGTGCGATATCAAATTATAGCAACGCGTGAAATATTTATTATAAGAGACAAACTAATAATAGAAAAGTGACATTTCATTAATCAAAGGTGACATTTAAAATCAATGAAGCGAGAAATTAAATGAATAAGGTAGAGTACTCCCTTTACACTAGGCGTAAAATGATTCTTTGGCCACAGCTTTTTAATTCTATCCACATGACATTTAAATGACCAAAGGCATCAACTGTTTGTCCATGACGTGAGAGTTTGATTTCTACCGGCATGATTTCTTTCGCCAGAAGCGTGATTCTACAGGCTGAAAAGCGTAAGAGTTCAGACTTCAGGCGATATTTTAATTTCCATGTGCAACATCTCTTTGCTTTAGGCGTGACTTCTTTACTGGCAGGCGTGATTTCTTTTCTGTAACCTGCAAACAGTAAGCAAATTCATGCAATTCTAGCCTAAATTTTGTAAATAACATGGAAATAATGATGAATTTGAGGCCTAGGGCCCCACGGTGGGCGCCATTTATGTGTGTGAGTGATTTGTGTCCATTTTGTCTCCTTTTTGCTTTGTTGAGGGAAATTAGATATTATTAATTAATTAAAGTAATTAAATGAGCCATGAAGGGTAAGAGGTTCACTTTGATTTTTCATTTCAACAACTATGTCATTAATTGAATTTAATCAATTTCTTAGTGTTTTTCCCCTTTTCAAGCTTTATTTAATCATTTAATCATTTAATTGAATTTTCCTTTGATTTGAATTGCCTTTGTTCCATTTATTGATTTTTCATGTTATTTGATGATTTGATTGCACCTTTTGATTGATTTAAGCCTTTTGCCAATTTTCTGTATCTACAAATGCCCCTCTTTGAGTCGATGTGCGAAGAACACCGATTCAAAGATTCCCTTAGTATGATGATCTGATATAGGTCCTGGGTTCACTGATAAAGGTCCTGGGTTGATTGATTGCTGATATGTTAATAGGTTTGATATGATAGCATCTCTGATAGTGATTTGCCTCCTGATATGATATTGATATGAAACTGATATGATATGATAAGTTGATATGATATGATATGATATGATATGATATGATAAGCTGATATGATATGATATGATAACTTGATATGATACGATACGATATGATATGCCCCATTGATAAATGTTTTTGATGTGATGCCCATTTGATACTTTGATACTATGATATGATACAGTGGGTGCCATTTATGTGTGTGAGTGATTTGTGTCCATTTTGTCTCCTTTTTGCTTTGTTGAGGGAAATTAGATATTATTAATTAATTAAAGTAATTAAATTTAGCCATGAAGGGTATGAGGTTCATTTTGATTTTTCATTTCAACAACTATGTCATTAATTGAATTTAATCAATTTCTTAGTGTTTTTCCCCTTTTCAAGCTTTATTTAATCATTTAATCATTTAATTGAATTTTTCTTTGATTTGAATTGCCTTTGTTCCATTTATTGATTTTTCATGTTATTTGATGATTTGATTGCACCTTTTGATTGATTTAAGCCTTTTGCCAATTTTCCGTATCTACAATTATCACTGGATCAGTTATTTCTTCATTCATACCTTTCAACTATTACTTTATCCATGCAATATTTGAATAATTAGCAGCAGTAGCTACATATTCAGCTTTAGTAGTGGACTGAGAAATGCATCCTTGTTTCTTTCTTATCAATGTTACTAATCTTTCTCCTAAAAATAATGCTCCACCTGTAGTGATTTTTTTTATCATCAATATTTCCATCCCAATCAACATTAGTATAAAATTTAAGTTCAATTTTTTTGTCTTTCTTATACCATAATCTATAGTTCTCAATGTTCCCAGATATCTCAAAATTTATTTCACAGCAGTCATGTGTGACTCTTTAGGATTATCAAAAAATCTAGTTATAATGCCAGCAATAGGTGCAATATCTGGTCTACTGTGCACACCATACATCAATTTTCCAATCATAGATCTATATAAGGTTTGATTTACCTCTATTACCATAGGTGTACCAACTAGTTTTGAGTCTTCCATACTGAATGTCTTCAAGAGTTCTTTGATGTACTTAGATTGTGTTATGTATGTGCCTTCCTTCTGTTGTAGTATTTTCCAACCAAGAAAGAATTTGATCTCTCCAAACATCAACATTTCATACTCTTTTCTCATTTCATTAGCAAAAGACTTACATAAGTTATCATGACCTCAAAATATGATATCATCAACAAAAATTTTAGAAATAAGAATCTTATCATTAGTTTCACATTTCAAGTATAGATTATTGTTATCACTTGTTCTAAAAAATCTAATTCTTATGAGATAAGAATTCAATCTTTCATACCATGCTCTCATTGCTTTCTTGAGTCCATATAATTCCTTATGCAACTTATAAACTAGATTCTTCTGATTAGGATCAACAAAACCTTTAGGTTGTTCAATGTATAGCTCTTCTTTAAGTATCCTATTCAGAAATGTAAATTTTACATCAATTTGATATACCTTAAATCTTTTATAAGAAGCATATGCAAGTAGTATTCTTACTCCTTCAAGTCTAGCAATGGGTGCAAAATTTTCTCCATAGTCGATTCCTTCTTCTTATGCATAACCTTTGCAAACTAATGATATAAGACCGGGGTCACAGGGGCCAAAAAATGACACACCCAAATGATCCAAGCTTGCTCAACATGTGTGGAAGCCAACAAACACAATAGTGAGAGAGAGAATGCAGAAATTGTCATATATTATCATTAATTAGAATCATACATGCCAGGCTATAAGGCCTTCCTAGTTAGGGCCTGATATTATAATGAATCACATAAGTCCTCAAACATGCGAGGATCTATCACAAATCTCCAATCTAATGTCTACTATCTTCTATCCCCAAAAATTGCTCCCTAACTACAACCAAACATCTACATTTATACAAGAAGCTACCGAACTGAGTCAACCTTCAGATCCATAATTAACGGAAGTAGCGGTCAAATCTAGGACCACATGCTTCCCAATAATGGATACCAACATTAAATCCATGATCTGTAATACCCCAAAAATGGGCTATAAGTTCATTAATCTCCTACATCTTCAATTCGAACAAAATCGACATCAAAGTCCTAATCTAAGGCACATCTAAATATCATCAAATCATAATTGATTATCTTAAATTCTACATCAGGGAATATTCCTAGTAATATTCCTAATCATCATAATTATCTTTAATTTTATAATTATTTGGCAATAAATCACATTTATCCTAAAATTTGATTAATTAAATATTTTGCATAGTTAATTAATTAGATTTAATATTTGCCACTTAATTGTTTAATTAAATTTAATTCTATCTATTATTAATTGTATTATTTAATTTTGACAATAAATCAAAATTCCTATGAATAATTGATTAAATTCTTATTTAATTAATTAAAGCATGTTGTCATTATTTAATAATATAATTTTTAATAAAAGTTTGGTAAAATAGTTAATTAACCCATAAATTAATTATTTTATTTCAAAAAGTAGTTAAGTTGAGAATAAATCACTTTATTTATTTATTAAATCATAATTATCCACGTGCACATTCAAGGACCAGTTAAACTCAAAATTGAAAAATCAATGCAAGTTGCTAGCTTTTTGAAACTCAACATCTTTTTGAGTTTTAAAGTGGATCTAAACTTCTAATTCGAGTTGAACTATGCTTTTGCATGATTTTTGTGACTTAATTATCTGTTATTTAAAAATAACTCAAAAATCAACCTGAGTTATTTGAGTGATTTATGGCTTTCTTTCACAACCTCCAAAGCCTTGAATTTCTATAAAAACAAGGCTCAGCTCTTCATAATTCATCTCTCAAAATTGCATCTACAGAATCTCATATTTTGCACAATCATGCTGGAGAATTGCAATTGGAAGGCTCAAAGCTTATTGCGAATCAACATTGTTGTCAGATCAATTTCAAATTCATAGCTTTCATATTATTGTTAGAATCTTCATTCTCATATCATATCATTTCTAGATTAGCATTGCATATCAATTTTCATATTAACATAGATTCCATATCAAGTTTTCATATCATTGCATAGAAAAATATAAAAAATATAGATTAATAGAATTCAATTTCATATCCATCTTTTACATTCAAATCCTTCATTTAGGTGTTGTCTAGGTCACTGATCTTGATAACAATCTGAGAACATTAATCTCGCACCTACTAGAAGGCAGTAAATCACTTGGTTAGATTAGATTTTAATTTTGCATGATTTTGATTATAGCTAACCTCTAATGTTTTACTAAAGTGTTGTGTCTACAGATCAGGTACAATTTTCACACACACATTTCTGGCACCCACCGTGGGGCAACCCACCTTTACATGTTAGTTTTGAATTTTTGGGGGAGCTAAAACCCTAAAGTTTCAAAAATTTAATTTTAGCTCCCAAACGGCTTTAATTTTCGGTCTGAAATTTTTTTTGTAGATTGGTGACATATCAGGAAAGCCACAGTAAAAAATTTAGAATTTTTTGAGATGTTTTGAATTTTTAATAATTTTTTTCTTGAAATTCTAAAAAAAATTAATATCTGACGTAAATCATCATATTTTTTGGAAATTTTTATATTTTTGAAAATCTCTTTAAATTCTACAGGGGGTCCATTCTTTGTGTTTGAAATTTGGACATGATATAATAGCTCAAATAGTCAATTTACAAAAACTGGTCTATTTTGATAAAACGGGTCTCTAGGGCACAAATGAAGAGATTTTTCTAAAATTTTTGCATTTTTGGAAAGATCTCTTATTTTTAGTAGGGGTCTCTATTCTGAATTTTTATTTTGTAGCCAAAATCATATCAAAAAAATTAGATCTTGTTGACTAGGTCAAATGCAGTGAAAAAAAATAAA
Source organism: Chamaecyparis obtusa (assembly GCA_027943335.1). NCBI lineage: Eukaryota > Viridiplantae > Streptophyta > Pinopsida > Cupressales > Cupressaceae > Chamaecyparis > Chamaecyparis obtusa. The sequence goes on from BSBK01001097.1 coordinate 2,386,901, forward strand.
AATTTTGTGATGGGTATACACTTATTTTTCATATGATTCAATGCATGATATGAGTTGTCATTTGGATTAATTTTTGGTTATTATTGCTCCTAAAAATTGATTTTTAGATCTAACCCTAGGGTTGAATATACCTTGCATATCTTGTTTGCTTGTTGGCTTGTTGGAGAGTTAGTAGCTTGCTTGCATAGTAAAGCTCAACAAAAATTGCTAAAAATTAGGTAAAATCTACTAAGCACGTTGCAAGGATCCTAGGTATTCTCCTTCATCTAATGAAATTTCAATTTAGACTTAAAATAAATCTCTTATGTGTCAAGTTTGTGTGCATCTTTTCATGCTTTTGATCTATTTTTACACACTTGCATAATTGATACTAGGTTGTGACCCCTTAAGGATTCATTAAGTACTCTTAGAATACTTGTGATTGATCTTGATTGCTATCTTGGGTTATTGGACTCACTAATCTGTCGGCCCCTCATTTCCACCCCGTGGTTGCAATCTCAACGCCATAAAGGGGAGGGGTCAATAGGACAGAAGCATTAAGTGTTCCACTTGGCAACCCTTTTGTGCTTTTAGGAACTCACTTGTTTTCTAAGTTGGGGACTTGTTTCCAGCTTCTGTGAGGTGTTAAGTGTTCCACCTTGTGAACTCATCTCATATTCACTTTAAGCGTTAAGTGTTCCTCTTTCTGCTTTTTGGGTACTTTTGGTAGATTTGCTTTCAGGAATATATCTATGCTCACATAGTAATTAGGCCCTATGAACACTATTCATGATTCTTGAGAGATTGGATTCCTCGAGAAATCTTTCTTGATGACAGAATCCTTGTAGGTAGGGAGGATACTTAGTGCGTTTCACATTCAACTTGGTTAGTGCATCTTCTCTTATTGATCCATAGATTCTCTCCCAAGAGAGGTTGATAGATCACGTGGGGTTGACATCACGAGCTTTGGTGAATCAAAATTGGTTAGTGTGCCTTCTCTTATTGATTGATACATTCTCTCCTAGGAGAGGTTGATAGATCACATGGAGTTGGCATCATAGACCTTGGTGAAGCAAAACTTTGTTTTAGCGTGTCAGATTAATCTACTTGCTTTGTTTGGGTTAAAAGTGAAAAGGTGTCAAAAACCTTGGATCTGGAGCCAAGTCCCCTTGTGGTATACTATTGTGAGTCATCTTTAGAGAGGGTTAACCATAGTGGACAATCCCTTCACAGGGAAAATTGCATTGATGGAACCTCAAGCGGTCATAGCCATTTTCACCATGGTAGTGACAGCTGCTATATAAATGTCCTTGTGGAAGAAATCTCCACGGGTATGGTTCATTGTTGGGTTGTTAGATCTCCCTAGCAGCTCCTGAAGATTAAGTTCTCGGATTGTGTCAAAACCCTGGTGCACCAGGATTGGAGTTCACCCCTTTGGATCATAAAATTTGTAGAGTCAAACCATTACTAAAAACCCTAGCGAGGCCAAATTTTCATTTTATAGGGTATATGTGCGTTATTGCAAAACATTTTTGGAACATACACAATTAGCACTTCTAAGGATTAGAATGAATAAGTCACTTGATTGTTCATGTGCAAGGTTTCTTTTGCCCTTGTTCATTATTTTCAAACATGCTTGAAATCACGTGCTTGCTATTTTGCATGCTTGTTTATCTATCTGGTTATTGAAAATGGACAAATCTGTTACAATCCTCAAATCCGGACATTGAAATTTGCAAATAATTCAAATCTGAAAACTCAAAATTTGCAAAATCTAAAGTAAAATCCTTTTCTGGAGTCAAAAATTATTTCAAGAAGTTAGAAAGTCATACGATTTTCTATCAAGTGTCATTTCATTGCAACCCATCTATCGTATGATAGCAAACCTAGTGTCATACGATTTTTCATGCCAGCAAATTCTCAAAGTCAAAATCTTGCAACTGTCGTATGAGATTTTCAACTGTCATTTCATTACTACCCAACTATCATTTCATTACTACCCAACTATCATACAAGTTTTACAACTATCATTTCATAGCATACCCACTATCGTACGAGTTTTTCAGAGTGTCGTTTGGGAAATTTTTGAAAGTTGTCAAAAAATTGTCAGAATTGCCGGATACTTAGCTTCTTCAACCTATTTCCAGAATCTGTCATACAAATCACTATGTCAAGAACAGATTAGTAGCTATTGAGAATTAGTACACCTGTCTCAAAGAATCAGTACACAAGATGAAGAAGCTCTAATCACTGCTATGATGAAGCAGCTGTAAGCTATGCAAGTTGAACTTAACAATCTTAAGAAAGAAAAAGAATCTAAAAAGTTTTCCATAGAAGCTCTATGCCCTCTTCCATTTGATAAAGACTTGTACATTTCACCATGCCCCCGGACAAAATATGAGCAATGTGACAATCCTTATGATACCTCTTCCATGGAGAGTGACACATCCAGCTTCGGAGACTATGATGACTATGACGACAGACAATGTAATGATACCTATGACACCTCTATTCCTAAGAGTCCTCCTTGTCATGTGTTCCTACTTACTACAAATGGGCCGTCACATTGGATAGATCATGATGGTGATCCATATGATTTTGATTTTGAAAGAGATTTTGATGGCTTTTGTGGACAATACCTTGATTATGATCCATCTACTACTACTGAGGACTATAAAATGCATCGTGCTAGCTTGAAACGTCAATACTATAAGGATCTCTCCTCTAAGAACTCTCAAGCTAAAAATAAAGATTACACTCTCAAGAAAGATCATGTTAATGCTGAACCTTTGTCTAGTGATGGTTCCCTTCCATCCCCTACTTCCTCCAATACCCATATATTTCCTAAAGCTTCTGACACAAGCCCTGATACATTTTATGCGGTTCCCTATAGTTATCCTCCAGGGCTACCTCTTAAAGAAACTCAAGCTAACCTTCACTTGGCTGCAAATACTTTCAATAATGATAAACCTAAAGAGCCTAAGCCTTCATATGCTATAATCCCTACTTTAGCTAGTCCTCCACCATCTCTTCCAAAGTCATCCATACAATCCCAACATGCTTCCTTGTCCTTAGAAGTGGCTCCATGTCAAGAGGACTCCAAAAATGATAAAGAAAAGAACATAAAGAAAGATCAAGAAACCTCCATGTCATCCACTCCTTTTCATGATGTCTCTTATCCATTTCATGGTTCTTTTGATCCCTCACACCCTTTTTCATGCATTCCACCATGTCTTAAGCCTTCCCCTAAGCAAGATCAAGCTACTACTTACACCATTGAGCTTATTGATAATCAAAATAACCTTACTACACTTTCACTTTCCAAAGATGATACTTCCATTAAGGTTGGTACAAATGGTGTTGTTACTTCCAATGTTAAGCCTATTGAATATCAAAAGAAAAATTATGTGCTTATGCTATCCAAAGATCCTTGTCAAGATCAAAGTCTTCCATCTTCTTGTTCTACCACTCCATGCTCATTTTCACTTTCTACTCTTCCTAAGTCTTTGCAAGCTTTGAACAATACAATCAAAGAAGGTGCTCATATTCAATATGTCCATGATTCTATTGAAAATTCTAATGCTCACTCTAAAGATGCTGATATCCTTGGTTGTCATATAGATGTTGATGAATTTATTGATTATCCTTTTGTATCTTCCACTTCCATCCTTGGACCTCTTCCACCACTACTAAAGGCTTCATGTCTTCCTTCCATCTTGGTTCCTTATGTCCCTTCACTTTCCCCTCCTAACTCTCCTAATTTTCCATCCATCTTGGGTCCTTACATACCTCCATCTCCTATCTTTCCTCAATATCAACATAGATGCATACCCTTGAATCCTTTTCATCCACCCACCCATCTAAACCAGTCATATCCTCCTTCTTCCATAAGTCCCAAGTCTTTTGGAAGTAACTTGAATGTTCAATACAAGAAAAAGAAGCAATACAAGAATCCATCAAAAAAAGAAGATCACCATGTCTCCTCTAATAGACATGGAAACATAAAGTCAAAAGAGATATCTAAGAAAAAAACTACAAGACAAGTATGGGTTCCAAAATCCATCATTGAAGATATTCTCTCTAGATCATCAAAAGAATATAAAAAGCCTACAGCTATATGGATTCCAAAGTCTCTCTTGAAAGAGTCTAGTGTTGAGCAAAAAGTAAAGTTGACATTCAAGCTTCCAAAGGCTTCCGCTTCATCTTCTTCCAAAAACATTCTTTCATTCCATGCGCCTAAACCACAACCTTTTCTATCCATTCACCATATTCCTTCATGTATTCCTTCATTCATGTTTCCTCCACCCTCTCACCACCTTTTAAGGTATGTGTTGATGTTGAGCTTGCCTTCCTTTCCATCTACCCTTTCACAATCCTTCCATGCATTATCCTTCTACCTTCTATCATTTTTCCTCATTTGCCTATTCCTCCTATCTTCCAACCTCACTCACTTTACATAAAACCTTATCCTCCATTTTTCTCTTCCATCTCCCTTACCCTATCAGCATCTTTGAGTATATCATTTGAATCCTTGGTATATCATGGTTTATCCTTTCAAGGAGCACTATCTAAAAAGCTTTCCTTCTTCCAAAAATTCAAAAAGAAAGAAAATAAAATAAAATTGAAAATGTGCCTTGGTGAAAACCTGGAAACAGGCGCCTTGGTAGCAAAAGTAAAGAGAAATAAATTCATCCTATGGTGAAAACCACTCCCTTGTGGCACCTTGGATAAGTACCATGATGAAAACCTGACAATCAGGCATCATGTGTAGTTCTTCTATATATTTCATCCATTCCATCTTCTCTCTTTGATCTTGACAATGTTGATCTATACACGAACATTTGGCTATCTTGTGAGCTATCTTATGATGATCTTTCTTTCATTCTCTTCTTGTTTAGCCTTCATGTCTATTTTCCTCCATTCATTGAAGCCTATTGACATGTCTACTCCTTTGGACTACATCCTGTCCTTCTTTGGCATTACGCTATTATGACTTATCCTATGCTAGCCTTTCATTGCTTGTCCAAATGCGCTTTACATGACAATTTTTTCCTAGCTTGAGTATTCTTGAGGAGTTTTCCCTTGAGAATTTCTTCCCTTCATTCTTTTTCATTCTCTTATCTTCCATCTCTTCCACCAACTTGCCAATCCCTCTTGTTCTCCACCTTGCTAGACATTGGGACTATACTATATGATCTTGCTTGGGAGTTTGCAATGGAAAAAGATGCTATCAAGTATACCAAGTATCAGAACTAGTATCAGAACAATTATCAGAATCATTATTAGAATCAGTATCAGAATCAGTATCAGAACCAGTATCAAAACAATTATCATAATCAGTATCAGAATTAGTATCAGAACCAGTATCAAAACAATTATCATAATCAGTATCAGAACTAGTATCAAAACTAGTATCAGAACCAGTATCAGAATCGGTATCAGAATCAGTATCAAAATCAGTATCAGAACTACTATCAGAACCAGTATCAGAACTAGTATCAGAACCAGTATCAGAACAAGTATCATAACCAGTATCAGAACCAGTATCAAAACAAGTATCAGAATGCCTACTGGGGATACACCTTTTGCTTTAGTTTATGGGTCTAAAGTGATACTACCTATTGTGGTTGAAATCTCATCACTAAGAATCAGCATGCATGGTCTAGTAACTAATGATGACTATAAAGTGTCTAGGTTACAAGAACTGGAACTACTAGATGAGTGCAGACAAGTAGTGTATGATCATCTTAGAGTATATCAGAAGAGAATGTCTAGAGGCTACAACAAGAAAGTCAAACACACAGAATTTCAGGTTGGTGATCTAGTCTTGAGAGAAAATCCTAAAAATCAATCCCATCAAGAACGCAAGGGGAAGTTCGAACCCAATTGGCTGGGTCCCTTTGTAATCACTACTACTTTTGGCTCTAGTGCCTATCAACTCTCAATGACTGAAGGATAACAGCTCTAAGAACCAATCAACATTCTCCATCTGAAGAAATTCTATGTCTAAGGCATTCATTCTATTGTAAAATGTCCTGAAAAATTATAAAAATAAAAAAAAGTCCTGAAAAAATGAACATCTTGGTGAAAACCTAGCAATAGACGCCTTGATGATTCACAAAAAAATTGAGATTATATCAAAAATTTAAAAAAAAATTAAAAAAAAATCAAAAGTACAAAAAAAAATGAAAAAATGAAAAAAAAGAAAGAAAAAGTGCCTTGGTGAAAACATGGAAATAGGTGCCTGGTAGCAAAAATAGAATCTCTGCCAAGATGGTGAAAACCTAGCAAACGGGCACCACTTGTTTCAAAATACTCCATCTATCAACGCAATCTTGGTCTTTCCCAGCTTTCAATTTTTCTTTAGTTTGTACATATCTCCTGGTTTGTTTCTACATTTCCAGTTTTCAATAAGTCAGTTTGTCCACCAATCTGATCAAGTGTCTATATCCTATCAATGTTCAAACTTGGGGGCAATCAATGTCATATCCTATGGCCTCCAAGTATATCTTAGACATCTCATATCTATTCAGAGTCATTTTGAAGCTTCACATGAGTCAGTCAGTCAGTCTTATCTCCTGAAAGGATTTTGCATCTACAACAACGCAATAAACATCAAAACTCAACTAAAAATAATCTATTCTTTTTTACATGATTTTATCTCCTTGTATGCTTCTTGATTCGCATTGAGATTTTTGCATATTGTGTCCCTTCGAGCTCTTCAATGATGTCCTTTATAGGATTTAGAGAGTGATGACTGGGGGCATAATCTTTTTTTTGTTTTCTTCTTGTATGCGAAAATCTAACAACTTTGGAAATTCTGGATTGAAATGGTGTCCGACTGTAAGAGCCTCTATCTCGAATTGGATGGCCATGCGTACCTCGACCATTGATACATAGAAAATTCAAGGAAGTTTGATCTAACTATTGTCTTTTTGAGTGAGTTCTTTCTCCTATTGTGAAACACAATCTTGCCTAAGGATGTGAATGATAAAGGGTCACTACAGGTAATTCACATTGGATTTAGAATGATCTCTTGACTGTTTGATGTGTTTGCAATGCAAGGAGTATTTTGGTCATCATGATGTTTATGTTTTGATGCTTATACAAATTGCTATATCAAAATGGACATGATATTTAGGTCATCCTAGCGTTTGTGCCTTGGTGCTTATATCTACTCTGACATTTTGAAAATAAAATCAATATTCATATATCCATGGTTGTTGACCAGTGAGTGTTGTATTGATTCTTGTGCATACAAATCAATATTCATATGTCCATGGTTGCCTAGCCAGTGGGTGTTGTATTGATTCTTGCACATGCAAATCGATATTCATATGTCTATGGTTTCATAGCTAGTGGGCATTGTATTGATTTATTCGATTACCTAAAAGTTCAATGATGATAAAAAATCAACACATGATCAGTGACTAGGTCCTAGGTCTTAGGTTGCATTTCATATTGCATGTTTCTTTGCATTTTTGCACTTTGCATGGTCTCAAAAATTGCTTGAACACTTAAAAGATTCTTCAATCACCTATTCAAATCTAACAAGAGATGAATCTTACATGAAGGTTCCTCCAATGAAACCGCAAGTAGAATCCTTTTTCGGGATCAAAATCAAAATATGAGATCATTAATCTTATTCACTGCTTGCATAATCAACCTTCCATCATCACAGAAATCTAAAATTCAACTTAACTGATTATCTTCCATCAAACTATCAAAATTTCAACTTGGTCAACTATGGTCAAACTGAGACATAAGCTGATTGATATTGATTTTCTTGTCAAATTTCAATTTTAATCCTGAAGGGGGCATGGTATTGCATATCATTCAAAGTCTTTAATCAAATTTGAAATCATATCTTTATGGAAATCAATATCTTTCCTCAGTAATCAAGACAACAACCACGTCTAGTTATTGATTCATCAAAAAACCTCATCGCTCAGGGCAAATCTATCATCACTTGGGGCATATCAGATTCATCAAGATCCATATCAATCTGGTATTCTCCTAATCTTGTAAACTGTATCAGTTTTTGTAACCATCAGGTCATAGTGTTCTTTCCTTGGTTCTTCAGCAACTGAAGGATTCAGATGTGATACCTGCTAGTTCTGCTAAGACAATCGAGTCTAGAACCGGTCACTCACTTCTTAGCAATCCTAAGGTTTGGAATTAGGCGTTTTGACACTTTTTCGCAATCATAGGTTCATTTGCTGTTATAGTGAACATTATCTTTGGTCACTCAGGACCTATTATCTCCATATCAAATCAATATCAATCAGCTTCTGTCTCATATCAATTATCAATTTCAAACATCAGTTTCATATCTTTATCAAACACAGACTATCTATGAACCACTGCACTTTGCACAGTAATTCAAAGAGGGGCAAAATGTAATACCTCAAAAATGGGCTATAAGTTCATTAATCTCCTACATCTTCAATTTGAATGAAATTGACATCAAAGTCCTAATCTAAGGCACATCTAAACATCATCGAATCATAATTGATTATCTTAAATTCTACATCGGGAAATATTCTTAGTAATATTCCTAATCATCATAATTATCTTTAATTTTATAATTATTTGGCAATAAATCACATTTATCCTAAAATTTGATTAATTAAATATTTTGCATATTTAATTAATTAGATTTAATATTTGCCACTTAATTGTTTAATTAAATTTAATTCTATCTATTATTAATTGTATTATTTAATTTTGACAATAAATCAAAATTCCTATGAATAATTGATTAAATTCTTATTTAATTAATTAAAGCATGTTGTCATTATTTAATAATATAATTTTTAATAAAATTTTGGTAAAATAGTTAATTAACCCATAAATTAATTATTTTATTTCAAAAAGTAGTTAAGTTGAGAATAAATCACTTTATTTATTTATTAAATCATAATTATCCATGTCCACATTCAAGGACCAGTTAAACTCAAAATTGGAAAATCAATGCAAGTTGTTAGCTTTTTGAAACTCAACATCTTTTTGATTTTTAAAGTGGATCTAAACTTCTAATTTGAGTTGAACTGTGCTTTTGCATGATTTTTGTGACTTAATTATCTGTTATTTAAAAATAACTCAAAAATCAACCTGAGTTATTTGAGTGATTTATGGCTTTCTTTCACAACCTCCAAAGCCTTGGATTTCTATAAAAACAAGGCTCAGCTCTTCATAATTCATCTCTCAAATTTGCATCTACAGAATCTCATATTTTGCACAATCACGCTGGAGAATTGCAATTGGAAGGCTCAAAGCTTATTGCGAATCAACATTGTTGTGAGATCAATTTCAAATTCATAGCTTTCATATTAATGTTAGAATCTTCATTCTCATATCATATCATTTCTAGATTAGCATTGCATATCAATTTCCATATTAGCATAGATTCCATATCAAGTTTTCATATCATTGCATAGAAAATATCAAAAATATAGATTAATAGCATTCAATTTCATATCCATCTTTTGCATTCAAATCCTTCATTTAGGTGTCGTCTAGGTCACTGATCTCGATAACAATTTGAGAACATTAATCTCATACCTACTAGAAGGCAGTAAATCACTTGGTTAGATTAGATTTTAATTTTGCATGATTTCGATTATAGCTAACCTCTAATGTTTTACTGAAGTGTTGTGTTTATAGATCAAGTACAATTTTCACACACACATGATCTAATATAAATGCACAAGTTGGCCACAATAGGAATGCAAACTAAACCCATTGGTAAGCAAGATAACCGAGCAACAAACAAGTAATGCCGAGCGCCAGTGAAATAACCGACCACCCAGGAGAGAGCTGACCACACTCGGTAACCAAAAGAAATTGACCAACTCGGTCAAAGTAGAAACAAAGCAACACAGACAAACTCCAAATTCTTTTTTGGTGACACAAGATTTCCAAGGACCCGAGATGCTCCTACATCATACACCTAGGGTTATTTGAAATGATTCTCCAAATCATTTGGTAGGTCTGGTCTAAGCTGCATCCAACTCAGACTCTAAAATCCATGAACTATCTTCCATCATTCTATTCTTCCACTTAACCAAATATTCCATATACTATTTTCCTCTTGTACTCTTACCAACTCTTTCCTTCAAAATCTGTTCAGCTTCATCATTTTTCTTCTTAGGATATTATGTCGGTACCATCACTTCTTCATCAGGTTTGTGATACTCATACAAGTTAGTAATGTTGAAAATTGGTGATATGTCCATGTCATCAGGTAACTCAATTTTATAAGCATTTCCACTGTCAAATTTCTTCAGAATCTTGCTAGGTCCAAACTTCTTCATCTTCAGCTTCCCATATGTTCCAACAAAAAATCATCCTTTCTTCAAATGAACCATCACTTCATCACCAACATCAAAAGTCTCATGTCTCCTTGATTTATCAGCTCTATCTTTTTATTTTTTACTACTGTCTTCCAACTTCAGCTTCACATCTTCATGCAATGTCTTCATGTACTCAGCAAACTTTACTCCTTCAACACTTTTCTTATTCTCATCAGCAATGTCTTTCAAATCAGATATTTCTTTCAGTTGTGTGCCATTCACAATCTCAAATGGTGTCTTTCCAGTACTCCTATTCATTGAATTATTATATGCAAACTCTTCTTGTGCCAACATAGAATACCAATTACTCAGTGTGTCTCCAATTAAACATCTCAAAAGATTTCCCAAACTTCTATTCACAACTTCAGTTTGTCCATCGGTTTGTGGGTGAAATGTAGAACTGTATTTCAACTTAGTGCCAAATTTCTTCCAAAGTGTTTTCCAAAAATATCCAACAAATTTACTATCTCGGTTAGAGATAATACTCCTCAGTAACCCATGCAATCTGACAATTTCCTTAAAGAAAAAATTTGCTACATGTACTGCATCTAATGTCTTTCTACAAGGTATAAAATGTGCCACCTTAGAAAATCTATCCACAACAACAAATATTGAATCATTACCTCTTACTATCTTCAGTAAGCCAAGAACAAAGTCCATACTGATGTCAATCCAAGGTTTCTCAAGAAAAGCAATCGGTGTATACAATCCAATATTCTAACTTACTCCTTTTGCAACTTGACAAATTTCACAACTTTTCACAAATTTTTGAACATCTTTATACAACAATGACCAATAGTATTTTTCCTTAAGAAAATTCCATGTTTTATCAATACAAAAATGTCCAACCAAACCACTACTATGTTTGTCCTTTATTATATTAGTTCTCATGACTCCTCTTGGTATACACAACTGAATACCTTTAAACAACATACCTTCCTAAATGAAATATTCATCTCATTTAGTGTCTTATTGATCTTGAATAGGTGCTCTGCACTTTCTCCATGGCTCAAAAAAATTAGGGTCAAACTCATAAGAATCTCTCATCTCATCAAAACCAAGAACTTCAATTTTCATCTCAATCATCAAAGATCTTCTTCCACTCAATGCATCAGCAACTCAGTTAGTGACTCCACTCTTATGCTTTATCACAAATGTATAACTCTGCAAATACTCAACCCATTTCATATGTCTTTGATTCAACTTATTATAAATACCCAAATATTATAAAGCCTTATCATCAGTATACAACACAAATTCACTCAGTATAAAATAATGTCTCCATTTCTTCAGTGCTTGAACAATAGCATAGAATTCTTGATCATACATAGAATATTTCCTTCTAGCATCATTCAACTTTTCACTAAAGAAAGAAATAGGTTTACCTTCTTTACTTAACACAGCTCCAATTGCACTTCAACTTGCCTCACATTCTACTTGAAATACCTTACTGAAATCAGGTAAAGACAAAATAGGTAATTCAAAAACCTTCTTCTTCAGAGTCTCAAAACTTCTATCAGCTCCATGTGTCCATTTGAATTCTCTTTTGTCTCCTATCATAGTCTCAATCATAGCAATACAAATTGAACTAAAATTCCTTATGAACTTTCGGTAAAAACTTGCCAAACCATGAAATGATCTCACCTCACTAGCATTCATAGGTGTGGGCCAATTCAAAATAGCTTCAACCTTTTTAGGATCCATCTTCAAACCATCAACTGAAATAAGAAATCCCAAATATACAATCTCTTCTTTCATGAATGAACACTTTTTCAGATTTATCAGCAACTTTTCATCTTTCAACCTCTGCAAAACTTGTCTAACATGCAACTGTTAGAATAATTGAGAGGGGGGTGAATCATTTATCCAGTGTCCCAAAACAAAATGTATAATTCAAAACAATTTCTTCAATTTCTACTCATCAGTAAGAAATAATAACTCTTACTGTTTGTGCTTTTACCAATTACCAGTCTAATACTTATAACTATTTACCGATCAAATCTAATATGTAACATGCAAAGTATGATAACAAACAAATATCCCAATCAACACATAACACAAGAGATTTAAAGTGGAAACCCTATAAAGGGAAAAACCACTTGGGACCGGCAACCCAAAATTGTTCACTCTTCTGAAGTGAGGTCGGTTAAGACCCAACCTTGTTAAAGGTTACAAACACACTGTCAAGTGTGACCTTGTTATAGGATTTTAGACTAGAAATTATCATCCAACCAGCATTCACTATGGGGTTGACAAGATAACAATGTTCATTCTATGAATGATACATCATAAGACTTTCAGAGTCCACTTGGTAAAGAGATTTAGACTATATACAATGGTTAAATATGTAACAGTAAAATGACCTGCCTTAATACAACTTCAATTGCAGATTATAGATCAATATTTAGTCCATTCAAATCCTTCTAATCAATAATTCACTTCAGGTTGAATACTATATCAACTTACTGTCCATCAGTAACTGCTCTCTATAGCTCGATAATTGCTCTGTAGCTTGGTTCTCACTAACCAGTATGATCATAATACATGAAACCTTATTCATGCAATAATCCTACATCTTCTTCTTCTTCCGACATTCTCATAAAGAAATTATGTTCTCTTATATAGATGAGTAAATCATTTTCTTCTCCACCATCATATTTTGTTGCTTAATCACATTCATGGATTTTGCAGCTTCAAATTTCTCAGTACTTGTGTCAATAACATGTTTCAATTTTCTTCGTTAGATCTTCTTTGAATTTTGTTAGC